>CM062819.1:1420280589-1421564042 GCA_031772625.1 Pinus tabuliformis
TTTGTTGAAGGAGTTCACCCCTCCTGGGCTACATCTCCTTAGTCCGGCTTCATAGTGTGGGCCTTTGTATTAGCTTCAATAGTGCTCAAATTTATGTTACATGCATCCAATACTCTTGGAACCTATTCCAATGAGTTTAAACCATTCAAATCTATCAGAAATGACTATTTTTTTACTCAATTTGGTTACCACCTGCTCTGGGCATGGCTTCCAACACCTGGTGGCCCTAGGCTTCAAAAATATTCAAGTGACCAAAAACACCTGTATATTACCTCCTCTACTTCTTAAACCTACTCCAATGAGTTCCTATCATGCCAATTAGCCAAAAATGACTATTCATTTTCGAAATTTGGCCAAGAATTGCCTCAGTTATGGCAAAACCAATCTTTCCTAGAAAACCTCCACTAAATCTGGAGAGACTCCAGTTAAGTCCGCCAACTTTGGTGGCGGTTCTAGATTTGGTGTCTCCTCCAAAATCTCCACCAATTTAATCTATCATTAATGGATATTTAATTAAAAGTTAATCATAATTATGGGCGATAAACGCGCTTAGCATTGGCCCTTGGACATATTGTTGAGGTCGCATTGAGAGGGGGTTGGCCCCGCAGGGTTGGCTCCCTCCTCTCTCACCGACGGATTGTTGTACGCATCTAAATTTAACTGCACGCCCTCTTATTCACTACATGTGTTTGTGGCTCAATGGTAAAACACGAAATTAGGATGGGGAGGTCACAGGTCAAGCATGCCCTCTCCATTGCATTTTTAATACCATAATATATTTGCCATTCGAATATAACATGTGCCATTCCAAATATATATGTTGACTTTGGATTTTGGGATATGCGTATGTCATATGAAATTTGAAATTCTTGAATTTGTATTAATATATTGAAATATATAATAATATTTAATTAAATAATAATAAAAAATCAAATTCCACCTTAAAGGCCAATTAGGCATTTTCACCTTCCCTGAGACAAACTGGCGAATCCGGAGGTGACACTCGTCGCATTGTCACTGGTCTGAACTACAGAATATTCTCTGCATGCTTACTGGGCATCCAGTCAACCCTAGTCAAACTTTGACTTTATGACCAAACTTTCAGAAGCTCTAAATTTTGCATACGATGTCGTTTTTTGAACCATTCATAGCGTTGGAATCCTAGCAACGAACTCTATCCGTTCATTCAGGTTTGAAGCAATTCTGAGCACTTTTATTTTTACTGGTCCCTAATCAATGACCATCTCCTTCCCCAAAATGTAATGCTTCAATTTCCGGCAAGCCTTCATGATGGAATACATATCTTTATCATATGAGGGGTACTTCTAAATTGTATCAAAAAGTGTCTCTCTATGATAGGCCATTGGATGCCCATGCTAGGTGAGGACTACACCAATAGCATAATCGGAGGCATCTGTCTCAATTTCAAATGGTTGTTGCAGGTCTGGCAGTGTGAGTATTGGTGCGAAGCAGAGGCGGTGCTTCAACTCAATGAACACCTTATGTTGGGACTCAGACCAGGAAAACTTTTCTCAAAGGCCAAGTAATCTAACTCAAAGGTCAAGTGATATGGGAGAATCCCAACATGAACCTTCGATAAAAAAATTCAAGGACCAAAAATATGTGAATCTTTTTTAGAGTGGTCAGGGCTAGCCAATCCTGAATGACTTGGATCTTAGTCGAATCTACATGCACACCATGCTCATCTATGATGTAACCTAGATATTGGACCTGGATCATGCCAAAGGTGCATTTCTCCAAGTTGGCACATAGTTTGTGCTATCGCAGAGTTTGAAGGACCTGCCAAATGTGTTGCAAGTGTTATTCCCAACTCTTGTTGAAGATGAGGATGTCATCTAGATAAACAACCAAGAATGAGTTGGTGAAGGGCTTCAAGATGTCATCCATTAGCCTCATAAAACTAGCAGTGGAATTTTTCAACCCCAAGGGCATAACCAACCATTCAAAAAGGCCTTCCTTGGATTTGAAGGCGGTCTTCCATACATCTGTGGGCTCTATTGGAACCTAGTGATAACTAGACTTAAGATCAATCTTGCTGAAATACTTGGCCCCCTTGATTTGGTCCAAAAGTTCATCAATCTATGGGATTGGATAGTTGTTCCTAATAGTGGTTTTTTTTAGTGCCTAATAATCAATCCAAAGCCTCCACGTCCCATCCTTCTTCTGTACAAGTACAATCAGGCTCCCACAAGGCGAGGAACTTGGCCGGATGTGCCCTTTTTGTAGCACCTCCTAGATTTGCCACTTGATCTCTTCATTTTCTAGAATGGAGTGTTGATATATCAACCCATTGGGTAGAGGTGCTTCGAGAGTCATATTGATCAAATGCTTGACCTGACAGTGCAAGGGTACCCATGTGGGTGAGGAGAAGATGCCCATGTATTCTTCCACGACCATATCCACCTGCTTCTGCTATGTGGAGGAACCCATCCCAGGGCCCATGGATATGGCTATGATCTTCCCCTTACTTTGAGAGTGAATCAGGAAGGAGACAAATTTCCCAGTCTGGGAGACGATCTTACTACATTTCTTAGCAGAGATTAAAGATATGGTAGTAGGCGGGGATATCTGTGGTATCTTGTATAACTTATTGCCCAAATAAATAATAAAAGAGTGAGGTATAGACTCATATACAACATGTCACTTCCACATGTATGGTTGTCCTAATAATACATCACAAAATTCAAGAGGAGAAACATCACATAGTACCTCATTCTTGAAGGGCTTGATGCTTTAGGGAAGGCGACACTACTAGCAGATACGGAGATCTCGTCCTTGGTGCAGCGACTCTATGGTGTACGGCTGTGGATGTGCTATAGTCAATAGGCATATATGCTTCATGGCCTTTGCTAAAATGAGGTTATTTTGGCTCCCATTATCAACAATGAACTGTAGCAGAGAACCCTTCACCCACATCTGTGAGTGGAAGAGGCATTCCCCCTCCTCTAGATCTTCAGGTTCAATCTTCTCGATATTGGTGGTGGCCACTGTGGCACTGGGATCTACATCAATCATCTACTTCTCCTTGTCATTTCCCTTGTCGAGTTCTAACTCAGAGTCGGAACATGCGTCTAATTTGGAATCCTTCAGCTTAGCCACTAGTGACTGCTTGGCCCAACACTCACTTGTGTTGTGAGTGGAGCTCAACTCACAACACTTTCCTGTGTCCTTCTTTGTTTTTCTCATGTTTTTATTTTCTTGTGGCTTTGTCAAGTTATCCTTGGCCACCCTGCCTTGGATTTGTCCTTTTCTCTATGGTTTGGCAGCACCTTTCCCTTGCTTCAGATTCGCAGATCCAAAGTCTAGCTTTTTCTGTTTAATTTCTACTCAATATTGACAACGTATCGATACGTAGTGCCGAGCGAGGAGATGTACAGGAACTCCATCCATCTTGGATGTACCTATGTAGACAGCCTTGGTACTTGAGTACCAAATTCCACTCATAATCCTTGATACCCAACTTTGTGCAAATGGTATAAAAAAACATTGGTAAACTTTGGCACGTCTTGGTCCCTTCCCTGCCACAGTGTGGTCCACTTTATGTATTTATCCTCATAGCTCTTGACAGGGTAGTACTGCTCCTTGATGGCATCTCAGAATGAATTCCAAGTGGGTGTGGCTGAAAATAGTGAGGGTGTACTTTCGTCCTTCTTCTTACAATAGGATTTCCACCAATCCTTGACATGGGGGGCACTTTGAGAAGTGAAAAAGTAATTTTTTCCCAGTTGGAAAAATCATGAGCAAAAAAATATCCTTCTAGCATATTTAACCATTTACCTAAGGTGTTTGCATCTATCTGACCTTCAAATATGTGGATGTCAAAGTTAACTTGTACCTTGAAGGTTGTGGCGCTTCTAGAGTAGCTGTTGGAAGGAGATGCATCGCTTTTGGGTAGCCGTTGAAGGATCTAGGCAAAGTTGTCCATCATCATGTCCCTCTGCCGCTTGAGGGATTCTTTGAGAAATATTTTGAAAGGATATCCTACCCCCTCACCTTTCTACTCTTCCGCCATGGGAGGTCATCAGGGTTTGCGAGGTTGGTCTTACAATGGTTCGACCAATTCGAGCCCTAACTCCTTATATCTCGACCTAGTTGGGGACATGTAAAGAAAAACCGAGTAATTGAAGACTGATGTGATACCACTAATATGAAATTAAACAGGAATGCAACAAATTACAGATATACCCATAAATATAGATATGCAATAGAAATAACACTTCATTTCATTAATCTCAAATACTGAAATAAGCTTACAAACATAATGGAAATAAACTAGCTAGGACAATGGTAACTTATCTCTGAGAAGAGATGTGGTGGCTACATGCCTCTGGACTGTGTTACAATGAGACTTGAAGGCCTATTTATTATTGAGAAACAATAGAAAACCCTAAACATCCAAGAACCTAACCCTAGGAGATGAAGCGCCAAAACTATGGGTTATGTTTGGGTAAATTGGTACATCAACTTCCTGGGGTCGTAACTTTGGCATACATTCTCAGTTTGACATGCACAATACGTCACTAGAAATATTTATCCAATACCAACAACTTTCAAATGAAAAAAAATTGAATTCGAGACTCATGTTTTCCCGGTTTTCCCAAAAAACATCGTTTAGGGCCTCAAAACGGCTCCAGAAGTTCAAGACTCGAAAAACGGCCAAAAATAGTAAATTGTGCTACAATTAAGGAAACTGAAAAACTGAAAGAGATAGTGGTGGGGTCCAAGTGGAATAGGTGGGTGGCCACCAACATCCACCTAGATCAGTTATAGGTGGTCTAAGGTGCAATTCTAGTCAAGTTTGGATGGATTATGTGAGGTGCTAAAGTTCTCCTACAGGATGCTACATGATGTTATAGGATTGCATCCGATGGAATTTTGAGGGTTCCAAAGGTATCCAAAGGTGGAAAAATGTATCATGAGGTTGGTAAATCATGTGGAAGACCTTGTGAAGGCCAAAACTGTTAGGGTCCAAACCTAGCCCATTATTTATGTAATGATCCCAAGGCGCCTAGTCAAAGTCATAGTTAGTTAGTTGAATCAATAAATCTTGTAAGAAGTTATACACATTAATGATAATTGTAATTGGTTGACCTGCATGATAGAAAAGGGACTACAATTAGTTATAAATGGTCCATGGTTAATAAATAAAGTGGTTAACCCATGTTATGCAAGCCTAACCATTAGTAGTTAGGGTTTTTGATGTCATCAAGCTATAAATAGTCTTAGATAGTAAGGGAAGAATCATTGAGTCTTACTGAAATCGAACTCTTCTCTGTTGTAGGTTGCCCCCAATCGAACAGTCCAGGCCCAATTTTCATAGGATATTTGGCAGTATCAAGCATTATGGATTTCGTCCACTGCAGTATTGATCTGCTACGAGTAAGATTCCTTTCATAGTAAAAAAAAAGTCTAGGGCCATCACGGGACGCTTGAAAGAGACCTATCCCATAAGATTCATGAAAATGAGTTGATCGTAGTGGTACCATTCACTTGTAAGCCCCCAATTTTCATGCGGTCCTAAATTTTTTCCCGATGTGGCTTCAAGTGACCCACATCACTAGACTCCTGATCTTGCCCTCTTTCCAACCATACTACTCTTAAGTAAGCTCAAAATTTGGCTAGAGCTAGTGTATGTATGGTATCAAGTCTCAAGTTATGGTTGTGGAGAAGGCAGTGGAGAGAATCGAAGATCTTGAGAAAAAAATCGATTGCATCTAGGCATCAGTTTACAAACTCACAAGCGCATTGAGTGCCTTGCAGCTACCTCACAAACCCATAAGGGAAGAACATAGTGTTGATGCACTCTTAGAAGGAGAATCCATCCATCACATTCGTTTCCATGTAGGTCACCAATACTCAAGCCACTGGACACCCATGCTAGACATGTACAAATTTGATGGCTCTAACCTGGCAGTATGGCTAGCACAAATGGAACGATATTTCTTCCTTAACAGTACATGGGAAGAGGAAACCAAATTACATGTAGGAGCACTTTACTTGGACCATGAGTAATGGCAGTGGTGATAGTGGCATCAAAAATATTATCTAGGGAGGTGAACTTGGAACATGTTCTCAAAGGCCATTTGCAACTGCTTTGATCAGGAATCTCACTTTTTGTGTCATCTCACTAAGCTCAGGAAGATGGGTATAGTAAGGGACTACATAGCAGCCTTTAAACAATCGAACATCCAGAATGGAGGACTAGGAGATTCCTTTTACTTTGAATGTGTCAGCAGTGGCTTAAAGGAAGTTATCCAAGCCCATGTCAGAATGCATCACCCATCTACTTGGTTGGAAGCATGAAACAAGAAATTAGAGGTAGAAGTCGCTTTAAATGCCCAATCAAATCATCTAAATTTCATCATATGGGCACGTCCCACCTCCACTGTGGGCCCCACCAAAACAATTAAGGTTCAAAAAGTGTCACCTGTAGAAATGGATGAAAGAACGAAACAAGGACTCTACTACTACTGTGATGACAAATACTCCCTAGGACATAAATGCAAGGGACCAAAATTCTTTCAAATTGATGCTTCTGAAAATAGCTCTATCGGTGAAGCTCAAGCGACTGAAGTGATTGATGAGAAAGAGGGTGAAACCCTAATAGCCCTGGACACAGATACTCCATCTATGCTAGATGAGTCAGTTATCTCACTCCATGCTCTGGTCGACATTTAGTCTCCCAAACTCTAAAAAATTGAGGTTTTATTAAACATCAACCAATAATGGTGTTGATTGATAGTGGCAACACACATAATTTTTTCTATAAGAAAGTAGCAGAAGTAGTTCATTGTTTCATCAGGGCGGTATCTAATTTCCAAGTCCTTATCATTGATGGGGGAACCATGAAATGTAAGGCCATTGTGAAAATATTACACTTCAAATGGGGGATTATAACCTCAAAATCCATATGTTTTCCATTGAAATGGGCAGTTGTGACATTTATTTTGGTGTTGAAGGGATCCACAGACTAGGCCCTATCACAATGGACTTCCAGGAGCTATATATGAGCTTTAAGTAGAATGGAAACACTCATACACTAAGGGGACTCCAGGCAAGTTCTCCTACTATCATATGTTCGCATCTAATGGAGAAGCTTTTAAAAATGGGTCATCATGGGATAGTCGCACAATTTAATTCCATTCATGCCATTGAATCCACTCCTCCTCCCATTCATCCTGGGATGCAACAAGTATTAGATCTCCACCAGTGGGTATTAGACAAACATAAGGATCTCCCACCCTCTAGAGGTGAACATGATCATAGAATCCATTTGCTACTGGGTACCCAGCCATAAAATATTCACCCCTATCAATATAGTTTTTCCCAAAAGAATGAAATTTAAAAAATCATCAGGGAACTCCTCAAAGCAGGTGTTATTCATCCCAACACCAACCCTTATTCATCTTTAGTGGTCATGCTTCTAAATAAACATGGTGAATGGTGCATGTGTCGATACTTTAGGGCCATTAACAAGCTCACTATCAAGGAAAAATTTCTTATCCCAGTGTTTGATGATCTGCTTGATGAACTGCATGGTGTCATTTGCTTTACCAAGCTAGACCTTGGCAAGGATATCACCAAATACAGATGAAGGAAGTTTACATTCCAATGATAGCCTTCCAAACTCATGAAGGCCATTATGAATTCTTGGTCATGCCATTTGGTCTCTGTAATGTCCCATCCACTTTTTCAGAGCCTCATGAAACACCTTCTAAAACTGTATCTCAGAAAATTTGTCCAGGTATTTTTTTATGACATTCTCATCTGCAGCATAACATGGGACATGCACCTCCATCATGTTGACCAAGTATTGCAACTACTCCAAGATCATAAACTATTTTCCAAATTATCTAAGTGTTCCTTTGGCATGGAAGAAGTAGAGTATTTGGGACATCTTGTGGGTCGTTAAGGAGTGAGGGTTGATCTAAAGATATTCAGGCAATGAAAGACTTGCCCAACCAAAAACCTTGAAGAGTTTGAGGGGATTCTTGGGTCTCACGAACTATTATCACAAATACTTCCACAATTATGGACGCATTTCCTGACCCCTCACTAATATTCTCAAGAAAAATTAATTTCTTTGGACTAACGTAGCTCAACGCGACTTTTTGCCTCTCAAACAGGCCATGTGCTCCACTCCAGCATTGGCCCTACTAGGCTCTACAAAAGCTTTTGTGATTGAATGTGATTCTTTAGGTATGGGCATTATCGCAGTATTAATGCAGGAATGTATACCATTGGATTTCACAAGTCAAAAACTTTGTGGAAAACATCTAGGTCACTCTACATATGAGAAAGAAATGATGACCATCTTACATGCAGTAGACACTTGGCAACCATACTTATTGGCATGTCATTTTCAAATCCGCATTGACCATCATAGCCTAAAATATTTCCTCGAGCAGCATCCATCATTTCCACAACAAAATAAAAGGCTCTCAGAAATGATTGGATATGATTATGAGATCATTGACAATAAGGGGTGTGAAAATGTAGTGGTTGATGCCTTATCACACCAATTTGAGGTTGAGGGCACCCTTTTATCTCTCTCTCTACCCATACCAGATTAGATTGAAGAGGCCCACCATGAATGGTTCTCCCACTCATCTATGTCCCATCTTATTAATAACTTAAAAGCATATCCTAATTCCTTGGAAAACTACTCTTGGAAGGATGAGGTTCTTCGCTACAAGGATCGGGTAGTGTTATCCCTAACCTCCACCCTCAAAACCCGCATCTTGGGAGAGTTTCACTCCTCTCCAATTGCAGGACATTCAGGCTTTCAAAATATTTATGCATGAGCGCATTTCTCTTTCTTTTGGACCGGCATGAAGAACGACATTCTTACTTTTGTAGTTGAATGCGATGTATGCCAGCACAACAAAGGGAAAACGAACAAACTATCAAGAACCTTACAACCATTGCCACTCCCTATTTTCATCTGGATGGATGTTTCCATGGATTTCATTACAGGGCTCCCAAAGTTAGGAAACAAATTATTCATCATGGTGGTTGTCGAAAAACTTTCCAAATAAGCCAATTTTGCACTTTACCGCACCCATTTACCCCAACATTGGTGACTTAAGTTTTCATGGACCAAATATTCAAACTACATGGCATGCCAAATTCCATTGTGTCTGATCGAGACCCCACATTCAATAGAAAATTTTGGTAGGAACTTTCAAGCTCCAGGGAATGAAACTCCAACAGAATATAACTTATCATCCCCAAACATAAATATTCAACAAATGTTTGGATACCTATCTACGGTGCTTCACTTTAGACAAGACACATCAAGGGGTATAGTGGTTTCCTTTAGCTGAATGGTGGTATAATGCTAACTATCATGAGGCCACCAATATGAAACCACATGAGGTAGTGTATGGCCAACCCCCACCCTCACTAGTATCTTATAAGCTCGTATGTCCCAAAATATAGGTAGTTTATCAACTCCTACAGAACCATGACGCTATGATCACTCATCTCAAAGATAATCCTCATCAATATCATAATAGAATGAAGCAACATGCTGACCAACATCGTTTCAAGCGGTCATTTCAAGTAGGTGACCAGGTGTTCCTACAACTCCAACCATATAATCAAGCCTCTCTCAAAGAAAAGGGTTTCCAAAAACTAGCACCAAAATTCTATGGGCCTTATCAGGTACTTTAGTATAGAGGAGTAGTCGCTTACAACCTGGCCTTGCTAACTACTTCAAAAATCCACCTGGTCTTCCATGTATCGTGCCTCAAGAAAGTTGTGGGGAACAATTGCAGAGTTCAAATAAGTCTGCCATAATTGGATGAGGAAGGCCTACTTTTGCTCCGACCAGAACAGGTCCTTGATACTTGTGAAAGACATCTCCAGGGTTGCATGATCAAGGAATTCCTCATCAAGTGGAAAGACACCTCTCAAGAAGATGTGACATGGGAACCAACCACTATTCTTCAAAAGCTTCCACAACTTCGGCCTTGAGGACAAGCCTAATTTTGATGGGGAATGGCATGTTAGGGTCCAACCCTAGCCCCTTTATTTATGTAACAATCCTAAGGGACCTAGTTAGGGTCATAGTTAGTTAGTTGAGTCAATAAATCTCGTAAGTAGTTATCCGCATTAATAATAATTATAAGTGGTTGACTCGCATTATAGAAAATGGATCACAATTAATTATAAATGATCCATAGTTAATAAACAAATAGGTTAACCCATGTTATGCAAGGGACAACTAGTAGTTAGAGTTTTTTATGTCTTTAAGCTATAAATAGTCTTAGATAGTAAGGGAAGAATCATTGATTCTTATTGTAATCGACCTCTTCTCTGTTGGAGCTTTCCCCCTCAAAGAGGCAAGTGAACATTGTAATCTACTTTATGGCATTTTGTTATTCTTGCAGGTCAAGTGCATATAAATAACTCCTCAAGAGCCCATCTTGCACAAGAAGGAGAATGAAACTAACGATCTCAAGCAAAACTATGATTTTTTTGTTCATAGAAAATTTGAAAGTATGAGTGAACATTAAATGAGGGTGTGAATGGAGAGGGTGTGAATGAAATGGAGATGATACCACTTTGACCTACAAGCCAACATAATTCACTTTCAAAGAGAAAAGATATGTTTTTGTGCTTGAAAGACTACTAAACAAATACATGAAAACAAGAACTATATTTTTGTGCTTGTCCTTGCAAAACCTAGCTTCTTAAGAGAAAGGACTGATAAATGTACAAGAGAGAGGCTAACAAGACTAGGAATGAGGTACAGTTAGGTGACTAATTTTCTCAAAGGATAAGCAACACTTTTAGTAGAGGGTATTATGGGCATTCAAATTAGACACAAATTAAGGCGCATTTCACCATCCTTTAACCTCTCTTTTTGCATTTGATGACATGTTTTGAGCTATAATGTATTCATCAGGAAGGTTTAGAGATAATTGCTTATGTGTGCCTAATATTATTTACTTTTGGAGAATATTGTGAGAATATTGGGAAGACTATGAAGATTTGGAGGAGGAGATAATCTAGGGACTTCCCCCTGCAATACAAAGATAAATATTGGATAATAAATGAAAAAAAATCATGAAATTTTTGACAAATTCTAGAGCTCCACTAATTGAGAAAATATAGGAATGTGTTCCCTATCATGAAAATTCCTAGTGTTGGGAACTATATCCACTTTTTTAGGTATTTTGGAGGGGAAAGTTGCCTCCTTTCAAAGAGAATGCTTCCTCATCACTTTGTATAAGTACAAATTCGTATTTTCATCTAGAGGTGGGTATTTCTTAGTCTTCCTGTGGAGAAAACTTGTATTTTAGTAGCTCCACTTTCATTTCTAGCAGGGATGTACTTGGATTGATTCAAATAATGAAGTTTGGTGCCATTTTTAGCTTCTAAAGCTTGGTTTCCTTTATATGACTATGATTTTCCTTGGGCTTGGCCATCCCAGAAGCCTCAGAGCCCTCTTGTATAATTTCTTTATTTCCTTTGAATGTCTTTTTCACTTGCATATATTATTTCTACATTTATTATTCATGCTTCTTTTGTTGTATGCCATAATGGCTAAATGATCCGGTTTTAAACAGGAACGCAACAAATTACAGAGATAACCATATACACAAAGATGCAGCGGAAATAATACTTCATTTCATTAATAAAATACTGAAATATGCTTACAATCAGAAATGGAAATAAACTAGCTAGGGCGATGGTAGCTTATCTCTGAGAAGAGATGTGATGGCTACATGCCTCTGAACTGTCTTACAATGAGGCTCGAAGGCCTATTTTATTGTTGAGAAACAATGGAAAACCCTTAACATTCCAAAACCTACCCTAGGAGATGAAACGCCAAACTGTGGGCCCCGTTTGGGGGTAAGTTGGTACATCAACTTCCCGGGTCGTAACTTTGGCATATGATCTCCGTTTGACGCGCATGATAGCCCGTTGGAAAGATCTCTCCGAGGACTACGACAAAAAAGACAATTTTTATCAGAAAAATCGCTGGCGGTGGATTTCCCAAAAACGTCGTTTAGGGCCTCAAAACGGCTCCGGAAGTTCAGGACCCGAAAAACTGCTAAAAATTAGTAAGTTGTGCTACAATTAAGGAAACTGAAAATACTGAGAAAGACAATGGTGGGGGTCCAGGTGGACTTGGCAGGTGTCCACCAATATCCACCTGGATCATTCCCTCCCCCCTTAGGAAGCAATGGTCCCATTGCGTTGAGCTCCTCCATGAGATGAGGAAACTTTTGCTGAACTTGTTCCCTGGTGAGCACTTGCCCTGCTGAAGGAGTTGGCCTGCTTTGACAACTCGATACAGTTGGATATTCTGTTGGCGAGTGTTCTTGATCTGTGTGTCCATGATCCGATCAGTTGCAGCTTGTTCCATGCAATCTGGATTTAATTCTGTGGGTTTGAGCTGTTCTGCAATGTCGGATGTGTCTAGCAATGGTGGAAAGTATGGCCGAAGGCGGTCCACATTGAACACTGGGTGCAGGCCAAGGAATGGGGGAATGCTGAGCTCAAATGCATTGTCTCCCATAGCCTTAGTAATGGTGTAAGGACCATATCGGAGTGGTCTCAATTTCCGATAGGCTCCAGTAAGGCGTTCCTTTTGCAAATGCAACCAGACTTTGTCGCCCACCTGAAACTTGTGTGGCACCCGATGTTGATCATGTCGCTACTTGTACTTGGCATTTGATTTCTCAAGAATGTCATGGACCTGCTGGCGAATATGTTGGATGCGCTCAATGAAGCTGGTGGCCTTATCTGTTTCGGACTGGACATGAGCTGAATCATGTGAGTGGCTGCAAGTGGCATGGCCACATCAATGGGACATAGTGGCTGGAATCCCAAACCCCACCTGAAAAGGGCTATGGCCAGTGGAGCTGTGAAGAGCTCGGTTGTAGCTGTGCTGAACATAGGGGAGGCTCTCGTCCCATGTGCGTGGATGCTTTGAATTATACATGCGCAGGATGTGCACAATCATCCTATTGACAACCTCTGTCTGGCCATCAGTTTGAGGATGGAAGGCTGTGGACTTCGTGAGTTTGGTGTCCAGCATTGACCAGAGACTGGACCAAAATGTGCTGAGAAACCGACTGTCCCGATCTGAGATGATAGACTGTGGGATCCCAAAGTGCACCCACACTCGTTCGAAGAAGAGTTTAGCAGTGGCTTCTGCTGTGATATTCTTCTTGCAGGCCATCATAATGGCCATCTTTGAGAACCTGTCGACGACCACAAAAACACAGTCATTTCCATGCTTAGTGGAAGGAAGCCTGACATGTAATCCATGGAGATGGATTCCCAAGGTCGACTAGGGTAGGCAACGGGGTATAGAGGCCTTGCTTCTTAATGGTCGGTTTGGCAATGGCACAGGAGTACATGATCGGATGTACTTCCCAACATCCTGTCGAAGATTCGGCCAATAGAAATAGTTTTGCAGTACTGCCACTGTTTTCTCAACCCCGAAATGCCCAGCAGCCCGACTGTAGTGTGCTTCCCAAATCATCTTGGCACGCTCGCTTGAAGGAACACAAAGGTTACCAAGGTGGCATAATAGGGCATCCTGGAGGTGAAAATCTGCAACCTGCCGACCCTCTAAGAGTGTCTGGTATGTGTGGCCGAATTCTGGGTCGCTTTTGTAGAGAAGTGGCCAATCAGAAGTCTCGTGCCCGCAAGAGTTGAGCACGGTGGTTAGCGCCATGATCGGTGGTCGACTGAGGCAATCTGCAACATTATTGGTGCTGCCCTTTTTATACTTGATATTCAAGTGAAACTGTTGCAGGTATGTAGACCACTTCTGATGGCGATCATTCTGCAATTTTTCTTGGGTCTGTATGAACTGCAGAGGTCGGTGGTCTGTGTGGATGACCGTTTCCTTCCCCAAAATGTAATGCTTCCATTGTCGGCAGGCCTGTACAATGGAATACATCTCTTTATCATAAGTGGGGTACTTCCGGACTGTGTCTGAAAGTGTTTCACTGTGATATGCCACTGGATGTCCATGTTGAGTAAGGACTGCCCCAATAGCATAGTCAGAGGCATCTGTCTCGACCTCAAATGGTTGTTGTAAATCTGGTAACGCGAGCACTGGTGCCGTGCAGAGGCGATCCTTCAACTCCCTGAATGCCTTCTGTTGAGATTCAGACCAAAAGAATTTTGCTTTCACCCCGCCCTTGGTGACTTGACTCAAGGGCCAAGAAATATGAGAAACCCCAACACAAACCTGCGGTAGAAGTTGGCAAGACCTAGAAAGCTGCGGAGCTCTGTTAGAGTGGTTGGAGAGGGCCAATCTCGAATGACTTGGACCTTGGCTGGATCGACATGCACCCCCCGTTCATCAATGATGTATCCCAGATACTGAACCTCGGTCATGCCAAAAGTGCATTTCTCCAAATTGGCACATAGCTTGTGTTGCCGCAGTGTTTGGAGAACCTGTCGGATGTGGTGGAGGTGCTCTTCCCAACTCTGGCTAAAGATCAGAATGTCATCCAAGTATACTACTACAAAGGAGTTGGTGAATGGCCGCAAGATGTCATCCATTAGCCTCATAAAGGTTGCAGGAGCATTCGTCAATCCAAAAGGCATGACCAACCATTCGAAGAGGCCCTCCTTGGATTTGAAGGTAGTCTTCCACACATCTGAGGGTTCGATTGGTACCTGGTGATATCCTGACTTCAGATCGATCTTGCTGAAATATTTCGCCCCCTTTAGTTGGTCTAGGAGGTCATCAATTCGCGGGATCGGTACCTATTACGACAGTGATCTTGTTCAGCGCCCGATAGTCAATACAGAGTCTCCATGTCCCATCCTTCTTCTGTACCAACACTATCGGGCTCCCACAGGGTGAAGAACTCGGACGGATGTGACCTTTCTGCAGGAGCTCCTGAATCTGCCTCTTGATTTCATTGTTCTCCAGAACGGAGCGCTGATAAATTGGTCCATTGGGTAGCGGCGCACCTGGGGTCAGATCGATGGAGTGCTTGACCTGACAGTGCAGAGGAACCCCTGCCGGGGAGGTGAAGATGTCTTCGTACTCCTCCACAATCTTGTCCATCTGCAGCTGCCATGCAGAGGGACCCCGTTTGGAGGTCGCGGCCACTGTCTTCTTCTTCCCTTGAGGGCGTATCATCAGGAAAACAAATTTCCTGGTTTTGGAAATGATCTTACTGCATTGTTTTGCAGTAATCAAAGAGATGGTGGCAGGTGGTGCTGCCTCTGGTATCCTAAACAACTTATTTCCCAATGTGATAATAACAGCACGGGGCCTTGATTCATACACAGCATGTCGCTTCCACAAGTATGGTTGTCCTAGTAATACATCACAAACTTCAAGGGGAGCAATGTCACACAATACCTCATCCGTGAAGGGCTTGATGTTGTACGGAAGACGACACTGCTGGCTCACGCGAAGATCTCGTCCTTGGTGAAGCCACCCAATGGTGTATGGCTGTGGATGTGCTGTGGTCGGTAAGCCCAACCGCTTCACGACCTCTGCCGAAATGAGGTTCTTTTGAATCCCGCTATCAACAATGAACTGTATCGGGGAGCCCTTTACCCACATCTGGGAGTGAAAGAGACGCTCCTCCTCCTCTGGATCTTCGGGTTCACTTTTCTGGATCTTTGCGGTAGCAACAGTGGCGTTGGGGTCCGCATCAATGATCTGCTTCCCTTTTTCATACCCCTTATCGGGTTCTGACTCAGAGTCGGAACATGCATCTGATTCTGAAACCTTTAGCTCAGCCACCAGTGACTGCTTGGCCCGACACTCACTTGTGTTGTGAGTGGAGCTCTTATGGAACTCGCACCATTTTCCCAGTGTCCTTTCTCGTCTTCGCGGCGCTGTTCTTTGCTTGCAGCTTCGGCTGGTTGTCTTGGGCTGTCCCGCCTTGGCTTTGTCCTTTGTTCTGTGGTTTAGGGACACCTTTCCCTGCTTTGGATTCGCAGATCCAAAGTCTCGCTTCTTTTGTTTAAACTTCTGCTCGACCTTGACGGCATACCGGTATGCTGCGCCGAGCGAGGGGATGTTTAGGAACTGTATTTCTTCCTGAATGTACTTGTGAAGGCAGCCACGGTATTTGAGTATCAAATGTTGCTCCGAATCCTTGATACCCAACTTTGTGCGAAGGGTATGGAAAAGATTGGTGAACTCTGACACGTCTTGGTCCCTTCCCTGCCGCAGCGTGGTCCACTTTATGTATTCATCCTCATAGCTCCCGACAGGGTAGTACTGCTCCTTGATGGCATCCCGGAACGAATCCCAGGTGGGTGCGGCTGAAAATAGTGAGCCAGTACTTTTCATCCTTCTGCTCGCAGTAGGTTTCCCACCAGTCCTTGACGTGGGGGGCTGCTTTGAGAAGAGCAAAAACAATCTTTTCGCGACTCGAAAATTCATGAACAGAAAAATAACCCTCTAGCAGATTTAACCATTTATCTACGGCATCGGCGTCTATCTGACCCTCGAATATGGGGATTTCAAAATTAACTTGTACCTTAAAGGGTGTGGCATTTCCAGAAGAGCTGCTGGAAGCCGATGCGCCGCTTCTGGTAGCCGCTGAAGGATCTGCGCAAAGCTGTCCATCATCGCGTTCCGTTGTCGCTCGAGCGCTTCTTCGAGCAAGATTTTGATGGGATCTCCTGCCCCCTCGTCTTTCTTCTCGTCCGCCATGGGAGGCCGTCGGGATTTGCGAGGCTGGTCTTGCAAAGGTTCAACCAGTTCGAGCCCTAACTCCTTATATCCCGACCTTGTTGGGGACATGCAAAGAAAAACAGAGAAAAAAGCAGACCGCTCTGATACCACTGATCCGTTTTAAACAGGAACGCAACAAATTACAGAGATAACCATATACACAAAGATGCAGCGGAAATAATACTTCATTTCATTAATAGGAAATACTGAAATATGCTTACAATCAGAAATGGAAATAAACTAGCTAGGGCGATGGTAGCTTATCTCTGAGAAGAGATGTGATGGCTACATGCCTCTGAACTGTCTTACAATGAGGCTCGAAGGCCTATTTATTGTTGAGAAACAATGGAAAACCCTTAACATTCCAAAACCTAACCCTAGGAGATGAAACGCCAAACTGTGGGCCCCGTTTGGGGGTAAGTTGGTACATCAACTTCCCGGGGTCGTAACTTTGGCATATGATCTCCGTTTGACGCGCATGATAGCCCGCTGGAAAGATCTCTCCGAGGACTACGACGAAAAAGATGATTTTTATCAAAAAAATCGCTGGCGGTGGATTTCCCAAAAAACGTCATTTAGGGCCTCAAAACGGCTCCGGAAGTTCAGGACCCGAAAAACTGCTAAAAATAGTAAGTTGTGCTACAATTAAGGAAACTGAAAATACTGAGAAAGACAATGGTGGGGGTCCAGGTGGACTTGGCAGGTGTCCACCAATATCCACCTGGATCATTCCTCCCCCCTTAGGAAGCAATGGTCCCCATTGCGTTGAGCTCCTCCATGAGATGAGGAAACTTCTGCTGAACTTGTTCCCTGGTGAGCCACTTGCCCTGCTGAAGGAGTTGGCCTGCTTTGACAACTCGATACAGTTGGATATTCTGTTGGCGAGTGTTCTTGATCTGTGTGTCCATGATCCGATCAGTTGCAGCTTGTTCCATGCAATCTGGATTTAATTCTGTGGGTTTGAGCTGTTCTGCAATGTCGGATGTGTCTAGCAATGGTGGAAAGTATGGCCGAAGGCGGTCCACATTGAACACTGGGTGCAGGCCAAGGAATGGGGGAATGCTGAGCTCAAATGCATTGTCTCCCATAGCCTTAGTAATGGTGTAAGGACCATATCGGAGTGGTCTCAATTTCCGATAGGCTCCAGTAAGGCGTTCCTTTTGCAAATGCAACCAGACTTTGTCGCCCACCTGAAACTTGTGTGGCACCCGATGTTGATCATGTCGCTGCTTGTACTTGGCATTTGATTTCTCAAGAATGTCATGGACCTGCTGGCGAATATGTTGGATGCGCTCAATGAAGCTGGTGGCCTTATCTGTTTCGGACTGGACATGAGCTGAATTCATGTGAGTGGCTGCAAGTGGCATGGCCACATCAATGGGACATAGTGGCTGGAATCCCAAACCCACCTGAAAAGGGCTATGGCCAGTGGAGCTGTGAAGAGCTCGGTTGTAGCTGTGCTGAACATAGGGGAGGCTCTCGTCCCATGTGCGTGGATGCTTTGAATTATACATGCGCAGGATGTGCACAATCATCCTATTGACAACCTCTGTCTGGCCATCAGTTTGAGGATGGAAGGCTGTGGACTTCGTGAGTTTGGTGTCCAGCATTGACCAGAGACTGGACCAAAATGTGCTGAGAAACCGACTGTCCCGATCTGAGATGATAGACTGTGGGATCCCAAAGTGCACCCACACTCGTTCGAAGAAGAGTTTAGCAGTGGCTTCTGCTGTGATATTCTTCTTGCAGGCCATCATAATGGCCATCTTTGAGAACCTGTCGACGACCACAAAAACACAGTCATTTCCATGCTTAGTGGAAGGAAGGCCTAACATGTAATCCATGGAGATGGATTCCCAAGGTCGACTAGGGGTAGGCAACGGGGTATAGAGGCCTTGCTTCTTAATGGTCGGTTTGGCAATGGCACAGGCAGTACATGATCGGATGTACTTCCCAACATCCTGTCGAAGATTCGGCCAATAGAAATAGTTTTGCAGTACTGCCACTGTTTTCTCAACCCCGAAATGCCCAGCAGCCCGACTGTAGTGTGCTTCCCAAATCATCTTGGCACGCTCGCTTGAAGGAACACAAAGGTGACCAAGGTGGCATAATAGGGCATCCTGGAGGTGAAAATCTGCAACCTGCCGACCCTCTAAGAGTGTCTGGTATGTGTGGCCGAATTCTGGGTCACTTTTGTAGAGAAGTGGCCAATCAGAAGTCTCGTGCCCGCAAGAGTTGAGCACGGTGGTTAGCGCCATGATCGGTGGTCGACTGAGGCAATCTGCAACATTATTGGTGCTGCCCTTTTTATACTTGATATTCAAGTGAAACTGTTGCAGGTATGTAGACCACTTCTGATGGCGATCATTCTGCAATTTCCCTTGGGTCTGTATGAACTGCAGAGGTCGGTGGTCTGTGTGGATGACCGTTTCCTTCCCCAAAATGTAATGCTTCCATTGTCGGCAGGCCTGTACAATGGAATACATCTCTTTATCATAAGTGGGGTACTTCCGGACTGTGTCTGAAAGTGTTTCACTGTGATATGCCACTGGATGTCCATGTTGAGTAAGGACTGCCCCAATAGCATAGTCAGAGGCATCTGTCTCGACCTCAAATGGTTGTTGTAAATCTGGTAACGCGAGCACTGGTGCCGTGCAGAGGCGATCCTTCAACTCCCTGAATGCCTTCTGTTGAGATTCAGACCAAAAGAATTTTGCTTTCACCCCGCCCTTGGTGACTTGACTCAAGGGCCAAGAAATATGAGAAAACCCCAACACAAACCTGCGGTAGAAGTTGGCAAGACCTAGAAAGCTGCGGAGCTCTGTTAGAGTGGTTGGAGAGGGCCAATCTCGAATGACTTGGACCTTGGCTGGATCGACATGCACCCCCCGTTCATCAATGATGTATCCCAGATACTGAACCTCGGTCATGCCAAAAGTGCATTTCTCCAAATTGGCACATAGCTTGTGTTGCCGCAGTGTTTGGAGAACCTGTCGGATGTGGTGGAGGTGCTCTTCCCAACTCTGGCTGAGGATCAGAATGTCATCCAAGTATACTACTACAAAGGAGTTGGTGAATGGCCGCAAGATGTCATCCATTAGCCTCATAAAGGTTGCAGGAGCATTCGTCAATCCGAAAGGCATGACCAACCATTCGAAGAGGCCCTCCTTGGATTTGAAGGCAGTCTTCCACACATCTGAGGGTTCGATTGGTACCTGGTGATATCCTGACTTCAGATCGATCTTGCTGAAATATTTCGCCCCCTTTAGTTGGTATAGGAGGTCATCAATTCAAGGGATCGGGTACCTATTACGGACAGTGATCTTGTTCAGCGCCCGATAGTCAATACAGAGTCTCCATGTCCCATCCTTCTTCTGTACCAACACTATCGGGCTCCCACAGGGTGAATAACTCGGACGGATGTGACCTTTCTGCAGGAGCTCCTGAATCTGCCTCTTGATTTCATTGTTCTCCAGAACGGAGCGCCGATAAATTGGTCCATTGGGTAGCGGCGCACCTGGGGTCAGATCGATGGAGTGCTTGACCTGATAGTGCAGAGGAACCCCTGCCGGGGAGGTGAAGATGTCTTCGTACTCCTCCACAATCTTGTCCATCTGCAGCTGCCGTGCAGAGGGACCCCATTTGGAGGCCGCGGCCACTGTCTTCTTCTTCCCTTGAGGGCGTATCATCAGGAAAACAAATTTCCTGGTTTTGGAAATGATCTTACTGCATTGTTTTGCAGTAATCAAAGAGATGGTGGCAGGTGGTGCTGCCTCTGGTATCCTAAACAACTTATTTCCCAATGTGATAATAACAGCACGGGGCCTTGATTCATACACAGCATGTCACTTCCACAAGTATGGTTGTCCTAGTAATACATCACAAACTTCAAGGGGAGCAATGTCACACAATACCTCATCCGTGAAGGGCTTGATGTTGTACGGAAGACGACACTGCTGGCTCACGCGAAGATCTCGTCCTTGGTGAAGCCACCCAATGGTGTATGGCTGTGGATGTGCTGTGGTCGGTAAGCCCAACCGCTTCATGACCTCTGCCGAAATGAGGTTCTTTTGACTCCCGCTATCAACAATGAACTGTATCGGGGAGCCCTTTACCCACATCTGGGAGTGAAAGAGACGCTCCTCCTCCTCTGGATCTTCGGGTTCACTTTTCTGGATCTTTGCGGTAGCAACAGTGGCGTTGGGGTCCGCATCAATGATCTGCTTCCCTTTTTCATACCCCTTATCGGGTTCTGACTCAGAGTCGGAACATGCATCTGATTCTGAAACCTTTAGCTCAGCCACCAGTGACTGCTTGGCCCGACACTCACTTGTGTTGTGAGTGGAGCTCTTATGGAACTCGCACCATTTTCCAGTGTCCTTTCTCGGCTTCGCGGCGCTGTTCTTTGCTTGCAGCTTCGGCTGGTTGTCTTGGGCTGTCCCGCCTTGGCTTTGTCCTTTGTTCTGTGGTTTAGGGGCACCTTTCCCCTGCTTTGGATTCGCAGATCCAAAGTCTCGCTTCTTTTGTTTAAACTTCTGCTCGACCTTGACGGCATACCGGTATGCTGCGCCGAGCGAGGGGATGTTTAGGAACTGTATTTCTTCCTGAATGTACTTGTGAAGGCAGCCATGGTATTTGAGTATCAAATGTTGCTCCGAATCCTAGATACCCAACTTTGTGCGAAGGGTATGGAAAAGATTGGTGAACTCTGACACGTCTTGGTCCCTTCCCTGCCGCAGCGTGGTCCACTTTATGTATTCATCCTCATAGCTCCCGACAGGGTAGTACTGCTCCTTGATAGCATCCCGGAACGAATCCCAGGTGGGTGCGGCTGAAAATAGTGAGCCAGTACTTTCATCCTTCTGCTCGCAGTAGGTTTCCCACCAGTCCTTGACGTGGGGGGCTGCTTTGAGAAGAGCAAAAACAATCTTTTCGCGACTCGAAAATTCATGAACAGAAAAATAACCCTCTAGCAGATTTAACCATTTATCTACGGCATCGGCGTCTATCTGACCCTCGAATATGGGGATTTCAAAATTAACTTGTACCTTAAAGGGTGTGGCGTTTCCAGAAGAGCTGCTGGAAGCCGATGCGCCGCTTCTGGGTAGCCGCTGAAGGATCTGCGCAAAGCTGTCCATCATCGCGTTCCGTTGTCGCTCGAGCGCTTCTTCGAGCAAGATTTTGATGGGATCTCCTGCCCCCTCGTCTTTCTTCTCGTCCGCCATGGGAGGCCGTCGGGATTTGCGAGGCTGGTCTTGCAAAGGTTCAACCAGTTCGAGCCCTAACTCCTTATATCCCGACCTTGTTGGGGACATGCAAAGAAAAACAGAGAAAAAGCAGACCGCTCTGATACCACTGATCCGGATTTAAACAGGAACGCAACAAATTACAGAGATAACCATATACACAAAGATGCAGCGGAAATAATACTTCATTTCATTAATAGGAAATACTGAAATATGCTTACAATCAGAAATGGAAATAAACTAGCTAGGGCGATGGTAGCTTATCTCTGAGAAGAGATGTGATGGCTACATGCCTCTGAACTATCTTACAATGACGCTCGAAGGCCTATTTATTGTTGAGAAACAATGGAAAACCCTTAACATTCCAAAACCTAACCCTAGGAGATGAAACGCCAAACTGTGGGCCCCGTTTGGGGGTAAGTTGGTACATCAACTTCCCGGGGTCGTAACTTTGGCATATGATCTCCGTTTGACGCGCATGATAGCCCGTTGGAAAGATCTCTCCGAGGACTACGACGAAAAAGATGATTTCTATCAAAAGATTCGTTGGCGGTGGATTTCCCAAAAAACGTCTTTTAGGGCCTCAAAACGGCTCCGGAAGTTCAGGACCCGAAAAACTGCTAAAAATAGTAAGTTGTGCTACAATTAAGGAAACTGAAAATACTGAGAAAGACAATGGTGGGGGTCCAGGTGGACTTGGCAGGTGTCCACCAATATCCACCTGGATCATTCCTCCCCCCTTAGGAAGCAATGGTCCCCATTGCGTTGAGCTCCTCCATGAGATGAGGAAACTTCTGCTGAACTTGTTCCCTGGTGAGCCACTTGCCCTGCTGAAGGAGTTGGCCTGCTTTGACAACTCGATACAGTTGGATATTCTGTTGGCGAGTGTTCTTGATCTGTGTGTCCATGATCCGATCAGTTGCAGCTTGTTCCATGCAATCTGGATTTAATTCTGTGGGTTTGAGCTGTTCTGCAATGTCGGATGTGTCTAGCAATGGTGGAAAGTATGGCCGAAGGCGGTCCACATTGAACACTGGGTGCAGGCCAAGGAATGGGGGAATGCTGAGCTCAAATGCATTGTCTCCCATAGCCTTAGTAATGGTGTAAGGACCATATCGGAGTGGTCTCAATTTCCGATAGGCTCCAGTAAGGCGTTCCTTTTGCAAATGCAACCAGACTTTGTCGCCCACCTGAAACTTGTGTGGCACCCGATGTTGATCATGTCGTTGCTTGTACTTGGCATTTGATTTCTCAAGAATGTCATGGACCTGCTGGTGAATATGTTGGATGCGCTCAATGAAGCTGGTGGCCTTATCTGTTTCGGACTGGACATGAGCTGAATTCATGTGAGTGGCTGCAAGTGGCATGGCCACATCAATGGGACATAGTGGCTGGAATCCCAAACCCACCTGAAAAGGGCTATGGCCAGTGGAGCTGTGAAGAGCTCGGTTGTAGCTGTGCTGAACATAGGGGAGGCTCTCGTCCCATGTGCGTGGATGCTTTGAATTATACATGCGCAGGATGTGCACAATCATCCTATTGACAACCTCTGTCTGGCCATCAGTTTGAGGATGGAAGGCTGTGGACTTCGTGAGTTTGGTGTCCAGCATTGACCAGAGACTGGACCAAAATGTGCTGAGAAACCGACTGTCCCGATCTGAGATGATAGACTGTGGGATCCCAAAGTGCACCCACACTCGTTCGAAGAAGAGTTTAGCAGTGGCTTCTGCTGTGATATTCTTCTTGCAGGCCATCATAATGGCCATCTTTGAGAACCTGTCGACGACCACAAAAACACAGTCATTTCCATGCTTAGTGGAAGGAAGGCCTGACATGTAATCCATGGAGATGGATTCCCAAGGTCGACTAGGGGTAGGAAACAGGGTATAGAGGCCTTGCTTCTTAATGGTCGGTTTGGCAATGGCACAGGCAGTACATGATCGGATGTACTTCCCAACATCCTGTCGAAGATTCGGCCAATAGAAATAGTTTTGCAGTACTGCCACTGTTTTCTCAACCCCGAAATGCCCAGCAGCCCGACTATAGTGTGCTTCCCAAATCATCTTGGCACGCTCGCTTGAAGGAACACAAAGGTGACCGAGGTGGCATAATAGGGCATCCTGGAGGTGAAAATCTGCAACCTGCCGACCCTCTAAGAGTGTCTGGTATGTGTGGCCGAATTCTGGGTCGCTTTTGTAGAGAAGTGGCCAATCAGAAGTCTCGTGCCCACAAGAGTTGAGCACGGTGGTTAGCGCCATGATCGGTGGTCGACTGAGGCAATCTGCAACATTATTGGTGCTGCCCTTTTTATACTTGATATTCAAGTGAAACTGTTGCAGGTATGTAGACCACTTCTGATGGCGATCATTCTGCAATTTCCCTTGGGTCTGTATGAACTGCAGAGGTCGGTGGTCTGTGTGGATGACCGTTTCCTTCCCCAAAATGTAATGCTTCCATTGTCGGCAGGCCTGTACAATGGAATACATCTCTTTATCATAAGTGGGGTACTTCCGGACTGTGTCTGAAAGTGTTTCACTGTGATATGCCACTGGATGTCCATGTTGAGTAAGGACTGCCCCAATAGCATAGTCAGAGGCATCTATCTCGACCTCAAATGGTTGTTGTAAATCTGGTAACGCGAGCACTGGCGCCGTGTAGAGGCGATCCTTCAACTCCCTGAATGCCTTCTGTTGAGATTCAGACCAAAAGAATTTTGCTTTCACCCCGCCCTTGGTGACTTGACTCAAGGGCCAAGAAATATGAGAAAACCCCAACACAAACCTGCGGTAGAAGTTGGCAAGACCTAGAAAGCTGCGGAGCTCTGTTAGAGTGGTTGGAGAGGGCCAATCTCGAATGACTTGGACCTTGGCTGGATCGACATGCACCCCCCGTTCATCAATGATGTATCCCAGATACTGAACCTTGGTCATGCCAAAAGTGCATTTCTCCAAATTGGCACATAGCTTGTGTTGCCGCAGTGTTTGGAGAACCTGTCGGATGTGGTGGAGGTGCTCTTCCCAACTCTGGCTGAAGATCAGAATGTCATCCAAGTATACTACTACAAAGGAGTTGGTGAATGGCCGCAAGATGTCATCCATTAGCCTCATAAAGGTTGCAGGAGCATTCATCAATCCGAAAGGCATGACCAACCATTCGAAGAGGCCCTCCTTGGATTTGAAGGCAGTCTTCCACACATCTGAGGGTTCGATTGGTACCTGGTGATATCCTGACTTCAGATCGATCTTGCTGAAATATTTCGCCCCCTTTAGTTGGTCTAGGAGGTCATCAATTCGCGGGATCGGGTACCTATTACGGACAGTGATCTTGTTCAGCGCCCGATAGTCAATACAGAGTCTCCATGTCCCATCCTTCTTCTGTACCAACACTATCGGGCTCCCACAGGGTGAAGAACTCGGACGGATGTGACCTTTCTGCAGGAGCTCCTGAATCTGCCTCTTGATTTCATTGTTCTCCAGAACGGAGCACCGATAAATTGGTCCATTGGGTAGCGGCGCACCTGGGGTCAGATCGATGGAGTGCTTGACCTGACAGTGCAGAGGAACCCCTGCCGGGGAGGTGAAGATGTCTTCATACTCCTCCACAATCTTGTCCATCTGCAGCTGCTGTGCAGAGGGACCCCGTTTGGAGGCCGCGGCCACTGTCTTCTTCTTCCCTTGAGGGCGTATCATCAGGAAAACAAATTTCCTGGTTTTGGAAATGATCTTGCTGCATTGTTTTGCAGTAATCAAAGAGATGGTGGCAGGTGGTGCTGCCTCTGGTATCCTAAACAACTTATTTCCCAATGTGATAATAACAGCACGGGGCCTTGATTCATACACAGCATGTCGCTTCCACAAGTATGGTTGTCCTAGTAATACATCACAAACTTCAAGGGGAGCAATGTCACACAATACCTCATCCGTGAAGGGCTTGATGTTGTACGGAAGACGACACTGCTGGCTCACGCGAAGATCTCGTCCTTGGTGAAGCCACCCAATGGTGTATGGCTGTGGATGTGCTGTGGTCGGTAAGCCCAACCGCTTCACGACCTCTGCCGAAATGAGGTTCTTTTGACTCCCGCTATCAACAATGAACTGTATCGGGGAGCCCTTTACCCACATCTGGGAGTGAAAGAGACGCTCCTCCTCCTCTGGATCTTCGGGTTCACTTTTCTGGATCTTTGCGGTAGCAACAGTGGCGTTGGGGTCCGCATCAATGATCTGCTTCCCTTTTTCATACCCCTTATCGGGTTCTGACTCAGAGTCGGAACATGCATATGATTCTGAAACCTTTATCTCAGCCACCAGTGACTGCTTGGCCCGACACTCACTTGTGTTGTGAGTGGAGCTCTTATGGAACTCGCACCATTTTCCAGTGTCCTTTCTCGGCTTCGCGGCGTTGTTCTTTGCTTGCAGCTTCGGCTGGTTTTCTTGGGCTGTCCCGCCTTGGCTTTGTCCTTTGTTCTGTGGTTTAGGGGCACCTTTCCCCTGCTTTGGATTCGCAGATCCAAAGTCTCGCTTCTTTTGTTTAAACTTCTGCTCGACCTTGACGGCATACCGGTATGCTGCGCCGAGCGAGGGGATGTTTAGGAACTGTATTTCTTCCTGAATGTACTTGTGAAGGCAGCCACGGTATTTGAGTATCAAATGTTGCTCCGAATCCTTGATACCCAACTTTGTGCGAAGGGTATGGAAAAGATTGGTGAACTCTGACACGTCTTGGTCCCTTCCCTGCCGCAGCGTGGTCCACTTTATGTATTCATCCTCATAGCTCCCGACAGGGTAGTACTGCTCCTTGATGGCATCCCGGAACGAATCCCAGGTGGGTGCGGCTGAAAATAGTGAGAGCCAGTACTTTCATCCTTCTGCTCGCAGTAGGTTTCCCACCAGTCCTTGACGTGGGGGGCTGCTTTGAGAAGAGCAAAAACAATCTTTTCGCGACTCGAAAATTCATGAACAGAAAAATAACCCTCTAGCAGATTTAACCATTTATCTACGGCATCGGCGTCTATCTGACCCTCGAATATGGGGATTTCAAAATTAACTTGTACCTTAAAGGGTGTGGCGTTTCCAGAAGAGCTGCTGGAAGCCGATGCGCCGCTTCTGGGTAGCCGCTGAAGGATCTGCGCAAAGCTGTCCATCATCGCGTTCCGTTGTCGCTCGAGCGCTTCTTCGAGCAAGATTTTGATGGGATCTCCTGCCCCCTCGTCTTTCTTCTCGTCCGCCATGGGAGGCCGTCGGGATTTGCGAGGCTGGTCTTGCAAAGGTTCAACCAGTTCGAGCCCTAACTCCTTATATCCCGACCTTGTTGGGGACATGCAAAGAAAAACAGAGAAAAAAGCAGACCGCTCTGATACCACTGATCCGGTTTTAAACAGGAACGCAACAAATTACAGAGATAACCATATACACAAAGATGCAGCGGAAATAATACTTCATTTCATTAATAGAAAACTGAAATATGCTTACAATCAGAAATGGAAATAAACTAGCTAGGGCGATGGTAGCTTATCTCTGAGAAGAGATGTGATGGCTACATGCCTCTGAACTGTCTTACAATGAGGCTCGAAGGCCTATTTATTGTTGAGAAACAATGGAAAACCCTTAACATTCCAAAACCTAACCCTAGGAGATGAAACGCCAAACTGTGGGCCCCGTTTGGGGGTAAGTTGGTACATCAACTTCCCGGGGTCGTAACTTTGGCATATGATCTCCGTTTGACGCGCATGATAGCCCGTTGGAAAGATCTCTCCGAGGACTACGACGAAAAAGATGATTTTTATCAAAAAAATTGCTGGCGGTGGATTTCCCAAAAAAACGTCGTTTAGGGCCTCAAAACGGCTCCGGAAGTTCAGGACCCGAAAAACTGCTAAAAATAGTAAGTTGTGCTACAATTAAGGAAACTGAAAATACTGAGAAAGACAATGGTGGGGGTCCAGGTGGACTTGGCAGGTGTCCACCAATATCCACCTGGATCATTCCTCCCCCCTTAGGAAGCAATGGTCCCCATTGCGTTGAGCTCCTCCATGAGATGAGGAAACTTCTGCTGAACTTGTTCCCTGGTGAGCCACTTGCCTTGCTGAAGGAGTTGGCCTGCTTTGACAACTCGATACAGTTGGATATTCTGTTGGCGAGTGTTCTTGATCTGTGTCCATGATCCGATCAGTTGCAGCTTGTTCCATGCAATCTGGATTTAATTCTGTGGGTTTGAGCTGTTCTGCAATGTCGGATGTGTCTAGCAATGGTGGAAAGTATGGCCGAAGGCGGTCCACATTGAACATTGGGTGCAGGCCAAGGAATGGGGTAATGCTGAGCTCAAATGCATTGCCTCCCATAGCCTTAGTAATGGTGTAAGGACCATATCGGAGTGGTCTCAATTTCCGATAGGCTCCAGTAAGGCGTTCCTTTTGCAAATGCAACCAGACTTTGTCGCCCACCTGAAACTTGTGTGGCACCCGATGTTGATCATGTCGCTGCTTGTACTTGGCATTTTATTTCTCAAGAATGTCATGGACCTGCTGGCGAATATGTTGGATGCGCTCAATGAAGCTGGTGGCCTTATCTGTTTCGGACTGGACATGAGCTGAATTCATGTGAGTGGCTGCAAGTGGCATGGCCACATCAATGGGACATAGTGGCTGGAATCCCAAACCCACCTGAAAAGGGCTATGGCCAGTGGAGCTGTGAAGAGCTCGGTTGTAGCTGTGCTGAACATAGGGGAGGCTCTCGTCCCATGTGCGTGGATGCTTTGAATTATACATGCGCAGGATGTGCACAATCATCCTATTGACAACCTCTGTCTGGCCATCAGTTTGAGGATGGAAGGCTATGGACTTCGTGAGTTTGGTGTCCAGCATTGACCAGAGACTGGACCAAAATGTGCTAAGAAACCGACTGTCCCGATCTGAGATGATAGACTGTGGGATCCCAAAGTGCACCCACACTCGTTCGAAGAAGAGTTTAGCAGTGGCTTCTGCTGTGATATTCTTCTTGCAGGCCATCATAATGGCCATCTTTGAGAACCTGTCGACGACCACAAAAACACAGTCATTTCCATGCTTAGTGGAAGGAAGGCCTGACATGTAATCCATGGAGATGGATTCCCAAGGTCGTCTAGGGGTAGGCAACGGGGTATAGAGGCCTTGCTTCTTAATGGTCGGTTTGGCAATGGCACAGGCCGTACATGATCGGATGTACTTCCCAACATCCTGTCGAAGATTCGGCCACTAGAAATAGTTTTGCAGTACTGCCACTGTTTTCTCAACCCCGAAATGCCCAGCAGCCCGACTGTAGTGTGCTTCCCAAATCATCTTGGCACGCTCGCTTGAAGGAACACAAAGGTGACCAAGGTGGCATAATAGGGCATCCTGGAGGTGAAAATCTGCAACCTGTCGACCCTCTAAGAGTGTCTGGTATGTGTGGCCGAATTCTGGGTCGCTTTTGTAGAGAAGTGGCCAATCAGAAGTCTCGTGCCCGCAAGAGTTGAGCACGGTGGTTAGCGCCATGATCGGTGGTCGACTGAGGCAATCTGCAACATTATTGGTGCTACCCTTTTTATACTTGATATTCAAGTGAAACTGTTGCAGGTATGTAGACCACTTCTGATGGCGATCATTCTGCAATTTCCCTTGGGTCTGTATGAACTGCAGAGGTCGGTGGTCTGTGTGGATGACCGTTTCCTTCCCCAAAATGTAATGCTTCCATTGTCGGCAGGCCTGTACAATGGAATACATCTCTTTATCATAAGTGGGGTACTTCCGGACTGTGTCTGAAAGTGTTTCACTGTGATATGCCACTGGATGTCCATGTTGAGTAAGGACTGCCCCAATAGCATAGTCAGAGGCATCTGTCTCGACCTCAAATGGTTGTTGTAAATCTGGTAACGCGAGCACTGGTGCCGTGCAGAGGCGATCCTTCAACTCCCTGAATGCCTTCTGTTGAGATTCAGACCAAAAGATTTTGCTTTCACCCCGCCCTTGGTGACTTGACTCAAGGGCCAAGAAATATGAGAAAACCCCAACACAAACCTGCGGTAGAAGTTGGCAAGACCTAGAAAGCTGCGGAGCTCTGTTAGAGTGGTTGGAGAGGGCCAATCTCGAATGACTTGGACCTTGGCTGGATCAACATGCACCCCCCGTTCATCAATGATGTATCCTAGATACTGAACCTCGGTCATGCCAAAAGTGCATTTCTCCAAATTGGCACATAGCTTGTGTTGCCGCAGTGTTTGGAGAACCTGTCGGATGTGGTGGAGGTGCTCTTCCCAACTCTGGCTGAAGATCAGAATGTCATCCAAGTATACTACTACAAAGGAGTTGGTGAATGGCCGCAAGATGTCATTCATTAGCCTCATAAAGGTTGCAGGAGCATTCGTCAATCCGAAAGGCATGACCAACCATTCGAAGAGGCCCTCCTTGGATTTGAAGGCAGTCTTCCACACATCTAAGGGTTCGATTGGTACCTGGTGATATCCTGACTTCAGATCGATCTTGCTGAAATATTTCGCCCCCTTTAGTTGGTCTAGGAGGTCATCAATTCGCGGGATCGGGTACCTATTACGGACAGTGATCTTGTTCAGCGCCCGATAGTCAATACAGAGTCTCCATGTCCCATCCTTCTTCTGTACCAACACTATCGGGCTCCCACAGGGTGAAGAACTCGGACGGATGTGACCTTTCTGCAGGAGCTCCTGAATCTGCCTCTTGATTTCATTGTTCTCCAGAACGGAGCGCCGATAAATTGGTCCATTGGGTAGCGGCGCACCTGGGGTCAGATCGATGGAGTGCTTGACCTGACAGTGCAGAGGAACCCCTGCCGGGGAGGTGAAGATGTCTTCGTACTCCTCCACAATCTTGTCCATCTGCAGCTGCCGTGCAGAGGGACCCCGTTTGGAGGCCGCGGCCACTGTCTTCTTCTTCCCTTGAGGGCGTATCATCAGGAAAACAAATTTCCTGGTTTTGGAAATGATCTTACTGCATTGTTTTGCAGTAATCAAAGAGATGGGGCAGGTGGTGCTGCCTCTGGTATCCTAACAACTTATTTCCCAATGTGATAATAACAGCACGGGGCCTTGATTCATACACAGCATGTCGCTTCCACAAGTATGGTTGTCCTAGTAATACATCACAAACTTCAAGGGGAGCAATGTCACACAATACCTCATCCGTGAAGGGCTTGATGTTGTACGTAAGACGACACTGCTGGCTCACGCGAAGATCTCATCCTTGGTGAAGCCACCCAATGGTGTATGGCTGTGGATGTGCTGTGGTCGGTAAGCACAACCGCTTCACGACCTCTGCCGAAATGAGGTTCTTTTGACTCCCGCTATCAACAATGAACTGTATATGGGAGCCCTTTACCCACATCTGGGAGTGAAAGAGACGCTCCTCCTCCTCTGGATCTTCGGGTTCACTTTTCTGGATCTTTTCGGTAGCAACAGTGGCGTTGGGGTCCGCATCAATGATCTGCTTCCCTTTTTCATACCCCTTATTGGGTTCTGACTCAGAGTCGGAACATGCATCTGATTCTGAAACCTTTAGCTCAGCCACCAGTGACTGCTTGGCCCGACACTCACTTGTGTTGTGAGTGGAGCTCTTATGGAACTCGCACCATTTTCCAGTGTCCTTTCTCGGCTTCGCGGCGCTGTTCTTTGCTTGCAGCTTCGGCTGGTTGTCTTGGGCTGTCCCGCCTTGGCTTTGTCCTTTGTTCTGTGGTTTAGGGGCACCTTTCCCCTGCTTTGGATTCGCAGATCCAAAGTCTCGCTTCTTTTGTTTAAACTTCTGCTCGACCTTGACGGCATACCGGTATGCTGCGCCGAGCGAGGGGATGTTTAGGAACTGTATTTCTTCCTGAATGTACTTGTGAAGGCAGCCACGGTATTTGAGTATCAAATGTTGCTCCGAATCCTTGATACCCAACTTTGTGCGAAGGGTATGGAAAAGATTGGTGAACTCTGACACGTCTTGGTCCCTTCCCTGCCGCAGCGTGGTCCACTTTATGTATTCATCCTCATAGCTCCCGACAGGGTAGTACTGCTCCTTGATGGCATCCCGGAACGAATCCCAGGTGGGTGCGGCTGAAAATAGTGAGCCAGTACTTTCATCCTTCTGCTCGCAGTAGGTTTCCCACCAGTCCTTGACGTGGGGGGCTGCTTTGAGAAGAGCAAAAACAATCTTTTCGCGACTCGAAAATTCATGAACAGAAAAATAACCCTCTAGCAGATTTAACCATTTATCTACGGCATCGGCGTCTATCTGACCCTCGAATATGGGGATTTCAAAATTAACTTGTACCTTAAAGGGTGTGGCGTTTCCAGAAGAGCTGCTGGAAGCCGATGCGCCGCTTCTGGGTAGCCGCTGAAGGATCTGCGCAAAGCTGTCCATCATCGCGTTCCGTTGTCGCTCGAGCGCTTCTTCGAGCAAGATTTTGATGGGATCTCCTGCCCCCTCGTCTTTCTTCTCGTCCGCCATGGGAGGCCGTCGGGATTTGCGAGGCTGGTCTTGCAAAGGTTCAACCAGTTCGAGCCCTAACTCCTTATATCCCGACCTTGTTGGGGACATGCAAAGAAAAACAGAGAAAAAAGCAGACCGCTCTGATACCACTGATCCGTTTAAACAGGAACGCAACAAATTACAGAGATAACCATATACACAAAGATGCAGCGGAAATAATACTTCATTTCATTAATAGGAAAATACTGAAATATGCTTACAATCAGAAATGGAAATAAACTAGCTAGGGCGATGGTAGCTTATCTATGAGAAGAGATGTGATGGCTACATGCCTCTGAACTGTCTTACAATGAGGCTCGAAGGCCTATTTATTGTTGAGAAACAATGGAAAACCCTTAACATTCCAAAACCTAACCCTAGGAGATGAAACGCCAAACTGTGGGCCCCGTTTGGGGGTAAGTTGGTACATCAACTTCCCGGGGTCGTAACTTTGGCATATGATCTCCGTTTGACGCGCATGATAGCCCGTTGGAAAGATCTCTCCGAGGACTACGACGAAAAAGATGATTTTTATCAAAAAAATCGCTGGCGGTGGATTTCCCAAAAAACGTCGTTTAGGGCCTCAAAACGGCTCCGGAAGTTCAGGACCCGAAAAACTGCTAAAAATAGTAAGTTGTGCTACAATTAAGGAAACTGAAAATACTGAGAAAGACAATGGTGGGGGTCCAGGTGGACTTGGCAGGTGGCCACCAATATCCACCTGGATCATTCCTCCCCCCTTAGGAAGCAATGGTCCCCATTGCGTTGAGCTCCTCCATGAGATGAGGAAACTTCTGCTGAACTTGTTCCCTGGTGAGCCACTTGCCCTGCTGAAGGAGTTGGCCTGCTTTGACAACTCGATACAGTTGGATATTCTGTTGGCGAGTGTTCTTGATCTGTGTGTCCATGATCCGATCAGTTGCAGCTTGTTCCATGCAATCTGGATTTAATTCTGTGGGTTTGAGCTGTTCTGCAATGTCGGATGTGTCTAGCAATGGTGGAAAGTATGGCCGAAGGCGGTCCACATTGAACACTGGGTGCAGGCCAAGGAATGGGGGAATGCTGAGCTCAAATGCATTGTCTCCCATAGCCTTAGTAATGGTGTAAGGACCATATCGGAGTGGTCTCAATTTCCGATAGGCTCCAGTAAGGCGTTCCTTTTGCAAATGCAACCAGACTTTGTCGCCCACCTGAAACTTGTGTGGCACCCGATGTTGATCATGTCGCTGCTTGTACTTGGCATTTGATTTCTCAAGAATGTCGTGGACCTGCTGGCGAATATCTTGGATGCGCTCAATGAAGCTGGTGGCCTTATTTGTTTCGGACTGGACATGAGCTGAATTCATGTGAGTGGCTGCAAGTGGCATGGCCACATCAATGGGACATAGTGGCTGGAATCCCAAACCCACCTGAAAAGGGCTATGGCCAGTGGAGCTGTGAAGAGCTCGGTTGTAGCTGTGCTGAACATAGGGGAGGCTCTCGTCCCATGTGCGTGGATGCTTTGAATTATACATGCGCAGGATGTGCACAATCATCCTATTGACAACCTCTGTCTGGCCATCAGTTTGAGGATGGAAGGCTGTGGACTTCGTGAGTTTGGTGTCCAGCATTGACCAGAGACTGGACCAAAATGTGCTGAGAAACCGACTGTCCCGATCTGAGATGATAGACTGTGGGATCCCAAAGTGCACCCACACTCGTTCGAAGAAGAGTTTAGCAGTGGCTTCTGCTGTGATATTCTTCTTGCAGGCCATCATAATGGCCATCTTTGAGAACCTGTCGACGACCACAAAAACACAGTCATTTCCATGCTTAGTGGAAGGAAGGCCTGACATGTAATCCATGGAGATGGATTCCCAAGGTCGACTAGGGGTAGGCAACGGGGTATAGAGGCCTTGCTTCTTAATGGTCGGTTTGGCAATGGCACAGGCAGTACATGATCGGATGTACTTCCCAACATCCTGTCGAAGATTCGGCCAATAGAAATAGTTTTGCAGTACTGCCACTGTTTTCTCGACCCCGAAATGCCCAGCAGCCCGACTGTAGTGTGCTTCCCAAATCATCTTGGCACGCTCGCTTGAAGGAACACAAAGGTGACCGAGGTGGCATATTAGGGCATCCTGGAGGTGAAAATCTGCAACCTGCCGACCCTCTAAGAGTGTCTGGTATGTGTGGCCGAATTCTGGGTCGCTTTTGTAGAGAAGTGGCCAATCAGAAGTCTCGTGCCCGCAAGAGTTGAGCACGGTGGTTAGTGCCATGATCGGTGGTCGACTGAGGCAATCTGCAACATTATTGGTGCTGCCCTTTTTATACTTGATATTCAAGTGAAACTGTTGCAGGTATGTAGACCACTTCTGATGGCGATCATTCTGCAATTTCCCTTGGGTCTGTATGAACTGCAGAGGTCGGTGGTCTGTGTGGATGACCGTTTCCTTCCCCAAAATGTAATGCTTCCATTGTCGGCAGGCCTGTACAATGGAATACATCTCTTTATCATAAGTGGGGTACTTCCGGACTGTGTCTGAAAGTGTTTCACTGTGATATGCCACTGGATGTCCATGTTGAGTAAGGACTGCCCCAATAGCATAGTCAGAGGCATCTGTCTCGACCTCAAATGGTTGTTGTAAATCTGGTAACGCGAGCACTGGTGCCGTGCAGAGGCGATCCTTCAACTCCCTGAATGCCTTCTGTTGAGATTCAGACCAAAAGAATTTTGCTTTCACCCCGCCCTTGGTGACTTGACTCAAGGGCCAAAAAATATGAGAAAACCCCAACACAAACCTGCGGTATAAGTTGGCAAGACCTAGAAAGCTGCGGAGCTCTGTTAGAGTGGTTGGAGAGGGCCAATCCGAATGACTTGGACCTTGGCTGGATCGACATGCACCCCCCGTTCATCAATGATGTATCCCAGATACTGAACCTCGGTCATGCCAAAAGTGCATTTCTCCAAATTGGCACATAGCTTGTGTTGCCGCAGTGTTTGGAGAACCTGTCGGATGTGGTGGAGGTGCTCTTCCCAACTCTGGCTGAAGATCAGAATGTCATCCAAGTATACTACTACAAAGGAGTTGGTGAATGGCCGCAAGATGTCATCCATTAGCCTCATAAAGGTTGCAGGAGCATTCGTCAATCCGAAAGGCATGACCAACCATTCGAAGAGGCCCTCCTTGGATTTGAAGGCAGTCTTCCACACATCTGAGGGTTCGATTGGTACCTGGTGATATCCTGACTTCAGATCGATCTTGCTGAAATATTTCGCCCCCTTTAGTTGGTCTAAGAGGTCATCAATTCGCGGGATCGGGTACCTATTACGGACAGTGACCTTGTTCAGCGCCCGATAGTCAATACAGAGTCTCCATGTCCCATCCTTCTTCTGTACCAACACTATCGGGCTCCCACAGGGTGAAGAACTCGGACGGATGTGACCTCTCTGCAGGAGCTCCTGAATCTGCCTCTTGATTTCATTGTTCTCCAGAACGGAGCGCCGATAAATTGGTCCATTGGGTAGCGGCGCACCTGGGGTCAGATCGATGGAGTGCTTGACCTGACAGTGCAGAGGAACCCCTGCCGGGGAGGTGAAGATGTCTTCGTACTCCTCCACAATCTTGTCCATCTGCAGCTGCCGTGCAGAGGGACCCCGTTTGGAGGCCGCGGCCACTGTCTTCTTCTTCCCTTGAGGGCGTATCATCAGGAAAACAAATTTCCTGGTTTTGGAAATGATCTTACTGCATTGTTTTGCAGTAATCAAAGAGATGGTGGCAGGTGGTGCTACCTCTGGTATCCTAAACAACTTATTTCCCAATGTGATAATAACAGCACGGGGCCTTGATTCATACACAGCATGTCGCTTCCACAAGTATGGTTGTCCTAGTAATACATCACAAACTTCAAGGGGAGCAATGTCACACAATACCTCATCCGTGAAGGGCTTGATGTTGTACGGAAGACGACACTGCTGGCTCACGCGAAGATCTCGTCCTTGGTGAAGCCACCCAATGGTGTATGGCTGTGGATGTGCTGTGGTCGGTAAGCCCAACCGCTTCACGACCTCTGCCGAAATGAGGTTCTTTTGACTCCCGCTATCAACAATGAACTGTATCGAGGAGCCCTTTACCCACATCTGGGAGTGAAAGAGACGCTCCTCCTCCTCTGGATCTTCGGGTTCACTTTTCTAGATCTTTGCGGTAGCAACAGTGGCGTTGGGGTCCGCATCAATGATCTGCTTCCCTTTTTCATACCCCTTATCGGGTTCTGACTCAGAGTCGGAACATGCATCTGATTCTGAAAACTTTAGCTCAGCCACCAGTGACTGCTTGGCCCGACACTCACTTGTGTTGTGAGTGGAGCTCTTATGGAACTCGCACCATTTTCCAGTGTCCTTTCTCGGCTTCGCGGCGCTGTTCTTTGCTTGCAGCTTCGGCTGGTTGTCTTGGGCTGTCCCGCCTTGGCTTTGTCCTTTGTTCTGTGGTTTAGGGGCACCTTTCCCCTGCTTTGGATTCGCAGATCCAAAGTCTCGCTTCTTTTGTTTAAACTTCTGCTCGACCTTGACGGCATACCGGTATGCTGCGCCGAGCGAGGGGATGTTTAGGAACTTTATTTCTTCCTGAATGTACTTGTGAAGGCAGCCACGGTATTTGAGTATCAAATGTTGCTCCGAATCCTTGATACCCAACTTTGTGCGAAGGGTATGGAAAAGATTGGTGAACTCTGACACGTCTTGGTCCCTTCCCTGCCGCAGCGTGGTCCACTTTATGTATTCATCCTCATAGCTCCCGACAGGGTAGTACTGCTCCTTGATGGCATCCCGGAACGAATCCCAGGTGGGTGCGGCTGAAAATAGTGAGCCAGTACTTTCATCCTTCTGCTCGCAGTAGGTTTCCCACCAGTCCTTGACGTGGGGGGCTGCTTTGAGAAGAGCAAAAACAATCTTTTCGCGACTCGAAAATTCATGAACAGAAAAATAACCCTCTAGCAGATTTAACCATTTATCTACGGCATCGGCGTCTATCTGACCCTCGAATATGGGGATTTCAAAATTAACTTGTACCTTAAAGGGTGTGGCGTTTCCAGAAGAGCTGCTGGAAGCCGATGCGCCGCTTCTGGGTAGCCGCTGAAGGATCTGCGCAAAGCTGTCCATCATCGCGTTCCGTTGTCGCTCGAGCGCTTCTTCGAGCAAGATTTTGATGGGATCTCCTGCCCCCTCGTCTTTCTTCTCGTCCGCCATGGGAGGCCGTCGGGATTTGCGAGGCTGGTCTTGCAAAGGTTCAACCAGTTCGAGCCCTAACTCCTTATATCCCGACCTTGTTGGGGACATGCAAAGAAAAACAGAGAAAAAAGCAGACCGCTCTGATACCACTGATCCGGTTTTAAACAGGAACGCAACAAATTACAGAGATAACCATATACACAAAGATGCAGCGGAAATAATACTTCATTTCATTAATAGGAAATACTGAAATATGCTTACAATCAGAAATGGAAATAAACTAGCTAGGGCGATGGTAGCTTATCTCTGAGAAGAGATGTGATGGCTACATGCCTCTGAACTGTCTTACAATGAGGCTCGAAGGCCTATTTATTGTTGAGAAACAATGGAAAACCCTTAACATTCCAAAACCTAACCCTAGGAGATGAAACGCCAAACTGTGGGCCCCGTTTGGGGGTAAGTTGGTACATCAACTTCCCGGGGTCGTAACTTTGGCATATGATCTCCGTTTGACGCGCATGATAGCCCGTTGGAAAGATCTCTCCGAGGACTACGACGAAAAAGGTGAATTTTAACAAAAAAATCGCTGGCGGTGGATTTCCCAAAAAACGTCGTTTAGGGCCTCAAAACGGCTCCGGAAGTTCAGGACCCGAAAAACTGCTAAAAATAGTAAGTTGTGCTACAATTAAGGAAACTGAAAATACTGAGAAAGACAATGGTGGGGGTCCAGGTGGACTTGGTAGGTGTCCACCAATATCCACCTGGATCATTCCTCCCCCCTTAGGAAGCAATGGTCCCCATTGCGTTGAGCTCCTCCATGAGATGAGGAAACTTCTGCTGAACTTGTTCCCTGGTGAGCCACTTGCCCTGCTGAAGGAGTTGGCCTGCTTTGACAACTCGATATAGTTGGATATTCTGTTGGCGAGTGTTCTTGATCTGTGTGTCCATGATCCGATCAGTTGCAGCTTGTTCCATGCAATCTGGATTTAATTCTGTGGGTTTGAGCTGTTCTGCAATGTCGGATGTGTCTAGCAATGGTGGAAAGTATGGCCGAAGGCAGTCCACATTGAACACTGGGTGCAGGCCAAGGAATGGGGGAATGCTGAGCTCAAATGCATTGTCTCCCATAGCCTTAGTAATGGTGTAAGGACCATATCGGAGTGGTCTCAATTTCCGATAGGCTCCAGTAAGGCGTTCCTTTTGCAAATGCAACCAGACTTTGTCGCCCACCTGAAACTTGTGTGGCACCCGATGTTGATCATGTCGCTGCTTGTACTTGGCATTTGATTTCTCAAGAATGTCATGGACCTGCTGGCGAATATGTTGGATGCGCTCAATGAAGCTGGTGGCCTTATCTGTTTCGGACTGGACATGAGCTGAATTCATGTGAGTGGCTGCAAGTGGCATGGCCACATCAATGGGACATAGTGGCTGGAATCCCAAACCCACCTGAAAAGGGCTAAGGCCAGTGGAGCTGTGAAGAGCTCGGTTGTAGCTGTGCTGAACATAGGGGAGGCTCTCGTCCCATGTGCGTGGATGCTTTGAATTATACATGCGCAGGATGTGCACAATCATCCTATTGACAACCTCTGTCTGGCCATCAGTTTGAGGATGGAAGGCTGTGGACTTCGTGAGTTTGGTGTCCAGCATTGACCAGAGACTGGACCAAAATGTGCTGAGAAACCGACTGTCCCGATCTGAGATGATAGACTGTGGGATCCCAAAGTGCACCCACACTCGTTCGAAGAAGAGTTTAGCAGTGGCTTCTGCTGTGATATTCTTCTTGCAGGCCATCATAATGGCCATCTTTGAGAACCTGTCGACGACCACAAAAACACAGTCATTTCCATGCTTAGTGGAAGGAAGGCCTGACATGTAATCCATGGAGATGGATTCCCAAGGTCGACTAGGGGTAGGCAACGGGGTATAGAGGCCTTGCTTCTTAATGGTCGGTTTGGCAATGGCACAGGCAGTACATGATCGGATGTACTTCCCAACATCCTGTCGAAGATTCGGCCAATAGAAATAGTTTTGCAGTACTGCCACTGTTTTCTCAACCCCGAAATGCCCAGCAGCCCGACTGTAGTGTGCTTCCCAAATCATCTTGGCACGCTCGCTTGAAGGAACACAAAGGTGACCGAGGTGGCATAATAGGGCATCCTGGAGGTGAAAATCTGCAACCTGCCGACCCTCTAAGAGTGTCTGGTATGTGTGGCCGAATTCTGGGTCGCTTTTGTAGAGAAGTGGCCAATCAGAAGTCTCGTGCCCGCAAGAGTTGAGCACGGTGGTTAGCGCCATGATCGGTGGTCGACTGAGGCAATCTGCAACATTATTGGTGCTGCCCTTTTTATACTTGATATTCAAGTGAAACTGTTGCAGGTATGTAGACCACTTCTGATGGCGATCATTCTGCAATTTCCCTTGGGTCTGTATGAACTGCAGAGGTCGGTGGTCTGTGTGGATGACCGTTTCCTTCCCCAAAATGTAATGCTTCCATTGTCGGCAGGCCTGTACAATGGAATACATCTCTTTATCATAAGTGGGGTACTTCCGGACTGTGTCTGAAAGTGTTTCACTGTGATATGCCACTGGATGTCCATGTTGAGTAAGGACTGCCCCAATAGCATAGTCAGAGGCATCTGTCTCGACCTCAAATGGTTGTTGTAAATCTGGTAACGCGAGCACTGGTGCCGTGCAGAGGCGATCCTTCAACTCCCTGAATGCCTTCTGTTGAGATTCAGACCAAAAGAATTTTGCTTTCACCCCGCCCTTGGTGACTTGACTCAAGGGCCAAGAAATATGAGAAAACCCCAACACAAACCTGCGGTAGAAGTTGGCAAGACCTAGAAAGCTGCGGAGCTCTGTTAGAGTGGTTGGAGAGGGCCAATCTCGAATGACTTGGACCTTGGCTGGATCGACATGCACCCCCCGTTCATCAATGATGTATCCCAGATACTGAACCTCGGTCATGCCAAAAGTGCATTTCTCCAAATTGGCACATAGCTTGTGTTGCCGCAGTGTTTGGAGAACCTGTCGGATGTGGTGGAGGTGCTCTTCCCAACTCTGGCTGAAGATCAGAATGTCATCCAAGTATACTACTACAAAGGAGTTGGTGAATGGCCGCAAGATGTCATCCATTAGCCTCATAAAGGTTTCAGGAGCATTCGTCAATCCGAAAGGCATGACCAACCATTCGAAGAGGCCCTCCTTGGATTTGAAGGCAGTCTTCCACACATCTGAGGGTTCGATTGGTACCTGGTGATATCCTGACTTCAGAGCGATCTTGCTGAAATATTTCGCCCCCTTTAGTTGGTCTAGGAGGTCATCAATTCGCGGGATCGGGTACCTATTACGGACAGTGACCTTGTTCAGCGCCCGATAGTCAATACAGAGTCTCCATGTCCCATCCTTCTTCTGTACCAACACTATCGGGCTCCCACAGGGTGAAGAACTCGGACGGATGTGACCTTTCTGCAGGAGCTCCTGAATCTGCCTCTTGATTTCATTGTTCTCCAGAACGGAGCGCCGATAAATTGGTCCATTGGGTAGCGGCGCACCTGGGGTCAGATCGATGGAGTGCTTGACCTGACAGTGCAGAGGAACCCCTCCCGGGGAGGTGAAGATGTCTTCGTACTCCTCCACAATCTTGTCCATCTGCAGCTGCCGTGCAGAGGGACCCCGTTTGGAGGCCGCGGCCACTGTCTTCTTCTTCCCTTGAGGGCGTATCATCAAGAAAACAAATTTCCTGGTTTTGGAAATGATCTTACTGCATTGTTTTGCAGTAATCAAAGAGATGGTGGCAAGTGGTGCTGCCTCTGGTATCCTAAACAACTTATTTCCCAATGTGATAATAACAGCACGGGGCCTTGATTCATACACAGCATGTCGCTTCCACAAGTATGGTTGTCCTAGTAATACATCACAAACTTCAAGGGGAGAAATGTCACACAATACCTCATCCATGAAGGGCTTGATGTTGTACGGAAGACGACACTGCTGGCTCACGCGAAGATCTCGTCCTTGGTGAAGCCACCCAATGGTGTATGGCTGTGGATGTGCTGTGGTCAGTAAGCCCAACCGCTTCATGACCTCTGTCGAAATGAGGTTCTTTTGACTCCCGCTATCAACAATGAACTGTATCGAGGAGCCCTTTACCCACATCTGGGAGTGAAAGAGACGCTCCTCCTCCTCTGGATCTTCGGGTTCACTTTTCTAGATCTTTGCGGTAGCAACAGTGGCGTTGGGGTCCGCATCAATGATCTGCTTCCCTTTTTCATACCCCTTATCGGGTTCTGACTCAGAGTCGGAACATGCATCTGATTCTGAAACCTTTAGCTCAGCCACCAGTGACTGCTTGGCCCGACACTCACTTGTGTTGTGAGTGGAGCTCTTATGGAACTCGCACCATTTTCTAGTGTCCTTTCTCGGCTTTGCGGCGCTGTTCTTTGCTTGCAGCTTCGGCTGGTTGTCTTGGGCTGTCCCGCCTTGGCTTTGTCCTTTGTTCTGTGGTTTAGGGGCACCTTTCCCCTGCTTTGGATTCGCAGATCCAAAGTCTCGCTTCTTTTGTTTAAACTTCTGCTCGACCTTGACGGCATACCGGTATGCTGCGCCGAGCGAGGGGATGTTTAGGAACTGTATTTCTTCCTGAATGTACTTGTGAAGGCAGCCACGGTATTTGAGTATCAAATGTTGCTCCGAATCCTTGATACCCAACTTTGTGCGAAGGGTATGGAAAAGATTGGTGAACTCTGACACGTCTTGGTCCCTTCCCTGCCGCAGCGTGGTCCACTTTATGTATTCATCCTCATAGCTCCCGACAGGGTAGTACTGCTCCTTGATGGCATCCCGGAACGAATCCCAGGTGGGTGCGGCTGAAAATAGTGAGCCAGTACTTTCATCCTTCTGCTCGCAGTAGGTTTCCCACCAGTCCTTGACGTGGGGGGCTGCTTTGAGAAGAGCAAAAACAATCTTTTCGCGACTCGAAAATTCATGAACAGAAAAATAACCCTCTAGCAGATTTAACCATTTATCTACGGCATCGGCGTCTATCTGACCCTCGAATATGGGGATTTCAAAATTAACTTGTACCTTAAAGGGTGTGGCGTTTCCAGAAGAGCTGCTGGAAGCCGATGCGCCGCTTCTGGGTAGCCGCTGAAGGATCTGCGCAAAGCTGTCCATCATCGCGTTCCGTTGTCGCTCGAGCGCTTCTTCGAGCAAGATTTTGATGGGATCTCCTGCCCCCTCGTCTTTCTTCTCGTCCGCCATGGGAGGCCGTCGGGATTTGCGAGGCTGGTCTTGCAAAGGTTCAACCAGTTCGAGCCCTAACTCCTTATATCCCGACCTTGTTGGGGACATGCAAAGAAAAACAGAGAAAAAAGCAGACCGCTCTGATACCACTGATCCGGTTTTAAACAGGAACGCAACAAATTACAGAGATAACCATATACACAAAGATGCAGCGGAAATAATACTTCATTTCATTAATAGGAAATACTGAAATATGCTTACAATCAAAAATGGAAATAAACTAGCTAGGGCGATGGTAGCTTATCTCTGAGAAGAGATGTGATGGCTACATGCCTCTGAACTGTCTTACAATGAGGCTCGAAGGCCTATTTATTGTTGAGAAACAATGGAAAACCCTTAACATTCCAAAACCTAACCCTAGGAGATGAAACGCCAAACTGTGGGCCCCGTTTGGGGGTAAGTTGGTACATCAACTTCCCGGGGTCGTAACTTTGGCATATGATCTCCGTTTGACGCGCATGATAGCCCGTTGGAAATATCTCTCCGAGGACTACGACGAAAAAGATGATTTTTATCAAAAAAATCGCTGGCGGTGGATTTCCCAAAAAATGTCGTTTAGGGCCTCAAAACGGCTCCGGAAGTTCAGGACCCGAAAAACTGCTAAAAATAGTAAGTTGTGCTACAATTAAGGAAACTGAAAATACTGAGAAAGACAATGGTGGGGGTCCAGGTGGACTTGGCAGGTTTCCACCAATATCCACCTGGATCACTAAATGATTGAAGTGAGTTTTTTTTTAGGTTATTTATAGATTCACACGCGTGATGAATCCTTAGAACATCTTTGAAAATTCATATTCATCATTGAGCTACTTGGATTGGTTTACAAGTTCACAAATCTAGAATTTCTAGAAGTCCCTTGTAGCAAAATAGTAGTAATTTTATGCTATTTTTAGAATATGTTAATGAGATTCATTTGAGTTTTTTCCACTTGTATTGGGTCATAAAAAAAATTAATAAAAAAATTTACCCCATATAATTTACACTTGATTAAGTTAGGCATTTAATAGGTTAACTATCTCACTAATTCTTGAATTTCTGCTTTTTAGAGTAGTAATTTTCTGCTATTGTTTATAACATGTTAACATGGGTACTTTCGAGTGATTCCACTTGGAATGGAGTCTTGGGACATCCTAATTTATAACTGAATTTTTCCCATCTCATTTTCATTTTATTTTCTTTGTAATTTGGCAAGTTATCTCACTCATGTAGCAATCCTACCACTCCTATAGTAGTCTTGTAGCATTCTTGTAACACGAGTAAACTTGACCAAATCTGCCCCATAATCTTGGTTTTATCTCTTAGGCTTGAATAATGACCCCTAGGCTCTAAATATATCATTTAGGAAGACAAAAGACCACTTATGAATTTCCTTTTTACCCCTACGACACCATCTCAACAATTTGGGTTAATTGACAGATTTATGAATTGGACAACGCAATAATGATTTCCTTGATTGCCACATAAAGTATATAATGAACTCTTTAAATGGACCTAACCTCTCTAGAATGAATTTATTTATTACATTCTATTTACTTCATGCATGTTATATTAGTTTACTTTCTTAATTCTTAAGCTAGGGTTTTTATTCCAACCACTATTATTTCCATTCCATAGACTAGGTTTCCTTTTCAATGCAACTTTTACATTCAGCAGTGAGGCTAGTGTTTGATTTCATTATTTTGATTTCATTGCATCATATCAACAAAATAAAGACACATTTCATGTTGCACATATAGTTCCGACGCCTCTTAAGTTTGTACGAACCCCGGGTTGATAATTTAAGTTGGTATCCTTGGGAGTTGTAGCATTCTTGTTGCAATACTGAGGCTGATTAATGTTGTTACTATCAAAGATATTTTCATTAGTTCATTGATGTCACAGGTGCCAATGGTGTTTTATCCATATCATAGGTAATGCAATGGAAAAGTAACAAGAATGCAAGAAGAATGAATATCAACACATGTGTGGCAAAACTCAAATGTTTCCAAGCAAATTGGAGAACTATAGAGGTGGAGTTATTTGATAAAGGCACAGAGACTTTGGAACCATCTACAATACAGAAAATAACTTAAAACATAGTTGGGATCCACTTAGATGGAAATAGCTCTAAAATATATTTGCAGTGGTATGTGTAAGATCAAGAATGGCTTCTTGGATCACAAGTTAGAACCAGTCAAATGTGAGACCCCCAAAAGCCAAAGTTGCGGAGCTAATAGTGGTTGAAGGAATTTTTGGAGCAAGTTTTCGTTTGGTGTTTCATCCAAACACAACAGAGAAGTTAGCAAAGAAGTCAAATGGAGATTCAGATAGACGTGACACAGAGGAGTAGGTGACAACAATTTTTATTGGCCTAGTGATGGAGCCTGTTAACACGCAATCTCGGTAGAGTTACCCTAGGAAGAGAAAAAAGGTTCACATAAGGGATTTCTCATGATGACACAAACCCGAGTAGACATGTCTCTAATAATAGTAGTGACAAAGTGTTTCATTGGTTCAAGTCTACAAGCGGGAGGCCCCAATTGACACATCATCCTGGCAAATGTTTTCCGAGAGGTTTCAAAAGAGAACACAGGGTCAATTGATTGAATGATGTTAGCACGGATGAAGGTGGCTTGAAAACAACAACATAAAGGATTTATTATTGGTGGAAGTATAAATAGATGTGATCCCCAGTGCCAACTCATTCATGTGGGTAATAACCTAGAAGGTTAAAGGTGCAGTGCATGTTTAGAAAGGTTCAAGATGAGTCAAAGATGAGCTAGCATGGAAAAGTGCATTAGCAGCAAATCCCAATAGAATTATAGTCAAGATAGAGTGGAAAGTAGTGAAATTTGAAGAAATGGTTAGGGCCCTTTATATTTTACAAAATAAATTAATGCAAAAAACAAAGGCCCATACCCTTGTCTCTCTCCTCACTAGAAGACAGATGGTGCAATATGATTGGCCCGTACAGATAGCATGACATACATAGGCGGATAATGACATCAATACAAAGGACGCGTGGAAGGAAGATTCATTTTTTTTGGGTGACTTTGTGGGCCAAATATGAGTCAGTGGTATCACAACTCAGATGGCACCACGGCGCATTGATGATGTGAGCATGACATCATCCAAGAGGTCTTATCCCGAAATATTTGTATATTGAAAAAAGGAGGAATCTCTAGGATGACTATGCAATGGGAAGATGTGGAAATTGTCAGAGATAGATCATCTCGACATGCATTTTATTAGCGTAGAAGTGCAGGCAGGTATCCCACCAAGGCATGACATCCTAGATTATTAATCCTAGAAGGAAGTAAAAGGCACAATAAAAGAACCACCGGGCCATTGGGCACTGGGACACGACTGCATTACAATTAGGAAATGGAAATCAATAGGAGAAGACGAAAGGCTAACCCACTTAATATGTCACATTGGAATCATTTCCTTGAGGAAAAATAAAAGGTGTACAAAGAAGAGTTGTGGGATGATAGAGTGCGGGGATGAGCCGACAATTGACAATGATAGAGAAGAACCAATGAGAATGGGCACATGGTGGCCCCATTGTTATAGCTCCAAATATCACCCTTGATATTTGTGATGCTGCATGTATGGCCTAGGGCAACCCCTCCTTCCAGACCTGGCCCAAATACTAAAAAAACAGTGTTTTACTCCCTATATGCGACATTACCCTGAGCTAAACGCGTGTGTACGCGGGTCAGTGTATACCCAACCCGCATATATGTCTTAAAACACCTAAAAAAATTAAATCTCCTTAATTTTAGGTAGAGATCATGGGTTTTACCGATTGATTACATATTAGTTCCCATGGCCCAACTGTTCCCAACGAATTCCCAACTAAAAAACTACTTTGGGAGAAGTATAAAAAGGCTTCAATGGGAAGGCCTAAAGGAGGAGAGAATAGAGAGAAAAATCACTCTGCTGAGATTATCCCTGATCAGGTCTGAAGATCCTTGTGCTTCCAGCACTTCCCCCATTATAGGAAACCCTTGTCTCCTTAAGTTATGATGTCATTTCACTAGTTGAGATATGTTTGTATGAGTCATGGAAGGAGCCTTTTGAAGACTTGGGATTGGACGGATTTGGAGGATGGTTCCGCTTGGAGCCAACAAGAGGAAGATTTAGGTGATATCATTCCTTGCTTTGTTTTAGTTATCTGCAATAAAGAAACATTTGTCTTGTTCCCGAAATCAATCTTCTTTATGCATATGATGTTATTGTTATGGTTTACATATGAATAATTGTTTCAATTGTATAACTAACTAACTTTCAATATGTCATGAAATTGATTTCTATATGATACTTCGTCCACATATTGATATGCTTCTTTGAATTGGTTGGTTTACAAGTTAAAGGATCGAAAGGATCTCCAAGAGGGTTTGGACCCTGGCTGGATCTACCCGAACGAAGGACCCCCAAGTGCACCCCTCTTCGTGTAGTTTGCTTATTTAAGTATCATGGGTGTGTGGAATGCTTGTTTTTTACTGTAGATAACCCCCGCTCTGCTAGGGTGTTGACCCAAAACCCTAGGGGACTTTGTCCCTCAACACCCATGCAACACATAATATTGCAAGGTAAGTCTCGAAGGGACAACAAAGGCATAAAGGAGAAATGGTTATGATAATAGAGTTGGAAGGCAAAAACAATTGCTGACATCTATAGTTTTTTCCACTAACAGAGAGCACACCCAGGTCAAATTTTTGTGGTGATTTTATGTTTTAATAAACCATGGGAATTTAGGCTAATTGAAATATAAAAGCATTGCATGCACGTTTTAAAATGGATTATTGCCTTATTCATGAGCAGGGGAGTAGTTTCTAAAGAACCAAGGGATAGTGGAAGACTTATATGCAATGTTTTATAATTAAGTGCTTTAGGAGCATTTGGGGCATATGGCAATGGGCCCGTGAAGCATATGTTTAACTGGAAAAGTTTTTTAAATAAAGAACTTTGGAGCATATGGCATATAGATATATATTTGGCATTTTTTTTCATTGAACGAGTCAATATTTATATATGACATCATTTTATTTAAGCCTTTCGGCTTTGAGATGATTGAGTCGAAAGCTTTAGAATTTCGTAATTTTTCCAAACATAATAAGAGTACCAGGAATCTATATAACAATGCATGAATGAGTTGGAAACAAAATAGTGACACGAATAGATTTATTGGCAGAGTTGGAAGTTTCTCCAAATTTGGAGCTATCTAAATATAGAAGACCTCTCCTAAAACCTGTAACAATTCTAAAATAGTAAGATTGAGCAGTTAAGCTCAGTTTTTTCCAGTAGAAACAAGTAAGTAGAATTTGATGGCTTGGAGTGCACATATAGGATAACTGGAGATCAAATGCAGATGACAAAATTTGAGCAAGACAAAGGAAACATTAAAGGATTAATGCAATAATTCAAGAGCAAGTTAACTAAAGTCTCAATTCCAAAGTAATCAGTCCAAATTCCTTTATAAGAATAATCGAATTTGCAAGAAGTGCAATTGTGTGATCAACCATGTTGGTTGGCAGAGGTGTGTGAGAGGTTGTTGGTGCAACCTGATGCCTGATGTGAGTATGCATCAAGGGTGAATCAGATATTAGATTTGATATCTGAAGAGATGCAATTGGCGATATTGATTGAATTTTGTTTTGATGAAGAGGCTTTTATGGTGATATTGTCAGTATTTTTGGTGATTTATTTAGTAATTAGATATCGTTGAAGGTGTTTTAATTATGGTTTTGGTGAGTAATTGAGATGCGCAATTTACTTGTTTATGGAATAAGGTGGCCTATTTATTTGAGTTTGAAAATGGATGAAAGATGGATCAACAAGGCCAACAAGTTGTAGCTTTCATTTCATGGGCAAGAGTCCCTTTCAGCAGTGGTTGATAAATGAGCGGGGAAAATAGTCCCTTTCACCAAAGGTTGATAAACGAGTAGGGGAAAGAGTCCCTTTCAGCAAAGGTTGATAAACGAGTAGCAGCAAGAGTCCCTTTTAGTGAAAAATTATAAATAAACAAGGATAGAAGTTCCTTTCAGTAGTAGTTGATAAACCTACAAGTAGGATCTTGTGCGGAAAAGATGTAATCAAGTTGAAGCTTGTATTTTCCAAGGAAATAAAAGGAAAATTGATTTCTTTTGTATATCTTGCTCATGTGCTTGATGATGATAGTTGTTATTATTTACGTAGTTGTGTTTTTTATTCATGAATAAAGTTCTAAAGTGATTGAAAAGCGTAATTTATTAAGAATTTTATAATTTGGTCACACTACTGATTCACCCCCCTCTCGGTAGTGTCCTAGTTTCCATTTTCTAACACAAAATAATTAACTTTGCCCACTTAATGTAATTTTAGGTGTTGGAAGTTTCATATATGGTTTCACTCAACCTAACATTCTATGTTTTGATTTATATTTATAATTTTTCTACATTATACTTAGCATTAGATTGCAAAAACATAACATCCTTATGTCCAAACTAATCAACATTTTGTAGAAAGAAGGAATCCTGTGCGGTTTTCAAGTTTTTCGACATTTCGTGCTAAGTATCACAACCCATCATCAAGAAGAGATATAGATAATATTTTTTATGATTTATCTTACCATAATAAGAATTAAATAAATATTAATTAATTAATACTAAATAGGGTATGTCGACTTAACATATTTATAGAATATATAATTTGTTTAAGAACATAAAGTATTTAAACACATTATTTAGAGAATAATAGAACATTAATATTAGGATAGTGTGTGTATATATATATATATATATATATATATATATATATATATATATATATATATATATATATATATAGATATATATATATATATATATATATATATATATATAGATATAGATTTATTATAAAGTTTATATTCATTATTTGATGAAATAATCAACTAACTAGTTATTAAATAACCAAAATACAAAATATTAACTAGTTATGTGTTTGTGATTTCAATTTATAAATGGAACCATTAATGATGGATGCCACATACCTTCCCTTACAACATCAAAGAATCGATCATGATCAGGTGAAATGATAGCCTCTTCATTGTGTATCTCTTTCTACGTCGGAATTGGATAAGGTCCCTTTGGATTAAGAGGGGCATATTTCCATCCTTTCATGTACCCATGTTTTTTACATTGTTCAAGTCTACATCCATTCTGCACCCATGCAAAACTCACGAAAACATGAAAATTTTCCTGTCTCGATGGAAAATATTTCCCCCTTTGTATTTACTTTGCACTAGGGTAACATAAAACCTCACCTTGGATAATTTGTCAGTTGTCTTGCTGCTACAATACACTAAGAATAACACTCGGGGAGATTACTCGCACATACAATAGGGTAGTCGGGTAGTATGGCTAAGGGTATGGTCAATCCTCGTTAGTTAGCGCTCTTAAATATTGGTTCAAGTACTATTGTTGGACCCCTGCGTATATTATGATCTGTAGCACTTGAAACTCCTTTGTGACCATATTCCCCACTCGATCGCCCCCTACCTTGTCATCTAGATGAGATCCAACAGTTGGGGTTCAGCCGCCATTGTACAAATCAGATCCAGCAATTGGACTTTTTCTACTGTAGTACAAATCAAATCCAATGGTTGGTATTTCATAGCATAGATCAGACTATTTTTGCAATGAGGGTTTTGGTCACCATAGTCCAGATCTGATTGTCGCAACACCTTTTGCAATGGAAAAATTTCAGTAGTATCAGGCATTCTGGATTTCGGCCACTGCAATATTGATCATCTAGGAGTAAAAAAAAGTCTAGGGCTATGATGCGATGCTTGCAAGAGACCTATCCCATAAAATTCATGACAACAAGCTGATCGCAGTGGTACCATTCACCTGTAAGCCCCCAACTTTCGTGCGGTCCTAATTTTTTCCCAACGTGGCTTCAAATGACCCACATCACTAAACTCCTAATATTTCCCTCTTTCCAACCATACTACTCTTAAGTAAGCTCAAAATTTGACCAAAGCTAGTATATGTATGGTACTAGGTCTCAACTTATGGTTGCGGAGAACGTAGTGGAGAGAATTGTAGATCTTGAGAAAAAAATAGATGGCATCCAGGCATCAATTTACAAACTCACAAATGCATTGAGTGCCTTGCAGCTGCCTTGCGAACCCATAAGGGAAGAACATAATGTTTATGCACATGTATAAGGATAATCCATCCATCACATTCATTTCCATGGAGGACACCAATACTCGAGCCACCAGACACCTAAGCTAGACATGTACAAATTTGATGGCTCTAAACTAGCAATATGGGTGGCATAAATGGAACAATATTTCTTCCTTAACAATATCTGTGAAGAGGAAACCAAACTACATGTGGGAGTGCTTTACTTGGACCAAGAGTAATGGCAGTGGTGGTAGTGGCATCAGAAATGCTATCTGGCTAGGCAAACTTGGAACATGTTCTCAAAGGCCATTTGTGACCACTTTGATCACGAATCTCACTTTTTAGGTCATCTCACTAAGCTTAGGAAGATGGGTATAGTAAGGGACTACATTGTAGGCTTTAAACAATTGGTCATCCAGACTGAAGGACTACGAGATACCTTTTACTTTAAATATTTCATCAGTGCCTTAAAGGAAGTTATCCAAGCCCATGTTAGAATGCATCACCCATCTACTTGGCTGGCAGAATGCAACAAGGCATTATAGGTAGAAGTCACTTTAAATGTCCAATCAAATCGTCCAAATTTCATTGCATGGGCACTCCCACCTCGGCTATGAGCCCCACCCAAACACTTAAGGTTCAAAAAGTGTCACTGGTAGAAATTTTTTAAAGAAGGAAACAAGGACTTTACTACTACTGTGATGATAAATACTCCCCAGGACATAAATGCAAGGGACCAAAATTATTTCAAATTGATGCTTCTGAAATTAGCTCTGCTAATGAAGCTCCAGCGACTGAAGTAATTGAGGAGGAAGAGGGTGAAACCCTAATAGCCTTGGACACTAGTACTCTAGCTATGCCAAATGAGTCAGTTATCTCACTCCATGCCTGGTCAACATTTCTTCTCCCCAAACTCTCAAAATATGAGGTTTTATTAAACATCGGTCAATAGTGGTGTTGATTGATAGTGGCAACACACATAATTTTATCCATAAGAAAGTAGCAGAAGCAATTAATTGTTTCATCAGGGTGGTATCTAATTTCCAAGTCCTTGTTGTTGATGGGGGAACCACGAAATGTGAAGGTCATTGTGAAAAAATTAACCTTCAAATGGGGGATTATAACCTCAAAATCCATATGTTTTCCATTGAAATGGGTGGTTGTGACATTTATTTTGGTGTTGAAGGGCTCTGCACAGTGGGCGCTATCACAATGGAACTCTAGGAGCTATATATGAGATTTAAGTAGAATGGCCACACTCATACACTAAGGGGACTCTAGACAGGTGCTCCTACTATCATCAACTCACATCGAATGGAAAAGCTTTTAAAAATGGGTCATCATGGGATAGTCACACAATTTAATGCCATTCATGCCATTGAATCCACTCCTCCTCCCATTCATCCTGAGATGCAACAAGTATTAGATCGCCACCAATGGGTCTTCAAAAAACATAAGGAGCTCCCACCCTCTAGAGGTGAACATGATCATAGCATCCCTTTTCTACTAGGTACCCAGCCACCAAATATCCACCCCTATCAATATTCTTTTTCCCAAAAGAATGAAATTCAAAAATCATCAGGGGACTCCTCGAAGCAGGTGTTATTCATCCCATCGCCAACCCTTATTCATCTCTGGTGGTCATGGTTCTAAAGAAAGATGGTGGATGGTGCATGCATCGATACTTTAGGGTCATTAACAAACTCAATATCATGGAAAAATTTCCTATCCCAGTATTTGATGATATGCTTGATGAACTGCATGGTGCTATTTTTTTTACCAAGCTGGACCTTGGAAAGGATATCACCAAATACGGATGAAGGAAGTTGAAATTACAATGACAGTCTTCGAAACTCATGAAGGCCATTATGAATTCGTGGTCATGTCATTTTTTTCTTGTAATGTCCCATCCACTTTTTCAGAGCCTCATGAAACACCTTATTAAACTGTATCTCAGAAAATTCGTCTTGTTATTTTTTTATGACATTCTCATCTACAATATAACATGGGACACTCACCTCCAGCATGTTGACCATGTATTGCAACTACTCCAAGATCATAACCTATTTGTCAAATTATCCAAGTGTTCCTTTGGCATGGAAGAAGTAGAGTATTTGGAACACATTATGGGTCGTGAAGGAGTAAGGGTTGATCTGAAAGATATTCATGCAATGTAAGACTCACAACAACCAAAAGTCTTGAAGAGTTTGAATTGATTCTTTCATTCCATGGGTTATTATTACAAATACTTCCGTAATTATGGACACATTTCCTGACCCCTCACTAATCTTCTCAAGAAAAAATCATTTCTTTCGACTAATGTAGCTCAACACGCCTTTTTGGCTCACAAACAAGCCATGTGCTCCACTCCATTTTGGCCCTAATAGACTTTACAAAACCTTTTGTGATTGAATGTGATTCTTTAGGTATGGGCATTGGCGCAGTATTAATGTAGGAAGGTGTTGGAAATAATACTGAGAGGGGGGTGAATCAGTATTATCAAGTCAAATATTCCATTTTTCAAATCCAGATAATATACGCTACTTCAGTTAATTAAAAACGCGTATATACGCAACTATGTAGAAGGAAACCTGCGTATACAAAGAAAACTTATCATTTACTTTATCTTACAGATGTTGATTATTAATCTGTGTATCAGAATCAAATAACCAGTAACCAGAGACAGTAAAACAGAGCAGAAGACAATCACACACAAGAACACAAGATATAAGGTGGAAACCCAACGTGGGTGAAAACCACTTGCTGCAATTCGTCTCTATCTTCTTTTAATTAGACACTTCTTTTTACAATGTACTGGTGCGGTCCTTTACCAGTACGTAGGCTGCAACCTGCAGAGAGCTACAACCCTCTCTCGTTTTCTAGCTTCTCCTGGAAGGGAGCTACAACCCCCTTAGCTCTTGCACTAGCCAAGATACTAGTACGTAGGTGCTGGCCTACAGAAGGCTACAACCTTCTCTTTCTTCTAGGGACCACGTTTCATAAATTTTCAGACTGGATCCATGAACATCAATCAATCATAAAAAAATTTTGCATCAAACAATCTCCTTTTCAACAATTAGAACTGAATCAAGTAGATACTTCTCTGACGGCTGTACCCAAAACACAGTAACAACAACCACACACCAAATTCTGAACCCAGAACACTGCAGCAATAAACAGAAGCTGCTAGATCACAACTCAAAAGATATACGCTACTTCAATAACCTGAAACTTGCGTACATACGCTTCTGTGTTTGAACCAACCTACGTATACACTATTTTCATTCACTGAACCAGCGTGTATACGCACCTTCGCTTCAGTGAACCTGCGTACAGATCTATAAAGGATAATTCACTCTTTCAAATATTAATTAACCCAGATTATTAGATTTATAGATCAAGCATGCGCCACATATAACAGATCAAAATCATATAAAGATACTATCATTCAAGCCTTAAGATTATGACCCATCAATAGAACCTATCCTTCCCTTTGCGCTAAGGTTCCTCCTTCATTCAGATCCAGATCTGCACCATAACCCAATCACCAATATTTCAGATCTAGCACTTATTAGATATTCAATTAATTCAGATGATCCTTTGCCAAATGATCTCCTTCCTCTTTTATAGTCTTAGGCCTTTCACAATACCACGGTCCAAAACCATAATAAAACAATACCATGGATCCAATACTTGGGATCAACACTTCTGACGAGATACCATGGTCCAAAACCATAGGTTCAAATACCAAGGACTAACTACCACGGACCAAAAGTAAGTTCTCCAACATATATGTGCTTTTCCTTGCGTGAAAGTGTGTGTATGCACATACGCGCCTTTGTAACATCTAAATCGCGTATACACGCGTCTTTGTCTAGGTGAACCTGCGTATATATCTTTTTCCTTCATTCTAAGAGCCTGTACTGAGATCTTTCACCAAAGTGAGTTGCCATCAAGGACAACACATGTGCCATAGCTCTAAATCAGTGCCACAATGCCAGTAATCTCCCCCTTTGGACTTGATGGAACCCCAAGATCCTCAAAGTCATTCTCCCCCTTTGTCATCAAGGGCAAAGGGTTGTGCTCCCCCTGAGTACATGCTGAAATCTCTGGACGGCTATGCTGACCATGCTCCCCCTGACTGTAGGCAAGATCTGCAAAAAGATGTTCTTCAACAAGAACCATGACTTATACATCATAAAAGACCTTCCTATCACCAAAAGACTCAATACATACATCCATCACCCAACCAAGTGGGGATACAACAAAAATTTACATATGACACCCAAGAACATTACATCTTCATCCCAGGCATAGTGGGGAAACCAAAATAGGCCGTTACATGACCTTGACACAATAAAAGAGATACATGACATAGAGACGAAATATCTAGAGCAAGACTTATGAAAGACACCAATAGCAGCATTTGTCAATCACCATTCAGATCAACAACCATGATTTCCTTCTGTTCTACCTCTGCATTTGTTCCACCTGAAACCAACAACAACTGTGAACTAGAACCAAAAGCTTCTAAGATAATTCCAATAATGCATCATTAGAAGTTTATCTACTCCCCCTAAACCTGTGCCAGATGGTCTTTGTCAGACTCATATCAGACTTTCTTCAATCAGAGTCTGTCCCCACTGAATTCTTTTAAACTACCATATACGTGACTGTCTCTGCATGAACCGGCGTATGTACTCGGATACTCCTCAAGAAACACACGTACACCCATTTTTCTCTGAAACAAACAGGTTTCAACAGCAAGATGATGCATCAAATACTCCCAGCTTCTGTCTGAGGTATTCAAAAGTTTCCCTGGGCAGTGGTTTGGTGAGAATATCAGCAACTTGTTCCTTAGAGGGAACATACTCCAATTTGACTTTTTGTTTCAACACTTGTTCCCGGAGAAAGTGATACTTGATCGGTATGTGCTTAGTCTTTGAATGCATAACAGGATTCTTTGAAATGTTGATTGCACTTGTATTATCACATAAGATGGAGATAGGTGGTGTACAAGTGATTTGAAAATCCTGCAAAGTTTGCATCATCCAAAGGAGTTAAGTGCAGCAAGATACAGTAGCCACATATTCCACTTCAGCTGTAGATAAAGCAATCGAACTCTGTTTCTTGCTGAACCAAGATACTAATCTGGAACACATAAAGAATGCACCACCACTTGTGCTCTTTTTGTCATCCACGCTTCTAGCCCAATCTGCATCTGTATAAGCATGAAGAGTGAGATCTGTATCTCTAGGATACCATAAGCCATAGTTTTGAGTTCCTTGAAGATACTTGAAAGTTCTCTTCACTGTGTGAAGATGAGTTTCCTTTGGATTTGCCTAAAATCTTCCAACTATTCCCACTACATGCATGATGTCTGGTCGGGTACCTATCAAATAAAGTAGACTTCCAATCATGGATCTATAGGTTGGTTGATGCACTGCTGTTGATTCATCATTTGCACTGAGGCTGCATCCTGTAACCATAGGGGTACATACTGGTTTTGAATCTTCCATGCCATACTTCTTCAAAATCTGCTTGAGGTACTTGGTTTGAGATAAAAAGATACCGCCTTCATTTTGTTGGATTTGTAGACCAAGAAAATATGTCAGCTCTCCAAGTAATGACATTTCAAATTCTTTATGCATCACCAAGGCAAAGTTTTGACTCATAGCTTCTTCATTGTTGCCAAAGACAATATCATCTACATACGCAACAAGTATTAGCAATTTGTCATTTTCAATTTTTATATAAAGATTGCTATCTGTTGATCCTTTTGAAAAACCTTGTTGATGAAGGTATTTGTCCAAACGATAGTACCAAGCCCTTGGAGCCTGTTTAAGACCATAGAGAGCCTTTTTTAGTCTGCACATAAGATTTGGATCATTCCCAAGAATGAAACCATCTGGTTTCTCATTGTACACTTCTTATTCTAAGTCTCCATTCAGAAAGGATGATTTCACGTCTGTTTGAAATACTTTGAACTTCTGAAAGCTAGAGAGAGCAAGGAACATTCTGATGGCCTCAAGTCTAGCGACGGGAGCAAAAGTTTCTTCAAAGTCTATTCCTTCTTGTTGAGCATACCCTTTACAAACAAGTCTGGCCTTGTTTCTAATCACTTCTCCATTTTCATTCAACTTGTTTTTGAAGATCCATTTTGTCCCTATGACATTCTTATCTTTTGGTCTAGGAACCAACTCCCAAGTGTTATTATTTTCTATCTGCTCAAGTTCTTCATCCATTGCCTTGACCCAGCATTCATATTTGCATGCCTCTTTTACATTTTGTGGTTCAGTGGAGGAGAGCAAAGCCAAATAGCTTGAGGATTCTGCTATTTTTCTTCTTGTTTGTATACCTACCTCTTTTTGCCCCAAAATTTGAGATTCTGGATGATTCTTCTAAACGTACCTGGATGGAGTCTTATCTTCTATCCTTATTTGTTCTTCTGGTGCCTCTTGAGCTTCTTCTTCATCATAGTTCTGATTTGATGTTTATGGATAGTCCTCATCATCTTCGAAATCTTCGAAATTCACTTGCCTAGGAATGTTTCCTTCTTCATCAACCACTACACCAATGCTGTCAACAATTCTTCCAAGTCTTTTGTTGTAACACTTATATGCTTTGTTGTGGGGAGAATAACTAAGGAGAATGCCTTCATCTGCTCTAGGTTCAAACTTTCCAAGATTTTCATCATTATTTTTAATATAGCATTTGCTTCCAAAAATTTTGAAATATTTTACCGAAGGAGTCTCACCATACTAGAGCTCATGACGAGTTTGAGTGTTGTTCACCCGGACATTTGTCTTGTTGAGAATAACAACTGCAGCAAATGCGGCTTCACCCTGAAGGTTGCGGGAGTTCCTGACTCATCAAGCATTACACGAGCCATTTTTTGAACCGTTCCGTTGATCCTTTCCACCACTCCATTTTGCTGAGGAGTCCTAGCTGTAGAGAATTCCCTTCTTATTCCATGTTCTTCACAAAAGTCGAAGAATTCATTCGAGGTAAACTCTCCTCCTCAATCAGACCTGAGGCATTTGATTCTGTGATCTGATTCGTTCTCCACCAAGGCTTTGAATGATTTGAACTTTTCAAAGGCTTCGCCTTTGTGCTTCATAAGTCCTATCCAACACATCCTGGAATAGTCATCAATGAATAATATAAAGTATTCTTCCCCTCGAGGTGACCTTTTCCTAGTTGGACCATATACATCAGTATGGACAAGTTCAAGCGGCCTACTGGCCGATCCTTCCTTCTCAGGGAAGTTAGTTCTGGTTTTCTTACCAAACTGACATGATTTGCATACTGTATTGTCTGGGATTTTGATGTCTGGAAGACCACGAACTGTCTCGTATTTGCATGCTTTCCTTATCTGTGAGAAATTAAGATGCCCCAATCTTCTGTGCCATAGCCAATGTTCATCATTCTTGCTCAGATAGCATTGATGTTGTCCTTCTTTGAATATGTATAGATTATTTGGAGTCCTTATGCCTTTGATCACTATTTTTCCTGTATCAAGATCACGAACACTACATCCATTTGATTGAAATATTACCTCAGTTCCTTGATCACACATCTGGCTAACACTTAATAGATTATGCTTTAAGCCATCAACATACATGACATTTCCAGCCTTGACCCTTTCTTTCAACTGAACAGAACCTTTACCTTTTATGAGAGCAAGGGTGTCATTTCCAAAAGAAACCTTCTTCTCCTTCTTTAAGGCACTATATGACTGAAGTTTTTCTTTATCACCTGTCATATGCTTCGAACATCCATTGTCGATGTACCATTGATTTTCCTGCCCTTTCGCATATAAGGCTATACCACATCTTTCTGGTTGGGGTTCTTTTATTCTCCATGATTTGGCACTTGAGGCTTGCTCCTTATGAGTTGTCTGACGAAACCTGCTCCTGCATTCAGAATCTTCATGATCGAAATTGTTACAAATAGAACATTCTATTTCATTTTCTAGTGCAGAGAAGTTGTTGTAAGTCATTTTCATGATCCCAGTCATACTCCTCTATTTATGAGCTTCTCTCGTCATGATTGTCTTATAGGCAACACATTGAGCTGCTTTGTGACCAAAGTTATGACAAGAAAAACATTGGCCATTGAATAAATTCTTGTCATTATCAAATCTACCAACCAAATGATTGTAGTTCCTATTGACATCCATTCTTGAGGCAAATTGAGAAGGTTTTACCTGTGGCTGGTTGTAGCTTCTGTTTGTCCTTAAAGTAGATTGCCCCCGATTTACCTGGTGATTTCCATTGGATCTTTGTTCACTTCTCCTTGCAGCATCAAGATAACTCTTGGAGGTAGATGGTTTTTGTGCTTGAGTTGTTTCTTCATTTTATCCAAAACCTGTCTTGATTAGTGGAGAGCGCTGCACTTTGATAATCTCATCTAACGTGTCAGGTCCTTTAACAAATATAAGATTAAGAGCTTTTGTTTTCTCAATCTCTTTTCTCAGTCCCACAATTTCACATTCTAACTTTTCACGATGTTTTTCCTTTTCAGTAAGTTGTAATTGTAGAGTATCTATGATCACATTCTTCTCTTCTAAACAAATTTTGAGTCTAGAAATCTCTTCATAAAGACTTTCTTCATCTATAGCATCCAAAAAATCATCATCTTCAAAAGCCATTAAGAGTTTATATTTATTACCTTGTTCATCTTCGTCACTGTTTGAAAGTCCATCACTATCTTCATGAGTGTGACAGCTTTTCTTATTTACGTTCTATTTCTTGCTCCATCTAACAAGTTCCTTACCCTTGTCAATCTTATCCTTATGAGGACATTTGGCAGAATAGTGACCGACTCTTCCACAAGCAAAGCATTTGAAAGGTAACTTACCTCTGAATCTTCTAGCACCCCGTTGAAGGTTCTTGACAAAATTTGATTCCTCCTCTTCTTCTGACACGTGTCCTGACTCATAGTAATCTCCTTTGCCTGAAGCCTTGAAAGCAGCTTCTCTCCTGTCTGATGGTTCTCCTTTCCTCATTTCATAATCAATCAGAATTCCATGCAGCTGTGACATCGTAAGGTTTCGTAGATTCTCTTTTTCTTCTATTGCAGAAACTTTAGATTCAAACCTAGGGGACAAAGATCTTAGAACCTTTTCAACCACAACAGCCTCTTTTATTTCTTCACCCAAATTTTTCATACAATTAACGATCTCATCTACACGAAGGAAATAGTTAGCCATATTTCATCATTGTGCATTCAGAGATTTTCATACTGAATTCTGAGGGTTTGAAGTTTCGCTCGTTTTACCTGTTCATCTCCTTCATAGCTCAGAACAATCTTGTCCCATATTTCTTTTGCAGATTTATACTGCATAACCTTGACGAATTCTAATTGAGATAGACATCCTAATAGAGTATTGACAGCCTTTGCATTTGTTTCATATTGCTTCTTACCAGCCAGAACTGTAGGAGTTGTGGATGGAAAAGTATACCCTGTATCTATGATATCCCACACTTCTGTACCAAGAGATTGTATATAGGTTGTGACTCTTACCTTCCAATAGATGAAGTTGGTCCCATCGAAAATTGGTGGCCTGATAGATGCTTCTCTCTCGTAGTTGCTCATGATGATGGATCTTCCTTGTCACACGGAAAGAGTCGTTAGTGCGGACACAACCGACCTCCCTAGAAGCCTAAGACTTTCTAGTGACAAACAAGACAAATAAGAGCAATCCTTCTCTAAATATGCTTTTACAATATGAGAAATCAAGTGTTTAGATCCTACCTGTAACCCAACGCTGTTGTAGTAGTCCAGCTTCGTTGATCCGGATGAGCTCCTCCTTCACTTCGAAACCTGAATTCACTAACAATCAAATGATTAAATAGCACCTGAATATCACATAAAATAAAACATATTTAACATATAGACCAAGGAGTATATGAAACAACTCATAAATAACCAATTGTTGAGAAGAATGGACTAATTTGTATTAAAAGGTAACAAAAGGAACCATTACAACCTGAGCCTTGGTGTTGTGCAAGTCCCTCCTAGGGTCCAGCAAGAGTTTTCCTTTACTTTGATCAGCTCACCCACTCTCAAATAAGGCTAGGAAAGGATGGGAATCTCTCCTCTCAAGCTTTACAAGGGAGTCCTAATTCCAGCAGCATCTACCCTTAGGAATGTTCAGCTTTCAACCTCTCCTCCCTCTGGCCCAATGCCTGTATTTATAGTGCTCTAGAGGAAGTTATTCAGGTCCACCATCAATGGGATAAGCCCCTCTTTAGATGGGATGGCTCCCCTCTTGATGGGATAAGTTCCTCTTTGGTAGGGATACATGAACCATCTGGAGGCGCTTCATACACGTCAAACAAGCTTCTAGAAGGATCTAGAAATGACCACAAGTAACTTTTTTGGAGTGAAACTTGCGCCTTTTGACCTTTACAGGAGTACGCACCCATTGCTTTATAGACAGAGCGTACAAGTACGCAAGTATTGTGAACTTGGGGTGCGTACACACAGGTAAGGCTAAGAGAAACTGCGTACCCAGAGATATATAGATTTTTAATGACTTTCTCTCTTTCTTGGAGTTTGACATGGAGAGCAGAGGTATGAGGCTTGCCAAGGAGGATAGTATGACAGTTGATGGAGCCATACTAACTGCAAATAGTCATGGTGACAAATTTTAGTGTAACAGATTGCCCCCTAAAGTGCGAAGCCTGTAGTAGATAAGGGTTTCATATCATCTAGGAAGGGTGAAGTACTTTATCATTTCAAGGATTATCTTGTGGAGAGCCCAGTTGGAACCTGCAATTATGCAACACAAAATACATATATAAGATCATATCATCGCTGAGGTAGGCATTCCCATACTCAGATTGAAAACTTTAACTAATTTACTATCTACTGCTCTGATACAGGAATGATTTTGCAGTACATCATAATCATAGACTTTTGTAGACACAGTATGGATGCAACCATATGTTTATGACTAGTCTACTGTACAATGAATACAAAACTCCTTGCAGCCTGGATGGTGGAAACTAGATCCAGGGTCTTCTTGTCTACTTCCCAAACAGGTACGATTCTATCCATGCGAATAAATGAGTTGATGTCGAACATGGTAGAAACCACTTGATTACCAGTCAATGATGTAAACTGTTAACAAGCGTGAGAGAGACCACCAGTGATGTCAATGGTTCTCAAAGTACCCAGTACAATCCATGAGATGTGAATGAATGAGTTGATGTCGAACATTTCACGGAATCCTTCGATCGAAAGTCAATGATGTAAACTGACGTCAAAGGCGAGAAACCTGCCATTGATGCATGCAGACTTCAAGGTACTGACGATTCCTAGGTCATCTTTCTAGATAATTTGCTGATGTCGATAGAAAGTGACCTGTTGCAGGTAAGCCCACAACACGAAATCATAGATCAAGTTGAAGAAATATAGCTGTAAGGACTAACTCAGGGATGGTCAAAATGGATGATAAGTATTTTGCAGATGAATGTTTATTGAAGAGACCTCTTGAACACATAACGACATGACAGAAGGCTTGGTGACATTTGACCCAAAGTTAATACCCGGTTAAAGACTTTCAATGTGGTTTGATCAACTATGAGGCAAAGGATTTCCCAACCCAGGTGAATGAAAGTGTCGTGTTCAAGAGTGGTAATAAGGCTTCTTCTGAGACGAAGGATAACAAATGGGCTCATTTTTCTCTCTTTTCCCCCACCATTTCTGGCAAGTACCTCTTTATTTTTTACAAGCTTGAGGAGGATAACATATGCTTGATTATAAGCTCATCCTTCGGATGAGTCCAACTTAGTTTTGATTCGAACCCTAAGAAGGAGTGGTACGTTCCTGTTTGTAATCGAACAGGTCCTTTACTGTGAAATTTTAACGAGTCTAGTATAGGAGAAACTCGGCGTTTTTCATTTTTAGAGAGTCTGAAAAAACTAAAGAAGACTCCAGGTTGAACTTTTTCGTAAAGTTGTGTCTCCCAAGCCCGAAAAAGTATAAAATAATACTTGAGAGAACCGCTTAGTCTTGCGACCAAGGAGTACTTTCATGATTAGTGCCTCTGACCTGAAAAGTAAAAAGCGATCAAGGACACATCGTTTTATTTCCGTATCGAGTTTGAAACGACAAAAACCCGGCAATCTTTTCCTGTTTTTACGGTCAGAAAAGAGCTATAAGGGGACCGTCTTTTAATTCCATTTTAACGAGTGTAAAAGAAACGCTCGGCAATCTTTTCATGTTTTAGGAGTCTGAAAAGGGCTTAAAAGAGAACTCCAAGGTTTCACTTTTTCGTAAGTTTTAACGAGTTCGAAAAAATGATAAAAATGTACTCATGGTTTTCACTTTTTCGTAAGTTTTAATGAGTTCGAAAAAGGGATAAAAATGTACTCATATGGCCGACTTTCAATTTAATTTACGAGCAGGAAAAGACGGAAAGAACTCGGCATTTTCATTTGTTTTACGAGAATGAAAGATAGAAAAATAATCTTGGGATTTTCATGAGTTTAACGAGTCTTGAAAATAACTGAAATTGACTCGAGATAGGTTTCATTTTTACAAAAGCTTGAAACAGAGAAAAACTATGCTTCGAAGTAGTTTCATTTTTTTTCACAAGCTTGAAACAGAGAGAAAACTGTGCTTGATGCCCCCTAAGCATAACTGCTAGAGCGCATGCCCCCCAGCTTCATTTCATTCAACCAGTTGGATGAAATGAAGGTTGAGTTACAAGATCATTTGAAAGACTCGACCTAAAACTGTAAGAAAATTATGCAAAAAACGGAAATAACTAACCTAAATACTTAACATTTATGAGATCTAGTCAATCTCTCGACTCAAGTAGAGGAGGATTTGTTTCATTTTTTAACGAGCTTGACACAGGAAAAGAACTATGCTCGGACTCGGTTTCATGTTTACGCAAGCTTGAAACGAAAAACTATGCTTGTTATAAGTTCACACGCCCCCAGCATAATGACGCAAAACGAGGTACATGCCCCCCAAGCTTCATTGCATTCAATGAGGTGGATGGAATGAAGCTTTACTTTCAAGATCTTGGAAAGACCTGTGGGAGTTGTTTCATTTTTTAGTGAGGTTGACATAGGAAAAGAACTATCCTCAAAACCCTTGTTTCATTTTTTAAACGAGCTTGACACAAGATAAGGAACTATACTCGTAACTACTCTCTACAATCTACCTAACAAAAAACTCTACTCTAAAAACCTTGATTCATTTTTTAACGAGCTTGACACAAGACAGGGAACTATGCTCTAAAATCCTTGATTCATTTTTTAATGAGCTTGACACAAGACAAGGAACTATGCTCATGACGACTCGCTACAATCTACCTACTTAACCTACCCTTGTTTCATTTTTGAACGAGCTTGACACAAGACAAGGAACTATGCTCGAAAATCCTTGATTAATTTTTTAACGAGCTTGACACAAGACAAGGAACCATGCTCATACCCCTTGTTTCATTTTTTAACGAGGTTGATACAAGAGAAACTATCCTCGCTCTCACTGATCATGTCTTCCAACTGGAAGAAAGACATGTCATTGGACACACCTTGATCATGGCTTCCAAAAGGTCTTCATCAGAAGGAAGAATAGTTCTTTGGAAGGAACACATGTCAAGGGACTCAAAAGGGATAAGAACATCATGTTCAAGTAATCCCATAGAGTTTTCCATGTTAATTACCGGATCTAAATCAAAGGAAGATGAGCAAACAGTGAGAGGCTCACTTACATCGGTAACTGAAAACATGGGACCAGTGGCCACATAATTAACCCGTGGCAGGGTAGATACCACTTTAGAATCAGGAACATTTAGGGGTGTCATATTATTGGTAGTTGAAACAAGACTAGGGAACGAAAGCTGGTCTACAGTCACAATACTGCCATTGTGAGGGAAAGACATCACGCGAAAGAGTGTCGATACGACGGCTTTCATTGCATAAACATAGTCTCGTCCAAGGAGTAAATTGAAATCCAAGGGACCTCGAACTACCATAAGATCAATACAGACAGTTTTACCTTCCAAGGTAATAGAAAACTTAGGAAGGATCCCTAAAGGTTCACTAATGGTTCTGTTAAAAGCTTTCAGATTCTGTGTAATAGGTGCAAGCTGAGGGGAACCCAAAGCTTTCCAAACAGTTGAGGATAAAATACTAACAGAAGCACCCTCATCTACCTGAGTACGATGTATGTCCCTACCACCAGCCTTGACAATGATTTGGAAAGGGATGGAGGAAGGAAGACGAGGTTCTGTCAGTCTATTCCAATCAAAGGAAAAGACCTCAGAGCTTGGAGGGGGTTCTGTAGAAACAGGTGAAATGCCCCCCGGCATAGAAGAATCTGATGTAACAAGGAGAACCTGAGCGGTATGAAGTTCACTCTCTAACGGGAAAGTGGGATCGACCGAATGTGAAATTGAATCGACCACTTGATCAACTAATGGATCATCAACCTGAGTAGTTTCACTCTTCAATGGGAGAGTGTGATCGACTGTACTTGAAATTAGATCAATCACTCCGTCAGTTGACGGTAGGTTGGGAGAAAGTTTACGGTAACCAGTTGGAAATTCTTGCTATGGAACAGTAAGGTTTTCCAACAATGTTGAGGCTTCATCCATGTGAGGGCAAATGTGAGTTTGATGACTCCTTTTGCATAACTTACAAGGAAACCTAACTTTACCTTTTTTCCCAGGAACCTGACTATCACTGGTTGATGGATCAATGGAAAGTTGATGAGATTTTTCTGACCATACTTCCAAGACCTTTGGAATACCAGGACAATTGACAAGGAAGTGGTCGCCCTTACAAAGCCTGCAAGGGTATTTGGGTTTACGATGCATGTTGGAGTTTTCCTCAACACAACTAACACTTACAGTCGTGGTTGGTTGGTTGACTTTTTCTTATCTTGCTTCTTCTTCTTCTTCTTCTTCTTCTTCCCTTTCTTCTTCTTCTTAGCCTCCTGGTTACTAGCATCAAGGCTTTTACCAGGCAAAGAGGAAGAAATGGAGGAACAAAAATTAGGCGAAGAAGGTAAAGGGTCAACAGAAGGTTGGTTATGTTGAGATGGTGAACTTTGTTGAGGTGAAGCATCCGTTTGAGGTGGAACAATTGGAGTATTTTGGGCCAACGAAGTTGAAAATAACCATATCGGTAAACCTATTGTAAATCCAGGTAATGACAAAGTAGCCATATAAGGAGGACCAACATTTCCAAAGTAAGGAAAAGTACTAGGATTCTCGTTAGGAGGGGTTCCTAGGTTGGTAAATTCCGGACCATTTGCCATTATATTCAACTTCAGTGAATTTTATTAAAAATTTATAACTAAAATTAACAATCCACAATTCGCACCTAACAATTAAAATTGACAATTCACACTTATGGTCTCTAAAAGTAAAAACAAACAAATTAACACGCGCTATCAAATCTAGGAGTCAAACCATACACAAACAGTAGCCTTCCAGACCGAAAACACTAGTTGGGGATGAAGCCCAACATCGTCGAATTCAGTACAGAAGTGGCGGGTGGAAAAGTTACCCCGGCAACCTGCTTAATGAATAGACCGGCACAAGTTCCTCCACTTTAACCGTCGCGAGTGAAGTGAACCCCCCGGAAAATCCAAGTGAGTCTAGCCGACGTCTGCTCCAGGTATAGTGGGATCTTCCCTCCACCGTCACCTCGAGTAGAATCCTAAAGATAATGGTGACTAAGGTTACCAACAGCAACAAATATACCTGGGGGAACAGTCTACGACCCGATAGCACGCAAGGGCAGAGTAACAAGCTCAATCCCCTTGCCGGCTCCTTGACAATAATCCAAGGTTTACCGACAAGTGACCCCAGGTTCCTCGACAATAATCCGAGGTTTACCATTTGTAGTACGTGCGTATCTGGCGTCTTTCCCAATGAAGGAGGATTGATCCCCTCACTGGTTCGGACACGGTCTCGTGCTTCTCCTTTAAGAGGAGCTTTCCCAGAGTACAAATGAAACAGTTGGATTTATCCTACCACAAGATGAGCTACTTGTTTGGTTTTACTGTCTTGGAGAGTTAATTACTCTCCTACTCCAAGACACTAGCCTGATCTATATTGGTGTTTCAGATCCCTAGAAATGTAAAAATTACTAGATGAATTTTAATTAAGCGCTGTGTTATTAAGGCTGTTATTACTCAAATGGGTAAATGGATACGAAACCAATGGTGTTATGACCCGACTCAACTGAATGCAATCAAATATGATAATGTAATCTTTTCAATTCGATGAATCCTAACTAAAGTAAGGAGAGAGTTTCCATTTACTTCCAACAATGCAAAAAATTGATCACTAAGAGAAAATATAACAAATTCTCTAATGCACTAATTTCATCAAGAAAAACTAATGCAAATCAATTCCAAACCATTTTTTTTATTTTTATTTTTTGTGCAAATTCAAATCAAAGAAAACTGATCTAAATCTACGATTGATTTTTCAGAATGTAAACTATGCAATTGTAATATACGCACAATTCACTTGAAAATTATGAGAATGTAATCGATGCACATTTTTCATTCATATTCTGAAAATGAGAATTCTAATTATGCAAATGTGATCTATGCAAGAGAATTCTCAAACACAAGATGATTCTAATGTAATCTAAGAACCAATCAAGTGCAAGTCGAGAAAATTGGGTGAGAGTTCCAAAGATCAAAAAATAAAAACACTCAAAGGCGATTAACACTCATACACAATTTAGCCCCCCCCCCCCCCCCCCCCCCCGGCAAATGAGGGGGAATTTTTTTTTGCAAAAAGATGCAAAATTGTGAAAGGACTGAGAGAAACCTCCAAGTAATGACCAAAGGAAAACAAATCAAGAATTTCTCAAAAAAGAGACTCAAAACACCCAATTGATGAAAGCTTAAAGCAGGAATGTCAATGAAATTAGCTTAGGTGAAGATCTATGGCAGAAAACTAGTGGATCTGGGCAGAAAAACAAATTAAAAAACAAAAAGTAAAAGGCAAAAAATAAGGAAAATGAAATTTTCTTAGTTTTGACAGGGGTACGCAGTCGACCTGTTTGCACAGGTGCGGGTACGCTCTGTGCACAAAGCGACAGTGCGTACAGGTATGCACTGTGCTACACTCAGAGGCTGCGTACTTCGAGCAAAACAAAGAAAAACTAAAATCTAATTTAACCCTAAGCTAGCCCACCCAAATACACAGTCAGACAGCCAAAAATCAGAAAACAAATAACTTTTCTCAGATCAAAAGTTCATACAAAGGAAAAAACATTCACATTAATGGATTCCCCAGTGGAGTCGCCATTTTGTCACACAGAAAGAGTCGTTAGTGCGGATACAACCGACCTCCCTATAAGCCTAAGACTTTCTAGTGACAAACAAGACAAATAAGAGCAATCCTTCTCTAAATATGCTTTTACAATATGAGAAATCAAGTGTTTAGATCCTACCTGTAACCCAACGCTGTTGTAGTAGTCCAGCTTCGTTGATCCGGATGAGCTCCTCCTTCACTTCGAAACTTGCATTCACTAACAATCAAACGATTAAATAGCACCTGAATATCACATAAAATAAAACATATTTAACATATAGACCAAGGAGTATATGAAACAACTCATAAATAACCAATTGTTGAGGAGAATGGACTAATTTGTATTAAAAGGTAACAAAAGGAACCATTACAACCTGAGCCTTGGTGCTGTGCAAGTCCCTCCTAGGGTCCAGCAAGAGTTTTCCTTTACTTTGATCAGCTCACCCACTCTCAAATAAGGCTAGGAAATGATGGGAATCTCTCCTCTCAAGCTTTACAAGGGAGTCCTAATTCCAGCAGCATCTACCCTTAGGAATGTTCAGCTTTCAACCTCTCCTCCCTCTGGCCCAATGCCTGTATTTATAGTGCTCTAGAGGAAGTTATTCAGGTCCACCATCAATGGGATAAGCCCCTCTTTGGATGGGATAGCTCCCCTCTTGATGGGATAAGTTCCTCTTTGGTAGGGATACATGAACCATCTGGAGGCGCTTCATACACGTCAAACAAGCTTCTAGAAGGCTCTAGAAATGACCACAAGTAACTTTTTTGGAGTGAAACTTGCGCCTTTTGACCTTTACAGGAGTACGCACCCATTGCTTTATAGACAGAGCGTACAAGTACGCAAGTATTGTGAATTTGGGGTGCGTACACGCAGGTAATGCTAAGAGAAACTGCGTACCCAGAGATATATAGATTTTTAATGACCTTCTCTCTTTCTTGGAGTTTGACATGGAGAACAAAGGTATGAGGCTTGCCAAGGAGGATAGTATGACAGTTGATGGAGCCATACTAACTGCAAATAGTCATGGTGACAAATTTTAGTGTAACATTCCTTCAAGCGATCAAGCTTCTTCAGAAGAACCTGGCTTTGATACCAATTGTTGGAAATAATACTGAGAGGGGGGGTGAATCAGTATTATCAAGTCAAATATTCCCTTTTTCAAATCCAAATAATATACGCTACTTCAGTTAATTAAAAACGCGTATATACATAACTATGTAGAAGGAAACCCGCGTATACAATGCAAACTTATAATTTAATTTATCTTACATATGTTGATTATTAATTTGTGTATCAGAATCAAATAACCAGTGACCAGAGACAGTAAAATAGAGCAGAAGACAATCACACACAAGAACACAAGATATAAGGTGGAAATCCAATGTGGGTGAAAACCACCTGCTGCAATTCGTCTCTATCTTCTTTTAATTAGAAACTTATTTTTAGAATGTACTAGTGCAGTCCTTTACTAGTATGCAAGCTGCAACCTGCAGAGAGCTACAACCCTCTCTCATTTTCCAGCTTCTCCTGGAAGGGAGCTACAACCCCCTTAGCTCTTGCACTAGCCAAGATACTAGTACGTAGGTGCTGGCATACATGAGGCTACAACCTTCTCTCTTCCAGGGACCACGTTTCATAAATTTTCAGACTGGATCCATGAACATCAATCAATCATCAAAATTTTTGCATCAAACAATCTCCTTTTCAACAATTAGAACTGAATCAAGTAGATACTTCTCTGACGGCTGTACCCAAAACACAGTAACAGTAACCACACACCAAATTCTGAACCCAAAACACTGCAACAATAAATAGAAGCAGCTAGATCACAACTCAAAAGATATACGCTACTTCAATAACCTGAAACCTGCATGCATACGCTTCTGTGTTTGGACCAACCTGCGTGCATACGCTTCTGTGTTTGGACCAACCTGTGTATACGTTGTTTTCATTCACTGAAACAGCGTGTATACGCACCTTTGCTTTAGTGAACCTACGTACAGATCTATAAAGGATAATTCACTCTTTCAAATATTAATTAACCCAGATTATCAGATTTATAGATCAAGCATGCGCCACATATAACAGATCAAAATCATATAAAGATACTATCATTCAAGCCTTAAGATTATGACCCATCAATAGAACTTATCCTTCCCTTTGCGCTAAGGTTCCTCCTTCATTCAAATCCAGATCTGCACCATAACCCAATCACCAATATTTCAGATCTAGCACTTATCAGATATTCAATTAATTCAGATGATCCTTTGCCAAATGATCTCCTTCCTATTTTATAGTCTTAGGCCTTTCACAATACCACGGTCCAAAACCATAATAAAACAATACCATGGACCCAATACTTGGGATCAACACTTCTGACGAGATACCATGGTCCAAAACCATAGGTTCAAATACCAAGGACTAACTACCACGGACCAAAAGTAAGTTGTCCAACATATACACACTTTTCCTTGCATGAAAGTGCGTGTATACACATACGCGCCTTTGTAACATCTAACCCGCGTATATACGCATCTTTGTCTAGGTGAACCTGCGTATATATCTTTTTCCTTCATTCCAAGAGCCTGTACTGAGATCTGTCACCAGAGTGAGTTGCCATCAAGGACAACACCTGTGCCATAGCTCTAAATCAGTGCCACAATGCCAACAGAAGGTATACCATTGTCTTTCACACGTCAAAAACCTAGTGGCAAACATCTAGGTCACTCTACATATGAGAAAGAAATGATGACCATATTATATGTAGTAGATACTTGGCGACCATACATATTGGGGCGTTGTTTTCAAATCTGTATTGACCATCATGGCCTAAAATATTTCCTCGAGTAGCATCTGTCATTTCCACAACAAAATAAAAGGCTCTCAAAAATGGTTGGATATGATCATGAGATAATTTACAAGAAGGGGTGTGAAAATGTAGTGGTTTATGCCTTAACACGCCAATTTGAGGATGTGGGCACCCTTTTATCCCTCTCTCTACCCATACCAGATTGGATTGAAGAGGCCCACCATGAATGGTTCTCCCACTCCTCTCTGTTCCAGCTCATTAATAACTTAAGAGCATATCCTAATTCCTCATAAAACTACTCTTGGAAGGATGAGGTTCTTCATTACAAGGATCGGGTAGTATTATCCCAGACCTCCACCCTCAAAACCCACATCTTGGGAGAGTTGCACTCCTCTCTGATTGTAGGACATTCAAGCTTTTAGAAGACTTATGCACTACCACGTTTCTCTTTCTTTTGGACTAGCGTGAAGAATTGCATTCTTACATGTGTAGCTGAATGCGATATATGCCAGCACAACAAAGGGGAAATGATCAAGCTATCAAGAACCTTACAACCATTGCCACTCCCTGTTTCCATCTAGATGGATGTTTCCATGGATTTCATTACAGGTCTCCCAAAGTCAGGCAACAAATCAATCATCATGGTGGTTGTTGAAAAACTTTCCAAATAAGCCAATTTTTGTGCCCTACTACACCCATTTACCCCAACATTGGTGGCTCAATTTCTCATGGACCAAATCTTCAAACTGCATGGCATGTCGAATTCCATTGTGTCTAATCGAGACCCCACTTTCACCAGCAAATTTTGGTAGGAACTTTCAAGCTCCAGGGCACACAACTCAAACTAAGTATAGTTTATAATCCACAAACAGATGGTCAAACAGAGGCAGTCAACAAATGTTTGGAGACCTATCTATAATGGTTCACTTTAGACAAGCAGCACCAATGGCTACAATGGTTGCCTTTAGTTGAATGGTTGTATAATACTAACTATCATGAGGCCACCAAGATGACACAACATGAGGCAGTGTATGGCCAACTCCCACCTTCACTAGTATCTTATATCCTCGGATGTTCCAAATATAGGTATTTGATCAACTCCTATAGAACCACGCCACCATGATCACTCATCTCAAAGATAATCCTCACCAATCTCATAATAGAATGAAGCAACATGCTGACCAACATCGTTTTGAGTGGCTAGTTCAAGTAAGTGACCAGGTGTTCCTACGACTCCAATCATATAAGAATGCCTCTATCAAAGGAAAGGGTTTCCAGAAACTAGCACAAAAATTCTATGGGCCTTATCAAGTACTTCAGCATAGAGGAGAAGTCGCTTACAACCTGGCCTTGCTGACTACGTCAAAAATCCACCCGGTCTTCCATGTATCATGCGTCAAGAAAGTTATGGGGAATAGTTGCGGGGTTCAAATAAGTCTGCCATAATTGGATGAGGAAGGCTCACTTTTTCTCTGACCAGAATAGGTCCTTGATACTCGTGAAATACATCTCTAGGGTCACATGATCAAGGAAGTCCTCATCAAGTGGAAAGATACCTCTCTAGAAGATGCGACATGGGAACCTGCCACTATTCTTCAAAAGTTTCCACAACTTCAACCTTGAGGACTATTGGCTTGATGGGCCTTGCCCCAGGTTCAGAGTTAATTAGCCAAACAAATCCCTATACTACTGGCCCTTTCGGCATCAGCTCGCAGTGCGCGGACTAAAGTCTGACCCGAAGCAGTATGGGGGGATGCTGGAACCAAGTTTCCGCACCCTTGAGATGTTTGATGTGTTGATTTAGTCCAACTGTGCCTACCTTCATGCAGGTCACTTCATGCACTATTCTAACCTTCGATACCCTCGCAATCTGTTATGATCATCTTTCGCGCAGCCCTAACCAGGGTTGAGATGCTTTCGCGCTACTAAGGCAGCAATCTGCATTATTTCCCCAAGTTACACTGCGTATCTTACTTATCTTCTTACAAACATTAGTTAACTTCATGTAAACAGATACTTTATATCACATTCCCTTAATCTACACAGTTATGTATGTTTGCGCATCATATAAACAACATAAATGCAATTTATACCCAATATATTCAATGCAGAAAACATGAAATAATTACACAAAATTGATATGAAAAATTCTCTTTATTAATGCTCCACTGGTTACAGACTCGACTTGCCCTACGCACTCAGCTGCAGGAGTCTGCACACTTAGTTGCGGACTACTAGGCCTCTGTGCGCTCAGCTGCAAAGCCTTCTCCTACTCTACGACCCAAAGACCTGAATTTTCACTTAGATCTTCTGCTATGCTTCTACTCCATGATCCTTACTTGAATTAAATGTCTCAACTACTGAGAGCCTCGCTCTATTTATACAATCCCATGGTCTATGGACCATGGGTAGATCTCTAAAGCTGTCATTACATTACAAAATTGAGGGCGGACAACCCTATGACTCATTTACAACTTCGCGCTTTGTGTCCACAAAATGTGGAGTTAATACATTGGATTTACAACTTTTAGCCAAAATCTGGGCTTTAACCACCAAAACTTTCCTTGGGGGATCCCGTGCCCAATAGGCCCCCAACACAAACATCATGACTTGCCCTCAAGTCACTCTATCAGTGCAAAGATCTTCGCGCAGAGACCTCCTAACTCTACATGGACTACTGTAAGATCATAAATGCACTGAGCGACTGCCTTCTGCACTTCCTGGACACATTGTTTAGAGACCGTGGTAGCTGAACTGTTGCCCTGAATCTATTCCTGTGTACCTTTCATCTGCGTGAGATTTTCTTCAATGGAGGTTGTAATGATGAAGGCCTCATCGATCCATGGTTGTATGCGTGCCTTCAAGACAACTTCCTTGTGTCGAGTAACGTCCACCTGCTCCTTGAGTGCTTTCACTTGCTGCATCCACGCGAGCCTCTGTGTAAGGGCCACCATCTGCGCGGTCCCTTTTATTTCGTCATACTACTGTTGTAGCTCGCGCGCCTCTGTTTCTAGGCACTATATATTTGGGTCCTCCTACAGAGTGGTGAGGACCTCGAATGACTCTTCAAATAGCTTGGTACAATCCTTCACTGCATTGTTGATCTCCTTTATTCCTGCTATAATGGCGTTGGCGCACTGTTCCTTCACCTCTGGCGGATTTGAAGGCTGCACCTTTAATTGCAGCTCAGTTATCTGAAGGTTCAACTCCAGCTGAACCTTAGCCATCTCTTCCTTCACCTGGCGCACCCCTGCTACTAGTTTCTGGATGCACGCCTCTGCTGGTTCCTCTACTTGTGACCAGCTTTGGGACCATCTCGCAGGCTTCATCGACCACCTGCACTAGCTTTCTGTTCTGTGTCACGACCTTGTCACGTTGCATGCTTAATTGTTCAATATTAATTCGTTGCTCGCTCATCACCTAGAGCATGTGACCCTCCATGGTTTTGCTCCCTCGAGATACGCTCTATGTTCTGCAGGATAGAGTGACTGCAGAACTGTGGGCCTTGCTCTCATCTAGGTCCTTGGGCACCCTTGATTTCCCCTTATGTGGAGGAACATACGCAGGCAGCCTGGTTAGAGAGTCTACACCTTGGGTTTCTTCCTCCATTTCTTCGTCCTCCTCCTCTACCAGAATTTCTTCAAAGTCTTCTTCCCCCTCATCGGCTTCCAAATTGATCACCTTCCCCTTTTCTTCCATGGTGAGCCTCGTCCTTAGGCTGCTTATCTTTCTTGGGTCTTGGTGTGCACAGTGATTTAGGGATTTCTGCGACTATCCCTGTGCTTTCTAGGGCTTCTCCTACTGTTATGGCCTACGCGGCCTCCTCAACAGTCATCTCTCCAATATCCATGGCTTCCTCTAGCGCAACCATACTGTTGTTCCACAATTCTCTCAACGGCTCAGGTAAGTACTCAAACAATGCCTTCGATTTCAAAAGATTGAACAAATCAGGGTTCATGAATCTCTGGGCATGTAATACCTCAATTCTCAAATGGCCAAGTGTTGTTTGTTGGGCAACCCTTTGCAATCTATATTGCCTTTTGAATTCAAATTCAACCGTTTCCCCCAAATTTGGTTCATTAATGCTCCCTTGGCAGCAGATTTTCCCAAATCTAGCCCATAAATATCGCCTTAAATGTCTGCTGCCCGCTCCATTTGGTCTCAAACCAAGGATCGCATCATGAATAGTGACTGTAACAGTCACTTTCCAGCCAACCCGCATGGCAGCGTGGCTACCCTCGCGGTATCGCAGACCTTGTGACACCTCGCTACTGCATGCAGTTCTGACATTGTGCAGCTCCTGGGCAGAGTAGTTTATAGTCTCGCGCCTCCTTTCAGCTGCATGGAGCGCTAAGACTGTGCTTCCCTCGGCTAATCAGATGGTCAGGCTACCTGTGTATGGCTTCAAATGACTACCATTTACTTTTCTTGGGAAGAGTTCGCCATTTAATTTCACCAATTACACTGTGCCACCATCTGTGATCTCCTTAATAACATACGATCCCATCCAATGCATTTGGAGCTTCCCCAGGAATTTACCAAACTTACTATCATATAACAACACCAAATCATTCACCTTGAAGGTGCGCAACTTAATATGTTGATCGTGCCAAGCCTTTTTGCACTACTTTTGTACCTATTGGTGGAATCCAACCAAAAACCGTTCTTCTTCGAGCTCTTCCAACTGTGCAAGCCTCTCCTCCAGGGCTCTACGGTCCATCATACCTGTGAGCGCTACTATGCGTAGACTAGGCATGATATATTCCATTGACATTACGGCTTCCACTCCATAGACAAGCCTAAAAGGCGTCTGTCCCGTCGGTTTCTTGCATGTCGTTCTATAAGCCCATAATACTACGGGGATGCACAGGTCCCATTCAGTTTGTTGCACATTGCATACTTTCATCGACGCGGTCTCCAATACTTTGTTAAACGCTTCTACGGTTCCATTAGCCTATGGGTGATATGGTGTGCTTTTCTGATGATACACCTGAAACTCTTTGGTCAGCGCACTGATCGTTTCATTCAGGAAATGTGTACGACGATCGCTCATCAAGATCTTGGGACAACTGAATCACATTAGTACGTGTTCAAACAGAAACTTTTCAGCTATCACGTCCATGCAATCCTTTACCAGTTGCGCTTCTGCCCAACAAGCCAGGTACTCTGTCGCGGTGATAATATATCTCGCGCCTGTCTTTGCTTAAGGTTTGATAGGTCCTACAAAGTCGATCGCCCAATTTTTGAAGGGTTACAGCGTCATTTGCAGATTCAATGGCATCTCGTCCCTTCACGATGGCTTACCTATTATTTGGCATACATCGCATGCCTTGCAATGCGCTTCTGAATCCTGATGAAGGGTTGGCCACTATTAGTGTCAGTGCTTTCAAACTGCCATCAGTGATCAAATTGTTCTTTTGCATTTCATATTAGGTGTCCCATTATGATGAGTTGTGTTATCTCAAAATCAAGCCCTGGAAGGCTGCAAACCAGGGAGACTTCAAGTAACTGTTTCACACCAATCTTTTGACTAAGGCTTAGCCTCCTTAGCCTGAGAGGGCTCTCTCAAAGGGTTATTGATTTTGACTAAAATAAGAGGGCTAACTCTTGTTATATAACAGTGACAAATATGAAGGTTGGACAAACATTATATAAGTTTCCATTGGGCCTATGGAGTCAATAAAACCTCAGCAAATAATGATACAGCCTTTACATAGAAGTCAGGGCATGTGGCATTTAAATGTTCAAAACACAACTCTTATAAAACCACAGTTCATGAATGTGTACAGGAAATCAGAGTAGCATAAGTGAATTCTGAGTGATTACACATTTATGCAACTGTAAAATAAATCAAGGATAAAGTAGAACCACACATCTTGAACATAGAAACACTTTATGAATCCTGAGAAGAAAAGCAGTTCTATTATATTACTGAACTCTGTCTTTCTACATAAGCCAAAACAGTACTCTGTTTTATAAAATCTCCAACCCTCATTACATAGATGTTCCAGCTATATATAGAATCCTTATTCTAACTACTTCGAGCTTCCTCCTCCAGCATGAGGGGAACTCGATAACTGCCTCTAATGACACCTATTAGCTATTGAACTAACTCATAAATACAATAAGGAACTGACTGTAGTGTTTGAGAGTTCTAAATTAACTATGACTCTAACTCCATTTTGCATGCATAATGACTTCTTCTTATTCTCTGACACCTGGTCCTCTTTCGACTTGGCTGAGCTGGATGTTTAATACTCCATAGTGATCTTGAACGCTGAACCTTTCAACTGCTCAGAAGTATTAGGATATTCCCCTTACTTCTCGGCTCCAGTTTTCCTTAAAATGCTCGAATGTACCAAGCATGTTTCTAGCCTTTAATAACCCATAATATGGAACACTGCCACGTTCTGGATGTGTTGTGAGCTGCATCGATTGACATGTGTGCAAACAAAAGGTCCTTGTATGCAAAAGATTTGCTACCTCTTGAACGGTGACAACGGGGATATCACAGAACTTTAAAAATGGGTTGAAATATTCCACCTTTTTAAATCCTCCACCTGTCTTGTTTTGATTGGCTATTGTCGTTCCCGCTGATATCTTGTATACCCTTTTGGCGTTTCCTTTTCAAAATTTTCGCTCAAAATACAAAACTGCCTGTTCTGTGTTAAAATCATCACCTTCAGCAGTTTCGTAGCGCACTACGAAACTGCTGAATTATTTAAGCAACTTGCCTTTGGCCCGAGACCTTTATCACCAAAACCTTTGATTGCCAAAACTTCCTCTGAGTTTTCATATGTATAGCAGGGATTTATATGTCTTCAAAAAACAATAAGACTAAGCAGATTTGACAAAAATTTGTAACAAAACCTCTCTTGAAGAGAAAATTCATTTAGCAGATAATTGGTACAACTGTACCTTCAGGTCTTCAATCTTCTTCTTCAGAGCTTTATTCTCAGCCCTTAATTGCATATTTATTTTTCTAATGAACTGGGCCTCTTTGATGGCTGGTACTGTCCACGTGTGAAATTGTGCATGGCCATCAACTACTGAATTCATCTGGTCTTGAAAAGTTTTAGTCTCACCCCACAGAGCTTTACGATATTTTGTATACACATCTACATGTTTTCTAACTGCTTGCCTCAATTTGGCAATCTCATATTGGGCTGCTTCTAATTGGCTCTTCATGACTGCTATACTATCTTCTTGAGATGTGATGATTGTTCTGCTTGCATTATTTTGCCTAACTCTCTCAATTGCCTCTATCTTTGACAGTGCTTCCTTTACTTGCTTCCTTGTGATAGGTCTTCTGGGTTTTACAATGAATTCCTCACCTGGCTCATTGAACTTGAGCTTTTTTGAGGCTTTAGACTTCTTGGCAGTTTCTGGTGATGACTGTGTCAAATCAATATGAACTGGTTCAAACTGCTCGAGTTCAATGGCCTGTAATAAATCATTCAAGCTTGCCTTGGATGTTGGGCTCTCTTCAACAGCTATGGCTTTGCCCTTTTCTTTGTTTATCTGGCTTCTTGTCCTTACTCTTGAAACTGCTTCAGCTCTACTTGTTTCAGGAACAGTCTTCTTATCATGAGTTTTTCCCTTTGTTGATTGCTGAGGTTGATCCTGAATGATTAGTGGCTTCACTGGTTTACTTAGCTGTGTCTTGGTTTGTTTTTTAGCTCTTGCTTCCTTTTGGAGCTCAGCTATTGTTAATTCTCTGGCTGGTTGTGGTGTAAGGCCAGTCTTGCTTTGAAATCCAGCCATGAAAATAAACGAACTCCAGTCTCTGCCTATCCTTTGGAGGCCATTTAACACTAGCAACTTAATCAAACCATGATGAAACAAAGAGGTTTCACAGTCCTCTTTCCTCAGCTGCACTTTATCACACATTTTACTCAGACTGCGAAACAAATAGAAAGGAATGTCTATGGAGATTTTTCCCGTGAAATGCAAGAGCAGTTTGAAATGGTAAGAATAGACCTTATTGTACCTTCCTTCACAGGTCAAGTATTTCTGAATGCAGGTGAGAAGAAGAGCATAATGTTCCTTGACATAATTTCTGGGCACTGCTTTCGTTAAGTCTTCATTTACATATGCCTCTTTTAAAAACTCTTTACAAGGGTTCATATCAAACTTAAAATTTTTAAACCATTCTTCCCGTCCTCGTGGGATCTCTGTCACAGCAGCTATGGCTTCTGGAGAAACTTGGACTTCTAGCATAGCTATCTTTGAATTTAAACTAGTGAAATTTAGCGCAAATTCTTTGGTTACCTGCGCATGTCCTCCTTGTAGCTTCTTGCAAAAGTTCCAGCAGCCGGCATCTTTGAATGCTTTCTTCACACCTTCATCCCTCAACGCTATGTCCAAGCCCTCAGGTTCAGTTCTATGGCATTTACTAGATCTGTGCTCTTTTCTCTCCATTTTCCTTTCAAAATCTTTACACACACAGAGTCTAACAGCTTCAGTTGCAATGGTAGTTCAGTTCCTTTTAATTCAGCCTCGCTTGAAATCAGGCTCGCTTGAAAACAGCCTCGCTTGAAATCCAAATTCTTTGTCACTCATGCAGCACTTACGACTATCATTAAGTACATGCACGGTAAAATCCCTTAGGAATGATATTTCTGTGCATGTTGACAGAGCTAGTAGTGGGATAGTGGCAAATGAGTGTTCAAACGTGATACGAGAGGTACAAAAACTGACATGAGTGGACACAACTGATGACTCGGATAACAGACTTGACCTTTCAGGAAAGATTCGCTGCAAAAAGCACGAATCCATGATTTCGCAGCGCTGTTAGTTTGAAATTCTAATAATGCGCTGCGAAACGGCCTAATCATGACGCGATGCGAAATTGCTAAACCATAATTGCGCTGTGAAACTGGCCAATGAGATTTATGCTGTGAAATCACTAAAAGACACGATGACTCGGACATGGATAAGACATGACTATGGAACAATGATGGATGAATTAGAACCAATGGGAGTCGAGTATGGTTTAAGTTAAGAACTTTAACACTCAAATCCTAAGTAAGAAAAAATGAAATCAACCTAACACAGACCTTTGCTATTGGACTCGGGCAGACGGTTATATACATCAAATTTTTTATTAGTTCTAAGTGATAACAAGTTGCATCCCACTAGATCATGGATCAACTGATGTTATATTTATTTCCAGTTTTTGCTCCTCATCACATAAAATCTGTTGACCTCCTTCAGGCATAATTCAGTTAAATGGTTTAGAGTTAATTCTTATCTTTTGTCCATTTGATTTAAATAAGTCTTAGGTCTTAGGGTTTTCAATATCATTATGTATTAGGGTTTTCATCTAAGTCAAATTTCCAAAAATATTTGATGAATAATGGTCATGCAGACATTTGAGGGAGACAATAATCTTCAGAGCATTTTTAAATCTCAGAATTTTTAAATTTAAGAAACCTTGTGAAAACAGAGTATTGTTTTATTTTTGAAAAATTTCATGTAATTTTATGGTTCCTATATGTAATAATTATTTATCAGTTGCTCCTGGTTACCTTGCCAACTCCTGCCACTATAAAATCCAAAACATTCAAGACATCAGTTCATCAGATTTCCAGGAAAAAAGGGTCAAATTTCAACTACAAAAAACAGAGCATTTGAAAAAGTCATGCAAACTTTATAAAATGGGTTTTGAAATGATAAAAAATCAAAGGTGAAAAGGTATATAAGGTTCATTCATGGTTTATGTCATTTCACTTTGAAAACTTGAAGGGATAGGGAAAAAAACACGATTTGGAGCTATCATTGAGCAAAAGAGGGAAAATTTTACCAATTTGTGAGAAATCAGGTGGCATTGTGCATCAGATAGCTGGCATTGCACATTGGGCTAGCGCTGCGCATTAGAGGAGTTTTTCCCTTTAGAATTTGAACTGGCACTGCGCATTTGTTGGGTGGCGCTGCGCATTAACTGTGGAGCTGCCAAAACCCCTAAAATCATCTTCAATCACTGAAATTGCCTCATGTCACTTCCTATCAAGTAAGTAGAGCCTCTTTTCAGTGGAAGCTAGGGTTTTCATGCATGTTTAATGGTTTATGCCTCTCTAAAAACTAAACCCGAATTTGTCTCTATATTACCACATACATTTCAGACCACAGTTGTTTATCATTCTCCTTTTAAACCTATCTCCTAATCCCATCTTCCCTAAGTCCTATTCCATTCTCCCATTCTCCTAAAACCCTAAATCCCTTACATACAAAACCCTAACCCTTTATAAAACCCTAACCTTCACATTACAAACCCTACTCATTCCCTTACCTCACACCCTCACTATTTTGTCTTTTTGTAAATCTCTTCATACTCATCTTTCCATCACTCATTAACCCACCACTCATCAATTATCACAAGAGAGACAACCTTAAACATGGAGAGGGACAGTGAATATGATTTTGAGGAGGACACCCTAAGTGACAGCTCTAGGGAAAGGATTTTGCAGCAGAGAAAACCTCACAAAGGTGGCAAGATTATCAGGGAGGACCCCATTAGTATGAGTGAACTACTTGCTTGCCCATTAGCCACCTCATTCTTTAGACATCAGTCATGTTTTGATTTTTGTGAGATGGTAGAGAGAGTTAAATTTCACCATGAGTTAGCAAGACTGTTTGTGAAAAACTTGGACAACAATGTGGTACATCTTGCTGAGGTTGCATTTACTCTATCATCCACCATCATTGCATAGGATACAGGAATTCTAGATGTAGGGGAGAAATGGAACAAGAGGCAACATATTAACAGGGAGTATTATGAGCCTTACATCAAGGCTAAATACCATGGAAAAATCAGTAGAGTGTTTCCTTTCAGATTTTTGGAGGACCGGTATGCTCCACTCATGAAGCTCATCATTAAGTATTTTACTTGTGAGGGTAGGTTCTCCAGACTATATGCCTACCATATCAAATTGTTGATGCATTTCACTAGGGTGAAAATGATGAGTATTCCTTATTTTATATGCAAAAACATAGAGAAAATGACAGTTATTGCAAAGAGGAAACCATATCCATAGCAGCTCAATAGTATTTACCATTTCTCTGTTATTAAAATTATTGTTTTACATCAGCTCAATCAGTTTGGAATGCCATGGGAAACCTTCATTTCTCATGAGGTGTTCAAAGGCCCTCAAATATTTTCATCAGTGCATCAGGAGGAAGGTGGACCTTCAGGACAGCAAAAGGTTCAAGAAACTGAAACTGTGGGGGTACCTGTGTTTTTGACTTATGAGAGAGGCACTAGGATGCTCTTTGTAGCTGCCAAGTGAGTACTATCTCCACAAGGAGTGGAAGGGGTCTCGCCTTCATCTATAGGCCACAGGCAAATGCTATCTCCACAAGGAGTGGAAGGGGCTTTGCCTTCTTCTTCAGCAAAACAGGTACATGTTGGGTAGCGCAGCAAGGACAAAGGTAAAGCCAAAGGAAAAATGCAAGATTTGGGTCCTAATGATGAGCAAGAGAGGGACTTTGACCTAGTTGTTCATGAGGAAGTACAGGGAATTGATGTCATTGATTTGGAGACCCAAAGTGCTAAGGATACCATCAAGAAACAAGAGGCTAAAATTCAAGCCTTGTCAATCAATTTGGAAAGGGAAAAGTGGATCATTAATTACCTTGAGAAGGAAAACAAGCAATTAACTAACAAGCAGGTTATCATGGAGTTGCAAATGATCAAAGAGAACTGGCAAAAGGCAAAGAAGGCAAAGGTCAAGATGACCTCCATTGAGCAAGAGTTTGAGAAGGACCGAGAGACATGGCTTGAGAGGGTCAATATTCACCTTGAGGGGCTTCAAGAGAAAGCAAATAGAGACAAAAACATGCTTAAGCATATGGCTTACCAATATTTGACTCGGAATAGGATATGCCACATGAGGATTAAGCAACGTAAGGCAAGATTAAGGAGGGTCTTAAAAAGAAAAAAGAGGGAGGATAAGCTTAATATCTTGGCTGATGTTACACTAGCCCAACAAAGTAACAAATGAAGCACCTTTGAGCCAAAACTGGGCAAGTTTTGAAGAAATTTTGTCAATTTCAATTTTTTTGAATTTTGAAAAACAGGAAATTCTGGTGGATGCACAACACCACTGGCGTTGCGCATTTGATTGGTGCATCCTTGGGAGAAATGGTTTATATATTTGGATTCAAAATCAAGAGGACATTAATCCCTGAAATTTTAATCTCATTTGGAGCAAAACTAGGCCACCTAAAGGGAAAAAAACACTCAAAAAATGCCCTCTCTGCCACTTTTTTCACCCACAGGAAGCAGTCTTGGGAGAATTCATTTTTGAAGGGGCAAATGACCTCCAAATCATGAAATTCAAGATGTTTCCGAAACTAGACCGACAAAGCTTTCCAACAAGCTATCTTGGGCCTAATTTGGTGGAGTGGAAGGCTTCTAAAAGCATGCTTGAAGCGGCACTATACATTGGGTTGATGGTGCTGCGCATAGGGCTATTTTTGTCAATTTTGCTCAAAACTCAAAATTTCTCCCAGTTCGACTAGCAGTTGACTTTTTCTCTCCTCCTTGGTAAATTTTTGATGGTAAATGATGTAATTTGATGTAAATTTGATGAAAAATGACTTGAGGGGGTAGATACATCAATGAAAAGTGGTTTAAAACTGAATGTATCAGTTTCCTTGGTTTTATAGGTAAGTTTTTCCACTACCTATTTTCTTGTTCCTAGTTTAGATGTAGTTGAAACAGCTCCTTAACTCTTGGATTCGACCCCTGATGGATAGCTCAGATGGTTTTGATGCCTATATTATGTATTTTCTTAGTCATTTGTAAAGGTTGGACTCTTGTGGATGCTTTGAGCTTCATTGTACATCACTTCTACAGTTTGGCAAGGAAATAAACCAAGTTTTGTAGCTATTCATGTGGGATTCTTGTGGTAAAGTGTCTTGGCATTGTTTCTTCCTTTGTTATTTAGTTTCTCTTATGTGTTATATGTGCCAACATCTATTTCTTTCTTCTTAACTAAATGAATCAAGATAGATAGGTGGAATCCATTGATATCAGTGCTCTGCCTTGGGAATACATTTAGTTTTTGATGTTTTCAGCTGTTTGAAGAGGATTCATGGTCTCTGCATGCCCTCCTCAACTCCTCACCACTCTTAGACCTACCATCTCACTTAATTTCAAGTGCTAAAACACCTACCTACCTCACCCTACAGAACACCCTACATTCTTGGCTTCATTTCCCGGACCTAAGTTGCCTCCTCCATTTGATCCAGCAACAAAACCTTCAAAATCAAACAAAAAACCTTAGAGCTACTATACCTAGCCTAAAATATATTCTTATTTCAGTCATCTCAACTGAGATTGACAAGGAGAGAGCCCTCTCCCGACTTGGTAGGGCTAGCTACCAGGTTAAGCGTGGTTTGTGGTTATCCTAAGATTGCCTCCCTTCAGCCTGAGGTCGATCTAGGCTCTAACATAGTGGCGACCATACTGGGGAAGAAATATAAATCACCCCAGTACAATTGAGAAATTCTGAACTTTTGGATGATAAGTTTAGAATTCAGTAGGCTGAAAATTGGAAAGTTGTAAAGCAATATCAAAATTTTGAGAATTTCTGAACACAATGGCTTCAAGAAGATACACCAGGTCCAATCCCGATCCTAATCCTCCTCCCGTATTCAAAAATCCTAATCTCATTCATTCTCAAAGAAGAGAGTTTATTAAGTCTTAGACCGATTTTCAGATCTCATTCATGCCCTGTGAAGTGGTTGTTCCTAGAAGATCTTCCTTTTGACGAATACTTTGGTCTATCCTTGTTTAGAACCACATCAGACAATGAATTGTTGGACATAGTTGCAAACCCAAAATTCATCAAGGAGCTTGAAATTGAAAAGGCCAAATTGATAAGTAAACGTAATCTTCAAAACTCTCCTCAGTCATCTATCACCACTGATCGAATTCCTAAACTCTCTGATTCGGCTTCAACATCTTTTGCCTCATCATCATTTCCTCATATTTCAGAGCATCATCCAACACCTCCATTCATACCTTCAATCCCTCAACAGCCTGTCATTACTCCTCAAACACCCATCACTTCCACGACATCAACTCCTCCCATTGTCACAAATCCCTCAGTTACTTCACCATCAGTTTCAAATCCGCCACGAGCCATGGCTGCCAAATATGCACGTCTCATTCTGCCTCAGAATTTGGATGCTATGCCTGCTGATTACCAAAGTAATATACCATTGTTCGATGCCACTCAAGGTATCACAGTGCAGCAGCATGTTGACAGGATGAATGACTTCTATGATCTCCATGAGGTAGAGGAAGAGAATGTGACCATGCGATTATTTGTGCAAAGTTTTGGAGGCGAGGTTCGAAAGTGGTTCAAAGCACTTCCAGCGGGATCCATCAATACTTTGCCAGTTCTACATAGACAATTCCTGGACCGATGGGAGGTAAAGAAAAATCCACTCCAAATTCTTTCTGAGTATGAAAATATAAAAAGGAATGTAGGTGAAAGTGTCCAAGATTACTGTGTAAGGTTCAATACCATTTATAATGCTATTCCAGCTGACATCAAGCCACCAATGGGCTTAGCATTGATCATATTTCCCGATGGCTTCGATGCTGATATGGCATATCAGTTGAGAGAAAGAGATCCTACCACACTTGACGATATGTAGAAGAACACAGTAAGTGTAGACGCAAATCTGCTAGCCAAGAGAGTAAGGATGAAGACTGAAAAGATGGTGACTATAAAGGAGGAAGCCTCTTCTTTAGATGTTAAGGCAGATCATATACTCTGGAAAATTGAGAAGATGTTTGATCGGTTGACAATCACAGACAAGCCTGAAAACACAATCAGAAATCCCAATTTTCGAGGACATTAGCAACCTCAGTTTAGGATTAAGCAAAGGGAACAGAAGGCACAAGATCAGTCATCACAGCAGCAAGTCAAAACACCTTTGCAGCAAAATTATGTGCACAGAATGGAAAGTGAAGATGATGATGATCTGGTGGTGGAGGCTAATCATTTCTTTATTGCTGATGGTTTTCCCATCTCTCTCTCAGAAAATGAAGATTACTCAGAGGTTTCGAATGTGCAAAAAGATGAAGATTTCATACTAGCAAATGAAGGGGTTTTAATGGATGAATCAGATGATTATCATAGGGGATATATGAATGCATTGACAGTGCAGTAGAAGCAATATTCATTGAGAAGCAGAAATGTACCAATCAGCCCGGTTCAAAAGAGAAAAGAGTTGCAGCCCAAGAATGACTCCTCAAATGTTCAGAATAAGGGAAAGGAGCCTGCTGGCCCAAATTCCAGCAAAGGACCATCTACAAATGAGAATACCAATCAGCAAAGTGCAGCAAAGGAAAAGGTCGAAAAGAAGTACTCTTCAGTCAAAGAGGTAGATAAAGTTTCAACTTTTAGTTTAGAAAATGAGATTGCTAAATTAAAGGTTTCGATTCCTTTGACTGAATTGATGAAGAACAACAGTTATAAAAACCAAGTGTCAAAAGTTTTGAACATAGATCCTTTATCTGATATGGTCAACATAGAAGATGATCACCCGAAGCTCATCTTTGGCCCTGCTTTAGAAGGTCAGTCTGAGGATAGTGAGGTGCCTCCATTCTATATAAGCCTTAGATTGCATGATTATGTCCTTCATAATGCCATGTTTGATTCTGGAGCCTCCCATAATCTAATGCCAAAAGCCATTATGGAGAAATTGGGCCTTGAAATTACTCGTAAATATCATGACCTCTATTCTTTTGATTCCGGTAGGGTCTGATGTATTGGTCTTATCAAAGACTTGGTGGTGTCTCTAGATCAAATCCCGGCCAAGAATGTTCTCATGGATGTGGTTGTTGTGGACATTCTGCCACAGTTTGGTATGCTTTTGTCCAGATCGTGGGGTGCAAAGCTTAAAGGGACTTTACAACTAGATTTCTCCTATGCTACCATTCTCGTGTTTGGTCAATTGAGAAAATTATATAGGGAGAAAATGAAGTACATGATCACAAGTAAGGAGAAACCACTCAATCATCCAATTAATGTTGTACATACATATTTAGATTCATTTGTATTATATTCAGATAGTGGTTTGAATGAAATTGATAGTCAATTAGTTGAAGTAGAAGATGTCCCAAAGATTTCAGAAAATTTCAGAGCCGTCCTTGATCAAGAAAGGCAAAAACTTGCAAGTACCTCTGAGCAGTCCACATTCCGGCAGCAGCAAAAAGGAAATGAGCAGCAGCAAATTGAAGAGATCAGTCAAGGTAAGAAAGAAGATGAAACAAAATTTCAACACTTAGAGGAAGAAGCAAGCCTATGGAGCATGGATTTTGATGGAGCTGTGGGTAAGGATGGTACCGGCATTCGGATTTGGATCCACAGCCCTGTTTTCCAGCCTAATAAAGTCCCTAGTAATGTTAGAATTTTCTTGTATAGATTGTCATTTGATTTTTCTAACAATGAAGCTGAATATGAAGCGCTAATTTCAGGTTTGAAAATTCTCAAAAAGCTGAAAGCAAAAAGGATATCAGCCTATGGGGATTTGGAGCTGATAATCAAGCAAGTTAAGGGTGAATATCAAGCCAAACATCCACGGATGAGGGCCTACCGTAATGCAGTTTTAGATATCCTAAGGATGTTTCCAGATTATACCTTGACATGTGTACCACGTGCACAAAATGTAATTGCAGATTCACTTGCAACCGCTGCTAGTAATTTGAAGATCCCGATGAATTACAATAACGAGTTTGAGATCCATGTCAAGCACTGCCCAGCTGTTCCCGACAATCTAAGGTATTGGCAAGTCTTTTGGGATGATAAGGAGATTAATGATTTCTTGCAAAATGAAGGCAACTACAAGGATTCTTCCATATATCGTGATTGTGATGATCATGAACCGGAAATAGAAGTGAATCAGATGGAAGTATTGCAGCTAAATGACAATGTCATTCCTAAAGGTCTTATTCCTTTAGAGGAACTCTTCGATCAAGATGATGTGGCTAGGAAGCCAAGCTTGGTACCAACAGATAAGGGTGTTGAGGATGTGAATCCTGGAACAGCTGAGAAGCCAAAGTTTGTGAAATTATCAAAGTCATTATCCCCCATGGTAAAATCTAAATATGTCAAATTATTGTCTGAATTTGCTGATGTGTTTGCTTAGGATTATTCAGATTTAAAGGTGTATAACAAAGACATAATTCAGCACACAATTCCCATCAAGCCAAATCAGAATCCATTCCGTCAGAAGCTGAGAAGGATTAAGCCCAAGTTTTTGCCTTCAATTGAAAAAGAGGTAAATCAATTATACAAGGCTGGTATAACTGTTCCAATCAGATTTTCTGATTGGATTTCTAATATTGTTCCTATGAGGAAAAAGACCGGGGAGATCAAATTGTGCATTAACTTCAGAAATTTAAATAAAGTGTCATTAAAGGATAATTATCCACTGCCGAAGATGGATCACATTTTCCAGAGAGTGGTTGGAGCATCGCGTATGTCGCTGCTTGATGGATATTCTGGATATAATCAGATTTTGGTGCATGAAGATGACCATGACAAGACTTCATTCACCACCCCTTGGGGAACATTCCATTATGCTAAAACACCTACCTACCTCACCCCACAGAACACCCTGCAATTCTGACTTGATTTACCAGAACCAAAGCTGCCTGCTCCATTTCATCCAGCAACCAAACCTTCAAAATCAACCAAAAACCCTAGAGCTACTATATCTAGCCTAAAATCGATATTCAATTCAGTCATCTCCACTGAGATTAACAAGGAGAGAACCCTCTCCTGACCTCGTAGGGCTAGCTACCAGGTTAAGTGTGGTTTGTGGTTATCCTAAGATTGCCTCCCTTCAACCTGAGGTCGATCTAGGCTCTAACATAGTGGCGACCATACTGGGGATCGAACCTAGAATCTCTGGTTTCATAGACTAGGTGAAGGCTATAAAGTTGAGAGTTTTGTATCAGTTTCATTTTTCAAAATGTATTGACTACATTGCCCATGGAAGAGGCACTAGTTTACTTTTTCCAGAGATCTATAGTTCTTGGCATCTCCAAGGAGCTACCATCCCCATTGGATCCAATGTTAGTGTCAATGCTTTCACACTGCCATCAGTGATCAAATTGCTCTTTTGCATTTCATATTAGGTGTCCCATTCTGATGAGTTGCATTCCATTAAGTCGTGGATAAACTGATGGTAGATTTATTTCCAGTTTTTGCTCCTCATCACATAAAATCTGCTGACCTCCTTCAGGCATAATTCAGTTAAAAGTTTTAGAGTTAATTCTTATCTTTTGTCCATTCTATTTAAATAAGTCTTAGGTCTTAGGTTTTTCAATATCATTAGGTATTAGGGTTTCCATATAAGTCAAATTTCAAAAAATATTTGATGAATAATGGTCATGCAGACATTTGAGGGAGACAATAATCTTCAGAACATTTTTAAATCTTAGAATTTGTAAATTTAATAAGTCTTCACCTCAAACTCAGTTTGAGGTGAAAACAGAGTATTGTTTTATTTTTGAAAATTTTCATGTAATTTTATGGTTCCTATATGTAATAAGTATTTATCAGTTGCTCCTGGTTACCTTCCCAACTCCTACCACTGCAAAAGCCAAAACATTCAAGACATCAGTTCATTAGATTTCCAGGAAAAAAGGGTTGAATTTCAACTACAAAAAACAGAGCATTTGAAAATTATAAAATGGGTTTTGAAATGATAAAAAAATCAAAGGTGAAAAGGTATATAAGGTTCATTCATGGTTTATGTCATTTCACTTTGAAAACTTGAAGGGATAAGGAAAAAACACGATTTGGAGCTATCATTGAGCAAAAGAGAGAAAAATTTACCAATTTGTGAGAAATCAGGTGGCGTTGTGCATCAGGCAACTGGCGTTGTGCATTGGGCTGGCGTTGCGCATCTGTTGGGTGGCACTGCGCATTAGCTGTGGAGATGACAAAACCCCTAAAATCATCTTCAATCACTGCAATTGCCTCATGTCACTTCCTATCAAGTAAGTAGAGCCTTTTTTCAGTTGAAGCTAGGGTTTTCACGCATGTTTAATGGTTTATGCCTCTCTAAAAACTAAACCCTAATTTGTCTCTAAATTACCACATACATTTCAGACCACAGCTGTTTATCATTCTCCTTTTAAACCTATCTCCTAATCCCATCTTCCCTAAGTCCTATTCCCTTCCCCCATTCTCCTAAAACCCTAAATCCCTTACACACAAAACCCTAACCCTTTATAAAACCCTAACCTTCACATTACAAACCCTACTCATTCCCTTACCTCACTCCCTCACTATTTTGTTTTTTTGTAAATCTCTTCATACTCATCTTTCCATCACTCATTAACCCACCACTCATCAATTATCACAATAGAGACAACTGTAAACATGGAGAGGGACAGTGAATATGATTTTTAGGAGGACACCCTAAGTGACAGCACTAGGGAAAGGATTTTGCAGTAGAGAAAACCTCACAAAGGTGGAAAGATTATCAGGGAGGACCCCATCAGTATGAGTGAACTACTTGCTTTCCCATTAGCCACCTCATGCTTTAGACATCAGTCATGTTTTGATTTTTGTGAGATGGTAGAGAGAGTTAAATTTCACCATGAGTTAGCAAGACTGTTTGTGACAAACTTGGACAACAATGTGGTACCTCCTGCTGGGGTTGCATTTACTCTGTCATCCACCACCATTGCAGAGGCTACAGGAATTCCAGATGTAGGCAAGAAATGGAACAAGAGGCAACATATTAACAGGGAGTATTATGAGCCTTACATCAAGGCTAAATACGATGGCAGATCAATAGAGTGTTTCCTTTCAAATTTTTGGAGGACCGGTATGCTCCACTCATGAAGCTCATCATTAAGTATTTTACTTGTGAGGGTAGGTTCTCCAGACTATATGCCTACCATATCATATTGTTGATGCATTTCACTAGGGTGAAAATGATGAGTATTCCTTATTTTATATGCAAAAACATAGAGAAAATGACAGCTATTGCAAAGAGGAAACCATATCGACAGCAGCTCAATAGTATTTACCATTTCTTTATTATTAAAATTATTGTTTTACATCAGCTCAATCAGTTGGGAATGCCATTGGAAACCTTCATTTCTCATGAGGTGTTCAAAGGCCCTCAAATATTTTTATCGGTGCATCAGGAGGAAGGTGGACCTACAAGACAACAAAAGGTTCAAGAAACTGAAACTGTGGGGGTACCTATGTTTTTTACTTATGAGAGAGGCACTAGGATGCTCTTTGCAGCTGCCAAGCAAGTACTATCTCCACAAGGAGTGGAAGGGGTCTCGCCTTCATCTACAGGCCACAGGCAAATGCTATCTCCACAAGGAGTGGAAGGGGCTTTGCCTTCTTCTTCAGCAAAACAGGTACATGTTGGGCAGCACAACAAGGACAAAGGTAAAGCCAAAGGAAAAATGCAAGAGGTGGATCCTAATGATGAGCAAGAGAGGGACTTTGACCTAGTTGTTCATGAGGAAGTACAGGGAATTGATGTCATTGATTTGGAGACCCAAAGTGCTAAGGATACCATCAAGAAACAAGAGGTTGACATTCAAGCCTTGTCAATCAATTTGGAAAGGGAAAAGTGGATCATTAATTACCTTGAGCAGGAAAACAAGCAATTAACTGACATGCAGGTTATCATGGAGTTGCAAATGATCAAAGAGAACCAGCAAAAGGAAAAGAAGGCAAAGGTCAAGATGACCTCCATTGAGAAAGAGATTGAGAAGGACTGAGAGACATGGCTTGAGAGGGTCAATATTCACCTTGAGGGGTCTCTAGAGAAAGAAAATGGAGACAAAAAGATGTTTAGGCATATGGCTTACCATTATTTGACCCGGAATAGGATATGCAACATGAGGATTAAGCAACTTCAGGCAAGATTAAGGAGGGTCTTAAAAAGAAAAAAGAGGGAGGATAAGCTTAATATCTTGGTTGATGTTACACTAGCCCAAAAAAGTAAAAAATGAAGCACCTTTGAACCAAAACTGGGCAAGTTTTGAAGAAATTTTGTCCATTTCAATTTTTTTGAATTTTGAAAAACAGGAAATTCTAGTGGATGCGTAGTGCCACTGGTGCTGCGCATTTGATTGGTGCATCCTTAGGAGAAATGGTTTATAGATTTGGATTCAGCATCAAGAGGACATTAATCCCTAAAATTTTCATCTCATTTGGAGCAAAACTAGGTCACCTAAAGGGCAAAAAACAGTCAAAAAATGCCCTCTCTGCCACTTTTTTCACCCACAGGAAGCAGTCTTGGGAGAATTCATTTTTGAAGGGGAAAATGACCTCCAAATCAAGAAATTCAAGATTTTTCAGAAACTAGACATACAAAGCTTTCCAACAAGCTATCTTGGGCCTGATTTGGTGGAGTGGAAGGCTTCCAAAAGCATGCTTGAAGCGGCGCTACGCATAGGGCTATTTTTGTCAATTTTGCTCAAAACTCAAAATTTCTCCCAATTCGACTACCAGTTGACTTTTTCTCTTCTCCTTGGTAAATTTTTGAAGGTAAATGATGTAATGTGATGTAAATTTGATGAAAAATGACTTGATGGGGTAGATACATCAATGAAAAGTGGTTTAAAACTGAATGTATTAGTTTCCTTGGTTTTAGAGGCAAGTTGTTCCACTGCCTATTTTCTTGTTCCTAGTTTAGATGTAGTTGAAACAGCTCCTTAACTCTTGGATTCGACCCCTTATTGATAGCTTAGATGGTTTTGATGCCTATATTATGTATTTTCTTAGTCATTTGTAAAGGTTGGACTCTTGTGGATGCTTTGAGCTTCATTGTACATCAATTTTGCAGTTTGGCAAGGAAATAAAGCAGGTTTTGCAGCTATTTTTGTGGGATTCTTGTGGTAAAGTGTCTTGGCATTGTTTCTTCCTTTTTTATTTAGTTTCTCTCATGTGTTATATGTTCCAGCATCTATTTCTTTCAGTGCTTTGCCTTGGGAATACATTTAGTTTTCGATGTTTTCAGCTGTTTGAAGAGGATTCATGGTCTTTGCATGCCCTCCTCAACTCCTCACCACTATTAGACCTACCATCTCACATAATTTCAAGTGCTAAAACACCTACCTACCTCGCCCTATAGAACACCCTGCATTCCTGACTTCATTTCCCGGACCCAATCTGCCTGCTCCATTTGCTCCAGCAACCAAACCTTCAAAATCAAACAAAAAACCCTAGAGCTACTATACCTAGCCTAAAATCTATTATTATTTCAGTCATCTCAACTGAGATTGACAAGGAGAGAGCCCTCTTCCGACCTGGTAGGGCTAGCTACCAAGTTAAGTGTGATTTGTGGTTATCCTAAGATTGCCTCCCTTTAGCCTGAGGTCGATCTAGGCTCTAACAGCCATCACAACCCTGCGCGGAGAATCTTCTCCGTGGTTGCTCTCCCTGCATAATGACCTTCCGCGGGGCCCCCATGAGCGTCTACGAGGATGCTACTTCGTTCAAACTCAAGTACATACCTTTGCAGTATCTCATCATTCCCCATCTTGTATAGATTTCCCGCAATGACAGAAAAATATGCCATGTGCACCACTAGTTCCTTCTTCTGCTGGATAGAGTAACCTTCCAGCACAATTCCAGTTGTTAGAAAGTGAATTATATCTTCAAAATGTCCATCTGCTACGCACACAGCAAAAATCTGCGCATCAGGTAGTCCTTCCTCCAAACTAGTAGGTTCCTCCCCTATCTTAATGCGCGACAGGTGATCAGGTCCTGCGTTCAGTCATCCAGGATTCACAACAACTTCAAAATCATATTCTTGGAACAATAAAAGCCACCTACATATGCACCCCCCAACACAGGCTTATTAACCAAGTATTTGAGCATGGAATGATCTGTATACATCTTGAAGTGTCCCCCTAGCAAGTAGTGTTGATATTTCTGGAGTGCATACACCATAGCCAGTCCCTTGCGTTCAGTGGTGGAATAGTTCTTCTGTTCTTTAGATAATCTGCGACTCGCGAACATGATAGGGTGATCCAAACCCTCTCCGCTATCTTGTGTGAGTACTGCCCCCAGCGCTATACACGACACATCAACATGAACATGAAATTTTTTCCTTCCAATTCAGGTGATCTGATAATGAGATCTAAGACAATTAATAAGGTTTTACAGACTCATGTGCATGGATTTGCCTATGTTATTTTATGCAATGGATCGATCAGATTGCAAAATACACAGACACTGAAGCAATAACAAAACATAATAGACAACACATAACACGACAAATTTAATGAGGAGTTCACCCAATACTCCTGGGCTACATCTCCTAGTCTAGCCTTCAGTGGTGGCCTCTCTATTATGTCTTCAAGCATAGTTTTACAATAGTATGAGCTCAATTTGAGACTCAATACACAATAGATATAACAGTAAGATTTTGCTTGAACCTCTCAAGCCTTCTCTGAGTACACAGACTCTCTTAATCACTCTCTGTCTCTTTCTTAGCTCTGTCTCGGCACTGCCTGCAATACTACTTGCCTCTGTTTGCTCTCTGTCTGTGGCCTTAAAGCCAATCTAGGTTGTCTGTTCATTTCTCCTTCTCGACTTACTGTCTCCCTGGCCTCTTTCTGCTCGAATCCCTCTTCTAGCGTTACACAATCATTGAATAATGCATAAAGGGGAGGTGGCCACCTATTATGCAACGTAAGAGTGCCTCGGGCCTTTGGAACCCCTAAAACAGCTTTTATTTGTTAACACAGAGAAATGTATTCGAGCTGAGAAAATACGCCAAAACACTGTGTATCGGACTTCAAAATTCCTCCAATCTAGTCTATACTCCTATCGGGTCCGCCCACAAGTCGCTATCATAGGTCGCAAATGGCCTGTCCCTTTGCATTTTAGAAATATGTTAAAATCGTGAAAATAACGTAAAAATGGCTTATGGCAGATCTGAAATAATATACAATAGCTTTAAGGAACCCTTTCGGGTCTGGCTTATCACATCGGCACTTCATCCTTTGTATTTCGTTTAATAAACGAAATACGCAAAATACATTAAAAATGCCTTTTCTGCGGATCTCAAATCTTATGAAATAATATTTATATAACCATCGGCTCTGGTTCATCGGATCACATATATGTATGTGTATAGGCCCCGCTCCATAATGTTTCTCCAATTGCGATATTGCAATGCGATTAATCGCAATCGCATATCGCTCATGCCCCGGGCCATTGCAAGCACTCTTTGTAATCTCCGATAGCGATCCTGCGATGCAATGTGGGTTGTCGATCTGCGCGCTTGATCAACGGTCCTAGTTGACTTCGTCGGTCACCGTCGCAAGGGTTATATAGTCTGCGTTGATATCCGCCGATTGGCACAGCCGATTGTGATTCACCGATCAAATCTAGACCGTTGATTGGCCAAATCTAACGGCTACTGTGCATTCACTTGTTCGGACCTCTGATACTCTGTTTTTCATTGTTTTCATGTGTTTTTGGCCTCCCGATAGTGTTTTTCCGCCATTCTAAGGGTTCTTCATATGCAATTATTTTGATCTTTGGCATGATTTTAAGAGGTTTTGAAGACTTAGAGATCATTCTAGGATCCATTTGGATCATGCCTTCCCACTGAAAAAGGCTTTTGGACCACCAAAAGTTGGTTTTCAAGCATCACTCAAGTGAGGATACAGCTGCCTCACTTGCCCAATCTCTATCCATTTTTCACTGCTGGGTTTTGAACCTTTGAGTCCAATTCTTAAGTACTCAACATCCCCTTTGCACGTAGTTCTCACCTTCCTGTCCAGAACTTTGTCTGGAAACAGATCATCAATACATGGCAATAAACTTTGCTCTTCGAGATCTTCTATTAATGTGGTCCAAACAATCTTAAATTTTCTGCATTTACCACTGAATAGATGTGCATGTAAGCTACCAAATCAAGGTGGAAAGCATTCTCACCAATTTTCTCAAGTACCTTAAAAGGCCCATACCTTATTGGCTTTAGTTTCTTTCCCTCACCTTGCATTCTGTCCTTGTTGATATACAGCCAGACTTGATCACCAACTTGGAAGCTGTGCTCCACCCGATGCTTATCATGCCTTGCCTTGTACTTGGCTTAGCTTTTTTCCAATTGTTCCTACACTGCCTGGTGAATTTCTTGGATCTATTCAATGAATCTAGTTGCTTTGTCCACATCACTGTGTCCAACAACTGCTGTGTCTTTTTCAAAGACAAAATCCAAGGGATACCTTGGTATAAAACCAAAATGAGTCTCAAAAGGAGATCTCTGTGTAGAAGAATGCTTGGCACGGTTGTAAGCATGTTGCACATAACATAAATGGTCATCCCAAATCTTGGGATGCTTACTGCAATAACCCCTGAGCAGCTGGATCACTAAACTGTTGACCACTTCTGTTGGCCATCTGTTTGTGGATGAAAGGCCATCCTCTTTTTCAGTCTGGTATCCATCAATTCCCACAGACTTGACCAAAACTTCCCAACAAATCATGAATCTCGATCAGATACTATGGAAGTGGGTAGCCCAAGATGCACCCATACATGCTGAAAGAACAATTTCGCTATTTGTTCAGCTGTAATCTGCTTGTTACAAGGTATTAAAATACACATTTTGTTGAACTTGTCCACAATAACATATAAATAGTCATGACCTTTTCTAAACTTTGGCAATCCCCCAACAAATTCCATGGAAACACTTTCCAAAGGACGAGAAGGAACTAGAAGTGGAGTGTACAAGCCTAGTTTTCTATTGCTGGGCTTGCTTTTAGCACACATGGTACACCCTTTAATATATCTAGAAATTGTTTCATGCATTTTTGGCCAATAGCAATATCTTTGCATCTGTGCAACTGTTTTACTTACCCCAAAATGACCTGATATCAGAGAAGTATGTGCTTACGAGAGATTTTTTAGCGAAAATCACATGAAATACCATTTGTCGACGCGTTTCAAACCAACCAATGTGGTTCATCGTCAGGACAAGTTGAAGAAACAGATCCAGCTTTGCATGTTAAATAGTCTGAGCAGAGCCTCCAACGCCTAATTTTGACTTTTGGACTAGGGTCATAACAAAATTTATAATTATATTAGGTGACCATTCCCTTAAAATATATATAAATATATAAAATAATTTTAATTGGTGTTAAGGTATTATTTAATAATTAAAAATTATAAGTTATTTAGAATTCAAATGGAAATTAGTTATATAAAGGACCTTTCTTTTAATATATGTATAAATTATATGTATATATAAATATGTAAATATATAAAGTAATATTAATAGGTTGTTAAGATAAAAGTTAGTAAGAATTAATAAATACATATTAGAATGAGAAAATAATATTAAGTTAACTTAAATATCTAATTGTTAAATTAAAAATAAAATAAAAAATTAAAATAATAATAATAATAATAAATAAATAACTAACTAACATATCCAAAAAAAATAAAATAATAATAATAATAATAATAATAAAATAATAATAATAATAATAATAATAAATAAATAAATAGCTAACTTATCAAAAAAATAAATTAATTAATTAATTTAGAATGTAGTTGGTTATAAAAGGTACTAATATTATAAAAATATCAAAAAAAAATTGTATATGTTAAATTAATTTAATATTGTCTAAAAAATAATAATAATAATGATAAATAAGAGGAGCCAAAAAATGAGGAGGGGGGCGGAAAAACGACTAGGAAGAGAGTGTTGGGACCCAACACCTACTGATTTTCCAGCCATCCTCTCTATTGAGATTGCTCGGCCTCTTTTCAATCTCAAGAGCTTCCCTAAATTTCCGATGATGGAAGTGCGAAACTCTAGCAATAACACTAGCCTCCTCAATACAAACATGATGATTGGTTTTTTCTGCATGTTCAGCTAAAGCGGAAGACTTTGCTCTCCTATGCTTAAGGTCAGCTGCGTGCTCACTAATCCTTTGATTAATGGAGCAACTAGTCTCACCAATATAGGGGGTCCCACAGGAACAGGGGATAATATATACCCCTTTCATATCTTTAGGGTCGATAGGATCCTTCACTGATCTGAGGGACATACGAATGGTGTTAAGGGGCCTAAAGGTCATAGGGACACTATGCATCTTGAGAATCCTTGCAATCTTATCAATGGTCCCCTGAACAAATGGAAGATGGACACCTAGAATCCGTTCCTTCGGTTCCCTTTTAGCCAGATAATTCTTGGCAGCTTTAAGGAAAGCCTTCTGACCCATGTATCTACTATAACCATTCTCAACAAAGACATCAAGGAGATGGGATTTTTCTTTCTCAAAACTCTTGTTATCCGAGATCCTTAGGGCCCGAGTAGCAAGGGTATTGAGAACACCCATATTTTGAGCTGGGAAATGGTGGGAACTGGCATGAAGATACTGCTCCGTATGCATTTTCTTTTGAAAAACTTGGTAGGTGAGGGAACCATCACTTTTCTTCTAATTAAGAATATCAAGGAACAGGAAGTAACCATCAATTTCCTGCTCCTTAGTGAACTTAATGGCTGAGGATTGATTGTTGAGATGATCGAAGAAGAGATCTAATTCTTCTTGGCCATGAGACTAGATGACATTGGTATCATCCACATACCTGTTGAAAAGTGTGCAACAAGAAATGCTTGTTGGGAATGCAACAAGATGATGGAGCTTAGTGAAAAGAGTCACCTTCACTAAGTGGGCCCGCAGGCAAATTATGGCGCAAGTTTTATTTTTGATCCTAGCAGGGATGATCACAGTATGAGTGATCACAGTATGGGTGACCACAGTATGGGTGACCATAGTATGAGTGATCACAGTATGAGTGATCAAAGTCTATTTTTAGACTGGCTGTCAAAAATAGAAAAGTCAAATATTATTGTCTCATAATAATATTTGGACTATAAACTTGATCTTATTCTCTTGGAGCACTTCAGGATGAGCTACGGATGTGGTACATGTAGATCCCAGAAGGAAATACGTGGTTACCTATGGGATGACTAATATTTGCATGCAAGACTTCAGTTAGAACTCAAGTGAGTTGAGTTTAGTGGACTAGAGGTGCAGTTGATGGAGTTGTGTTCAGTTTAACTTTGTTAAACTAGTTGTATTTAGTCTAACTGATCAATAGACTATATATGAGTTGGGTGAATTAGTTATTAATTAATTCACAAGTTATTAACTCATAATGCAACTATATAATACATCAGTTAACTTAGTTTCATGTCAGTGCATGTTCAGTTCAGCAGGGACAGATGTTAGAGGATCAGATTGCTATCAATTGTGACTATAGCTGTGCATGATGATTTGCACAATCAGAGGGATTGAGTATGCTAATGAATTGGCCAATACCAAGAATTGTAGCCTGTGCTCATGTCCAACACAGTGTGAGTGATTATTTGGAGGTGAAATACGAGTTTGGTAAACCATTCTCATCAAATTCTTGAGCAGGTATTGAGCTGTGGAGGCAGACAAGCAGCGGGGGAGATTTGGAGATCAGATCTGAGTTGTATTGTGTGTAGCATGTGGAGATAGTACTGAGTACTTGTGAGGAGTATTGTACTATGTATTGTTACATGATTCAATCACTATAATATACAGATAGTGTGGGGTTTTTAGTGAGATGCTTTCCCCGGGAAAATACTGTGTTGATATGTGTGATTGATGCTTCTATGTACGCCTGTGAATGTTTCTGCTTCTGTAAATTGATGATCAACGTAGAGGAGGTTATGTATTATGCATGTTCCGCTTATAAGTGTATAATCAGGATAATCTCCGTGAATATGTGTCATATTATTCAAAATTTCTACATGGTATCAGAGCAAGTTGATTTGTAGAAGAAGTTCTACATGGTATCAGAGCTAGATTTTGTAGAGAATTTGCAGGAAAATTTCTACATGGTATCGGAGCTGCTTGATTTGTAGAAGAGATTTTTACAAGATATCAAGTGAGGATTGATCATCGGATCTATTATTCAGAAAGTGTTTACATTTTATTTCTTCAGGCAAAGTCTGTAATCGGTCCAGGTAGCCTCTGGTTTCATCCTTCTTTTGGAAGGTGAGATATCCGGTGAATGCCTAGATAGTCAATCTCTGTACAAGAAATGCTTTTTTCTCACGAATTCTAGATCAGAAGTGGTTGAGTTTTTGAGCTGGTGGAATTCGAATTTAATTCCAAAGCAAGAGATAAAACTCAGAAGCATGAAGTGTGAGAATGGAGGCAGTATGCCCCAGTGTCTCACGAAGTTCACCCAATGCCGGGATGAGCTGGGAAGCGTGGGGGTGACTGTTGGATGAGGATGGTGAGTCTGGCACTCCTTGACCTTCCTAAGAGTTGGCATAGCTACCAGGACTCGGTGAATGGAAGGGAGAAACTGCCAAATTGGGAATGACTATGGTCAGATTTGATGCAGGAGGAGATTAGACGGCGCACCAGAGACAGTTCTTCATCTATGCATGAAGAGGAGAAGTGTGCCTTAGCGAGTAAGGTGAAGAAGGGGAAGGGGAAGGAGAAGGCTTCTCTTTCCGAATCTTGTTCTTCCAGTGATGGGAAGAAGGTTGACAAGGCGAAGGTGAGATGCTTTCGTTGTCATGAGTTGGGCCATTATGCTACTAATTGCCCAAAGAAGAAGTCTAAGAAGGGATCCGGGGAAGGATCTGAAGGTGAGGCAGCCTCACTTGCTTCACAGTTTGAGTTGGATTTCACACTCTTTGCATGCATGGTTTCATCCATGATGGGAAGTGGTTGGTTTCTTGACAGTGGAGCTTCTTTCCACATGACCAGTGACAAAATTTTGTTCAGTACTTTGGAGGAGAAAGATCTCCAGATACTCATATCGATGGGTAATGATGAGAAGTATAGTGTCTCAGGTGTAGGCACGATTATTTTTCAAAGGGAGCATGGAGCTCGCCTTACCTTGACCGATGTCAAGTATGTACCAGGACTGAAGAGAAACTTGGTGTCGATCGCGATGTTGGAAGACAGAGGCTATGATGTGGTCTTCAGTAAGGGAAAGGTTTTCCTTAGACACATCATCACTCGACAGGTGAAGCAGATTGGTTCACGGGTCAAGAACCTATATGCTCTTGAGGTTCAAGATGCATGCAAAGCCTTAAGCAGCGAGGCAACTGATGGAGACTTGGTGGTTGAGAGGGAGGGTATATTACCTCTCAACATGCAGAGCCAGAAGAAGTCTCAGACGATTGTGGAGGAACCACAATTGGTGCAGCAGCTTCAGGAGGTTGTGGAGCAGCCACAACTAGAGAAGCTGAGAGGAGATCGAGAAGAGACATCTACTCATGCAGAGACCCCCAGTAGGGGGAAACTTTGAGCCAGGTGGGCTGAGGGATCGCATGCAGCCATACCTCCAGGTAGGAGGTGGGGTGATGTGGTTTGATCGTCCCAAGGAGGAGGGGCAGGATCCTTGAGGTACCCAACCTCTTGGATGAGACCTTGCTACGGGAGCCCCAATGTGTAGTAGCAGGAAATGATTGATTGGGTAGAGACAGATGCAGATGGAGCGGCAGAGAGAGCGACAGTGCAGGGAATCCCAGGACAACGCATAGCTAGCAAGCTACAGCAATGCGAGAGGCACAAGTGTTTTGCACAGTGCTAGGTGGCACAGAGAGGTGTGCAATGGTGTGAGATGCATGGAGATGTTGCAGTAGCACAGATGTCAGAGAGGGAGCACTTGTCAGCAGCAGGTAGAGCTTCAGCATCAGAGGGTGTTTCTAGCCCAACAGGGAGGTCAGTTGGGAGGTGTAGTGCAGATGCAATGCTGGGAGATAGAACCAACAGCAGCACGGATGCAGTCAGAGATCAAAGTGACAGAGGCTAGAGCAGTCAGATACTGAAGAGCATAGAGATGCAGAGTTTTTAGTCGAAAGAGGCAATAGCAGTCAGAGACTTTGATGACAGAGCAAGTGGACCACTAGATGTGTTGCATGGAGAACATTCCAAAGTTACAGGATCGGGTTTGAGAGGAAGCCTTTCTTGTTGAGAGGGAGTGTTGAAAAGTGTGCAACAAGAAATGCTTGTTGAGAATGCAACAAGATGATGGAGCTTAGTGAAAAGAGTCGCCTTCACTAAGTGGGCCCGCAGGCAAATTATGGCGCAAGTTCTATTTTTGATCCCAGCAGGGATGATCACAGTATGACTGATCACAGTATGGGTGACCATAGTATGGGTGACCACAGTATGAGTGATCACAGTATGAGTGATCAAAGTCTATTTTTAGACTGGCTGTCAAAAATAGAAAAGTCAAATATTATTGTCTCATAATAATATTTGGACTATAAACTTGATCTTATTCTCTTGGAGCACTTCAAGATGAGCTACGGATGTGGTACATGTCGATCCCAGAAGGAAATATGTGGTTACCTATGAGATGACTAATATTTTCATGCAAGACTTCAGTTAGAACTCAAGTGAGTTGAGTTTAGTGGACTGGAGGTGCAGTTGACGGAGTTGTGTTCAGTTTAACTTTGTTAAACTAGTTGTATTTAGTCTAACTAATCAATAGACTAGAGATGAGTTGGGTGAATTAGTTATTAATTAATTCACAAGTTATTAACTCATAATGCAACTATAGAATACATCAGTTAACTTAGTTGCATGTCAGTGCATGTTCAGTTCAGCAGGGACAGGTGTTAGAGGATCAGATTGCTATCAGTTGTGACTATAGTTGTGCATGATGATTTGCACAATCAGAGGGATTGAGTATGCCAATGAATTTGCCAATACCAAGAATTGTAGCCTGTGCTCACGTCCAACACAGTGTGAGTGGATTATTTGGAGGTGAAATACGAGTTTGGTAAACCATTCTCATCAAATTCTTGAGCAGGTATTGAGCTATGGAGGCAGGCAAGCAGCGAGGGAGATTTGGAGATCAGATCTGAGCTGTATTGTGTGTAGCATGTGGATATAGTACTGAGTACTTGTGAGGAGTATTGTACTATGTATTGTTACATGATTCAATCACTATAATATACAGATAGTGTGGGGTTTTTAGCGAGATGCTTTCCCCGGGAAAATACTGTGTTGATATGTGTGATTGATGCTTCTATGTACACCTGTGAATATTTCTGCTTCTGTAAATTGATGATCAACATAGAGGAGGTTATGTATTATGCATGTTCCGCTTATAAGTGTATAATCAGGATAATCTCTGTGAATATGTGTCATATTATTCAAAATTTCTACAATACCTTTTCCAAAGCTTTGACAAGAGCTGGGAAGAGTTTAGAGCCTTGGACTCAAAATCTTCCATAAAAATATTAGCAACGATAGGGGATAGGGGTGAGCCCATGGCAACCCCACAAGTTTGCTCGAAGAACTCTCCCTCAAAACTGAAAAAGGTGGAAGTGAGGCAGATCTCAACTAACCTAGCGGTGTTAGGATCTGTTAGGCGATTGATCACCTTGCATCCCTATTAATGAGGCCATGGAGGTGATCAACCGCCTAACAGATCCTGACACTGCTAGGTTAGTTGAGATCTGCCTCACTTCCACCTTTTTCAGTTTTGAGGGAGAGTTCTTCGAGCAAACCTGTGGGGTTGCCATGGGCTCACCCCTATCCCCTGTCGTTGCTAATCTTTTTATGGAAGATTTTGAGTCCAAGGCTCTAAACTCTTCCCGGCTCTTGCCAAAGCTTTGGAAAAGGTATGTGGATGACACCAATGTCATCTGGTCTCACGGCCAAGAAGAATTAGATCTCTTCTTCGATCATCTCAACAATCAATCCTCAGCCATTAAGTTCACTAAGGAGCAGGAAGTTGATGGTTGCCTCCCATTCCTTGATATTCTTATTTCTAAGAATAGTGATGGTTCCCTCACCCACCAAGTTTTTCGAAAGAAAACGCATACGAAGCAATATCTTCATGCTAATTCCCACCATTTCCCGGCTCAAAAGATGGGTGTTCTCAATACCCTTGCTACTAGGGCCCTAAGGATCTCAGATAACAAGAGTTTTGAGAAAGAAAAATCCCATCTCCTTGATGTCTTTGTTGAGAATGGTTATAGTAGATACATGGGTCAGAAGGCTTTCCTTAAAGTTGCCAAGAATTCTCTGGCTAAAAGGAAACCGAAGGAACAGATTCCAGGTGTCCATCTTCCATTTGTTCAGAGGACCACTGATAAGATTGCAAGGATTCTCAAGATGCATAGTTTCCCTATGACCTTTAGGCCCCTTAACACCATTCTTATGTCCCTCAAATCAGTGAAGGATCCTATCGACCCTAAAGATATAAAAGGGGTATATATTATCCCTTGTTCCTATATTGGTGAAACTAGTCGCTCCATTAATCAAAGGATTAGTGAGCACGCAGCTGACCTTAAGCATAGGAGAGACTAGTCGCTCCATTAACAGGGGACCCCCTATATTGGTGAGATTGGTCGCTCCATTAATCAAAGGATTAGTGAGCACGCAGCTGACCTTAAGCATAGGGGAGAAAAGTCTTCCGCTTTAGCTAAACAGGAAGAAAAAACCAATCATCATGTTTTTATTGAGGAGGCTAGTGTTATTGCTAGAGTTTCGCACTTCGATCGTTGGAAATTTAGGGAAGGTCTTGAGATTGAAAAGAGGCCGAGCAATCTCAATAGAGAGGATGGCTGGAAAATCAATATGTGTTGGGTCCCAACACTCTCTTCCTAGTCAATTTTTCCGCCCCCCTCCTCACTTTTTGGCTCCACTTATTTTTTATTTTTTTATTTTTGTTTAGACAATATTAAATTAATTTAACATATACAATTATTTTTCTGATATTTTTATAATATTAGTACCTTTTATAACCAACTACATTCTAAATTAATTAATTTTTTTTTAATAAGTTATTTATTTATTTATTTTTATTATTATTATTATTATTTATTTATTTATTTATTTATTTATTTATTTTTTTTAAATTTGACAATTAGATATTTAAGTTAACTTAATATTATTTTCTCTTTCTAATATGTATTTACTAATTCTTACTAACTTTTATCTTAACAACCTATTAATATTACTTTATATATTTATATGTTTATATATACATATAATTTATACATATATTAAAAGAAAGGTCCTTTATATAACTAATTTCCATTTGAATTCTAAATAACTTATAATTTTTAATTATTAAATAATACCTTAACACCAATTAAAATTTTATATATATATATTAAGGGAATGGTCACCTAATATAATTATAAAAAAATTTATGACCCTGGTCCAAAATTCAAAATTAGTCGTTGGTCAAGTTAGTCGTTGGAGGCTCTGCTCAGACTATTTAACATGCAAAGCTGGATCTGTTTCTTCAACTTGTCCTAACGATGAACCACAGTAGTTGGCTCAAAAGATCACATGAAATACCATTTTTCGATGCGTTTCGAACCAACCAGTGTGGTTCATCGTCAGGACAAGTTGAAGAAACAGATCCAGCTTTGCATGTTAAATAGTCTGAGCAAAGCCTCAATTATACAAGTATGTGCTTCCCTAATTATGTTGACTCTTTCAGTTTGTGGAATGTATAGCTTGCCCAAATGATACAAGAGTTGGTCCTTAACATAGTAGTCCAATTCTTCTACCTTTTTGCCATTACTTAAAGTTACATATACATCTTTAAAGTCTATATCTTGAGCATATTTTTCAATGTAGCTTTCATGCATTACTGAGTTATGCTTAAGTATAGTAGATGCATTTATGATTCATCTAGACAACATATCTGCAACTTTATTGTGTATGCCCTTTTTATATCTGATGAATAAATGAAACTGTTGTAGGAAACCCATCCACCTATAGTGTCTTGATCGCTGCAATTTAGTTTGTGAATGCAAATACTGAAGTGGTTGATGATCACTATGTATAATTGTTTCTTTGCCCATTCTTTTTCACACTCTAGACTAATGCATACAATTCTTTATCATATGTAGGATAATTAACTACTACATAATTAAAAGTCTCAGAATGGTAGCATATGGGTTTACCATGTTGCATCAACACTGCTCCCATGGCATAGTCACTGGCATCTGTTTCGATATCAAATGGTTGTTGAAGATTTCACAATGCTAGTACTGGTGTTGTAGTAATTTTTTCTTTCAAGGTGTCGACAGCTTTTTGTTGTTTTCCTCCCCACTAAAACACCTTGTTCAATCCTGTCAAAGCATGTAAGGGAGCTGCAATTAAGGAAAAGTTAGCAATAAACTTTCTCCAATACTGTGCTGCTCCTAGGAAGCTTCTAACTTCTGTAGCAGATTTGGGTTTAGGCCAGTTTATAATTACTGCAACCTTAGAGGGATCTATCTTCAATTCACCACACCCTACAATATGACCCAAATAATTCAAAGATGTTTTACCAAATTCACAATTTGATAATTTAACATAGAGATTTTCATTTTTCAAAATATCTAGAATCTACTTTACATGCTTCAAATGTTCTTCCCATGTTTTACTGAAAACAAGAATGTCATCCAAATATACAATTACAAAATCATCAATAAAAGGCCTAAGTATATCATTCATAACTCTCATGAAAGTGGCAAGAGCATTAGTTAAGCCAAAAGGCATAACTAGCCATTCATACAGCCCTTGAAAGTAGTCTTCCATGCATCTTGCTCTGCTACTCTGACCTGATGGTAACCACTACGTAGGTCCAACTTGGAAAAGTAAACAACTTATTTCAGCTGATCCAATAGATCATCAATGCGAGGAAGGGGATAACGATTCTTGATCGTTATTTTATTCAGTGCTCTGTAGTCAATGCACATCCACCACAAACCATATTTCTTCCTCACCAGCACGATTGGAGATCCACATGGTGATGTGCTTGTTCTTATGAACCCTTTCTCGAGCAGCTCCTATACCTGCTTCTTGATTTCTGCATTCTCTAAAGCAGATAACATGTACATTTCGATGTTAGGCAATGGAGCATCTGGCTGCAAATGAATATCATGTACAATTTCCCTTTTGGGTAGCAAACCTTTAGGTTCTTGAAATAGGATATCATATTCTGAAACAACTTTTTCTAAATCAGCTTTCTGTTTAGCATCACAGCCCTCAAATACATTGGTTTTATCAAGTTTCTTTTCCTTTACAACCATCAGTAAAAATTGCTTGCATGAATTTACAATTCTTTTCATCTGCCCTGAGTTTATGAGAGTATAATTATTTTTGAGTTTGTGAGCTCTTACAATATATTCTATTCCATCTTTGGTTAGTTGATACTTATTTTATGCTCTATAGAAAATGGCTTTTCTATCATACAAGTAAGGACTTCCTAAAACAATTCCACATATATCCAACAGAATTACATCTAACTCAACCTCATCTACAAATGTTGAACCAATGGAAAACCTAAGATTACATTTTCTAGTCACTTGTAGCTTTGCTTTATCACATACCCAACCTAATGGATATGGCTTCTTATGAGGTGTGGTTAGTAATCCTAGCTTCTTTACAATTGCTTCAGAAATTAAGTTTACTTGTGAGCCACTATCAAATAAAGTATCAATCTTTTGATGCTTGGAAATAACTCTAATATGAAAAAGCTCGTGTCTTTTCCTCTCATTTTCTTCACTATCAATAGTTTGTGCAGAATTACTAGTAGATGCTTCAGAATTTTTACCTTTTATACCTGTAGCTGTGATTGTTGTTTCATCACCTGAGTCTGACCCCAAATATTTTTGTATAGCAGCAGCAACCTTCTTCTTCTTGCCATCGAACTTCTTGGGTTTCAGCTTTGGATGCAAAGACTAGCAATGTTCATCATCATGTCCATCCTTCTTGCAGTGAGTGCATGAAGGTTTGTCTTTCTGTACAGCATTTGCCTTCCTCTCTTTCCATTTCTGCTTCCTCTTTTCTTTGTTCTTGCTTACAGTTGGTTTTGATGATCCCCCAATCTCTGGGTTCACATTCTTGCCTCTAGCCTCTAGATGGGTAGCCTGAACATATACCTCATCTATGCTAGTAGGGTTAAACATGAGAATGGTGTGCCTCAAATAGCTGTGTAGACCACATATATACTTCAACAAATTTTCAAGTGAGTCTAAAGAAATGCCTAGAATCAAAGCTCTTTTTCTAAATTCTTGGGTGTAGCTTTGTACACTTTTCCCTTTTAAGTGGTGAAGAGTTTGCCAACTCATAATAGCTTACCGCATATAATCTAGTGGATAGAATTGTTTTTTAATTGCAGAAACAAATTCACTCCAGATAGAAAGAATTTTACCATGCTTCTTCAAGTCAACTTGTGTCCTGCCTTCCCACCATACCAAGGCAGTTCCTCTAAGGCGTAGGGTGGCCAGCTAGATTTTACTCTTGTCTGAATCAATGCTCTGCACCCTACAATACACATCAATCTTTCTAATCCAGTTATCTAACTTCTCTGCATTTAATTCTCCATCAAATATTGGCAAATTAAATTTAACATCTAATTAATCAAATATGTTTTCTTCTTTTTATTTTCAGGGCTATCAAGAGATGTGGATAGAGGAGCCTCTTTTCCTTTCCCTTTGCCTTCAGAATGGCCATCCATAAGAGATTCTTATGTTCTTTTGTCTTTTTTGGATGTTGAAGAATATTCACTTCGACCTTTCTTAAATTCTTGATACATTTCTTCTACCATGGCTCTCATGGTCATGAAACTTTCCATGAACTGAGAGTCTGATTCCAAGGATTTCCTTCTGCCATTTTCCTCCTAGGATAGACTCTACCAATTTCTGGGTTAGTTTCAACTAGTTCTCCCTCTCCTAATTTGAGCTTTGACCTAGTTATCATTCACCAATCCAGCACAAGCTTGTCTAACCTTAGCAACCTAAAGCTCTGATACCACTTGATCTGATAATGAGATCTAAGACAATTAATAATGTATTACAGACTCATGTGCATGGATTTTCCTATGTTATTTTATGCAATGGATCGATCAGATTGTGAAATACACATACAATGAAGTAGTAAAAAAACATAATAGACAACACATAACACGACAAATTTAATGAGGAGCTCACCCAATACTCCTAGGCTACATCTCCTGGTCCAGCCTTCAGTGATGGCCTCTCTGTTATGTCTTCAAGCAGAGTTTTACAATAGTATGAGCTCAATTTGAGACTCAATACACAACAGATATAACAGTAAGAGTTTGCTTGAACCTATCAAGCCTTCTCTGAGTACACAGACTCTCTTAATCACTCTCTGTCTCTGTCTTAGCTCTGTCTCAGCACTACCTGCAATACTTCTTGCTTACGTTTGCTCTCCGTCTGTGGCTTTATTGCCAATCTGGGCTATCTGTTCATTTATCATTCTCGGCTTACTGTCTCCCCGGTCTTTGTCCGCTCGAATCCCTCTTCTAGCGTTACACAATCATTGCATAACGCATAAAGGGGAGGTGGCCACCTATTCTACAACGTAAGAGTGCCTTGGGCCTTTGGAACCCCTGAAACAGCCGCTCTCTGTTAACACAGAGAATGTATTCGAACTAAGAAAATCCCCCAAAACACTGTGTATCGGACTTCAAAAGTCCTCCAATCCAGTCTATACCCCTATCAGGTCTGCCCACAAGTCACTATCGCAGGTCACAAATGGCTTGTCCCTTTGCATTTTAGAAATACATTAAGATCATGAAAATAACGTAAAAATGGCTTATGGTGGATCTAAAATAATATACAATAGCTTTAAGGAACCCTTTCGGGTCCGGCTTATCGCATCGGCGCTTCATCCTTTGTATTTCGTTTAATAAACGAAATATGCAAAATACATTAAAATGCCTTTTCTGTGGATCTCAAATCTTATGAAATAATATTTATATAACCGTTGGGTCCGGTTCATTGGATCGCATATATGTATGTGTATAGGCCCCGCTCCATAATGTTTCTCCGATTGCGATATCGCGATGCGATTAATCGCAATCGCATATCGCTCATGCCCCGGGCCGTTGCAAGCACTCTTTGTAATCTCCGATAGTGATCTTGCAATGCAACGTGGGCCGTCGATCTGCACGCTTGATTGACGGTCCTAGTTGACTCCGTCGGTCGCCGTCGCAAGTGTTATATAGTCTGTGCCGCTATTCGCTGATTGCCACCGCCGATTGCGATTCGCCGATCAGATATGGACCTTTGATCAGCCAGATTTGACAGCTACTGTGCATTCACTTGTTTAGACCTTCGATACTCTGTTTTTCACTATTTTCACGTGTTTTTGGCCTCCCGGTAATGTTTTTCTGCCATTCTAAGGGTTCTTCATATGCGATTATTTTGATCTTTGGCATGATTTTAAGAGGCTTTGAAGACTTAGAGATCATTCTAGGATCCATTTGGATCATCGGGAAGACAAGAATCGATGCAGTAACCATCTTCTTCTTCAATATATCGAGGCTTTTCTTACAGTCATCATCTTAGTAGAACATGACATCCTTCTTGAACAGTTTTTCCACCGGCACGACGATCTGGGCGTAACTTTTGATAAAATTTATGTAGTGCCCCGTATGTCCCAAGGTAGTGCGCAGCTATTTCATACTATGCGGTGCTTCCAAATTCAAAATCACCGTGATTTTCGTGGGGTCTACCATCAGCCCTTGTTTACAAACCACATGCCCCAACAGGTTCCCAAAAGGAACGAGGAACATACATTTCTTGAGGTTGAGCGTGATTTCGTATCTTCGGAATATATCTAGCATCAAGACCAGGTTCGCTACATGGCACCTAACCAACCCAAATATAGTCCAGTCATCAAAATAGACCTCCAAGAACTTATGAATATGTTCCCTGAACGTCGCAACGATTACGCATGAAAAAATGGCCGGCGCGTTCTTCAGTACAAACGTCATGACATTGTATTGAAAGCAACCCCACTCAGTCACGAAGGTTGTCTTGCTCCTATCCTCCGGCGTGATCCCAATCTAGTCGTACCCTGAGAACCCATCAGTGAAATAATATGCTTCCTAACCGCCTATGCTATCCAACACCTCATCTGTGAACGGAGTTGGAAATGGATCATGTACACATGTGTCGTTCAAATTTCTAAGATCCACACATATTCATATTTCGTCCTTCTGCTTCTTTGCTTGTACCATCATCGGACTTACCCAATCGGATTCCTCCATAGGCTCGATGATGCCTGCCGTGAGCATCTTGTCTAATTCTATTTAGACCGTCTCCTTGTATTTCGAATTTAAGTGATACGGTCTCTGCTTGACTAGCTTCGTGTCGGGTTTTAACGTGATCTTCATTACCCCTACGTCTTTGATTGGGTAAGTCTGGCCTTCTGTCTCAGGAATATTAATTTTCCATGGATCTTCATCCTCTTCCTCAGCAGTTACATTATAACACTCCAGCGCGCAACTTAACTGAGAATCCCATTCAAGTTGAATCAACTCTGTTAGCTTTTGTGGCATCCTAAAGATGGTTTCTTTTACTTCTTGTAGTGCTTCATCAATACTATCCCACCCATCCTCAAAATTGAAGGTCATCACGAACCCTTCGTACAAAACATCCCATTCACCTATCCCATGGCGGAGCTCTGTTTCTATATACCAGTTCATTGGTATAACATCCAAGGTGTGGAAGAATAGGTGCACCCACTCGGGTTGTGGCTTTTCCCTGTAGACCTGCATCCATTTAGCCAGATGCATGTGTGGATCATCCTGCCCATTGTATTTATCTATCAATCGCACTCTAGGCTTCCCAAACCGTGTGCACATCATTCTTCTACATTCACGCCAGTCATCAAAGCTTCCTTTGTGCATACCCCACCACCTCGCGAGCGTAGCGTGCAGTACCCAGTTCAAGGCCTGGAAGCATTGCTTTTCTGGAACTTCCCTTTCAAATTTGTCCAAGAAGGCATCTACCTCACTTAACCCATCATAAGTAGGCAGATCTCTCACTTTTGTCGATACGCAGCGCAATGACCTTGTCATCATATTACAATTAAGTGTGGTTACCTCGTGTAACCGGTTCTGCCATCGCTCTATCTCCTCATCAGAATCTAACGTACAGGAGCTTTTGCACTCCCATGAAATCTACCCATACGCGGTGGGATTTACCCAGTCTTTCTCTCGCGTGATTATCTTGTAGATTCAATCCAAGTCATCATCGCTTTCATAGTTGCATACTGGCTCTGTATCGCGCGATCCTTCAGTAGGGTCCAAGGGTATAACTACACATAGAGACTTCTTCTCAAAAATCATCTTATGTTTCATCAGATTAATCACCCCGTTCATGTCAGTGGCCCAATCAATTCCTAAGAGCACGAGGTAGGGATTGCTGTCATCAACAATTTCTATTACTTCAAAGTCTGCTAGCACGCTTTCTCCCTCAATATCCATGGTGATTCCCTACAATCACCCCATGGGTATTATTTTCTGTTGGTTTGCCATTCACAGCTGAATAGGAGACTACTGCACTGTAGGTCTCCCCATTCGCTCCCATGTCTGCTTTGGTAGAACGTTCGCATCTGATCCTAAATCCAGAATTATTTGGTCCATCTCATATTATTTGATTTGTGTGGTTAGCCTACTTTCTCTTCGCGTTCTTGTCTTATTCTTTCCAATCTTCCAAACTATGCATGGTCCCAACGCATCTGTTAATGAGTTCCTGTAATCCTTTTACAACCTTACTTTCGCACAGTAACTTCATGCATGTTTCCATGAATGTTGTGAGCATAGATGGGTTCATCTCCTGCTCTGGTCTATCTTTTCTTCCTGAAGTGGAGGCATCAACGAAGCTCCTCTTAGCTTCCATGAAGGTTTCACGAGTGCGCTCCAAATAAAACTCCGCTTCTTTCGCCAGAGCTTTTCAAACCCAGGTACCATCTTTTGAATATTTTCCTTTGTCATCTCCCATTGTGATTCCACTTCACAGCACAATTTTCACATTTGGATCTTCCCCGTGTAGCTCAGACCTCATCATCTACAAGTTTTGAGTCGGAGGAGATGGTAGTGCTCCTTTGTCGCGAATCCTAGCTATCAGTGTAGGACAATCTTTTGTCTCATGATCAAACAAGGTACAATACGAACACGACGGACACGTTGGGTTCATACAATTGTAGACATAATGTTCTGGCCCTCCGCAATTGTAGCATATCAATTGAGCGTGACCTCTTCCAGGTCCTCCTCCACCTCTGTCTTGTCTGCACCCCTGAAATTCGGTTCATGCCACTCCTGCATTCTGATATAGGGGCCGCAATTTGGCCTAAACTGTGTAGGTGGGAGTTCTATCCATCATCAACTCATAGCTTCTACAAGTGCGCTCATCATGTCCCATTGACCTACAAAAGTTATAGAACAACTGTTTTTAATTCTGTGTGTACTTCTGTAACAAATGGCAGTTGTTTGTAGCATGCTTTCCACCTATTTGACAAATCGAACACCACAAAGCAGTCACCGCAATAGGTCCTTCTTGTGCTTCTAGCCTTAACCACATCGGTCCTCCTCCCGCGAGGTAATTTTCGAACACCGGGAAGTCATCCTTATCATGATCCAGACCCATGCATTTTATGCACCACAACTCTTTGTGCACTTCTAGTCGAGCTATCCTGTCCTGTTTCAGACTTTTCATCTCAAGGCATAAGTTTTCCAACTGTGAATGGATTTGCTGAACTACTAAGTTGAGATCCTGCATTGGGGTTTCACGTAGCCTCATCGTGATCTCTAAGGCCTCTACCTAAGTCGTTAGCTTCTGTTGTGATAGCGCACTCTTCAAATGTGGCATTAGCAATGCTGCAAACCATTTGTGATGTTGTCCATCCGTCAGATTCATGTTAGCTTCGCGAATCGTATACTTCAGCCTCTGGTCCAGCTCCCAAGGAGTCTTTCCTGGTAGCATCATGATCTCTTTGAATCCAATGATCGACTGTGCTTTATACTTTGGCCTGCTAAATTCCTTATTTAGCGCAATTTGGATATCTGCGATTCCCGCATTCAGATTATCATTTGAGTGCTTAATGTACCAAGTCAGCGCGCGATCCTGTAGAGCGCTAACCAACGTCGCTTTCTTTATATTGTCATATGTAACTCCTTGCACTTCCCATACGGCTCTTACCACAAACCAAAATTGGTCTGCATCTTCATTTCCCAATCCCTTGAACACACGAAAATTTATTGTGCTTGCCATATTGAATCACGGTGGTGGTGGAGGTGGTACGGGTAAAGATGTTGGTGATGGTGGCGAAGCTAGTGGTGGTGTGGGTGGTGGTGGTATTCGCAGAATTCTTTGCCTTATCAAATGGATCACACTTCGCGGAGAGACCTTCGCGAGTTCTTCCACGCCCCCTCACAGAGGTGAAATCAAGGGGTTATTCTCTGGTCCCTTACTCCCTTCGATTCTGTAAGTTTTTCCACTTTGCATAGCCCCTAACATCAATGTAACTTCATAATCCGCTTTTCACACAATATCATTTTAATCCAAGTATTGAGAGACCTTACGTACTTACCTCACGACCCTTTGAGAAAGCATCACTCTACCTCGCTATAGCTAACTGAAGTGTCTACCGCGAACTCAGTAATGAATCCTCCTATAATCTGATCGAGCTAGTGATCAATAGCACGCGCGATCTTATCCTCTGATGCTTCCAATTTGTGCACCAACTCCAGGGTCCACACAATAGGACTGTCGAGCTTCCACCTTCCTTGGCTATCTGCTATCTTCGCGATCCACTTGTATAGCTCAGTAGGGAAAGATGCGAAGAAGATTTCATGGATTTCTATGTATAGGTAGTAGTCTAACCACTCTTCTCTTGTCAGTCGTGGATTCCTATTCTCTTGTGCCACGAACTCGTGAATTCTCCTGTCTAACCAGCCTTCAATTTCGTTCTTAGTTGAATTCCAATGATACGACATCAGACATCTCTATGCAAATTCTGGTCTCGGCAACAGAACCATTTGTTGGCTTCATGGGGCCTAACCTAGGTTTGGAGTTAATTAGCCAAACAAATACCTACACTACTAGCCCTTTCGGCATCAGCCTGCAGTGCGCGGACTGAAGTCTCACCCGAAGCAGTATGGGGAGATGTTGGAACCAAGTTTCCACACCCTTGAGATGTCTGATGTGTCGATTTAGTCCAACTGTGCCTACCTTCATGCAGGTCACTCCATGCACTATTCTAACCTATGAGACCCTCGCGATCTGTTATGATCATCTTTCGCACAACCCTAACCAGGGCTGAGATGCTTTCACGCTACTAAGGCAACAATCTGTGCTATTTCCCCAAGTTACGTCGCGTATCTTACTTATCTTCTTACAAATGTTAGTTAACTTTGTGTAAACAGATACTTTATCTCACATTCCCTTAATCTACACAGTTATGTATGTTCGCGCATCATATAAACAACAGAAATGCAATTTATACCCAATATATTCAATGCAGAAAACAGGAAATAATTACACAGAATTGATACGAAAACTTCTCTTTATTAATGCTCCACTAGTTACAGACTCGACTCGCCCTGCGCACTCAGCTGCAGGGGCCCACACACTCAGCTGTGGACTACTGGGAATCTGCACACTCAGCTGCAGAGCCTTCTCCTACTCTACGACCCAAAGACCCGACTTTTCACTTAAATTTTTTGCTATGCTTCTATTGCATGATCCTTACTTGAATTAGATGTCTCAACTACTTAGAGCCTCGCTCTATTTATACAATCCCATGGTTTGCAAACCATGGGTAGATCTCTAAAGCTAACATTACATTATAAAAATGAGGGCGGACAACCCTATGACTCATTTACAACTTCGCGTTCCGCTTTACCACTGATGCAGCCGATCTTCTCATTCAAGGCCTTTTATCATGGCCCAAGCACTTTATTTTATTTGTCATATAAGTCTCCACAAGAACTTTTTGAGTTATAACCATGAGGGCTTATCTCATAATGTAAAACCTCCACATTGGCCCTGGTTCTCTAACACACGAAAACACTGCAAAACCATGTCCTAGGCATGCTTTCTGAGACTTGACAGAACATCACTTGTCGGGAATATTCTCGTCTCCTAATTCGTCTCTTACCATAAATCTCAGGCATGAACCTTTGTGTGCCTTTGTATTACCTTTGGGGTTTAGCTTGCAAGGTGAGTTGTCCCAATGGGTCCACCTTTCCACTTCTCATATTGATCATTTCTCTACCAATCATATTGCATTCATGTCCTAGTGTTTGTCTCCTGACGCTTTCTCTCTCCTACCATATTATTTTTCTAGGGTCATCCTACAAGGATGAGTTGTCCCAGTGGGGTCCTCCTACTGCACCATGCACTCAATCACTTCCAGTTCTCAGATTATTTGTCTCTAATAATGACCACATCATCCGAACTCCCAGTCATCTCGTTAATCCTTCGCATGCATCATTCAAACCTTCTGGGGTCTGTGCTACAGGATGACATCATTATTACATCACCTTTGCCATGTGTCATTCTGTGTGTGGTCCACGTTGTTTTATGGATTATTTCCCTTTGCGGACAAATAAAAATTCCCTATACCTAGTGACCTGATCTAGAAACAACCAAGAAAAAATTGCTTTGCTTTCCTTAGAGAATTTGTAATATGGAATAAAGACTTACTTGGAAATCAATGTAGACTCTCTTCTTCTCCCCTCTTGCAAGCTTTAGCTCCAACTCCAAATGTTATAAGTGGAACCTGCAAAACGTCTAAAACAAGAAAGAGAACCGAAATAGACAAATAACATATATAAATATCTCTAAACAATAAGTCAAGGACTCATTTTTCTACACATGCATAAAAGAGTTATTTTTTAGGAAAACAAGACATTTTTGTATTAATGAAAGTAGGAGAATATTACAAACCTTTGAAATCCTTGACCTTGTAGATCTCCCCTAGCTAACTTGTCCTTCCTTTGTCACCTAACATGTCCTTCATTTGTCACAAAACAAGCCTTCAATCATTCCTCAAGTACATGGATGGATTATGGACCTTTGTAGACATAAATGGGCAACATGAGGGCATAACTAAGAGTCTCCAAAAGCCAACCCAGTCCTAATAGTAGGAAATGCATTTATAGGAGAAGTGAGAAGACTGTAGATCCATCAAATTAGGGTAAGATCCAGTTTACAAGGGGATAATCTCCATGGGATAAGCGATAAAATCTCATTTGTAGGAATCCAAGGACATCCTTAACAAAGGATAGAAACTTCCATGATAGAAGCTTCTAGAAGCGGAAACTTCAAAAAAATTTATTAATTTTTTCCTCATTTCAAGGACCATCGCACTTGTAGTAAGAGAAACTTGCACTGACCAGTGCTTTTACCTTTGATGTAGCCTACGTCATTGCATTTTCTGAATGAAGGAAGTGCGATGGGGACCTAAATTAGGGTTTTTATCCATTTTAATGCGGTATTTTTGGAACTTCTGGAAAGGGGATGATTTTTCCTTTACAAGGGATGATTGCAAGTTGTGAATGGATGATGATTGATCTGGGTTCAAGGTCATTTAGTTGATTGTGAAAAAATGGCTTGTAAGAGATTTCACCCTAAAGTGAAAATTCAAAAGCAGTGGTTGAGGATTGGAGTGCTTTACTATGTGAAAAGTTTGGATCAAGAATAAACTAGTTGAGATTGTCAATTGTCTGTTACAATACATTATCATCATGATATCATTGTTGAGGTAGGCATGCCCATAGTCAGCATATAAGCCATTTTACATGTGCAATAATCAAATTCATGTCCATTTATGACATAGTATGGACCCATGCTTGGATGACTTGTGCATGAATATAGCCATCATACTTTGTAATCTTGTATGAATCTTGAAATCGTAACCCAGATGCATGAAACTAGATATGGGTCTTCTATCTCATCACTCGATAGTACGAGTATAACCATGTGAATAGATGTGTTGGATTCAAACATGGTAGACACCATCTGATTACCATCCAATAATGAAAGTTATTAACAAACACAAGAGGAACCACCAATAATGATAATGGCCCTCAATGTACTATAGTACAATCCATATGGTGTGAATAATTGAGCTAAAGTCAAACACCACACAGAATCTTCCGGTCGAAGGCCAATGATGAACGTCTGTCACCGAAACCGAGGAATATTTCCATTGAGGTATGCAAGATCCCAAGGAACTAAAGGGAGTTTCTAAGCTAACTTCCTGGATAATGTGTTGATGTTGACATGAAGCAATCCATCGTAATAGGGCCTTGATGTATCCCTCATCAACGACATGAAAATGCATCAAGTTTTGAGACAGAATGTTGATGATTAAGACTTAGTTCAGGACATCAGACATGAAATAAGGCTTAAGGTATTGTAACTGATGTCAACTGAGAATTTACTTTCTCTTGAAAAAATCGGCAACACTTTTATGGAGTTGGAAGTATTGACTCAAAGACCCATCATGAAGGCCTTCATTAAGGTGTGATCAACAGAGTGGCAAGCAGATTCCCCAACCCAAAATAGTCACAGAGGTGAGAGAGTGTCACCTTCAAGAGTGACTCACTGCCATAAATAAGTTTTATGCCTTGTTTCCCCAATTCCCCAACCATTTCTGGCCAGTACTCCTTTATTTTTACAAGCTTGAGGAGGATAGAATATGCTTGATGTATAATTTCATCATTTGGATGAATCCTTCTGAGTATTTTTAATGAACCCTGAGAAGGAGGGGTTCAGACTCGTCATATTCGATGAGTCCTATGTTTTTTATGTTTTTACAAGTCCAACGAAGGTATAACTTGACTTATTTTTCATGTTTAGAGTGTTTAAAAAAGAGGTGAAAAAGAAAACTCTAAGAGACTCCTTTTTGTAAATTTGTCTTTTGGTCCCGAAAAGGCATAAAACAATACCTAGGATAACCTTTTAGTCATGTTTGAATAAAATATTATTTTTTCATAAATAATCCATCCAATCCAAAAAATGGTTAAACTTATATTGGGCAAAGATATTTTCATTTACTTTAATGAGTTTGAAAAGACTAGTGCTCGGCAATCTTTTCATATTTTGGGATTCTGAAAAGAGCTTAAAGAGAAATCTTCCTGGGGGAATGAGTGGCATAAAAAGTAGCAAATGGTTCCAGTCATGATGGAACTTCTCAAGACATGTAGAGGTCAATGGGAGGCTAACAGGACCACTCATTGCAGTGGTTCCTCGGGAAAGGGTAAAACACCAAGTGAAAGTGAATGATTGGCCAAGTAGATGGTGACGATAGAATGAGAAAACCAAGTCTCATCTCGCAAAAATGGGATGATAAAAAGTGGCAATCACAAAGGATAAAATGTGGAATCCTTCCAGGGTAAAGCCAAAAATATGACAAAGAAGAGGACAAGGGGCTCATATTCTAGGTCATGGCAGGTCAAAAGGAGGGATTCTAAAAATATAATAAAAATGACTACATGGATACCAAGACGGTAAAAAGGTGTTATACTAGGGCATCCAGGATCAAGTAAGCTCTACCATCAAGCTACGATGTGCATAAGGGAGAGGGAAAATATCGCAACTTGATGGGGTATGACCTAAGGCACAATGATAGCACTGGCAGTTAATAATGCATCGATATATTCTCATGTATTTATGAGCACAAGAAATAACAAAGACTAAGGTTGGAATAGGTTTCATTTTTACACAAGCTTAAAACAGAGGAAAAACTATGCTTGAGATATGTATATTTCCCCCAGCATAACAATAAAGACATCCCCCTAGCTTCGTTTCTTCTGCCAACTCTTCTTATGGACCCAAATAGACTACTAGTTACTGGAAAAAATATATTCACCAAGAAGGAAGGAAGAGGATCATATGATAGGATGAGACCAAAGTGACACTGAAAAAAGAACTATGTTCATAGATTTGTTTCATTTTTATGTGAGCCTGAAACATAGAAGAAATTATGCTCGAGGTGACATGTTTCTTTTTTTAATGAACTTGACACAATAAAAGAACTATGCTTGACACATGTTATTTCATTTTTTAAACGAGTTTCACACAAGAAACGGAACTATGCTCAGAACAGCTTGTTTCATTTTATAACGAGCTTGACACAAGAAAAGGAACTATGCTCATGGAAATTGTTTCATTTTTTAACGAGCTTGACACAATAAAAAAAACTTTATTCATTGGATTTGCCAATTTATTTTATGGATTATTCCCTCTTTGAATAGAGGAAAACTCCCTAGACCTAGTGACCTAATATATTAACAACCAAGACAAAATTTCTTTTCTTTCCTTAGAGAATTTTTTAATATGGAAGACAAACTTACTCGGAAATAAATGTAGACAGTCCTCTTCTCCTTGATTGCAAGCTTTAGATCCAACTCCAGATTCTATAAGTGGAACCTGCAAAATGTCTAAAACAAGCAAGAGAACCAAAATAGACAAATAACATATACAAATATATCTAAATAATAATTCAAGGAATCATTATTCTACATATGCATAAAAGAGAAATAGCGTATAAGAAAACAAGACATTTTTTTATTAATGAAAGTGGGAGAAGATTAAAACCCTTTGAAATCCTTGACCTTGTAGATCTTCCCCAGCTAACTTGTCCTTCCTTTGTCACAAACCAAGCCTTCAATAATTCCTTAAGTACATGGATGGATTATGGACCTCTCTAGACACAAATGGGCAGCACGAGCGCATAACTAAGAGTCTCCAAAAGCCAACCCAGTCCTAATAGGAGGAAATGAATTTATAGGATAAGTGAGGAGGTTTTAGATCCATAAAATTAGGGTAAGATCCAATTTAGAAGGAGATAAGATCTGTGGGATAAGAAATAAGAGATCATTAGTAGGGATTCGAGGACATCCTTAACAGAGGATCAAAACTTCCATGATAAAAGACTCTGTTAGGTTCCTATAGTACTAGTGTAACCCCTTATTATTATTAGTGAAACCCCCTTATTATATTGTTGTTCCCATGTTGTCCCCATATTGTTATTATTGTGTCCCATAGAAGCCCACTATTGTTATTATTGTTCCCTTACATTATTATTGTTATGTCGACTCTGATTATATTATGACCCCTTAGACTCCTATATATAGAAAGGAGGTCTTGGCATTTTTGTCATCCAATAATTGTTCATTTGTGTAATGTAAAGGAGGTTTCCCCCTCGAAGAGGCTGATTTATAAGGCATTGATCTTTCTTTTCTATCTTTTTGCGAGTTGGTTTCATAACATTTGGTATCAGAGCTTTGGATTCTAGGGTTTCGCTGCTCCAAACAGGCCTTCGTGGAATTTTCGCTATAACTTTTTTTCTGCGACGTTTCAGAAGATAAACCAAAAACCCATTTGATACGCACTCATTCTGAACCTCGGGTCTGAATTTCATATCTTGTCTCGCTATATTTTCGGCAATTTGATTTGAGGAAGTTAGGGTTTTTGCAAGCTCCAAAATTCAATCTCAAACAGGTCATTGTGGAATGTTCGCTATAATTTGTTTTCTATGAAGGTTCAGACTCTGAAATTAAAACCCATTTGAGCCAAAATCGTGGGGAAGCAAGGGCCCGAATTTCAGATCTTTTTCTCTATATGTTCAGAGATACAGTCCAAGACAGTTAAGGTTTCTACTGGCTCCCGAATTACATCCCAAACAAGCGACCTTGGGAAAATCGTCATAACTATCTCCCTGAGCATCAGATTGAAATTTCGTAAGAAGTTACAGAAAGAGGCTAAACTGTCGTTTTCTATGTATATTTTTTAGATCAAAAGGTCGAAACAGTGATATGTGTCACTTCGTAAAATTTGGCTCTTCTAAAAAGGTATATAATTAGGTCTCTTGGGAGATTGTGCATAACTCTTTCTTGGAGAATCCAATTTCGATCAGACTGGTGGCATTGGAAAGCGGACGCAGAGGGCTACCGAAGGTTGAAATTTTAGAACTGGGAGATCCGAAATTACAGAGTTACATTCGTTTCAAGATAAAGCTCCTAAAATCAAGAAAAGATGATATGAGGAAGTTTGATGGCAAGGATTCGGTAAATTGGATACTACAGATGGAGCAATATTTTGATCTACATGAGGTGCAATTATTACAAAAGGTACGTATTGCATCTTTATATTTAGAACCGAATCAATTTTTATGGTATGAAGGAGTTTTTTCTCGTAAACCACTTGTCACGTGGTCAATTTTCATGGAGGAAATGATAACACATTATAAGGATACAAAGAGAAACACCTTCTTTAGCCAATTGATAAATCTCAAACAAAAGGGTTCAATGGAAGAGCACATTGAGGACTTTCAAAAAATGAATATAAGGGTAAATCATATTCCAGAGAAGCAAAGAATTTATGTATTCATAGGGACTTTAAAGGATAACGTTCAACATGAGGTTCGTCTTTGGGAACCTGATTCATTGGAGAAGGCATTCAGGTTGGCAAGAAAAATTGAAAGCGGAATTATGGAAACAAGGAATCCCACCACTCACAACTATAAATATGGAAGTTTTTTTTCTCCTAACCTTCCACAACCTACAAGGTTTGTACCACAACAATTGGAAGAAAAAAGAGAAAAAGGGCTTTGTTACATTTGTGATATTAAATACACTAAAGGTCATAAGTGTGCTAAGAAGAAATTATTTTACATAGATTGTGAAGAGGAGGAAGAAAAGGATCAAGAAACATCAAAAGAAGAGGATATACACGAAGAACCAACCCCAGAGAAACAAGAAATGAATCTGACCATATCTTGTAAAGCATTGGCAAGAATTACCACTCCTTAAACTCTCAAGATAGAAGGACATATCAAGAAGAAAAAGGTTCAAGAAGTGAAAGATCACATCGAGAAAGAAGAAATGAATATGACCATTTCTTGTAATGCATTTTCCGGAATTACCACTCCTCAAACTATCAATATAAAAGGACATATCAAGAAGAAAAAGTTAATAGTGTTGATTGATTCAGGTAGTTCCCATAATTTTATTCATTGTAAGATAGCCAAGGAATTGAATTGCTTCCTATATCCAGCACCAGAGTGTCAAGTGATGGTTGCAAGTGGAGGAACCATAAATTGCTCTAGAAAGTGCCATAATATCAAGCTATCCATGGGAGAATATGTATTGAATAGCCCAATGCTTTCCATTCCAATGGGTGGTGCTGATGTTGTACTAGGAGTCCAATGGCTACAATCCTTGGGTACAATAGCTTTTAATTTTCATGAAATTTTCATGAAATTTTCTTTGGAAGGAAAGGAAGTTGAATTAAGGGGTATCACAAGGAAGGAAAGATAATCATCTCTAACGGAATGACAAATCTTCTAAAGAAAGAAAAACGAGGCGTAATTGCATAATTATGTTCGCTAGAGGTTCCCACATCGAAATCATTTATTTCTCCAGATCTCCAAAAAGTCTTGGACAATCATTCCAAGGTATTTGAGACTCCCAAAGGCCTCCCATGTATTCATGATCATGATCATTCTATTCATTTGATTCCAAGAAATGTTCCTCCAAACATTAGGCCTTACAGATATCCCTATGCCCAAAAGAGTGAAATTGAACGTATGGTTGCAGAAATGCTAGAGGATGGTATAATTCAACCTAGTCAAAGTTCTTTCTCTGCTCCAGTAGTATTGATGCACAAGAAGGATGGGTCATGGCACATGTGTCCAATTATAGAGAGCTAAACAAACTCACTATTAAAGATAAATTTCACATTCCTGTAATTGATGAATTATTGGATGAATTGCATGGATTAATTTACTTCACCAAGTTGGATATTTGTTCAGGATATCATCAAATAAGAATGAAGACTGAAGACATTCCGAAAACAACATTATTGAAGAAAGATGCATTTTCATGGAGTCCAGAAGAAACAAATGCCTTTGAACATCTTAAAGAGGCAATGTGCCAAGCACCGGTCTTAGCTACGCCAGACTTCACAAAAACCTTTATTGTAGAATATGATGCATCAAGAAATGTAATTGGTGATGTTTTAACGTAAGAAGAAAGACCCATTTCTTTCGAAAGTTGTCTAATCAAAGGAAAGTATTTACACAAAGATATTTATGAGAAGGAAATGTTGGCAAGACTACATGCACTTAAGAAATGGAGATCTTACATAATGAGAAGATACCAGTTCAAACAATATTTCTAGAACTTAACGAGGAAGGAAAAATCATATTGGAACCTGGAGCAGTCATAGAAACAAGAACCCAACAACTACGAAATTGATCAATTTCAGAGTATCTCATTAAGTGGAAGAACTTACCCGCTGAAGATTCCACATGGGAGGACAATAATTTTATACAAAAGCATCTAGAACTACTTAAGCATTGAGGACAACACTTTTTGAAGGAGAGGGGCATGTTAGGTCCCTATAGTACTATTGTAACCCCTTATTGTTATTAGTGCAACCCCCTTATTATATTGTTGTTCCCATGTAGTCCCCGTATTGTTATTATTGTGCCCCATAGAAGCCCACTATTGTTATTATTGTGCCCTTACATTATTATTGTTATGTCGGCTCTGATTATATTATGACCCCTTAGACTCCTATATATAGAAAGGAGGTCTTGTCATTTGTATCATCCAATAATTCTTCATTTGTGTAATGTAAAGGAGGTTGCCCCCTCGAAGAGGCTGATTTCTAAGGCATTGATCTTTCTTTTCTGTCTTTTTGTGAGTTGGTTTGATAACACACTCTAGAAGTGGATGTTTCAAAATTATTTTTAATTTTTTCCTCGTTTCAAGGGTCATCGAACTTGTAGTAAGAGAAACCTGCACTAACCAATGCTTTTCCCTTTGATGCAGTCTACGTCATCTCATTTTCTGAACTAATGAAGTGCGATGGGGACCTAAATTAGGGTTTTTAGCCATTTTAATCCAGGATTCTTGGAACTTCTAGAAAGTGGGTGTTTTTTCCTTTGCAAGAGATGATTGCAAGTTGTCAATGGATGATGATTGATTCAAGTTCAAGGTCATGTAGTTGAATGTGACAAAATGTCCTCTAACACATGTGTCACCCAGAGATGGCTCATGAGGGTACCTAAAAAATGCCAAACATACTTGCCACATGTCCACCTTTTATTGGGCCACGTCACTGCTAAATTCATCATCCACCTGTGCATCTTCGTCATCCCGGCAGGCCAATCATATTGCGCCACATGTTTGTTGTCAGAGGAGAGAGAAAGAGGTCCCGAAGACTTGAATTTTCACCATTTTACATTTATAAAATATTTCTAAGGGTCTTAGCCTTTGTAATATTGGAAGGGGAGGTCTTGAAATACTTATTTTCCATCGATATAATCATCAATGGTATGGACATATCGCCCATTCCGGCACCTCAATGGACATTTAACTCCTCCACTTGTTGACCCTCTGGAACCATCCTCTGATGAACTTGTGGGACATGTGGTGCCTGATCTACCGTCAAACTTGTGTGACATATATCCTCTCCTTACGTCATCCTACTAGCCGCTTTGACTATGCAATCTTTAAAACCCATCGGGGTAACTGCGTCAAGATGACGTGTATGGGGACTCCACCAATAAACCAATAAAATACCTTTCTATTGTTACATTGTCTGCTCCACATCCACTTGGAGCTATGGATAGTAGCTCCGCCAATGAATTCATTGTGTTTGGATGTGCACCAAACTTAACTATGCGCCAAAAGAATCTCAAACCACTTTTAACTCTGCAAGGTTTGACTTTTGATTGCACCTTTGACTGAGCATAACTTATTATCCAAGAGGTCATTTTCAACCTTCCACATACCACTAGAAAACTCTTTCATAGCTCTATCCATCTAAGGGGGCTTGATCTATATTTGACATTGCTTGTTATACAAAAAATATCTCCAAAGTCTCTGCACCATTACCAATGACCTCACTAATATGCTAGGAAACATCTGAGCCTTGCAACACCTTTGCCATCATCTTCTTTTCCTTAGCCATCAATTCTTTGTCTTTTCCATCAATGACAACACATTTATAACAAAATTAACCTTGCTTAGTTAATCCCATGTTATGTATTGACATTTTTGTATATGGTTTAGCTCAACTTAACATTTTACTTTATCATTTCCATTTATAATGATTATATACTATACTCAGTGTTAGCATTTTCATTTCCATTTCTACCTTAAACATCACTACTTTTGTCATTTCTATCTTTATTGTCCCTATATTATACTTACTACAAAATTAATATACTCACTGAATTTTAAGAACATGAAAACCCAACTAACCAACCATACCCATTGATTTAATATTAAACACTAACGTATTATTATAGAACTTCCACAACTCAATATTCTACTTTCCCATTTCTACATACACTCTATCTTTTCCATTTCCATCTTTAATGTCAATATACAATCTTTGGTGCAAGATTACAATGCTTAAATAAAAAATAAATAAATAAAATTAATTAATTTTTTCATTTGCAATTTATTTTCTATTCTTAATTTGGATACTACTTTTAAAGGTTACTTTTAATATTCATAAACATTTTGGAAACATATTTTTAAAATTGTTGGATACTACTTTTAAAGTTTACTTTTAATATTCATAAACATTTTGGAAACATATTTTTAAAATTGAGATTTCAGTTCAGTTCATATTTGATTTTCTTTTAAGATATTTAAATAAGTTTAAAATTTTCAAATACATAATTTAATATTAAAAATAAAATATATTTTAATAAAAATTAAAATATTATTAATAATAATATAAATTTAAAAAGTTGTTTGGGTCTAGTTCATGATGATTGTCATATAAAGTTTCTATTAAAAAACATATGAAGTCTTTGTAAAATAAATAGTTTGAGGTTTAAAATGATTTCTCAAATTATAAGTTAATCTCATCAATTTACTAAAATATTACAAATTATTCTAATTAAAAACTATATCACATTTTTCATAATTTCATATTTAATTAAAAAATAAAAATATTCCAAAACATTGCTTCTATTAAATATTAAATAATTTGTTTATATAAAAAATTTTAATAAATTTTAAATAATTTTTTAGATATATTCATCTTTATAAAAATATTATTTTATTATGTTTGTATATAGTTACGTGCATAAATTAAATGAAATTATATTAAAATATTATAAATTTGATTTTATGTCATATATACATGAAAAATGCATGGCCATAAATTTGGAAAAGAAAATTCACATTAAAAATATCATAACAAAATTATTCGTTTTTAAAAGTGAAAAAATTGTTACATACCAAAACCTACTGGAACCCTTTTATGCTAAATAAAATGAGCAACCATGATTCAATTTTTTAAAGGCCCACATAAAGCTTTTACTTTTTCTTGTAAGGAAAAATGTTATTATTAATGATTATTCACCTTGTTCTTTTTATAGCTCCAAAACATTTTATTTACTTTTTTGGAAAAAGTTATTATGAATGGTTGTCCAACTTGTTATGTTTATAGAGGAACTTCGTTTTAAAGAAATGACTTGTAAAAAAAACCTTAACTAATTTTGTATTTTTGTTTATTATTTTATTGATCAAATTTATTTATATATATATATATAATATAAAAAAAATTAATAATGAATAACATTAGTGGATTTTTTTGCCCTATTAAAATTGTGCACTAAGCTAATCCATTACTATTATATTATTTGTATCTCAGGCATAAAGTGTTTTGTTTAGTATTTTTTTATAAATTGAATCAATAAAAATTTATATTATTTTCTATATTTAAATTAAATTTTGAACTTATTTTTATTTTAGTATGGATATTTTTTTATATGGTTTACTTACAAGTATAGATTTGGTTCAATATTACAATTTCATGAGTACCAAGTTATTGAATGCATCTCGCTGTTTTTGGTGCATTCACAACAATAAAATTGACAAATCTTATCTTCTCAATTTAAGTTGAAGTGTCTATATATTCTTACATGGTTTCCTCAACTCAAGTCAACACTCTACTTTTTCATGTCATTCATAATATCCATGTACTAGTCTTTATTTTAAATCATGATGGCCTAGCAAACCTACCTCACCAACTCAATTTAGTTTGAAGTGTTAACTCTTGATTATATCCCTTCATCAACTTAGCAAATGTATATTTTCTCATTTCCATTTCTAATGTTTCTAAATTATAGTTAAAGCTATATATTTATGCACAAAGTAATTAACCTTGCCTACTGAATGTAATTTTAGGTGTTCACACTTTCATATATGGCTTCACTCAAACTAGCATTCTATATTTTCATTTCTAGGTGTTGGCACTTTCATATATGGTTTCACTCAAGCTAGCATTTTATATTTTCATTTCTATTTATAAATTGTATACATTATACTTAGTATTGGATTGAAAAAACCTAACATATCCAAACTAATTAACCTTGCGACTAAATGTAATTTTAAGTATTGGTCATTTTTTATATCGTTTCCTCAACCTAAAATTATGTTTTTTCATTTTCATTTACATTTTTTCTATATTATACTTAGTATTAGATTGTATAAATAATTAGCATTCTACTTTTCCATTTCTTTATGTAATATCTTTATCTTTTACATTTTTATTTTTTAACCTCTCGATATTATAGTTACTTATTGAGTGTTGTGAATTAAAACAAACAAAAATCTTAGGGTCAAATCCTCAAGCTCAATGTAGAGTTCATTATATTATACATACTATAGTCTATCCCAAGCTACTAGCAATGAATGGTGATTAAGTAACAAGGAGTTTCCATTTATAATATATCATATCTATTTTTAACCCTCACAGTAAACCAACCTTCCAACTCAATTTATGCAGAGCCTTCTCCATCACTGCCCTCATCGGCAAGTCGCGGGAGTCTGAGGGGATCAATGATACCTGGTCGGACTAGACAACGACCACGTAGCCCATCCAGATGTCACATTTCATTGGTATATCTTGGCTCCAACGATAGTGGGAGTGTGAGAGGCAGTGTATCTGTATATGTTGATGATGTTGCACATAGTCCAGCTTCACCTGTCCAAGGTACATCTCCTACATTGTTAAATTGTATTTAATTTATGTGTTTATGTCTTTAAATTTCCTTTAATTTTTAAGTTGTCTTAAATATATGTGTTTGAATTTAATGTATATGTTATTATGTTTAGTTTGTTATGCATGTTAAGTTATATTTATGAATTGCAAAGTCTGAGAAGGGCGAATTTGGGCATGAGAGTGCAACTTTGATCCCTTCGTGGGGCGATGCCACAACCTTTATCACACTCTCAGATAATAGGGCCCAGTGTGACCATATTATAGGAGAGTTGGGTACAATCCTTGTTGGCTTGATGACTAGAAGTAGCTTGACTCTGATGTTGAAGAGAATCAATCGATGAATGCAGGTACACTAGAGGGAGGGCCCATAGAGCGACATCCTACATGTAATACAACGGACTAGGAGGCAGTATGTTATGGTTACAGACCCTTGGGAGGTAGTGAAAGTTAACACCAAGGACATTGATGTGCATGGGAAGTGGCTTGAGATCCCTGTGGGTCTTGTTAGACATGGTATGCTTAAACTCAAACATTTTAGGAATGTTCATTTTTCTCCTTATAATTATGATCAATTCTTTGCATCTTGAGGCATGTTCCCCAACCATGATGAGGTCCCCTTACACTTTTCCCGTTAGATATATGTAGATCTTGTGCTCCATATGAGGCCAGATTACACCAGCACCCCACTACAGTTTTATGGATCCAGTAGGGGATGTAGATATGATCATCTCGTGGCTTGTAGGAACCCTACCCATTTGCAATACTATCATCTAGTCATCCTTTTTTAGTAGTATTCTCATAGGGGTAGTGGTACTTAGACCACATACTTTTTATATTTTTAGGGCCATTTCATAGGGAACATTCACATGTACTATACTTTGTATATATTCATATAGACATTTTATGGATACATTAACATTATTTCAGTTTATGGATGTTTATTATTTCAGTTTAAAGATGTTCATGTAATATACTTTGTATATATTTTCATATGGACAGTTTATGGATACATTCATTCTTTGAATTTATGTATTCTTATTAATTATTGATTATGAATGTTCATTACATTTCAGTTTATGGAAGTTTATGGATGTTAATTATTTCGCTAGTTTAAATCAATTTTTACAGTATAACTTTTATTAAAAAAGATAATGTAATGATAATAGAATTAATTAAAAGACATATCTCATAAATTTAATTAGTAAAAGGAATTTTCGTAACTTATTGTACATTTAGCATATGATGGTGTACTTCAAAAAAATATTTACAATAAATTTCTCAAATTGATCAACTCTAAGATAATAATTAAATCATGATTTTTATTTTTTATGTTATACTTGACTTTTAGGTTATAATATTAAACAACCAATAAGTTATTGTTTTTTCATCATTTTTTTAAATATAAAAATAATATTTTTTTTTCTCGTTAAAGCTATTCTATTATTTACATTATCAAAGAACAATTACATCATTACATAACAAAAAGAACCAGATGCCTGGAGGTAATGGCAGCATGGAATAGCAGAGACCACAGTCTCAGAGGACTAACCAGACCAAAAAACCAACCCACGCAGGGGCGCCAGTGGAACAGCAAACTAATCCCGCGCAGGGGAGCCAAAAACTTTCCTAGCCACAGAGAAAAAATTCCAGAACCCAAACATAGACAATTTCTCATCAGCATTGACACAGAGACAGTAACACCATAGCTTTGATACAAGAGCATATCCAAAAACAACAAGAGTGGCCGAATGCCCTCACTAACGGGCCGCAGAGACCTGATAAGAAGTCACGTCTAGTCTTCAGGATCCTCCTCCACTACCTTGCACCACCCGAATTCTGCCATGTCATGAGCCTCCTTCGTAGCTGTCGGAACGGGCTCCATCTTGACATCTTCGTTCTGGCTAATCATCGCCTCCTGAGCTCCCGAGGGACCAGCAAGAGGGCTTTCCAAAACATTCACAGGATCTGCAGAGGGATTCTCCATGGCTCTCATGGAGCCATCAGTTGGCATCGTCCCCCGATTGTCTCTGGAATCGCTTTCATCATGGGTCTCCTCAATGAAGAGCACTGAGACATGGGCGTTGATCCGGGGACGGTTCAAAGAACTGTTGAAGTGGAAAATTGCAAAGCCAAAGGCGGGCGAGGAAGAGGATTCAGGAGCGCTGGTATCCAGGAATTGACTGGACCGAAGGGGGTTTGCACCATGAGTGTTGTTAGTGTCGGTCTTGAAAACCCTCCATCAGTGATCAAAGCTCTTTGCATTTGCATTTAGTAGGTGTCTCATCAGTGTCAAATTTTGCATCCCGTTAGGCATGCCATAACCCTGATGGAGGAGCTTGTCTATTCATACCCCTCTTGGCTTTGCTGGATCATGGTCATATTATGTCAATTAGTTTTTCAAGCTTGTCTTGTTTTGTCTTAAGGTCAAAGGTCCTAGGTCTAGGGTTTTGGTCATTTGTCTCAGCAAGGTCATGTCTTTGAAAGTCCTTGAGTGACCAGCAAGCCAGAGGGAGGATGGTAAACATGTTTCTTTGATATTCTGATTATGTACAGTTCATTTTTAAACTTGGATTTAAAAACTCTGTTTTTAAAGCCAAAGTCATGATAAATTTTTGTAAAAAGAATAAATTTTCAAAAAGTCTTCAAAAAGGCAGCAACAACCCTGGTCCCCTTGCCACAGTCCTTCAGATGATCTACCTGCAAAAAGAATCAAGTCAAAGCACTCAAAAAGTCAACTTCGGGATAAAGGAAACCAAAAAATCAGTGTTTTAAAAAAGTGTCAAAATAGACTTTATAAAGTGGGTTTATTGATGAAATTTTTTCAAATGAATATTATAAAAGGTCATATTCCCTCCTTTCACTCTCATTGTGCATTTCAAAGCTTGCAAGAGAGGTTGTGAGAGAGTGATTGGAGAAAGGGCGAAATTACAGTGATTTCGGGCAGTTTGGAGGTGCGCGACCCGTTCAAGGAGGTGCGCGACCTGTTGGGCGGTGCGCGACCCGTCCAGACCCTTCCCGCAGTGCAAATTTACTACGGGCGTGACCCGTTGGGCGGTGCGCGACCCGTTGGGAAGCCTGCGCGACTCGTTCAGCTGTTTGCATTCAAACTTCAAGCAAATTCCTCAATTTCCCTTCAACTCTTCGCAATCGGTTGAGGTAGGCTCTTTATGCATGGTTTTCAAGATTGGTGGTGAATGTAAGGTTGTGTGTTATGATTCTAACCTCAAAAATTGCAAATGAATGGATTGATATGGCTGCAATGTTCATGCCCAAATGGTGTTAGGGTTTATGATGTTTCAAGTTTTTTTTTTTTCCCTTTGGTTGATTTCCTTTCCCTTTCCTTTTACCCACACTCATATACACTTTCTTTTTCCCATGATTATTTTATCAATGACATACAAATCCCCTTCCCATCCCTAAATCACTAAAACTACAAACCCTGCCCCTCTCCCAAAGTATCAAAAACAAAACAAAGTGAAACCCTAAATCCCCTCTACCATATACATGTAAAAAGCAAAGAAAAGATTCATGTGAAAACAGTAGCCAATATTGGTGAATATGTCAGCAAATTTTGTATATGGTTTCCCTATTTCCCTATTGATACATATATGCATATGTGCTCATGTTCACTTATATGTATGTTTTTCCCATATGTAAAACTCTTTGCAAATGATTTCCCTTATAAAAATGTGTTCCTATATGAATATGATTTGCAAAGCTTCCCTTAAAAACTCCCTGTTGTTGTTATATATTCCCATTCCTTGTTAAAAAATTCCCTCCCCTAACATTTCCCTCATGTTTGGTTCCCCTTGAAACAGCATAGATTTCAGCACCTTTTGCAGGCAGAGACAGCAGTTCATTTTGTCCACTTTGCTCCAAAACCATGTCAGAAACCGAAACTTATGAGCAAAGTGATGACCATTCATCATCTACAGAGGTTGAGGAACAGAGGAGGCCTCGCAGAGGAGGTAAGGGAGGACATCATAAGCGAGAGGAGCCTACTTCTTTGGCAGAATTACAGGCCTGTCCTTTGGCAGTGAATTGTTTCCAGTACATGTCTTGCTATCAGTTTTGTGAGAGGATCTCTCAGATTCAGCATCATAGAGAGTTGGCCCGCTTGTTTGTCTTACACCTCCATGATGGACATGTCACTCTTGCAGGGGTGAATTTCACATTGACACCTGAGGTGATCTCACAGGCTACAGGGATACCAAATGTGGGTGAGGTGTGGCCTAAGCGCAGATTACTTGATTTTGTTCACTTTGAGCCCTATGTCCGGCCATCATTTGTGAGACTGTTGACGGGTGTTTTCCCATTCAGATTTCTCCGGAGCGAGTATGCTCCCCTCATGAGACTTATCATGCATTACTTTACCTGTGAGGGCAGATTTTCACAGGTGTATTCATATCACATTCGCCTTTTGATGCATTTCACCCGAGTGAGGATGATGAACCTCCCGGTCTTCTTGTTTCATAACATTCAGAGGATGGTGCCCATGTTGCAGAGGAAGACCCCGGCTCAGCAGTACAGGAGCCTTTGCCATTATGGTTTGATTCAGCTCATAGTCTCACATCAGTTGACTCAGCAGGGCATCTCATGGGAGGAGTTCATCTCCCGTGAGTTTTTCACAGTGCCACCTCAGCCACATCAGGAGGCCATTCATGAGGAGGGAGGACCATATCAGCAGCCTGATGCTCCCATCACCCGACATGCCAGTTCCACTCCTTTGGTCACCTATCAGAAAGGCCTAAGGGCCTTATTTGCAGCAGCTAGGCGAGTACTATCTCCACAGCAGGTGGAAGGGGTCTCGCTTTCATCTTCAGATCAGCGAGTGTTATCTCCACATCAGGTGGAAGGGGCCTCGCTTTCTTCACCAGCACAGGTACTGCAGAGGGGCAAAGAGCCCATGATTCATGAGGATCCGGTGATTGATCTTGAGGCCAGTTCTCCTAGCCAAGAGGCAAAGGAGATCATTCAGCATCTCAGGGCTGAGAATGATGTTTTACAGAGGAGACTTGAGGGTGCTCAATGGACTATTACTTACCTGGAGCAGCAGAACAAACAGCTAGAGGAGGAGAAAGTTCTTGATGAGCTATGGAGGATTCGTAGTGACCGAGTCCTAAACCGAAGGAGGCCCGGTGATCCTTTGCCTGCTGATCGTGAGTCTATGCTCATCCAGGTCAATGCACACTTAGAGAGGCTGTTGGCTAAGGCCAACCAAGAGAAGAAGCTGCTGAGAAACATGAAAAATCACTATTGGGCAAGGATGCATGTTTGCAAGGCTAAAATGAAAGTTTTTCAAAGGAGGTTGACCGAGGCACTAAAACGGAGAAAAAGGCCAAATCCACTCCGTATCTTGGCTGAGGCATCCCTCAAGGATCATGGCACTCACTAGCATCATCTCCAGCACAAATCCCAAAATTTTTTAAGAATTTTGGGTAATTTTGGTATTTTTGGGAAATTTACAGGTTTTGGCTTCTCAACAGGTCTCACCCCCGGTGAGACCCTTTGTCATTGTAGCTCTGTTTTGCGAAAACTCAGCATTTCTAGATTTTTCATGCAAAGTTACACATGCCTATGGATGTACTTGAGTTTTTTATGGAGTTTTGGGCCTCCAAAAGGTCAAAATACAGCCAAATTTTGACTTTCTGCCCCTTTTTTGAGCTGCAGAAGTAGTCTTGGGAGAATTGACTTCTGACTAGGAAAATGACCTCCAAATCCAAAAATTCTGGTTGGGTTGGAAATTAGACTCAGAGACCTTTCCAACGAGCTATTCTACACCTCATTCTGACACCGGGAAGGCCTCCAAACAGGGCTCCAAAGTGCGCGACCCGTTGAGGAAATGTGCGCGACCCGTTGAGGAAAAGTTGCCAGATTTGACCAGTTCAGCCCAGAAATTGCAGTTTTGACCTTTTTCGACTTTCTGAGGTTAATGATGATCTTGATGGATGTAATTGTGACACTTTTTGGATATTTTTACTCTTGTTTAACTCTTCTAGAAGTTTCTATCATGTAAAGGGTAAAAATTGACTGTATGAACTGGTTTCCAAGTTTATAGAGGCAAGTTGTTTTGACTGCCTATTTTCTAGTGCTTAGTTTAGAAGTGGTTCAAATAGCTGCTAGGATAGTGAGCTCGACCCATGGAGGCAGGGAAAGAGGTTAGATCATCTATTTTATGTACTTTCTTGCTCATTTTCATGGTTGGACTCTTGAGGGAGAAGCTATCATTGTATTATCACTTGTATCTCTGCAATTTTTGGCTACGGAAGACCAGGGTTTTGCAGTCATCTTTGGGATTCTTGTGGACTCATGTGTTGATGGTGTGTTTCTTCATGTTCTTGTAAGCTTTGTTATGTGATTCATTTTCTTTCTATACTGCTGCATATTAAACAAATGAAGTGTTAAAGTAAGAATTCATGTTTGCCATGCTCTGCTTTTAAATTTGTTTAATTTCGATGTTTTCTACTGTCTAAAGAGAATTCAAATTCATTGTTTGCTCTCTTTAGCCTTCTTATCTTTCATTCCTAACCATCCACTTCAGTCAAAGACATCAGCACTGTCTCCTACCTCGCCCCAAGGAACTCCCTGCAGAAACTGTGTCAAATCCCCGCACCCTAAATTGCAGTTCCTCAATTTGCCACCAAAAACCCCAAAAACCCCCAAATCAACCTTTTATAATCAGTTTACTAGCCTAATATCAGTGTTACCGTGTTGGTCATCTCATCCCATTGAATATCTACCGAGATTGACCGGAGAGAGCCTTCTCCTGCCCCGTAGGGCTAGCTACGAGGCTGAATGGTTTGATGTAGCTTTGAGGTTTGCCTTTCTCAGCCTGAGGTGAAATTTCAAGCGCTAACATACTGGCAACCATACTGGGGAGAACATCTAATCCTTTTCTCATTGACATGTTATTTCATAAGTCTTAGACGAAGCCTGAATGTTATGAAACCAGCTCACAAAAAGATAGAAAAGAGAGATCCACGCCTTAGAATTCAGCCTCTTCGAGGGGGCAACCTCCTTTACATTACATAAATGAACAATTCTTGGCTGATACAAATGAAAATACCTCCTTTCTATATATAGGAGTCTAAGTGGTCCCAATACAATCAAAGCCTACATAACAATAATATTGTAGGGCACAACAATAACAATAGTGGGCTTCTATGTGGCACAATAGTAACAATATGGGCACTACATGGGTACATCAATATAATAAGTGGGTTATACTAACAACAATAGGGGGGTAATAGGGCACAACAATATAAATAAGGGGTATAACTACAATAGTAATGGGGTAATCACTAGTATTATAGGGACCCAACATGCCCCTCTCCTTCAAAAAAGTGTTGTCCTCAACGCTTGAGTAGTTCTGGATACTTCTGCATAAAATTATCATCCTCCCATGTGGAATCTTCAGCGGATAAGTTCTTCCACTTGATAAGATACTCTAAAATTGATCGATTTCGTAGCTGTCGAGTTCTTGTTTCTGTGACTGCTTCCAGTTCCAATATAATTTTTCCTTCCTCATCAAGTTCTGGCAATATTGTTTGAATTGGAATCTTGTCACCTATAACCTTCTTTAAACATGAAACATGGAAGACTGGGTGCAATCGAGAAGCTGCAGGAAGCTCCAATTTGTATGCCATAGTACCAATCTTTTGCAACACCTTGTATGGACCATAATACTTTGGCGACAATTTATTATCCTTCTTAGCTTGCTTTAGGGACATTTGCTTATATGGTTGTAGCCGTAGGAATACCCAATCACCTACTTCAAAACTTATTTCACTGCGATGTTGATCTGCCTGTTGTTTCATTCTATTTTGTGCCAACACGAGGTTATCCTTTAAGAGTTGGAGGACTTGTTGTTGATGTTCGATGTGATGTTCCACTGCCTGAACCTTAGAATTTTCTCTTAAATATGATGTGATGGATGGTGGTTGATACCCATAAAGTGCCATAAATGGGGTCATTTTTGTTGCTGTATGGAAGGAAGTGTTATACCACCATTCAGCCAGAGGCAACCATTTGACCCATTGTGTTTGTTTATCAGATACAAAGCAACGAAGATATCCTTCCAAACATTTGTTTACTATCTCAGTTTGCCCATCAGATTGAGGATGATAAGATGAGCTATGAGCTAACTGAGTACCAAGACAAGAAAATAATTCTGTCCAAAAATTTCCAGTGAAAATGGGATCTCTGTCACTTACAATAATCTTTGGGTTTCCATGTAGCTTTTGAACTGTTTCCATAAATGCAGTAGAAACTGTACTGGCTTTAAATGGATGTGATAATGCACAAAAGTGTGCATACTTGGTAAGTCTGTCAACTACCACCATGATGACACTCTTTCCCTCAGACTTGGGTAAACCTGTGATAAAATCCATTGAAACCTCCTCCCAACGTTGGCCTGGAATGGATAAAGGTTGTAATAGACCCGATGTCTTAATTGTTTCAACTTTATTTTGCTGGCAAACCAAACATTCTGCCACAAACTTTTGAATATCTGATTTAAGGCCATCCCAAAAAAATTCCTTCTTAACCCTGTGGTAAGTTTTTAAAAATCCTGAGTGCCCTCCTAAGGGAGAAGTGTGCAATTCCATAAGAATCTTTTGTTTTAGCTGGGAATTCTTACAGAGGTATAAGCGATCTTTGTACCATAACGAATCATTTTTCCAGCTAAATGTATCAGAAGTACTAGAATCTTGTTGTATCTTTCGAATAAGTGCCCATACTTCTTCATCATTCTTCCATTCCTCCCTTGCTTCGTTTATCCAATCTGGTTGGATAATAGAAATGGCACACAACAATGCTTCCACATCCTCATCCTTTCTTGAGAGTGCATCTGCCACCACATTTTGCTTCCCTTTTTTGTAGATGATTTCAAAGTCATAACCCAACATCTTTGTGACCCACTTTTGTTGCTCTTCAGAGGATAATCTTTGTTCTAAAAAGTATTTAAGGCTATCATGATCCGTTTTTACCTTGAAGTGTCTTCCCATTAGGTAGGGTCGCCATTTCTTAAGTGCATGGAGTATTGCCAACATTTCCTTCTCATAAATAGCTTTGCTTAAAAACTTTCCCTTGATTGGACGACTTTCAAAAGCAATGGGTCTTTCATCTTGCATTAGAACAGCACCAATTCCATTTCCTGAAGCATCACATTCCACAATAAAGGTTTTTGTGAAGTCCGGTGTAGCTAAGACCGGTGCTTGGCACATTGCCTCTTTAAGATTTTCAAAGGCCTTTGTTGCTTCCGGAGTCCATGAAAATGAATCTTTCTTCAATAATGTTGTTAGAGGTGCTGCTATTCTCCCATAATTCTTAACAAACTTGCGATAATACCCTGTCAACCCAAGAAATCCTCGCAGATGCTTTATGGATGTGGGGATCTTCCATTCCTTAATGGCTTTAATTTTGCTAGGGTCTACCTTAACTCCTTCATGAGATACAATATGACCCAAATATTCCACCTCCTGGACTCCAAAGAAACATTTGGATCTTTTTGCATATAATTGTTTCTCCTCCAATAGTTGTAGCACCCTGTCAACATGTTCAACATGATCCTTCCAAGACTTGCTGTAGATTAGTATATCATCAAAAAATACTAACACAAATTTTCTAAGGAATGGTTTGAAAATTGAATTCATCAAACCTTGAAATGTTGAAGGTGCATTGGTAAGGCCAAATGGCATGACCAAAAATTCATAATGACCCTCATGAGTTCTAAATGCCGTTTTTGGAATGTCTTCAACCTTCATTCTGATTTGATGATATCCCGAACGAAGATCCAACTTGGTGAAGTAAATTGATCCATGCAATTCATCTAGTAATTCATCAATAACAGGAATGGGGAACTTGTCTTTAATAGTGAGCTTGTTGAGCTCCCTATAATCTGGACACATGCGCCATGATCCATCCTTCTTGTGCACCAATACTACTGGAGCTGAGAAAGAACTTTGACTCGGTTGAATTATACCAGCCTCTAGCATTTCTGCAACCATACGCTCAATTTCACTTTTTTGGACATAGGGATATCTGTACGGCCTGATGTTTGGAGGAACACTTCCTGGAATCAGATGAATAGCATGATCATGATCACGCATAGGTGGGAGACCCTTGGGAGTCTCAAATACCTTGGAATGATTGTCCAAGACTTTTTGGAGATCTGGAGAAATAGATGATTCCAATGTGGAAACATCTAGCGAGCATAATTGTGCAATTACACCTCTTTGCTCCTTTCTTAGAAGCTTTGTCATACCATGAGAGCTGATTATCTTTCCTGGTTTCCCTGCAATACCCCTTAATTCAACTTCCTTTCCTTCTGAAGAAAATTTGATGAAAAGTTCTTGAAAATTAAAAGCTATTGTACCCAAGGATTGTAGCCATTGGACTCCTAGTACAACATCCGCACCTCCCATTGGAATGGAAAGCATTGGGCTAGTCAATACATATTCTCCCATGGATAGCTTGATATTATGGCACTTTCCAGAGCAATTTATTGTTCCTCCATTTGCAATCATCACTTGACACTCTGGTGCTGGATATAGGAAGCAATTCAATTCTTTAGCTACCCTACAATGAATAAAATTGTGGGTGCTTCCTGAATCAATCAACACTATTACCTTTTTTTTCTTGATTTGTCCTTCTATCTTGATGGTTTGAGGAGTGGTAATTCCCACCAATACATTACAAGATATGGTCGGATTTATTTGTTCTTCATCTAGGCTTTGTTCCTGGAATCTATCCTCTTCTTTTGACCTTTCTTGCTCCTTTTCTTCTTCCTCTTCACAATCTATGTAGAATAATTTCTTCTCACCACACTTATGACCTTTTGTGTATTTGCTATCACAATTGTAACAAAGCCCTTTTGCTCTTTTTTCTTCCAATTGTTGTGGTGTCAACCTTGTAGGTTGTGGAAGACTGTGGGCAACAACACTTCCGTCTTTATAGTTGTGAACGGTATGCTTCCTAGTTGCCATAATTTTGCTTTCCATTTTTCTTGCTAATCTGAATGCCTTCTCTAATGAATCAGGTTCCCAAAGGTGCACATCATGTTGGATATTATCCTTTAAAGACCCTATGAACACATCAATCCTATGCTCCTCTGGAATATCTTTTACCCTTATGTTCAATTTTTGGAACTCCTCAATGTGCTCCATTATTGAACCCTTTTGTTTGAGACTTATCAATTGGCTAAAAAAATGTTGCTTTTTGTATCCTCATAATGTGCTATCAATTCTTCCGTAAAAATTGCCCAAGTGATAAATTGTTTACGAGAACAAAGCCATTGATACCATACAAACTGATTTGGTTCCAAATATAAAGTTGCCGTACGTACCTTTTGTGGGTTTTGCACATTATTGAGATCGAAGAATTGCTCCATCTGTAATATCCATGTGGCGGGATCCTTGCCATCAAACTTCCTCATATCGATTTTTGGAACATGGTGAGTCTTTGATCCAACATTAGAGTCTATGGAATCATGATTAACATTTCTTTTGTTCTCATCATGAGTTTCCTTTACTACCTTTTCACCATTAGTGACCCTTTCTTGTAGCAACTTCTTCAATTCATCCATCTTATCATCCATGCCATCAATTTTAGCGTCCATGCCATTCACCTTAGCTTCCATGCCATCCATCTTAGCTTCCATGCCCTTTATCTTAGATTCCACGCCATTTATCTTAGATTCCACGCCATTTATCTTAGATTCCACACCACTTATCTTAGCTTTTGTTAGCTTTTGTGAGCGTGACATTTGTTGCACTTGTTCTTGTAATTTTGATATATCATGTAGCATTTCTTCCTCTTCTTCATGAGTCATGCTAGAGATTTCAGGTTCCTTACTAGGTGTTTGCATTTTCTTTCCTCGGGGCATCAGTTACCGATAATAATGCTTTACTATGCCCTTTGTTAAACCAAGCTTACACAAAAATTTAAAAAAAAACTACACACCTTTTTTCACTTTATAGAAGCCTGATATTGAATCTGATGTATCTCTGTAATTTCAGATCCTCCAGTTTTGAAATTGGTATCTGTAGTAGCCTTCTGCGTCCTCTTTCCAATGCCACAAGTCTGAGCCCAATTGGATTCTCCAAGGAAGAGTTATGTGAAATCTCCCACAGTGACTTGCTTTTAGACTGGTTCAGTAGAGCGAACTTGTACGACGTGCCACGAGTCACTGTTTCAACCTTTGAATTTGAAACTCACCAACAAGAAACTGCAGTCCGTCCTCTTTCTGTAACTTTTTACGAAATTTCAATCCAATCCTCAGAGAGAGAGTTATGACGATTTTCCCCAGGTCACCTGTTTTGAATGTAATTCAGGAGTCTGCAAAAAGGCCAAATTCCTCAGATTATATCTCCAAAAATATCACACTAAAAGCTCTGAAATTCGGACCCAAAGTTCAGCGCCAATTCTTCTAAAATGGGTTTTTTTTTAGACTTCTGAAACGTCACAGAAAATAAGTTATAGCGAAAATGCCACGATGACCTATTTTGAGCAGCGAAACCCTAGAATCCAAAGCTCTGATACCAAATGTTATGAAACCAGCTCACAAAAAGATAGAAAAGAGAGATCCACGCCTTAGAATTCAGCCTCTTCGAGGGGGCAACCTCCTTTACAATACATAAATGAACAATTCTTGGCTGATACAAATGAAAATACCTCCTTTCTATATATAGGAGTCTAAGTGGTCCCAATACAATCAAAGCCTACATAACAATAATATTGTAGGGCACAACAATAACAATAGTGGGCTTCTATGTGGCACAATAGTAACAATATGGGCACTACATGGGTACATCAATATAATAAGTGGGTTATACTAACAACAATAGGGGGGTAATAGGGCACAACAATATAAATAAGGGGTATAACTACAATAGTAATGGGGTAATCACTAGTATTATAGGGACCCAACACTGAAGTTACGCCAGGTAGCCTTCGAAAACGCTCTTGTTTTACATCAGCGTTAGTAGATAAATGCTGCTTCAGTCAATCTCCGTGAGCTTGTGAACGTCGCGCTTCATTGACTCTTTACCCCAGTACATGTATCAAGTTCAGATCTGATTGTTGATGGTGAACAACGATCAGACACTTGAAAGGTTAAAATCATTCACTGGCGACTCCTTCACTGAAAAATCCAGAGATCAATGCTTCATGGTGACTTCACTGTAGAGAGATCAGTAGCTTTGAGATTTTCAAGATGGATCGGATCGCAAGAAGATATGCTCCCTTGAGCCGAGATCACATCCCTGGTTTTCCAAATAAGATTCCCAAGGTAGATTGGTCAAGGAATTTGCCTATATTTAAAGATGATGGTAAGAAGGATGCTGCTCTACATCTAGTTAGATTTCATATGCATATTCGCAAATTCAAAGTCAATTTTCCTGAAGATTGCTTGATGAAGATATTCTTGGCCACTCTGGAAGGTACAGCTCAATCATAGTATGAAAGTTTGTCGCCTGCTTGTATTTACTCTTTAAAGGATTTTCATGCTATGTTCATTGAACGATATAAGGACTCTTATCCATCATTGAATTTAGTTCAAGACTGTTGCAAGCATGCCTATAGTTTTATTGAAAGCCTTGAGAAGTTTTATGAAGATGATAATTTCATGGATGAAGAGATCATGGAAGCCCTGTATGAAAAGCCGTTTCAGCAGCACATAGAAATCTTAGAGGATACTTGTCAAGATCAGCAGGTTGAAGATGGCCATATGGCTGTAATTGATGAAAGAGAAGAGCTAGTTTCAGATCTGCCCACAGAAGAAGACAGCGTGCAAGATAGCCAAGATTCAATTTTAGAATGTAATGCAGTCAACTCAGCTATTTCAAATCAAAATTCAGATCATGGTGACCAAGAATACCTTGTGCCAAATCCTGAAAAGGAGAGTTTTGTTGTTGAGATCATGGACAAAGTTCTTGATCCAAATGTCCTTATGCCATCAGAACAGAGCCTGTATGAGGAGGTAATTCAGCCAGCTCATGAACATCAAGATGAGATCTTTGTTCAAGTAAGTGAAAACTCTTCTTTCAATCATAATTTGGATAGTTTGATTGCCATGTCATATGAAGATGATCAACAATGTTTCCAAGTTTCAGAAGATCAGGACTGTCATTCAGATTTTTCATGTTTTAAAATGTTATTTCAAGAAGACAAGCCTTGTTTGAGCAGAAGAAAACCAAAGCCATTGTCTCCTTTGTCTGAAGAGGACATAGATCAACTCTTGAAAGGTCATGCTACAACCCAAGCTAAAGCAGATTTGCAGTGCACACATGGTCACGAAAGTGTTGGTGAAACTTCCTCCTCTTTTGAAAATGATGACAGTCTTGTAATTAGTTTTATAGATCAGAAAACAGATAATATTTTCCTTCACAAAGATGATAAGGCTGTCATGTTTGATGATCTTGAAGATTGTTTTCTGTTTAAGAATGACCTAGACCATGAAATTGAGGAATATAAGCTTGAGAGAGACAATATGTCAAAATTTCTCACGGTCCAGGAATTTACAGCCAACACTCATATGGCAGAAGCTTATACTTCTCTGTGCCTTCCTATCAATCAGCAACCCACTGTTCTTTCAGATCAGAATGAAGCGAGTACTTATATTTTTGCAGCTGGATCTCCAAACAAGGTAGTGCTTCAGGATTATCAAGATCCCTTCGGCATTCTTCTGCAAGTATTAGAAACGATAAATGTTACCTGGTTCATTATCATAAGCTTTGGTTTCAGTGGTTATTTTGAGTTGCCTACAGGTTCATCGTTTCGCCTGCTCGAGATAAGCGAGAGCAGAAATTTTGTATGTAGCCATCTGCTGGATTGGTTACATTGGAAAGCTCATTATACATGATTGTACATATTTCATTAGTATGCAGGTGGTTGTCATCATGATTCCAAATCTTGATGGATTGCTGCCGTTTTTCCAAAAGCTTTGTAAAGTTTTGTTTTAAGTCGGTCATGAGTCATTTGTGTTTGGTCTGTTGAGTGAGTTTTTCAAGTTATTTCAATTTTCCATCTAGTCAGTTTGAGTCAAGTTCCAGTTAAGTTTCAGTCAGTTTTCAGTCAGGTTTCAGTCAATAAATGAGTCAAAGTCTTGTGTCGTTTGCCGAAATAATGACTCCATCGCCCAATGGTTGAAAGCACTGGTCTGCTCTCCCAGAGGTCTGAGGTTCTTGGTACCTCCAAGGAGCTACCATCCCCATTGGAGCCAATGTTAGTGTCGGTCTTGAAAGCCCTCCATCAGTGATCAAAGCTCTTTGCATTTGCATTTAGTAGGTGTCTCATCAGTGTCAAAGTTTGCATCCCGTTAGGCATGCCATAACCCTGATGGAGGAGCTGGTCTATTCATACCCCTCTTGGCTTTGCTGGATCAGGTCATATCATGTCAATTAGTTTTTCAAGCTTGTCTTGTCTTGTCTTAAGGTCAAAGGTCCTAGGTCTAGGGTTTTGGTCATTTGTCTCAGCAAGGTCATGTCTTTGAAAGTCCTTGAGTGACCAGCAAGCCAGAGGGAGGATGGTAAACATGTTTCTTTGATATTCTGATTATGTACAGTTCATTTTTAAACTTGGATTTAAAAACTCTGTTTTTAAAGCCAAAGTCATGATAAATTTTTGTAAAAAGAATAAATTTTCAAAAAGTCTTCAAAAAGGCAGCAACAACCCTGGTCCCCTTGCCACAGTCCTTCAGATGATCTACCTACAAAAAGAATCAAGTCAAAGCACTCAAAAAGTCAACTTCGGGATAAAGGAAACCAAAAAATCAGTGTTTTAAAAAAGTGTCAAAATAGACTTTATAAAGTGGGTTTATTGATGAAATTTTTTCAAATGAAGATTATAAAAGGTCATATTCCCTCCTTTCACTCTCATTGTGCATTTCAAAGCTTGCAAGAGAGGTTGTGAGAGAGTGATTGGAGAAAGGGCGAAATTAAAGTGATTTCGGGTAGTTTGGAGGTGCGCGACCCGTTCAAGGAGGTGCGCGACCTGTTGGGCGGTGCGCGACCTGTCCAGACCCTTCCCGCAGTGCAAATTTACTACGGGCGCGACCCGTTGGGCGGTGCGGGACCCGTTGGGAAGCCTGCGCGACTCGTTCAGCTGTTTGCATTCAAACTTCAAGCAAATTCCTCAATTTCCCTTCAACTCTTCTCAATCGGTCGAGGTAGGCTCTTTATGCATGGTTTTCAAGATTGGTGGTGAATGTAAGGTTGTGTGTTATGATTCTAACCTCAAAAGTTGCAAATGAATGGATTGATATGACTGCAATGTTCATGCCCAAATGGTGTTAGGGTTTATTATGTTTCAAGTTTTTTTTTTTTCCGTTTGGTTGATTTCCTTTCCCTTTCCTTTTACCCACACTCATATACACTTTCTTTTTCCCATGATTATTTTATCAATGACATACAAATCCCCTTCCCATCCCTAAATCACTAAAACTACAAACCCTACCCCTCTCCCAAAGTATCAAAAACAAAACAAAGTGAAACCCTAAATCCCCTCTACCATATACATGTAAAAAGCAAAGAAAAGATTCATGTGAAAACAGTAGCCAATATTGGTGAATATATCAGCAAATTTTGTATATGGTTTCCCTATTTCCCTATTGATACATATATGCATATGTGCTCATGTTCACTTATATGTATGTTTTTCCCATATGTAAAACTCTTTGCAAATGATTTCCTTTATAAAAATGTGTTCCTATATGAATATGATTTGCAAAGCTTCCCTTAAAAACTCCCTGTTGTTGTTATATATTCCCATTCCTTGTTAAAAAATTCCCTCCCCTAACATTTCCCTCATGTTTGGTTCCCCTTGAAACAGCATAGATTTCAGCACCTTTTGCAGGCAGAGACAGCAGTTCATTTTGTCCACTTTGCTCCAAAACCATGTCAGAAACTGAAACTTATGAGCAAAGTGATGACCATTCATCATCTACAGAGATTGAGGAATAGAGGAGGCCTCGTAGAGGAGGTAAGGGAGGACATCATAAGCGGGAGGAGCCTACTTCTTTGGCAGAATTAGAGGCCTGTCCTTTGGCAGTGAATTGTTTCCAGTACATGTCTTGCTATCAGTTTTGTGAGAGGATCTCTCAGATTCAGCATCATAGAGAGTTGGCCCGCTTGTTTGTCTTACACCTCCATGATGGACATGTCACTCTTGCAGGGGTGAATTTCACATTGACACCTGAGGTGATCTCACAGGCTACAGGGATACCAAATGTGGGTGAGGTGTGGCCTAAGCGCAGATTACTTGATTTTGTTCACTTTGAGCCCTATGTCTGGCCATCATTTGTGAGACTGTTGACGGGTGTTTTCCCATTCAGATTTCTCCGGAGCGAGTATGCTCCCCTCATGAGACTTATCATGCATTACTTTACCTGTGAGGGCAGATTTTCACAGGTGTATTCATATCACATTCGCCTTTTGATGCATTTCACCCGAGTGAGGATGATGAACCTCCCGGTCTTCTTGTTTCATATCATTCATAGGATGGTGCCCATGTTGCAGAGGAAGACCCCGGCTCAGCAGTACAGGAGCCTTTGCCATTATGGTTTGATTCAGCTCATAGTCTCACATCAGTTGACTCAGCAGGGCATCTCATGGGAGGAGTTCATCTCCCGTGAGTTTTTCACAGTGCCACCTCAGCCACATAAGGAGGCCATTCATGAGGAGGGAGGACCATCTCAGCAGCCTGATGCTCCCATCACCCGACATGCCAGTTCCACTCCTTTGGTCACCTATCAGAAAGGCCCAAGGGCCTTATTTGCAGCAGCTAGGCGAGTACTATCTCCACAGCAGGTGGAAGGGGTCTCGCTTTCATCTTCAGATCAGCGAGTGTTATCTCCACATCAGGTGGAAGGGGCCTCTCTTTCTTCACCAGCACAGGTACTGCAGAGGGGCAAAGAGCCCATGATTCATGAGGATCCGGTGATTGATCTTGAGGCCAGTTCTCCTAGCCAAGAGGCAAAGGAGATCATTCAGCATCTCAGGGCCGAGAATGATCAGAGGAGACTTGAGGGTGCTCGATGGACTATTACTTACTTGGAGCAGTGGAACAAATAGGTAGAGGAGGAGAAAGTTCTTGATGAGCTATGGAGGATTCGTAGTGACCGAGTCCTAAACCGAAGGAGGCCCGGTGATCCTTTGCCTCCTGATCGTGAGTCTATGCTCATCCAGGTCAATGCACATTTAGAGAGGCGTTTAGCTAAGGCCAACCAAGAGAAGAAGCTGCTGAGAAACATGAAAAATCACTATTGGGCAAGGATGCATGTTTGCAAGGCTAAAATGAAAGTTTTTCAAAGGAGGTTGACCGAGGCACTAAAACGGAGAAAAAGGCCAAATCCACTCCGTATCTTGGCTGAGGCATCCCTCAAGGATCATGGCACTCACTAGCATCATCTCCAGCACAAATCCCAAAATTTTTTAAGAATTTTGGGTAATTTTGGTATTTTTGGGAAATTTATAGGTTTTGGCTTCTCAACGGGTCTCACCCCCGGCGAGACCCTTTGTCATTGTAGCTCCGTTTTGCGAAAACTCAGCATTTCTAGATTTTTCATGCAAAGTTACACATTCCTATGGATGTACTTGAGTTTTTTATGGAGTTTTGGGCCTCCAAAAGGTCAAAATACAGCCAAATTTTGACTTTCTGCCCCTTTTTTGAGCTGCAGAAGTAGTCTTGGGAGAATTAACTTTTGACTAGGAAAATGACCTCCAAATCCAAAAATTGCGGTTGGGTTGGAAAGTAGACTCAGATACCTTTCCAACGAGATATCCTGCGCCTCATTCTGACACCGGGAAGGCCCCCAAACAGGGCTTCAAACTGTGCAACCCGTTGAGGAAAAGTTGCCAGATTTGACCAGTTCAGCCCAGAAATTGCAGTTTTGACCTTTTTCGACTTTCTGAGGTTAATGATGATCTTGATGGATGTAATTGTGACACTTTTTGGATATTTTTACTCTTTTTTAACTCTTCTAGAAGTTTCTATCATGTAAAGGGTAAAAATTGACTGTATGAACTGGTTTCCAAGTTTATAGAGGCAAGTTGTTTTGACTGCCTATTTTCTAGTGCTTAGTTTAGAAGTGGTTCAAACAGCTGCTAGGATAGTGAGCTCGACCCATGGAGGTAGGGAAAGAGGTTAGATCATCTATATTATGTACTTTCTTGCTCATTTTCATGGTTGGACTCTTGAGGGAGAAGCTATCATTGTATTATCACTTGTATCTCTGCAATATTTGGCTAAGGAAGACCAGGGTTTTGCAGTCATCTTTGGGATTCTTGTGGACTCATGTGTTGATGGTGTGTTTCTTAATGTTCTTGTAAGCTTTGTTATGTGATTCATTTCCTTTCTATACTGCTGCATATTAAACAAATGAAGTGTTAAAGTAAGAATTCATGCTTGCCATGCTTTGCTTTTAAATTTGTTTAATTTCGATGTTTTCTACTGTCTAAAGAGAATTCATATTCATTGTTTGCTCTCTTTAGCCTTCTTATCTTTCATTCCTAACCATCCACTTCAGTCAAAGACATCAGCACTGTCTCCTACCTCGCCCCAAGGAACTCCCTGCAGAAACTGTGTCAAATCCCCGCACCCTAAATTGCAGTTCCTCAATTTGCCACCAAAAACCCCAAAAACCCCCAAATCAACCTTTTATAATCATTTTACTAGCCTAATATCAGTGTTACCGTGTTGGTCATCTCATCCCATTGAAGATCTACCGAGATTGACCGGAGAGAGCCTTCTCCTGCCCCGTAGGGCTAGCTACGAGGCTGAATGGTTTGATGTAGCTTTGAGGTTTGCCTTTCTCATCCTGAGGTGAAATTTCAAGCGCTAACAAGTGCGATGGAAATGGCAATGGCAGCAACGGGGAGTGTCTTCATCGACAGGGGTGCGCGAAGATCCTCCTCGAGAGGTGCCTCGACAGCTGAGCATTCGATGTCGAGGCCGAACCATGATTTCAGGGCCAAACAGAGATTCTGTGCCTGATGCTAGGATAGAGCTCAATGCTAAATTGAATTCCAGAACAATCACAGGAAGACCATATGCAGGCAGGGGAGTAGCCCAAACAGAAAGGCAAATTCTTGGAGCGGCCAACAGCTCCAGAGGCTGCATAAACAAACGGAACAGACCCTGAATTTGCACTGTGAATCCCATCCCGCAGCCATATATAACACACCTGCCTATGCCTCGAGGCCCTCCCGCCATTACTGTGGCATTCATGGGAGCCGAGGAGTCAGACCCTGCCTTGCATGTGGAGGTGAACGGAGCATTTATGCTCCCCTGCTGAATGCCCTTAATCCCAATCCTGCGCAGCTGATAGTGTCCCCGCCCCCATGTGTGAACTTCTCCTCTGCGCATGGATGGCAGGTGGCCGCGGGTGATCGCCCGTCCCATCCCTTCAATCACCCGCATCCGGGGAAATATAAAAATAATATAATGAACACATGGAAAAGTAATAAACTAGTCTTTAACTAATTAGTGATGGTGTTTAAATCTAGTTGTTTGTGAAGATTTTCTTTACCTCCCATGTTGGACCATCCACAACTATGAATATCATACTATTTTAATATATTGAATGCCACATTATTCTCATTCATACATAAAGACATGTAACATCACATACATATCATCCTTAATTTTCCATTGTTTACAAAATAGAGATAAATTTTATTCTCATTTAATATTTTTCTATCTCCCTATTTTAACTACTATTTTAAATGTGATTACCATATTCTTATCGTAAGTAGCTATTATCATTATGATTGTTTTGTTTACACTAAATTTTATTGTAGAGTAACTACAAAATTCATTTATGGAATCAAAAGGTATTTGGAGACTATTCTCTGTGGTTTGAAAATAACATATTTGATATAATTTATAAGTGGGTATCTAATCAACAAGAATTTGTAAATTTTCAAATCTTTCAAAAAGTTAATAATTGCTAACAATTTTTTTGTACACTTCCCCGGTAATAGATTTTAGAATAACAAAGTGGCTAATGGTTAATCTATTGTATTGGAGATAGGCTCAGGGTGCCCTAAAATTATTTTTTTATAACGTTAATTTACTTATTTTTCTCTCTAAAAAGTTTCCAATAACATGGAAAAGGTGATACTAAGATATCACTTCCATTGTGAAAAAAATATATAGCATTACTTATTTCACTTCCAATGTAAATAAAAGATGTCACTTTGAAATAAATTTATCTAAAATGGATTTATTGAAAATATGTTTGAGAAACACATGCAAGGATGGCCATTTCAACTGTTAAAACCCTAAGGATCATGTTCTTTATGTATGGCATTTTACATATTGAAGATTGAAGAGGGGAAAGTAGCATGGAACATTTAAAACATTTTCTTAACTTATATTCAGTTGAAGAAATAAAAAAAATTATAGATGACACTTAAAAGGGATAAAAGTATCATATTACTATTAATTTATATTGTCACATTCAAAATTACAAAATTACAAGAGTGTTCAATTGTCATATTTCTAACTTACAAAATTCATATGTGGATCTTTTTTTCTAGATTAGATTATACCTAAATGTTATAGACTCAGCTTCAGGGCTTGTCATTTGCATCATCTACTCATATGGCTTGTGGGTGATAGGAATGCAACTCTCCATAATATGGTCATGGTCAAATTATATCATCTTCCATCTCCTTGGTTCACCTTCCGTCACTTTGATATCTCTGAGACTAATCCAAGATGCTATGACTAGATGATTATATTGGCAAGATATATATTCAGGCATAAAATTTCTATCACTAATGTGAGCACCTTATTTTTTCGCCTTCTCAAAAAAATGACCCATCACAATAATGTAACCAATTTGGTATGTGAATTGTCCATGTTCATACGATCACACCAACCTGCATTTTACATATGTGCATCACATCAAATAGTAAGCCATGTTCTCTTCATTTCTTGGGGGGGAAACGATAGCAAAAACATCACCTGCAACCGAAATATAAAATTTTAATTAGTTATACATTTGATATTTCAATTTATAGATGGAACCATTAATGATGGATGCCGCATACCTTCCCTTACAACATCAAAGACTCGATCATGATCAAGTGAAACGACGGTCTCTTCAACGTGCATCTCTTGCCACGTCGGAATTGGATGAGGTCCCTTTGTATTAAGAGGGATATATTTCTATCATTTCACATACCTGTGCTTTTCACATTGTTCAAGTCTACAACCATCTGCACCAATGCAAAAACTCACAAAAACATGTGAATTTTCTTATCTCGATGGCAAATATTTATCCCATGTCTTTACTCTGCACTGAGTGTAATTCTCTTGTTCCTTCTTTAGTATTACAGTTTCAAGGAATGGATCTATTCACATCACCAAGTTCAACATTCCAGAAGAACCTACGCACATTCCTAATTTTTTCCTGGCCTCCATGTCTTAAATGGGATATGCACTAGTTTACCACCTCTACAGATGATTTGAGTCTATTTGCATCGTGGCTCATTAGGTACCTCCTAAGTGCTTATTTCACACAAGAATTTGCACCATCATGCTCATTGTTTCCATGTCATGTTTCAAAATAGCTCCAAGTTTTTTGAATCTGTGTCTCCTTGTGTAGATGACTCAACCAATAAAAAAATGTGTGCTAACTTGAAGTGCCCTACACAACCATCTCACCAAATCCAATGCTTTCTAAATTATATGTCATTCTTTTTTTATTATTCATAAATCAGGACAAAGCAATGTTGCATGAACAATGTGTCATGTTTGTGATCATCGTTGATGTAGAAGTGATACTCCTTAACCACATCATGTGACTCATTACTATTATTCATACCATAAGCATCCAATTGTGCATGTTTGTACAAAACATCTACGAATATGGATACTTGGTCCAAGTTAGAGTACTCCCTCTAAATTTATGTCTGCAGAGAAAATGTGTAATTCTTAGAAAAGTATACAACTAATAAGATTGTGCCTGATTAGAATACCTCATGAGATTGCTTAAATTAAAAAGATTACTACTTGGACTTGTGTGAGTGTTTGAAATATTTATAGATATGGTTCTGAAACTTCCTCATGAATTCTGAAATAGTAATCTCATTTTCAACAGAGTTGATCCTCCTAAGTGCCAAAGTTGAAGATGATGGTTGATTTACAACTACATACTCATATCCCTTCCATGTGACCATGACATCTCACATCCCAGACTGGTTGGGATCAATAGGAAAGTTCCTTCAAAACAATGTCAAATCACGACATTCAATGCATCTTCTCTAACCTATACATATTTTCTTCTAAAACAACTGTTTTGGCTCCCTTTTCCACAATATTGATGAAAACAAATCATGAATTGTGATAGGAGGAGGGTCATCATGCCAGTTCTTCTTGCAAAATTCCCAGAATGTTTTCTAATGAAGTTGGAATTCAACGTGATATCGGAAACAACATGTGCCACAAATTGTATTAGGCCTAATAAACCATGGTCTCAATTTTCGAAACATGCTTATGGATATCTTGACATGGGGATTACCTTCCTAAGATTCCTCGAACAATGCAACTTCTTTCATTTATACAATGTGCTTAACATGATCTATATACTCACCTTTATATAGGTGATGTCGCACAACATGCTTTCTATCTTGTATAGCATGAGAATGGCTCTCTAGAATCTCTACCACAAGTGGTCTCATTCCTATTATAATCCTGTCTCAGTAGGATTTCCTAGTTATAAGAGCTCAACAAGAATCTTCAATATTTTCATTTACTCAAACCCTGAATTTGGTATGCTTGTGCAATGCTTTCTCGAGACATGGATAAATTTCAACATTGTTGCCAACATTTTTTGTCTTGATGTTCTTGGTGTAAAAATAGCAGTTGTAATTTCCCTATGAGCAACTTGAACATCAGGTTTTCTTGATTTTCCAAACATAGAGAATGCCTTTGATATACTTTTAGTGACATTCACACGTGTCTTCTTACTTTTAACATCTTGGATACCCAAAATCTTTGGGGTATGTTTTATTTTATTATGTTTGATCAACCAATGCAGTATCTGAGCTTCTGTAACAACTAAATGTTTCTCAAAATATTGTCGAACAATGTTACTAACATGCTCTCTAAAAGTGTGATGAAGGATAAGGTCCCTAAGGTCCTCTCTTGTGCTTGCATCTAATTTTTTTGAAAAACTTCCACCCCTTTCCACACCACTACAACTCATTGTTATCCTATCAATTTGAGAGGGCACAACCCATTCTTATGGTGGTTGATCAACTTGATAGGGAACATCTTGTTCCTCTAGTGGTTGACCAACTTGATAAGGCACATCCTTTTCCTCATGTGGTTGATCGAATTCCATCCCTTCATAGTGGAATACAAAATATAAAAGTGACTAAATCTATAGTGGAATACCAATGCTCAAGATGGCATGTGTGGTTAAATTTTTGTGAGTTGTAAGTGGAGAAAATACCCCTTCAATGGGAGGAAGTATTTTAAGTCTTTGGGACTGGTTTTTTGGGCCAAGGTCTACAATGATGATTGTTAAATTGAGTGTGGGGAGATTTCAAGCAGATGAAGTTCATTTTCCCAATGAAATACATGTTTTTTTATTTAATATAACAAGCAAAACTTATGAAAGAAATGAAATAAAGATGATATAAACAAGTGTCAAATTCTTTGAAATCCACACATCCGCACATCAGGAAAAGAAAACATTCGTGACACCTACATGTCGTATCCACTCAATCAAAGTCGTTGGAACCTTTCTGCAAGCCATCATCAATGGGGATCTCAAGCCTGTCAGACGGATGGTACTCACGTACTCAGTGAAAACCATTTATGGTGACAGAGACAAGGGAGGGTACCAGCGACCACCAGAATTTTATCCAGACATTGTTTCTTCCCACAACGGTCACCTATAGGGTAATATAATTTACCTAAGACTAGTCACTATAGTACCTTAGCCAGACGAGGGAAAAATATTTGACCCTCGAACGGTATGTGATCGACTCGAAACAAAAGTTGTGGGTAGCCACTAAGTGAGCGCGCTAACTAGCATACCTTGGATTTTACCTCCTAGTGACATGACATCACTTCTCAAGGGAATTGTTTTTTTCTAGTGATGAACTATTTTTTAAGCTCCCTACTTAGTTGACTTATGTTTCAAATGTATTTATCATGGATTCTACCCAATATTAATAGTATCTAGCTCTAAAGTCAACCCTTATTATTTATGTACAGTAGGGGCCCATGCCATCTTTAGATGCATTTGTTTATGATTTCCTTATATGCACATTTTGGCAAGCACGCAAGGTGTAAGGCAGAGAAAAGAAGCAAGATCGAGCATTTTTTAAGCACTTGATCGAGCAATATTTTAGTCCTCGATCAAGCTCTTATGTAACCCATGGCTAATTAGGTGCTTGATTGGGCACCTTTTTATTTTAGCAGGATTTTTAAAAAATAAGCCTCATATATAGGCTTAATCAGGCTCCTTTCAATTGTTAAATACCCTCTGCCACAGTCTGTTCTCACATTTTTTGCGCATACCTAATCCAGGTGGATCTTCAAAAAGTACCAGTGGCATGGTAAAAGGCTCAAAACTCAAAGTGGAAGAATTTGGATAAACTTAGCATCATATCGAAGTGTTCATCATCCTTATTCCAATGGTGCAAATGGCACTCAAATCTGAGTTCATATGAAGAAGTTAGAGAAATTCAAAGTTTATGTTTGACTTGTCTAGGTGGCAGGAGGAGATGACATGGCAAACACTCTCAGCGAATGGGGAAGCGCCAAGTGGCAAGCTCCCATTGGTCCCACATATTGCAGATCATAGAAGAAATAGGTCGTGGCTTAAGGAAAATCGGTCATTGTTGCGATGCGATATCGCAATCGCATTTCACAAGGGTTAAAGAATCGACCCCCGGAGCAAGTCAAGCTATGATGTGATCGCAATCGTAGAATTATGTTGCGATTTGCGATATTGCAATCGCATAATTATGTTGTGATTTGCGATATCGTAATCGCATTTCACAAGGGAAAGTAGTCACATGTTAAACCAAACTTAGGTTTCCTACGATTGCAATTTGCGGTATGGGCTCCTGGATATGACATATTATATATTGTGGTTAATAGTTCATCGAGTATGTGGTTATCGTAAGGTGCTTGATGTATGGGTTTTGGGTTGCCTGCTAATTGGAAACGCCAATGGGGAACAACTGATAGTGAAAGTTGTTGATTTAAAAATGAACGGTTAAGAGTTTTTCCATGTTTATAAGGTTTGTTTCTGCATATCATGTGTGACCCGAGATTCTTGTATTAAGAAACAAACTCACCTGATAAACTTGCTCTATTGTTTAGAATTGCCTCGGAGTTTATGGGTTTACCTCCAGCATATATAAAGGACTATCCGTGTGGGAGAAAGGCAGAGAGGACTGGAATATTAGTTCAGAAGCTATTGAGCACAACAGACCCTGGCCTGGAAGCAAGTCGGGACCTCGCCTTGAGCAGCAAGGAGGTTTTGAGAAGTTGTAGAAGGCATGATTGTATGAATTGGGTATTCGGATAAGCATTTTTGCACGATTTTTCGCCAAAATTTCATTGGTACTGTCTGTTTTCTGAAGCTGGGCTCTCCATTCTTTGTCGATCTTCCAACGTGGAGTTATAAGGATTGTAATCAAATGTTGCTTGTACTTTATCTCTTTTTATGCCACTTAATGAAAGAATGCATCCCCACTATTGGGCAGGACCCGAAGACATAGTCCAAATTGGATGAACTCTGTAATCAAATATTTGTGTCATGGTTTCTTTTATATCGTGTTATTTCCGCATTGTTTTATGTGTTCTTAAGTTCCATGGTTTATAAGCTCTATTTCATGAAATTTTGATGCATCTATAAGTAAAAGATCTTGGATCAAGTTAGGTATCAAAGCAGGTCTTTGTTGATGTGAATTGCATGAGTATATGCTAACCCGGAACAAGCTGCGAAAAGGAGAAGGAATTCTTAAGTCCTTTGATCCTGAAGCAGGACGTGCAGAATGAAGAAGAAGCATGTCCAATGAAGAATCTCGATGGGAAGAGGAACAAAATTTCCGCAAGGTATTCTACAATATGGCAAAGAAAGTGGACAAGTTATTTTTAGAGTATGAGAAGGCACTTGGGCACGAGAAGGGGGATGTCTATGACAATAGATCAGCAAATCATGAAGGCGGTGGAGAAGAGCCTCCTCCCTCTCCTTCTTCAAGTGATAGTTATCATCACTCTGGAGTACTAAAGAAGGTATGTTTTTGATGATTATTTCAGTATCTTTTCATTAGAACTTACAAACCTTTTGCATCATGAACTAGGAAAATGATAAAGAATTATAATAAAACATGTGAGATTAATATGCAAGACGAAAACGCTGACAATTGTCATTTCCTTGTGCGGGAAGGAGGAATAACGAGAAGTTGTCGTTCCAAAGGAAAGGACAAGGACCGGTTAACCGTTGTCCCTTTGACGGGAGACCGAATGCAAACAAGGAAAAGCAAATCAAAGCGAATCAGCCCGGAAAAGGAGGTGGAGATATCAGCTCGGCGCAGGAGAGAAAAGAAATGACTGAGGACTAACGGTTAGGCGAATCCCTCAGGATCCTTGATCCTGAGGGATCGCTGTTTTATCTATTTCTGCACTTAGATATCTCCGCCGTCACCCTTATAAAAGGGGCAGCACTGTTAGCTCGGAGGAGAGTTAGATACGGTTATGCTTTTATGTAATTTTTTTTAAGATCAAAAATTTGATCATCAAGTCTCATTAAGAACTGGTTTATTGTAATTCTGCTCTATGCATTATTACAAACTTGGTTATCACTTCATCTCTGAGTCTGGATTAACTTCAAGCGATGTACCCCTGGAGGCTAAGGGCCCAGCCCTGGAGGACACTTGCTCCGGTATTATTACGTTTGGTTTATGCGTGATTTGCTTATCAATGTTATTTGGTAATCTTATGTGTCTTATAAGTTTACATCACATGCTCTGTTATGTTTAATTCATTAAGGTTTATACAGACAGAACTATTGTATTGACTCTGCATCATATTACTGTTCTTTTAAGAGTTGATCTAATATTACTAGTCTTGACAGAATATTGTTACTGTTCCATTACAGAGATTTTGTGTTGTGCACCTGTTTATTAACGTTATGGAATTCATATTGGGAGTTATGTTCTTTACGATTGTTGGATTTATGAACAATGCTGTTCTATTTTGAAACACAGTCGTATTCTTTCTAAATGAGATTGATACTTGGATCATATTACTATTTAAGTGTGTTGTGTGCGTATATGGTTTTCAAGCACTGTTCCATAATTTATCAGTAATCATTGTTGTTCCATTGGTGTGTGCTGTTCAATTCGCCCTTAAGAGTGAAATATTGCCGTTTGATTACGATTAATGCATTTGATCTGATAGATTAAGATTGTTACTGCTTGTGAGACTTAGTTGTTGTTCTATTTCTTAGCTGTTGTTCCATTTCGGATTTGTTGTTCCATTGCAGACTTGTTGTTCGATTTCTTAATTGTTGTTCCATTTCTCATCTGCCATTCCATTTATTGGTGTTGGTGTGAAGAACGATCTCAAGCTGTAGTGAGCATTGGCATTTACTGTCCGGCTCCCAGATCCACGATCTGTTCTCTGATTTCCTTTTCCATCAGTTTCCAAAGGGATGGGTTATTGCTACTGAACCCTTGACTGATAAGTTGCTTAGTCTTTTGAATGTGTGATTTAATCTTTTGAAGAAGTTAAGCTGTAGACAAGCATTTACTCTTGTATTTCTGAAAAATTGTACTACTAGCATTACTCTGGCAAGTGATAGCCTCAGACTAAGACACTCTTTGAAATAACAAAACGTTCCCAAATTGAGATATTAATGTGAGGTAATTAGAGGTGAAAGAGACCATTTTTATAGCTCTACATTTTGGCGTCGTTGCCGGGGAAAGAGTGTAGCCATTTGTTCCTTTTTTCCAAAGTAGTGTACGAACCTATTAGGGAAGAATTGGATTTTAAAAACAGAAGGTAAGAACCTACGTGTGGAGCATGTAAAAGCCCTGCTCCTCTGTCCGCTTTCCTACAGATTTTCTGTTGTTTTCTTTGAATAGAATTTAGTAGTTAATTTGAGTGCATGACTAAGCAGAAAAAGCCAGAAAAAAATCCCAAACCTATACCCAAGCCAGAAAAAGCTAAGGGGTCGGTGACCCTTGGCCGACCAACCTTCATAGACGAAATCTACAAGAAAGTAGAATCTCAGCCCTCAGTAGGACCCAGGAAAGTCATTTCTAAACAGCCTACTAGTTCCCTTCAGGCCACAGGATCACCATCTGTAGCCTTTGCTGAGGTGCATAGTAAAACTGAAGAGTAGGACTTTCAAGAAATTGAAAATTCTACTCTAGAACTATTGCAGGAAGGGAATTTCAGCAATCTTTGTGAAGGAAAGAAGAGACAGGGGAAACTGAGGAACCAAGGTCTCCTATTGGAACAACTCAGCCATTAAACAGCCCAGACAAGGGAAGTGCTGCAAAAATAATTGTTGAAGAAACTCAATCTCCTCAGACATCAGGCATTCTCATTATCCCAGATAGAGGAAGTGCTATTAAAACTATTCCTGTTAAAGCCATTCCCTCTCAACCGAGGAATACCCTCCTAGATATCCTAGAAGGTTATTGGCATATATTCGACCCAATGGCTCAAAACTAGCCAAACACCTAAACCTCTACATTACAATACCCCATAGTGGATTCTGTAGCAAATGCGCCTATGAAAGCAATCCCTCTTCAACATATCCCTACATTCCACGGTCTTACATCAGAAGATCTAGATGCATTTTTATTTGAATTTGATGTACTGTGCAAGGGATATGATTACACCACCGACCCCCAGAAACTGAAACTATTTCCCTCTACATTAAAAGGGGCTGCTTTAAGATGGTTTATGGGATTAGGTGGCGGGGTTATAAATAACTGGGATCAAATGAAATAATCTTTTCTAAAAAAATATCAGGATTATTGCAGGTCTAGAGAACTGAAGGACGAAATATTCCAGATGACAGCTAGACCGAATGAAACATTAGAGGAGTATGTGGAACGTTTCCAGTATAATCTACAAAGATCTCCTTATGCATCACTACCTTTACCTGATAATGTGTTAAAAACAGCATTAATAAGGGGCATGAAGGAACAATGGATTGAAACATTAAACATTATGGGAAAAGGGGATATTTATCAAGAAAATTTTGCTGACATTATTGATTTATGTATCAGGAGCTCGAGAGGCAGCACAAGAGTAAAACCGGCAGAACATGATCGGTTTGTAAGAGATAATAAAATTTCAGCAGAAGGAGTAACACGTGTAGAAATTGGAAATTTATTGGAAAATTTTAAAACTGATATACTAGGGACACTAACTACACAACTTGATATTATGTAGGCCAAACAGAAGCAAATGGAGGCAGAACCAAATTTGGCAATCTTCTGTCCCCGATGTAGGAAAAAGCATAGCCACAAGGAGTGTCCACTGGATGCAGTCCAAACATGCGCCATCTGTACAAAAGATCACCTTACAGAGAGTTGTCCCTCACTTCCTAGATTGAAAGCGGTATATAAGGAAGCGGAAGAAGAGCCAGAATCGGTGTATTTGCTCAACCAGCACCGTCCGTGGCAGTCGAGACAATCTGGTATGTTTCCAGACCCAACTTCTTCTTTTCAGCCTCCGCAGTATAATGCTCAACAATATAATATGTGGCAAAGTCAATCCCAATCCCCGTTTCCAAACTGGTCACCATAGTTATTTCCTTCTTCAAACCCGTGGCTGAATCAGGCAAGCCAATCTAGTTGGCCGAATCTTCCTTATACCCCACCATATTGGCAAAGTAACTCATGTCCACCACAATGGACTCCCCCTAGCTCACAAAGTTCAGCCTAGTAGACAAACTGGCAGAGACCGATGCATCAGCCAGTAGGAACCATTCCGCTCCCTCAACCTACACTGCCAGCCTTACAACAAAATCCCCAGTCTAATCTGAGACCGCAACTCCCAGCCCAACCCAACCCCAATCCAAATAACAGACTGGTTCAATCTGTCCAAATCATAGAAACACCAGATCTAGGAGCCGATCTAAGGGAGTGTAATGATCTTCAGTTAAGATCTGGGCGTATTATTGAAACCGAGAGAGATAAGACAGTTCAGGTTGAAGATCAGTTACCCAGAGAACATCTGTCACAACAAGAGGATATGAATAAACAACAAACTCATAATCAAGCAACCACATCCTCTCCTCCGTTCCCAAAATGATTAGTCATACCTCGACCTATACAATATCCTGATTTTGACATTCTGGGAGAATTACAAAATCTGTACATAAAAATTCCATTCCTCCAAGCCATTCAAGACATCCCGATATACGCAAAAACTATCAAAGAATTATGCATAAAGAAACCAAGGAATATAACAAATAATCCAAGATTCCAAGTAGTCGGCACTTTATCTGACTTACTATCAGGGAAAGAAACACCCATTAAATATGAAGACCCAGGAAATCCAATTGTAACTGTCCAAATTTATGGGCAGACCCTGTCCAATGCCTTAGTTGATCTAGGAGCTGCAATTAATATCTTAACAACCACTACTTGCCAAAAGTTAGGCATTATATCTGTAGAACCCACCTCTACCTTGCTAGAATTGGCTAACTGATCCGTGGTTAGGCCGGAGAGTACACTACATGATGTCATGGTCTCTGTTGATTCCTGGGAATATCCAACCGATTTTTTGATAATAAATCCCAAAACCCGACTTGATGGACATCCATTGATTTTAGGTAGACCTTGGCTTGCCACTGTCGATGCTTATATCGGCTGCCAGCAAGGAAATATGACCATAACGAGAGGACCAAATATCAAGAACTTAGTTCTATATCCTCCAGCGTAGCCAAGTGTCACAATAATCAAAACTAATAAGCACCCTGTATCATACCTTACTGATAACATTAGATCTCCATTAACTATACAAGAGGCACTTGATTTCAAAGACCAAACAGAAGATGATGCCATTAATAATTTCATTAGTCAAACTGAATCCAGATCCTACACACAGTGTCATATGATAGAAGCAGCATTTGATAATGAATTAGAAGAAGATCCTCTGAAAGATACACATGATCAAACAATACCTGTTACTTCTGTTGCAAATAGTAAAATTGTGGAAATTGAACCGGGAAAAACCTTAAATATTAATTCCAACCTCACACCTGAACAAAAAATGAAGCTCATCCATCTGTTAAAAAAATATAAAGAAGCATTTGCATGGGCCTACCCTGATATGAAAGGAATTGACCCCCAATTATGTACACACCACATTTATATAGAAAAGGATGCGAGACCTGTTCGTCAACCTCAAAGGAGACTTAATCCTCATCTAAAATATGTGGTAAAAGCTGAACTTCAAAAACTTTTAGATGTCAATTTTATCTATCCTATCTCTGATAGTAAATGGGTCTCTCCGCTTGTGGTGGTACCAAAAAAGAATGGGAAATGGAGAATCTGTGTTGACTACAGGGAGCTAAATAAAGCAACACAAAAAGACCACTTCCCTCTCCCATTCATCGACCAGGCATTAGACACTTTAGTAGGAAAGAAATTCTTTTCTTTCCTGGATGGCTTCAGTGGATACAATCAGATTCAGATTGTCCTTGAAGACCAAGACAAAACTACTTTTACTTGTCCTTGGGGAACATTTTCCTACCGAGTTCTACCTTTTGGCTTATGCAATGCTCCTGCCACATTTCAAAGGGCTATCCTTAGCATTTTTGCATATTTAATAAATGACGGACTTGAAGTATACATGGATGACTTTACACCATATGGAGATGATTTCAATCTAGCATTGGATACCCTAGAAAAATTCCTACAACGTTGCATTGCTACCAGGCTTTGTTTAAGCCACGAAAAATGTTATATGATGATGACTGAAGGACTTATCCTAGGACACTATATTTCAGCAGCTGGCATTCAGGTAGACCTAGCCAAAATCCAAATACTTTTGCTTATTCCCACTCCTACCACTCAAATAGAGGTACGCAGTTTTCTTGGATTTTCTGGTTATTATAGGAGATTTATAGAACATTATTTGCACATTGTTGCACCTCTATATGCACTAACTGGTAGCATTGATTTTCTTTGGACAGAAAAATGTGAACGTGCTTTCAAGGACTTGAAGAAGCTTGTATCCACAGCCCCAGTCCTTCGAGGACCAAATTGGGATTTGCCATTCCAGATATCATCTGATGCCTCAGATACAGCCATTGGAGCGGTCTTTGGGCAGGAAGAGGATAAAAAGACATATGCAATTTATTACATTAGCAAAAATTTATCCCCTGCTGAATTAAACTACATTGTTACTGAAAAAGAATTTCTAGCTGTAATACATGCTATCAATAAGTTTAGACATTACATTACTGGATATCCTGTTATCTTGTACACAGATCATTTTGCCATAAAATATTTAGCAAACAAGCCTATCACAAACGGCAGAATAACTAGATCGCTGACTTTATTGCAGGAATTTGGTATTACAATCAAGGATCGACCTGGCAAAGAAAATCATGTAGCCGATTTTCTCTCAAGAATGCCAAAGCCAATCAATGCAGCAGCAGTTGAAGACCAATTTCCGGATGAGCATCTATTTGTTGTGGCTGTTCAAACACCCTGGTATGCTGATGTTGCCAATTACCTAGCAGTAGGTAAATTACCAAAGCATCTAACCCCTAATGAGCGAAAACATATTGTTCAGCAGAGTGCTCGATTTTCTTGGATTGGGGGCTATTTGTTTCACATAGGGGCAGACATGCACATCAGGAGATGCGTTCGAGAAGATGAAATCTTTGAAATTTTAAAAGCCTGCCATGACGGACCATGTGGTGGACATTTCGCTGATCGCAGAACTAGACATAAAGTGCTGCAGACAGGGTATTATTGGCCCACGATTTTCAAAGACTGAAAGAAATTTGTCCAAGCCTGTGACTGTTGCTAGCGAGCAGGACGCCCTGGTCAGTTTGATGAGATGCCTCTGAAACCACAGCTAGTCATCGAACCATTCGAGCGATGGGTTCTTGATTTCGTTGGACCAATTAACCCATCATCAAACCAGAAAACATATATTTTGGTGGCAACAGAATATGTCACCAAGTGGGTTGAAGCAGAGGCATTGCCTAGAGCTACAGAGGACTCTGTCATATAGTTCCTATTCCATCTATTTGTACGTTATGGCCTTCCAAGAGAAATAATTACAGATGGTGGACCACAGTTTGCTGGGAACTGAATAGTTGCAACACTCAACAACTATCATGTCCAGCATAAATTCACTACTCCATACCACCCACAAGCGAATGGACAGGTAGAAAGTAGCAATAAAATAATAGAAGCAATCCTAACGAAAACCATTGCGTCACATAGACGTGATTGGGCTGCCAGACTACCTGAAGCACTATGGGCTTACAACACAACATGGAGAAGCACCACTGGTTACTCACCTTATCAACTAGTGTTTGGAAAACAACCCATTTTCCCCATAGAATTCGAAATCCAAACATTACGAACAGCACAGGAAGTTGGCTTAGATTTAACCAAGCTACAGATTAATCGATTGCAGCAGATCAATGAGCTGAACAAAATTAGGCTCTTTGCACTTCAAAACACTGCCCTGATCCAACAGCAGCGAGCTAAATGGCATGATGCTCTCATTAAAAATAAAGTCTTCCACGAGGGAGACTGGGCTCTTTTGTACGACTCTAGGTTTCAGGACTTCCCCGGGAAACTCCAGACTCGTTGGTTGGGACCATACGAAATCCAGAAGGTACATGACAATGGGACCCTTACTCTAATCACTATTGATGGTTCTGGATATGCCTTCAAGGAAAATGACCATCGAGTTCGTCTCTATTGCAAACCACTCACTCGGGAGTCCTTCTGCCAGCAGCTACGCCGAGACTCTGATATGGAGATTTTAGGGGAGGAAGAGAAGTCTTCCTCACCTATAATTCATTAAGGAATTCATTTCTTTTTACAGTTTGTACATAAGTTCTTTTTTTTAATCATTTTTGTACATATTTTTGAATCAACGTTTTGTTGTTATTATTTTTGTTGTTCCTTTATCTTTTTTCAAAAGAACAACATTTTCTTCTGGTTGTTCCTTTTTCAAAAGAGCAACCCCCTTTGGATCAGTCGTCATCTTGTCGTAATTTGGTTCTTTTTCTTTATTTTTGCATGTTGTGTTGTTCCTTTTCCAAAGGAACAACATTTTTTATTTCTGTCGTTCCTTTTCCAAAGGAATGGCATTTGTGTGTTTTTGTTGTTCCTTTTCCAAAGGAACAACATTCTTGATTTTTGTTGTTCCTTTTCCAAAGGAACGACATTTTCCTGTTTTGTTGTTCCTTTTCTAAAGGAACAAAATTTCGATTTCTACTGTTCCTTTTTCAAAGAAACGGAATATCTGCGTGTTTTACTGTTCCTTTTCCAAAGGAACAACATTTTCGATTTTCGTTGTTCCTTTTTCATAAGGAACGACATTTTTGCATGTTTTGTTGTTCCTTTTCCAAAGGAACAGCATTTTTGATTTATGTTGTTCCTTCTCCAAAGGAACGACATTTTTACGTCTTTTGTTGTTCCTTTTCCAAAGGAACAACATTTTTGGTTGTTGTTGTTCCTTTTTCAAAAGGAATGACATTTCTGTGTGTTTAATGTTCCTTTTCCAAAGGAACAACATTTTTTTTATTTCTGCTGTTCCTTTTTCAAAGGAACAGCATTTGTATGTTCTGTTGTTCCTTTTCCAAAGGAACGACATCTGTGTGTTCTGATGTTCCTTTTTCCAAAGGAACAGCATTTTCCATCTTTGTTGTTCCTTGTTCAAAGGAACGGCATTTGCATTTTCTGCTATTTGTGGTCTTTTGTTGTTCCTTTTTACAAAAGGAACACCACTTGCATGCTTTTGCTCTCCCTGTGAATCAACTTGTTCCTTTTGCTGTTCTAAATTGAGGATGCTTATTGCTCCTGTTCTTTCAAGCCTTTTAGAATACAACTATGCACTTATGCAATGGATACAAAATCACAACATATTGAAATTAGCCAATCATAAATCGCTATCTTTATAAGGCTCTGCATTGGTAAGAGGAAAAAAGGAAGGACACACTTATTTATCATATTTTGTTGTCATTGTTCTACTAATTCTGCTCTGATTGGTTATCTTTATCATGATGATCCCTTTTAATCCTCTTTGATTATTATTTAGGAATAAGAGCAAAGGGTTTATATCTTCCTATTGAGATGTTAAGACTTCTTCCACCATTCCTACTCTTAAGGAGTGTTGAACCACCCTTTGTGTATAAATAAGGGAAAGTACTTTAGGAAAAATAAAGAAAAAAAAGAGTAAACATGACTTATAAGTTGTCAAATGTAGGATAGGGGGTCTCATCAAGAGCCAGCCTACCATGATCATGAGGATGAAAGCGAAGTGGATTTCCCACTATGGCCACCACACCAGGGATATGGTCCAAAAGGTATATCAAATAAACAACCCTTGGAACAGGAGGTCTCATCATGAGCCGGCCTGCCCACTTTTCGCTCCTTCCTCGTGAATGGCATTATGGTTAACTGGTCACCAAGCCAGCATAATGGCCTACATTTTGACATCACACAACATTTCCTAAGTATACACAAAGGATCATGGTTCCATGGGTGAAATAAACAACTCTGCCAAGGTTATGGACACCTGTCGGTAGCAGAGCACTGTTAATGGTATTGAAGTCACATTATTTACACCAATAGGTAAAGTTACTAGCACCCTTCTATTTCTTATACCTTAGTAATTAATCATATATCATTTCCCGACTTATATAACGCATGTAAATTTATTATCACCAATCATGGCAAAGTAGTTGACAATGACCGCTTGAGACTTGGAATGTACGGCAGATGTCCTATCCTCCCAGCCTCACATCATATCACAGCAACTTCTTACGTATTAAGCGATCCAACTCTACGCCTCGATTTCAGGAAATCGTTGTTTTTGTAAACATGGCATGTTGCCATACGTTGTTCCTTTATGACTCTGCTTCAGAGCGGGCGTTGCTCCTTTATTTGATGGCTGGGATAGCCTATCACATTGCGGGGGGGGAGGTTAACCTCATCATTCCCTGGATAACGTGTCAGCTCACTATTCGGGAAGTTGTGTACTAGGGTATGGCACGGCTCAACGACATACTATTTTTATTTTTTTCTGCATGAATTGCTGTTCATAAGCCATTTCTATTGTATACTCTGCTTTTGAACAAGTCTTGCGTCTATTATCCTCTCTGTGTTTCAACAGCACGAACAGCTGCCATTCCATTGAGAGTTACAGTGAAACCATGGGAGGAAGATCGATTCGGAGAGAACCGCAGGTGTTGAGAGTCTTTGCTGCTGCCCGGGAAATCCTGGGGCTGACTTATCTCAACCGCTTGCAGGAGTCTAACGAGACGGTGGCAATTGAATTCTTGCAGAACTTGCAAGAGGATTACTCCACAGTGAGGGGGAGACACATAGCAGTCACCGATGACATAATCGCAGAAGTCTCGGGACTACCAGCCACTAGACCTGTATGGACGTTAAAAAAGGAGAGATTGCAGAAGATTATAGAAATCTTCCGGGACGAAGGCCAGAGCCTGGCAATTAGAGGAAAGGGAGTTCTGCCAGCAGCACTAGGAGAGTCGTGGGCAGAATTGGCAAGGACCATTCAAAGCTACATCACCTGTGAAGGCAGAAAAGACATGGTAAGACCATGACATCTTAAACTCTTAGCTGTACTAAAGCAAAAATGCTCTATAAATTTACCTGCATTTTTGAATTCGTTACTTCATGACATTGCACGAAGCATAAAAAGGCATAGCATGTAGAGTCAGTTATTAGTCATCATGGGTTGATTCGGTTAATTTTCAGCCATAGCCTCACCCAGCAGCAGAGCAGCTCGGAAGAGCTAATTGCCATGATAAATGGGGGATTGACCGCACCATCCCCAAAACGTAAACATGCCACTAGTACACCCGAGCGTCCAAAAAAATGTAGGGAATTAGCAAAATGGAAACATGCCACCAGTACACCCGAGCGTATAGAAAAACGCAAGGAATTGGCAAAGCGTAAACATACCACCGGTACACCCGAACGGCCAAAAAAACGCAGGAAATCAGTCCGGCTAGCAAGGCTACGAGGGAGACTGGAGAAGCCCCAGGAAAACACCATCTGGCTAGTAGAAATTGAAGATGAGCAACCCTCACGGCCAGGAGGGGAGGACAATGAAAAATGAGTGCAAGAAGAAAAAGAAGAAGAGGCCGAGTAATCTGAAGAAGAAGAAGAAAATGAAGAAGGAGCTGAGAAATTTGAAGAAGAAGCCGAGCAATCTAAGCAGGAGGAGGAAATGGAACAGCAGGAAGGTAGCCCATTGCAGGACCCAGTGGGAGAAGATGTATTGGCCGAAGTCTTGGCCAATATGGGTGAATATGGCCAACCTTCCAGTCCATCAGACCTCCATGCCGAAAATAAACCCCAGGAGGAAAATTCACTTGAAGAATCACATGCAAAGGAGGCAGAAGAAGAGAATATGCTTGTTCATGATGAAAAGATGATAGGAGATACTGAACAGGAACAATCCGTTCCTAACCAGAAGACACCAGAAGAAATTCCGGAGGAAGCAGGGGCAGAAAGAGAAGTCGCCCAAGAAATAACAGAACCAGTTAGGGTTCCTGCCCCAGAACAACCAGAGTAGAATAGTGAAGAAACACCCCAAAAGGAAAATCTAGGAACTAGTCACAGTCTAGGCCGCAGTGAACAGCCTGCTGTTCCTTCTAAGGAAATTTTGGAAATTAAAGAATTGCGAAAGGAACAACATAGATTATTGAATATAATAGTCCAGCTCCACCAGCAGATTAGGATCCTGAAAGCAAGGCAAAGGGTAAAAAGGACTTCAGGAAGGAAAAATGTGACCACTCCAGCAAAACCCCTCAAGGCAAAGGGGCGGAGGACCAGAATTCATCCTGCTGTTCCAATTGAAAAGGAACAGCAACGGACTAATATTCACGTTAAGATAGAAATGGACGAGATGTTGACCCGTGATAAGGAAATTCAGACAGAGGCACCACTTTCGAGAGTGATGAGGGTTATGAACTCAAAGCAACGCAATAGGAAAGTTCAGGTAAAACTCCCGGCCTCCACTGCTACATGGAGAAGAGATCCAAAAATAGTAACCCTACGAAAGGGGTTGAAGCAAGCTCAGCAAGAAGCAGAAAAGCTTAGAGAGCAAACGGTCCCTCGCGAAAGGTATGAAGAGCTACAGCAGCAGCTTAGGAACGTCAATCAATCTGAAAGCCAGGCTTTTGAAGGATGGCAAAGGGAACAAGAGAAAGTCGCAAAGGTAACTCATAGGCTAGATATCGTTATCAAGTAGATGGATACCTTGTGTTCTTTATACAATGACGTCTTAGCATGTAGAGCCCCTGCCAAGAATTATGCCTTGTTTCTACTGGAACAGTATTTGCAACTCAAAATAAAGGCTGTTAAAGTAGGTGCTCCCATACAAATTAACATTGTCAATGATTTTATAGATTGTTGTAAGCACTACAGGGTAAAAGTCTAGAGACTACTGTGTGAGTTCTATTTACATAACCTTGTATTAGACCAGGAGACCGAGCTGAACCCTGGCCCTTTTGTTGGAGATGTCCAATTGCAGGCGTTCATCTCATTTGGGGTTAATCAAATTAAATGGCTTAAAGCCTATAATACTTTCCAGAGACAAGAAAACGGCTTAGATTTGTGAGTAAGGGCTGAGCCTAGGGACCCAGTATAGTTGTGGAGAGCACATAGAAACCTCATGAAGACTCCGGGTGTAATTGAAGCATTAGGACCCATGCATGAGGCACTCATTTGGCAGGGATTAGAATACTTTTTCTCTATTAAAGACCTTCCCATTGCTGCAACTAAATTTCGGTATCAAATCTCTAATCCGAATATCCAGCTCAGGAAACTGTTTAAGTATGAGAATTTTAAATTAGCTGCCAACCTCTTTCACCTCTATGGCGAAATCGTTTTGAGGGCAGGGCCATCCTGGTTAGGATATAGGTTCTGGAGTCCAATTATTTGGCACCCTGCACCCAGATACCAAGCCCTGTATGAGATGCCCAAGGGTCAGACAAGCCATTTCTTTGACTACCTAGTTACTCATAATGGCTGTAGGCCTCCACATGAGATTCCATCTCCAGCCTATTCTCTCATTGCCTTGCATGTCAACTACAATGTTTTCATGAGGGCATGAAACAAGGTAAGTAGGGGGGTGTGTGGAGTACTAAGGAAGGTATGTTTTTGATGATTATTTCAGTATCTTTTCATTAGAACTTACAAACCTTTTGCATCATGAACTAGGAAAATGATAAAGAATTATAATAAAACATGTGAGATTAATATGCAAGACGAAAACGCTGACAATTGTCATTTCCTTGTGCAGGAAGGAGGAAAAACGAGAAGTCGCCATTCCAAAGGAAAGGACAAGGACGGGTTAACCGTTGTCCCTTTGACGGGATACCGAATGAAAACAAGGCAAAGAAAATCAAAGCGAATCAGCCTGGAAAAGGAGGTGGAGATATCAGCTCGGCGCAGGAGAGAAAAGAAATGACTGAGGACTAACGGTTAGGCAAATCCCTCAGGATCCTTGATCCTGAGGAATCACTGTTTTATCTATTTCTGCACTTAGACATCTCCGTCGTCACCCTTACAAAAGGGGCAGCACTGTTAGCTCGGAGGAGAGCTAGATACGGTTATACTTTTATGTAATTTCTTTTAAGATCAAACTTTGATCATCGAGTCTCATTAAGAACTGGTTTATTGTAATTCTGCTCTATGCATTAATACAAACTTGGTTATTACTTCATCTCTGAGTCTGGATTAACTTCAAGCGGTGTACCCCTAGAGGCTAAGGGCCCGGCCCTGGAGGACACTTTCTCCTGTATTATTATGTTTGGTTTATGCATGGTTTTCTTATAGACATTATTTGGTAATCTGATGTGTCTTATAAGTTTACATCACATGCTCTGTTATGTTGAATTCATTAAGGTTTCTACAGACAGAACTATTGTATTGACTCTGCATCATACTACTGTTCTTTTAAGAGTTGATCTAATATTGCTAGTCTTGACAGAATACTGTTACTGTTCCATTACAAAGCTTTTGTGCTGTGCACCTGTTCATTAACGTTACGAAATTCATCTTGGGATTTACGTTCTTTACGATTGTTGGATTTATGAACAATGCTATTCTATTTTGAAACGCAGTCGTATTCTTTCTAACTGAGATTGATACTTGGATCAGATTACTATTTAAGTGTGTTGTGTGCGTATATGGTTTTCAAGCGTTGTTCCATAATTTATCAGTAATCAGTGTTGTTCCATTAGTGTGTGTTGTTCAATTCGCCCTTAAGAGTGAAAGATTGTCGTTTGATTACGATTAATGCATTTGATCTGATAGATTAATATTGTTATTGCTTGTGAGACTTAGTTGTTGTTCTATTTCTTAGCTGATGTTCCATTTCGGATTTGTTGTTCCATTGCATACTTGTTGTTCGAATTCTTAGTTTCTGTTCCATTTCTCATCCGCCATTCCATTTATTGGTGTTGGTGTGAAGAACGATCTCAAGCTGTAGTGAGCATTGGCATTTACTGTCCGGCTCCCAGATCCACGATCTGTTCTCTGGTTTCCTTTTCCATCAGTTTCCAAAGGGATGGGTTATTGCTACCGAACCCTTGACTGATAAGTTGCTTAGTCTTTTGAATGTGTGATTTAATCTTTTGAAGAAGTTAAACTATAGACAAGCATTTACTCTTGTATTTCTGAAACATTGTACTACTAGCATTACTCTGGCAAATGATAGCCTCAGACTGAGACACTCTTTGAAATAACAAAATGTTCCCGGATTGACATATTAATGTGAGGTAATTAGAGGTGAAAGAGACCATTTTTATAGCTCTACAATCACTCTAATCATAATTCCAAACATACATCTAAGAAATCATTCTTCAAGCTAGATGTAAAGTTTGACATGCCCATGTACAATGGAGAGTGTAGTGCAGAAAAACTTAATAATTGGATAACATATATAGAGGTCTGTTGTCAGATTTAGAAAATTAAAGAAGATGAGGCAAAAGTCTAGTTAGCATCTCTTCGGCTGAGTGGCACTGCTCTCGTTTGGTAGGAAAGTAAGTTACAGAAGGGCAGCAAAAAGTCGGGTAACCATCTTTCCTCTTGGTCTAGTTTTATTTATGTATTGAAAGACCAATTTTACCCTTTGGGTTATAAACAAAAGGCACTAATGGAATGGAAATATATAAGGCAAGGTAAAGGCCAAAATGTGAAAAGCTTCACTGAAGAATTTTGAAAACAAGCATTGAATTTAGGCATCTCATTAGATTCTCCCGAGAATGTAAGTAAGTATGTTGGTGCGCTACATAGTTACATTAGACACTCACTGTTATTTTTCGAGCCTACTACAATTAATGTGGCCAGCATAAAGGAAATTCATCTTGAAAGCCGAGGCAAGAATGACAGAGATGATCAAGCCAAGAAAACATCGTTCAACCCTCAGCATGGAAAATTCCAGAAGAAAGGCAAGGGGAAGGCTAAGAAGATCGTCGCAACCAAGAAAGAGGACAAAGCAACACCATCTTGCACGCATTGCAAGAGAGAAGGTAATGATGAGGGCTATTGTTGGAAGTTACATCCAGAGTTGAGACCAAAGAGATTCAGTAGAAAGGGCAAGCAGAAGACAGTGGAAACAGGGAAGCAGGACCTTGGATCAGATTTCGGCGATGAGACATTGATCACAGTCATCGGTGCAAAAGGTACTCCTTATGTTAATAATAGTTCTGATTCAATTGCAAGTACTAGCTATTTGAATGAGCCTGTAAGTAATGAGTGAAAGAGAATTGGACTATTCCACATTAGGGTTATTATAAAAGACACAAAGGTGGAAACTCTGTTCGATTCAGGCTCCCAAGCAAATTTAATCTCAGAGTCCTTAGTGAAAAAGTTAGGCCTTGAAACTAAGCCTCATCTGAGTCCATACCGGCATGGTTAAGTAAGCGATAACGCAAAATTATAAGTAACCAAACAGTGTAGGGCCGGATTTGTTATTGCTTCTAAATTATTTGATGAGGTGGAGTTAGATGTTGTGCCTTTGGACATCTATAGAATCATCTTGGGAAGTCCGTATCTATATGACAGAAAGGAAGTTTTCTTTCGGCATGAAAATAAATACCACCTCACGAAGGATGGGGTAGAATATATAGTCAGATCTCATCATACAAAATTTAGTGCTAGCCTTGTCAGTTAAGGACAGATTAAACAACTGGTTAATTCCAGTAAAAGGTGAATGCTCATGGTAGTGAGAACGAAAGAGGCCGAGACGGCTGGCGCTTTCAAAGTTTGTGATCCTGATCATAAGAAAGAATTGTTTGAAATTATTTCTGACTATGATGGATTGTTTTAGGAACCGAGAGGATTTCCCCTAAAACGGGAAATCCAACATGAGATCCATTTACAACAGGATGCTCATTTATCGAATATTGGCATGTACAAGATGGATTTTATCGAGATGGAGGAGATCAAGAAATAGGTGCAGGAGTTGCTAAATCAAGGGGTCATCGGACCAAGTTCTTCTCTGTGTGGCTCAACGATCGTGTTGGTGCCAAAGAAAGACAACACATGGAGAATGTGCATAGACTACAGGGCGCTAGACAAAATTACGGTGAAGAATCGATACCCTCTCCCTCGCATTGATGAATTATTAGATCAGTTGAAAAATGTTATTTATTTTACAAAACTGGATTTACGTAGTGGATATCACCAAGTTAGAATTGCAGAGCAAGACGTTTGGAAGACTGCTTTCAAAACCAAACAGGGGTTCTACAAATGGATGGTGATGTCATTTGGACTGTACAATGCTCCGGCCATGTTTATGAGGGTAATGAATGATCTGTTTAGGCCTTTTTCTTGATAATTGTGTTCTTGTATATATGGACGATATTCTAGGACATGGGATGAATATGTATGTCATGTGAAGAAAGAGCTTGATGTTTTGAAAAAAGAAAAACTGTATGTGAAACTATCGAAGTGTGAGTTTGGGAAGACCTCTCTAGTTTACCTAGGTCACATAGTCGGTAATGGGAAATTGAAAATAGATCCCTCTAAAGTAGATGTGATTATGAAGTGACCTGAGCCCATAAATGTTACAAAGGTCCGAAGTTTTTTTGTCGTAGTACAGTATTGGAGAAGATTCATTGCGAACTTCTCTGTTATTGTAGCTCCCTTACATGCATTAACTAGTGTGAAGCAAACCTTTCAATGGGGAGGAAAGCACCAGAAATCCTTCGACACACTGAAAGAGAACATCAGCACAACACCAGTGCTAGCCTTACCAGACCTTTAACAACATTTTGAGATTGAAATAGATGTCAGCGTAAAGGCCATGGGCATTATATTGATGCAGCAAAAGAAGCATGTATGTTACCATTCGGAGACTTTCTTCGAGGCCGTTGTGAATTATCCCATGTATGACAAGGAGTTGCACACCTTGGTTCAGAGTGTAAAGAAGTGGAAACACTATCTGATCGGCAAGGAGACCATCAGCCATACAGATCATCAGCCCTTGTAGTACCTTCAATCACAAACCAAGTTTCAGCAAGCCCACCCTTTTAGATGGATGGGATTCCTCTAGGAGTTTCATCTGGTAATAAAATACAAGAAGGGTGCCAGCAACAAAGTAGCAGATATGCTTTCTCGCCCTCCTATTTTTGCATATGTAGTTTTGAAAAATTCTTCTTTATCGTTAGAAGGTTATGCTGAACAATATGTTAACAATAATGATTTTAAGGAGATTTATGCAAAACTGACTCGTAGATCGCAAGTGCAAAATTATTATTTGCAATGAAAACTATTGTACCACCTTGGAAAACTGTGCATACCCATTGATGAAAGGGTACATGTAATCCGAGAGACTCACACCTCTCTCATGTCTGGTCATTTGGGGGTTGAAAAAACTTTATGTCATTTACAGAGGTTTTGTTTTTGGCCTCATATGAAGAACATTGTGACTCGCTTTGAAAAGGGTTGTGTGTTGTGTTCTATTTCAAAGCCCTCTAATAGAAAACTTGGGCTCTACATACCACTCCCTCTTCTGAGTCGACCATGGGAAAGTGTGTCCATGGGTTTTGCAGGAGGTTTTCCTATGTCTAGGACAGGTCATGACTATTTGTATGTAGTTGTGGATCGTTTTAATAAAATGTGTATTTTAATGCCTTGTAAAAAGAAGGTCACTACTGAGTAGACTACTTATCTTTTTCAGCATGTTTGGGTCCATTTTGGGTTGCCCACATCTATTGTGTCAGATCAAGACTCTTGCTTTCTTGGAGAGTTCCGGACCAGCTTGTGGAGAATGATGGACACTAAGCTGAAAATAAGTACGGAATTTCATCCATAGATCGATAGGCAGACTGAGGTCGTCAACCGCATTGTGGTACACTTGTTACGAGGCTATTGTGGAAAGAATCCCAGGTTGTGGAATGAATAGCTTTGTTATGTGCAACATGCATACAATCGAGCAACACATTCATCCAGATTCCACATGGAGCTCACCATTCAAAACATGTTTTGATTACCTACCAAGGGATCCCTTAGACATGGTCTTTTGGAAAGATGAGGATGGAAATGGACGAGATGATAGGGACAAAGCACATAATTTTACTCAGCGAATAAAGATGATTCATTAGGCAGTATAGGAGCAGTTGGAGAACAGTCAGGCTCGGTATAAAGTTCAACATGATAACCACCAAGTTGACCATTAGTTTCAAGTTGGGGACAAGGTATGGCTCCACATCAACAAGGATAGAATGAAGGGAGAAGGGAAGAAATTGAGACCCATTCGATATGGTCCCTTCACCATATTGGCAAATATTGGAGACAATGCTTTTCGTCTTGACTTGCCCACTGATATGCAAATGCTCTCAGTGGTAAATGTTGAAAACATGAATCTTTATGAACCTCCATTGATTATAGATACCAAAGAGGTTGCACAGATTCCTACAATGGAGTATTTTGCACCAGAGTATCTAGACAAGTTACCCAAAGATATCATACTTGACACGAAAACCAAAACTTCACAATGGGTTGATGTGGAGTACATTCGTGTTAGCTTCAAAGGAATGCATCCGAGTGAAGCTCGATGGATGGAGAAAGAAAAAGTGAGGGAGAAATTTCCTCACTTGCCAATTAACTGAAAAGGCGTTTGGCGGTCCAAAAGATCTTAGTGGGGGGGATTGATCCAGGTGGATCTTCAAAAAGTACCAGTGGCATGGTAAAAGGCTCAAAATGCAAAGTGGAAAAATTTGGATCAACTTAGCATTGAATTGAAGTGTTCATCATCCTAATTCCAACGGTGTGAATGATACTCAAATCCGAGTTCATATGAAGAAGTTAGAGAAAGTAAAAGTTTATGTTTGACTTGTCCAGGTGGCAGGAGGAGATGATGTGGCAGACACTCTCAGCGAATGGGGAAGTGCCAACTAGCAAGCTGCCATTGGTCCCACATATCGCAGATCGCAGAAGAAAGAGGTCGCGGCTTAAGTAAAATCGGTCATTATTGCGATGAAATATCACAATCGTATTTCGCAAGGGTTAAAGAATCAGCCCCCGGCGCAAGCCAAGTTGCGATGTGATCCCAATCACAGAATCATGTTGTGATTTGTGATATCGCAATCACATAAGGAGAAGCAGTCGCATGTTAAACCAAACTTGGGTTTCTACCGATTGAGATTTGTGGTATGGGCTCCCAGATCCGACATATTATATATTGTGGTTAATAGTTCGTCAAGTCTGTGGTTATCGTAGGGCACTTGATGTATGGGCTTTGGGTTGTCCGCCGATTGGAAACACCGATGGGGAACCGTCGATAGTGAAAGATGTCAGTTTAAAAATGTGCGGTTAAGAATTTTGCCATGTTTATAAGGTTTGTTTCTACATATCATGTGGGACCCAATATTCTTGTATTAAGAAACAAACCCGTCTGCTAAACTACGTCTATTGTTTAGAATTGTCTGGGAGTTTAGGGGTTTACCGTCAACATATATAAAGGATTATCCGTGTCGTAGAAAGGTAGAGAGGACTGGAATATTAGTTCAGAAGCTATTGAGCGCAATAGACCCTAACCTGGCAACAAGTCGGGACCTCACCTTGAGCATCAGGGAGGTTCCAAGAAGTTGCATAAGGCCCGATTATCTGAATTGGGTGTTCGGATATGTGTTTTTGCACTATTTTTCGCTAAGATTTCAATGGTACTATCTGTTTTCTGAAGTTGGGCTCTCCATTCTCCGTCCATCTTCCAGCATGGAGGTATAAGGATTGTGATCGAATGTTTCTTGTACTTTATCTCTTTTTATGCCACTTAATGAAACAAGGCCTCCCCACTATTGAGCAAGACCCGAAGATGTAGTCCAAATTGGATGAACTCCATAATCAAATATTTTTGTCATGGTTTCTTGCTTATCATGTTATTTCCGCATTGTTTTATGTGCTCTTAAGTTCCATGGTTTATAAGCTCTATTTCATGAATGTCTTATGCATCTATAAGTAAAAGACCTTGGACCAATACCACAAGAAAAGGAGCTTGATCGAGGAGCAAAATTGTGTTAAAGGAGCTCAACTAAAGAGGTTGGAAACCGCTACCCTTCCACCAACGCACTAACCACAACTGTTGTGACAAAATGTTTGCTTCTCGAGGTTAGTTTTTTCCCTTGAATGTTTCTTCTTTCTTCTTCCAAAATGAAAATTTCATTGAGATTTTCTTACCCTTGAATGCTTATGCTTGCTTCTGAAATGAAAAATGCATATACAAATATTTTTTGTTTCTTAGTAAAACACATGATTTTAAATGAAAACCACCATTGAAATATGTTTGTTAGTGAAACTCTACCTTTTGCATCCCCTACTCAATAATATAACCTTGAACCAATATTGTAAAATTTATCATCAGATGACCCTAAGAATTTTAAACACAGTGAAGAATCTATATATATGGACTTGGATTCCTTTGGCCTCCCTAGAATTACAAATTTTTTGAAAGGAAAATATTCCATTTACATACTTGAGCACTAGGTCAAAATTATAAGTAAATTCATTCTCAACTCTAGAACACATGACCAAAAAGCATCCATAGGACAAACGAGTGCTAGTACTCTAGGAGTTCACATCCAAACCATAAAAGAAATGACCAATCTCCAAAAAGATGAGAAGAAAAAAGGAGTTTATGTCCAATATGATTTAACCTAGACCTCCATCCCAAACCATAGGCATATTCACAACACCTGAACTAACAACAAAACCCCAAGCCATGTGGAAATCAACTTTGGCTTATCCTATATGCTTAAGGTAAACATATATTTTATAAAAAAATTATAAATGCTTCACAGCTACAATTATAAATTAGAACATTTATTAAAACAAGCAACATTGAAATATGTAACAAAACTATATGCTTCTCTTATTCAAAATCTACCATAACATTAGGTACCTACTAGGTTACCTTCCATTACAACTTAAATCACTAATAGTACTAGAGGATTGATATCATAGAAAAATAATATGAGGTACCTAATCTATCACCATATGATCTTATTTATGTTTAAATGGAAAACCTAACTGAACTCCCAGTCACTTCCTTAATTGTTGAAAGATGTCCCTAAAATTTCACATTTTTGTTTTTAGGATCTCAAATTCATTATGAAATTCAAATCCTCCATAGTTAGTTAATTAAAATTGCTTATAGGTCATCAATGCTTCTTTTCTGTTGGCAATTGTTGAAGTGGGAAAATGTTCTTGCCATAAAATGTTCCTAACAATTTTTAACAACTTTATGTTTTCTAACATTTTTTTGAACATGAGTGATATGGGGATGTGCATTTTTTTATTTATATAGAGGAGAAACATGTGTACACTTCTATAGACTAAGATCATGTCTGCATTATAGATAACATGAGAAAAGAAGCTCATCCATAATTTGCATATGTGTTTTGAACAAACAAAAACATGTGCAATTCAGTTATAGCTAGAAATGGCAATGATTCATATGTGTTTTTGAGATGAGATTGGAAATGTGGTGTAAATCCATACTAAGTCCAAAATTTTAACTATCCTAATGCATGTAAAACCTAAGATGGTAATGAGGTAATTAGTTCTAATAGTGGTGAGGAATTTAATGACAATAAGTATGGTTTCATGGGACCATTGGAGGTATGCCTTAGTAATAAAATACCTATTGTTTATTTTCCCTTAGATAACAATGGAGATATGAAGTGTGTTGTAGAAACATTGTCTTCATGTGCTTGTACCTAGTATGTCATATGTCATAAATTATTGAACACTAGCATTAATGTAAATTATTTAACAATAGCATTAATAACATTGAATATGTTAGAGATGTCTCGCATGACCCTTTTAGCAAGTACGTGATCTCACACTTCCCTTCTCTCTCTTTGGCTTTGAATGTTGTGGTGAAAGAAATATTTAGATGCACCTACAAAATTTATTTTAGCCATTTCAACATTCTATGGATGGCTCCCATTGCCTAAGGAATAGTTCAAGGAAAAAATAAAGTGAATATTAGTTCTTAGTATTTAGCATTAAGGCTCATAGACCATGTGAATAGCCTTAAACCATTACAAAGGTCCTACAAAAGGAATATTCCATTCGCAAGTGAGACATGAGAATTATTTTGGTTATTGGTGGACCATGTATGAGTTGTCTCTACATTTATGATTTGGTGATGCAAACTAGGCATGTAGGTAATATTTCGATGTTTAACATTAAATTTATGGGTAAAATTAGTTAGAACAAGCTTTAAGTATGAAAATTAAGGATTTGGATCTTAAGATGTAACGGTTATTTTTTCCCAAGACATTATCACTTATATGGATAAGTTAGGGACATGGACCTTCATAGTTTATCCTACAAAAGGTACCCAATGCTACAAACGGTACCCAATTTATTGTGAGTTGATAGAAAATAGCCACAAAAGGTACCAAATATATTACCCATAGTGATATATATATATATATATATATATATATATATATATATATATACATAAATATTTACTTTATTTTAAGCTCTATATAAAATATTATATTTGGGCCAACATATGATGATGCCAATGTCATAGATTGGATGGAAAACATAAACATTACAAACTATTTAATATTGCATTGTGCAATGCACCTCAATTTTCTTAATGGAATCACAAGTATCCAAGTAAAGAACCTCACCTGCTCAATTTAATTTTAAGTCTCCATACATACTTATCTAGCTTCCTTAACTCAAGTCAACATTCTGCTTTTTCATTCCATCTATAATGTCCATATATTAGACTACATCCTAAATTTTGATGGCCCAACCACCTAACCTCGCCTTCCAAATTTAGTTTGAAGTGTCACTACTTATAAATTTCTTCGTCAATTCAACATTCTAATTTTTCATTCTATTTATAATGTTCCTACAATATACTTAGTGGTGGACCATAATGGATAAACAAATTAGCATTGCCTAGTCAATACCATGTTATGTATTGACATTTTTGGATATGGTTTCACTCAACTTCACATTCTCCTTTCTCATTTCCATTTATAATGATTATATAGTATATTTAGTGTTAGCATTCTCATTTCTATTTCTATCTTAAACATCACTACCTTTCCCGTTTCTATATTTAGTTGTCCCTATATTATACTTACTACAAGATTAATACACTGACTAAATTTCAACAGAACATGAAAACCCAACTAACCAACTCCACCCACTGATTTAATATGAAACACTAACACTTTCTAAATCAATTTCAACTTTTCCATTTCTACCTACACTAACTCTATATTTTCCATTTCCATCTTTAAAGTCCATATACAATATTTGGTGCAAGATTACAATGCTTAAATAAAAAAAAATTAATATTTTAATTAATTTTTCTATTGTCAATTTATTTTCTATTCTTAACTTTGGTGCAAGATTACAATGCTTAAATAAAAAAAAATTAATATTTTAATTAATTTTTCTATTGTCAATTTATTTTCTATTCTTAACTTTGATGCTACATTTAAGGGTTACTTTTAATATAATGCATCATAAACATTTTGGACACATATTTTAAAATTTGAGATTTTAGTTTAGTTGATATTTGATTTTGTTTTAAGATATTTAAATAAGTTTAAAATTTTCCAATACATAATTTAATATTAAAAATAAAATATTCTTTAATAAAAATTAAAATTAAAAATTTATTAATATTAATATAAATTTTAAAATTACAATCTGTGAGCGCTCTCTGATATCTGCAATTCATGGAAGAGGCGGGGGGTCTCTGAAGCCCCCTCCTTTTGGGACACAGTAGTAGGCAAAAGCAAGGAGCCCGAACTTCATTCTTCACTAAGCTCACTAACTACAATGCCTTTCACTCCTCCAGAATAACTAAATTTGCAAGAGAGGAAAAGAAAACAAATGGAAAAGATGTCAAAGACAATTCTACAAATGGGACCATCCCAAAAGAAGCTTCGACCTCGTGAAAAAGACTAGATCAGAGTTCTAAAATACCCTGTCGGACTAGCCCTAAGGAACAAAGGAAAAAAATAATAAAATTGCAACCCCAAAGAAAAAAAAATCTCGGTGCTGGAAATCCAAGACCCAGATGTAGCAACCTACAGAGATTACATGCAGGAGCATGCAGTCATCTGCAAATTCATGGGAATCTAGCCCACTGAAAAAGCCTTGAATTGGTGGATTCAAACAAAATGGAAACCAAAAGGAGAGATCAGGTTACAACTGGGATCGAAAGGATTCTTCATGGTCATTTTTGACCTCCTTGAAGACAAAGATCAAATTTTTGAAGGAGGCCCTTATTTTTTCAACTCGGCTGGGCTCTACATGAGATACTGGAAGGAAAATTTCACCCTAGAAAAGGAAGATTTCACTAGAGCCCCGATCTGGGTCAAGTTCTACTCACTACCCACTGACTATTGGTCACCATCAGTGCTTAAAGGCATTAGGGATGAACTAGGGGAATACATAAAAATGTCAGAGGGAACCAAAAATGGCTACTATGTCTCTTACACAAGAATATGTGTCTACATGGATGTCTCAGGTGCCCTACTAGAAGCAATAAAGCTAGTCTTCAGAGACGAGGTTTGGCTCCAAAATATTGACTATGAGCATATACCATTTAGATGCAGAAAGTACCATGAACATGGATACATATTCAGAGAATGTAACCGGAACAAGGCTCCACAAAGTAATGTGCAAGCTAAAAGAAATCAAATGAGCAAGGTTTTACAAAATTTGGACCAAGAAATAGGCACAAGAAGGAGGCACAAGGAAAACAATATCAACACCAAGTAGCCAGTAAAAACAAATATGAAGTCCTACAGAAAGACCAAGAAGAACCAATCTTATATGGCAAGAATGAAGAAGAAACTATGGGAGGAATCCAAAACTCAACAAATCATAAGCAAGTGGAGAATCATTCAAAGCATTTCCAAATAGAGAAGGACTATATACTAGAAGACACCGATATGGAACCAGCAATGACAGAAACTTCCCCTGAAGACAACGCAATAGAGGAAGCCCTTGAAGGAGTTCATATCATCTCCATAGCAAAAGAATGGAAAAAAAATGGTTTGGTAGCTATACCAGCAAAGCATATATAGAGAATAGAAGGAGCATACCTTCTACAAGAAGAACTAAAATAGGGCACACTCCAGAAATTACCAGATCATCCAGCAAACAAAGGAATACTAGCAAACATGACAGTAGAGAAACACAACCCAAAAGGACCCAGAAAAAAAAAAAAAAAAAAAAGAGGAAGGAAAACCACAGAGCAGCTCCTCCAGGAATTAGGAGCAAGACTTCTCAATGAGGGAAAGGTAAAAGCTCTCATCGTTGCCCCACATAGTTATCAATGAATTGTATTTCATGGAATATAAGTGGCCTAAATGATCCAGGAAAAAAATAGAGTCTTAAAAAAAGACTCATTACAGACAAACCTTACATTATTCTCATTCAAGAGACTAAGATTGCTATAGAGAACCTCAACATCCTTCAAAAGAATTGCTTCAAAAATTATAGCTACACTGCAAATTCCACAATGGGTATTGTTGGCAGGCTTTTGATACTATGGAAAATCTCACTTTATGAGTTATCTTCCTCAATGGCAACAAGACACTCCATCACCATTTTTCTAAATATCATTGGTTCCAATGAAAGCATATGCGTTACAAATATTTATGCTCCACACTGGGCAGCTGAAACAATCCAAATGCTTCAAGCTGTCAAGAAAATCTTGGAGACCATTCCTCTGCCATTCAAAATTATTGCAGGGGATTTCAACATGGTCCTAAACCTTTAGGAAAATAAAGGGGGGATTCACAAGATGGAAAAAGACTCAAAAGTCTTCCAAGAAACAATTGATGAGCAAAGTCTGATAGATATCCCCACAACCAATGGCACCTTCACCTGGAACAACAGAAGGGGTGGAGTGAGATAGATTGCATCTAGAATCGATTATTTCCTTATCTCTTCAGCCATTTACATGACCTCCTGGGAAATGAAGGCTCACATCCTCCCCCAAATGGGTTCATACCACTGGCCAATTTCCTTCAAAGTTCAAATTTCCTCTGGCCCCAAAAATTGTCCCTTTCGATTTGAATCGTTCTGTCTTGAGCACCCAGAATTTACTGAAAATATGAAGGATTGGTGGAAAGGCCTAATGCCCCAATCAGGTACCAAAATGTATCAATTCCAGCAAAAATTAAATCTCATCAAAAACAAAAATTAAAATCTGAAACAAAGAGGTCTTTGGCAACATATTTAAAGATAAAAAAGATCTGGAATAGAGAATGGAAAATCTCCAACAAAAAATCATCAACAATGGAATCAATGATAAAATGAAGCAAGAAGAACTAAGCATCCACAAGAATTGGGAAGAAAGAGTCTCACAAAAGGAAAAATTATGGCAAAAAAAGTCTTGAATCAGTTGGTTTAAGTATGGAGAATGTAATCCCTCCTTCTTCCATTGTTCCATGATTCAACATAGGAGACACAACAGAATCCTATGACTTAAATCCACATATGGGAGTATGGTTCATAACCATGAGGATATAGCAAATGAACTAAATGAATACTTCATAAATCTTTTATAAGATCCCAAGGTTGACAGATCTAGAGCAATAAGGGAAATCACAAACAACATCCCTACAATCTTCAATCAGGACCATAACTGAATGCTTCTGAGAAAAGTAACGATCAAGAAGTAGAGGAGACCGTAATGACCATGCCCAATGGGAAAACCCCTAGACCTGTTGGTTTCACAATTGAATTATATAAATCTTGTTGACCCTTCCTAAAATAGGAGTTTCATGTTCTGGTGAAGACTCCAAAGTCAACAAATTTGTTCTAAAAACCCTCAATTCTACTTTCCTCACTCTCATTCCCAAAGAAGAAGGTGTTGCCTCTCCGGATAGGTTCTGTCCTATTGCCTTATATAATTTGACCTACAAAATCATCTCAAAGGTCATTTCCAATAGAATCAAGGCTATCATGCCACTCCTTGTATCCTCAAACTAATCGGATATGTGGAAGGGAAAAAAATAATGGACAGCATAATCCTCTCCCATGAACTGATTCACTCACTAAAATTTAAAAAGAAATCGCTCATGATGATGCAGCTCGACATGTCGAAAGCTTTTGACAAAATAAGTTGGGACTACATGAAGGAAGTTCTAAAGGATTTTGGCTTCAATCAGGATTGCATCAATTGGATTATGGTCATGGTCTCATGAGCCTTTTTCTCCATTCTTCTCAATGGCTCCCCCTCCAAGCCTTTATGCCCCTCCAGAGGCATAAGACAGGGAGACCCCCTGTCGCCCTTCCTCTTTGTTATCATGGTCGAAGGTCTCAACCGATCTCTAAAGGCTAAAAATCTTAACAACTCCCTTGTCAGCCTCAAGCTTCATGGTAATTCCCCCCTCAACACATCAACAATTTGTATATGACACCCTACTAATGGGCTTACCTATTATTAAGGAAGCTACCTCTTTCAAAGAAATTCTCAACGGGTTTTCGGAGGCCTCGGGTACCTCCATTAACCTGGAGAAATCCAAATTATTCTTCTTCAATACTCCTATAGCCATTCAAAGAAATATAACCCGAATGTTGGGCTTTCAAATATGTTCTCTCCCCTCCATATATCTGGGGGTCCCTCTAACCGATAAACCCTTCAAAAGATCCAACTGGGAGGACCTTATAAACAAACTAGGCAAAAGACTGGAAAACTGGACTTTTCACTCCCTCAACTTGACAAGGAGGTTGGTCTTGGTCAAATCAGTGCTGCAAGCCATGCCTTTGTTTATGTTCTCTGCTCTAGCCACCCCAAAATCAATCACCAATACCATCAGAGGCATCCAAAGAAACTTTTTATGGAGGTGCACAGACACAAAAAAATGGGCTCTTGTAGCCTGGGAAAAGGTATGTAGACCAAAAAATGTTGGAGGTTTGGGTTTGACGGATCCGGAAATTCTTGGAAAAACCCATGGGGAAAAACCTGGTGGTGTTGGCAAGATAACCCACAAACACCATGGGGCCTCATCTGGAAGGAAAAATATGTGCCAAATCACTCAAATGATGATCTCATCAAGCTCACCGACGACATCAAAGGTTCAAAAATTTGGAATCAAGCTTGGGAAAATAAGGTTGTCATTCAAAAGCACAGCTTCTAGGAGATTGGAAATGGAGAAAAATATCTTTTTTGGGAAGATGCATGGTAGCAACTACCCGACCTAAATAGGGAACAGTTCACCCAACTTCGCAATGCAATGAAAGAAAAAGGAAAACACAGAGTGGCCCATTATTGGAAGCCCAACAACAAAAGGGAAAAATGGCAAGAATGGTTGGAAGACAGAGAATGGGAACCTCTTCCCAATGGTTTTGATTGGAGTACTTTCACCAACACCATTCAAGAAAGACAAATTCAATTCTACAAAGGGGAAGATAAGATTAGATGGGGAAAAAACTCTGGGGATCAAATTCAACCTCAGCAAAAATGGAAAATTCTGTGGGGAAGAAAAATGTGGCCCAACATCACTCTTTTTGTGGCTAACAATGCAGAGGAAGATCCTAACCTGGGATAATTTAAGCAGAAGAGGATTCAATGGACCCTCAAGATGCCCTCTCTGTGAAAAGAGCAAAGAAACAACAAACCACCTTCTAAACGAATGTGATTATTCCAATAATCTTTGGGAGTGGGTGGAGATGGTTTTTAGAGCTTCTGACAGGGACAAAGTCTCCATCCTCAATACTCTTGAAAATTGGAGAACCTCCTTCTCCTCACACCCTATGGTTGATAGATCCTGGAATATCATCCTAGGTATCATATGTTGGGTTGTTTGGAAAGAATGAAATGCTCAATTTTCAGAGAAGAAAAAAAATACAGAAGAGAACATCCTCACCTTCATTAAATAGATAATTCAGGAATCTGTAGCCATCTCCAAACTTTCGATCTTCAATGATCCTCCTCGCCCTACTGATCAGAGGATCCTTAATCTCCTCGAGCTACATTCCCCCCTCAGAATACTGTAACTCTAGCGACAGTAAACCAGGAAGTGCCCTGCCACTTGCACCCCCCTGACAAAGATATCCTCAAACCAAATTACGACAAGGCTGCCAAAGGAAATCTGAGGGTTGCAGGTTTTGTGGGTGTCTTCAGAAACTCACAAGGGGAGATAATATGGTTATACGTGGGAAACCTGGGTACAACTACCAACAATGTCATTGAACTCCAAGCTTTGGAGCATGGTTTGGACATTGCCAAAGCCCAGAGATTTTGGCCGCTCATAGTGGAAGGAGACTCAACTCTCACCACCCAAACCTGAAGGAAGCTTCAACAAGGAAGAATAGTCACCAAGGTAACAGACAACTAGTGGCTCAATGAAACCTTACACCGCATTAGCCGACACGTTGGAGAGCTAATTGGGCTCCACTTTCAGGCCGTAAGAAGGAAGGCAAATAGCTTGGCTAATAGACTGGAAAATGAAGGAACAACTGGCGGCTCAAGAATTAGCTCACTTACATGGAGGGACCAAGAGGAGGGTCTTCTCCGTCAGGATTGTGAAACAATAAATAACATTCATACGAGGAGTACAGGTCTCTCTATATAATGATATCGATTGTCACTCTCTAAAAAAAGGAATGGTACAACTCCTGCATCACCTCATTATAATTTCCTCAGACTGTAGCCATCCCAATTCTTCGCATGAAATAGGCATTAACCAGTTTACAACATTCCCTCAAAGCCACTACCATCCAGACCCTTCGACTAGTACTGATACGTTCTCCCTCATGACAATGTTGTACCTCCTTCTAACAGCATTCAATGGCTCTCTCATGTTAGCCTGCTCCTCCTTGGCCACCCACTCCACCTATGACTACGCCATCCATCTCACTCTTCCCTACTATTCTTTTTGCCCTAGCGTTATCGCTCTTGTCACCTTTATCCATAAATCACCCCCTAATCTCCTTTCCTTCCAAAGCATGGCCTCTCAGCACAACTCTAACCCTAATCCCTGGCATGACTGCATCAAATCCAAGTGGGATAACCCAAGAAGGCATCCTAGCACCAGGGAGGAAGCTTCAACGAGACAAGCAACTCTTAATTATGCAATCTTAGTTAACCCTGAAACCCAAGATTGAATCCATAACCTGGAACTACAGGCATGTAACATAAGACGCAGAGTGACCACGGAAGCAGTTGATGTTGAATTTGAATGGATTCCTAACCCGGGCCTTAGCCGAGCCAAGGAAAATGTGTATAGCCGCACCATTGAATTTTCTTGGTAGCTCAATACAATTCTCGGGCTAGCATTATAGGAACAATCGTAAAACATGAAAGTTGTGGAGGAGAAGTTATATATTATGAGTGATAAACTCATAGTCTACGTGGAATCAATCCACCATCAGCACTTTGTCACGTGGGACTCGCCTCATTATGAACTGCTCAAGCAGTGCATGGCTACTATGCAAGCCAACAGAGGGGGCTCTCCAAGCATCAAGAAAGAAACTGCAGGAGCCTCCACTAGTCACCACGTAGCGACAGACGCACTTGTATGCAGCACACCGTAGAAACCCATCAGTCTGGAGGATGAGCCCTTGCATGACACTGCTTAATGGTAAATTGTCTGCTTTTTTTCCAAGTTTCTGGAAGGTTCCTTTTATCTACGGCACCCCCGACATCAATGCCACTCTCGGCATTTCAGTTTTTCCAATCATTCTCAGTTCTCGCCCTTTCAGATCAAGGGGATTTTTTGGAAAATTTTGCATCTCTCCTTCTATCCTCTATCTATCTTCTCTATCTTCTCAGCTCAGAAGAAGGAGCTTTTTTGTATGCCATTGTAAAAGATATTTCAGGAAATCTTCTCAGCTCTGAAGAAGGAGCTTTTTTTTATACCACTATAAAAGATATTTCAGGAGATGTAAGGCAGGCATTTTTTGTAATCATTGTGAAAGGAAAGACTAGCTTTGGTGCTTGAGCATCCCGCTTGCGCCACCCCACTCTAATTGTAAATACCATATTTTTAATTAATAGATACTATCTTACTTACAAATGTGTGTGTGTGTGTGTGTGTGTGGGTTTAGCTCATGATGATTGTGATATGAAGCCTCAATGAAGTCCTTCTAAAATAAATGATTTGAGATTTAAGTGATTTCTCAAATTACAAGTTAATCTCATCAATTTAATAACATATTACCAATTATTCTAGTTAAAAATCATATCACACTTTTTTATAATTTCTTATTTAATTAGAAAAGTAAAATATTCCATAAATATTCTTTTATGGCACTGAGAGGTGCTCTACATCCCAGTACATGAAGCCTAGTACATGAGGGAGATGTTGTCACGTAAAGCTACATTAAAAAAAATTAATGTGTGTGTGTGTAACGGTACTTAAAAAAAAAATTCCATGAATAAAATAATTCAATTTTCACATTTATTTTACATCAAACTTACTTTATATAGTGAAATAAAGTAATTGATTTTTTTAAGTACTTTTTAGTATGAGGGATATATTTGATTCTTTCATTGAGATTAGAAATGTCTAATGTAATGTAATGTAATGTAATGTAAACATTTTAAATAGGTGAAAATAAAAAAACAAAATAAAAATAACCCTATAAAAATTAAATAATAAAAAAAATAAAAATGACCCATGTTATTGACTCATTGTTTTAAGAATCTATGAATCTATGTATTGACCCATGGTTTTCATGTGGAAATAATGTATTTAAGGGGGAAATTAAACTAGCCTAGAACCATCTTAGTTTTATGTTATATGTAGATACATAACTGGCTGTAGAAAATGATAGCTTAAAGGTAAAAGTTTTTTATTGATATGTAGTGGGGGAAGTATTAGGAAAAATGTAATAATTACATTTTATGTAATATTTTTTCTACCTCCATCCACCTTTTACTAGGTTATATTAGGTAAAATATAATATTATAATATTACATTTTACTCAATTATTCCCCTCAACTAGTCGACTTCTTATTGTAATTTTTCATTATATTTGAAGTTTGAAAGTAAACAAACTCAACTATAAAATTAGCAGGGGTGAGGGGAAATATTGAGTAAAATGTAATATTTAGGTTGAGGTCTTACCCTAAATATTAGGTAAAATGTAATAATATTACATTTTAATTAGTGTTTCCCCCCACCCATGGCCACTTTATATTGGGTCAGGCTAGTAATAAATATTGTAATATTATATTTTATCCGAGATTTCCCCTCACCCCATTCACTTTTTATTAAAAAATTTCTTTATTTTTTAGGTTCATAAGTAAACTCCTATGTAAACATTTGATCCCAGTATGGTAGAGATGTTGTAATCTTTAACATTTTCACTTGGTAAAAATAAAATAAAAAACATAAAATTAATAATTACATTTATATTTATAAAATTATGATTAATAATTAAACCAACCTATATCAATATTAACTCTCTTAACTCTGGATCTACCAAGCACCACCAGAGAGGGATCAAATTTCTTGATATGCAAACCTCTTTTAAAATGAAAAGAGATTTGATCCTTCTAGACTATCGATAGATCTCTAGTTAAGATAGATCTAGGCTCGTTCAATATTAAATAATGATGGTTGTATAGAAAGTCTAATAAAATTTTAGGTGATTAATATTTTTAAAATATATTCATCTTTATAAAGATATCATTTTATTATATTTGTATAATTACTTACATAAATTAAAAGACTTTGTATTAAAATATCATAAATTTAATTTTATATGAATTATATATTTTAGAAATATTTTTTAAATATAATTATTTGTATAAACATATTATTTTATGATATTCATATATTATTTAATTAAAAATTAGAATATTAAAAATTTGATTTTATGTCATATAGATATAAAAAAATGCATAGCCATAAATTTGTAAAGGAAAATTTACATTAAAAATGTCATAATATAATTATCAGTTTTTATAATTGATAAGACTATTACTTACCAAAAATTACAAACCGTTTATTCTCAGTAAAATGAGAAAGCATCATCCAATTCATTAAATCCCACAGAAACATTTAACCCTGTAACACCCTCCTTGGAAGGATTTACTGTGGTTATTTAATTTAGTTTTATGTTTACTGCGTTTATTGTTTGTTATGTTATTACTAAGGCTAGAAAGCCATATAACAAATTGTTACCTAATTGTGAGTGATTAGGAGTTGAGACATGATTAATTAAAAGAAACTATTTTCTACAATTACAAGAAATAGTTATGCCCCTGCCCCGGAAAAGGGAAATATAGGGGGAAGAGATGAAGAAGAGGAAACCATCCTAGAGCTGGAAAAGGTGACCAGTGGGAAGTTTCTCATTAACAGTCAAATTGAGTGTAGGACTTGAGGGTGGACAGTGAAGTATGGAGGTCCAAGGCACTGACTGTAATTGGAATAATCGAGAAAGTGCTCGGGGAAGAGCCTGGACATAATTGTCAAGTTCGTGGCTGGGAGTAGAGACTTTCTAGGATTATTGGAAATTGCAGGTGGAAAAGATAAGTATTATAGTCAGATTCTTCCTAGAATTAATATTATATTGTGGATATTTAACTTAATGACAGAGTAAAATTTGTTATGCTTGAACTTTCATTAGAATAATATTTTTTAAGTAGCAAACTATATTTAGAAGGTCAATATCTTGAGAAAAAGTATGATTATAGGATATAGAAGCACCTTCTCTCTTATATCAAATTTTAGACAATTTACGCTAATAACTATAGAATTACTAAATGACATAGAAAAAATGAAAGAGAATGCTCATTCAATTATTATGGTTCTTCATGATTATCAAAGGCAAACTGTTAAGATTTAGAAGTAAATCAAGTGAAATCCACTTTATCAGAGAATCTGTAGAATGACCTGTGTAACCTCACAGACTTTGTTAAGAATGATCAGAATATAAAGACAGTATTTATATAACTATTTGGACGTAGGTTCACAACACCATAACTTGACCACAACAATCATGAAATTATAGCAGAGTAACTGTTCAAGCAACTATAATTATCTTAAACTAAAATCTAATCGAATTCCGTCGAAAATGGTCAATCAAACATAGTAAATACTTGCATAAATAAAATAAGGGTCTTCTTGGCCCAGAATGCAACCACAAAGTAGAATAAGGTAATTTCATTGCCTTCCCAAACATATAAATTTGGGATAGATAAATATATGTATGTGCATGCAATGACATGATTTCTTAAAATCTAAATAAAACTCATATGTGAACACAGAGACAATCTCTATACAAAGGGCAAAATGCAGAGAAGTTCAGGACCGCCCAATACTCCGGAACTAGCTTATGTGAATGTTAACCCTAACATTTGGATTAGCTGGGTGAGGAGACTCGTTAGGCTAATGCAGTTTTACTCGAAATTGTTAAACAGTTATGTGCTGAGGTGACAAATCTAAGAATAGATAATGAATGATTATGCCTCGAACAGGAAAGGATTCTCAGAAGTCTGTTTAATCGACAGAATAAAAGACACCTAGACCCCAGTGTTGAGGACAGAGAAAAGACCCCAACAGCCCAACATGGTGAGGAGAATGTCGAGTCAACCGAGAGACATAGGGAGGATGAAGAAGGATGCTCAGATAATGTACCTAACCAGCACAAAACAAAAAGACAAAAGTCGGAACTACAAGGATAATTCAAAAAGATTAAACCTTCACTTTTTGAAGTGGAATCTAAAGAAGCAGCGGAAGCTTGGTTAATTGATATGGGTAAGTATTTTCAGATTTATGAATACACAGAAAAGTTGAAGGCACGGTTGGAAGTCTATCAGTTAAGAGGGAAGGCAAACCTGTGGTGGGAAGAAATCAAAATAGTAAGAAAAAATGACGAGGAACAGGTGACATGGAATGAATTCCAAAAACATTTTAAAGATAAATATCTAATTGAGCGTTACTATGATGAAAAAGCAAAGGAATTTCATGAATTAAGACTAGGGGCCTTGACTATGGATGAGTATGTAGCTCGATTCACCTCCCTTCTGTGCTATGTGCCTTATATGCAGGAAGAGAAAGCCAAGATTCAACGTTTCATTAGTAGCTTACCCAATTTCATGAAGGAGAAACTTGAGTTTGACTACCCCAAAACAATGGATGATGCAATGCAGAAAGCCCGCATATGTTACCAACAAATGAAACAAAAAAATGAAGGGTCTAAAGAAGGGACAATTAAGAAGGGAAGGAATCTGATTCCAAGTAAACATCCAAAATTTTCTAATAACAGAAATTTATAGCAAAAGTATCTCCATAAATTCCCAGCAAGGAACCAACCCAAGGTTGTCTATTCTGAAAATCGACAGTCAGAAGGGGTTAATAAATTCAGTAATGATTAGCAGTCAAAATCGCCGCTGCAATGTTGGGGATGTGGAGAACCCCATTACTACAAAAACTGTCCACATAAGGCAAGGACGAAACAAATTGCAGGAAGCATCCATTGTTGGAGAAGTGGCGAGAAATATACCCAGAATTAACGCTGCCTTGGATGATCATCAAGCAGAATATCAGCCCACCATGATTGAATGTGAAGGTATGATTGCTAAGCAACCTGTTTCGGTTTTATTTGATCCTGGTGCTAGTTTAAGTTATGTTAGTCCTAAAGTGGTAGAAAAGTGTCAACTATAGACCAGTAAATTCCCAAAATCTTGGCTAGTTCAACTAGCCACTGGGGAAAAAAGAAAGGTAGTCGCCAAAATGGATCAGTGTCCCATAATCATTTCTAGACAGCCCATTCACGTGAACCTCAACATTCTTCCTTTGGGTTCATATGACATTTTAATCGGAATGGATTGGTTGGAAAAATGTTGGTCTTTGGTTGATTGCAAGCAGAAAACCATTAGTTTTATTTCCGAATCAGGACAAAGGAGGGAACTGCAAGGAATCAAGTCTAACACCAAGTTGCGCCCCATTACTGCTAGTCAGCTAGGAAGGTGTATTAGGAAGGGTTGTCAAATATATGTTGTTCAAGTGGGATTTACCAACTCCAAGAATAAAATGGCCTCCTTGGAAAATATTCCTATCATTTAGGAATTTGGTGACTTATTTCCCGAATATATCCCTGGTTTACCACCCAAGCGGGATATTGACTTCACTATTGAACTTATCCCAAGTGCAGCCCTAGTGTCCAAAGCCCTTTATCGCATGAGCATACCTGAGTTGACAGAACTCAAAATGCAACTTCAGGAGCTTTTGGATAAAAATTACATCCACCACAGTGTGTCCCCTTGGGGAGCTCCCGTCCTATTTGTACGAAAGAAAGATGGAACTTTGAGATTGTGTATCGATTATCGTCAGTTAAACAAGATGACCATCAAGAATAAGTACCCCTTGCCACGTATTGATGATCTATTCGATCAAGTGCAGGGAGCCAAGGTTTTCTCAAAAATCAATTTAAGATCTAGCTACCACCAGATAAGGATAAAGGAGGAGGACATCTATAAAACGACATTCCAAACTCATTATGGTCATTACGAGTTCGTAGTATTTCCATTTGGCCTCACGAATACCCCAGCCACCTTTATGAGTTTTATGCATGGCATTTTCCAGCCCTATCTTGATAAGTTTGTGTTAATTTTATTGATGATATTTTGATATACTCTAAAAATCAGGAGGAACACGAAGAACATTTGAGGATTGTGCTGCAAACATTACAAGAGAACCAGTTATATGCTAACTTTAGCAAATGTAATTTTTTCAAAGATCAAAACCAATACTTAGAACATGTTATATCAGCAGAAGTGATAGCGGTAGACTTGGATAAGATCAAAACCATTATGGAATGGACCGCTCCAAAGAATGTCACTGATATTAGATCCTTCCTAGGTTTAGCCAAGTACTACCGTCAGTTCATTAAAGGGTTTTAAAAAATTTCCTTTCCAATGACTTTTTTTACAAAAGAAGTGGCGCACCTTTCAATGGACAGTGGAATGCCAACAAAGCTTTGAAAGATTAAAACACCTACTTACCACTGCACTCGTGCTAAAAATGGCAGATCCGGAAAAGTCCTTTGTGGTATGCACGAATGCAAGTAAGGAAGGTGTTGGCAGAGTATTGACACAAGAAGGTAAAGTTATAGCTTACGAATCATGGAAATTAAAGGAATATGAGTAGCGATACTCCACTTATGACCTTGAATTAACAGTGGTGGTACATGCACTCAAAATGTGGCGACATTACCTATTGGGGAAGAAATTTCTGCTACTAACAGACCATAGCAGACTTACCAATTTCTTCAATCAGTCCGGCCTTAATGCTCGACAGGCCAGATGGACGACATTTTTGAGTTCGACTTTGACATAAAGCATCTAAAAGGGAAGGGAAATAGGGTGGCTTATGCACTAAGTAGGAAGGTACATTTCATCTATGAGGTTCATATCAGTCAAGCATGCTCAAACATCCCAGAAATTATAAAGGAAGCATCGGTCAAGGATCCAGAATATACTTTTCTTTGGCAGCAAACAAAAGAAGCTTTGTTAAGAGGAGAAAAATCAGATTTCGACATAAGTCTGGATGACATCCTTACTTTCAAAAATAGAATTTATATTCCTAACCAAAGTGTTGTTAAACAATTAATAATGGATGAATTTCATCGAAAACCTTGTGCAGGCCACCCAGGTTACCAGAAATTATTAGCAGCTATCAAGAAAGGGTATTTTTGGCCCGGATTAAGGAAGGATGTCACAAAATATTTATCCAAATGTTTGGAGTGTCAGTTGGTTAAGGAAAAGCATCAACATCCCGCTGGTTTGTTACAACCACTGCCCTTTCCAGAATGGAAATGGGAGACCATATCATTGGACTTCATCACAGGTTTACCCCGCACCAGGAAACAACATGACTCAATTATGGTTGTAGTAGATAAATTGAGAAAAACCGCACATTTTATACCTGTGAAATCCACATACAAAACTGTGGAAATTGTGGACATATTTATGAAGGAAATCTTTCGACTACACGGTATACCCAAGGTGGTAATTTCAGACAGGGATGTGAAATTCACATCCACATTCTAGAAAGCCCTCTTTTCAGGATTAGGTACCCAGATCCAATTTCACATCCACATTCTAGAAAACCCTCTTTTCAGGATTAGGTACCCAGATCCAATTTAGCATGACTTACCATCCCCAAACAGACAGGCAAACTGTACAGGTGAATCAAGCACTGGAAGACATGTTATGCATGTTTGTAGTGCAACAGCCACAAAAGTGGGAGGATTACCTCCACCTCATGAATTTGCATACAACAATGGACATCACGAATCACTAGGCATGAGCCCCTTTGAGGTATTGTATGGAAGAAAGTTTAGGGTGCCTATGGACTGGAATAACCCTATTAATAAGCTAGCATTGTGTCCAGACATGCTAGCAGAAATGGAGGAAGTCGTTAAGAAAGTTCGACAGAATCTAAGGGCTGCCCAAGATAGGCAGAAAATGTATGCAGATAAAAAAAGGACGTACAGAGAATTTCAGCCAGGAGATCATGTTTATCTAAGAGTAAAGCCCCGAAAAAGTTCCTTACAGTGGAGGGGTTGTGCTAAATTAGCACCCCGATACTGTGGACCCTTTTAGGTCTTAGAACGAATTGGACCAGTAGCCTATAAACTTGCGTTGCCAAGCCACATTCAGGTCCACAACATTTTTCATGTTTCGTTGTTAAAGAAATATGTGTACAACCCACAACATATAATAAACTGGGAAAATATTCAGGTAACAAGTTAAAGGATTATATATATTTTGTCAGTTGTTTTGAAGGAATATGACTATGATTATTGTATGTGCAGGTCGAACCGAAAGGAGAGTTTCTGGCAGAACCTCTTCGTATTCTCGATCGGAGAGAAACCACCTTGCAGAGGCAAGTCATCACCCAGGTTAAAGTGCAATGGAAGCACCTTGGCCCAGATGAGGCAACCTGGGAAGAGGAACAATTTATGCGACAAGCTTATCCGGTGTTATTTGCTTAAACTAGAAAGAAAACCAGGGACGGTGTTCCACACATGGGGGGAGATGTAACACCCCTGTCTCCTTGAAAGGATTTACTATGGTTATTTAATTTGGTTTATGTTTTACTACATTTATTTTTTGTTATGTTATTACTAAGGCTGGAAATCCAAATAACAAATTGTTACCTAATTGTGAGTGATTAGGAGTTGAGACATGATTAATTAAAAGAAACTGTTTACTACAATTACAAGAAACAGTTATGCCCCTGCCCTAGGAAAGGGAAATATAGGGGGAAAAGATGAAGAAGAGGAAACTATCCTAGAGCTAGAAAAGGTGACCAATGGGAAGTTGCTCAGTAACAGTGAAATTGAGTGTAGGACTTGAGGCTGGATAGTGAAGTCCGGAGGCCCAAGGCATTGGTTGTAATTGGAAATTTTTCCAGCAGAGAAAGTGCTCGGGGGAGAGCTTGGACATAATTGCCAGGTTCGTGGCTAGGAGAAGAGACTTTCTAGAATTATTGGAAATTGCAAGTGGAATAGATAAGTATTATAGTCAGTTTCTTCCTAGAATTAATACTAGACTGTGGAGATTAACACTTAATGACAGAGTAAAATTTGTTATGCTTGAAATGCCATTAGAATAATTTTTTTTAAGTAGCAAACTATATTTAGAAGGTCAATATCTTGAGAAAAAGTATGATTACAGGATATAGAAGCACCTTTTCTCTTATATCAAATTTTAGACAATTTATGCTAATAACTATGGAATTACTAAATGACATAGCAAAAATGAAAGAGAATGCTCATTCAATTATTATGGTTCCTTGTTCATGATTATCAAAGGAAAACTAATAAGATATAGAAGTAAATCAAGTAAAATGCACTTTATCAAAGAATCTATAGAATGACCTGTGTAACCTTACAAACTCTGTTACGAATGATAAAAATATAAAGACAACATTTATATAAATGTTTGGACACAGGTTCAGAATATAAAGACAATATTTATATAATTGTTTGGACACAGGTTCAAGACACCATAACTCGACCACAAAAATCATGAAATTATAGCAGAGTAACTGTTCAAGCCCTATAATTATCTTAAATTAAAATCTGATCGAATTCCGTCAGAAATGGTCAATCAAACATAGTAAATACTTGCATAAATAAAAGAAGGGTCTTCTCGGCCCAGAATGCAACCACGAAGTAGAATAAGGTAATTCATTGCCTTCCCAAACATATAAAACAGACAAAATAAGTTTTGTAGAAGTTAATGCAATAAATTAAGCATTCTACATCAGTCGACATAAACCGGTTCACTTAAGTGGCAGCATAAAAAAACTATAACCTTTCAGCATAAAGAACATAAAACCCTCTGTCGACTTCAGAACGAGAGATTTTCCCCAAAAACTACAAAATGCCTTACGCAGAATTCCTTTAAACATCTACGCGTAACTAAATAATTACAAATTCAAACAGAGCCATAAACTTGAGTCGTTTTGGTCAGCTAGAAGTTCAACAAGAGACTGAGTCTCTATTCTCGACCATACGAGTGGTGTTTCCCATAACTTAATTCATGCCAGAAGTAAAGAATCCAACCTGGAAGAGTCAATAGCGTCACCGTAAGCACTTAAGCTCTAGAGAGGGGTGGCCAATACCAAAACAAATAACCGAAAAGCACTGTGTGTTTACCTGTCATGGACATCCGAGACCTTAAGTCAGTAAACCCTTATGGGAAATATCGTAAAGCCACTGAACAAATGAACAAATGGGGAGAGTTCTTACCTGAGAGTGGAAGGTTTCCACGTGAGGCAGCTCCCCTGTTCGCCAGTAAGAAAATAGCCATAAGTGATATAAATCGAATCAAGGATTAAAAACCATTCAAGCTAAGAAAGAGAAAACGTTTAATAATTTACCTTCTACAGCTAAGTCCTAAAACCAGTTATCGCCTGCAGCATTGAAGGTGCCATGGGACATTCCTGTGCAGCAAAGGCAAAGCGTTAAACACTGTGCTAGACCAAAACCCAGCTCTATAGCAATCTCACGGTACAGGTCAACAAGACAACAGATCATCAACCCGGTGGGTTTACCTGGTTCCATTTTAACAGATGCCATCGCCATCATCACTCTCAGAGGATACCACAAACAAAATGAAATCCTGAATAGTGCAAACCCTCGCGGAGCAACAAACCCTCGCAGAGCAACAGTAACAATGAACCACACAGATGTCGAGAGTAAAGAGTTAGTTAGGGAATGAAATCCTAAGGTTTCTTTGTCGTCAAATCGCGAGAACCAAATCAACAGTTGCAATACTAAACAGACGCCGCGAGCAACCTGAACCAACTGGCCAGGGCATAAAGCCTCACGCCATAGCTCTTTTCCACGTGTCTCCAGGTATAGAGGACATCAAATCAACACATGGGCAAGGACAGGGGGATCACCTTGTGTATCATACGCATTAAAAACCAATCCTTTCACCTTTAATGTAATCTGTATGAATTATTATTGTCATAATAAACCTCCGGTAATGTCAAGTCTACGGACTTAATAATAAATGTTATCAATATTCCGTATATATATAATGAACCAAAACCAAAGTCCGAAACATACATAATTACAATATGAATAAAAAAATTTATTTTTACTTATATAATTTGTAAGTTAAAATTTAGTTGTTACAAACCCTTTCTTGTAAGTAAAAATGTTATTATTAATGATTATTCACCTTGTTCTACTTATAGCTCCCGAAATTTTTTATTTATTTATTCGGAAAATCCTATTATGAATGGTTGTTCAACTGATTATATTTATATATGGAACTTCACTTTAAAGAGATGATTTGTAAAAAAAAAAATTATATTCAATATTTTGTATTTTTGTTTACATTTTTATTGATCAAATTTATATATATTTAAAAGTGTATTTTTTAAAATATATAAAAATTAATGATGAGGATTTTTTTGTCGCCCTATAAAAATTGTGCGTTGAGTTAATACATTACTAATATTTCTATCTCAAAGATAAAGTGCTTTTTTTTTCATTTTTGTTTTTTTGTTTTTGTTTGTTTTTTTAATTGAATTAAATTTTTTTTTTTTTTTTCATTTCCATATTTAAGTTAAATTTTGAGTCCATTTTGAGATTTCCTTACATGGTTTCTTTACAAGCATATATTTGGATCAACATTACAATTTCATCAATATCAAGTTATTGAATGCACCTTACTACTTTTGTTGCATTCATCACAATTCACAACAACAAATCTGACAAATCTTACCTACTCAATTTAAGTTGAAGTGTATGTATTCTTATATGGTTTCCTCAACCTAACATTATATTGTTTCATTTTTAGTTACAATTTTTCTATATTATACTTAGTATTAGATTATAGAAATCCATATTATACTTAGTTTTATATTGTAGAAATACTTAATATTCTACTTTTCCATTTCTGTGTAATATATTTTTCTTTTACATTTTTTTATGTATGTATATTATATTTAGTTATTGAGTGTTGTGAACTGAAACAAAAAATCTTAGGGTCAAATGCTCAATGTAGAGTTCATAATATTAGACATAATATAGTCTATTCCTAGCTACTACCAATGAATGATGATTAAGTAACAAGGAGTTACCATTTATAATATCTCGTATTTATATTTAACCCTCACAGTAAACCAACCTTCCATCTCAATTTATGTATAGCCTTCTCCACCAAAACCCCCATAGGCAAGTCACAGGAGTCTGAGGGGATCAGTGACACATGGTCAGACTCAATAGAGATCATGTATCTCGATAAGATGTCACATTTCATTGGTACATCCTGGCTCTGATGCCTATGTGAGTGTGAGAGGAATTGTATCTCTCTTTGTTGATGATCTTGCACACATTCCATCTTCACCAGTCTGAGCTACATCTACTACATTTTTAAATTGTATTTAATTTATGTGTTTATTTCTTTAAATTGTCTTTAATTTATGTGTTTGAATTTAATGTACATGTTATTATGCTTAGTGTGTTATATATGTTAAATTATGTTTATGAGTTGCAGAGTTTGAGCAAGGTGAAGTTGAACATGACAGTGCCACTTTGATCCCTCTGTGGGACGACGCCACAACCACTATCACGCTCATCGACTAGGCGTAGCTTGACTCAGATGTTGAAGAGCATATATCGTTTGGTGCAGGTCTACTAGAGGGCAAGCCAACAGAGCAACGTCCTACATGACATATAGATGACTAAGAGGTGGGATGTTATAGGAACAGATCCTTGGCAGGCAGTGAAAGCCTCCACCAAGGACATTGATGTGCATAGGGATTTGTTTGAGATACCTGCGGGTTTTGTTAGACATGGTCCACTTAAATTCAAACATTTTAGGGATGTTCACGTTGTTCCTTATATTTATGATCAATTCATTGTAACTTAAGGCATGTTCCTCACCCATGATCAGGTCCCCCTATACTTTTCCCTGCAGATATATGTAGGGTTTATGCTCCATATGAGGCCAAATTACACCAGCACCCCATTACAGTTGTATGGATCTAGCAAGGGACGTAGTTATGATCATCATGGTACTCGTGGTGACCTTATCCATGTACCACCACTACTGAGATTGGTGCCACTAACATCTTAGAGAACACTATCATTGATCGAGCTACACGACTTGTCACAACTTAACTTTGAGACTAGGGGTACCATTGTAGAGACCACGCAAACCACATTGGTTGGTGTGCACATTGTATTGCATGGAGAGAGGATAAAACCACCATTGTTGTATCATTACCCACCAGTTGAATTTATTGTTGATAGCATGCTCGGGATTCTACCTTATGAGAATATATTGGCATATGCACATAGATGTCGTGATGTCATCCAGGAGGTATGGAGGATGTACAGCAAGCATGACTCAGGAGAGGTACATATGTATGGGAATTTTGAGTCTTAGCATCAAATTATACATTATTTGTATTAATAAGTTCATATCAGATTGTGTTTATAATAATAAGTTCATGATAACATGTAGACTCAGGCCTATATGGATTAGCTTATGAGGTCATCTGAGGTATTAGTTGATCGTCCAATGCAGGCTCCATCAGTCTATGTGGCCAAGGAGACTTAGCCACCTCCACCTCCACGTAATCACACTCACATTGAGGAGAGCCATTGTGTCTCTCCACATGGACCAACACTTGAGGTAAACTTTTTTATTCCTAAGATTTTCACATTTCCTTTTTTAAGTTACATGCATGTTAATTAATTCGTATCTTTTCTTATAATGTCTTTTCCATTGTGTACACAGGCCCAGATACAAGGAGGTGTCCAAGTCACAACGATGTGGGTGCATGATCGGGAGGCATGTTTTGGAGGCAATTCCGATGTGGGCCCATTGACGCGAACCCACACCATTGAAATTTTATGCCCTTGAATGATTCTTCTTGCTTCTGAAATGAAAAATGCATATACAAATATTTTATATTTCTTAGTAAATGAGTTGATTTTAAATGAAACCCACCTTTGAAAACCACCACAGGAAAACCACCATTGAAATATGTTTGTTAGAGATACTCTACCTTCTACTTCCCCTACTCAAAAATATAACCTTGAACCAATATTGTAGGAGCTACCATCAAATGACCTTAATATTATTAAACACGGTGAAGAAGCTAAATATATGCACTTGGATTCCCTTGGCCTACCAAGCATTACAAAATCCTTGAAAGGAAAATATTACATTTACATACTTGAGCACTATGCCAAATTTCCAAGTAAATTCATTCCCAACTCTAGACTGCAAGCTCAAAAAAATCCATAGGACAAATGAGTGCCAATACCCTAGGAGTTCATGTCCAAACCCTAAAATAAATGACCAAGCTCCGCAAAGATGAGAAGAAAAAGGGAGTTTCTAGCCAAGATGATTTAACCTAGACCTACATCCCAAACCATAGGCATATTCAAAACACCTGAACTAACAACAAAACCAAAATCCTTATGGAAATCAACTATGGCTAATCTTGTATGCTTAAGGTAAACATACATTTTATAAAAAAAACTATAAATGCTTCACACATGCAATTATAAATTAGAACATTTATTTAAACAAACAACATTGAAATATGTAACAAAACTATGTTATTTCTTATTCAAAATCTACCATAACATTAGGTACCTACCAGGTTACCTTCTACTACAACTCAAATCGATAATAGTACTAAAGGATTAATATCATATAAAATTATATGAGGTCCCTAATCTATCATCATATGATATTATTTATGTTTAAATGGAAAACCTAACTGAACTCCAAGTCACTTCTTTAATTGTTGAAAGATGTCCCTAAAAATTTTCATTTTCATTTTAAGGATCTCAACTTCATTGTGCAATTTAAATCCTCTATAGTTAGTTAATTCAAATTGTTTATAAGTCATCAATGCTTATTTTTTGTTGGCAGCTCTTGACGTGGGAAAATGTTCTTGGCATAAAAAATTTCTAACAATTTTTAACAACTCTATGTTTTCTAACAATTTTTGAACATGAGTGATATGGGGATGTGCATTTTTTTATTTATATATAGGAGAAACATGTGTACACCTCTATAGAATAAAAGTATGCATGCATTAGGGATAATATGAGAAAAGTAGTTCATCTATAAAGTGCATGTATGTTTTGAACAAACAAAAACATGCACAATTTAGTTATAGCTTGAAATGGCAATTCTTGATATGTGTTTTTGAGATGAGAGTGGCAATGTGGTATAAATCCATACAAGGTCCAAAATTTTAACTATCCTAATGCATGTAAAACGTAAGATGGTAATGAGTCAATTAATGTTAATAGTGGTGAGGAAGCTAAATTATGACAACAAATATGGTTTCATGGGACCATTAGAGGCATGTCTTACTAAGAAAATAACTATTGTTTATTTCCCCTTCAATAACAACTTGATATCTAGTGTGTTGTAGAAAAATTGTCTTCAAGTGCTTGCACCTAGTATGTCATATGTGAGAAAAAATTGAACACTAGCATCAATGATAATTATTTAACACTAGAATTAATAACATTGAATATGTTAGAGATGTCTCATATGACCTTTTTAGAAAGTAGGGCATATCCATGGGGGCTTCAGTGGGGGAGAAATACATACCACATGCATTCATATTGGGGGATATATATTGAAGAAAAAATGACATAATATATTGGGGGATATATAGGGGGTAAAGGGTTTTTATATTGGTAGGTATAAAAAATGGAGCTCAAAGTTAATGAAAAAATATAAAGGGGTATAAAAAATGTTAATGAAAAAGTTGATACCTACAATATCTGGTGAAAGTAGGGGTTTTTTAAATCGGGAAGGTGTATTGAGTTTATATTGGTAGGGGGTTAAATATTGTGATTCTTAGAGGTATTTTTCAATATGTAGTCAAATTAGGGGTATTGTTTAGTATGCCATGAACGCACGTGATATGTCATAGGTTCATTGAGTGAAGCCCCCATGGGGATATCACACTTCCTTCTCTCTCTTTTTCTTTGAATGGTGTAGTGGAAGAAATATTTAGATGCATGTACCACATTTATTTTATCCATTTCAATTTTCTATGGATGGGTTCCATTGCCTAAAGCATGGTTCAAGGCCAAAATTAAAATTCTTAGTATTTACTTTTAAGGCTCATGGGCCTTGTGAATAACCTTAAATCATTACAAAGGTCCTACAAAAGGAATTTTACATTTGCAAGTGAGACATGAGAATTGTTTTGGTTATTGGTGGACCATGTATGGGTTTTCTCTACATTTATGATTTTGTGATGCAAAATAAGCATGTAGGTAATATTTTGATATCTAACATAATATTTTGGGTGAGACATTATCACTTATATCCATACGTTAGGGACATGGACCCTAATAGTTTCTCCTACAAAAGGTAACCAATGCCACAAAAGCTACCCAATATATTGTGGGGTGATAGAAAATAGCCACAAAAGGTACCAAATATATTCTCCCTATTGATAAAATTTGATTTCTCTAATGTTATTTTTATATACATAAATATTTACTTTATTTTAATTTGTAGATATAAAATTTTATATTTGGGCCAAGATATGCTGATACTAATGTCATAGATGGGATGGAAAACATATACATTGCAAACTATTTAATATTGCATTGTGAAATGCACCTCAATTTTCTTGATGGAATCACAAGTATCCAAGTAAAGAACCTGGCCTACTCAATTTAATTTGAAGTCTCTATATATACTTATCTAGCTTCCTTAAGTCAACATTCTACTTTTTCATTCCATCTATAATGTCCATTTTTTTTCATAAGAGAAAATCCGTAATTTCCATTAATTTCAGAAAATTACATGTTGTAGATGCTTAACGCATATGCAGAAGTGTGGGCAAAGCCACATACAATAACAATTCTTCAAGAGAAGTATTCCAGAAAAGCCCATAAACTAGGTAACAAGTAATGGGTATGTACCCCCAAACTAGTCTGTATAAAAAAGAACTGTGGAGGATACCCATACCCGTCACAGCAAAAACAACAAATAAAGCAAAAACATAGCTTCTGTGGTAGAAAAAGAAACAGTAAAACATCTAAATCTGGCAACCCAAGCAAGTAGGAGAGGCACAAAATGAGGAAAGTGCAGCCATGGTAGCCACGCCTCCCCCGCCCCCTCAAAACTCTCCTCCTGAAGCCGACGAAACCAGATGTAGAGACCAAACTTCCCAATCTTCCTCAGTCGCCTGCAGAAACCCCAACAAATAAAAACGGATATGATGATGCGACACGAAACAATGCAGAGAAATACACCTCCACACCCCTGTTCCCTCCACGCTTCAAAAAACCGCAATGGAATGCTAACGAGCCGTCAAAAAAGCACCAACTGCCACAGCAGAGGAACCCATCCAGTCCTAGCCAGAGCAAAGGCAGGTCCGGGGGCAGAGGCGGCTAGGGCAGCGACCTTGCCCCCAAGAAGAGTGATCCGAAGACCAAAATAAGATCTCGCTCCTGCTCCGCCGCGCAGTCAAAAACACCGAAAGAAATCTACTCCTTTGCTTGACCACTAAGCAGAGCCGCACGGAAGGTTCGAGCAGGGGCCGCCGAAGTCTTCAAGGCACTGAGTCTCGCCTCAACCGCTTGACAGTAGCGATTCAAGGTGCCCCGGACCTCTTCCGTTCAAAGCCCAAGACGAGCGGGCCTCCAAACCGGAATCTCAGAGCCGAAACCGAGGAAAAGGATTCAGGTCAGCAGGAATGGGGAAGGCAGGGCCGAAAGATGAAGCTCTGCCTCAGGCTGAGCAGGGACCGATAGTCGTTCAAATCCCCAACTGAAAACTGCGAGAACCGATAAGACCTCCGGCAGCTCGGCAAAGGCGACGATGTTCAAACAAAGGTGTCAAGAAGGGCTGCCTAAACCAGGGGCGACCCTGTTGCCTCTTCCCAGCGGCGGCAGCAGGGGCAGTAGAAAAAACCCTATCTCCGCGTGCCCTAGCAGACACTCTCCCAGTATCAAAGTATCATTCCTTCTATAATGTCCATATATTACACTACATTCTAAATTTTGATGGCCCAACCACCTAACCTCACCTTCCCAATTTAGTTTGAAGTGACACTACTTATAAATTGCTTCATCAATTCAACGTTATAATTTCTTATTCTATTTATAATGTTCCTTAGTTTGAAGTGACACTACTTATAAATTGCTTCATCAATTCAACGTTATAATTTCTTATTCTATTTATAATGTTCCTATAATAAAGTTAGTGGTAGACCATTATGGATAAACAAATTAACCCTTCCTAGTTTATGACATGTTATGTATTGACATTTTTGGATACGCCTTCATTCAACTTAACATTCTAATTTCTCATTTCCATTTATAATGATTATATGTTATACTCACTGTTAGCATTTTCATTTCCATTTCCACCTTAAACATCACTACCTTTCTCATTTGTATCTTTAATGTCCATATATTATACTTACTACAAGATTAATACACTACCTAAATTTTAACGAACATGAAAACCCAACTAAATAACCACGCCCATTAATTTAATTTGAAACACTAACACTTTCTTATATGAATTCAAGAACTCAATATTCTACTTTTCCATTTCTACCTACATTGTCTCTATCTTTTTCATTCCCATATTTAATGTCCATATATAATATATGGTGCAAGATTATAATACTTAAACTAAAAAAAATTTAATTAATTTTTGTATTGTAAATTTATTTTTATTCTTAATTTTAGTACTACATTTAAGGGTTACTTTTAAAATAATACAAAATATACATTTTAAACACCTATTTTTAAAATTGAGATATGAAGTTTCTGTAATAAAAAAATGTTTAGTCTTTATAAAATAAATAGTCTGAAGTTTAAATGATTTCTTAAATTACAAGTTAATCCCTTCAATTTACTAATATATTAATTATTATGCTAATTAAAAACTATATAGCATTTTTTCATAATTTCATATCTAATTAGAAAAGTAAAGATATTCCAAATATACTTCTATTAAATATTAAATAATGATATTTGTATAAAGAGTCTCAATAAAACTTTACATGATCAATAATTTTTATATATGTTCATCTTTTTAAAGATATTATTTTATTATATTAGCATATTAGGCATAAATTAAAAGATTATGTATTAAAATATTATAAATTTGATTTTATATGAATTTAATATTTTAAAAACATTTTTTAAATATATTATTTTTTATAAACTTATTATTTTATGATTCATATATTATTAGATTATAAAATATATATATATATATATATATATATATATATATATATATATTAATAAATATAAATTTGATTTTATGTCATATATACATGAAAAATACATAGTCATAAATTTTGAAAAGAAAATTTACATTAAAATTTCCATTACATAATTTTCAGTTTTTAAAATTAATAAGATTGTTACATACCAAAACCTACATCATTTTATACTCAATAAAGCATCACTCAATCGTTACCTTTTACTTTATCTTGTAAGGAAAAATATTATTATTAATGGTTATTCACATTGTTCTATTTGTAGCTCCGGAAACTTTTTATTTATTTTTTCGGGAAATTTTATTATGAATGGGTGTTTAACATGTTATATTTGTATATGAGACTTTATATTAAAGAGATTATTTGTAAAAAATCTTTGTTTATATTTACTAATTTTCTATTTTTGTTTACACTCTTATAGTTCATATATATATATGAAAGTATGTTTTTAAAATATAATAACATCAAAGGATTTTTTGTGGCCCTATAAAAATTGTACACTAAACCAATGCATTACTATTATGCATTACTATTATTTGTATCACAAGGATGAATTGTTTCGTTAATTTTTTATTTTTTTTAATAAATTGAATCAATAAAAAATTATTTATCTTCTTTTAATATTTAAGTTAATTTGAGTATTGACACTTTTTTAAATGGTTTACTCATAAGTCTGAATTTGGATCAATATTGTAATGTCATTCATATCAATTTATTAGATTCATCTTGTTATTTTTGGTACTTTCACAAACTTTCACAACAACAAAATTAACAAAACTTACCTACTCAATCTAAGTTGAAGTGTCTATATATTCTTACATATCTTGTTTTTTCTCAAGTCAACATTTTAGTTTTTCATTCCTTCCATAACATCCCTATACTAGCCTTAATTTAAATCATGATGGCCTAGCAAACACACCTCACCAATTCAATTTATTTTGAAGTGTCAATTCTTTATTATATCCCTTCATCAACTTAGTAAACATATATTTTCTCATTTCCATTTCTAATATTTCTACATTATAGTTAAAGCTAGATCTTTATGTACAAAGTAATTAACCTTGCCCAATGTAGTTTTAGGTGTTGGCACTTTCATATATGGTATCACTCAACCTAACATTCTATGTTTTCATTTCTATTTATAAATTTGTTGCATTTACTTAGTATTAGATTACAAAAAACTAACATCCTTATGTCCAAACTAATTAACCTTGCCAAATACTTAAATGTAATTTTAAGTATTTTCCCTTTTTGATATGGTTTACTCAACCTAACATTATATTTTTTCATTTTCATTTACAATTTTTCTATATTATACTTTGTATTAGATTGTAAAAATACTTAACTTTCTACTTTTCCATTTCTATGAGTAATATATTTATCTTTTACATTTTTATCTTTTAACCTCTCTGTATTTTTTTATCTTTTACAGCTTGAGTGGGCCTAATGGTTAATAGCATGTGTTTCCTCCTAAGATGTCACCAGTTAAAAACTAGAGGGGGTAGAGTATGTATGCCTTAGTAGACTTTGCATTAATAATATTATTATGTTTAGTTATTGAGTGTTTTGAATTGAAACAAAAAAACTTAGAGTCAAATCCTCAAGCTCAATGTATAATTCATTCTATTAGACATATTGTAGTCTATTCCTAACTACTACCAATAGATGGTGATTAAGTAACAAGGAGTTTTCATTTTTAATATATCCTATTTATATTTATTCCTCGCATTAAACCAACCTTCCAACTCAATTTATGTACATCCTTCTCCACCACTGGCCCCATCGGCAAAACACAGGAGTCTGAGGGGATCAATGAAACATGGTCAAACTCGACAAAGATCACGTAGCTCGACCAAATGTCATATTTCATTGGCATATCATGGCTCTGACACCAACGGGAGTGTGAGAGAAAGTGTACCTATCTTTGTTGATGATGTTTTGAACAGTCCAGCTTCACCTGCCCAAGATATATCTCTTGCATTTTTAAATTGTCTTTAATTTTTAAATTGTCTCCAATTTATGTGTTTGAATTTAATGTATATGTTATTATTTTTAGTGTGTAATATATTTTAAATTATTTTTATGACTTGCAAATTCTTAGTAGGGCGAAGCTAAGCATGAAATTGCAACTTTCATCCCTACGTGGGATGATGCCACAACCATTATCACGCTCTAGGATATTAGGGCCCACCATGACTAGATTACATGAGAGTTGGGTACACTCTATTAGCTCATCGACTAGACGTAGCTTGACTCTGATGATAGAGAGCATCAATCGATTGATGCGGTTTTACTATAGGGAAGGCCCACAAAGAAACATCCTACATGCCATATAGACAACTAGGAGGAAGGATGTTATAAGAAGAGATCCTTGGGAGCTAGTGAAATCTTTCATCAAGGACATTGATGTGCATGGGGTGTTATTTGAGATCCTTGCAGGTCGTGTTAGACATGGTCAGCGTACACTCAAACATGTTAGGAATGTTCATGATGCTCCTTATATTTATGATTGATTCATTGGATCTTGATGCTTGGTCCCCCACCATGATGAGGTCCCCCTATACTTTACCTACCAAATATATGCATAGTTTGTGCCCTATATGAGGTCAAATTACACTGGCACCCCATTATAATTTTATGGATCTATCAGGGGACATAGATATGATCATCCTAAGGCTCGTAGGGACCCTTCCCATGTACCACCACCTCTGAGATTGGTGCCATTGCCATCTCAGAGCATGGTATTTCCAACCGAGCTAGAGGAGATGTCATAGCTTAGCGTTGAGATCAGGGTTACCATTGCAGAGACCATGTGGATTACATTGGTCAATGTGCACGTTGCATTGCATGGAGAGAGGAGCAAACCACCATTGTTTCCTCATTCCCCTCCAATTGAATTCATTGTTGATAGTGTGCTCAAGATTATACCTTGTGAGCATATTTTGGCACATGCACGTAGATTTCGTGATGCCATCCAGGAGGCATGGAGGATGTACAAAAAATGTGAATAGGGCGAGGTACATATGTACGAAAATTTTGACTCTTATTGTCAAATTATACATTATTTATTTAAATAAGTTCTTATCAAATTTCATTTATATTAATAAGTTCATGATAACATGTAGACTCATAGCTACATGAATCAAATTATGAGATCATTCGAGGTATCAATTGATCATCTAGTGCAGGCTCCATCAGTGTGTGTGGCCAAGGAGTCTCTGTCACCTCCACCTCCACGTCATAACACTCACATTGAGAAGAGTCACTAGGTCTCTCCACATGGACCAGCACTCGGGGTAATTTTTTTTTATTCTTAAGATTTCAACATTTTCTTTTTTTAAGTTACATGCATTCCAATTAATTTGTATCTCTACTTATAATGTATTTTCCATTGTGTACACAGGCCTAGATACAGGGTGTTGTCCATGCCAAAATGTTGTGGGTGCATAATTAGGAGGCATGGTTTGGAGGTGATCTCGATGTGGTCCCATTGACACATTCCCCAAGCATTGAGTCATAGGCCCAAGAGCACTAGACTCATAATGGTGTGACCACATCCCACACACCTTTCATGGGACTCGAGTCAGGTTAGTAAATTCATATGTATTTAAACTTAAATCATTTATCTCTATATTGTTTATTTTGTAAATAATGATAATTAATTTGAATCTATTATATTGGAGTACCAGCATCTAGATGTCGTTTTTTCGTAGTAGTCACATAGGCGTAGTGGTACTTAGACCACATACTTTGTATATTATCAAACCCATTTCATAGGGCACATTCACATGTACTATAAATTGTATATTTTCATATGGACAATTTATAGATACATGAACATTATTTCAATTTATGGATGTTTATTATTTTAGTTTATGGATGTTCATGTAATGTACTTTGTATATATTTTCATATGGACAATTTATGGATACATTCATTATTTCAGTTTATGGATGTTTATTAATTATTGTTTATGGATGTTCATTAAATTTCAGTTTATGGATGTTAATTATTTCGCTAGTTTAAATCAATTTCCACAGTGTACATTTTATTTAAGAAAATAACAATGATAATAAAATTAATTAAAAGACGTATCTCATAAATTTAATTAGTACACATAGAATTTTCATAGCTCGTATTACATTATCATACGATTGTGTACTTAAAAAAAAATACTTGCACTAAATTCCTCAATATTATCAACTCTAAGATAATGATAAAATCATGATTTTTTTTCATCATTTTTATTGAATATCAAAATAATGTATGTTGAAGCATGGCAACAAGAATATTCCAATTTAATTTGTCCTTGAATTAAATTGTGAATTAAAATCGAATTTAGTCTTAACAGCTACTTGGAAATAATTAATTAATCTATTTTAAATTAATTAGTTGGAGAAATTCAAGTTAGAAGTCTTTCTGAAGTCATGCAAGTGTTATCCCTTAAATTAAGGAGATAAGATTGAGTTATATTTGAGTTTTAATTAGTTAACTCAGTTTATTGAGTTAAGTCCAATTAAATTAGTTCCAAACTGTTTGAGAAACTAATAGTGAGTTAACAGTCAGTTGATGCACTAATGCACTCAACTAGTGCTACTCCAGTTAACTGAAGATTCCCTCATCAGAAACTCATGCATGTCTATTCTGAGAAAGACCTGGTTGAGATTAATGTTCAAGGAAACCGTACTATCAGTTGCATGTGTTTTCTCATGGAGAAAACTCATGCATGTAGTCAAGGATTCATCCTTGAGGATTGCGCAGTTTTGAAGGAATATCATCCACAAGGAACAACACAAGGAAATAGGAGCTTGGAGGGTAGAGAGGAAGGCTAGAGAGAAGCCAAGTTTTCCTATGAGAATCTGTGAGGATTGTACTAAGAGTTGGCTAGCTATGAGAGCTAAGGCTTTGTATAATTCCTATGTATTTCCACCATGTATGATAATACAAAAGTGTGGGTTTTTATCTGAGACTTTCCCCAAATTATTTTCATGTGTATTGTGCCATTGATTGTTCTTCTTCTAGTTATATTGTTCAACTCGATCTTTAAGCTTCCACAAATTGATAGTAGAAGTAGGTTATAGTATTCTGCTTTGATTTATATTGCATTATCGGGTTAACCTATCACAGATTTTATACATGGTATCGGAGCTATGAACAATATACTGAGAAGAGAATTCGAAGTTTGAAGTTCGGGGTTGCAGGTTCAAATCAAATTCATATCATACTTCAAGGTTGGCCAATGGCGTTCTATGGCTTGAGACTCGAGTATGCCTTGGAAGGTAGCTCGAATTACATAGCATGGAAAGATAGAATGGAGGCTCTATTAGAAGGGAATGGCTTGAAGGAATTCATTGATCAAGAAATCCCAAAGCTAGCTTCAACTAATGCGCAAGAGTTGGCTGAGTGGAAGAAGTCTGTGGCGAAGGCGAGACGGATCATCCTTGAGGAAGTTCCAGACCATATTTTCTCGGGTCTCCATTGGAAGGATACTCCATTTTCAATGTGGAAGACATTGAAGGACCTCTACCAGAACAGTAGCAACCAGAGGAAATTGGCGCTCAAGGATAAGCTTCAAAGAATCAAGATGGAGAAGGGCAATATTATTTCCACATATCTGAACAAGCTCACCACCTGCAAAGATGAGCTTGGTAGTGTGGGAATAACTACTACTGATGATGATATGTTGAGCCTCGCTCTCCTTGGCCTTCCAAAGAGTTGGAATAGCTATCAGGACTCTGTGAATGGAAGGGAGAAACTGCCGATTGGGAACGACTGTGGTCGGATCTCATGCAGGAGGAGATCAAGAGGAGCACACAAGATGGTTCTTCATCCAAGAATGGTGATGAAGAAAATCTGGCCTTAGCAAGTAAGGCAAGTTTAGGGAAGGGGAAGGCTTCCCATTTCAAATCGAATTCTTCTCATGGAGGGAAGAAGGGTGACATGTCTAAAGTAAGATGCTTTATTTGTCACAAGATGGTACATTATGCGACTAATTTCCCATCGAAGAAGTCCAAGAAGGGATCCTCGGAAGGATCGGAAGGTGAGGCATTAGCCTCTCAGTTCGAAATGGAATTTACCATCATCGCATGCATGGTGTCATCGATGATGGGTTGTGTCTAGTATCTTGACAGTGGAGCCTCATTCCACATGACCGATGATAAAAATTTATTCAGTGCCTTGGAGGAGAAAGACCTCAAGATGTGCATAGAGATGGGTGACGACAGAAGGTATAGTGTTTTAGGAGTGGGCATGGTTGCTTTTCAGAGGGAGCATGGAGCTCCTCTCACCTTGAAAGATGTGATGTATGTGCCTGGATTGAAGAATAACTTGGTATCGGTTGTGATGTTGGAGGACAAAGGCTACGATGTTGTCTTCAGTAAAGGAAAGGCGTTCCTAAGACACATAGCCACGGGTCAGACCAAGAGGATAGGGATTCGGGTGAAGAATCTCTATAAACTAGAGGTAGATGATTGTGCAACATTGAATACGAAAGCAGAATTGGTGCAAAGCCAAGACATTGGCGAGTTGTGGCACAAGCGATTGGGCCATTTTCATCATGGGGCTTTGAAGATAATGCAGCAGATATCTACAGGACTTCTCAAAGGTAAACTTGAGCAAGTTGACACATGCAAACGTTGTACCTTGGGAAAGTACACCAAGTCTTCCTTTCATGATCGAGACAATCGAGCAGAGGCTATCTTAGAGCGAGTTCATACTGATTTGAGTGGACCATTCGCGATGGCATCCACAGTGAAGCAAAGGTATTATGTGATTTTCATTGATGACTATTCTCGTAAATGCTGGATTTATTTCATGCAGAAGAAGGACCAAAATTTCACAAAGTTTTGTGACTTCAAAGCTTTGGTCAAGAAAGAATCAGGGAAGAAGATCAAGGCCTTGAGAAGCGACAATGGTGGATAATATGTCTCTCAATAGTTTAAGGACTTATGTGCAGCGGAAGGAATTAAACGAGAGTTGACGGCACCTCATAACCCACAGCAGAATGGGGTGGCCGAGAGGAAGAACAGAACTATTGTAGGGGCAGCACGGGAAATGTTGCATGACCAAGGCCTACCACTTCACTTGTGGGTTGAGGCATGCAACACAGCGGTCTATTTGCAGAATAGAAGCCTCCATCACATACTTGGGATGAAGAAACCAAAGGAAGCTTTCTCCGATAAGAAACCAGATGTGGGTCACTTCAAGATCTTTGGCTCATCGGTATATTGCCATGTGACAAAGGATGCACGAAAGAAGCTTGAGCCGATAGCAGAGTTGGAGATATTTGTGGGGTACACTGATACACCTCACAACTATTGGGTGTACTTTCCTACTAGTCAGAGGACAGTGGCTCGCAGAGATCTCAAGTTTGATGAGCAGAAAGCCATGTGAGTTTCCCTTGAGAGGGAGCTCCAACTACAGGTTGTGGAGGAATTGTTGGTTTTTAAGGAGGAGGAGCCTTAGACTGATGTGGAGCAGCCGCATTCAGAGGTTCCAATAGTAGAGACATCCACTCAAGCAGAGTCTTCCAGAGATGGACGGAAGCGCACAAGAGAAGCTGATAGATTTTTGGAGGATGCGAGAGAGAATGTGGGAGCACCATCTTCTCAGCGCAAAAAGAGGAGGTCATCTGAGAGGTACACTAGATACATGGCCCTTACTGGGGAATGTGTTGAGACCGAGCCATCTTCCTTTGAGGAAGTAGTGCAGTAGCCAATTTGGGTTGATGCTATGGTGGAGGAGTATGACTCCATAATTTGTAACAGTGTTTGGGACGTGGTTCCGAGACCAGAGAACAAGTCAATTGTGATTTCCTGTTGGCTTTACAAGGTAAAGCAAGCTGTTGATGGTAGTGTGGAGAAGCATAAGGCAAGATTTGTTTCTCGTGGCTTTTCACAGGTCGAGAGGATCATGTTGTTGCAATATATTTCGACAAAGGAGCAAGATGCTAACATTTTGACAAAGGCATTGTCAAAGTGTAAATTCGAGTTCCATAGAGACAGGATCGGGGTGGTAGATAATCCCTTTCTTGTTGAGAGGGAGTGTTGAAATATGGCAACAAGAATATTCCAATTTAATTTGTCCTTGAATTAAATTTTGAATTAAAATCGAATTTAGTCTTAACAGCTACTTGGAAATAATTAATTTATTTATTTTAAATTAATTAGTTGGAGAAATTCAAGTTAGATGTCTTTCTGAAGTCATGCAAGAGTTATCCCTTAAATTAAGGAGATAAGATTGAGTTATATTTAAGTTTTAATTAGTTAACTCAGTTTACTGAGTTAAGTCCAGTTAAATTAGTTCCAAACTATTTGAGGAACTAATAGTGGGTTAGCAGTCAGTTGATGCATTAATGCACTCAACTAGTGCTACTCCAGTTAACTGAAGATTCCCTCATCATAAACCCATGCATGTCTTTTCTGAGAAAGACCCAGTTGAGATTAATGTTTAAGGACAGTGTACTATCAATTGAATGTGTTTTCTCATGGAGAAAACTCATGCATGTAGTCAAGGATTCATCCTTGAGGATTGTGTAGTTTTGAAGGAATATCATCCACAAGGAACAGCGCAAGGAAATAGGAGCTTGGAGGGTAGAGAGGAAGTCTGGAGAGAAGCCAAGACTGCCTATGAGGATTGTACTAAGAGCTGGCTAGCTATGAGAGCTAAGGCTTTGTATAATTCCTATGTATTTCCACCATGTATGATAATACAAAAGTGTGGGGTTTTATCTAAGACTTTCCCCAAAGTATTTTCATGTGTATTGTGCCATTGATTCTTATTCTTCTGGTTATATTGTTCAGCTCGATCTTTAAGCTTCTGCAAATTGATAGCAGAAATAGGTTATAGTATTCTGCTTTGATTTATATTGCATTATTGGGTTAACCTATCACATATTTTCTACAATGTAATGGACAAAATGGAAAAGTAATAAACCAATCTTTAACTAACTAGTTATGGTAGTGATTAATATTTATCTTATTTACAAAATATGAAATAATTTTGTACATCTACTAAAATGGTAAAAGTTAAGAAAACTTAAATATGGTATATACTTTTTAAGGGCGGTTCACAAACACTGGGTGGCTACTACATCCACAGTAAAATCCAGGCAAATCAACCCGAAGGGATCTACCTGTCGGCAAAACAAGCAAGGCCTAACCCCAAGGGCATCAAGGAGATCTGACCTTGTGACCTCCCAACAGGCGAGGTACTTAGAAACGAGAACTCAACCAACTAAGCTAACCCTTGGGGAATAAATATGGTATATACTATTTTGACATATCTAATTGTATGAATCTAGTCATTTGTGCAGTTTTTCTTTCCCTTCCATGTTGGACCAGCCACAATTTTGAATATCATATTATTAGATAATATGTTGAATGTCACATTATTCTCATTCATACATAGGGACTTGTAACATCACATGCATGTCATCCTTAATTTTTCATTGCTTACAAAATAGAGATAAATATAATTCTTATTTAATATTTTTCCATCTCCCTATTTTAACTACTATTTTAAATGTGATTAATATATTGATATCCTAAGTATCTATTACCATTATGATTGTTTTTTAACACTTTCATTGTAGAGTAACTACAAAATTCATTTATGGCATCAAAAGGTATTTGGAGAATATTCTTTGTGGCTTGAAAATGATATATTTTGTATCCTTTATAAGTGGGTCTCTAATCAACAAGAATTTCTAATTTTTCAAATCATTTGTATCCTTTATAAGTGGGTCTCTAATCAACAAGAATTTCTAATTTTTCAAATCTTTCAAAAAGTTAATGACTACTAATACATGTTTCTTACATTTCTTTAGTAAAATATTTTAGAGTAACAAAGAGGCTAATGGTTAATCTCTTATATTGGATATGGGCTCAATAAGCCCTCAAATTATTTTCTCATAATTCTAATTTACATATTTTTCTCTCTAAAAAGTTTCCAAGAACTTGATGATACTAAGATATCACTTACATTGTGAATAAAAGATAAAGCATTATTTATTTCATTTCCATTTTGAATAAAATATATCATTTTGAAATAAATATATCCAAAATGCATTGATTGAATATATGTTTGATGAACACAGACAAGGGTGGTCATTTCAATTGTTAAAACCCTAAGGATCATGTTTTTTGTTGAAAATGCAGCAAGAAAATCTTAGTTTGACTTTGCCTTGGTCAAACCAGAGAAAATTCGAATTTCCATTTCAGCATAAATCTCTAAGGTAGGTAACTTAGGTGGCATGGTACTTTTCACTCAATTAATTCGATTTGGGGAAGCTTGAGTTCAGTTCAGTATGATTTATTTCTAATTTGTAGCAATATATTTCAATTAATTTGAGTTATTGTCAATTAAACTAGTTCTAACTGTTAGAAGAACTAGTGGAGGTCAAGTTGTGGAAGTGGAACTTCAACCACTGCCAGTGATCAACCAATTAAATGATCAATTAACCCAAAATAGTTGTTGCATGCAGATAATTCAAGTTACCCAGTTGAGATGGAGATTCCAAGGAAGTGTACTATCAGTTGTAGCCTATACAAAATGTGTACATGTGGTGCATGCAGTCAGAGGAAAGACCTATAGGAATTATGCAATTCAATAGTGGGAAATTCCTAAATAATAGGGGTCAATTTCCTAGAGGAACAATGCAAGGAAATAAGAGCTTGGAGGGCTTGAAAATTGGCTAAGTGTTTTCCAGAGTTAGTCGGTCATGCAGAGGGATAAACTATACACTTGCAGGGTGTGCTCAAGCTTGAGCAAGCATATGTATTTCATATTTATTCTCTTATTAGTGCAATGTAGATAGTAAGGGGTTTTGAGCAGTTGTTTTCCCCTAGATAAATCTTTATGCATGTGTGATGTTTCCTTTTTCGTGTTTATGATTTGTGTTCTAGATGGTGAATTAACTTCCGCAAATCAATAGAGTAGCTTCAAGTCTTGTGATTTAGTAAATTTCCTGAGTAGTTTTCAATTACACATTAATTTCTATATGGTATCAGAGCAGGATTCACTGTAGAGTAGATATTTTGAAGTTGTTATTGTAGGAGGATCGGATTTGTAGAATCAATTCTTCAAAGCTAGAAGGATGGATTTCTATGGACTAAGTCTTGAGTATGCCCTTGAGGGAAGCTCGAATTATGTTAATTGGAAGGACTGCATAGAAAAATTGTTGGAAGGTAATGGGTTGAAGGAATTCATTGATAATGATATTCTAAAACGAGCAACATTTGATGCTCAAGATCTAACAAAATGGAAGAAGTATGTAGCCAAGGCGAGGAGAATCATAATGGAGGGAGTAAGAGACCATATTGTCTCTCATCTCCATTGGAAAGAGACAGTGTATGTAATGTGATTGATAGATATGTTTCAGAATAGTATTAACCACAAGAAGTTAGCACTCAAGGACAAACTTCGAAATATCAAGATGCAGAAGAACGAGACCATTCCACAGTACCTGAGCAGGTTCACACAATGTCTTGATGAACTTGGTCAAGTTGGTGTTACTAGAGCAAAGGATGATTTGGTAATCCTATCCCTTCTAGGCCTTCCCAAGAGCTAGAACAGCTACCAAGATTTGGTGAATGAGAGGGAGAAACTACCAAATTGGGAACACATGTGGTCTAATTTGATACATGAGAAAATAAGGTGAAATACCAGATGCAAGACTTCATCCAAGGGTGAGGATGAAGAGAAATATGCATTGGCTGGAAAGGAAAATAAAGGGAAAGGGAATAAATCCCAATCCAAAGTAGTATCTAGTCAGGGGGCAAGAAGAAAGACTTGTCTAGAATCAAGTTCTTTCATTGTCATGAATTTGGGCATTATGCCATGAAGTGTCCACACAAGATGACCTCAACAGGAGCGGCAGGTGAAGATTTAGATTCACAATTTGAGCTCGACTTTAGTCTCATTGCATGCATGGCCAGCACAGTGATGCGAAGTATGTGGTACCTAGACAGTAGTGCCTCATTCCATATGACGGAGAATAGAGACTTTTTCAGCAATTTGGAGGAGAAAGGTCTCCATAGGCACATCAAGATAGGAGATAATGGAAGGTACAATGCGACCGGGATTGGTACATTCACCTTTCAGAGGGAGTCGATCTGCCCTCTAAGACTCAAGGATGTGATGTTTGTTCCAGGTCTAAAGAAGAATCTTATCTCCGTTGAATTTTTGGAAGATTCGTTAGTTATGATGTTATCTTCAGCAAAGGAAATGCATTCGTGAGACACATAGCCATGGGACAGGTAAAGCAGATCAAGGTTTGTATGAAGAACCTATACAAGCTAGATGTGTAGGATTGTATTACATTGATCACAAAGGTGAATAAGGTGCAGAGCCACAATGTCAATGAACTTTGGCATAGAATACTTGGCCATTTACATCATGGTGCTTTGAAGATCATGCAGTAGATTACCATAGGCCTCCCAAAAGGAGCACTAGAGCAACATGATACATGCAAAGGGTGTAACTTGGGTAAGCACACAAAAGCCACTTTCCATGATCGGGACACTAGAGCACATAAAATCCTTGAAAGGATACACTCTGATGTTTGTGGACCTTTCTAGACAACCTCCATTGCCAGGCACAAATATTTTTTCATCTTTATTGATGACTTCTTGCAGAAGTGTTGGATATTATTCATGCGGAAGAAGAATGAGACTTTCTCCAAGTTCTTAGAGTTCAAGGAACTAGTGGATAAATAAACGAGCAAGAAGGTGAAGGCTCTTAGGAGCAATAATGGAGGTGAGTATATGTCGAATGAGTTTAAAAATTTATGTGAAAAAGAAGGAATTTGACAAGAGTTGATAGCACCCCACAACCCATAGTAGAATGAGGTGGCTGAGAGGAAGAACCACAACATTATGGGAGCAGCGAGGGTGATATTGCATGGCCAAAGCCTAACTTTGAACTTGTGGGTTGAAGCATGCAACACAGCGGTCTATTTTCAGAACAGGAGTCCTCATCGGATTCTTGGCATGATTACATTGGAGGAGGCTTTCTCGGGGAGGAAGTCAGATGTTTGGCACTTAAAGATTTTTGGAGCCTCTATTTACTTCCATGTCTCCAAAGAATCAAGGAAGAAGTTAGAGTCGATAGTAGAAGTGGGGATATTTGTGGGTTACACGGAAACTCCCCACAACTATCGTGTGTACTTTCCATCCTTCCGAATGATAGTTGTGCAAAGGGATGTAAAATTTGATGAAAACAAATCCAGGTTGTGCTCTCTTGAGAGGCAGCTTCAGATACCACTAGAGGAGGAACCTCAGGATGTTGTGGAGTAGCCACAAGTTGAGGAGAATGAGTGGAGACAATCACTCAAGTAGAACCATCTAGAGAAGGCAGGAAGAGAACCAGGAAAGTTGAGAGACTTGTGTAGGATGCGAGGGAGAATTTGGGTGCTCCTTAAAATCAGCACAGGCAGATAATTTCACCAAATTGGTACATTGGTTACATGTCTCTAATCACTAAGCTAGTGGAGACTGAGCCATCCTCTTTCAAGGAAGTTGTAGAGCAACCAGTATGGGTTGATCCAATGCTAGAGGAATATGAATCCATTGTAAATAACAGTGTTTTGCAAGTGGTCCTAAGACCAGCAGACAAATCAGTTGTGGGTTCGAGATGGATCTTCAAGGTGAAGCATGCAACAAACGGAAGCATAGAAAAGTACAAGGCCAGATTTGTACTTAAAATATACAGCCTTTCTCTAGATCCACTCTAATGTTTGTGCACCTTTCGGGGAAGCCAAAGGGTATGTTATGAATAAAATATATATAAAATAATACAAAAAATGTAAACAATAATAATAATAATAAATAATGATTATTTAACTAGTAGTTAGTTAATGAAGAGGTATGTCTTTAAGGACATGACCGTTGGTGAAGAGGTATCTTCCTAAGGTATATAAGCAGGCCCTCACCTTCATTTGTAATCTTCACATCAAATATTATATATAATATTCAATATACCCTTATTTTTCCTACAATAGATGTCTTTGTCTTCGAAGTATTCTAAAGATTATTGCAAGTATATGAATTGTGTTCATTACATTGGTATCAAAGAATTCCTATGAGTATACGAACTTTGTTCATTACATTGGTATCAAGGTTATTTGATCCTCTAGTCGTTTAACTACTGCAGAGAATCAACCTGATCTCGGCTTTGGAAATCAAGCCTTCATCAACCTTGTTGTCGTCGCAACTAAAGCATTTCAGTACTCAAGTTGGAGTTTCTCCATTGTCGCCAACTCGCCCTTGACCATAAAGAAAAAAAACACACACATATATTACTAGAGAAAAAATAAAATAAATAAATAATCATAAAAAAATGATTAAAAAAAGAGATTTATAATAAAAATAAAAATAAATTAAAATTAAAAATTAAAAAGTCAAAATATATTCTAAAAAAAAGAGAGAAATAATATAAAAATATGTATATATTAAATAAAAAGGGTTTATATTTCCAACAAAAATATTATAAAAAAACAGTAATAAAAAAAATGTAAAACAAAAATAAAATAAAATAAAAATTTACCTGTCACAGTCAAACTAGCAGTCGCTCAACTTTCTATCGCAGCCAACTAGTTATCACCAAGCTTGTCTGCCTCTCGACAAACCCTCGCCACCTTGTCCATCAATTGTAATTGATCAGCAACGCCATTTTTTTTGTCCCCGTCGCGCCAAGGAAACCACAACGCTTTGGAATAATCATTACAAATCGATTGGAATAGTGGTTGCAGATTGATACATTAACTCTCCAACAAGAAGGGTCCACGATTAATATTAGTGTTCTAGGTTATGGTTCAATTGATTCCATTTAAAAAACCATTTATCATTGCAAATACCCATCCATAGAGTCGTGACTGTAGAATATTTTGCACCATTTGATTGTTGTTGTTTGGAAAAAGCTGCCAAATTTTCGTACAATAGTCATTTGTATGACTATCATATGAAACTTGTTGCCTGTACACAACAACACAAGCCTTTTCCGTTGTACAGAAACACAGCTACCAAGGTTATACATATTGATTATTTAATTATTCCTATCTACATTTAGTAGTGAAATCAACAAACCACCATTTTGTATAATCATCTCTTGTTCTGACCCGTATAGTCACGTCCCTATGGTTTCATGGTGAATTAATTATTAAATTCCTATGGTCCAATTGTTCCTTATCGTATATTCGCATTACATCATTAGGTTTTTTTTTTTTTTTTTTTTTTTTTTTTTTTTTAATTTAAGAAAATAGTATCAAACATTTCATTTAAAAAAAAATCAAAATAAATAGGGATCTTTTATTAAAAGGTGTTGGAAATATAATCTTTTATAAAGAAAAAATAAAATAAAAAAGGTATAAAGTGTTATTCTAAAGGTTAAAAAGGGGTACCTTTAAAACCCAAAGTTCATCTCGATGCAAGCAAAAATGGAGCCTAATTCGAAAATAAAAGAAGGATGATATTCCTGTAAGGGTATTTTAATCACACATTACGAATTAATTACATTTTTTTTTCACAAAGCCGGTTGCTGTATTAATATCTGAAAAAAAAAGAAGGGAGTTTGGACTCCTGAGGTACATTAAGTGCAGAGGACTGCCAGGATCAATGGAGTTACAAAACAGAATTTTCTCCTTGATCCTCCTTGTTCTGTCTTTGAGAAATTCTTGACTAAAGTAGACTCTTACATATTGAAGCAATAGAAATTGACATTTGCAAAACATATCTAATCTATGTTAATGTGACTAATGTGCCTTGCTGTGGATTCCTCCGGCTTTTCATCCCCATCTATTTGCTTGGCGCTTGAAGAGGTTGGGGCTGCGTTGTTGCGTCTGTCCATCATGTATTTCAGAATCGTTATGGACTCTTCCGCATGGCTGCACCTATTTACGAATTAATTACATTAAGAGGGACTATCTAAGGGAAAAAAAATTAATATCGCTATTAGTACAAGCAATCACGAAAATTACATAAATATTAATCTGGTGAATCGACTATTAATACCAAATGCCAATATAGGCGAAACAACATTTTTTTTTTAAATATATGAAATTAATGATTTACAAATAACAGTAGATCACTGAGTACATATCCCAATTTTGTGTTGTAAAAATGTATGACATAGAGGTTGACATAATTCTTGGTCAACCTTAGTTTAAAGAATTGGGTGTGTTCAACTTAAACATAGAGAAAAAAAAATTGATTTTTCTTATAAGGGAAAGATGATCACATTTCGAAACATGAAAATGAATTCAAAAATGATAATGTCATCATCATAGGACTTTAAATATATTACAAAATTAATACCTCAAAAGAATCAAAACACAATACCAGAGAAGCAAAAAGAGCTTGAGGAGGTCATCTCCAATAAAAACGAAGAGAATTCTTATTTAAATTATCATATCTAGAAACTACTTACACAAGTCAAAAAGTGTAAAACTAAGAAGCACAAGTTAAAACAATAAAAATAAAGTTTTAACAAAAAATTCAACGAAAGTCTATTAGAGAAAGAAGAGGACAATTTATGCTTGAAGGACCTTAACAAAAAAATATTAGAACGAATCAAGTGTTTAAAAGACAAGAAGTTTGAATGATAAAATAAAGTTGACTCAGCAAATGATGAAATCTTACCTCTCAAAAGTCATAATCAAAGTATACTCACTCAAATTAAGAAACTTAAAATGATAAGAAATCATTGAAAAACAAATTATAAGAATTTATCACAAAGTGTCGAAGTCTTCAATCCAAGTTGAAGGAAAAGATACAAACTCCAACCCAGTCAGTATCACAACTCAAGAAGAAGAGAAACCTATAAAAGTTAAAACCAATTCAGATATTGAAATTCAAACAATGGAAATTCCAAGTGATGATTTAGTAAACAACTCAAAATGAATAGTACCTAAAGTAAATGAGGAAATTATCACACACATGATAAGGGGAATTCCAACCAGAAAAACTCCTTAATGACATCTAAACCATAAGAGCATAAGACTAAGGCAGTCTATATATTTGTACCATTCAAAACAAAAACAACATATTTATGTTCCAAGGAATACTTAAGTTTACATAATCAAGTCCTATGATAACAATTCATTACAAGATGCCAGTGATCGGAAGATTCCACACAAGGTTAATATAGGATGGTCTGATCCATTCTCAGCCTGACAATTTTGTCTATCACTCATAGCATCATATCGTCTTGTATCATTAAAGATGAAAGTTCAGAGATGAGAAGATACTCGAAACGGGAAAAGAGATCAAGCCTTTCATCAGTAAGCTTTGAGGAGAAATATTTTTGAAGAGGAAGGCAATCTTATGAATAAAATATATATAAAATAATACAAAAAATGTAAACAATAATAATAATAAATAATGATTAATTAACTAGTAGTTAGTTAATGAAAAGGTATGTCCTTAAGGACATGACCGTTGATGAAGAGGTATCTTCCTAGGGTATATAAGCATGCCCTCACCTTCATTTGTAATAATCACATCAACTCTTTTATATAATATTCAATATACACTTACTTTTCCTACAATGGATGTCTTTGACTTTGAAGTATTTTGAAGATTATTGCAAGTATATGAGTTGTGCTCACTATATTGATATCAAATAATTCCTATGAGTATATGAACTTTTTTCATTACAGGGTACTCTCAGGTTGAGGGGATTGACTATGAGGAGACCATTCCTCCCATAGCAAGGTACTCATACATCATATCAATACTTTCTCTGACTGCACAAATGGGGTCGAAGATCCACCAGATGGATGTGAAAATGGCATTCCTCAATGGAGTTATTGAGTAGGAGGTGTATATCGAGCAACCAAAAGCCTTTGATACTTTTGATCGAGATTCTCATGTGTGTAGACTCAAGCGAGAGTTGTATGGTCTCAAGCAAGCAACCTGTACTTGGTACACCAGGATCGATAGTTATCTCACCGGTTTGGGCTTCACCAAAATTGAAGCAAATGCAATCCTCTATCATATTTTGGTAGAAGGTAAATTTTTGATTATTGTTTTATATGTTGATGACTTGATTTTGATTGGTGATGAGTAGCAGATCGAGTTTTGCAAGGAGGAAATTGCAAGAGATTTTGAGATGAAGGACATGGGCCTCATGTACTACTTCTTTAGATTGGAAGTATGGCAAGGTCATGGGGAATTGTTTGTCTCTCAGGGCAAGTATGCCAACGAGATACTGCAGAGGTTCCGCATGGATAGGTGCAAACCCATTGAGACTCACCTAGCAACCAACTAGAGGAAAGAGGATTCCACTTCAGGTGAGGAAGTAGATGTGATTGTTTACCGGCAGTTGATGGGTTCACTCATGTATATTTTGAACACACGATGAGATATGTGCTTCGCAGTCAACCACCTAAGCCAAGCTATGGTTAGGCCAACCAAACTATTTTAAAGGGAAGCTAAGCATGTTCTACAATACCTCGGATACATTACCCAGTTTGGAATTTGGTATAAACAAACAGAGAGAGAGTGAAGCTATGTGGCTTCACAGATGCAGATTGGGTGGGGATTCCATCAAAATGGAAGAGTACATCAAGTGGAAATTTCTGTGTTGGGTCCACATTGGTTTCTTGGTTCAGTAGGAAGAAAATATTGGTGTCACTCAGCTCAACAGAAGCAGAATACATGGTTGCAATTCAAGTAGCATGTGAGGCAATCTGGATGAGAAAGATACTTGGTGTCTTATTTTGGCATATGATGGATCCAACTGTGATTTACTATGATAATCATAGTTGCATCATACTCTCTGAAAATCCTATTTTCCATTATCGATCCAAGCATATTGATATCTGGTATCACAATCTACGGGATTGTTTGTAGAGGCAGATTATGTTGTTGCAGTATATTCTGATAGAGGAACAAGATGTTGATATTTTAACAAATTCCTTGTCAAGAGGTAATTTCGAGTTCTGCAAGTGCAGGATAGGGGTGGTTGATAATCCCTTTCTTGCTAAGAGGGAGTGTTGAAAACACAACAAGAAAATATCAGTTTGACTTTTTCTTGGTCAAGCAAGCGAAAATTCGAATTTCCTTTTTAGCAAAAATCTTGGAGGTAGTTAACTAAGGTGACATGGCACTCGTCACTCAGTTAAATATGTTAATTTTATTTGGGGATGCTTGAGTTCAGTTCAGTATGATTGATTGCTAATTTGTAGCAATCTATTTCAGTTAATTTGAGTTATTGTCGATTAAACTAGTTCTAATTGTCAGAAGAACTAGTGGAGGTCAAGTTATGGAAGTGGAACTTCAACCACACTCAGTGATCAACCAGTTAGCTAATTAATCAACCCAAAATAATTATTGCATGCATAGAATTCGAGTTACCTAGTGGAGATGGTGATTCCAAGGCAATGTATTATCAGTTGTAGCATATTCTAATGTGTACAGGTGGTGCATGCAGTTAGAGGAAGGACCTAGAGGAATTGTGAAATTCAATAGTGGGAAATTCCTAAATAATAGGGGTCAATTTCTTGGAGGAATAGCGCAAGGAAATAGGAGCTTGGAGGGCTTGAAAATTGGCTAAGTGTTGGCTAGAGTCAGTCAATCAGGTAGAGGGATAGACTATACACTTACAGGGTGTGCTCAAGCTTGAGAAAGCATATGTATTTCATCTTGATTCTTAGGTTATTGCAATATAGATAGTAAGGGTTTTTGAGCAGTTGCTTTCCCCTAGATAAATATTTCATCATGTGTGATGTTTCCTTTTGCATGTCTATAATCTGGGTTCTAGATGGTGAATTAACTTCCGCAAATCAATAAAGTAGCTTCAAGTCTTGTGATTTAGTAAATTTCATGAGAATTTTTGAATCTACACATTAATTTCTACATTCTCTGTAGATTTTCCTATAGATTCATAACTCATGTAATGCACTAAAACACAAGACAAGAATCTAGTCTACTCTCCATAGCGGAAACCAATGATCGATGAAAACAATAATCAGAAAGAGGAAGAATATCAATGGCACATAACACAATATTTATCCGAGGAAAGCCACTACTCAAAACCCCTACTATCTATATTGCATTAATCAGAAATCTAAGATGAAAATACAATGCTTGTTCTCACTAGAACAATTCCTACACCAGTATGATCAACTCTCTACTCACAAGCTAGCTCAAGTGAAACCTTAGCCTATTCTGCTTCTCTCCAAGCCCCTATTTCATTGCGCCCACAAGAAAGCCTTGGATGAATACAATATTTTATGCTCAACCTGCACAATTATTTCCTATCCCCTACCTGATGACTTCCTTTGGCCAATACTTAGCCAAATTCCTAGCCTTCAAGCTCCTACCTTCTTCTGCTCTTCTTGAGAGAATTAGCCTGTATTTAAAGGCAAATCCTCACTCTATAATTGTGCAATCCAAACATAGGTCCTCAACTGATTGCATGCACCATCTATATAACTCAAAATATTATACAACTAATAGTACATTATCCCTTCACTCTAGTCTCAACTGGGTATTCTTCTGAACTAACATGCATGAGTTATTCTTAAGTGACTCTTCAGTTAGTTGGTGTGGCACTGAGGATGCACTAGTGCACCAAGTCACTACTATACCTCTACTAGTTCCACCAATACTTAGAACTAGTTTAACTATCTATAACTCATTCAAACTTAGTTATCTAATTACAACTCAATCTAAACTCATACACCCCTAAAATTTAGGGATCATGCTTACATGACTCCAGATAGACTTCCAACTTGAATTTCCTAAGCTAACTAAGTCAACTTAACTTTGTTAACTATTAAAAGTTTTTATGATAAAATAATTACAATTTAATTCAAGGACAAATTAAATTCGAATTTCTAGATTCTATTTTTAACATTTCTTGTTGATATTTTCAACACTCCCTCTCCACAAGAAAGGAATTCAACTCTATCCCAATCTTGAACCTTTGGAATGTTCTGCTTGCAACACTTATCTCTAGTGTTGTTGCTACAACTCCTAAAACTAAAAAATCATCCAACCTGAATCAGTATGATGCATATTTCATCAAAGTATCTGACTGCTACTAGCTTTGCCTCTGTCGACTGAAAACTCCCCACTTTTGTTGACACTACCTTTCTGCGTTGTTGACAACTATGCTTTGCGCTCTCCAGTATATGACTACTCTATCCTTTGTCACTATGATCTCTAACTACATCAAACGCCATTGATCCATCCTGCTACTATGTATTATTGGCTCCCGTAACAACGTATGATCCAAGAGATAAAACCTCTCAATGGACCCTGCCCAATTTTTTTCCCTCTTGGGACTATCACTTCACATGGCCCCACCTCTGACCTAGAGGTATGGCTGCATGTGCTCCTTCGGCCCACCTTGCTCGCAATTTCCCCCTATTGGATGTCTCTACATGAGTGGATGCCTCCACTCATTCTCCTCTCTGCTTCTCCAATTGTGGATTCTCCACAATTGTATGAGACTGTTTCTAAGGATTCTTCTAGGGTTGCATGTTGAGAGGTAATTCACTCTCCCTCTCAACCACCAAGTCTCTAACATTTTCCTTTCTCCTCAAGGATTTTCATGCATATTTTACCTCAAGAGCATACAGGTTCTTGGCTCACACACCAATTTGTTTCATCTGTCCCGCCGTCACGAAAATTTCTAAAAAAAAACAGTGATATCTCCCTCATCCAAACTCTGATTCAGGCAATTTGTTTTTTTAATTTGGGTATTTTTTCCCAAGGAATACAGTTATGCTATTTTTTTTAATTTTCAACAAAAAATTTCAAATCTACTCCGCAAACTCACTGCCCATAAAATTCTTGCTCCTCAATCTGCCCACTAGCAGCCTTCTAGCTCCATTAATAAGTCTGCACATAGGGTCTTCTAGATCTGCCCTAAACTAGAGCTCCATCAATATGCAAGGAAAATTTTGAATTCTTCTCTTCTATACTATCTTTAGCTCTGATACCATGTAGATTTTCATCTAGATTCACATCTCATGTAATGTAGTAAAACACAATACAAGAATTTACTCTACTCTCAACAGCGAAAACCAATGATTGATGAAAACAATAATCAGAAAGAGGAATAATATCAATGGCACATAACACAATATTTATCTGGGCAAAGCCACTTCTCAAAACCCCTACTATCTATATTGCATTAATCATAAATCTAAGATGAAAATACAATGTTTGTTCTCACTAAAACAATTCCTACACAAGTATGATCAAATCTCTGCTCACAAGCTAGCTCAAGCCAAACCTTAGCCTATTATGCTGCTCTCCAAACCCCTATTTCCTTGCACCCACAAGAAAGCCTTAAATGAATACAATATGCTCTGCTCAACCTTGATCTCAACTTGCACAAGTATTTCCTATCCCCTGCCTAATGATGTCCTTTGGCCAATACTTAGCCAAATTCCTAGCCTTCAAGATCCTACTTGTGTGCACTCTTCTTGAGAGAATTAGCTCATATTTAAAGGAAAATACTCACTCTATAATTTCACAATCCAAACATAGGTCATCAATTGATTGCATGCACCATTTGTACAACTCGGAATAGTATAAAACTTATAGTACATTGTCCTTGCGCTGTACTCCACTGGGTCTTCCTCTGAACTGGCATGCATGAGTTATTCTTGAGTGAATATTTAGTTAGTTGGTGTGGCACTGAGGATGCACTAGTGCACCAACTCACTACTAGACCTCTACTAGTTCCACCAATAGTTAGAATTAGTTTAACTGTCTACAACTCAGTCAAACTGAGTTATCTAATTACAACTCAATCTAAACTCATACTGAACCCCTAAAATTTAGGGATCACACTTACATGACTCCAAATAGACTTCCAACTTGAATTTCCTAAGCTAACTAAGTCAAATTAACTTAGTTAACTATTACAAGTTTCTATGAGAAAAGAATTACAATTTAATTCAAGGACAAATTAAATTAGAATTTCTAGATGCTATTTTTAACATTTCTTGTTGCTATTTTCAACATTCTTTATGTATGGCATTGTAAATATTGAAGATTGAAGAGGAGAAAAGTAGAAAGCAACATCTAAAATATTTTCTTAACTTATATTCAATTGAAGAGATAAAAAATTATAAATGACACTTAAAAGGGATAAAAGTATTCTATTACAATTAATTTATATTATCACATTCAAAATTACAAAATTATAAAAATATTCAAATGTCACATTTCTAAATTACAAAATTCATATGTGGATCTCTTGTTGTATATTATATTACACTTGAATGATATAGACTCGTCTTAAGGGCTTGTTATTTGCATCATCTATGCCAACGGGTGATAAGAATGCAAGTCTCCATGATATGTTCATCGTCATATTTTTCCATCTTCCATCTCCTTGGTTCATTTGCATTCACTTTGATTTATGTGAGATTGATTCGAGTTGCTATGACTAAATGATTGTATTAGAAAGACATATATTTAGGCACAAAATCTCTTTAAATAACGTGACAACCCTATTTTTTATCCTTTTCAAAAAAATTACCCATCACAACCATGTAACCAATTTGGTATGTGATTTATCTATGTTCATACGGTCACACCAGCCTGCTTTTTAACTATGTGCATCTTATAAAATAGTAAGCCATGTCCTTTTCATATACTAGGGGGCAGTGATAGAAAATACATCGTCTGCAACCAAAATATAAAATATTAATTAGTTATACATTCGATATTCTAATTTATAGATGGAACCATTAATGATGGACATCACATACCTTCCATTACAACATTAGAGACTCAATCATCATCAAGTGAAATGACAGCCTCTTCAACGCGCATCTCATACCACATCGGAATTAGATGAGATCCCTTTTGACTAATAAGGACATATTTCCATTCTTTCACGTACCCATGTTATTCACATTAATTGAGTCTACATCCATCTTCACTAATGAAAAACTCAGAAAAACATGTGAATTTTCTTGTCTCGATGGAAAATATTTCCCTCATGTATTTACTCTACACTTAGTGCAATTCACTTGTGCCTTTTATAGTATTACAATACCAAGGAATGGATCTATTCACATTGTCAAGTTCAACATTCCAGAAGAACCTACACACATGCCTAATTTGTTCACGGCCTTCATGTCCTAATGGGATCTACACCAGTTTACCATCTCTACTGATGATTTCAGTCGATCTACATCATGGCTCATTTGGTAACTCCTAAGTGCTCGTGTCACACAAGCACCTACACCATCGTGCTTACCCTTTCCATGTCACATTTAAAAAAAATCCAAGTATATTGAGTCTTTGTCTCCTTGTGGAGCTGACTCAACTAATAAAAATTGTGTGGTTACTTGAACCGCCATGCACAACCATCTGACCAAATCCAATGCTTTTTGAATGATATGGCGTTCTTTTTTAATATTCATAAATCAATCCAAAGTAATTTTTTACGAACAATGTGTCATTCTTACGATCATTGTTAATGTAGAAGTGATTCTCCTTAATGACATCACGTGACTCATTAGTGTTATCTCTACCATCAACATTCGATTATGCATGTTTGTACAGAACATCTACGAATATGGACACTTAGTTGGAGTGATAGTACTCACTTTGTACTTTTTTTTATGAGAAAAGGTGTAATTCTCGACAATGTCCACCATTGATAAGATTGTGCCTGGCTAGGATACCTCACGAAAATTCTTAAATTAAAAAGATTTCCACCTGGACCTATGCGAGTGTTTTACATATTTATAGATCTGGTTTTGAAACTTCCCTTGAATTCTGAAATAGGAATATCATTCTCAACATAGTTGTTCCTCCTAAGCGCTAGAGTTGAAGAATATGGTTGATTTAGCATGTCATACCCATATCACTTCCATGTGACCATGACATATGTCATACTAAACTGGTTGGTATCAATAGGGAAGTTCCTATGAAACAATCTCAAATCACCACATTTAGTGCATCTTCTCCCACCTATACATATTTCATTGTAAAACAACTCTTATGGCTCCCTTTTGCACAATATTGATGAACCAAAATCATGCACTATGGGAGGAGAAGGGTCAGTGTGCCATTTATTCTTGTAAAATTCCTAGAACATCTCATAATTAAGTTGGAATTAAACATGATATCAGCAAAAACATGTGTCATGGATTTCATGTGGCCTAATAAACCATGGTTTCAATTTCTGAAACATGCTTATGGATATATTGAAATGGGGATTGATTTCTTAAAATTCCTCTAATAGTGCAACTTATGTCATTTATACAACATGCTTAGCATGATATACATACTCACCTTTAGATAGGTGATGTTGCACGACATGCTTTCTATCTAGCATAGCATGAGAATGGCTCTCCAAAAACTCTATCACAAATGGTATGACTCTTATTGTAAGCCTATCTCAGTAGGGTTTCCTTGTGATAAGATACCAAGAAGCAGCTTCATCATTTTCATTTACTCGAACCATGAATTTGGTATACTTGTGCAATGCTTTTCTAGAGACATGGAGTAATTTTGACATTTTTTCCAACATTTGTTGTCTTGATGTACTTGGTGCAACAATAGAAGTTGTAATTGCCCTACGAGTAGCTCAAACATATGGTTTTCTTGATTTTCCAAACATAGATAATGCCTTTGATATATTTTCATTGAAATTCTAATGTGTCTTCTTACTTTTAGCATATTGGATACCCAAAAGCTTTATGGAATGTTTTAGTTTCTTATGTTTGATCAACCCATGCAGTATCTGAGTTTGTGTAACAACATAATATTTCTCAAAATATTGTAGAACAATGTTACTAACATGCTCTCTAACAATGTCATTAGGGATAGGCTCCCTAAGGTCCTCTCTTGTTCTTGCATTTAATTTTTTGCAAACCCATCCACCCCTTTCCAAACCACTGCAACTCCTTATTATCCTATCAACTTGAGAGGGCACAACCCATTCTTCTAGTGTGTTAACTTGATAGGGCACATCTTGTTCCTCTAGTCATTGACCAGCTTGATAGGGCACATCTTTTTCCTCATGTGGTTGATCAAATTCCATCCTTGCAACAATGGAATACAAAATATAAAAGTGAGTGAATATATAGTGGAATACCAATTCCCGAGAGGGTGTGTGTATGTTAGGGTCCCACCCTAACCCACTTATTTATGTCATGGGATCACGTCATAGTCAAGAGTCAATAAAGCCCATATTAATATTTGTAAGTGGTTAACCCACAATTAATGACGGGACCACAGTTAGTTGCAAATGGGCCGTAGTATTAGATATATGGTATTAATAAAACCCACGGTATTGGCCCGTGGTATTGCATGTATGAGTCATATATAAAGGATAGAGACTCCTTGCAAGGAGCATCGTGTCTTATTTTGTAGTCGAGATCTGCTCTATTGGAGGTTGCCCCCTCGAAGAGGCCAGTGAACATTACTCTCTGAATAATAAAATCATTGCTATTCTGTGTTCTGGGTGTCTTTTCTTCGCATATTCTGTATTTGGGTATTATTTTGCAGGTTAAGAGCATAACAAGTGGTATCAGAGCACTTTCCAGGGCCGGTGGGATCTCCAATTCTTAGCAAAAAAAAAAATTCGGCTAGAGACGTGTTCTGGCGTCTTTAAACCACGGGATCTGTCGTTGAGCGCATAAACCTGCGGATTTGGGGAGGCATGCACGCAGGAAATACAAGAGGTGGTCACGTCTGTTGGACTCCCTTGTAACTCCTGTGGGTACCCCTTCGAGTAGTAGCGCATTAAACAGAACCGCGCACAGACTGTCTTCCACGTACCCTCTGGGTATATCGGAAGCCCCCTAGGCTCCCTTGAAACCTCGCCATAGATAAACCGTCGACCATCTTGTGGCTACAGTACACCGAGAACAGCACTTGGAGAGATTACTCGCCCGTACGATAGGGTAGTCGGGTTGTACGGCTAAGGGTACGGTAGATCCTCCTTAGTTAGAGCCTTGAAACATTGGGCCGAGTACTACTGCCAGACCCTTATGTATATTGCGATCTGTAGCACCTGACACTCCTCAAGACCATAGTTCCCTTTTCTATCGGGGGATCGCACATCATCTATATCAGATCCGCTTGTGCAAAGGAGTGCAGTAGCAGCAGCAGACATCAGTCCCGCAGTCTCGAGTTCGTAGATCAGTCATTCTGATCTATTAGATCCAGCCGATCCGCAGCAGCAGTCTGTTCCACCGCCCAGAGCTATCCGATCCGCCATTCAGATCTCTCAGATCCACCAGATCGGAGTTGTTTTGAAGGGTTCCTATACCGGGGAATAATTTTCACAGGACTTTTGGCCGCATTGACATTTTGAGGATTTGGTGACTTATTGGTGATCTAGCCCATCAGAATCAGGACGACGAGCTAAGCACGGCGGTACCATTCAATTATTAGTGAAAATTTTTAGGCAGTCCCAATTGTTCATCAGGTTGGTGTATGGTAGAAACTAGAGCCCAAGCGATGGCCAATGAAAGGATGGACAAACTTGAAGAATCCATGCAATCCCTCACCAATCAGCTTAACGGACTATGTCTCCAGGTCCAGCAATTAATCCCGAAGGGCAAGGAGCAAGCCCACGAGGAGGCGTATAATGGCAATGAATACAATGAGGGTGAGTCTAGCCACTCTCCTCACGTCTGGCACACCCACCAACAACCCAATCAGCGACCTCCCAAGTTGGATATGCATAAATTTGATGGTTCTCACCCATCGGCATGGATAGCACAAATAGAGCAGTATTTCAAACTGAATCGCATCTTAGATAATGCGACTCAACTTATGTTGGGGAGCATGTACTTGGACAATGAAAGGTGGCAATGGTGGGAATGGCATCAATGTTGCAATGGACCTTTTAGGACTTGGACCCAATTTACAAAAGCTCTTCAAGACCGCTTTGAACAGGAAACCTCTTTTTTGGGTCGTCTTACTAAGCTCCGACAGACGGGTACAATGGATGAATATATTACAGCTTTTGAAGCCTTAGCCTTCCGCACTTGGGGTCTCTCAGATGTGTTCTACACGGAATGTTTTATCAGCGGTCTTAAAGAAGCCATCAAAGCTCAAGTCTTACTGCACCACCCTCCCACATGGACAGAGGCTTGCAAGGTAGCCCATAACGTGGAACGTGCATTAGCAGCCCAATACAGTCGCCCAAATTTCTCCACTAAAGGTCGCCCCCCACAAGCTCACAACACGACTCAAACACTTAAGGTCCAAAAGGTGTCACCTGCGGAAATGGCCGAAAGAAGAAAGCAAGGACTATGTTACTACTGTGATGAAAAATACTCCCCAGGTCATAAATGCAAGGAGCCCAAATTTTTTCAAATAGATGCCACTGACTACAACTCAACAGAGGAAGATCCACCACTTGAGGAACATGAGGCGCTAGAAGAAGACAACCAACAAGACAATGTCTCTGACGAACCAGTTATTTCGTTGCATGCATTGGCAGGGATTTCTTCCCCTCAAACTCTCAAAATCAGAGGTTTTCTTAAACATCGCCCAGTAGTAGTCTTGATTGATAGTGGAAGTACACATAATTTCATCCATCAAAAAGTCGCAGAAGCAGTGCATTGTTTTGTACGAGCAGTTTCTAACTTCCAAGTCCAAATTGTGGATGGGGGCACAATGAAATGTGAAGGCCGCTGTGAAAATGTCAAACTTCAAATGGGGGATTATTAGTTGAAAACCCACATGTTTTCCATACACATGGGGGGTTGCGACATTGTCCTCGGTGCTGAATGGCTCCGCACTCTTGGGCCAATCACAATGGATTTCCAGGAGTTATATATGAGTTTTAAGCAGAACAACTCCACACATACCCTCCGTGGACTCCAAGCGGGAGCCCCCTCTATCATCAGCTCGCATAGGATGGAAAAATTGTTAAAAAAGGGCCATCATGGAGTGGTAGCTCAATTTAATGCCATACAGGTAGTCGAAACCAAGTCTCTGCCAATTCATCCTGAGATGCAACAGATTTTAAATAACCATCTGCCGGTCTTTGACAAGCCTCATGAGCTTCCACCCTCACGAGGGGAACATGATCATAGCATCAACTTGGTTCCAGGGGCCCAACCCCCAAATGTGCGGCCATACAGATATCCGTTCACCCAAAAGAATGAAATAGAAAAAATAATCAAGGAACTTTTGGAAGCAGGTGTCGTTCGTCCCAGCATTAGTCCTTATTCATCCCCAGTGGTCATGGTGCTCAAGAAAGATGGGGAGTGGCGGATGTGTCCCGACTTCAGGGCCCTCAATAAGTTGACAGTCAAAGATAAATTTCCCATCCCGGTGGTTGATGATTTGTTGGAAGAACTCAATGGGGCTCAATTCTTCACTAAGCTTCGCTCAGGCTACCACCAAATTCGCATGAAGGAAGTCGACATTCCCAAGACTGCTTTCAGAACTCATGAAGGCCATTATGAGTTCCTGGTCATGCCATTTGGTCTTTGTAATGCCCCCTCTACTTTTCAGAGCCTTATGAATCACATTCTCAAACCATATCTCAGGAAATTTGTCCTTGTCTTCTTCGATGACATCCTCATCTATAGTGGCACTTGGGCTGCACATCTTCAGCATGTAGATCTACTCTTGCAACTGCTCCGCAAGCATAAATTATTTGTCAAGATGTCCAAGTGTTCGTTTGGCATGGAAGAAGTTGAGTATTTGGGCCACATTGTGGGGCGTGAAGGTGTCAAGGTGGACCCCAAAAAGATCTAGGCAATGCAAGAATGGCCTCAACCTAAGACCTTGAAGAGCTTGAGAGGATTTTGGGTCTCACAGGCTATTATCGTAAATGTGTCCGCAACTATGGCCGCATAGCGAAGCCCCTCACTCAACTCCTAAAGAAAAATTCCTTCTTCTGGAACGAGGAAGCACAACAGGCATTTACCGCTCTCAAAAACGCCACGTGTTCCACTCCAGTCTTAGCACTACCTGACTTCACCAAATCCTTTGTCATTGAATGTGATGCTTCGGGGACAGGTATTGGGGCGGTCTTAATGCAGGAAGGGCGACCTTTGGCCTTCACAAGCCAACAACTAAGTGGGAGGAATCTGGGCCAATCTACCTACGAAAAAGAAATGATGGCCATCTTACATGCAGTCGAGACCTGGCGACCTTACTTATTGGGGCGACGTTTTCAAATCCGCACAGGTCATCACAGTCTTAAATATTTTTTGGAGCAACGCCTATCCTCCCCACAACAAAATAAATGGATCGCAAAAATGCTGGGATATGATTATGAGATCATTTACAAGAAAGGGAAAGACAATAGTGTAGCAGATGCATTATCTCGCCAATTTGAGGAAGAAAGTACTCTGCTAGCAATTTCCCTCCCCATTCCAGAGTGGATTGAAGAGGCTCGCAAGGAATGGTTTTCACACCCCAGGCTATCCCAACTCATTTCTCAATTGTAGGTAGATCCAAATTCCACCAAGGGCTACTCGTGGCAGGATGATATTCTTCGCTACAGGGACAGAGTCGTAATAGCACCAACATCCACCCTCAAAAGTCGCATTTTGGCAGAATTGCACTCATCTCCCATTGCAGGACATTCGGGCTTTCAAAAGACGTATGCTTGCACCAGAAGATCATTTGTTTGGACAGGCATGAAAAAGGACATCCTTACTTTCATAGCAGAATGCGATGTCTGTCAACGCCACAAAGGGGAAACCGTCAACACACCAGGCACATTACAACCATTGCCCATTCTGACATCAATTTGGACAGAGGTTTCTATGGATTTCATTACAGGTCTTCCAAATTCCGGGAACAAGTCAGTCATCATGGTGGTTGTGGACCGACTGTCGAAGTATGCTCATTTCTGCGCCCTACCCCATCCGTTTACACCAACTTTGGTCGCTCAATATTTCATGGATCAGATTTTCAAATTGCATGGCATGCCCACTTCTATTGTGTCCGATCGCGACCCGATCTTCACCAATAATTTTTGGCAGGAACTTTTCAGGATACAAGGCACTCAACTAAAACTCAGTACTTCCTATCATCCGCAAATGGATGGTCAAATTGAAGCCGTCAACAAATGTCTAGAAACCTACCTTAGGTGTTTCACTTCAGAAAAGCAACACCTTTGGGTACAGTGGTTACCTCTGGCTGAATGGTGGTATAACACCAACTATCATGCCACCACCAAAATGACTCCCTATGAAGCAGTATATGGTCAACTTCTACCTTCCCCTACTTCTTATCTCAAGGGGTGCTCCAAAGTACAAGCAGTGGATCAACTCCTACAACACCGCGCAACCATGCTCGCCCATCTTAGAGAGAATCTTCATCAAGCTCAGAACCTCATGAAGCAACAGGTCGACCAGCATCGCTCAGAGCGCCAATTTCAAGAAGGGGATCAGGTCTTTTTAAGGCTGCAACCATATAAGCAAACATCACTCAAAGACAAGGGTTGTCAAAAGCTCTCTCCAAAATTCTACGGACCATACCAAGTACTTTAGCGCATTGGAGAAGTGGCTTACAAGTTGGCTTTGCCACCTACTGCAAAAATCCATCCAGTTTTCCATGTATCGTGCCTCAAGAAAGTGATTGGGAACAATTGCCGAGTTCAAACCAGTCTACCTGAATTGGACGAAGAAGGGTCAATCTGGCTTCAACCCGAACAGGTTCTAGACACACGAGACAAGCACCTGCGCAGCCGCATGATTAAGGAAGTCCTCGTCAAATGGAAAGACACCTCTCCGGAAGATGCAACTTGGGAACCAGCCACTATTCTTCAGTAGTTTTCGCAGCTTCAGCCTTGAGGACAAGGCTAGTCTTAAGGGGGAGGGCATGTTAGGGTCCCACCCTAACCCCCTTATTTATGTCATGGGATCACGTCATAGTCAAGAGTCGATAAAGCCCATATTAATATTTGTAAGTGGTTAACCCGCAATTAATGACGGGACCACAGTTAGTTGCAAATGGGTCGTAGTATTGGATAGATGGTATTAATAAAACCCACGGTATTGGCCCGTGGTATTGCATGTATGAGTCATATATAAAGGATAGAGACTCCCTGCGAGGAGCATTGTGTCTTATTTTGTAGTCGAGCTCTGCTCTATTGGAGGTTGCCCCCTCGAAGAGGCCAGTGAACATTACTCTCTGAATAATAAAATCATTGCTATTCTGTGTTCTGGGTATCTTTTCTTCGCATATTCTGTATTTGGGTATCATTTTGCAGGTTAAGAGCATAACAGTGTATATTTTGCGAGTTGTAAGGGGAGAAAATCACCCTTCAGTGGGAGGAAGACTTTGAAGTCTTCCGGACCGGTGTTGACTTTCACTCTAGGAGAGTTCAGCAGATGTATTTCTTTTTCCCAATTAAATAAACATGCTTATTTAAGATGAAAAGTAAAACTTACGCAAGAAATGTAATAAAGATGATATAAACAAGTGCAAGGTATTGAAATATACACATTTGTACAATAGGAAAAGAAAACATTCCTACACACTTGTGTGCCTTTTCCACTAAATGCAAGTCACTCGAACCTTTTTGCAAACCACCACTTATGGGGTCTCAATCCCGTTAGATGGATGGTACTCACGTACTTAGTGAAAACCAATTATAATGATGGGGACTGGGAGGGTACCAATGGCCACAGAAATCTTATCCGAGTGGCGTTTCTTCCCACAATGGTCACCTATAGGGTAATATAATTTACCTAAGACTAGTAACTATGGTACCTTCTCCATACGGGGGAGAAGTAATTGGCCCTCGAACAGTATGTGATCAACTCATAACCAAAGTGGTGGGTAGCCACTAAGTGAGCCCACTAACCAACATATCCTGGGTTTTACCTCCTCATGAAACAACATCACTTCTCTTAGGAATTATTTTTCGTCTGGTGATGAAGGATTTTTTAAGCTCCCTACTCAGTTGACTTATGTTTCAGATGTATTTATCATAGATTCTAGCCATTATTCATATTATCTTGTTCTAAAGTGAACCCCTATTATTTGTGTGCAGTAGGGGACCATGTCGTCTTTAGATGCATTTGTTTATGATTTCCTTTGATAACAAGTCTTATTAGTACTATGTTTGGAGAAGTTTTTCAAATGAAACACCTCTTTACTTATAAAAAATAATAGCAGTGAAAATTGAAGTTGAGGGGGATTTTATCCAAGTGTTTAGATAATATTTTGAATATAACCATGTACGCCATTAAACAATCCAGATTTCACCCACAAGTTACATGTTGACATGACAATCTGGCTAAGACATATACAATTTCATATTCCAATTTATCATAATCAATGCCAAAAAATTATTTTCATTTTTTATGCTCTACAACATGTCTTACAATTAGATAATTCAATGATTTTAACATCTTCCTGTTATGGAGGGTGGCCAAATTATTTATTGGAAGTAAGTGCATTGTTGAATGAATGAAACTATTTATGTAGGAGGCAATCTCATATAAATATGTAACATGGCAATATCCTAATCATCAATAAAGGGATCTGTGTTTTTCACATTAGTTAAAAAATTTCATAAAGAGGATTGTTTTAGATCATTTTCTTGCTAGTGAAATATTGTATCAAAAGATAAAATATTGTTGAAATTTTTCCATAAGACATTCCCCACTATTTTACTTGCATACAAAGGTTTATCTCTTTCATGAGGTAATTAACCAATGTCACCCACAATAATGATGAATCTACAGTAAAAGGATTAGATTTTTTATTTGGTGATGCTTCTTGTAAATGAGAATATATTTGTATGAATGACATTGGACCTATAAAGCTAATTTTTTCAAAGAAATTATATCCAATATGTGGCATTTATTCTTGAAATATTTATGGAGACTAGCCATGCATTTGTTTCATATATTTAAGAGGAATCTTTAGAGAATGGTGTATTGTTTTTGCATGTATGTTAAACAAATCAAGTGAGAAAAAGCAATATCCTAATATCAATAACTACCAAATTAGAAAGAGCTTAATAAATATAATGAATAAGTGAGACTTTCTTGTGTCAACTATTCTTTGAGTAATAACTTTAAGAGAATTATAATTTTCGTATTCAATTGAATGGCATAAAATCATCTCAAAAGCAAGCAATTTTTTTCTAATAATGAATATGTTGACAAAAAATTGTTCCCATCTAAATTATTAGAAACAACACCTTTGGATTGGAATTTCTTATAAAATTAGAAACTTTCTTTGTAACACCATTTAAGAACATAGTTTGTTCCCAATTAAAATATATATCAAAGTCACTTCAAAAAATATTGTGAAGGTATGAAACATTGACTCTATTTGGAGAAATTATTGGAGACAAGTCATCATTCTTTAGAATATTATTCAACATAAACTTCTTTTTTGAGGGATTCATCATCTTCTTTAGCATTTTCATATGACAAAGGGACCTAATCAATATGCCATTTGTGATATCTAAAATTCCACAAATTTTCAATCACTATTTCACTTGAAAAGTCTATATATAATGCAATATTATGGAATGGTTTGTAGAAAAGCAACTTCGTCCAAAAAAAAGTCTCAAGTTCTTTTGAACCCTTATTGGGAATAGAATAGAAGAACCACTAAAATTGAAAAATGGAATAGAAACATCTATGTTTCCATAGCTCTTTCTTACACTGGGCATGAAACATAAAAAAGGGAATAGAATAGAAGAACCACCAAAATTGAACAATGGAATGGAAACATCTATGTTTCCATAGCTCTTTCTTACACTGGGCATGAAACATAAAATATATATATATATATATATCTATTATAGAAAATTTTCTATAACTTAAATATATATTTAAACAACACTATTTTGGCATGATAATTGATGAGCATCCCTTTATAGTTTCATTAATACTTTTGTTCCAACATTCAAGAGAAAAATAATTTCAACTACACAAAACAAGATGTATATTTCTTGTGTTGTAATGTCATGGTATACAAGTGTTTCTACAAGGAACATTTTTTATGCACACAAAGAAGGATATCCAATGTCTTTTATGTTTTCAATTCTTTTCATCATATCTTAACAATGTTATAACCTCTTTTCTACTTTTGAAGCATACTTTGCAATATATTTCACGACTACATGTTGAGAAACAACTAGCTAAAAATCAACATTAGATTGTCACAGTCTAAGAAGATTAACATTGTAAACATTTAGCATATCATCAATACATGCATGCTAATATTTATTTTGCATTTATAATATATGAATAATATTGATTAATCATGAGCCTTCCATGGAGCATTGTAGTGATATGCAATAATAGACTCCTTTTTGTGCAAGAAAGAATCTACACTACACTTTATATGTATTTGAACACAATTGAACAAATTCTCATAACCTTCATGAGGATTCCAAGAAGAAACTTACGAGGTGTTCAAAAGGTAGGGATAATAATTTAGGATACAAGGAACCATTATATTATGATGATTGATGTCCCGAATACTTCATGTTGTTATATGTTTAAAAAATAATGTCTTCTCAACATGCACATTTGAAGGAGGGATAGATCTTGCTCCTTCTAGATCTTAACACCTTATTTATACTAATTGAAATTCCCCCCAACTTCCTAGCCTCTATTACCAATAGACTTGACTAGCATTGTAGAATTAGCCCTTGACTCATTAAGGAATATAAACTTCAAGAAAATTACAAGTATCTATAAACAAAGTGAACAAGTGAACTTATTGTCTATCCTTTTGGTTTCCTTAAAAATAAATCATCATCCTAGGTTTTCTTTGGTTAAATCACATCCTTAATTTTTGAGGGATACCCTCAACCATTATAATTTTTAGGTTGTTCGTAATTTGTAATGGACTATTAATCTCAATTCTCAAGTTGTTTTTGATTTTCAATGAACCATTAATCACACCAAGTGATTTTTAATTGACCACAAACCTTCATTTATCATGACAAGTGATTATTGGTTTACTATGAACCATCATCATTGCAGCTATGAGGATATAGTTTCCTTCTCACAGCTTAAAACCATTACATTGATATCATTTCACTAATGTACATACAAAAAAATATATATTCATTATGCATGTTCATCTCAAAATAATTTAAGCCATTTTAAAAATGGGTCCATCATTGAAAACCACTATCAAGGATATCATCAATTTTCTTGGGGATTTTATGTAATTTCATTTTTTTTATGGATTCTTTAGTTGTTGTTGCATCTCAATTTTTAAAAACATGGCATTACTTTCACTACTCATGTTATCTTGGTTCTATTATTTGATTCTCCATTGTTTACTTTTTTCAATCAAATTTCTTGAATTACCAATACCCATTTCATATTTTGTCCATGCCTAGCTTTACATGAGCATTCTTATTTCTTCTTCTTTCAATTTATTTCAATCTCTTCTTCTATGTTCTATAATTTGTACATAAGATCTTTGGAATCCATATATAATATAAAAAAATTAGTTTATACTAAATTACAATTTAGAATTATAATAGGAAAAATGAGACAAAGAATTACATATATTTGTATCAATTGGTTGAATTGGATAATCTTCTTGTTGTTGTTGTTCTCTCAATTTTTCTCGCCTTTACCTCATCCTTTCTCTAGCAATTTGTCTCGCTTCCTCTTGGTTTGGCACTTAAGCAACTTTTCGAGAATGAATCCTCCAATTTCCCATGTTGTTTGTTGTTAATCTCTAAATTGTAATAGAGCTAATATGAAATATAAGTTCAATTCTTCACAATTATAATTCAATTTCAATTAAATACAGCTCAATTGTGCTATCAACCACATGCCTTTTAATTCACCTTATAGAAATTGAGGAAAATGTTGCCAGTTTTGTTGTTATTTTCTTCGATCTTCATCATTGTCATTCTCTCTAATTTTTCTATAAACATTCTCCTATTTTCTGTTTTATTTTTTGATGGGTGGCAAAAGGAGCTCGATCTAGCAAGAGATCGATTGATTTCCCAGTTACATGCATCAATGAATACTTGGTTGGTGGAAATTTATGACTAGAAACACTTAATCGAGCTATAGCTCGATCGAGGTCCTAGCTATGTCGTCAACCATAGTAATGTCAATTAGTATTTGGTTGGTGGTGTTTAATGATTAAAATAGCTCGATCGAGTTATAGCTCGATCAATCTCCTGAATCCTATAAATAAGGGCTCCATCGAGCTACATTTTTCGATCGAGAGATGACTTCTAACCCTGTTAGTGGTTCAATTGAGGAACCCTTGATCGATATATTTCAAATTTTACATTAAAGATCTCAATCAAGCTTTTAAAGTGCTCGATCAAGTTTTCAAGGGCCTAAAAAACATATTTTTAGCTACCCTTCTACGAATTTCTCTGCAACACCATTTTGTAGCATGTTTGACTTAAGGCAATATTTTTCCTCAGGTGGCATAGTTGATCACATTAGATTCGTGAAGAAATAATTTATCCATGGCATATGAGTTTGAAATTTTTGAATTCATATGATAGTTTTCATCTAATTTCTTTTAAACTTTATGCTTGAAATTTTTTTGGACAATTTCGAAGGTGCTAAATGAAAAATCAATAACATAAAATATACAAAATTAAAAAATTAAAAAAAAAAAAATTACTTCATTTTCAATTCCTCTTCAAAAGGGTACTCTTGGTTTCTGAATTTATTTAAATAGTAGAAAAAATCATGTACTAACACATGTGTTTGAAAAATGCAATTCAAATATTAATTCGCCAACTTCAAAAAATAATAAAAAATATTATTTTGCATAAAAAATAAAGTTTCAATATGCATAATTTAGTGCTCTCTGTGTAGATCATGCTTATATATATATATATATATATATATATATATATATATATATATATATATATATATATATATATATATATATAGATATATATATATATATATATATCTATATATATATATATATATATATATATATATATATATATATATATATATATATATATATTAGACTAAGTTATTTCACTTGAACACACACATACTTGTTAAGATGTGCGGAAAATTGCAAGGACGAGCATTTAATCTAATGGAAATTTGAGAAATTATATGACATTAATATTTTTTGAAAAAAAACATATCATTAGGACAACAACATAATTATCCACAAATTTTCTTTTTAGTCCAAATCAAAGTTCACAAATCTTATATGAATCTTGACGGTTTCAATTCGATAAAAGAGTAAAATTTGTGAAATCTCATCGCCACATTTGGCCCAAAAGTGTAACCTATCTTCATGGATTCGCCCATTACTTAATCCAGCATTGGCATGATCTCATTGGTAGTATGTAATGAAGTTGTTATTTAGTAAAGGTTCTTCTCTTATTACATAGATTGATCTACTATTTTTATAAAATCTTTATTTTTTATAGCTTCTTGCTATCACTTGGTTGTAGACCTCGAGACCTGTTGGTTAAACAAATAGTCTGGAAAAATCACATAGAGTAAATAACTCTATAAGTATATTATTATATGTATTTTTGATTGATAATCATGTACATAGGAGTATTATTACTATCATGACTATTTTCCTAACTTTAAGTGGGTGTGTGTGTGTGCGTTTGTTTGTGGAAAAGAATGGGACTCAAGCCCATAACCTTGGGTTCCACAATCACTTAAGTGATCCTTGTCTATCCACAATGTCACCCTTATGCCTTACTTAAATTATTAAGCCCTCAGATAATATGATCTTTGAACCCCTCCATCATAGTTCACGACCCTTGCTATACTTACAATATTTTATTTCAAAATTACTAGGGCATTTCTGACCCCCCCATTCCATAAGTCACACTAGGAGTTCATATTTTGTGGGTTGACCTTTGTCTCTGTGTCGAGCAGGAATACCATGGTGTTGACACATTCATGTGACAAAGTCACAGATGGATGGCTTAGATGGTTCAAGGTAATCAAACAGTGTTGATGGCTCGATGGGACAACCCGTCAAATTGACTACCCTCTCGGCTTGTCATTCGGTCTAGTGCTCATTCTCTACATTTTGAGATTTCCATGGCCATAGACTAATGTCTAAGCTCTTTCTCTATAGACCAATATTTCCATGGAAATAGACTAGGGTTTAATCTATTTCTTTGCATACTAAGACTATGGTTTAACCTCTTTCTCTGTAGCTTTTACTTCTCTGGTAAATGACGGTGATTTGTTTTCATACAGAGTTTAGCTTTCAACCCACCCTGTAATATCAGCTGAGATATAAGTAGCAAGTACGCAGTCGTTCACAATTTTTTTTCCCTAACGAGGGTTACCAATTTTGAATTTTAGTTTTTGTTTTCAGATGTGTGAAATAGATGCCTAACTAATAATTTTTATGGGTTTTTACAAGCCGTTCCACAAGCCTCTAGAAATTATTTTACTAATCAACAATTTGTCTGACAATTTCAAAGTCTCATTTGTTTTTTTTTTTAGAGAGGAAATTGTGAATCAATGCATCCTAACAATATTTCTTTTAACACATTTAGCTCAAGATCTTTGCAACATAGCAATTGGTTCAGGGTTTGGACGTACGAGAAGTTAGAAGTGCAATCACTTCCAAAGAATCAAACCCATGACACCTAGGATGTTTTATCCCCCTCTCAAATCCATTCTCACCTGTGGTATGCATGATTTTAATTGTTAAGAGTTTTCTCGTGATTTTCCTCTGAGGGTTTCTCTTATATGAATTATTTCTAGGGTTTTTTAAGGAAGGCATCATGAGAGTTTTCACTCTTGAATTATGCTTAGGATTTTGAATGAATATAACCCCTATTGATGAAAAATCATCATTGGATCGATGTCCAAGCTTGTCGTGAATGCAGGAACCTTCTGACCAGGTATCAAATTGTAATATTTTTCTATGTGACTCTTCTATGTTTTCTTGAACATTTATATTTTTTATTCTTGATATCATATTTTAGAGAAAAATATTTTTATCTTATGAAAACCTTACTTTCAATTTTTAAGGCTTATAACATCGAATTAATTATTAGATTCCTAACTATCCATATGCTTTCAACAAGTCATTCAAGGCCACGACTACTTGAAGACCGTAAAGGTATTTTTTTGTTGTCAAACCTTTCGATTCAATGATTTTTTTTAAAGCTTAAAGTATTATGATGAGGGTTCTGACACAAGTTTCTCATTGTTCTTGTAATAGGTTTGTTATGCAGAACCCAAATCAATATTTCTCAACATAGAACAATAAGTTTCCTCTTCAGATAAGAACCCTCTTAACATCGCTCTTCTTCCATAGGTATTTAATTGATATGGAGGATGATGTCGACTGGTGACGTCCATGGATACTTCTTTACAACTATTTCAATAGGGATTAGCATACTCAGCCTTGAATTACGTTGCTAGATTAAGGATTTAATCTTTGAATATGATATTATGTATGTTATGTTAACATGATGGTAGGTGTGTTTATTGGCATTGATGTCAACCTACTTGTGGTGGCCCTTACGATCATGATGGTTTCTGGTTAGAATAAATATATACTATATATGAGCTACCATTAACTTGATGCAGAGGTGTTTGGCCAACTAGGCCCTCATGATCCATGTAGAGATTCTTAGTAAATGTTGGTTTCCTTGATGCTTGTAGAGGAGTTCTGGGAGATTGGAAAGTGTCTTAAGAAGTTGTAGGAGGTTTGAAAAATATTGGAGAGGCTTTCAAGTGAGGTTTTGGGAAGAAAAGGATATAAATATAGGGTAATTTAGGTAATGGAATGGAAACCTTCATTATAACTCACCATGACAAGATTCTAACATGTGTTATAACAATTTTCCCGAAGGAAGAGGGTGTGTTATAGTCTGTAGGGAGAGAAAATGAAAAACACTCTGGAAAACCAAAGTATTTCCTATGGTAACTCAAACAAGGTTCGAAGAGAGTAGTTGATTTAGTCTCAATTGATCATTTTCTTTGATCGATCTAGAATATTAGCACATGGTTATTTATATCCAAGAGTTTGACAAAGATTTAGTTGATGAGGTATGCATTCTCCTACTAGAGAGAAGCACAGAAACACTACAGAGAGAAATAGGACAAAGTGATGGATACCTAATTGTAGAGATCATGACAGAGAGGAAAAATAAGATATACATACAACAAGGAGATATAGTGCAAGCAGAAGAGTGTGGTTACTAGTGTTAGATGGCATAGTGCAGACCTATAGCAGATCAAGTATGTTGAGAGGATCGATGACTAATAGTTTGTTGTTGCATGTGTCATGTTCAATGATTGTTCTACATGTTGATTGATAGAGTATAAAGTTTTATTTTATCTGTATGGTTGTTGTAGACATTATTATACTTATGTTTTTGTCGTATGTTTGTATGGTTGAGTCCTTCGTAAGAGATGTCAGTGAGGTACATGTTTGTGAGTATTGACAATGAGGGTTCATATGATAATAGCATATCATGTTTGTGAGAGGGGATATTTGATTGATGTTATGATGTTGTTGATGTATTGTTGAGGGTCTTGTGTATGTTGATAAAATGTTTGTTGTTGAGTTGATGTGAGAGCAAAGATTTGTTTAGAGAGGATTGGTATTGAAATTGTGTGTTTATGATGGTATTGTATTTGGGGTCCAATTTGAAACATTCTGAAATGTGGCCCTAGAGAGCTTGAGGAGGTTGGGGCCCCTGGAATGTGGCGGCTTTCCAAGTTGAGAGTAGTGGCTTCCTTCTAGTAGAATTTGGAGAAATTTCTCAGGAAGTATAGGCTTCCTTTTTGTGGTGGTTGGAAAACTAGTGAAGGTGATGGCCTTCAGTAGGTGGTGGATTGCATAGTTTATAGGGTGTTGGGGCTTCCTAGCTGGTGGTGGCCAGCAAACTATAGAAGGGGTTGTGGCTCCTAGTTGGTAGTGGTTAGCTGAATGATGTAAGGAAATTTGACTGAAGAAATAATAAAACAATAGTAGCAACACAGTAGCAAAAGGGTGGTTTTCTTCCCCTTGAGGGTTTCCACAATATATCTATGTGTCCTTTATGTTTTCTTTGTATGATGTTTATATTTACTGTTTATAATGTACATGCTCATATCTATTGATGATATGGCTTGTAGTGTCCGATTATTGCTTTGAAAAAAAAGTGTTAAATTTGTTTATTTTCTATCACAATTGATTCATTCCCCCCTTCTCAGTAGTGGCATGGTTTCCAACATGTTAAAAAATTTGTGTTAATTTGAATCTATAGGATGCTCAGGCAGACTCGTCTTATAGTTATTCAGTTTTTATAATACTATATATTCATTCTTGTGAGACTATGGTTCATGAACCCGTGACTTATGCATGGTTAATATATATGTTTGAAGCAAGTAATTTGAATAGATTATTTTGTGTATGTGCACTTAGTCTCTATAATTTATTTTATTTTATGGCTTACTTCAGTATGATTCTTAGCCAAGAACATATGGTTGTTCCCTTTTTAATTGATTCAATAGGTTTTTTTTTTGTTTTAATAAAGCATACTCCTTGTATCCCCTAGTGTCTTAGTTTTCTTCAAATAGTTCCTCCTTTAACCACTCGACCAAAGTCCAGGCTTAGAGTCTTTCTCTGCAAACTTTGTAAAGGGGTAGTTGTAGAATACATATGTAAACAAGTTATATGACTACCTACTAAGAGTAATTTTCGTATTAAGTGGGTATTGCATGAACTTGGAAATTGATATAAAGGTTATCCCTCCATAACAGCTTACAAGAATTTTAAACCTACTTAGATATTTATGTAATAATATATGATCGTTTGTAGGAAAATAAATCATATATAGCATTTCTACCTTTCACTATTCATGTTACAACCATATTTATAATTTCCTATGTTAGAATGATCATTTATAAATTTCAAGCCTTTTGTAAATAATATATACATTCTTAACTATGTTCTATTCACCATAACAACATATACTCAATTATGTACTTTGTTTGCTATGAAAACATACATGCATTCATGTTTGGTTTGTTGTCACAAGCTACATGCATTCATGATAATTACTGAATGTTTGTTGATGTATGTTGGATGTATTCGATTTCTTTGTTCTCTATATACTCTATTCATTGTCCATTCTTGATGTAAACACTTTCATATTAAATATCACTAATAATAGTACAACTACAGTAAAGATTTTCACTTTCTAGATAACATGAACACTTGGAAATATTGTAGAAACCAGCGTGTTCCTCCTAACCAGCGAATTGCAACCACAACAATTCCCCCCGAGCCTTATGCTTCTACTCTATTAGTAACCTATCATCATTCAATGGCAATTAATTCCTCCTTCCCCACTATGACTCTAGCAGCATCTTACTTTTTCAATGTTATTGGGAAAAATACTGAGAGGTGGGGCGGGGGGGTGAATCAGTATTTTATATTCAAAACTTCCAAATTTATATTCTGACAAGTATATGCTACTTCAGAGAAGGAAACCAGCATATATCCAGTTTACTAATTTTTTATGTATTCTATCAAACAATAATCTTCAATCAGTGCATCAGTAGATTAATTACTTTTATTATGCAGTAAAGAACATAAAGAAATCACAACAAACACACATATAACACCAATATTTTATGTGGAAACCCAATGTGGGAGAAAATCATTGTTGTTTCTCTCTTTGTCTTCTTTATTATGATATAAAGAAAAATATTGCATTTATACTAATGCAGACTCTTGTCAGCACGCAGGCACCAACCTGTAGAAGGCTACAATCTTCTCTCGTTCTCCAGCACCCACTAGAATGGAGCTACAACTCCCTGAACTCGTTTATCGGCTCCTACCGGAAGGGAGCTCCTACCCCCCTTTCCCCTTTCTGAAGGTTGCAACCCTCAGCTCTTTGTGGACCACTTTTCAAAATGTTTCAGACTCGATCCACCTGTCAGATGATTATCACACAACTTGTAGGCCATCTTTCATCAAATTTTCAAACTGGACCCATATCAACCATAAACCCAAACAAACTGAAACATAGAATCTGAGACATTGTCACACTGTAATTCAACTAAAATTTTGAAGCACCAAGTCATTAAATGTAGATCCCAACCAGAAACAATAAATATCAAATTATGTATGCAATTGTACTGAATAAGACTCGTGTATATACATGCTTTCTCTATATAACGCCTGCATACAGATCTCAGAATATTGAACACCATACCATTAATCGTTGACCCATTCGTAAACCATTTCACCAGCTACAAATCACTTAATCAATCATAGATTTCTGAAAAAAAATATAGATCATACACTTAGTCAAACTTTTGGGCCATTAAAACTGATCAATTCAACAAATTCACCTCAATCATGACAAAGACATCATTGGCAGATAGTAGCAAGTAAACCAAATAACATCAATCATTAGATCTGCAAGCATCAATCAACATATCAAACCCTGGTTTGTGTATGCAACTTCCATAAGGAATATTAGTGTATGTACGCGCTTACCATGCACAGCACCTGCGTACAGATCTGCACATACTAAAAGTTATTTCACATAATATATGTGTGACCCTTCAGAGGTAGATTTGTGTATGTACGTGACTATTCCCAAACATACCTGCATACATATCTGAAAAACTTTCGTTGCAAACACAATTTCAATTTCCACAACCTTTACCGTCAATATTATAGACTTCTCAATAAATCATTTAGATCATAGTATTACAGTGTCATCAATATTAGGCATGTGCAACAAGTAAATCAATTAAACATACATGTCAGCATATTTCAGATCTGAGTCTTCTCCTTGCTCCTTAGTGCACACCCGTTTCAGATCAAATCATTCAGAGACAACTCAATACTTGCACACATAGCACTTTGGTCTCCATCTCCTTATATAGCTTTAGCCTTAGCCAATACCTTAGGCCAATCCCTTATTAATGTCGTTGGTATTCTTTCATAGGATCATATAACCATTGTCTCACCCTTTACTATGGGCCAATACCATGGTAAAGACCCCTGGTATCCAGATTACCATGGTGCGGATTATGTATGTGACTTTTATTATCAATACCTATGTATGTACGCGACCCTTTTATATAGGAGCCACGTATACTTTCCCAAAATTCATATTTAACATTCATCTAACTCTAAAATGTCATTTCTCTGTTCATATCTCTTGTAGCATATGTACCAGTCTGCATACTCATAATGTTGACATCTTTATCAAGTAGGTTGTCATCAACGACAACACATTAACCATAATGCCAACAATCTCCCATTTTAGCCATAATGCCAAAAAATGTTTGTCTTTTCCTTCCCTATAGCTAGGATTTTTACATATATCCTTCTTTTTTAGCCTCCAACATTGCATTTATCTCAAGCTTACCTTTTTCCCCCACCCAGCATAACCCTTTTCTCCAGTTTCTCTTTGGTGGTGATCATTCCTCCTAGAATCTTGGGGAAACATGGGAGGTTATAACTTTGACAACTTCCACCTTTACTTGTCCACTACCTAGGACTCCAACCACTTAAAAGAGTTATTGATAGCATAGTGACCTGACTACTCATGTGTTGGTTCCCACAATATTTTTAAGAAAAACAACATTTTATTTATAATTGCACATAAATATTTATACATGTCCTTCAAGTGTTCAAATTTAATCTTGGCCCCATGGTCATCATTTCTAACTTAAATAATTACAAGTAAACATAAAATCATAAAGTCTTGTAAAATTAATTATAGCCAGGGTATTACATTATTCCTCCATCATATAAGCTTGGCTTCCCTTAGCAATGACTTGATGGGATCCCTTGCTCTATTATCTATCTTTTCTTGCACCATGGGAGGCCACTTGCACTAATGAGAATGGTCTTCCCCAAGCTCTTAGTTAGTTCATGACCTAACTTCATAAATTGTGACGTCATTGGAGACATGCATGGAGAAACAACAAGAAACATATTTCTTTGATACAGTTAATCTATATTATAGAGAATAAAAAGGCATAAATAAAAATGGAAACATACAAAGGGAAATCCAAATTCTATTAATGAATGTCATAGAAAAATACCATACAAAATACTAACAATACAAAGTAGGTAGAATGGTGGTAACTTATCTCTGAAAAGAAATGTGTCAACTGCACTCATTCATAAGAAAAAATTACAAAAAACCACGAATTTATTTCAACATAAAATACCATTCCCTATAATACAAAAGCCCTAAAATCTTAAATTCTAAAACTAAAAAATGAAATTGGGAAACAAATAAAGACAAAAAAAAAAAAAAAAAACAGCTATATGATACATTAACTTCACAAGAACACAAATTTTATTGTTTAAAATGTTCCTTGGACCATTACATAAAATTTTAATTCGTGCTTTCTTTCTTTGGTAAATGGTGTAATCTATCTCAATAAAAAAATTATAAAAGTATTTGATTAATATATATTATTATTTTTTATTATATTTATTTAAAATCAATGATTATATATAATCATATAAAAAACATAAACCTATTTATTAATAGATATTATTTATTATTATATTTATTTTAATAAAACATGTCTCTTACGTCTCCGTCATTGATAACCCGGAAGGAAAAGACAGGTCACAATGACTCCAAAAAATAGCTAGAATTTGGGTAAAAATTTTCAAAAAATTTTGTAGACGCAGTGTTTGAATCATGTTTTTGATGGTGGAAATAGATTCAGCACCATCAAAAACATTTAGGACACCTAAAATTTTGAAGTTTAACAACTATAATTTGGATTTACAAAAATCTTTGCCAGATTTTCTCTAAATATGACCAGAATTTCAATAACTTTCCAACCAGCTCCTCGGCTCATTAGAGTACGCGAATATTTTTCCTCGGGTCATTAGAGTACGCGAATATTTTCACCTCGTTATGGGATCTCACATGTCACCTGCAAAACATAAATTGCAAATTTATATTTCCAAGGCTTCCTGCAAAACTGTGTGCAAAAACGATAACCACGGTCCAATACCACTTATTAAGACGTTATGGGATCTCACATGTCACCTGCAAAACATAAATTGCAAATTTATATTTCCAAGGCTTCCTGCAAAACTGTGTGCAAAAACGATAACCACGGTCCAATACCACTTATTAAGAAAGTAATTGGGAACTTTTTTTCTGAACAGAGACGGCCTCTGAATGCAGACTGTAATTGTTTTGGGTTTCGAGACACAGCGAATTTCCCCACAATGCTCTAATTGCTTTTCGTCGGAACGAACGGATAAGGATTCTTTGCGACGAGTCGTCTGTGCTCTCCGTACGTTTCTCTCACGTGTGACTGTCCTCCTTACGGTACGCTCACGGGCGATCAACACGACGATACATATCCTAGCCCGCTCCTGCTTCCAATCCATTATTGTAAGATTTTTGCTTGAGCCAGTAAGCGGTTCATGGCAATGGGGAAGGGTTATTCACTGCTTTGCCCATTCTTTTTGGTTTTACTAATTCGTGTTTTACAAGCTTCTCATCATGAGTGGGATGAAGCTACTTTGTCAACTCTCAGAGTATCAAAATCCAGTTCCCCAGCGCCCCGAGAAGCTTATAGAACAGCGTATCATTTTCAGCCCGTTAAACATTGGATGAATGGTATATAATTTTTTTGTTTTGCATGTTTTTACTTTTTCCATTTGCAGAAATTTTAATCATGGACTTCCTGTCACTAATGTGTCTGATCGGGCGTGCCTGATGGGCGTTTCGGCAAATTATTCTCAAGATCCAAATGGTTAGTATTACAAACGAATTTCAATATGATGTTTAAAGGTCGTTTTCAGTGCTCCTCTAAAAGAAAATTGTGTTTTACCTGATCATCCTACTGTTTTACCTAGGATTTAATGGTAATCTGTGTCCTTTGCCTTGGGAAGCAAGTGTGGATTTGGATTAGACTCTGCTCTAGATGCCAGGAAAAGGATTTTATGTGACTTGCAGTCTAAGCTGTGTAATGATTTTGAATGGCAGCACCATTGTTCTACAAGGGCTACTATCATCTGTTCTACCAATATAATCCCAAGTCGGCTGTGTGGGGACTGATCGTGTGGGGGCATGCAGTTTCAACAGATCTCATAAATTGGAGACATATGACGGGTGCAGCTATATACCCTGATGAATGGTACGATGCCAATGGTGCCTGGTCTGGATCTGCCACTTTCCTACACAAAGGGGGCCCTCCTGTAATCTTATATACAGGATCCAACAATGCCTCGGAACAAGTTCAAGTCATGGCTGTTCCCAAGAACCCATCGGATCCTTTGCTACGGGAGTGGAAGAAGATCGCGCAGAATCCCATCATGGTGCCTATTGGCATCAACGTCAGTTCTTTCAGAGATCCAACAACGGCATGGTTGGGATCAGACCAAAGATGGCGAGTCCTGGTGGGCAGCAAAAGCGATGAGAATAAGGTGGGAATGGCATTGATGTTCAGAAGCAAAGATTTCGTTAAATGGGTGAAAGCCAAACATCCGCTGCACTCGGCCAGGCATACTGGAATGTGGGAGTGCCCGGACTTCTACCCTGTGTCCCTCTATGGCAGCCATGGCGTTGATACCTCGACCACGGGTCCTTCTGTGAAGCACGTTCTCAAGAACAGTTTGGACGATAACAAAGTGGACTACTATACAGTGGGCCATTACTCGCCCGAGTTGGACAGGTATGTCCCCGACGATGGATCTGTGGAGGGCCACAATGGTCTGAGGTATGACTACGGTAAATTTTATGCGTCCAAGACCTTTTTTGACGATAACAAGTCCCGTAGGATTCTGTGGGGTTGGATCAACGAATCTGACAGCGTGGTGGATGATCTCAACAAAGGATGGGCTTCCCTTCAGGTATCTATATTATCCTAATTCTTACATGCTCTGCTCTGTTTCTGCTTGGTGCATCATAATACCAGGTGATGTTTGATGTGCAGGCGATTCCTAGGGTTGTGCAGCTTGATCCTCTTACCAGGAGAAGCCTCGTTCAGTGGCCAGTGCCAGAGCTTGAATCTTTGCGCGAGCATAATATAAGGAAGGACCACGTGGTTTTGGAAAGAGAATCGGTAATGAAGGTGGAGGGATTCAACTCCGGAGCTGCGCAGGTAATAAAGATATAAGGAAAAATAGACATTATTAATTAAGATTATAAGAATGAGATGAATATAAGCATATTATAAGCATGCGTGATTCGTTGCATTGCATTGCAGGTGGACGTGGAGGTAGAGTTTGAGTTGGAAAGCGATTATGAAACGGAGGAGGAGTTGGAGGCAATGACAGCAACAGCTCAAAGCTTGTGCAGTCGCGGGGGGAACAACAATACGAGGGGATTCGGGTTGATGGTGTTGGCATCTGATGATCTCAAAGAGAGGAGTGCTGTCTTCTTCAAGATTTTCAAGGGCAGAGTTAATGGCAATGTCCACAGAAAGGTGGCCTTGTGCGTGGATCAGAGCAGGTAGAGCTATACTTAATACTAATTTACAAATATCAATCCAGAAATTTCACTTAATTGTAATTGTAATTTCAATGAAGAAATGTGTGACATCAGGTCCACACTGCAAGTGAATGTGGATAAGACGAGCTATGGAGGATTTGTGAGCGTGAAGCCTGACCAACGGTCGCTGTCGCTCAGAGTATTGGTAGCAAATATTCAATCAAAGTTAATGTTCACATTAATGGAATTGGAGTTGAGGGATTGAAGGTTGATTACTATTGATGTGTGCGCAGGTTGATCACTCAATCGTGGAGAGTTTTGCAGAAGGAGGGAGAACATGCATAACGTCGAGGAGTTATCCGACGGTAGCGGTTAATGAGAATGCTCGTCTCTTCGTATTTAATTATAACAAATTGCCCCTCGTCCTTCGTCGCCTCTCTGCATGGCATATGAACAGTACCATCCAAATATACGAATCTAACTGAGTCTGAACAGTACCATCCAAATATACGAATCTAACTGAGTCTGCACCATGATGTGAGTCTGAGTCTGAATTATGAACACTTTTTCTCCTTATTGAAATGGAAGACTGTCGGGACTCGGAGAAGTTCCGTGCTAAAATTCACCCAACTGGAATATGACTATGTGGGTCACAATTTTCTTATGAATGACAACCACTACAAGTTTTTGGCTTCCTATCATATTTAAAAGGTGTATCTTTGTAACAGGATTTTCAATCACTAAACCAATTCAACTTTGTAGCATTATTTAATGTTTCTCATAGAAAACCAAATTATGCCTCCATGCCATTCAAAAAGCTCATTGAATAAGGCTTAAGGCTTGTTGGTGAAATTGCAAATCATATACCTAGTTGTTTTTTTGTTGTTTTTGGTGCTATTTTTTAAAAGTATATGGCTTTTTCAGTCTAATTCTTTAAATCCAATAAAAATTTATTGAAATCACAAATTCAATCAAAAACCTAATTTAAATAACACAAATTAAAAATTCACCTCAATTTTTTTTACCAAATTAAAATACAAAAAAATCCAAAAAATAACACTAAAAACAACTCCATAATAATATAATATACCGTACAAAAAGCTCATTGAACGAAGGTTGTTCACCAAATTGCAAATTTATTTATTAACAATGGTTTCACAATTAATATTTAAAAGGTTCAAAGACCATAATATACCGTACAAAAAGCTCATTGGACGAAGGTTGTTCACCAAATTGCAAATTTATTTATTAACAATGGTTTCACAATTAATGTTTAAAAGGTTCAAAGACACTTAATAAAAGGGCAATTACAATTTTTCGCTTCGCATGTTGCTAAAACCATATGGATTTCAAAGACAACAGCGGTAATAGTGCTAAGACTTAACTGCAGCAATTAATACCCAGGCGTTGTATATGTTTACCAGGTTGTATTCAACTGTGAGAATATACAGTACTGGTACATTAATGGAAATATCCAATTTTTTTGCGCTAATTAATCGAAATATATTTACTTTAAATTTAAAAAAAAAAATTATTTAACTAAAGGATTGGTGTAAAGGGCGGTTCTGCTATCTGGCTTAGCTTCTGCAAAATTGAACCTTTCTTCTTGAGCAATCTTAAATGGAGCCTCCAAACAGGTAAAAGAATCTTCATCGGAATCGACCCCATTATGAGTGGATGTGTAGGCATTTCTATTCCTGATAGGATCCTTTCCTTTCTACACGACAAAGGATACTTCACTTGGGATAAATTGATTGCAGACTGGCAGGGTCCCATTCCCATTTGGAAATCGGTTGATGATATTGGCCTGCCTGTGTCACTGTTTTATTTATGGAATCCACTCAAGAATGCCCTGAGAAACTGTGGGTTTCTCCGGTCCAATTTACAGGATTTTTTAGTTTGGTATTTACCAGGTACAAACAAACAGGTGTCTGTCAAGGATATATATTCTGATATGATGGCTTCTAAATATGCGCTTTCTTATCCACGGTTTCCTATAGCTTTTTGGAAATCGAGGTGTGCTCTCAAGCTCATTCACTTCTCATGGTTGGTTTTTTATAATAAAAACCTGTCCTGGGAGAACTTAAGGAAAAGAAATTGGCATGGGCCGAGCAGATGCCAAATGTGTGAATTGGCAGAGGAATCAAATTTTCATATGTTCTTTCAATGCAACTCCATTTTGTGAATTTGGCAAGAACTAGCTTTTCTATATGGATTTCCTCTTGTTTCACATGTCTCTACTCAAGCTGCTTTAGTCTGGTGGGGTAGACAGCAAGAATCATGGAGGCCGATCTTTGTGACTGCTTTATGGTGTGCCTGGAGCTAGCGGAACAATAAAATTTTTAATAATGCAAGGGTGCCTCTCATGGACATCATACAAAACATTTCTTTCCTTCTCGGCTCTGTCCCCAAAGAGAGTCCAAAAATGAAAAAGTGCAACAGGAATGGGCTGCCTGATCCTCTCCTTAGGCCCCTGATGGCCTTTTTTGACGGTGCTGCCCAACGAAATTCTTGTGGCTGTGGGGTTTTCATAATCATAAGCGAGCATCTACATTACAGACTGGCCTGGAATGCTCGTAATGGGACAAACAGCATGGCGGAGGCGATGGCCCTTGCGGGTCTGCTCGCTTTCTGTATCTATTTTGACATCCATTCCATCTCTATTTTCGGGGATTCCAAGTCCATGGTAGATCATGTAAATGGTAAATGCATCATCAGATGCCCACATCTTGTTGGCTGGTTGGAGAGAGTTATGCTTTTTTGGGACCTCATGGTTGGCAGCTCTATACAGCACATCTACAGGGCTCGGAATCAGGTTGCGGACTGTCTGTCTAAGCAGCGTCTTCTCCTCGGTACAGGTACCTCGTCTCTTGAGGTTTCGGCATAGGGGAGTCTTTTTTTATACATGACTTCTGTATCCCGGGTTTCTGATCATCTTCAATGGTTTCAAATGTTTTGCTTATGGTCCTTCTCCTTTTTGTATCCTTTTTTATTTCTCTTGATTATGGGTAGTCTTAAATGATAATATCTATCTCTGTTACATGCTCCTAGCGGGAAGCTAGTGATGTCTTTGCATAAGTCTTATTTTTCTTATCTGAGATTTTGTAATATTTTACACAGAAGTTTCTCCCCTGAAATATGATATATGTAAATACATGATATGTACTATCTGCTACTGTTTATACAGGATCAATATAATATAATCTTGCTTTTTTCTTCCTTAAAAAAGATATACAATCCTTGATTTTATGGATTGTATCCAGGACCACCCTGCGCATTAATTACTGCTTAACAAACTAGATAATCCTTATCCTTATCAAACATAAACCATATAGATTTCAAAGACAGTCACTGTACTAAGAAATAAGAAAGAAAGAAAGAAAAACAAAAGTAAAAAGTGTCCAAAACAACTCATTGCAATTGGATCCTTTTCCACCCAAGACAAGTATTACACAAACACGGAAAAGGGACTTGGAAATGCTACCACTTCTGTAATCTGTCATTACATTATTAAATTCCTTTATGGCTGCGAAAAAAATGATGCATGCGAAAAGATTTTATCTAGAAAGTAAAAGTGTCCAAATAATGCTTGAATATGGTACCTCGATGTATTTGGTTCCAGACTACTCGTTCGGGACAGGTGCTGGAATCCGGCTTTATTCCTATTGGGCAAATGCTGTCCAATTTTCATCAATGCACTTGGGGTCTCTCTTTGAGCCTGTGCAGGTTATTTCCTCACCTAAATATTTAGTAAATTAAATGTGTTTTTTCTTTTATTTATGTAAATATTTTGGTTTTTATTGCGTGGGATTTGAATCAATAACTTAATAAGAATTAAATCTCATACAAATTAACTTGTTTACAATTTTATATGTTTTAATTTATTTTAAATTGATAATTGATATGTTTATAATTTATAAGTTTTAATTTACTTTAAATTGATAAATGATAAAAGTGTTCTAAACTTAATTAAAAAAATGTGTTTTTTCTTATTTTTTAGTATCTAATATTTGCTTTTCTATGTATTTACTATAATAATGATTTATAAACTACTATGGATATTTCATTAGACAATGTGTCACAATGAAATCTATATTATAAAGATTGAATTCCTTTAAATTAATGATTTGTTGTTTATGAATGAAATAGGTAAATTGTAGAAAATAGGGAACAACAAAATACAATCACACACCATTCGCAATAAACACAAAGATAAGCTATGGGAAACTATTATGAAAAAAAGCTAGCTAAATTAATAATAGTGGTGAATCAAGATAGGTCAACTTGAGATGCATAAATTTGCATAAAAATATCCATTGACAAGATTCTTGCATGGTTGGAAATGTCTCTGAAAAACTCATGAGGTTTTGTGCTTTATCAAGAAAGTTTTACACCCAAGAAATTTCATTTACTACATCAAAAAGGTCCCACAATGTTTCAGACCCCAATTCTAGAAATTGAGTGCTATACATAAAACTACTCCTAAGTTGATTCCTCATATTTTTCCACTCTCGATTCCTCCAATTTTTCCAATCTGAAAGCATTATGATAGATGAAAAATTATATAATAATCCAGTAAGTATCAAATAAAGTGATTTATTTGGACTCATTATGACTATGACTAAGGTCATACTAATGTCATTTCCACCTATGCAACAATACATGGATAAAGGCCTATAGGAAGCTAATATAAGACAATTATGTATGAGACATGTGCATCTAAAAGAACTCTTGGCATATCCTAAATAGAAAAATTAAGAAAAATAAAACCATTAACAAATGCCCTCACAATAGTTTGAAAATTAGAAGAAAGGTGTGTTCCAGTTTGATTGTTATGAGAACATCTAAGCTAGACACAAAAATAAAAACAAAAAAAAATAGCATTGCTCAAATGGGTAAATAGTTTCTTCAATAACATTAAAATATGATAGATAGCATAATTTCTCCAACTAGTTAGTGTTATCTACAAATCTTGAGAAAAGTCTTAGTTGATAAAGTTGTCTATATGTCAAATTATTTCGATCTAGATAATTCCTCTTTAGATATTTCAAAAAAAAATCCTTAGCTATTTATAGAATAAACTATATGTATAAATATGTAGTTTATGAATATAAGAAACATCAAATTCTAGGTTAATGATTTTATATATATATATAGAGAGAGAGAGAGAGAGAGAGAGAGAGAGAGTGGGGGCGGGGGTGGTGTTGAAAGAAAAGGGGAATATAAATTTAAGGGAGATCCTAATAATTGATTCAAAGTAATATTATTAGTATAGTCCTATAGTGAAATTGATGAAGGGAGGAGCTAACGGCATCGAATAGTAGTCAAGGACTCTCATAAGGCCCAATTTTGATTCATGTAAATTATTATCTCTTGTCAATCAAACTAAAGAATTACCTTTGTTTTTGGGAATGTTGGGATGTTATAGTAAGTGGATTTGTAGAACCAAATCAGGAAACCTTACAAGAAATGTCAAATTTATAGAGAAATGTTGTTTCTAAAAGAAAAAAGAAATATTGGAAGGCATTATGGTTCATCTAGCAAGTGATATAACATTGAATTCTTCCCAAGGTTGCAGTAGTTTATCATGCCACGTAGACATGGGATACTCTTGAGGTAATCTAACAAGGCATTAGCAAAGTAAAAAATACCAAATTGCAAACACTAAGAAATAGTTTTGAAACCCTCCATATGAATTATTCAAACTCTGTATATCATTTCATGACATAGGTCAAGGAGATTTTCAATTGACTTTGAGCACATGGACAAGGAATATCATATCAAAAGGCTATTGAGTGAGTACTTAGGATCCTTCCTAAAAAATGGGATATGGTTGCCATATCTATAGAAGAGTCTAAAGATCTATTGAATGTGATTGTAGACCAACTCATAGGGTATTTGTCAACACATGAAACAAGAATCAATATAAGTATAGACTCTTTAGAAAGTACATTTCACTTGCATGCCTTCATTAGCAGAAGAAGAGGACAAGGAAGTAGAAGTAGAGGAAGAGGAGGAAGAGGTCACTCTCAAGCAGGAGACAAGTCAACATCATTACAAATAGTACATTCATACATTTTTTCTTAGAAGTAAAGAGGAAGAGTAATATACTACAATCATGTGAACAAAACTAATAAGTCAAAAGAATGATGCTATTACCATAAAAAAATTGGTCATAATGAAAGTGAATGCAAGGAAAAGAAAGTAAATATGAATAGAGATTGTTCATAGTGTTGGACCCGCCAACATGTCAAGGGCATCTCCCCAGTAAGAAGTCCCAATTAGACCTCAAACCGTTGGTGTAGGAGTCCCAACAGTGGGTCATAAGGTAATGCCTTGACACAATGTCGCACAGAGGCAAGTAGGATAACTCTATTAGTAGCAAGGGTGTGACTGCGGCAGTGAGTCAAGGAAGATGTATGAGAGGTTCTAACACAAAAGGGGGAGAAAAGGGTGAAGGTGAGTTCCAAGTTGAAAGGGATCAATCCCAACTCAGCTAGGAACACAAAACACAAAAGGACATACAGAGCTTCCGGCGAAGCAGTCCACTCGGATGCGGTAGTCACAACGTACAAGGTAAGATAACACGTACAACACTCACAGATCAGTCCGAACAAGTGCAACGGTTGTTATAGCAAGGTTCATGTGAAAGGTCTGTCCAGTGTCTGGCAGAGCAGTCGACATGGACGGTGACAACATTAATAGCATATACAACACATTTGCAACAAGATTCATATAATTGCGTGTGAATTAATTCATACACAAATATGTAAGTTAAACAACATATATCATTAAAGCAACCGGAGCAGTCCAACTACAATAACAACATATGCATGAAAATGTGTTGGTTCTTATTATATAAAAGTGTAAGTTCCAATCATAAATGCATCCATGTAAACCTGTTAGCCCCATCAGTGAAACATTATAGCCACATCCGCCTGCTCCTCCAAAGAGATGTACTAGCTCTGTGTAGTGGAGAAGCCAAGGCACGTTACAATACTGTCCAAGCCTTCTTCAAGATAGTCTTAGTAGAAGCTTAGCTTACCAAAATCCTATACAATGAGTTATGAGGGACTATTTATAGCAAAGGGTGGGGTGACCCATAACATTCCCCTTTGTGACAGTTCAACTACCCTTGTGAATCTTCACCTACTTTATGACTGTTACATCCAACCATTGACAGTTGACTTACACTTGACATGACTCAACGTTATAATGCACATGTACTCATGTGAGACAACATGGCTTGAGCAAGCCTTGCAAGACATCACTGACACTCGATCCGTTGTGATTAGACCAACCCTTTGACATGCTTGTGATGGTGAAGGTGGTGAGTTGATGCCAAGCTTGGTCGTCCGTGATGGTGTGCATGCACCTCATGGTGACATCTTGCTGAAGTGAACTCTTGCCTCTGTTGCAACCGGTGCATTGGTTCAGCCCCTTCATCCAACTCATTTTCTAACATGCGCATGGTCTTCTTGGGTACGGTTGAACTGGCAACACACTGATGCATAGTGTCCGTGTTGATCTTCAAGTGTGTGCTGGTGGTCATGTGCATCAACTTGTCGAAGTACATGTTCAGCCCCAGTTGGACTTGCTTCTTGTCTTCGTCTTGGTGAGTGTGTTGAATGAGTTGGATTGCATGCATGCGCTCAACAACATCCATGCTGCTGAATCCCTTGCATGCGATCAACAACACTGCTCACCATGTCTGTTCTATGTCAGTTGCTGGGATGGATACTTAACTTGTACGGGCGCGGTTTCATCCATGAGTGCATGTTGTGCCCACTATTGTTCTTGTTCCTGTTGCAACTCATTCATCTGTCTGTGCAGCTTTATGTTCTTCCTGAGTTGCCGTCAGCACATGCAACTCCTTCTTTGTTCCATCTTCTACCTTCGAGTGATCTTCATGTTGCGCCGTCACTTCATAGCCAGAGTCTCCAAAGTTGTTTTCATCATCAATGGACCTGCTTGAGCTTGCAACCTTGTTCTGCCTTCATGTTGTCAACAACCCTCCTCTTGCATTCGTTGCATTTGGTATGTTGTCTTTAGCTGCTATTCATGATGCTTCTCGTTGTGATGTTGTTGTTGTCATATCTTGATGTCCTTGTCTATGAACAACTTGATGTCTTCATGGGTAGGCAATTCCATGGACGCTTGATCGACTGCATCCCCAAGTGTGCTCTGAACGGTGTCTTCATCTTTGCTCTCCTGGAAACCATTGTACCTATACTTCTAAGAGGCATACCCAGAGACATGGAAACACTCATGGAAAGCAATCTATCAGTTGAAAACCAAAATGAACATGAGAACTGACTTGCAACATATCTGGGTGGATGATCATGAAGGTTGTGCAATTGCAGCCAAGAGTTCGGGAGACCGACTGCCAAGACTGCACAAGGCACAGTCTGGGTTGTTGGGAGACTAGCTAACTGCTAGAACTATGCAATGCACAGTCCAGTCTGAATACTGACTACTGGGATTGCGCAATGCGCAATTCTAGCTCAGAAGGATTGCTGGCCTAGGGACAAATTTGTGCAATTTATTGGGCCAAGCAGCCATTGTCCTCCAGAAATGCATAAAACATTCCTGGAGGCCAGTGCTAGGTAGGAATGTGCAAATATGGAGAGGAAGGTGAGCCTTCCTTCCCCAAATTGCGCAATGCAGCCTTGGTGAAGGCAGAGTCTGGGCCAAGGTTGGCCCAACTCGCCGACGGGCAACTGAAAGCAACTAAGACAATAAATGCATGGTGACACTAAGTGATAGCAGAAGTGATTGATAGTGCATGAAAAACATGAATGAAAGATTCAACAAATAGATCAACATGCATGTGGGTGAGGCAGTTCACCGGTTGGGCGAACGTCCGTGCAAAACAATTTCATGCATGCGACAACAATGAGATAGCAACGAAAACTGAAACAGAGCTAGGACAAGCTAGTATACATGTAAATGACAGCAAGCGTTCAAAGAAATCAAGCAAACAGTACTCCCACAAGAGAAAACACAAAAAGCGACAAAAATGCAACATAAGGCATGGGAAGCGGGCTTACCCCAAAACAGCTGAGATGAATGTGCCGACTACTCCTAGATGTGATGTGGGATGTCAGAGCTACAAGGTTGATGTGAGGAATGAGCTCTGTAGCGTCTGGTTGATGAGTTTTGATAACATCAAGGTTGTGACGCGCATGCCACGAATCTAGGGGAAGTGACACTTGGTGGGAGGTTTTGGAATTTCTCCTTGCATGTAACCTCCAACTACTAAACACAGATCCTTGAAACAAGGGATGCCTTTTCATGTTGCCTTGGGAGAAGCATCTCATGCATACAAGTCTGTTCTACTCAGTCCCGGAGGGAACCGATCAACTCAGTTGCACATGCAAGAGACTGCTCGACTGCTGGAGAAAAATGTGCATTTCTGGCTAGGAGCTGGACTAGCTTCCTAGGAGATTTGCGCAATTTATGGGCAGAGCAGCTGCCTCCTACCCATATTTGCACAAATTCTGGACTGAGCAACCTTTCTGGGGAAATTTTCACAAATCCTTCTCGGAGTGTTCGCAGGCAGGATTTCACAATCTTGGAGCCCAGCAGGCTACCAAAGAGGATTGCGCAATTTATGGAGGGAAGGTTGGTTTCCCTCCAGAAATGCGCAATTTTCAAGGGGAAGTTGCTCAGCTTGTAGCTGGACCAAGTCCTGGTGAACAGCATGTGAGGGGAATGGATCAAGATGTGACCGACAGGCTACCTTTGTGCAAGAAAGGCACTGAAGCTTGTGAACTTGACGAAGCAAGGCAAGCTACTGTGAAGGTTGGAAGGGAGGCTCCAAAATGAGGCTAAGGAAAAATTTTGGAGGGTGGTTGTAGCCGCTATAACACTTGGCGACACACTGGTAGAACTCTAGCTCTATGAATGGACCTTGTTTGTGAAAAGCAAGTCTAACACCTCCGGAAGTATTGTTCAGTTTCCAGCTCATCTTGGTTTCACACTAACTTGATTGTAAGATGTAGAATCTGCCAAACCCTTGGTCAATTGACACACATTCCAAGCCAAGGCAACACAGTTTTTTCAATTGGGGTTGAGGGGTATATAGGTGCACAAGTAGTACAGTCGCCAGAGTCTTAGTTTCATCTCTGGTGTTGCTCCATTGCTAGCAGGCCTAGACAGCACCCCGATGGAGTCACATAGGAACACAAGCATGGCTCCGCTACCAGTGAGCCTGGACAGTACCCCGGTGGAGTTACTCGCATCACCTCCTTGTGCAAGAAGCCTTTCGAGCTTCTTTCGCCTTATTCATTTTTCATTTTGAATTTTTGACTTTTCATTTTTTCATTTTTCATTGTGCATAACACTTAGTCATTTCAGACGCGGAAGAGGGATCTAAAATTATTGAGAGAAAAAGAGGTTGTTCCAGCAAAGAAGTAGTTTATTGTATCTCTGACATGCCTGTTAAGGTTTTTCGCCTTACCTTACTCTACTTGATTGAGTTGACAAGGGTTAACCCAAAAACAATCAACTAGAGAAGGTGAAACTAGTTAGCGTTCAAGCGTTGTGTTTACACCAAGGTTCACTTCGAACAGTACGTATTTTCCTTCGACGTATCATGGACTAAAGGTAACAAGCTCATTATACAAAGGAAATATGATGGATATCCAAGTAGTGATATTTGTACAAGCCCTCTTGTACTTTACCCATATCGCTTCAAGAGTCATACATGGTTTCATGCAAAACTAACCTATGAACGAAGCAAGCGATCGAACTAACAATCGAAAAATCAAAGCAAAGAGAAAAAGAAAAAATGAAAGCGAAGCAAGTAAGCAAACAAGAAAGTAAACAAACAAGCAAACAAAACACATAAGAAAACAAGCATGTAAGCAAACAAAACACGTAAGAAAACAAGCATGCAAGCAAACAACTGAAAGAAAACACTACTCCTACTCCTACACTAACGGTACATGGGCTTGATCACATGAAGTGATACTTCCAATGCAGCCATCGGCGCATTGGTAGACCCATGTTGGTGAAGGCTTGGTCCACGAGCAACCCAGTTGTGCAAACCAGCAAGCAAGAAAGATATAACAATGAAGACAACCACACTTCGTGATTCAAAGTGCCCATAGGACATAAGTGAGTGCATGTGCATGACGGGCAGTCTGTGAACTTATCATGGTGTTGTGTGACACTACGTGCAACTTTGAAGCATAATCACGAGTGTTTGCAATGTAAGACTCCTCTAATGCATGAGAAATGGGATCGTGCAGTTCGAGAGGAGGAAGTGTGATCTGTGTGTGAGATTGATCTTGAGTGCATACAGATGAGCGATGAGAAGCCTTGAGTGTTTGAATAATTTCCTGATCGGAAGCGAAACCAACCTCAGGATAGCGAGGGCCTGACATAACCATCAGCTCAGGTTAAAGTGCCTCGATGGTCTGTGGGGTTTCGACTTCATTGACAAATGGATCTTCGTAAACCAATGGCTTAGATGAATTAACAACGAGTGAATCAAAAACATGATCAGATGATGAGGTGAAGAGATCACGACAACCAAGATCATAAAATTCAGGATGTTGGTCGACATCCTCATGGTTTGATGAACCACACAGAGAGGTAGATGAAGAGGAAGGATGTTCACCCTCCACGTTTCCCAAAAAAGCAGATGAAAGATAAAGTGGATTTCCAATGAATGATTGGTCCTCTCCGTTGTTGGATGATGGGCTAACATATGATGTGTCCTACGAAAGATCAACAATGGGTGCATCCGTGGATGAAGACACACATGTGAAATCATGGATGGTAGGTTCACCAATGATGTTAGGAAAGAATGGAGGGGGCTCGGACGGAAGGGAGTCATCCTTCGCCAAGTGTTGATGCTCAAGCTCCCACTCATACTCTTCATGAATGACAGCGCATGTTGGTTTTGCAACACCAACTCCGTCAGTGGGTTGTTCCTCGTTCACAACAAGTGAAGAGTCCAGAATGGATGAACACAAGACAGCATCATCCGGAGGAACACCTGGGTGTGAAGACAGAGGTCGTAGAAAAGAATGCATATGAGGACTCGAAGGACTCACAACCAAATCTACACAAAAATTGAGTGAAGTGATGTTGGGAGGGTGTGAAGGATGAACAGGTGTGTGAGCATGATCCTCAACATCACTAGGCAATGATGGAATTGTTAAATAAGAGGAAGGCGGACAGTCAGTTGAGACAGTGCCCGCTTCCACATGAGATTGCACAGTTCCATCAACGAAGAATGTTGAGCGAGGCTTGATCTCAAAATTTCTCTTGGGACGGGAATATTTCTTAAGTCAATACTCAAACCGGTCCCAAAGATAAGCAAATTTCATATGGCTCCTCGGAGCTTGATACTGCAAGTCACGGAAGCACTGCCAAAATTCAATAACGGATTCATGTGGAGCCCTACGTTGCTGTAACAGTTTCTGGTCAAGATGGTCTGGATCAAAATGATAGAATGTGTCTTCAATAAGATCACAGAAGTGCTCAAATGAGTGCACGGTGTCAACTGGTAGGCTGAGCACCCAACGAAATGGAGATTCGTGAAGTGTGTATGCAAGCAACAAATCGACCTGTTTGTCAGAAAACTCATCTTCCTCATGAATCATGGAAAGAAAGTTATGTAAGTGCTTAAGCTAGGCCACTTCACCTTCACCATCATACATGTGAGTGGACAAGAGATCGAAAAGCTTCCCTAAGATGGAGACATCTTCACAATTCGAAAAACACCTCGGGGGAAGAAGAGTGCAAGACTCCATGAAAGATATGCAAAGCTTCAAAACTAGATGAGAGGACACAACTTGTCACCAGGCCCTCCTTCTACTGCCAGAAATGTTCGTGGTTCTGGACCCGCCAACATGTCAAGGGGATCTCCCCAGTAAGAAATCCTAATTAGACCTCAGACCATTTGGTGTAGGAGTCCCAGCAGTGGATCGTAAGGTAATGCCTTGACCGTGATGTCACATAGAGACAAGTAGGATAACTCTATCAATAGCAAGGGTGTGACTGCTGCAGTGAGTCAAGGAAGATGTATGAGAGGTTCTAACACAAAAGGGGGAGAAAAGGGTGAAGGTGAGTTCCAGGTTGAAAGGGATCAATCCCAACTTGACTAGGAACACACAACACAAAATGACATACACAGCTTCCGGCGGAGCAGTCCACTCGGATGTGGTAGTCACAACGTACAAGGTAAGATAACACGTACAGCACTCACGGATCAGTTTGAACAAGTGCAATGGTTGTTACAGCAAGGTTCATGTGAAAGGTTTGTCTAGTGTCCGGCAGAGCAGTCGACACGGACGGTGACAGCACTAACAGCATATACAACACATTTTCAACAAGATTCATATAATTGCATGTGAATCAGTTCATACACAATTACGTAAGTTAAACAACATATATCATTAAATCAACTGGAGCAGTCCAACTACGATAACAACATATGCATGAAAATGTGTTGGCTCTTATTATATAAAAGTGTAAGTTCCAATCATACAATACATCCATGTAAACCTGCTAGCCCCATCAATGAAATTTTACAGCCACATCCACCTACTCCTCCAAAGATATGTAGTAGCTTCGTGCAGTGGAGAAGCCAAGGCGCGTTACAATATTGTTCAAGCCTTCTTCAAGATAGTCTTAGTAGAAGCTTGGCTGACCAAAAGCCTATACAATGAGTTATGAGGGACTATTTATAGAAAAGGGTGGGGTGACCCTTAACATTCCCCTTTGTGACAGTTCAACTACCCTCATGACTCTTCACCTACTCCATGACTGTTACATCCAACCATTGACACTTGACTTACACTTGACATGACTCAACATTACAATGCACATGTACTCATGTGAGACAACATGGCTTGAGCAAGCCTTGCAAGACATCATTGACACTCTGTATGTTGTGATTAGACCCACCCTTTGACATGCTTGTGATGGTGAAGGTGGTGAGTTGATGCCAAGCTTGGTCGTCCGTGATGGTGTGCATGCACCTCATGGTGACATCTTGCTGAAGCAAACTCTTACCTCCATTGCAACCGGTGCATTGGTTCGACCCCTTCATCCAACTTATTTACTAACATACGCATGGTCTTCTTGGGTACGGTTGAACTGGAAACACACTGATGCATAATGTCCGTGTTGATCTTCAAGTGTGTGTTGGTGGTCATGTGCATCAACTTGCCGAAGTACATGTTCAGCCCTAGTTAGACTTGCTTCTTGTCTTCACCTTGGTGAGTGTGTTGAATGAGTTGGATTGCATGCGTGTGCTCAACAACATGCATGCTGCTAAATCCCTTGCATTCGATCAACAACACTGCTCACCATGTCTGCTCTATGTCAGTTGCTAGGATGGATCATTAACTTGTACGGGCGCAGTTTCATCCGTGAGTGCATGTTGTGCCCATTGTTGTTCATGTTCTTGTTGCAACTCATTCATCTGTTTGTGCAGAGTTATGTTCTTCCTGAGTTGTTACTTCAGCACATGCAACTCCTTCCTTGTTCCATCTTCTACCTTCGCGCGATCTTCATGTCACATCGTCACTTCATAGCCGGAGTCTCCAAAGTTGCTTTCATCATCAATGGACCTGCTTGAGCTTGCAACCTTGTTCCTCCTTCGTGTTATCAATAACCATCCTCTTGCATTCGTTGCATTTGGTATGGCATCTTCAACTTTTGTTCATGATGTTGCTCGTTGTGATGTTGTTGTTGTCATATCTTGATGTCCTTGTCTACAAACAACTTGATGTCTTCGTGGGTAGGCAAGTCCATGGACCAAGTGTGCTCTGAATGGTGTCTTCATCTCTGCTCTCTAAGAAACCATTGTACCTATACTGTTGAGAGGCAAATGAACACTTGGGATACCTGGATACATGGCAACATTCATGGTAAGCATTATTTCAGTCGAAAACCAAAATGAACATGAGAACTGACTTGCAACATACCTGGGTACATGATCATGAAGGTTGCACAATTTCAGCCGGGAGGTCGGGAGACCGACTGCCAAGACTGCACAAGGCACAGTCTGGACTGTTGGGAGACTGGCTGATTGTTGGAACTACGCAATGCATAGTCTAGTATGGCTGCTAACTGTTGGGATTGTGGAATGCGCAATTCTAGCTAGGAAGGACTGATGGCCTAAGGACAAATTTGCGCAATTTCTTGGGTCAAGCAGCCACTGTCCTCCAGAAATTGTGCAAAACAATCATGGAGGCCAATGCTGGGAAGGAATGCACAAATCTAGAGAGGAAGGTGAGCCTTCCTTCCCCAAATTGTGCAATGCAGCCTTAGTGAAGGCAGAGTCCGGGCCAAGGTTGGCCTGACTCGCCAACGGGAAACTGAAGGTAACTAAGACAATAAATGCATGGTGACACTAAGTGATATCAAAAGTGATTGACAGTGTGTGCAAAACATGAATGAAAGATTCAGCAAATAGATCAACATGCATGTGGGTGAGGCAGTTCTCTAGTTGGGTGAATGTCTGTGCAAAACAGTTTCATGCATGCGACAGCAGTGAGATAGCAAAGAAAACTAAAACAGAGCTAGGACAAGCTAGTATATATGTAAACGACAGCAAGCACTCCAAGAAATAAAGCAAACAATACTCCCACAAGAGAAAACACAAAAAGCGAAGAAATGCAGCACAGGGCATGGGAAGTTGGCTTACCCCAAAACAACTAAGATGAATGTGCCGACTACTCCTATATGTGATGTGGAATGTCAAAGATGCAAGATTGATGTGAGGAATGAGCTCTATAGCATACAGTTGATGAGTTTTGATAACATCGAGGTTGTGACACACATGCCACGAATCTAGGGGAAGCGACACTTGACGGGAGGTTTCGAAATTTCTCCTTGCATGTAACCTCCAACTGCTAAAAATAGATCCCTAAAACAAGGGATGCCTTTGCATGTTGCCTTGGGAGAAGCATCTCATGCATACAAGTTTTTTCTACTCAGTCTCGGAGGGAACCGGTCAACTCAGTTGCACATGCAAGAGACTGCTCGATTGCTGGAGAAAAATGTGCATTTATGGCTAGGAGCTAAGCTGGCTTCCCAGGGGATTTGTGCAATTTCTGGGCAGAGAAGTTGTCTGCTACCCATATTTTCACAAATTATGGACTGAGCAGCCTTGCTGGGGAAATTTGCGCAAATCCTGTTGGGAGTGTTGGCAAGCAGGATTGCGCAATCCTAGAGCCCAACAGGCTGCCAGAGAGGATTGCGCAATTTCTGGAGGGAAGGTTGGTTTCCCTCTACTTCCCTCCAGAAATGCACAATTTTCGAGGGGATGTTGCTCAGCCTGCAACTGGAACAAGTCTGGGTGAGCAACATGTGAGAGGAATGGATCAATCTGTGACCCATAGGCTACCTTTGTGCAAGAAAGACACTGAATCTTGTGAACTTGATGAAGAAAGGCAAGTTGTTGTGAAGGTTGGAAGGGAGGCTCCAAAATGAGGCTAAGGAAAAATTTTGGAGGGTGGTTATAGCCACTACAATAGAGATATAACCAATGTGTCAAACATTAATGAAGATAAATATGGATCCATGTTCTTTTCATCTCAAGCAACTAAAAAATGAAAAAATAATGATGTATAGTTAATGGATAGTGGCCACAACAATCACATGAAATGTAAAAAAATCATGTTCTCAAGTTTAGATAATTCATTCAAAAATAAAGAAAAATTAGGAGATGATTATATAGTAAATGTTCAAGGAAACTGAGTAGTCTCTATTTTTATCAAGCAAGATGAAAAAAAGGACATTTCAAATATCTATTATGTAACTAGTCTCAAACATAATCGGATGAGTCTAGGGTAGTTAATTCAAATGGGTATGAATTCATATTTAAATGTCCCACATGTATATTTTTGGACAAGCCAACTAGTAGGAGATTCATTACAAAAATATAAATGACCAAAAATAGAATGTTTCCATTAGTGGCGAGGAACCTTAATTAGGCATAGTCATATGCACAGAACATTTCAAACTTAGATGAATCTTGGTTATGGCCATTTTCCTTTCGAAATTCTTAGTCTTTTACAAAAGAAATATATGGTCAAATGTCTCCCTAAAATAAATGTTTATCACATCTCTTATTAGAATTATATCATAGCTAAACACCATAGATATAGTTTTCCAACAATTACTCCCTACATATCCAAAACACCGCTTAAACTAGTACACATAGATCTCTTCGGTGGATGCAAATAGAATCAATAAGAGGTAATTTTACTTATTAACATTTATTGATGATTTTGGCAAATAGGACATGGGTATATTTTGTTAAGAACAAATTAGAAACTTTTATCAAATTCATGGTAGAGAAACAGAGTGGGAAGTGCATTAAGGTACTAAAATCCAATGAAGGTGGTTAATATGATTCTAAAGAATTTGCAACATTTTTTAGGTAGGAAGGAATCAAAAGGTATTTTACAAAAATATACACTCAAAAGAAAATTGGAGTAGCTACAAGGAAGAATAGGACCATAATGAATATGACCAAAAGTATGCTTAAGGCTAAAATCCATCAAATGATTTTTTGGTAGAAGTTGTTTCTTGTTCAATTTATATAATGAATCAATATCTAACCAAAAGTGTGCAGTAAAATGTTCTTGAAGAAGCTTGGAGTCGCATGAAATCCAATGTGGCACGTTCCAAAAATTTTGGTTGTGTATCTTATGCACATGTTCTAGAAGAATTGAGAAAAAGCTTGATGAAAAAAGTGAAAAATGTATATTTATTATCTATAGTGAGTAGTCTAAAGCATATACTATATAATCTTATTAAGAAGAATTTTATAGTAATTGGGTATGTTAAACTCCAAGAAGCCCAATGTTGGTGATTATTTCCCTCAAACATTTGCGAAAAAAGATGAAATAATCCCTTGTTAGATGATAACATTCAACAAACCGATTGTTAATATAAAAACCAGGTTAGTTCCATAATTTATAAGATAATAAAAACACACAATTACTAAGATGAAGTAAATAGACAAAAATGTCATCTTACAAATGAAACCTAATGGAAAGACAAGAAATAAGTCCAATGCTCGTAGAATCTACTATAACTTCACCTCGTTGTATAAAAGGATACCTAGGGAGCAGCTCAAACTCTCCCGAGGGACGAGCCTTCTCTCTCACACACACATTCTCAATCCTCCTTCCTTTTACATAAAAGTGCCATCATAACTTTGCTCTAAATTTTTATTTTTATTTTCATTGGCCTTGATCATTCTTTTACAGAACTATGTGGATAAACTTTGCATGGAAAACCTTCCATAATCACTAACAGGTCATTTTGGTGGAAAAAGGAAAGCTAGGGTTAATGTTTCCTCAACCACAATGCAGCATTATCGACATGTGAGATCAAATGTCGTCAAATATGTTGACTTGGCAATCTTAGGTGTGGAAACTTTTGTTGCATGATTGTTTCATCAAAATCTGCATGGTTGCACGGGTTTATTGAAGAAAATACGCATTGGACCACACAAGAAGTCAGAAAGCTATGTGGTGGATGAAACTTCATTTTCTTCCTATCCCTCTTCATATCTTAGGAATTATTTCACCAAGGAATGATTTTACTTACATTTAAACTTGTTTCTAACATGTTATTGTATGTTATCATATGTACAGGAGGTGTACAAATTTTTGGGATAACAATCATTTATGGGATGATCAAGTTAATAATAAAATTGGAAGTTGTATTTCTTTTTGATAAGTAGATGAAAGACTAAATTGTACAGGATAACAAGAACCAATACTTTGAAAGTTATAGGTAGAAAGAAAAAATTTAAGACATGAAATTCAAAGAATACATATTCATCCTTCTAGTATGGATTTAGATCCCATAATATCCTTTCAAAATAACCAAAATACGAGAAGCGCGAGAGAAAATTATGCACAACTTGATTATGAGAAAGCAGACTTTGCTCTTTTACGAAGTTAGTCAATGACGTTTAAAGAAACAATCAAGGAAGAAAAATGGGTTCAAGCTATGAATGAAGAAATTGATGCAATTGAAAAAACCACACATGGGATCTTGTAGATCTACCTGTAGGGAAATAAATTATTGGAGTTAAATGGGTTTACAAAACAAAATTTAATGAGAAAGGGAAAGTTGGAAATCATAAAGCGAGACTTGTTGCAAAAGGGTTTGCGTAATAACCCTTTATTGGTTATGGAGAAACCTTTTCTCCATGATACATATTGGATCATTATATTATTCTTCATTTATCTTGATGCCTTTAGACTGGAAAAATTTCCAGAATCAACTTGTAGGGTCATTTTTACTGATGGTCCCAATTTGAAAAATTACTAGTGAAAATATTCTAGCTACATTTTGAGGACTTAAATGACATTTTTTATATTATCAGACTTACTATTGGCCAAGATTCAATGTTTTACACATTTATATCTTTCCAACAATGCAAGAATTGCCTCAATTAGACATTGTATGAGAAAGTTATGCCTCTTCCAAGTTGACCTACTATGTTTGACCACCATGGTTTGAGAGGATGCCATGTAAGCCCCCCAATACTCATGAAAAATGTGTTATCCAAATGACGGCTATGAATAATACTATAGAAGGATAAACTTTGTAACTAGAGTTGAGATTTGAACAAGTCAAACCTAGCCCCTAGTATGCTATTGATTTGTGTTAAAATTGGGACACTAGGAGGAGAAGGGGTTCCATTTTGTTCAATGGTATATGTTCCACAATAGATAAAAACAACTAGGAGTGGGAGTGAGAGATCATCATAAAGGGTGGTTTAGTATTTTCTAGTAGGCCAAAGAGCGACAGGTCTTATGTAACTCCATAGAGAGTTCCTTCTCCTTGGTACTTTCATTATTTCCATTCTAGAAAAAGAGAGAGAGAGAGAGAAGAGAGCCTCACCTTCTAGCTAGGTGTTCTCCTATAAGTATTTTCCAAAGCATACCTTGTGTTCATTATGATTGGTTTGTGATTATATTTTAGTATTATATATAATTTTGTATTTTATCTATTACATGCATAAGAAAATAATAATAATTAATAAATATGGATTCCAAGGAAATTAACCCTCATAGTATAGATCATAGCCTACTTTTAATATATCTATTGTGATAAATTATCAAGTGGAATATCCATGGAGATTTACATATCATATTGGTAGCATAGCAAGTTTCTTTGGGGAATACCATGGAAAGTTGCAACGGATCTAAGAATCAATGTAATAAAAATGTTGTAAAACCCTAACCATGGTCGATGAGTCTATTCATAATAATCTTGATTTAGTAAAGGAGAGGTTCTTAAGGCTGAAAATGCATGTCATAGATATTAGCCAAAATATGAACCTCCTTTTTGTGGCTCTAGAAAACAATATTGGAATCAAAGATAATGGAGTTACTAACTCAAAGTTTATATTAGAAGGAAAATTGGGATAACGAGATAAGCTAGAAAATAATTCAAGGAAATAAATCAAAAAAAAGTAAAGGATTTCGATTAATGTCAATCATTCAAAGTCCTTATTCAATATGGAAGTGAAGCTTAACATCGATCCATATCAAAGTATGATTTATTCCTTAAAATTGAATTACTAGTTGCAATAATTAGAAGTATATTTTGATGCTCACCACATAGATGAGGAACAAAAAATAATAGTTGCTAGATTGAAGTTAGAGGGACATGCCCTAACATAGGAGGAATGTCATACAGAGACACTTAAGATAGAGGATGATCCCTTCATAACTAATTGGAAGGAAATTAAAACCATCATAAAATCCCAATTCTACCCTATCAGGTATGTAGAGGACCAATGGATCTAATGGCACTGACGAATGCCTAATCTGGAATCTTTTTAACACTTGTATAAGAACTTTTTGCACATATTTTTCCCATTTCCATCTCCTCCCAACAAAATTTTTCCTCATTTAGATGCATTTTGGTTAAGGTACAGTTATCCTCTTAATATGTCATTTTAATGCTCATTCTTATGTGTTTAAGAAGATACTTACCTTTCTATGCTAACTAGTGGTACTCAAGAGGTAGAGCAACATAGGTATCTTTAGATAGGAGTAGGACACAGGTGTTGCAACTCCTTATAGTTGGTCGCTATAACTTGTTGTTCCAACACAGTGCTACAATTCTGAAATGATGCAACTCCTAAGTGTTTCCACTCATGTTGCAACTCCAAAGTGAAGTCACTCATGTTGCAACTCCAAAGTGAAGTCACTCATGTTGTAGCTCTAAAGTGCTACTACTCATGTTGCAATTGCAAGGTGCTACAACTTATGTTGTGACTCCTTATTGTTGTAATTCACACAAAACCATTGTTGCAACTCACCTCAATGTCATTTCTATAACTCACTCTGGGAATTGTTGCTACGACTCTAATTCAATTGATTATTTTGGAAAGGTGTTGCAACTACAGATAGCTAGTACAACTCATCATCTCAACTACATATCTATCACTAATACATCACCTAGATCAGTTAACAAATAAATATCGTAACAAAGAAAATTGACAAGGACAATTGGTCACTCAACAAGGAAAGCATGACCCATTTGCCACTTGTCGCACAATTGAACGAGTCGACATTTTCCCAAATTTCCTATCTTTTGATGAACTTGTTGTATCTAGATGAAATAGTTAGATTCTCATCAATTTCCATTTAATCATTGATTTAGTTCATACATGTGTATAAATATAACAGTAGGGGATAGTTAGAGATAACTGGAGAGAAGTAGACTCAGCTAGTATGTGATTGTAATTTAATTTCCACAATACAAGTTATTTTTCATTTTAATTCGAGTTGGTGGTGTGTTGATTAACTAGTGATTTTCTATTCCTTTAATCAATGCCTCATTTAAGGAAGTAGGGCCCCTACTTAGCCAGCCATTGTCTATATCTTTATAGTGTAGTTGTAGCTTCATTTACGTTCTTTTATTTTTCAGCAATTCCTTTATTTATTGTCTTATTGTAACTCTAATATTTAATTATGTTAATCCATAGATGCAACTCTCATATTTAATTCGCCTATTTACATAGTGCTACAACTCTTTATCATATGCATAGTTGCAATTCTTAGGTTTCCAACTAATGGTCTGAATATTGCTATAATTCACATGTGATCATACATGCAACTCATAGTTTAGTTATTGCTACAACTCACATTGTTGCAACTCTACAATTAACATATAGTGCTTTGTTTTATATATTTAGTTAATTACTCTATTCTAATATTTACCTTTTGCTTTATCTTATTTTCCATAATTGTAATTATTTTCATGGTGTGATTCATTGTAGCTCAATGTGTTTTGAATCTATTATAGCTTGTGATTTATTAGATATTTGTTAGCCATTGCATTTCATGTGCATTCCTGTTACAAAATTAAATATCATCTCAACTCTTGAACAAGTCACCCTTTAATACTAGTGTGTTTATTTTCATAAAAGTTTGTTTACTTTCCTGCAAGTGAGCTCTTTACTTTATTGTGAGTCATTTTGATTGCAAGTATGGTGTGGTTTTTCCTCATGCCTTGTGAAAGCATCTTAATATTTAGTCTTATGACATTCATTTATAATAATTCAACTACGATAGCACATAATATATTATACTAGCATATACAGTGCATGACAGGTTGTAAGTTAAATACGAACCTCAAATTGGTAATTAAAGCTATAGCTCTTAAGTTGTATACTAAATTGATTTAGAGATCAATTAAAGGCTTGTGATTTTTAGTTTTGTTGTTGGGGAACTATCAATAGTACATTTTTTGTTTGTTTTCTTAATTTTTGTTGTTGTATTTTCATCGTTGCTTGCTTTAATTATGAGAATTTCTTTTTTTGCAATTGATGTAATAAATTTATATTTACAATAGCTTACCTTATATATAATTTCTCTCTCTAATTTTTCATGCCCATTGTTAGATATCAACAGGGTATATTTGTTAGTTCAACCAAAAACCACCATAGGAGGTTAGTCTCAAGAGGGAAAAGGGCACAATCAACTAAACTACTTAACTCCCATAACAAGTTCGGTTACCAAGAAAAAACCTAAAATCTCTATCTATGAGTATAAAATTGCACAAGTTTCATCCTCTGCACCAAAAAAAAAACTTTGTTTCTGAAGATCCAATAAGTGGGCAATTCCACTTTGAAGAATTAATCCTTCCTAACTCTACTAAATCAACTTCAAAAGAAGATAACATGCCTAAAGATGGGATGGCCCACAAAGTTAAGGAAGAGGCAACTAGCTTCAGATTACCTTTCCTATAATCATATGAGGAGACCAAAATGAAGAATATTCCCCACTCAGCTATGCCAAACTTGCATGGTCTATGTAAGGAAGGCCCTAACACATTCCTCTCTAAATTTTATGTGTTGTGAAAGAGTTATGATTATGTGATAGATGCTCAGAAGTGGAATGGTTCCTTGCCACAATCAGGAATGTTGCATTACATTGGTTCATGAGTCTTGTTAAGGGAATAATCTATACTTAGAGTCAGATGAAGTGTAAATACCTAGAAAATTACCAAGGATACAAAGGGGATAAATAAATAAGGGAGGAATTCTTTAATATGACACAAAATGAAGACAAAAGTCTTGAAGATTATGTTGAAAGATTCAATTGTATTCTCCATAGAGTGAGGAAGGAAAATTTGGCTCCTAAGGCACTATGTTTCTTTTTATTAAGAGGAATCTAAGGTGAATGTATTGAACTCCTCAACCTAATGGGTGGAGGAGATGTTATCAACAACCCTATGATGTCAACATTGAGCTATGTTGAAGATATTATAGGGGCACTTCAAACTCTAATAGAGGGTCTAGATATGTATTAACAAGCGTTAGCAAGATTGCTAGAAATGGGGTTACAAGAGAAAATTTGGAATATGTTGGAATATTTTAAAATTGATATCCTTGCTTCATTAAGCTTGCATTTAGGTACATTGCATATGAACAAAAATAAAGTGGAAGTACAGTTGGCTTTGGCAATTTTTTGTCCAAGTGTAGAAGGAAGCAACCATTGAAGGAGTTTTTGCTGGACCAAATTGTGACATGTGTGATATGAAATAAGGACCATGTTATTAGTGAGTTTCCATGCCTTAAAGGAGTAAATTTTTTCTACCATGAAGCTAAGGAGCCAAAGAAGTTATGTTTATTCTGTCATAAATCATTGTGGTAACCAAAACCTAAAGGTATGGTCCCAAACCAAACACAAAATTTTAATTAATATTGTACTAATCCTTATATGTATTATTTTTCTCCTACATGGAGCTTTCCTTCTATTGACGGTGTTGGATCGGCCAACATTCAGGGCATCTCCCCGATATCAAGTCCCAGCTACACCTCACATTGTTTGGTGTAGGAGTCACATCTGGTATGATGGCTCGGTTGCCATTATCTTAAATATATGCCTTAGATCTTGCGTGTCAGCACATGAGAGTGGTATACTTAGTCTTCAAATAGCGAGGTTCGTGTGCCTGGTGAGTGTTTAGTGTAAATTGTCTCTAAGTTCTTTCACTGCAGAGGGAGAGGATGAGAGTGAGTCTCAAGTCAAAAGGGAATAGTCCCAACTCTGTTGGAGACACACAACATAGCAAGACATGCGCATCTTCTAGTGCAGTAGTCCACACGAATGTGGCAGTCACAAACACAAAGTGAACAGATAGCACATACAACACCTAGCAGAATAGTCCACACGAGTGCGATTGTCCTTATAAAAAGTTTACAAGAATGAATTTGTCGAGTGTCCGACGGAATAGTCCACACATGCGAGACAGCGTTAACAACTGATACAACACATTTCCAGCATCATATGCACTAAAAAAACTGAAATAGTTGAACTATCTTAGTACAGGTTAAAGCAAAATGCATTACAAGTGTCCAAAGAATAGTCTTGCAAACGAATACAATACATGTGTGAAAATGTGTTGGCCTATTAACAGGCTTCTGAATTAAGCGAAAGTTCCAAGACACATCCGTACATCATACATCACTAACTCTGATAGCAGGGTGTTGTAGACGATGCTCTCTCCTCAAAGCAAATACTATAGCCTCTCAAGGTTATGTGGGAGGAGCCAAGGTGAAAAGTATTTTACATGTACAAATGAGGGGTATATAGCCAAGGGTGAACTTGACCCTTGTGACTCTTCAACTGACATGACTCTTCAACTTCATATGCGGGTCTCTTGGACCTCCACATTACATTACATTGATTACAGCAGTGTGGCCCACAGCAGTGATGTGGCTAAAACAACTCATGACATCACTCGACATTACAGTGCTGGTATGTACATGTTGATGGTGGTTTCCATGTCGAGTTGTAGTGTTGTTGAATGATGAGTGTGCTCTTAATGTATCATAACTTCACCTCTACATGACAAGGTGTGTGGAGTCTTCGATGGTCTTGGAGTTCACTTGATGTTGCATATGCATGTATCCCCTTCGCTGGTATGTGGCAAGCTTCACGTGTTCATCTGTTCGTGAATAAGTCTCCTAGCATGTGCTCCTTGCTCATCCCATTTGTTGTCGCACCATGTCTCATCCATGTACCTGAATCTGCAATCACTCATGACGAGATGACATCAAATCCATAAATCCCCTAGTATACTATGATGCATCATACTTCTATTTTTGGTGGAGGTAACCAAGAGAGAGGACAAGGCTCTGAAATTGCGCAGAACACATTTCAGGTCAAGATGAGAGGCTCCGGGCAATTGTCGGGAAAAGTTGCGCAGAGGTCACTAAGAGGTTGGGTTGAGCAATCCGGAACTGCAGTGACATTTTGCGAGATCTAGCTCAGCTGGGAGGCAGAATTGCGCAATTTTCTCGGGAAAGGCTATGCAGGAAGCAAGAGGCACTGGTAGTGAAAACTGCGCATATTTTCAAAGGCGGTCGGGATCGGGTTGCAAGATCTTGCTGGATAGAACTGTGCATATCTGGCAGGTAGTCATGCAGGACATGTCTGCACAGTTTGTGGGCTGAGCGGGGTGTCAAGCAGCAAGTGTATTGTCAATGAAAACTACGCAATTTTCAGGAGGAGTAGCAAGCAGGCCAACAGGGGACTAACTGATAGAACTGTGCAATTTTCAGAGACAGTGCAGTGACAGGTAATGGGTGTTTGTCCCTCTTGTCTACGCAATTTCTTCAAGCAGAGCAAGCAGGTATTTTGGCAGCTTCTGCAAAATTTTTGGGAGGAGTGCAGCCCTGGGTCACTGCCCAAGTCAAATTCTCCCGTTGACCAGTGGGAGGTGTGATGGATAAGCTTGCAGGAAGCGCAGACTGAGATAGCTTCTTGGGAAACTTTTGCGTTGTTTTGGACGACAGTCAGTTGGATTGATTCTAGAATTGCGTAGTGCAGACTACCTAGAGGGTAAACTCAAGCTCTGTGCAATTCTGGGCAACAGTGCTTGGTCACTGAAGGCTGACACTGCGTAGTGTTGGTATCAAATTATGACTGTCCATTCCACTTAAAATCCTCTTTTGACTATCATTTTTGACCATTTAACCTTCATATTCCAGCTATAATCCTTAGAAACTAAGCGATATGATGTCATTATCATGATTTTTAGCTTGAAATTAATTTTTGAAATTATTATGTTAAAAATGACATTTTTCAGAAAATTACAAGAAGTTGTGACTTCTTGTAAATGCTCCATTGTTTGACATGTTGCACAGCAGGTGAGAGAATTTGAAGATTGTGGGCATGAATTAAAATGTACATGGATGGTGGATCACCTATCCACTTTTGGTTTTGAAGGAAACAAATGTCCGGTCAACGCTGGTCAAACCCAGCCACTTCAGCAAGATTTCCAAATTTTGTGAAGAGAATAATTTCTATTTTGAGATTTTTTGCATAAATGAAGGAATTGATTCAATTTCGACCTTATTGGATGTAATTAATAGAATTCTGTTAGGATAATATGGAGGAATAGCTTCTTTTGTTATAGGATTTATGATAAATAACCTATGGAAGAAGACTATGTTTTAGAGTTAGATTGTGAACATATGAAAGTATAGTTTGTGCATTTTTTATTCCAGACTTAATACAGACTTCATCATCAAGTTTATGTCTCAAGATCCAGTAGTTACACTCTTCTGAATCGTTTTATAGTGTGCTTGTGAAGTGTTGAAGGGCCCTCATCACTACGCTGGTACACTCTGTTTTCAAGTTTCCTTACTAGTTTCATATTTGAATTCGAAAGTTAGAAGTTATTTTATGTGCAGAATTAAAGGTTATGTTATTAAAGTTATCAATTGAAAAGGTCTTGCATTCGTTGTGAAAAGAACCTTGTAAAAGGATTCAACCAATTCTGATCTTGAAATTGATATATATGCTTGCTGTCATACAATTTCCATATTTGCTTATTGGCTTTGACTTTGAAGATAGTTCTGGTTTTATTTCCAAGTGATTTAGATTGTAGTTGTTAAATTCAATTTTCAGTTTGATAGGTGATTCTTGTAAAAAGATTCAACTGTTATTGGTTTGCAACATTACTCATCTTATTCACTGTTTGATTTAATTTGTTATTGAAATTACTTTGGATTGTTATGATTGGGAAAAGTTCTATTGAGCAATATTCTTGTAAGGGAATGTTAGGATTTTAACCAGTCATTAATACTCTGTTTTTGTTACTTAGGCAATCAGAATTTCATAAGATTTGTTTTATCTAGATTGATGCTTGAGTGATTGAAAAGACAATGAAGGACCTCTTGTAAGAGAGCACTGTTAATTTCATTCACTAGGTTGTCATTAGAACCTTAGATCCTTCTAGATCTATATACTTTAGGTGAGCACCTCTAAGTGTACTTTCCCGGGTTGATAAAGGAATTAAGAGCTTAACTTACCTTAGTAAGTAAAGACCAAACATTTTGGCGCCGTTGCCGGGAAGGTGCAACTAGAAATAGTTTTAAAAAAACTTAAGATCAACAAATCAACAAAAACATAGATTTAAATTTAAATTTCAGTCATGTTTATTTATGTCTAGGTTTAGGGATGAGAAAGGAAGATTCACAAAAACCCCCCAACCAACAACTAATCCACCATTAGGAGTAGAACCATTAGAAAATATTGAGTATACAACACCAACAGGAAAAGTTACTGTGGAAAAACTTGAGGAAAAACAAAGATCAGGCCAAAGACTCACTCTCATTGAAAGACAAATCCTACTAGCTCATGAAGCAAAGAAAAGATATATACTTGAGACTTCTACAGTAGAGAAATTAAAAGAGAGTAGTACAAAAATCCAACAGCCTATCTATGAACAAATTTTCCCTCAAGAACTAAAACAAGAAGAAGAGATAGAAACCTTAGACAAATCACAAATTACAATGGCTGAAGACGGAGGATCCAGAGGACCTACACCTGAATAACTAAGAGAGTATGAGAGACAAATGGAAGAAAGGAGAAGAAGAAGGGAGAATGAAGAAAAACAAGGAAATGATAATCTGTTTGGAGGAAATCCAAATCCACCAGAAACAGAGGAATCCACATTTAAATTTCCAATTCAAGATAGAGGAGAGCATATGGAGGAAACTAAAATGAAAAATATATCGCCATCTATATTACCAAATTTTTATGGTATGGCATCCGAAAACCCAGACTCGTTTTTATTCGAATTTGACATAGTATGTCGAACCTATGGATATATTGATGATGCACATAGACTTCGACTTTTTCCTGCTACCTTAAAAGCAGCAACACTTAGATGGTTCATGGGATTAGGTGAACATTCAGTCACTAATTGGGATGACATGAGAAAGATCTTTTTGAAAAAGTATCAACCTTACTATTGATCAAAAGATTCTAAAGATGACATCTTTAGAATGAATCAACAAGAAGACGAGACCTTAGAGGAATACTTGGAAAGATTCTCATATAATCTACAAAAATTAAAACATAGAACTATGTCTGTTGATCTTATTCGAACAATCTTTCTTAAAGGCATCTGGGATGAGTATCTAGATGACCTCAATCTCATGGGTAAAGGGGACATTTCTAATTTACCTTTTGAGGAGATTGCTGACTTGTGTCAAAAGTACTCTAGGAGTAGGGCAAGAAATGGGAAAAGAGTCATGACATCAAAGATCACAAAATCTGCTACAGGAAGTATTACTAAAGCTGAACTAGGCAATCTATTTGAAGATTTTAGCACATACCTTATAAGTACTTTGGGGAACCAAATAGACACTTTGAAAACAAAGAAAAGACAAGATGAACAAGAGCAAGAATTATCTATATTTTGTCCCAAATGCAGACGGAAATATGCTTTGAAAGAATGTCCTTTAGATAATGTGCAGATTTGTGGGTTTTGTACAGAAAATCATGACACTAAGGATTGCACAAAGATGAAAATTTTGCAGAATTACAATTTGGAAGCCAATGCAGAAATGGAGAACATGTATTTCATGGGAGCTAGAAGGCCATGGCAACCAAGACCTCCAGGTATGTATCAAAATCCAAATTCAACAAATTATAACATGCCTGTTCAAAATTCTTGGAATGTTCCTATGCCTTGGCAAAATTGGTTTAATCAACAGCAGCAAACATACCCACAACAAGGATGGAAAGGATATTCTTTTCCTCAGCAATTTACTCAACAACAACCTCAGCAATATCAGCAACCATTTTCTCAACCATATCCCCAACACTATCAGTCACAATACTCTCAGCCATATCCACAACAATACCCTCAGTAGCCAGTAGTGTATCAACAGCAGAATCCTCAACAAAATTTACCTGCTCCTCCATAAATAAATCCACCTCAGCTACAACTACCATCCAACCAACCTCCTAGACCCACACAGCTACCCGCTCAACCCACAGCTAACCCAAACAACCGAATAGATAGACCAACTTACAGCGTAGATGAGGGACCATTGTACCCAACTTTGCCATTGCAAAACATTGAATCAAGGTCAGGTCAAACTCTGCATGAATAACCTCCACCTGTTCAAACACAATTACAAAAAGAGAATCAAAATGATGAACAAGAAAACCAACCACGTAGCAAACAAAGTGACCCAACACAAAACAATCTAGAACAGGGTCAACAAATCAAAACACTACAACCACCTCCATTTCTGAAACGATTACTTCAACCAAAATTACCCACACCATTGCCACAATTTGATGTTCTTGATGAATTGAGAAATGTGTATGTCAAAATGCCATTACTCCAGGCAATCAAGGATATTTCGATTTACACCAAAGCCATTAAAGAGCTCTGTCTCAAAAAGCCTGCAAAGAAAAGATTTGATCCACAAACAATACATGTCATTGGCAATTTAGCTGGCTTGATGTCGAATGTCATTTCCATGGAAAAATATGTTGACCCAGGCATACCTAGAGTCACAGCAATTATCAAAAAAATTTCAATTCCAAATACTCTGATTGATTTAGGAGCTGCAATAAATGTTATGACATTGGACACAATGAAAACTTTGCAGCTGACAAATTTATAGTCAACCCCAATTGTTTTGGAATTAGCAGATCGCTCTAAAGTCATTGCTGAGGGTATTTATAACTGGAAGATATAATTGTTTCACTGGACTCTTAGGAGTATCTAGTTGATTTCTTAGTACTCCAGCCAAAATCAAACTTAGGAGTACATCCACTCATACTTGGTAGACCATGGTTGGAAACTTCTGATGCATTCATTGGATGTAGATCTGGTAGCATGATCATTTCTAGAGGCATGGAGAGAAAACAACTTACCTTGTACCCATCAACATAAGCCCCAACAGTAACACAAAACTTATGGCTTGATGACAAGTACAATGATCAGGAAGAAATATACTATGTTTTAAGCATCATTCAAATGTATGATATTGAGGAGAAAAACAATGAAGATTTAGTGGAAATGTTTATCTCCCACCCTGATGTTTCAGAAGAATTGAGAAATGAACAATACACTACTGCAGATTACATGTTGGCACAAAGCTTTCAGGAAACTTGTACTATGTACTCTCTGAAAGCAATATTTGATGAAATCTTTCCAATCAACTCTATTACAAACACACAAAGCAAGATAATATAAATCAGCCCGGGAAAAACATTGAACATTGGGGCCTTTCTAGAAACATCTCAGGAAAAGAAATTGCTTGACTTGCTCATGAAATACCAAAAGGCATTTTCTTGGGACTACACTGACATGCAGGGAATTCACCCAGAAACTTGCACTCACCATATCTATACAGACACTAGTATTCAACCAGTGAGGCAGCCACAGAGACGGATGAACCCCATGCTCAAAGAGGTTGTAAGAGATGAATTGCAGAAGTTACTAAAAGTAAAGTTCATTTACCCCATTTCTGACAACGAATGGGTATCTCCATTAGTAATAGTTCCCAAGAAAAATGGTAAATGTCAAGTTTTTGTTGACTATCGTGAACTGAATAAGGCCACCCTTAAAGACTACTTTCCACTGCCATTTATTGACCAAGTTTTGGATACATTAGCTGGAAAAATGTCATTTTCCTTTCTAGATGGTTTTAGTGGCTACAATCAGATTAGCATAGCCTCAGGAGACCAAGATAAAACAACATTTACCTGTCCCTGGGGCACGTATGCTTACAATGTACTACCATTTGGCTTGTGCAATGCTCCAACAACATTTCAAAGAGCAGTATTAGCAATTTCTGCTAATCTGGTCCACGAATGTGTTGAGGCATATATGGATGATTTTTCAGTAAATGGTGATTCCTTTGACAATTCTTTGCAAAATCTTGAGAAATTTTTACAACGATGTATAGAAAAGAACTTGTCTTTAAGTAATGAAAAATGTTATATGATGATGGATGAGGGAATAGTCTTAGGACATCATATTTCTCCTGAGGGAATCAAGGTAGACCAAAACAAAATACAAATTACTATCGAATTGCCAATTCCAACAAATCAAAAAGATGTAAGAAGCTTTCTTGGTTATGCAAGTTATTATAGGAGATTTATTGAAAACTTTAGCAAGATAGCATTTCCTTTGTTTAAACTTCTTGCAAAAGATGTAACATTCAATTGGAATGAGGCTTGTCAAAAAGCTTTCGAGAAACTCAAAGAGAAACTAAGTACTGCTCCAGTTTTAAGGGGAACCAATGGAACTTTACCTTTTCACATTTCAACTGATGCATCTGACATAGCAGTAGGGGCTTCATTAGGGCAAAAAGAAGATGCTTTAACTTATTTCATTTACTTTATCAGTAAAAATTTGACTCATGTTGAACTCAACTATACAGTAACGGAAAAGGAAATGCTTACAATTATACATGCGGTGAACAAATTTCGTCATTATATAACTGGATATGAAGTCCTTGTTCACACGGACCACTCCACCATTAGATACTTAATGAAAAAACCTATTACTAATGGCAGAATCACAAGATGGTTACTCTTACTGCAGGAATTTAATCTCACCATACTAGACAAACCAGGGAAAGAGAACTAGGTAGCATATTACTTTTCTAGACTACAAAATTCGGGTGAAGTTGTCCAAGTTGAAGATTCATTTCCTGATGAACAATTGTTTGCAATTTCAGTGTTAACTCCATGGTATGCTGATTTAGCTAACTACTTGTCCACAGGAAAGGTACCACCATCTTTCATTTCAAAGGAGAAGAAAAGGTTGATCAAACAAAGCGCAAGATATTCATGGGTCAATGGCGATTTGTTTTACACTAGTTATGATATGATCATTAAAAGATGCATTAGAGAGGAAGAAATAATTGATATACTTAGCTCATGCCATGATCAACCTTGTGGTGGCCATTTTGCAGCTAAGAGGACAGCACACAAAATTCTTAGCCTTGGCTACTATTGGCCATCAATTTTCAAAGATTCAAAGAAGTATGTAAGAAGTTGTGACAACGTCCAACGCATGGGTAGACTAACCACTTCTGATGCGATGCCACTATATCCACAAGTGCATCTAGAGCCATTTAAAAAATGGGCTCTCGACTTTGTTGGACCCATAAATCCACCATCCAAAGGTAAGAATTACATTTTGTATGTACCGATTATGTGACTAAATGGGCTGAAGCAAAGGCATTTGCAAGGGCAACTGAACAAACAATAGTCAATTTCATTTTTGAAGAAATATTTGTTAGATATGGAGTACCCAGAGAGATAGTAACTGACCAAGGGACTCAATTCACATCAAGACTGGTTCAAGAAATTACTGAGAAGTACAAAATCAAGCATAGACGGAGCACACCCTACCATCCGCAAGCCAATGGCCAAGTGGAATCTACAAACAAAACACTAGAAGGGATCATGACAAAAATAGTGGCAACAAACAGGAAGGACTGGGCAGATAAGCTCAATGAAGCACTATGGGCATATAGAATTACTTGGAAAAACACAACAGGGTTTACACCCTATCAGCTAGTGTATGGCAAAGAGGTCATGCTCCCAATAGAATTTCAAATACATACATATAAATTGGTTGCAAACTTAGGAATAGATCTCTCTGAAGCCCAGCAAGAAAGAATCATGAAATTGAACCAGCTGGACGAGATGAGACAACAGGCAGTGCAAAGGACAACAATGATACAACAGAAAAGGAGACAGTGGCATGACAAGTTAATTAAGAAGGAATTTCAAGTTGGTGACTAGGCATTACTCTTCGACTCAAAATTCAAGGATTATAAAGCTAAATTTACAACCCACGGGATGGGCCCTTATGAAATCATTGAAGTCTTTGATAATGGATCATTCAAACTAATTCCAATTGACCAAGAAGGACAGACATATCTGGTCAATGGACAAAGGCTAAAGATCTATCATAAGCCTGTCAGCAAAGAAGACTTTATGAGGACAGTATTACAGCAAAAGGAGGTACGGATAGTACAGCAGACAGCTGTAATATCCAAGCCTTAATCAGTTTCTATTTTCTATAATAAAATTTAAAAAAATAATAATAATAATTAATTAATTAATTAAAAAAAAAAACAAAAACAAAAACAAAAAACAAAAAACAAAACAAAACAAAACAAAAAACAAAAAAAAACCAAAATAATGTTTATATATGAAAACCAGAGATGGTATAATCTAAACACGAATTGTTATGAGAAAACCAAGAAATTGGCTTGTAAGAATTCCTTTTTAGCTTAGTGTGAATTGCAAAATAAAAGGATTCTGAAAGAAACATGACTTGAGGACAAGTCAAATCATCAATTGGGGAGAAGAAATTCTGAACTTGTTCATGCTTTTCTATCTCCCTAAGTTCATCTCCTATAGAGGAAGAGATTTGTCTTTACATTTTCTAATGGATTCTTAAAAAAAATGATTGTTGTTCAGTATTTTCCAAAAGGATTTGATTGTAAACTCAGAACATATCTCAGAAAGGGACCTGTTATATAGAATTTCTTAGAAAGGGACCTATTATGTACAAATTCTCATTCTCAGAAAGGGACCTGTTAAATATAATTTCTCAGAACGGGGCCTGTTATCATTCTCAAGCAAGGGACCTGTTCTATGCACATTTTCATAATGGGATCTGTTCAGAAGAAGAAAATTGCAAAGAAGAAGACTGCACCCAAGAAGAGGAAGATTGCATCTACAAAGAAGACTGGACTTCACCTAAAAAGAAAGAGATTACATTTAAGAGACAAATAGACACCATCACAGGTCTGAACTATGCCTGAACATATCAAACAACAAAAGCCAGCTTCCAAACAAAGGGATATCAAAGGACTATAAGAATTAAAGAGTTTAGACTTCTGTGATCCATACTTGATTGTTAGAGATTTCAGCAAAATCACATAGAGAGTCATTTGTCGACGCGTTTCAAACCAACTAGTGTGGTTCATCGTCAGGACAAGTTGAGGAACAAATTTGAGCGATCCGTTAAATAGAGTATGCAAGTCCTTCAACGGCTGTATGAACGGCTATAAAACAGGCAATGGTTAAAAAGTCCTTTAACGATTATAATATATATATATATATATATATATTTATTTATTTATTTATTTATTTATTTATTATTTTTATTATTATTATTATTTATTTATTTATTTATTTACAGTAATATTATTGTATTATATTAACTTCAAGCTAATATTACTATATTAATTTTAAATTAAAATTTTTGAATATTATTATCAATAATAGATTAGGGTAATTTATATTTTATTTTTATATTATCTTATTATTATTATTATTATTATTATTTATTTATTTATTTATTTATTTATTTATTATTATTATTAATTATTATTTTTATTTTTATATCAAATTATTAAAATATTGTCATTAATAGTAATATTATTGTAATAACCTTTAGTAATATTATAAGATTAACTCCAAGCTAATATTATAATGTTAATTTCCAATTAATATTAATAATATTAGTCTCAGGTAAATTTATTATTATTTTAATTTAATTTTTTTAATTTTTTTTTTTTAATATATGAGTGAAATGAATAAAATTGCAATATTTAATTATTAATAATCCAGGTCTAGGGTGAATAATTAAAAGAGTGATATTACTATTACTAAACCAATGATATAAAGAGAAAACAATGACCAGCTAAACAAACAAAGAGGGGTCAGGCGAAGAAGAGGCTAAGGTAAAAGGGTTGGGATCCAACACCTACTAATCTTCCAGCCGTCATCCCTATTGAGATTCAAAGGTCTTTTCTCGATCTCAAGGGCTTCCCTCAATTTACGATGGTGAAACACTCTTGCGATAACTTGAGCCTCTTCGATACAGACTTGATGTTTAGTTTTCTTGGCATGCTCAGCAAGGGCTGAGGACTTGGCCCTACCATGCCTCAAGTCTGTTGCATGCTCACTGATCCTTTGATTAATTGAGCGACCAGTTTCACCAATGTATGGGGCCCCGCAGGAACAGGGAATGACATAGACCCCTTCCATTTCTTTAGGGTCGACAGGATCTTTAACAGATCTCAGCGAGCTACGGATGGTGTTAAGAGGTCTAAAGGTCGAGGGAATATTATGCCTCTTAAGAATCCTGACAATCCTATCAGTGGTTCCTTGGATGTAGGGGAGGTGTACACCCAGGATCCGGTCTTTAGGATCTTTGTGGACAGAGGGCTCCTTTCGGGCCTTCAGGAAGGCTTTTTGACCTAGGTGTCTACTGTAACCATTTTTAATGAAGACATCCAAGAGATGAGCCTTCTCCTTTGCTAAGTTTTTCTCATCAGAGATTCTTAATGCACGAGTAGCCAGCGTGTTGAGAACGCCTATAAGAATTGTCATTTTGATATTTTTAATTTCTTTTATTAACTTCAATTTTCAAATGATGGTTTATGATGATTATTGATTTTAGTTTCTAAATACCCAGTTTATCCTATATCGTTCATTCTTATATCCTATAGGAGTCAGTCCTACTCTTCTACCTATATCCTATAACTGTAACCTATTTCCTATTTTTGAACATTAGTTCTATTTTCTACCTTGTATATATTCCTAAAGCCTACCTTTTCATCCTATACATATATTTCAATCAACCTACAGTCATAAGTATCAACAGATCTACCAAAACTAAGCATGCATACTTAAGAACCAACTAAGTCACCAACTGCAGATTAGAAGTCATCAATTAGTAGGCTACAGAACCGAATTTTGAAGAAGGGATCAGGGAACAAAGACAAAGGATTTAAAATCTTTATGGTTTTCAACCTAAATATTTTTAAATATGGAAAATAAAACATATTTGATAAACAAAGGGTATGCGATCATAAGTAAGGATTAACGGCTAGTTCAGCAAATCATCATGACCCGATGCTCTTACGATATAGGTGCCATAATGATTCGTATTCCTCATAATTTCAACAAAGGGCTTGCACCATACCCGATTTCATCATTCAAAGACCGCTGCCAGGACTTCGTAGGTCATCATTAAAAATCCTTGTGTAAGGCATTGAAGGAATTATCAGTGAAATATATGTTGCGTGAAGAGACTGAGGATTCGTTGCATAAACAAGTAATGAATGGAGGTCGTAAGAATGAAACCACCGTGTTAAAAAGGAAGTAAGTATTATATTCATCATGGAGTATAGGTAGAAGTTCGAACCTGTAGAAAACACTGTGAATTAGGGTTGTTTACCATTCTGAAGGTTATAAAGCAATCCTCTCTGAGATACATAAGGGTATAGCGTTACGAGTATGTTGACAATAACAATGTCAACATATGAGTAAAAGGGCCACGGCACAAGGGAGACTCTACAGAACCGGTTGAAGGGTATTTCGATTTAATTGGCAGCATCCTCCATTAAACAAGAGATACGCATAGTACTCAGGCTCAGGTAGTTTCTTATCGTAACTGTTATCTCAAAACTAGACCCTGACAGGCTGTTGATCAGGTAGACTTTAAGTAACTCTTTCAAACCTACTTTAGGCTGAGGCTTAGCCTCCTCAACCTAAGAGGGCTCTCTCACAAGATTAAAGATTTGGATAATGAATAAGATGGCTAACTCTATAAAACAAAATGAACAAGTATAAGAAGTTGAACACAATTAGAAAGTATCCATTGGGCTTATGGAGTCAGATATGCTTCAGTAGTGACAGTAAGGTTAGCTTTGTATAGAATTCAGGGCATTCAGAATCCAACATATGTAGAACACACAAACACATAGAAGGCCAGCACAGTTTACAAATATATGAAGGAAATTAGAGCACTGTTAGTGATTTCTAAGTAATCACACATTCATAACACTGTAGATAATAGGAAAAGACAACACAAGACATTCATCACATCGAATTCCTTCTGATTCCTGAGAAGCAAAGCCAATATTGTATTACTAAAAAACAGAGTCTTTTACATAAAGCCAAATATCAGAGCTTTTCTTAATAAATTTCCCACCCTAAGTACATTGCTCTCTCTCCTATATATAGAATTCTTTACATAGCTTAGATTCCTCCTCCAGCATGAGGGGAACTCGAATTCTACTTGCTATGACACCTATTCAAACTTTAACTAACTATTAAATACAACAATTGTTAACTGGAAGTTTTAGAAACCTAAGACAATTAGGATTCTAACTCCACATCATGCTGATAATAGCATTTATTATAATCAAAACTCGTTCTCTGACAAGTGGCTCCTTTCAGTTTAACTTTGGTGGATGTTTAAAAATCCTTGCTGGCCCTTAATGTATCATCTCCTTTACTGCTCCTGAAAAGTAGGAAACTGCCCCTGTTTTTCTGCTTTTGGTTTCCTCAAGGATATTTGAAACCAATTAACCATGTTGTTCTTCTTTGTTTACACAAAAATATATTGGAGTTCCACATTCTTGATGTGTTGTAGACCCTTCCCATATACTCATATGAAGAAAAAGCTCTTCAAAGTTGTTTGAAATGTCGTGGACAATACTAGCGGTGATCATTTGTATGACAAAAACGTAGAGCCCATATATCTTTTCCTCTGCTTGTTTTACCCTTGTTGGTTGCTTGCACATTGTAAATGATCCTTTTTTGAACTCCCCTTTCAAAAAAAATTCCCCTTGATTACTCAAAATTGGTCGACTGAGTTTAATTATGCAGCTACAGCAGTTTCGTAGCGCGCTACGAAACTGCTGTGCATTATGCGTCATTTACAGCAGTTTCGTAGCGCGCTACGAAACTGCTATGTAATCACAAAACACAGTTTTAATACCAAAATCTGACTGTCTTGAGCCTCTTTTATATTGAAATGTCCCTTTCAACTGCCCTGAAGCTATTTAAAACTGAATGGGGATGCATCATTCTTCAAGAAAAACTGTAACAAGGTAAATCATCAAAATTTGGGATATAACCTTACTTGCTGTGTGATTTCTTTAAGGAAATCTTTACCATTGGCTTAGCTGCATATTCAAATCCTCAATTTGTCTCTTCATAACCCTGATCCCAGCTCTCAGTTTCGTATTAACTCTTCTGATGAATTTGGCTTCCTTTATTGTGGGAACTGACCATGTGTAGTATTGAGCATGACAGTCGACCACCTTGGGTATTTGAATTGTTTTGTCCTCCCACAGAGCCTCCATTTTGTTAAAATGAGCTTCCTTGATTGCATTTTTCCTTGAGGCTTTCTTCAGTTTAGCAATTTCCAGGTTTGCTAATTTCAACTTCTTTTTTTTAACTCTTCAACATTGCATTCCTCTTATTCAGAGATAACTGCCTTGCTTGAGTTGAAATGGAGAACTGCCTCGCTTGAGTCTTCAAAGAACTCTGATGTATGCTGACCCTGAGTTTTCCAAGTGCTTCTTATGCATGAAAGGAGCACGAGAATGACCAAGACCAATTCTTCCTTACCTTACCCTTTTTCTTTGAAATCTTTTCAGTGATAACAGTGGCTCCACTTGGGATAGTGTGCTCCTGTAGTACACTAAGAACTCATAGGTCCAGTGCTTTATCCTTTTATGATAAACGGAAATTTATTTGACAAGCATCCCCTTTAAGCTTCTTGGGCCTTCTCCTTGGGCTTAAGCTTGATGATCACTGTAGGAGAAAGAAAACTACATCTACTGAAAAATGCTCAGTCAACCTTGAGCTTATTTGCATTTTCCTACCTACCTACCCTATCAATTTCAAACTTCTTTCAGCTCAATCAATGTGAAATTTCCAATGTAGCCAATCATTTGTTTTATCTGATATTTTAGTTTTTTGACTGCATCAGAGTTCAGAGCAACTATGATATTGTGATGACCACTGCCACTGGAATTGCCTCTGATCTTCATAGAAAAACTGAAACACTGGAGAGTAAAACTCTTCCATGTATCTAGCTATAGGATCCCAGAATACATGATCAGCCTAATGATTCTCATAACCTTCTGGATGTGCAAATTGATCTTTAATAACAATGTTTTCTTCCTCAATCACAAAAGAGAAAGGAAGCAACACCCTCTCCTTGTGTTCTGCCACATAAAGCTTTTGAAAAGTATGATCATGATCATGAAGACTATATGATTGAATTTGACCTTGTAAACCTTCAATATCTTTCTCAATGTCCTTAGCAACTTCATCCAAAAAGTTCATCTTATCTTCTGTCTTGCACTCAAATGATTTTAGATAAGAAGACAAGGACAAAGAAAAATTCTCATCTATTTCTTCATTAATATGATCATCATTCCATTGTTTGAAATCTTGAATTGAAGGAGATTTTTCCACCAAATCTGATCTATCTATTCGTTCCTCCAAAAACATAAACCAAAAGTCTTCAAATGACTTAATAGATTTGGCAGGAAAGCTTTCAATCCACTGTTTACATTTCCCTTGAAATGAATCATAGAACAACATAATGCAAACATCCTCATGTTTGACTCTAAGAAGCTCGGTAAAATCACAGAAATCTGATATATGCTTCAAAGTTAAACTCAAACCTTCTCCACTGAATTTTGGACCATTCCTTAGAAAATATGTATCCTTGGGAAACTGATTTGGAAAACCATGAATTCCTGAAAAATTTATGCATGCATACTTTGAAATAAGAATGGTAGCATCTGAGTTCTTCATAACTCCAGTGGAATCACCATGAATCTATGAATTTTGAATTCTTCAACAATGGAGTCACCAAGGTAGTTTTGCAACCTCGAAATATTTCTGAGCTCCTACTACCTTCAAAAGTTCAGCTTCTTGATTTCGGGAATGATTAATCTTTAGACTCCCGGCAGACGCACCAAAATGTTATCTCAAAACCAAACCCTGACAGGCTGCTGATCAAGTAGACTTTAAGTGACTCTTTCAAACCTACTTTAGGCTAAGGCTTAGCCTCCTCAACCTAAGAGGGCTCTCTCACAAGATTAAAGATTTGGATAATGAATAAGATGGCTAACTCTATAAAACAAAATGAACAAGTATAAGAGGTTGAAACACAATTAGAAAGTATCCATTGGGCTTATGGAGTCAAATATGATTCATTAGTGACAGTAAGGTTAGCTTTGCATAGAAGTCAGGGCATTCAAAATCCAACATATGTAGAACACACCAAACACATAGAAGGCCAGCATAGTTTAAAAATATATGAAGGAAATTAGAGCATTGTTAGTGATTTCTAAGTAATCACACATTCATAGCACTGTAGATAATAGGAAAAGACAACACAATACATTCATCACATCGAATTCCTTCTTATTCCTGAGAAGCAAAGCCAATACGGTATTACTAAAAAACAGAGTCTTTTACATAAAGCCAAATATCAGAGCTTTTCTCAATAAATTTCCCACCCTAAGTACATTGTTCTCTCTCCTATATATAGAATTATTTACATAGCTAAGATTCCTCCTCCAGCATGAGGGGAACTCGAATTCTGCTTGCTATGACACCTATTCAAACTTTAACTAACTATTAAATACAACAACTTCTAACTGGAAGTTTTAGAAACCTAAGACAATTAGGAGTCTAACTCCACATCATGCTAATAATAGCATTTATTATAATCAAAAATCGTTCTCTGACAAGTGGTTCCTTTCAGTTTAACTTTGGTGGATGTTTAAAACTCCTTGTTGGCCCTTAATGTCCCATCTCCTTTACTGCTCCTGAAAAGTAGGAAACTACCCCTGTTTTTCTGCATTTGGTTTCCTCAAGGATATTTGAAACCAATTAACCATGTTGTTCTTCTTTGTTTACACAAAAGTGTATTGGAGTGCCACGTTCTTGATATGTTGTAGACCCTTCCCATATACTTGTATGAAGATAAAACCTCTTCAAAGTTGTTTGAAATGTCGCGGACAATACTAGCGGTGATCATTTGTATGACAAAACATAGAGTTCATATATCTTTTCCTCTGCTTGTTTTACCCTTGCTGGTTGCTTGCACATTGTAAATGATCCTTTTTTGAACTCCCCTTTCAAAAAAAATTCCCCTTGATTACTCAAAATTGGTCGACTGAGTTTAATTATGCAACTACAGCAGTTTCGTAGCGTGCTACGAAACTGCTGTGCATTATGCGTTATTTACAGCAGTTCCGTAGCGCGCTACGAAACTGCTGTGTAATCACAAAACACAGTTTTAATACCAAATTCTGACTGCCTTGAGCCTCTTTTATATTGAAATGTCCCTTTCAAATGCCCTGAAGCTATTTAAAACTGAATGGTGATGCATCATTCTTCAAGAAAAACTGTAACAAGGTAAATCATCAAAATTTGGGATATAACCTTACTTGCTGTGTGATTTCCTTAAGGAAATATTTTTCGTTGGCTTAGCTGCATCTTCAAATCCTCAAATTGTCTCTTCATAACCCTGATCCCAACTCTCAATTTCGTATTAACTCTTCTAATGAATTTTGCTTCCTTTATTGCGGGAACTGACCATGTGTAGTATTGAGCATGACAGTCAACCACCTCGGGTATTTGAATTGTTTTCTTTTCCCACATAGCTTCCATTTTGTTAAAATGAGCTTCCTTGATTGCATGTTTCCTTGAGGATTTCTTCAGTTTATCAATTTCCAGGTTTGCTAATTTCAACTTCTTTTTTTTAACTCTTCAACACTGCATTCCTCTTGTTGAGAGATAACTGCCTTGCTTGAGTTGAAATGGAGAACTTCCTCGCTTGAGTCTTCAAAGAACTCTGATGTATGCTGACCCTGAGTTTTCCAAGTGCTTCTTATGCATGAAAGGAGCACGAGAATGACCAAGACCAATTCTTCCTTACCTTACCCTTTTTCTTTGAAATATTTTTAGTGATAACAGTAACTATGGAGAAATTTGTTTTTTTTACAGCATAAGGGAAATGCAGTAATTTTCTACAAACTATGGTAGAATTCTCTTTACAACTATAAATTCTTCTTACACACAGGGTAACAGGAGATAAAAAAATTCTCTCATGGCAAATCGAACAGAGCCACAACAATTTGACCCTACCAAATACCATAAGGACTGCATAGACATTTTTAGGGCAAAACAATGGCTGACATTCTTAGAGAAATTTAATGGGCATAATGAGCTAGCAGCAAAGGAGTTTGCCTCCTCATTCAATGGGGAGAGGGCTATTGTAGGAAACTTGTCTTTTAGGGTCTCAGAAGACACAATTGCTCAAGCAATAGGTATAAGCCCAGAAGGAGAAAAATATTTTAAAACCAAGCAGTTCAAAGAGAAAACATGGACACATTTCATATCCAAGACAAGGGTATCATTAGTTGACTGGAAATCAGGGATACCAAGGAGCTAGCTCATTCATCCATGGGATGAAATAGTTTATGTTATTCAAAAATTTATAACCTGTGAGGGAAGATACAGCATTGTATTTCTTTATCATATCAAATTGATAATGCATTTAAGAGGAGACTGCACCATAAGCTTACCATATTTTCTTTTACAAAGCCTAACTAAAATTTCTAAGACCATACAAAAAAAAAAGGAAAAATCAGGATAGGAGCCTATACCATTTTGGTTTGGTAAAAATCTTGATTGAATTTGAACTACAAAAGATAAGTGTGACATGGAAGAAATTCTTGGTGACTAATGAGTTTATGACAGATGAGGAGCAAGCAAAGCAGCAAAATCCATAAGAGGAACAACATAATTTAAAGGAAGGGCAGCAACATGCAAAACTATTGATTGATGTAGATGCTATAGAGGAATACTTTTCAGAGTATAGACTAATTAACTCTGTTCGATCCAACAGTAGTATCAGAACAAGGAGGATGGTAAGGGAGGAGGCTGAAAGGGCTTAACAGGATAAAATTTTCTCCACTTACACAAGAAAGTCTAGAAAGACTAAGTTAGGTCAGAAAGGGAAAACGGTGGAGGTGGATGATGTTCTACAATAGGCATAGTATGACTACATACAAGGATTGGAAAGTAAAGTCAAGGAATAGGAGCAACAAGAACATAAAATCTCAGGTAAAAAGAAAAGAAAACTGGAAAGGAAAGTTGAGAAGTTACAATAACAGCTTATGGAATCAGAGGTTTTGGAAAGAGTGGTGAAAAGGGAAAATGAGACACTCAAAATACAAAGCAAGAAGTTTCAAGATGAGAATGAAAATTTGAAAAAGAAGGTTAAGAAACTCACAACCTATAAAATGCAAATTTGTAGGAAGGCCTACAAACTTTACAAGCAAAAGAAAGCAATTAAAACCAAGTATTAAATCCCGAAGACATAGTATGAAGCACAAATGAATATCAACGCTTTACTTCACGTAGCAGAGGCAGAAGCAGACACAGAGGTAGAAGTCAGAATTTAACAGGTTAGACCTTATTTTCATGAGGGCATGCAAAATCCTGAGTTTGGGGGAATGTTGGTATCAAATTATGACTGTCCATTCCACTTAAAATCCTCTTTTGACTATCACTTTTGACCATTTAACCTTCATATTCCAGCTATAATCCTTAGAAACTAAATGATATGATTTCATTATCATTATTTTTAGCTTGAAATCAATTTTTGAAATTATTATGTTAAAAATGACATTTTTCAGAAAATTACAAGAAGTTGTGACTTCCTGTAAATGCTCCATTGTTTGACATGTTGCACAGCAAGTGAGAAAACTTGAAGATTGTGGGCATGAATTAAAATGTACACGGATGGTGGATCACCTATCCACTTTCGGTTTTGAAGGAAACAAGTGTCCAGTCAACGCTGGTCAAACCCAACCACTTCAACAAGATTTCCAGATTTTGTGAAGAGAATAATTTCTATTTTGAGAATTTTTGCATAAATGAAGGAACTGATTCAATTTCGACCTTCTTGGATGTAATTAATAGAATTCCGTTAGGATAATATGGAGGAGGAATAGCTTCTTTTGTTATAGGATTTATGATAAATAACTTATGGAAGAAGACTATGTTTTAGAGCTAGATTGTGAACATATGAAAGTACAGTTTGTGCATTTTTTATTCCAGACTTAATACAGACTTCATCATCAAGTTTATGTCTCAAGATCCAGTAGTTACACTCTTTTGAATCGTTTTATAGTGTGCTTGTGAAGTGTTGAATGGCCCTCATCACTACGCTGGTACACTCTGTTTTCAAGTTTCCTTACTAGTTGCATATTCGAATTTGAAAGTTAGAAGTTATTTTATGTGCAGAAGTAAAGGTTATGTTATTAAAGTTATCAATTGAAAAGGGCTTGCATTTGTTGTGAAAAGAACCTTGTAAAAGGATTCAACCAATTCTGATCTTGAAATTGATATATATGCATGTTGTCATACAATTTCCATATTTGCTTATTAGCTTTGACTTTGAAGATAGTTCTGGTTTTATTTCCAAGTGATTCAGATTGTAGTTGTTAAATTCAATTTTCAGTTTGATAGGTGATTCTTATAAAAAGATTCAACTGTTATTGGTTTGAAACATTACTCATCTTATTCACTGTTTGATTTAATTTGTTATTGAAATTACTTTGGATTGTTATGACTGGGAAAATTTCTACTGAGCAATATTCTTGTAAGGGAATGTTAGGATTTTAACCAGTCATTAATACTCTGTTTTTGTTAGTTAGGCAATCAGAATTTTATAAGAGTTATTTTATCTAGATTGATGCTTGAGTGATTGAAAAGACAATGAAGGACCTCTTGTAAGAGATCACTGTTAATTTCATTCACTACGCTGTCATTAGAACCTTAGATCCTTCTAGATCTATATATTTTGGTGAGAACCTCTAAGTGTACTTTCCCGGGTTGATAAAGGAATTAAGAGCTTAACTTACCTTAGTATGTAAAGACCAAACACGTAGTGCAGCTCAGTGGAGTTCTGGATGATGGTGGGTGTTCCGATCAACAAAATTTCATAAAAAATGGCTAAGTGTGTGAGCGAGTGAACTCATGTATACATGACCTTGCGAACACACTCAACATGACTCGATGACAAGACACCTCAAACCAAAAAGACAACATATGTTTAGTGTGACTGACTGCGGGACTATCTAATGGTGAAAGCGATAAGTGTGACACTTCGGATAGACCTTTGGATGACTGTGACGACACTTGTGTGATAGTGCTTACAACATGTGTGTGAGTGCGGCGGCTGTTTACATAGTCGAAACAACTCATTCACACAAATATAAACCTTCGATATCACCAGAACAAGGTTGCAAGCATGACATGGAAATCAACATGCCGAAGACAACAGTTGGTCAAACAAGAGAAAAGGAAGCAAGACATTTAGAGGAAACACATGAAATGACTTTTATTTGTTTGCACACATGCGTGATATTGAAGACAGGATGATATGAAAAATGACAAGCAATCCTACAAACTCAACTAAGAAGTGTACTTCAAAATGTGTTCTTTACTTACCATTGAGATGATCATGCATGTGACAGAGTTTTCATGGAGTCCTGATCATTTTCCATCACTTAGTCTCTTAGTCCTTCTCCTCAACTCCTTGGGAGTTATCTCAGCATGTCACCCTTTCCTGTAGTCACTGAGAGATAGATCAACGCAGTTTCAGAGGGCAGAGACTGATGCCGATATGAGGCCCTACGAGGCTCATCTGCGCAGTTTCTGAATGAAACACAGATAGGGTAGCTTGGACAACACTACATAGTTTTGAGGGGCAAGACACTACTGCAGGATGCGGGTCCTAGGAGGACACCTCTACGCAATTTTTGAGTGCAGTGCAACCTAAGTAGCTGGGAGGAAATACTGTTCAGTTTCTGGATGCAAGACACTATTGCAGCACGGGTTCCAGGAGGACACATCCACGCAGTTTCAAGTTGCAAGGTAGACTAAGTAGTTGAGGGATAATACTGCATAGTTTCTGATGATAGTGGGTTATGGATGGGGAAAGGACACTAGAGGAAACCACAGCGTAGTTTTGGATGTAAAGGGATGTTGGGGTCTCTGCGCACTGTGGTGTTTCAACAGGCAAGGGAGGAAGCTTGATGGTTGCAGAAGCAAAGTGCGCAGTTCTGGGAGGTTGGATGGGGCTATGTTTATTTGGAAATTAGCTAAGTGTGAGATTAGTGAAACATATGTAAACAGTGATAGGACTCGAATGTGATCACACACGGACACTCAGTGACATGACATAGACCATCCAGAATGCATGAGACATACTTTGCTTGATACAACAACCTTTGGTCTATGTGATGATAACAACTCATATGCACACAATTCCCTTGAATCAAAACAACATTCCCTTTGCATGCCAAAAAACAACCCCTATGCCCAAAGATGACACATGTTGCATAAAGATGAGAACGTGAACAACTCTTAAGATCAAGGAGGGGAAGCTTGAGATCATCAGCTTACCAACAAGTGACCAAGGACAATCGATCGCAGGATCCAAGGTAGACTCCGAAATTTTCATGTGAGTCAAAATTTTGGAGGGTGGTTGTAGCTGCTACAACGCCTTCCTAGCTATGGATGGATCCTCCAACCCCAAATCATCTTTAGTAATAAGGGTGGAGGAATCCCACTTTTGGAGGCCCTCAATAGGATGTAATGAAACCACCCATGCAAACTTTTACATCTCTACAAATACATCCATCTAAATCGGGCCCTGCTCAACCACAACTACCTATAAAACCCATTTCTAACCCTGATAATTGAAAGGTAGCCCAACCAACCCAAGTTTTTGGGATTGCAACTTACTCAAATTACCCAACTTACTCCATATCCTCCCTTGACTTCCATGATATTCATTTAAGATCCTCTTATACATATTGAATATATCAATCTGGAAATTCTTAATGAAGAACCAAAATCATTTCAATCTCCATATACCTCAAAAATAGACCAAGTCCCCTAGGAACTATAGCTTCCTCCTTACCCAGAAATAATAGACCTAGAGAAACCAACTATCCAACCTAGATTTGATCTTCTAGGTGAACTTAAAAATGTGTATGTTCATGTACCTATATTCGAAGAAATCAGGAATGTATCTATTTACTTGAAAGCAGTGAGTTATTTGTGTTTAATAAAATGTAGTAGAAAAAGAAAGGATCCTCAGATTGTTCATGTAATGGAAAATCTATTAGACCTTATGATGGGGGGATTTCTCGTGGCCAAATATTCAGACCTTAGGATCTTCGTAGTTAATTTACAAATAAGCCATACACTTTTCCCAAACACATTGATTAACATTAGGGATACCATCAATTTTATGGTTCACAAATCTATGGAATCCCTATGAATTTATGGTCTTAGGAAAACCCCGATAGTGCTACAAATTATCGATAGCTCTCAAACCAAAAGAAATAATGGAAAATGTAGTGGTCTCAGTAGATTCAAGGGAATATCTTACTGACTTGAGTACCCTACAACCCAATTCTTCAATGGGAGGTTATCCTTTAATATTGCAAAGGCCATGACTAGCTACCACATATGCTTACATCAATTGTAGGTATGGTATAATGGCCATTTCTCACATGATCTTGACAAAAAAACTTACCCTGTATCCTCCTTCCAAGCCTAGTATAGATCTTGAAATGCCATTTTGGGATGAAGGAGAAGAGAGTAATGAGGAGAAAGTTTCCCATCAAGTCCTCAATATTGACAAGTATCTAGAAAAATAAGATGAAATGAAGGATGAATAAATTAGTGACTTCATAGTTTTCTCCTCCTCTTCACTTGAAACACATAATCTCACTCACATTATGGACCTCAAATTATAGGATTCTATTTTCATATTGAATAAACCTACAGTTGAACATGAACCCTCTTTTGTTGAATAGATGAGACCAACTCCTAAAACTATAGAAATTAGCCCTACAAAGACCTCAAAAATAAATTAAGGGTTAACCAAACAATAAAATATATTATTGTTCCAAAGGTTATGAAAACATAGCAATTCTTTTGTCTGGGAATACATTGACATGAAGGGAATCCATCCTGACCTATGTACTCATCACATTTATATCAAGGAAGGATCCAAACCCATTTGTCAACCCCAACCATGGATGCATCAAACCCTACCATTGGACTTGTCCTAGGACAATAGGAAGGAATGTTCCATATGCAATTTAATTTATTAGAAAAAATATCTCACCCATGGAACTAAATTATATTGTGACAAAAAAATATTTTCTTGTGGTAATACATGAAATTAACATTAGCATTATATGACAGGTTATTCAGTAAATTTGCACGTTGATCATGCTGCCCTAAATACTCAGTGAATAAACCAATCAAAAATTATAGAGTAACTAGATGGATATTATTATTAAAATAGTTTGACATTACCATCCTAAATAAACCGATGAAGGATAACATAGTGGTTGATTTTATTTCAATATTAACATCAAATGAGAATGAGCCTCCTGTAGAAGATTTTTCCCTGAAGGGAGTCCTTTTACAATGTTGACAAACTCTCCTTGTTTTTCAAATATTGTTAGTTACTTAGTTATATGAAAACTTCCACGTCACTTGTCCCCAAAAGAGCGATAAAATATCAGTAGGAAAAGTTGGATATTCTCATGGATTGAAAATTGTCTCTTCTACATAGCACCATACCTTATCATATGGAGATGTGTACAAGACAAGGAGATCTATGATATATTAAAGGATTTCCATGATGGTCCATGTGGGGGGCACTTTGTAGATAAGAGGATTGGGTACAAGGTACATCATTAGGGGTACTAATGGCCCACTATATTCAAATATGCCATGAAATATGTGAAGGGATGTGATAGTTGTTAGTGCATGGGAATATTAGTGCAATCAAACGAGATAGTACTACATTTGTAGTCGGTACTAGATCCCTTTGACAGATAGGCCCTTGATTTTGTTGGACCAACTAATCATCCTTCCCATAATAAATCCTAAATCCTAGTATGTAAAGATTGTTGTAGCTTTTTCTATCACCTGTCGCATAAGTTCTTTAAGAGATATAGAAGCCTACTAGAGATAGACTCTGGGTTGACTGTAGACCAGTGCCTAGGTCATCTTAAGAGAGGAGTGATTTTGAATATTATCAGTAGGGCTTTCTGTTGCACTCCAATTGTCACGTAGTTTGAAAAAGACAATGAAGGGGGTTTTGGTTCAATAGTCCTTCATCAAGGTGAACTCAAGAAAATACATGGATCTAAATACTCAAGGGGTGAATCAAGCTAATCTCAAAGAGAAATGTATGTTTCTGGTGGCCGGCATACAACAATATATAGCTTTGATATTTGTGTTCTAGTAAAATGAAGAGGAGGAAAGAGAGGAGGGAATTTGATTCATAGGGCTGGAAACAAGACAGAATCCTAAGCAACAATGTTCCGGCAGAATTATGGAAGACTGAAGAGGTGGAATGGTAGAAAAGTGGAGTGCTAATTAAGGTCCCAAGATCTATACATCATGACTACGTTTGTCACTAATTAGCATATTTAAATATGTGCTCATATAGGTATTGTAGGCTATCGAATAACATAATTATATTTCTAATTACCACAAGTATTGTTACTACTTAGAAGCAGATAAAAAACCATGAATCAGAGTGAAACTGACAGCTTCATTACACTATTTCAGAGGGAGAAAAACATACATGAAGTGATAAACAAAGGGGAAACATATTGCACATTTCTCTTATTAGAATCACCAAATAGTTTCCTTAATCCTTCAAAATAATTCCAAATCACTAGTCCATTTACATTCATTAATGTATCTCTTAAGTCCCTAATGAACAGGAAAATACAACCAAAGTGGAACCATAGAATTTTGACCACTCGGGTGTTGAATTATGGAACCTTTATTAAGTTTATTTTCCCTCTTTTTAGAAGGAGAGGGAGATCTTTGTAAAATAGTTACAAAAATATCTTCGCTTGAGCTCCAGTTGTCTCGGCATGCGATGGCTGTTGCCCAAAATTGATTATGTTCTTGAAAATGAAAAAATTACAGAATAAAAGGAAATAAGGAAACATAATGATGGACAAACAAAATATCTCCCTTCCAACCCTGTGAGAGCCTCTGATCAAGCCACATCTCTACGTTGATGTGCCTCCCTTGTTGTTCAGTCGATTCTCATCGCTTTCGTCTTTAACCTCTTGAATTCCCACTTTCTAGAGTTGGGAGTGATTGACTATGGTTGCCTTAGTGATGTCGTGGAATCACAGATGTCGAATCATCCATCACATAACTCCCTGCCTTTCACTATAGGAGTGATATATTCCTTGTAATATAGTCATATTGGTATATCAAATTTTTTTTTCATAGACACTTTTACTCTAAAAGGTGTTGCAAAACAGTGAGATCTAATGCTCCTTGGCCCCCTTTTGTTTAGCCCCTTTCAGCATTTTCCTCCATGGTACCGAGAGATGTGACCTGGGGCTTAGCCTTAAGGCACTAGGGCCTTTAGTTCTTGTATGGGGTTTTTTTTCCATTATAAAGTGCTTTGCACCCCTTTCCTTTGAGTTTCTCTAGCGATCATGCACTAGCCCAATATATTGAAGCCCCTCTCATCAGTGGTTTCCAATCGGGGTTATTACTCTGGAGTCAAGATATTTCAATTTCTTCATTCTTAGATAGCCTTCTGTGCTTTGCACCAGCCCCGCACCCTTGGTCCTTTGACTCTTCTCTTGACTGTGTGCTAGCCCTTATATTGGAGCCCCCTTAGCAACATTTTTCAAGTGTGAACTGCTTTAAAGTGTCGACATCCATCAACCTCTTATTTGCGATCTCCTATGTGACGTCATCCTTGCCACATGTCACTTCCTGAGTGGTGACATGTGTCACCTGGATAAGCCCCCGTAGGCCCCCTCAAAATTCCAAAGCAAACTTCCACGTTTCCTTTCGTACCTCCACGTCATGTTGATGTCATTTGCCACGTGTCCTTATCAGAGACAATATTGTGCTGCCATGCGTCATTATTGGATCCAATCCTATGCCGCCACGTGTATATTATCGGGACCAACCAGATGCTTCCACGCATCCTCCTGGAGGAGAGAGAAAAGGGCCTGTCCACCCTTGGTTTTGTAGAGAAATCCTTTGTAAACTTATTTTTGAGTTTCATAAAGGTTTTACACTATATCAGAACTTTATGCGATATCACAACTTTCAAAGGTTTTCACCTGCTCAGAAGCTTTGATTGTTGATTTTCAATCTTCCAATATGATTGATGTTCTGATTGCTGACAGTCGATCTCCTCCGAGCTCTGATGTGTGATCACCGATATGCCCGACTGCTCTGGTGTGTGATCGTCGATATGTGATCCCCGATGTGCCAGGACTTTCGATTATGCAATCGTCGATATTCTATGCCTCATGATGTGTGGTCACCGATATGTAATGCCTAGACCTCCGATTTGCAATCTCTGGTATCAGACTTCTGATATTCCTTCTTTCCTTGAGGCATTTATCCTTCAACTTCAGAAGACCATAACTTCTGATCCAAGAGTCCATTTTTTGACTTCTACATACCATTGGAAAGCTTTTTCAGAGAAATTTCCAATGGAGAGGATCCAATTTAGACTTTGAGCCTTTCTTTGGCTTGGAAGATGGTTGTAAACATCTCCACTCTTTTGCACTTTGGACAACTGAAAACACATTTTGCAGTAGGTGACAACATTGGCTCCAAATGGGGACAGTTCCTTTTTGGCAAGGTGCTAAGAACCTACAAACCAGTAGCCTTCACCATTGGTCAAGGAGTCAAAAATATAATGAACCTATACACCCAGAAAATATCCATGGAACTTTATTTACAGGGAGTCCTTTCCTCATCAAACTAAAATGCAAAAAAATAAATTCTAACAACTGGAAATTAAATGCTCAGCTAGTGAGCTTATTTATGTACAACTCCTACTTATGTACAAGGCTCAATTCACCCAAGTGAAGTCAACCTTCCAATGATACCATCTCAACATCAGGGTACTGGACCTTATGCCATCGTTCTCTAGAAATTCAACAATTAAAACAGGCATGTACCACATAAAATCTTTGGACAAAAATTTTGATATGTGCCCCCAATTTGGTAGTTGATGCTCAGCTCTTTTAATCTCCTCCATGAACCTTCTAATTGGGTTATGTTCTTGAAAATCAGTGGCTAAAATAAGTGTGCACCCCATAATAACTTCAAACCACAGTTTTGACACATACCTTGGAATTGATGTATATTGTTGCAGGCCAAAGAAAGATACCATATAATCAGTTATTGGATCATGGAACTGATGATAAAAATTTATAGATGTCTCCCTTTCTTGAACAATTTCTAGAGAGGAATCTTTCTGCAATAGGCAGCCACAGAAATTGCTTGGCTCTTTGACTTTGGGGTCCTCTTGAATAATTTGTTGTTGGAAGCCTTCTCCCCAGTTGTTGATAAGCAACTCCCTTTGTAAATATGCAAAAATCACATCCTCCTCTAAATCATATGCATCATAGATCAGAGAAGGTTCTTGAACTTGTTCTTTAGTTGAACGATCCAAATGGAAAATGGCATCAACCCATGGTATTCATCCACCCATGTTATTCATCCACCCATGGTATTGTAAGTGGCATCCACCCATGGTATTGTAAGTGACGTCCACCCATGGTATTCATTCACCCATGGTATTGTGACATCCACTCATGGTATTCATTCACCCATGGAATTGACCCGTGGTATTGTGACATCCACCCATGGTATTCATTCACCCATGGAATTGACCAGTGGTATTGTGCCATCCACCCATGGTATTCATTCACCCATGGAATTGACCAGTGATATTGTAACTGAAAAATACTATAAGTAACAAGTCACATTTTGTAAAAGGACAGATTTTCCACCACAATGTAGTCCTTACAGTTATTATCTTTTTTAATAAAAATTTTCTTTGTGGTTTTGTTTATCGGGCATTCTCCTCTTTTTATTCTGGCAATTTCAATTTTTCAAATCTTGTGGGCCTCCCCCCCAAGATCTGGATCAGTGGTAACAGAGCAGGTTATGATTCCATGGGAATGAGGGTTTGATGCATATTTTAGTTTTAAATTTTGTAGCAATATTCAACAAACTTCAGAAATGTGCTACATCCTCCACAGAGCATTTTCTTGGGCCAAGTGAGAAGAAGTTTTCTTTTTTCAATTTTTGCAGGAATGTTTTTGGGCGGTGAATTTGCATGTCAGATCTGAAATTTTTGGTGCAAAATTTACAAAAATAAATAATTTATATGGATTCCTTGCAAAAAAATACCCAAACTCAAAAAAAAATTCGGCCGAATCAGAGTCCGTATGAAGGAGATATCGTTGATTTAAAATTAGCTATGTTGTAGAAATGTTTCTCACGACAATTTGTGGACGACGACTCTCCTATATTTTTTGAAATTTTCGTACAAAATTTCAGAAAACTGATTGTAGATCTGAGCTCCTCTCAAAAAATCTCTCAATTTCAAAAAAAAAAGGTCGAATCGGAGTTCGGATGTGGGAGATATCTCTCATTTAAAATTAGCTATTTTTTCAAAACTTTTATGATGGCGGAAAAATTGCAGCGCAAATATGAAATTCTAGAATGTCCAAATAAGGATTTCCAACACATGGGAAGATTCAAAATGGCCTTTATACTTCCAAAAATAGGTTATAGTAAATATTATGAGTTATATTGACCGATTTATGTCCATTTTAATTCTAGAGTAGCATTTGAAGTGGGTTCCCATTGGAGATGTGCCCTCCCGCCCCTTTAGTAGGCACCTGCTTCACATTCATCAATTTCAGCATAGCAGCATTCAACTTGGGATATTTGGAGACGTGCCCTCCCACCCCAGGCTATGAAGGCACCTGCTACTTCATCAACAACCAACATCATGGTTATGGGTCAACCGCATAAAATCCTTGTCATCGAAGTCCATTTGCTAGGCCGCACACTGTTAGTATCACAGTTGGTCACAAGCATTACAGGGTATCTCTATTCTCGGATCTTCATTTTTCATGGTTATGTGTCATCCACAAACCCACACTTCATCTAAGTCCATTTTCTAGGCCGCACACTGTCAGTATCACAATTGGTAACAAGCATTACAGGGTATCTCTGTCCTCGAATCTTCATTCATCATGGTTATGGGTTAACCACATAAAACCCTTCTCTTCAGTGGGTCTTCATATTCAACAAAGGCTTCACAGGAGGTAACTTCACGCAATGGGGACCATTGCTTCTTAAGGAGGGAGGAATGATCCGAATGGAAAATGGCATCAACCCATGGTATTCATCCACCCATGTTATTCATCCACCCATGGAATTTACCCATGGTATTGTAAGTGGCATCCACCCATGGTATTCATCCACCCATGTTATTCATCCACCCATGGAATTTACCCATGGTATTGTAAGTGGCATCCACCCATGGTATTTATCCACCCATGGTATTCATTCACCCATGGTATTTGTCCATGGTATTGTGACATCCACCCATGGTATTCATTCACCCATGGAATTGACCCGTGGTATTGTGACATCCACCCATGGTATTCATTCACCCATGGAATTGACCTATGGTATTGTAACTGAAAAGTACTATAAGTAAAAAGTCGCATTTTGTAAAAGGGCATATTTTCCACCACAATGTAGTCCTTACAGTTATTATCTATTTTAATAAAAAATTCCTTTGTGGTTTTGTTTATCAAGCATTCTCCTCTTTTTATTTTGACAATTTCAATTTTTCAGATCTTGGGGGCCTCCCCCCCAAGATCCATTTCAATCTTTTAGATCTTGAGGGCCTCCCCCCAAGATCCGGATCAGTGAAGGATGTGAATTGTAAAATAAAGCCTCTTTATTGACCTCCTGGTGGGCCTCCTCTTTCTGTGCATCTTCCCATGACTAGGACTGTTGTATTCTTGCATCACTCGACTCTCCATCGGAGTTATACACATCATAAGAAGGAGAATCATCAAATTTAGCAGAATAAGATATTTGAGGGTTTGTTTGCAGCTCGATGATCTATCCTTCCTCTCTTTCTTGATCACTAGGTGATGCTTCTTGATGCCAGTATATGTCTTCTTAGGGTGGAGCCCCACAAAAATATTCAGCAAGATCATTAACCTCAGAAATATTTTCAACATTGAAATATGCACAACATTCTTCAATCAGAGCATCCCGTGGATATAATCTTTTGCAATAATGATTGAATGTTATGTGAAATATCTTTAAGGAAGATATGTTTCCACGAGGTATTGTTCTATACGAAACTCTAAAATCGTCTTCTATATAATACATGAACAATTTCATTTTTGCATCTTCAAAAACAATACCATGTTGTTTCATGCATTCATGTAAATCCTTGAGGTGTTGGTTTGGCCTTCTATCTATGTTTCCACTAAATATAGGAAAATATTTATTCCATTCATGAAATGGAGGGACGTGATTGGGATAACCAGCAATAGAAGAAAAATCTAATGGGGAAAATCTGTTGGCCAAGAATGCAAGAAGGGCCATTTTGAAAACCCCTTTAGGTGAGTGATCTCAGGTTCAAAGGTAGGGAAATTTTCGGTTGTTTTAGCATGAAAGCGAGTATGAGGCTGCTTGAAAGCTAGGATGATCAAATAAATATATATACAGTGGAGTCGCCAGGGTGTTTAAAATAAGGTAGAAATAGTGGAGTCGCCAAGGTGAGATATCTTCAACCCAGACTTCCCTTTCTCACCTGACATTGTGAATGTAAAAATTTATCGTACCCAGGGAAAAATATTGTAATTCTTTCCCCGATAATAGCACCAAAAAGAATTTGTAGCTTTTTTCTTCGCCTGTCACACAAGTGCTTCAGGAGATATAGAAGCCTCCTAGAGATAGCCTTAGGGGTTGATTGTAGACCAATGCCTAGGACATCTTAAGAGAGGAGTGTTTTTGAATATTATCAGTAGGGCTTTCTGATGCACTCCAATTGTCAGATAGTTTGAAAAAGATAAAGAAGGGGGGCTTGGTTAAATAGTCCATCATCAAGGTTAACTCAAGAAAATACATGGATCTACATACTCAGGGGGTGAATCAGGCTAATCTCAAAGAGAAATGTCTGGTTCTGGTGGCCGACATGCAATAATAGACACCTTTAATATTGGCATTGTAGTAAAATGAAGAGGAGGAAAGAGAGGAGGGAATTTGATGCATAGGGATGGAAACAAGACAGAATCATACGAAACAATGTTCTAGTAGAAGTATGGAAGACTGAAGAGGTGGAATGGCAAAAATAGTGGAGCACTAATTAAGGTCCCAAGATCTATAAATCAGGAATACATTTTTCACTAATTAGCATATGTAAATTGATGCTCATACAGGTATTTTATGCTATCAAATAACACAAGTAAATATGTAATTACCATAGGTACTGTTACTACTTAGCAACAAATATATAACCATGAATTACAGTGAAACCGATAGCTTCATTACACTATTTCAGAGGGAGAAAAACATACATGAAGTGATAAACAAAGGGGAAACATACTGCACATTGCTCTGATTGGAATCAAAAAATTCTTTCATTAATCCTTCAAAATGAGTCCAAATTACTAGTCCATTTACATTCAACAATGTATTGCTTAAGTCCCTCATGAACAGGAAAATAGAACCAAAGCGGAACCACAGAATTTTGACCACTCAGATGCATAATTCAGAACCTTTATTAAGTTTTTCTTCCCTCTTTTTATAAGGAGAGGGAGGGCTTTGTTTTTTTAAAATAGTTACGAAAATATCTTCGCCTGAGCTCCAGTTGTCTAATAGATAATTTGTCTCATTGTGCGATGGTTTCTGCCCAAAATCATTACGTTCATATTTGATTATGTTCTTGAAAATGTAGAAATTACAGAATAAAAGGAAATAAGGAAACATAATGATGGACGAAGAAAATGTCTCCCTGTCATCCCTGTGATGGCCTCTGATTATGCCACATCTCTGCTTTGATGTGTCTCCCTTGTTGTTCGACCGGTTCTCGTCACTTTTTTCTTTAACTTCTTGAATTCCCACTTTCTGGAGCTGGTGAGAAATTTATTGTGGTTTCCTTGGTGATGTCATGGAATCATAGTTGTCAACTTATGCATCACATAACTCCCTACCTTTCACTATAAGAGCAATATATTCCCCATAATATAGCCATATTTTTATATCGGAGTTTTTACTTCATCGGGACTTTTACTCTAAAAGTCGTTACAAAATAGCGAGATTTGTTGCTCCTTGGCCCCCTTTTGTTTAGCCCCCTTCAGTATTTTCCTCCATAGGACCAAGGGTTGTGCCCTGGGGCTTATCCTTAAGGACCTAGTGCCTTTTGTTCCTGTCCAGGGGTCATTTTTCCTTTATAAATTTCTTTTTTCCCCTTTCCTTTGAGTTTCTCTACCAATCATGCGTTAGCCCAATATATCGAAGCCTCTTATCGGCAGTTTTCCATTGGGATTTTTACTCTGGAGTCGCGATATTTCAATTTCTTTGATCACTGATAACCCTTTGTGCTTTTCCCCAGCCCCGCGCCCTTGGTTCTTTGACTCTTCTCATGACCGTGTGCCAACCCTTATATTGGAGCCCTCGTATTAGCTTTTTTGTGTACATTACTCTAATGTGCCGACATCCATCAACCTCTGATTTGCGATCTCCAATGTGACATCATCCTTGCCACGTGGCACTTCCTGAGTGGTATCACTTGTCACCTAGATATGACCCCATAGGTCCCCTCAAAATTCCAAAACAAACTACCACTTTCTCTTTCATATCGCCACGTCATGGTGACATCATCAGCCACGTGTCCTTATCAGAGCCAATCATGTGCGACCATGCGTCATTATCGGAGTCAATCTTGTGCCGCCACATGTATCTTATTGGGACCAACTAGATGTTGCCACGCGTCCTACTGGAGGAGAGAGAAAATGGCTTGTCCACCCTTGGTTTTGTGGGGAAATCCTTTGTAAACTTATTTTTGAGTTTCCCGATGGTTTTACACTATATCAGAACTTTATGCAATATCACAATTTTCAAAGGTTGTCACTTGCTCAAAAGTTTCGATTGTCGATTGTTGATCTTCTGATATGCTTGATGTTCTTATTGCCAACCGTCGATCTCATCTGACATCTGATGTGTGATCACCGATATGCGATCGTCGATATGCCCGACTGCTTTGGTGTTCTATCGTTGATGTGTGAGGACCTCTAATTATGCGATCATCAATATTCTATGCCTGATGATGTGCGGTCGCCAATATGCAATGCCTGAACCTCCGATATGCGATATCCAATATCGAACCTCTGATATTCCTTCTTTCCTTGAGGATTTAATCCTTGAAATTCAGAAGACCATAAATTCTGATCTAGGAGTCCATTTTTGGACTTCTACATATCATTGGAAATCTTGTTCAGAGCACCTTCCAATGGAGAGGGTATGATTTAGAATTTGATTCTTTATGTGGCTTGGAATATGATTGTAAACTTCTCTTCTCTTTTTCACTTTGGAAATATGAAAAAACTTGTTGCAGTAGGTGAGAACATAGATTATGTCACAAAACAGGTCGAATCCAAGGCACTCCGCACTACAACGGAGAAAGTAGTAGTAGAGTTTCTTCATGAAGATATATTCACTAGTTTTTAGATGCCTAAGGAAATAGTTACGAATAGAGGATCTTAATTCAATTAAAGTCTCATTGAAGATCTAATGGATACATATAGGATCAAGAATATGGTCAAGACACCATACGATCCATAGGCTAATTGAAAGGTGGAAGAAACAAAAAAAAATATTGAGGCTATTATCACCAAGACTACCAATTTACACCTCAAGGATTGGGCTAACCAACTCCTTAAATCTCTGTGGACCTACTCAATGACTTGGAGGAATATTAATAGTTATAATGCATATGAATTAGTATACGGGAAGAGAGTAGTTTTTCCCATTGAGACATAGATCTAGACACCTAGAATGGTACTACGACTTGGAATAGACTTGTGAGAATCTTAGAAGTAGAGACTCCTCCAGATTAATGAGTCATCCAGATCTTTTGTTTATGAGCTAATGATTTGTATTCATTAAAAATAATGTGAAACTCCAAACTTGATTAAAAACATTGAAAGGACTATGGAAAAAAAGAAATAAGAACAACATAACGAGATTGATAACGTAGATCACTAGTGTGAGCTTTGTCTCTGGGTCCACTTCACATGGAGTGGCCTCTTCAATTATGATGCAAAATGAAAAATTTACATTAAATTTCTCAATCTCAAAATCTGAATCTCTACTCTGTAGTAAGCCAATAGCCTCCAAAAACCCTAGAAATCACTTTCTCCTTTATCCAATTTCCCAAAGGGCTAAAAACGAGAGTTTATACCACATATATAGCGATAAACTCACAAATATAAGCAAAGGGTTTAGTCTTTCTATTCACCAAAAAAGGTTTTGGTTCATTGGTAGACGGCCTATTTATAAAGCATTGGGGTGCATCTAACCCCAGGGTCAAAATTGCAAGCGTTGCACCATTCCATTATACCGGCACACATAAATTTCAATAACATTTGTGGTCGGGATTATTAAAAGTTTTGCCTCATGGTGCATTAGTAAACTCATTGTAGTGTGGGTTCGGAGCTTACGAGGTCGAATCCATGACCCGTCCATATTTAGACATGACACTACAAATAAACTTTAAATTTAATATACTAAACAATGGTTCCAATGGAAAATCATTGGTTTTTTGGTGAAGTTGTTACACTTGTCAGTGAGATGTATCGGTTTTGAACATCCATCCAATCATTTTGCAAAGGTTAGGAGCAATTTTTCCCAACCCAGGTAGCCATGTAACACCACTTGATTGGTCCACATGTCACATAGTTAATGAGCAAGACTTAGTCAATTGCATAGTCAACTGTTGAGTTAGCTACCACGTAGATGCCACGTCACTCTGCCACACCATCACTTCTAACATGTGTCCTCTTCTAATATTTCCATGTCACCATGCCACATTAGCATCCTATCACATGTTTTATTTTGTTCTTCCCATATTTATTTTGTACAATCTACCACATGTCACCTTATGGAATTGCCATGTGTCAACTATGTCCTTGTTTTTTCCTATTTTTGCAAAAAATTTAGAATGTGATACCTTTCTCATACGAATTTCATTTGTGCCCATTCAATTTGTGTAGGAAATATATCATCAAGATCTTCATCATGGAGACATTTTCATCTCAATTTGGGACTATTTAATTTTGAGGCATCTTGGATCCTCCGAAATCAATCCTCTCCACTAGGAAGCTTTTGGACCACCAAAAGTTAAATTACTCACTAAATAGGTGAGGGTATTTCTCCCTCACTTTCCCTATCCCTATCCATCATGATTTTCTTGGATACATTCATTTAAGGCCCACTCAAAGATATTGCACATCTAATAATTGTGAATTCCTTGTCTTCTTGCCCATAATGACATCTTCTTGAAACTCGTTCAAATACTTAAGAGAAAAATCATGGATGTAGGGAACTTGAATACTTTCATCATCATCTACAAGCACTGGAGGCTCATATAGTTTCAAGTTCTCCACATTTACAAATGAATACATCTACATGTAAGGTGGTATATGTTGAAAATAAATTAGGATAGCTATTAATTCAATTTTATCCTTATTCATTAATATTTTCTTGTGAACTTTATTTATCTTCTTGTGTTTCTTTATTGGATCTTTTCATCAAACAAATATCAAGAACAAAGTAGTAAAGACAATGGCCAAAGAAATTAGGCTCTAAGTCAGGGGAAAACCTAGAAAAAACCCTTCTATTCTTATAGAATCTTCTTCAAATGAGTAAACCAAGACCCAAACCTCAAGACCAAAGCCTCCCCTTGCACCAAGTCAACCCTCCAATAAGACCTTCCAATTAGGTAAAATTCAAACCAATTCAACAAGAGATAAATCATTCTAGAACTGCACCAAACTTAGAAATTTAGCCCTCCAACTTCAGAATTTTGGACCTACAGTAGTTCTGCAACTTCGACCCATGCAATAGCACAGCTACTTCACATGTGTGAGAGAAACTAGGGAAAAACTTTGATTTTCCTTCCTTCCAGCTTTTTCTTCCTCTTTTCTTGCCTTTCTTGACCTTCTACTTTATTTCCGCACTTCATATCGAGCTCCTTGATTGCAAATCGAATTGGCGAGAAAATGAGGTAAAACAACTTTTATTTATATTCTTTTGAGTGGGTTGAATACCCCTCTCTAGGTTGACTTGTCTCTGCAAGGTTGACTTGTGCTAGGAGACTTATTTTGACTTCTTTTACACAAAATATTTTTTTTTACAAGGTGCATCTCTCCCAGATGGGTCTTATAATCATGATGTCGACTCTCTTGACCCATGAAAATAAATCATATGACCTAAAAAACCCTAGAAGCATGAAGAACATGAATTTACCTTGACAACCACGAACAAGAAGCATGAAACCCATGCTCTAAAATAATAATAAAATTTTCTTCTTTTGTTTGTTACATAAGATATACATATTGACATTACAATGACAATTATGAAGACCAAAGCTAGTTACATTTTCCAACACTCCCTCTTAACTAGGGAGGTATTCATAATTGTACAATTATTACAACATATTTCTCAAACTAGACAGTTCTCATAAGAAAAGTCAGATTGATGAGCCAACTTTAATCATCAACATCATGACCAACATAGTCAACATAGTACATAGTGAGCTCTTGACTTGACAAGATATTCCTTATACAAGAGCATAATGTTGGTTGGTTTTATGTGAGATACCACACTACCTCTAAAAGTCACATGCCTCATATGAATGTACATTGGGCATGTCCTTTTAGGACTATTCTTGTCTTTGATTCCCAATCCTCAAAGAATATTGGTCCTCTTTGACCACTCTTGTCTTAGATACATGTTTAATCCTCAAAGAGTGTCAGTCCATTTCCTATCTTGGATTTTTGTATCCTCGAGTAACTCATAGATTCTTATCCAATCCTCCATGAATCATTCTCTCCATGGCCTTCACTTAGACTTACAGTTTTTAGTCCTAGTCAATTGCATGACACATGAAGAGGATAATACAAATGTGATGTCCATCATCACTCCCACTCAACCATAGAGTATATCCCCACTCCCTTTTGATTATGTAATAGATCCTTGCTCCTTTTCAAAACTTCAAGGTGACTCCTTTTACTCCCTCTAAAATATTGAGGAGATTCCTAACTTCCTTTTAATTTGGAAAATTATCACCACAAGATTTATATATTGTCTTCATAAATGTATCAACTATCAGTTCTTCATGGAGATAGCTACATGGATCCCTCTTCCCTTAATATCTAATTATCTTGGATTTTCTTCCTTCTTGGGTATCATGGAGCCATATTCTTTCTTTGTGACAGGGTTTGGACCATCAAATTTACACCTCAATCTCCTCCAATCATCATCAATTGAGGAATTATATTGAGCCTTGTCAAAACTTTAAGCTAACCATAGCTCCCTCTTAAGCATGGAAGTGATATTTGTAGATGAACATCAGGTTATCTTCTTTCACGGATACCTTTCAATCCCAAGGTGATGATGTGAACACCCTGACTTTTAATTTCAAAACCCATATACTCAATTCATATGTTCCTTGAATTGAGTTCAGCATCCACACTTGAAATTGCCTCAATTGTCATCATGCATTCCTGTAATATCCTATTAGGTAGCAAAACAATATGTTAACTAGATAACCAATATCAAAATATTAAATAGCATACATACCTTTTCATGATGGCCCTTTTTCATCAAAGCATCAAATTACTTGAGTTCTTCAAGATTAACACCCTTTCGCATGATTCATTTCCATATGAATCTTTCTCCATGCAATCATTTTTAATCAGAGTGCCCATGGATCGAGCTTGATAACCAAGTTGTAATACCTTCCTTGGAGTGATCATTGTTAAGTCTCTTTATTTCTTCCGGAGACTATACTTGATGTTGAGCAACATTTTCATATGCTATGCAATTTTGTGAGAGAGTCTTGGTCTCCATTCATTCCAAAGTATGTCAAATTTCGAGAATCATGCAACTATATGGAAGACTTGCTAAGCACATTCATAATTGATTCTTCCTTCATGATTCTTTTAGATATGAACCATGTTATATGGAATAATATGCATACATTTTCTTTCATATAATCATCTAGCCATCTTTTAAATGAGCTTGCTTCTTTATACATGTCAAAGATAAGTTTATTTTTCCAAGAAGAGAAATAATTTCATCATGTCTTTCATACTGTAACTTAACCATTATAATTCCTTCATCCTTTAGGCATATTGTTTCCAAACTAGATGGAATATATATACAAGTCATAATGCTACTTCCAATAATCTTCCATAATGATTATTCTTATAGGATCTTGATGATCCTTCTATGAAAAATGACTACCTCTAACATGATTTTAGAAAATGGATGAACAATAATATGCAATATGGTCCCAAACTTCTCATTCTCTTTAAACTAGATAATCTTTCCTAAGGAAATTAAATAAGTAGATTATAATATTTCTACTATCATGTGTGATGGCTCCCATCAATAGGTATATTTTGAGGCCCATTGAGTTATCCTCCAACCCTTAAACTCTCTTTTTCTCACATTAATTTACATTTTGTAGCCATAATTTGATTAGTAGGAAGGCTAAAGGGTGCTTGTAATATTTCATGGCCTAATGTGGTTAATATGCAGGCAAAAGAAGCATTTTTAGAGATATTTACTATGTAGGGGCACATTGGAGGCATCTAGAGAGAATATAGGAGGCTTTTCCACTACATTAACTCTCCAACTCGACTTGAGTCCCAAGATTCCTCATCAACAGCATGAATACCACCATCAGCCAAGGAACTCAAGTGCATGTGAATATCCAAGGGAACCAGTTCCACCAATTTTGGTATTTTGGAGGGAAGCATACCTACTCTCAAGGGATTCAGTCACCTTCTATATAAATAAACATGCCTAAGGGCTCATTAGGATTCAAACTTTTTGATCTAGGAATATTTATTGAAGGTCGAGTACTTGAGACTATTATCTTAATTTTGAGATTATGTATTTGCACTCTATTTTATGTTAATGAAAGTTCCTTTGTTGATCTACATCTGAGTTAGCTTAAGAGGGTTAGAACTCGTGGGTTAGGGCCCAATCCAAAGGCTTTAGTCCCTCTCATGTATTATTTTCTTGTTCTTATTCAATTCATTGTATTTCTTTCCTTGTTTAAGTAGGAATTATATTGAAAAAATTGTAGTTGTAGGTCTGATCACCACCTCTCTTGTGGGAAGTGTGGTTAAAAAGTCTACAACAACAAGCCAAAAATAGGTGTTTATGATTTCTTGGAAATTTCTAGGTTGGATTGAAATTCTTTTGTATGCTTGGTTTTTTCACATAAGGAGTTAGGAGAATGATTTGGAAAATAGATTAGATGTATGTTGTAGGATATAATAGATCTTGAAGAAATAAAATTCAACTCATCCTTTCCACTTTGATTAATTGTAATGCAATAGTTATTTGTATATGTATGTTATTGATTTCTAGTATGTAGAGGCTGCTAGTAACTTTTAGGGGTTGGCACACTCATCCACATCCACTAAACATCTCCATTATCCCCCTGGACACCTCATAATTCTCTCAAGGTATGTCGTCGAGATCATCTTTTAAAAGCTAATGAAGGACATCGTGGGCATGAACTTTTGTGTAGGATAGGCCTCTAAGGGGTGTTAAGCTTGGAAAAAGGCCTCACACATCCTTCATTCATCCTCATCCACCTTCCTTCACCTTCAGAACACATTCTTTTCCCTCATAAATCTCTTATACCCACTCTTGTAGCATAACAGGTCACCCCTGTAGCAAAACAGAGCCTCATATAGCCCCATGTAGCAGTCCTGTAGCACTATCTGAATTCAGCGAGATTTTCCCTAGGATCTTGATTTTTACATTTTGGAGATTGAATGATGAACCCCATTCTTTGAATCCATGATTAGGGATACCTATGAACCACTCCAAACATATCCTTCCTCCACTGCAAACACAAAACAACAAGTAGATTAGACTTAGTTTTTTTTTAATCCCCTAGTTATGTGTCGTAGACCAAATTTCTTCTTCTCAAGCAATTTGAAATTAGATTAATGATTCATGAAAGTAGAAAATTGATTTTATTAGTTTTAAAATAGAGTAGCATGGTTTATTTTTGCAAATAGTGCATCCTTTTCCTTTCCTACAGTCACAAGTAGCCTCTACATTTAATGAATGGTACTTTCATTTCTGAAATTAGAATAATGTTCATTTCCTTGCAATTATGATATGTTTTCATAGAAATTCTATTTGTAGTTAGCTGAAGGAGTGGTCTTTGTATGCCTTGATTTGATCCAATGACTGAGGGTGACATGAGTAGAACTTTACCTACTATGCATATAGCATTGTCACCTCAAAGTTTGTATGAATCTTGGGTTAATAATTTAAGTTTAGAGCCTTGGGAGTTGCAACATCCTTGATGAAATAACAGGGCTCATCACTTTTTGGCGTCATTGTCAAGGAGGTGTCCAAGTAGGTGTTATTTCTAATTAGAATTTTCTTGCTTTTTCCTTTTTGTTTTGCATTAGTATTGTTGGTTTGAAAGCTTCAAAAAAAAAGAGAAAAAATTCAATAAAAATAGAGTTAGTTATTTCATACCTTGTAGGAGTATGGATAGTTAAGGGAAACTCCTACCAAAAACCCCCACCCCTTCAAGCAGCCAACCATCATTCTTCGTTGACGACTGTAAAATTCCCTCTCTGACTGCAGGGAAGTTAGAAAACCCTCTAGGTGAGGAACTTGAAATTTTTTAGGAACCCATAGGAGAAGAAGATCCCACCTTTCCTACCCGTTCCATGGAAAAAAAAATACAGAATGAGATTTTTCCCATCCAAGAAACCAATGGGGAGGCTAGAATGAATAATATAAGCCTTGTTTCCCTTCCACATTCCATGGCCTAACCTCTGAAGACCCTGACACCTTCATGTTTGAGTTTGTTTTTGTCTGTAGGACCTATGACTATACCTCTAATGAACATAGCTTGAAGTTGTTTCCATCCACCCTCAAAGATGTACCCTTGGGCTTTTTTATGGGCTTACCTGGAGGCAGCATCACTACTTGGGCCCAAATGTAGCAAGCCTTTAATGAAAAGTAAATGGATTATTGTGGGTCCAAAAAAACAAAGGAGGAAATATCTAGGACGACCCTAGGACCATATGAATCTTTAGAGGACTATGAGGAAAGGTTCCAACTCAAATATAGGAGGGCTAGTTGTACCCTTGACCCTGAGTCACTCAAGTTGGTTCTTCTCTGAGGAATAGGGGAGGATGTATTGGAGACCTTGACATGTTGTCTGGAGGGGACATCTACAAGTTTCCTTATGATGTCATCAAACAGTATTTAGGAATCACTCTAGGGCTGCTAGGAAAAATGGTAGGTCTAGCTAAGGCTTAGTTAATTCATCTCCCTCTGCATCATCCATCAAACATGAGATAGGAATTATGTTAGAGCATTTCAATATTGAAATGGTGCATATGTTTTCCCTACATATGGATAATATGCAAGTCAAAAGGAAGCAAGAGGAAGTATAAATGGCACTATCTATCTTTTTCTCTGGATGCACTAAGAGGCATCCTAGAAATGAGTGCCCATTGAAAGTCATAGAGTTCTTCTTTGTCTATGAGGAAAACCATGAAATAGAAAAATGTCCCTCAATACTACACCTTAAAGTTGTATACCAAGGGGTAGAAGGTGGTTCAAAGCAACTTTGCTTCATTAACCAAAGGAGGCCTCAAGGTCATAGGCCATATCAATAGGGCATGCAAGGTGCACATTCTCCCCCTTACAATCCAAATCAGAATGCACCTTTCTAGCCTTGGTACCATTCCCCTCATTCATCATGTCCCATACCCTCTCCTTGGCCTTATACTCCTAAATATTCTCCTCAACCTTTCAACCCTCATTTCCCTTCATAGCCACCTCTATCTTCTTAACGAGGCAACTCCTCACAAGGGTGGAGGCCTAAAACAACCCAACCTCCTGCTTTAATGCCTCCACCACAACCTAAAACATAGCTTCCTCACCATAACACATCTAAGAAACCTCAATTTCCTGCCCAACCCAATCTTAATCCGAATAATAAGCAGGGAACAACAAGTGTACAGTGGGGAGACATCCTATCTTGCTTATGTTGTGGAAATATAAGAGATCAATCTTCGGTCTGGGAAGGTACTTCAAGATGTTCACCCACCTTCTCCACCAAAATAACTTGAAGAAGAAGGAAGAAAGTTCCACTCAATCCAATGCACCTCCTTACCTTGAGAGGTTAATCCAACCTAAACAGTACACCCCAGAAGAGGCAGAACTTCTGGGAGAATTGAAGAATTTTTGTGTCAAATTAACCCTTCTCGAGGCCATCAAAGATGCTCCCATTTACAACAATATTATCAAGGAAGAGTGTTTCAAAAGGCATGGGAGAATAATAAGAGATACCCCCATTATCAATGTTCTTGGGCAGTTGTGTCATCTAATTCTTGGGAGGGTGATCTCCCCAAAGTACTTGGATCCTGGTAACCCAGTAATGGATGTGCACATATATATAATTATGGTCCCTAATACATTGAATTACATTGGGGCTATAATCAATGTGATGACTAAGGAAACCATGCTCAAGCTCAAGCTCCAAGGGGCCTTGAGGAAGACCACCACAGTGTTGCCACTTGTAGACAAATCCACAGTAGCTCCTGAGGGAGTTATTAAGGATGTAATGATCTCCATTGACTCCTGGGAGTACCCCATTGATTTCCTTGTCCTCCATCCAAAAACTAAGTTTAATGGCTACCCTCTCATCCTAGGAAGACCTTGGTTGGCCACAGTTGATGACTACATTAGTCGTAGGGTTGGGAACATGACCATCAAGAATTGGAATATATCAAAACAACTTGTGTTGTATCCTCCTGCTCAACCTTCTATTGAGCATGATGTGACCCTTTGGTTATAGGATGAGGAAGAGGAATAATTTTATCAGGCATCCTTGTACCCATTCATCACCCTAGACACTACTATGGGGGGAGGAAGCTTAAGGAAGATGACCTTATTGACCATATCTTACAGAATCATCCTCCCACTGCTATGCCATTTGATGAATTGATAAAAGAATCTGAGAGCAATCCTTGGATTGATTTGTGCTTTGTTGACCCTAACTTAGAACATGCCAAGTTTGTAGATATTATCCCATCCATAACTCTAAATATCAACCCCTCTCTCTCAGTGGAGCAGTAAGAACAATTATGCAGTGTGTTGAGGAAAAACTTGGATGCTTTTGCTTGGGACTATAAAGGGATAAAAGGTGTGCATCCCGCAATTTGTACTCATCATATTTACATCAAAGAGGGATGCAAACCTATGTGCCAACCCCAGAGAAGGATGAACCCAGCTCTTAAGGACATTGTGAAAGAAGAATTACAAGAGCTATTGGATGCAGGGTTCATATACCCCATTTCAGATAGTGAGTGGTAGTCCCCCCTCATTATAGTCCCCAAGAAATATGGGAAGTGGAAGATCTATGTTGATTATCAAGAACTTAACAATGCTACAAAAAAGGACCACTTCCCTTTGCCTTTTATTGACCAAGTCCAGGATGGCCTTACATGGAAGAGATCATTTTCCTTCCTAGATGAGTTTAATGGGTACAACTAGATACAGATTAGCACTACATCACTAGATATAAAAAAAAATTCCACACTGATCATGTAGCCATTAAGTATTTAGTGAATAACATAAGGTCAATTCTAGGATAATTAGATGGTTGTTATTGTTGCAACAATTTGATTTGACCATTATTAACAAACTAGGGAAAGAGAATGTGGTTGCAGATTTCTTGTCAAGACTGACCTTGTCTACAAAGAATGAGGAGATGGTAGATGATCAACTCCCAGATGAACATGTCTTTTTCATATCGATGATATCTCCTTGGTTTTTTGATATAGAAAACTACTTGGTTGTTGGGAGTTTCCCTCCTAATCTATCCTCCAAGGAGAAAAGCAAGATTATTAGGAAAAGTTTCCCATTTACTTGGATTGGGGGGAATATTTTCAAGTTGGGGCCAAATCATATTTTGAGAAGATGTGTGAGGGAAGATGAGGTATTTGACACTGAATGCATATATTATATATGTAATTATGGTCTGTCGATTGAATTCGTTGATTCAGCAATTGAAGTTGATCCACCAGGCGGACAAGCAATCAATTACCTTACCTTACCTTACCTTCTAGCTCTTTTAGGGGAATAAAGAAAGGGGACCTTACCTTCTATAAGGTACAGGATACTCTTTTTTATCTCAATCTAGCTCAGGCTTTTAGGGTAGGAAATAGAGGTTCTACATATGCTCCAATTTAAGATCCTATAAAGACTTGATATATCTTTAATTTGAGGTTCCTCACTCCGAGATCTCGACCATGTAAGAGTAAGCATAGTCTAATAATATCTCATTAAGTTAACTAGACTATGCTTACTCCTTATTTCCTTGATTTCGATCCAGAATGAACCGAGAATTGTGTTTGTGTGGGGTGGTCACCAATTAGGAGTAGTAATTTATTAGTAGATTGACAGACAACATCTTTAAGGGGTGAGGCGGGGACGATAACAGCCAACATAGTTTGAGGTAAGGCGGTCCAACGGCTACGGCACTAGCATTCAGTTCAAGCCAGAAAACATACCGAGAGTGTTAGTGAGGTAACCAATACTTATTTTATTCTGATGCTGAGGATGGCCGGGAAGAGTGGCCAGAGAAAAACCTCCAAAGTTCTACAAGTTGGTTACTACTGGCCCACTCTACATCAAGATGCAAGAAGGTACACCACCACGTGTGATCAGTGCCAAAGGATGGGTAATCCATTTGAGAAGCCCCATCCCCCATGCCCTGTCCTTTGGAACTGATTACATGTGGTGGTGTACCTTCTTGCATCTGGATGTAGAGTGGGCCAGTAGTAACCAACTTATAGAACTTTGAAGGTTATTCTCTTAACAACAAAGTGGCCTCCACAAGGTCCATCATGGCATGCTGAGAGGATGTCAAAGACCTCTTCTTCCCTCACACATCTTCTCAAAATATGATATGGCCCCAACTTGAAAATATTTACCCCAATCCAAGTAAATAGGAAACTTTTCCTAATAATATTTCTTTTCTCCTTGGAGGATAGATCAGAAGGAACCTCCCAACAACCAAGTAGTTTTCTATAGAAATTTGAGAAATAGGGTATGGAATTCATTGGACCCATTGATCCCCCATCAGGACATAAGAGGTATATAATTTTATGCACTAATTACCTGACTAAATGGGTTGGAAAAAAGGAAATTAAGGTAGCAACTAAGCGGAAGGTTGTTGAGTTTCTGAGGGAGAATATTTTCTACAAGTTTGTCTTTCCCAGGGAGTTTGTCATTGATCAAGGGACACAATTCACCTCAAATCTGATCAAAGACGTCATGAAGCAACACCACATCAAGCATAGAACATCCACTGCATATCACCCTTAGGAAAATGGGCAAGTGGAGGTCACAAACAGAGCCTTGGAGAACATTTTGACCAAGATTGTTAGCAGCAGTAGAAAGGATTGGGCAGACAGACTTATAGAATTCACTTGGGCCTAGAATACCACTTGGAATACCACCACTGGATTCACCCCATTTGAAACAGTCTATCGTAAGAAGGCCCTGCTATCCATTGAATTTGAATACAATACCCTAAGGATGGAAGCTCAGTTAGACTTGGACCTCACTGTAGCACAACAAGAGAGGCAGTTCCAACTCAATGGTTTAGATGAATTTAGATTGAAAGCTCTCCTACACACTTAGGTAGTCCAGCTATAGAGGAATATTTGGCATGAAAAACACATCAGGGAGAAAGATTTTCAAAAAGGTGATTGGGCGCTTTTGTATTATTTAAGATTCAAGGATTTCAAAGGAAAATTAATGACAAGATGGTTGGGCCCATACCTAGTGTAAAAATGTCATGAGAATGGATATGTCCAAATCAAAACAATTGATGAGGAAGGTATCCCCTTGCTTGTTAAAGGTTACAGGTTGAAGTTGTAAAGGAGACACTTGTCCAAAGAAGAGTTAATTAGTTCAATTAGATTTACTCAATTAATTTATTGTGTAATCAAGGTAGCTTCACTATCTTGAGAAATCATTCATGTATTTATATTGTAGCAATGTAAATTAACAGAAAGTGTTTATGCATTTTTAATTTGATTTTAGAAAAAGTTGGACTTGACTCCCTCATGAAAAGGCCCAAAGAAAAGCCTGTAAATTTAATTCTACTATACGAATAGATTAAAATGGAAAGTGAAGTAGACTACTTGCAAATAAATTACTTTTTTATATTAATGGTTTTTCCATCGCTATGATCATTGTTGCAGATAAAAATCATGTTACGCATAGAAGGAAGAACTGTTGTCGAAGAGAAACACTAGGTGTTATCTTCCTTGAAGAAATTGTCAACCATTGTGACGTGTTAGATGTAGTGAAGGTGCCATAAATTATGGTGTGGCAGCCAACGTTTCTGAAATGTGTAGCATAAACAAGTCGCAATTTTACCAAAAACACAATAGAAATTTTTGGCATGATTTTGAGAAAATATGGCAAATATTTTTGAAAATTTTGATTGAAGCTTTCAATATTTACGATTTTTGGTGCCCATGAGTTATTGATGATTATGAATCCATTTATGCCATTAAAAAAATATTTAAACACTTACATGGTTGAAATTCTTGAAAAAAAATCATCAAATTTCATTGATTCATGAAATTATGTTATCCTAGCTCATTGAAGTTTTGATCTCAGTAGCCTGAAATTGTGGCCTCGTCAAACAAATCCTTTGTTAAAGGAGTAGAAGTATTAATATCAGGAGCCGAGCTACCACAAAATTCAACCGCAAGATTCTTCCCCCGCTCTAAGCCAATGTAGTTGTCTACCCTCTAACGATGATTGGTGGAGAAGGCATGTTCATAGCCCAACAGGACAAAATCAACAAATCGTGTCTAATTTATCAATGACCTACAAGGCATTTGAGTCCCAAACTCTGGTCACTCCTGCAACCGATTAGGAAATTGTACTTGGTGGTCATCTTCTGTTAAATGTGAAGTTACAATGAAGACGACAATGTTGACTGCGGCTAACAACACCGTCCGTCATTGACTCTCTGACACTCCACCACCCATGTTGTCTGTCCACCTCCCTTGAATTTCACATGAGATAATTCTATAGCTTCCCTCCTCATCTATAAATATGTACTCTTGCCTCTGCCTAAGAAATTCAAGTAAGGCAAGGCCTACAATATAATAGAAGTCTATAATTTTTTTTCTCCATTATTGTATTTCCTCTCTTTAATGTGTTCTTCCTATTTTTGTTGTTTCCCGTTGTTTTTGTAATGATTTTTTTATATTGTTGTGTAATCAAATACCCATCAACTGGTATAAGATCCAATAAGAAGCAAGATCTTTGGTTTTTTTGGTGGTTAAACGTGCCCCAGACACTGCTTCTTCACCACCACTTGAAGAAATTTGCGATCATGTGAACTAGTTTTTCCATTATCTTTGGGGTGATAATAGATATACTATGATTTCCGAGAAATGCCAAAGTCTGTTTGTGCAGTTAGCAGAGGATGAAATCTTGGGATGGTTGAAAACCTCCTTGTGGAATTTGGGATATGACCAACCAATTTGCGGCCAAACTGAAGGGGGTGCTTGTGCGATTGTTGGAGTCACCATTGAGGTTGTAGATTGACTCTTACATCGTGGGCAAAGTTTCATCAGTGTCCAGGCCCGAAAGATATGATATTTATTTTGGCATGCCGTAATAGGGCTTCCTTTCATATTTCATAATTTGTTTGTTATAGGTGAAGCATAATAAATTTTTATTAAAGGAGGTTGGTTTTTGGACTTTATTTTAAAAAGGCACGATAATTAAAGTCTTGTTTTATAAGTAGAGTTTTATTTTTTAGAGGCGTGAATTTTATTGAGAATGGAGACAACAGCATTCACTGGCATGGAGAAGTTGAGCGGGGCTAATTTTTCCCTATGAAATCAAAGATGGAGTATATATTGATTTTAAAATATCAGTATTTTCCGATTGTGGGTATGGAAAATAAACCCTCGTCGATCATGGATGAAGAATGGAATAAGCTAGATAGAAAGGTGATTGCTACAATTCGTCCATATCTAGAAAAGAATGTGTATTCCAATGTGTTCGAAGAAAAGACAGTAGAAGGATTATGGAAGAAGCTCCATTATCTAAATGAGAAGAACATGACATCAAACAAAGTTTTCTTGATGAAGAATCTTTAAAATCTCAATATGCAGGAGGGTGCTTCAGTTGTTGAGCACTTGAATGAATTCAATATTATTACTAATCAACATGCCTCTGTTAAAATCATTCTAGATGATGAGATTAGAGCTATTTTGTTAATGTGTTCAATGCGAGACAACTGTGAAAATTTAATTTTAGTTATGATCACTTCAACACCTGCAGGAACCCTGAATTTTGATGATGTTAGTAGCAGTTTAATGAATGAGGAGCTATGTCACAAGTCAATTGCAGAAAACTAGGGAGGAGAAGCTCTAGCTCTAGCTCTAGCTGATTGTGGTAGGATAATTGGTTGAGGCTGACAAGGGTGATCAAGATCAAAGGGTTGATCGAAATCAAGGAAGGGTATGCTCATTTTCTTTCAGTGTGGTAAGCCAAGGCACATGAAGAAAGAGTGTTGGGTCTTGAAGAAAGGACAAAAGGATCATACACTGACTAGTACAAATCACAAGTCATCCATCACAAATGAAGCTGAGATTAATACTGTAGTCACAAATGGTGATGTGTTATTTATCATTTTAGTAGAGGATGCATGTTTATATACATATAGCAATTGATCTTATTGGATCCTTGAATTTGAGGCATCTCACCATGTAACCCAATGCAAAGATATTTTTGTTGCATATAATCCTGGTAATTATGGTAGAGTGCATTTGGGGAACAATCATTTTTTCATTATTGTTGGAGTGGGAGATGTCTATATCAATATGAATGATGGAAAAGATATATTTTTGAAGCAGGTCAAGCATGTACCAAAAATGTGCATGAGTTTTATCTCTATGGGACGGTTGGATGGTGAAGGCTATTACACAAGATTTGGAAAAGGGAGCATGGTCGGAGGACCCAAGACATGAAAATCATTATATACATTGAAGGAAATGGTTGGAAAAACAAATTTGGTTGCTATTACAAAAGAATGAAATTCAGCAAATTTGTGGCACAAACGCTTGGGTCACATGAGCGATAAGGGCTTAAAAATCCTTGTTGGTAAAAATTTATTGCCAAGTTTAAAATCCTATAATATTGATATTTGTTAGTAGTATATATGGTAGACAAAGAAGGGCTTCATTCCTTGGAGGAGGCCATGACAGAAAGAAAAAATCGTTAGAATTGATACACTCATAAGTGTTTGGGATTGTTAACATTAAGTTGTTAAGAGGAGCATCATATTTTGTAAGATTTATAGATGATGCATCCAGGAAGGTTTGGGCCTAGCTTATGAAAAGTAAAAGTGAAGTGTTTGAAATATTTCAAAATTTCCATATTGTTGTTGAAAGAGAGACTAATAAATTGCTCAAGTGTCTAAGAACATATAACAGTGGAGAATATTTCTCAAATGCATTCAAGGAATACTGTAATGACTTTGGCATAAAGCATGAGAAGATTGTACCCAGTACTTGTTGGGCATGGGATCCCACGCAGCAGGTTTTGGGGCTCAAAGCCCAAGTTTTGGTCACAGATGGTGTAGAACTCCACAAAGTATGGGCGCAAAGCGCGAATTGGATAATCGAGTCATAGGGTTGTCTGCCCTAAGAATTTTAATTTAATGTAAAGTTGTGTCAGGCTACCCATGGTCCGTGGACCATGGGATTGTATATATAGACCGAGGCTCTAAATTAGAAAGTCAACTAAGCTAAGTAGAGATATAGAATAGCGAAAGGCATGGTCAGAGCATAGAGTGAAAGTTGAAAGTGTATTGGCTCGTAGTAGTAGGAAGAGGCTCTGTAGCTGAGTGCGAAAAGGCCTAGTAGTGTCCGCAGCTGAGTGCGCGGACCCCTGCAACTGAGTGCGCAAGGCAGAGTCGGGTTTGTACTAGGGATTGAAAGCTAATAAAGATAAGTTTATTTTGTGCATCTATTCTTGAATTTGTATTTTGATGCTATGCACTACTTTTACTCTCTTATTTACTGCGCGCAATTGATAAATGCATGTATGAATGCTTATATGTGAATTTAATCTAAGTAATCAGCTATCAAAAGGCTAATTAAGGAAGACTTGGGTAAATAACACAGGTCACGCTGCGGCTAGAACTGCGCGAAGGCAGTATCACAAGGCGCGGGGTGCACGTAGCACAGTAAGTGCGAAGGTTGGACCACGTACCAATCACCACATATCAGACATCCCCAGGGTACGGAAACCTGGTTCCAGCACCCTCCCATACTACTTCAGGTGATACCTCAGTCCGCGCTCTGCGGATTGTTGCTAAAAGGGCCAGTAGTACCGGGATTTACTTGGCTAAATCACTTCCGAACCTGGGTCAGGCCCCACTAATCCAAAAAATGGTTCCGTTGTTGGGACCGTATCTGCATAAGGGATGTCTGATGTCGTGCCACTGGAACCCAATGAAGAAGTAAATCAAAGAGTGGTTGGACAAGAAGATTCACGAGTTCACGACACAGGAAAACAAAAATCTGTGAGTATCTAAGGAACAGTTGTTGGATCGCTACTTGTACACTAAAATCCACAAGATTTTCTTTGCATCCTTTCTGTCGGAGTTGTATGAGTGGATCGCAATGTTAGCAGATAGCCAAGGAAGGTGTAGGCTTGACAAACCCCTAGTGTTGACTCCGGAACTAGTGCGCAGACTAGAAGCCTCAAAAGATAAGATCGCGCGAGCTGTGGACTATTGGCTCGACCGGATAATTGGGAGATTTATCACTGAGTTTGCAGTAGACACAACCGTCAGTTACAGCGAGGCAGAGCGATGCTTTCTCGAGGGACCATGAGGTAAGTCTATTAAATCAAACACCTGGATTAAGATGTTGTTATGTGAAAAGCGGGTAATGCGAATAAATTAATGTTCGGGACTACACGGAGTGGAAATATCTACAGAAGCAGAAGTAGCGAAGAATTAGAAAACAGTCCCTTAATTTCACCCTCGCGGGAGAGAGAGGATGAACTCATGAAGATTTCTCCAAGAAGTGGGGTCAGTTTGATAAGGCAGTGGATTCTACGATTACCACCTCCACCCACACTGCCAATCGCTTCACCTCCCTCACCTCCATCTCCACCCACTGCACCTTTACCACCTCCACAATCCAGTATGGCGAGTGCGATCAAACTACCAGTGTTCAGAGGAGTAGGGAATGAGGATCCGGACCAATTCTGGTTATTGGTAAGAGCAGTATGGGAAGCACAGGGCATCACGGATGACAATATTAAGAAGGCTACATTGGTGAGCGCACTACAGGATCATGCATTGACAAGGTATATCAAGCACTCTAACGACCACCCAAACATGGGGATAGCAGAAATCCAGAACGCGCTGAACAGGGAATGTAGCAGACCAAAGTTAGAAACACAATCAATCATCGGGTTTAAAGAGATCACGATGCTCCAGGGTGAGACTCCCTGGGATTTGGATCAATGGCTGAAGAGTATGATCTGCGAAGCCAATATGACGTTGACAGATGCACAGCATCGTGCATGGTTTGTAGCATCTTTGGCACCGCACTTGAGGACAGCACTGTCACAACAGAAACTTTCTACCCAGGGCGAAGTGTTGGAAATGGCGATGAGATTACATGAGACCCCGATACAAGACCCTGGGTTGGGAGTTCAACAAATCCACGCACAACTACAGAATCTATCTTTGGAAATGAAAAGCTTGAAGAAGGATAGGGCACCGCGGCCAGAGGCACCCGAGGAAGTATGGTGCATAAAATGCAAAGGCTAGGGCCATGAAAAGGATCATTGTCCAGTGTTTGTGAACTACTTGGTAGGACGAGGGCCAATGCCATTGAGACAGGAGGCACAAGAAGGGTCGAGTGCAACACCCACTTTATGGTGCACGATCTGTTAGATAGGAGGGAAACACACAACGAACAATTGTCATTTGCTGCAGAAGTATACACAGACACCGCAACCATTGTTTTGTAATTTCTGCAGGTCGGTAGGCCACGATGAGCGCACTTTCCGCAGTTATGAGCTAATGATGAATCGGACCCCAGCCTATAGGAAGCAGACCGAAACGTAAGCCCTCAACCCAGATGCAGGGATGGCACTCACTGGATTTTAGGGGCGAGGTCGAGGACGAGGTGGAATGGGACCAGGAAGGGGCCATAAACAGTTATTTTGTTACAATTGTGGAAGACCAGGGCACTACGCCTGTGATTGTACCAACCCGATGAGGATATCTGGTTCATATTGTTCTCAGTTTGATCATGAAACAATAGATTGTCCTACGTTTATCACAAAGATGCGCGAAAAAGGGGTATTCCATCCTCCCTCGACTCAGAATATACAAATGATGAGATCTAAGCCGCGCGAAGAAGACCCGAATGTAAACATGATGCTCAGAAGTGGTGCAACCAAGGGAGAGGATAAGGGGAAGCAGCCATAGGAAAGTACATGGGTTCGCAAGGCTCCTGCAAAGGAACCCGTGTTTGACTTAGAACGTGCAAAGGAGACATTCATGGAAGCTAAGAAGAGCTTCACGGAGGCCTCCACTTCAGGTAGTAAGGATCAACCAGAGCCAGGAATGGATCCTACAATGCTCACTACCTTTCTGGAGACATGAATGAAATTGTTGTGCGACAACAAGGCGGTTAAAGGACTACAATAACTGATCACCAGGTGCGTTGGGTCAAGGAAACCGCACGTAGTCCGAAAATTGGGGAAGCATGCATTACGCACTGGAAGGGAAATGAGGTTGACTGCACATATTAGTGAGTATGAAATGGATCAGGTAATCCTAGATCTGGGTTCGAACGCGAATGTATTACCGAAGCAAACATGGGAATGCATGGGCAGGCCCGCGTTACAATGGTCCCCTATTCAATTACGAATGGAAAACCAATAGAAGATTTTTCCCATGGGAAGGTTGCAAGGGGTAACAGTTGATATTGAAGGTGCGAGCGCGCAGGCGGATTTTGAAGTAATAGAGATTATCGATGACAGCAATCCCTATCCCGTGTTGTTAGGAATAGACTAGGCCACCGATATGAACGGAGTTATCAATTTGAAGAAGCGCAAAAGTGATCTTCGAGAAAAATTAAATACGCATGGTAGTCCCACTAGACCTAGCTGAAGGAGCGCGCTACACTGAACCAGTGCACGACGATGATAGCGACGATGATCTCGAATGTATATACAAGATAACTGCACGAGCCCAGGATTGGGTGAATCCAATTGCAGATGGGAGGATCTCGTGGGAGCGCGAAAGCTCCTGCACTTCGGATTCAGACGAGGAAGTAAAGCGATGGTAGAATCGGTTGCACGAAGTAACGACATTGAATTGTAACATGATGATCAGATCACTGTGTTGTGTGACAACGAAGGCAAGAGAGCTGTTGACATATGATGGATTGACAGAGGTGGATGAATTCCTGGGAAAATTTGAAAGCACAGTACTGGAACAGCAACGGTTTGATGCATTGAAGTGGGCACTGCACGCAACACCCACACGATGGTGGGGTACACATCAAGGAAATTTTGAGGATTGGCGCGGATGCAGAAGGATGATGCGCCTACGATTTGGGAAACTGCAACTAAGGTTAGAAGACAAATACGATGGACGAGATGACCCATGCACGCACCTTGCAAAATGGACCAAGGTCTACGAGAAAGAACCATAGCCTGAGTGGGTGCACCTATTCTACCATACCCTAGACGTCATACCCATGAATTGGTATACAGAAACAAAGCTTCACCATGGTACAAGCGAATGGGATGTGTTGCACGAGGGATTCTTGTTAACATTCACATTTGAAGATCATTGGTCAGATACTATGGATGATGCACTACAAGCAATGAAAGCCGCTATCTTTAAAATACCACAAGAGCCAATAGAAGTACTTCAGCCAAAATGGGCGATGCATCTAAGTAGCACACTGAAGTGCTATAACGTGAATGTTGAGGAGGATGATGACGACCCCTAAAATATTGATATTCCAGAAACCGAAGGCTATCGCGAGGTTCGAGGGCCATCAATTGAGGATCCTGACATCACCGCGCCGCTAAAAACGAAGCAGGTAAACATTGGCACAAAAGCGGAGCCGAAGTATGTGACGCTTGGGGACTATTGGGACAATGTTACGGTAGATAAGGTCATTGAGTATCCCACGAATACCAAGACTTTTTCCCGACCAAAATCATGGACTTAAAAGGGATCATTAGCGACTTAGAGATGATGAAGATCACTCTGAAACCGGATGTGAAGCCAGTTAAGCAGCGGCCTTACCGCTTGAACCCAAAGTATAAAGAAAAGGTCCGCAACAAATTAGATAAAATGCTAGCAGCCAGAATTATTGAACCAATGGAAGAATCCGATTGGGTGAGTCCTATGGTAGTACAGGAGAAAAAACAGAAAGGCAAAATAAGAATATGCGTGGACCTCAGGAAGCTCAACGACGCCTGTGTTCACGATCCATTCTCGACACCATTCACAGATGAAGTATTGGAGAATGTTGGCAGTCAGGAAGCCTACTCATTTATGGATGGCTTCTCAGGGTACCATCAAATTAAGATCACGCTGAAAGATAGAAGAAAAAAACCTTCACAACAGAATGGGGTTACTTTCAGTACACCGTTAAGCCCTTTGGACTAAATAATGCACTAGCGATATTCTCGCGCATAGTGGTGGCAACGTTCAAAGAATACATCCACAAGTTCTTGGAGGTCTATCTAGACGATTGGACTGTCTTTGGATTAGTTAAGCACCATGTAGAGAGCCTATGGTTGATGCTGGAGACTTGCCACAGACACCAGATTGCGTTGAACCTAAAGAACTGCACATTCCTCGTTCCCTTTGGAAACCTGCTGGGACATGTGGCCTGCAAACAAGGACTGATGGTGGACCCTGTGAAGATTTTCATTATCCTCAACTTGGAAGCACCACGAAGTGTTAAACAATTGTGCACTACCTTGGGACACACCGGATACTATAGGAATTTTATCAAGAGTTATGCCCAAATAACTGCGTTGATGGAAAAGCTATTGAAAAAATATGTGACATATTGTTGGAATGATGATTGCATGAAGAGTTTGGATGTCCTAAAGGGGAAACTGGCCTCCACACCAATTTTCGTCTTCCTGAAATGGGACGTGGAATTTCATGTGCATGTTGATGTGTCATGTATCGTGTTGGGAGCCGTACTCATACTGGAAGGAGCGGAGGGTGTGGATCACCCGATCGCATTTGTGAGTCAAAGATTATCTAAAGAAGAAAAGAACTACTCTACTATGGAGCGCGAAGGGTTGGCAATGGTGTACGCGCTCCAGAAATACCGACACTATTTGCTTGGCGGACATTTCAAGATGTACACCGACCATTCCGCGTTGAAATACTTGGTGAACAAGCCTGTGTTGGGGGGGCGCATATGCAGATGGATTTTGCTGTTTCAAGAATATGATTTTGAGGTCATAGTCAAGCCGGGGCGCTTGAATGCAGCACCAGACCACTTGTCACAAATTAAGATGAGTGAGGAACCAAAAAAATTGGAAGAGGGACTACCAGATGAACAACTTTTTGCAGTATGCATCGCGGACAAACACTTCGAAGATATTTCCATTTTCTAACAACAGGAACTGCGCCAAAGGAGTACTCAATCAAACAGAAGAAGGAATTGGTGGTGCACGCGGCGGACTTTTCTGTCATCGCGGAGCACCTCTACAAGATGGGCAACGACGAGATATTGTGAAGATACATACCTGAATTTGAACGAGGTCAGATCTTCACGGAAGCACATGGGGGCGCTGCAAGAGGACACTATATCGCACGCGCGACCGTACAAAAGATTCTTCGCGTAGGGTTATGGTGGCCGACCTTGCACTAGGATTCGAAAGCGCATTGTAAGGCCTATGATATATGTCAAAGGATGGGAAAACCATCACGAAGGGACGAGATGCCACTAAATCCCCAAATGACACTGCAGCCATTCCAGAAATGGGAAATTGACTTTGTGGGCCCAATCAAACCTCAGGGAAAGACGGGTGCACGCTACATCATCACCACAATGGAGTACCTAACACGATGGGTGGAAGCACAACCAGTCAAGGACTACACAGCTGCCACAACTACAAAGTTTTTGTTTGAAAACATGTTGACACAATTTGGCTGCCCAAAAATCTTAATGAGCGATCGTGGAACACATTTCTTGAATGAAACCATCAGCACGCTCACAGAAGAGTTCCAGGTTTATCACCAGAAAATTACACCATACCACCCACAGGTTAATGGAACAGTCGAAGCATTCAATAAAATATTGGAGACTGCGTTGACCAAAATATGTAACGCGCAGCGGGATGACTAAGACCTGCGCGTACCCGCGGTGTTATGGGCGTATAGGAAAACATGCAAGAAATTGATGGGATAGACACTATTTCGGTTGGTCTATGGTACGAAAGCAGTCATGCCGATGGAGTACATCATACCTAGTTTACAAATAGCAGCGCTCACAGGCATGACGAACCGCAAAGCTCTGGAAGAAAGGCTCGCGCAATTAGAAGAACTCAAGGAAGAATGATTTCTGGCTGGATTTCACTAGCAGGTACAAAAGCAACGGGAGAAAGCCTAGCACAACTGCCATATCAAGTTGCACACCTTCAAGGTAAATGATTTAGTGTTGTTGTATGACAGCAAGTTCGAAAAATTTCCCGGAAAATTTAGAATGCACTAGTTGGGACCATATGTGGTCAAAGAGGTCACAGATGGAGGTGCAGTCCAGCTAGTTAAACTTAATGGAGAACCCTTCCCAGGAAAAGTAAACGGCAGTCGCCTGAAGCCCTACGCGGGTGGGTCGGCTATCTGACTAATCGACCAAAGCACAGTCTTCGCGACCCAAGGAGCTAGACAAAGGCGTGGGACTATAAACACAAGCACTAGAAGCTGGTACCAAAGAAGAGACTTGAGTCAAACGCAGATGATGCCGAAGTAGAAATGGAGCAAATCTAGCAAACAGCAACGCAGTGTGTTGCGGACCTTCGCGTAGCACAGGCACAGTTGGAGGGGCTCCGTGCCAAGATCACCGCACGAGTAGAGTGACTCAAGACGAGTCACGATGATTGTGTTGGGGTAGTGTTGGGCATGGGATCCCTCACAGCAGGTTTTGGGGCTCAAAGCCCAGTTTTTTGTCAAAGATGGCGTAGAACTCTGCAAAGTCCAGGCACGGAGCGCGAATTGGATAATCGAGTCATAGGGTTGTACACCCTAAGAATTGTAATTTAATGTAAAGTTGTGTCAGCCTACTCATGGTCGCAGACCATGGGATTGTATATATAGAGCGAGGCTCTAAATTGTGAAGTCAGCTAAGCTAAGTAGAGATATAGAATAGCAAAAGGCATGGTAAGAGCATAGAGTGAAAGTTGAAATTGTATTGGGTCGTAGTAGTAGGAAGAGGCTATGTAGCTAAGTACGAAGATGCCTAGTAGAGTCCGTCGCTGAGTGCGCAGGGCAGAGTCGGGTTTGTTCTTGGGATTGAAAGCTAATAAAGAGAAGTTTATTCTATGCATCTATTCTTGAATCTGTATTTTGATGCTATGCATTACTTTTACTCTGTTATTTATTGCGCGCAATTGATAAATACATGTATGAATGCTTATATGTGAATTTAATCTAAGTAATCAGTTATCGAAAGGCTAATTAAGGAAGACTTGGGTAAATAACACGGGTTGCGATGCGGCTAGAACTGCGTGAAGGCAGTATCACAGGGTGTGGGATGACCACAGGTGCGTGTAGCACAGTAAGTGCAGAAACTTGGTTCCAGTACCCTCCCATACTACTTCGGGTGAGACCTCAGTCCGCTCTCCACGGACTATTGCCGAAAGTGCCAGTAGTACCGGAATTTGCTTGGCTAAATGACTTTCGAACTTGGGTCAGGCCCACTAAGCCAACAGTACTCCTCAATAGAATGGTGTTGCAAAAATGATGAATCATATCATTATGGAGAAAGTAAGGAGTATGTTGTCAAATCTGGATTGGAGAAACATTTTTGGGTAGAAGTAGTAAGGACAGCTTGTTACCTTAAAAATCGATCTCCTACTACAGTGTTGGATGGCGGCATTCCTAAAGAAGTTTGTACTGGTAAGAAGTTGAATCATTTTCATTTGAAAATCTTTGGGTGTGAAGTATTTGTACTTATTCCCAAACAAAATAGAACTAAGCTAGATGATAAATCTATGAAATGCATTTTTCTTGGATATGCGGGTGAAGAATTTGGTTGTTGTCTATGGGATCTAGTCAAACATAAAGTTATTAGAAGCAAGGATGTTATATTTAATGAGTATGAGATGTTTCAAAGGTATGTAGGTGAGTTATAGGTCAAGAAAGTTATTGACAAATTTGAAGAGCAACATGAAAACATCCCACAAATGCAAGAAGATGGACAACAAATTCAAGAGCATGAAGGACAGAAAGTGGAAAATGATGAACACCAAGAAGAAGGAACCTTATAGGAACTTCTACAAGAGAGTCAACCTAATAACGTACCACCATAGCTGGTTCATAGATCTTCTAGGCCTCATAAGCTTTCACAAAGGAATCCTCCTTCAAACTATATTTTATTAACTGATGAAGGTAAGCCTATTTTTTTTCAAGAGGCTTGTAAAGTTAAGCATAGTAAAGAATGGAAGAAAGCAATGGAGGAAGAAATGAACTCTTTGCTAGAAAATAAAACATGGGAATTGGTAAATATCCCAAAAGATAAAAAATTCCCTACAAGAAAAATGGGTATATAGGACTAAGCATGAAGGTGACGAAAAGAAGGAGTGGTATACAGCAAAGCCGGTGGTGAAAGGATTTGCCCAAAAAAAGGTATTGACTTCACTAAGATTTTCTCACATGATGTCAAAATGTCATCCATCAGAGTCATTCTTAGTCTTGTTGCTACTTTAGACTTAGAATGTGAACAATTAGATGTAAAAATTGCTTTCCTTCATGGTGAATTAGAGGAAGAAATTTATATGGAGTAGCCAGAAGGCTTCATAGAAAAAAGCAAAGAAGACCTAGTTTGCAGGTTGAAGAAGAGCCTCTATGGGTTGAAACAGACACCTCGACAATGGTATCATAAATTTGATTCATTCACGTTGGAACATGGTTTTCACGGGTTGGAAGTTGACCATTGTGTCTATATCAAGAGGTACGATAAAGGAAAGTATATCATATTATTGTTATATGTGGATGACATGTTGATTATTGGGCATGATAAGAATATGATCAATAGGTTGAAGAAAGATTTGGGTAGAAAATTTTCAATGAAGGGTTTGGGTCTAGCACAACAAATATTGGGCATGAGGATTATACGTGACAATAAAAACAAAAGGTTGTGGTTGTCACAAGAAAAATATATCAATAAGGTGCTTGATGGGTTTAATATGAAGGATGCCAAGCTAGTTGGTACACCCCTTGCATCCCACTTCAAGTTGAGTACTGATTTATGTCATATTGATGACAAGGAGAAGGAAGAAATGAGCAAGATTCATTATTCTTCAGCAGTTGGAAGCTTGATGTATGCCATGGTATGTACACAACCAATCATTTCATATTCAGTACGAGTAGTGAGCAGGTTCCTTGCCAATCCAGGAAAACAACATGGGCAAGTAGTAAAATGGATTTTAAGGTATCTCAAGGGTACTAGTCATTATTGTTTATGTTTTGGTCATAATGATACTATGCTTGAAGGATTTACAGATGCAGATATGTTTGGAGATATGGAAACCAGAAATTCCACTATAGGTTATGTGTATACCTTTGCAGGTGCAGCAGTATCTCGGGTGTCAAGGCTACAAAGAATAGTATCTCTTTGTAGAACAGAGGGAGAGTACATAACTACAAACGAAGCTTGTAAAGAGATGTTGTGGATTCAATGATTCCTAGGAGAGACAGGAATAAAGCAAGAAAATTATTTACTATATTGTTATAGTCAAAGTTCCATTCACTTGGCAAAAAACCTAACATTTCACTCAAAAACCAAGCACATTGACTTAAGGTACCATTCGATCCGACATGTATTGGAGAAAGGAAAATTATCCTTGGAAAAGATCCATACATATAGGAACCATGCTGATATGCTCACTAAAATTCTACCAAGAAATAAACATGAGTTACGTAGAGGCATGGTAGGACTTGGTGTGACTTGATTCAGGATTCTTCATTCAGCTTGAATTGGGAGAATGTTAAATGTGAAGTCGCAATGAAGACATCAACGTCGACTGTCGCTGACAACACCGTCTGACGCCAACTCTACCACCCACGCCATCTTCCCACCACCCTTGACTTCTAACTTCACTATGCAATCATGAATTTCACATGAGAGAATTATAGAGCTTCCTTCCTCATCTATAAATATGTATTATTTCCTTTGCTTAAGAAATGCAAGCAAGGCAAGGCCTACAATATAATAGAAGTCTATGATTTTTGTTGTCCATTATTGTTTTTTCTCTCTTTAATGTGTTTTGCCTATTTGTGTTGTTTCCTGCTGTTTCTATGATGATTTTGTTCTACTACTATGTGCTCTAATACCCATCATCTTCCTCAAGGAATTCTGTTGTAGGACTACCTGGGATAGTGAAGACTCTTGTTGTTGAGCCAAAGAAGTACGCATCACATTTATAAGATTGTTTAGCTAGTGATTTTGTGGAGTTGTATGCTGGTATGGGTATTTTTGGTGCGTGCAATCTCTTTGAAAGTGCTATAATTCTACCAGGCTCATGGAGCAATCGTTAGAGTAACCATGTGAGGAGCTTCAGAAAGCTTTGTATTTTGAAGAGAGTCTGTTAGGTCCCCATACTACTAGTGTAACCCCTTATTGTTTTTAGTGCAACCCCCTTATTGTATTATTGTGCCCATATAGTCCCCATGTTGTTATTATTATGCCCCATATAATCTCACTATTGTTATTGTTGTGCCCCTACAATATTATTGTTATGTAGGCTCTGATTGTATTGGGACCCCTTATACTCCTATATATAGAAAGGAGGTTATGTCATTTGTATCATCCAAGAATTATTCATTTGTTTAATGTAAAGGAGGTTTCCCCCTCGAAGAGATTGATTTTAAGTCGTTAATCTATCTTTTATATCTTTTTGTGAGTTGGTTTCATAACATTTGGTATCAGAGCCTTTGGATTCTAGGGTTTCTCTTCTCCAAACAGTTCATCGTGGAATTTTTACTATAACTTTTTGTTTACGAAGTTTCAGAAGCTAAAAAAAAAACCATTTGAGCTAAAATTGTTCTGAACCTCGAGTTCGAATTTTAGATCTTGTCTCACTATATTTTCGTAGATATGATCTGAGGAATTTATGGTTTTTGCAAGATCCAGAATTCCATCTCAAACAAGTAATTGTGGTATTTTCGCTATAATATTTTTTTATACAAAGGTTAAGACACTAAAATTAAAACCCATTTGAACCAAAATCTTAATGAAGCTCGGGCCCAAATTTCAGATCTTGCTTCACTATATTTTCGGATATATGGTCCAAGACATTTAGGGTTTTGGCGGACTGATTACATCCCAAATAGGTGACCTTGGTAAAATTGTCATAACTTTCTCTGTGAGCATCAAATTAAAATTTTCGTAAAACTTTACAAAAAGAGGATGGCCTTTAGTTTTCCTTGTATTGTTTTTAGGTCCTAAGGTCTAAACAATGACACGTGGCACTTCGTACAAGTTCACTCTACTGAACCAGTCTATAATCAGGTCATCATGGGATATTTGGCATAACTCTTCCTTGGAGAATCCAATCTTGATCAGACTTACGGGGTTGCAAAGAGGACTCAGAGGGCTACCACAGGACACATTTTTAGACTTTGGAGATCCTATATTATAGAGATAAAACAGATTCAATATCGAGATCCTACAAAGTGAAAAAAGGTGTGTAGTTTTTTTTTAATTTTGCATAAGTTCGGTTTGAAAAAATAGTTTGAAGGAATTCAGAGGGCATAGTGAAGCATAATTATCATTAATTGATTCCTCGAAGAAATAAAATGGAAACACCTAGTAAGCAAATTGAAATCTCTATCATGACTCATGAAGAAGAGGAAGAAATGCAACATGATATATCAAAATTACGAGACCAAGTGCAACAAAATTCACTCTCAACAAAAGTAACAAAAGCTAAGATGTATGGTTTAAAGAAAGGCGTGGAATTTAAGATGGATGGTGTGGAAGCAAATATGGATGGTTTAAAAAAAGGTGTTGAAGCTAAGATGAATGACGTGGAAGCTAAGATGGATGGTATAGAAGAAAAACTTAAAGGCAACATGGAAGATTTGAACACAGATTTGACAAAGTTGCTACAAGAAATGCTTACTAATGGCGAAAGGGTAGTAAAGGAAACTCATGATGAGAACAAAATAAATGTTAATCATGATTTCATAGACTCTAACGTTGGATTGAAGACCCACCATGTTCCAAAGATCTATATGAGGATGTTTGATGGCAAGGATCCCTAACATGGATACTATATATGGAGCAATATTTTGATCTCCATAATGTGCAAAACACACAAAAGGTGCGCATTGAAAATTTATATTTGGAACCAAATCAGTTTGTATGGTATCGATGGATTTTCTCTCGTAAACAAATTTTCACTTGGGAAATTTTTACAGAATAAATGACAACACATTATGAGGATACAAAAAGAAACACCTCTTTTAGCCAATTGATAAATCTCAAACAAAATGGTTCAATGATGGAGCACACTAAGGACTTCCAAAAATTGAATATAAGGGTAAAATATATTCCATAGGAGCATAGGATTTATGTGTTCATGGGAACTTTAAAGGATAACATCCAACATGAGGTTCGCCTTTGGGAACCTGATTCATTGGAGAAGGAATTCATGTTGGAAATAAAAATGGAAAGAAAAATTATGGAAACAAGGAAGCCTACCACTCACAACTATAAATATGGAAGAGTTGTTGCCCCTCGCCTTCCACAACCTACAAGGTTGACACCACAACAATTGGAAGAAATAATAGCAAATGGCTTTGTTACAGTTGTGATAGAAAATACATTAAAGGTCATAATTGTGCTAAGAAGAAATTATTTTACATAGATTGTGAAGAGGAGGAAGAAAAGGAACAATAAATGTCAAAAGAAGAAGATATGCAACATGAACAAACCCTAGAGAAAGAAGAAATGAATCCAACCATATCTTGTAATGCATTGGTCGGAATTACCACTCCTCAAACTATCAAGATAGAAGGACATATCAAGAAGAAAAAGGTAATAGTGTTGATTGATTCGGGCAATACCCATAATTTTATTTATTATAATATAGCCAATGAATTAAATTACTTCATATATCCAGCACCAAAGTGTCAAGTGATGGTTGCAAGTGGACGAACCATAAATTCTTTTGGAAAGTGTCATAATATCAAGCTATCCATGGGAGAATAAGTATTGAATAGCCCAATGCTTTCCATTCCAATGGGTGGTGTTGATGTTGTACTAGGAGTCCAGTGGCTACAATCTTTGGGTACAATAGCTTTTAATTTTCAAGAACTTTTCATGAATTTTTTTCGGAAGGAAAAGAAGTTGAATTAAAGGGTATCACATGGAAACTAGGAAAGATAATCAGCTCTAACGGAATGACAAAGCTTCTAAATAAATAACAACGAGGCGTAATTTCACAATTATGTTCGCTATAGGTTCCCACATCAAAATCATCTATTTCTCCAGATCTCCAAAAAGCCTTGGACAATCATTCCAAGGTATTTGAGACTCCCAAAGGCCTCCCACCTATTCGTGATCATGATCATGCTATTCATTTGACCCCAGGAAGTGTTCCTCGAAACATCAGGCCTTACAGATATCCCTATGCTCAAAAGAGTGAAATTGAACGTATGGTTGCAGAAATGCTAGAGGTTGGTATAATTCAACCTATTCAAAGTTCTTTCTCTACTCCAGTAGTATTGGTTCACAAGAAGGATGGATTATGGTGTATGTGTCCAGATTATAGGGAGATCAACAAGCTCACTATTAAAGATAAATTTCACATTCTTGTCATTGATGAATTATTGGATGAATTGCATGGATCAATTTACTTCACCAAGTTGGATCTTCGTTCAAGATGTCATCAAATCATAATGAAAACTGAAGACATTCCAAAAACAACATTTAGAACTCATGAGGGTCATTATGAATTTTTGGTCATGTCTTTTGGCCTTACCAGTGCATCTTCTACATTTCAAGGTTTGATGAATTCCATTTTCAAACCCTTCCTCAGAAAATTTGTGTCAGTATTTTTTTGATGATATACTAATCTACAGCAAGTCTTGGAAGGATCATGTTCAACATGTTGACAAGGTGCTCAAACAATTGGAGGAGAAACAATTATATGCAAAAATCTCCAAATGTTTCTTTGGAGTACAAGAGGTGGAGTATTTTGGTACTCAGTTAGCTCATAGCTCATCTTATCATCCTCAATCTGATGGGAAAATAGAGATAGTGAACAAATGTTTGGAAGGATATCTTTGTTGCTTTGTGTCTGATAAACAGACATCATGGGTCAAGTGGTTGCCTCTGGCTGAATGGTGGTATAACACTTCCTTCCATACTGCAGAGAATGACCCCATTTATGTTAGTTTATGGATATCATCCATTGTCCATCACATCATCTTTAAAAGAAAATTCTAAGGTTCAAGAAGTGGAAGATCACATCGAGCATCAACAACAAGTTCTCAAACTCTTAAAGGATAACCTCACTTTGGCGCAGAATAGAATGAAACAACAGGAAGATTAACATCACAGTGAAAGAAATTTTGATGTAGGTGATTAGGTATTTCTACGACTACAATCATACAAACAAATGTCCCTCAAGCAAGCTAAGAAGGATAATAAATTATCACCAAAGTATTATGATCTATATAAGGTGTTACAAAAGATTGGTACTATGGCATACAAATTGGAGCTTCCTACATCTTCCTGAGTGCACCCAGTTTTCCATGTTTCATGCTTAAAGAAGGTTATAGGTGAGAAGATACCAATTCAAACAATATTGCCAAAACTTGAAGAGGGAGGAAAAATCATATTGGAACCGGAAGCAGTCACAAAAATAAGAAATCGACAGCGATGAAATCAATCAATTTTAGAGTATCTCATCAAGTGGAAGAACTTACCCACTGAAGATTCCACTTGGGAGAATGATAATTTTATGCAAAAGCATCGAAAACTACTCAAGCGTTGAGAAAAACACTTTTTGAATGAGAGGGGCATGTTAGGTCCCTATACTACTAGTGTAACCCCTTATTGTTATTAGTGCAACCCCCTTATTGTATTATTGTGCCCATATAGTCCCCGTGTTGTTATTATTAAGCCCCATCGAAGCTCATTATTGTTATTGTTGTGCCCCTACAATATTATTGTTATGTAGGCTCTGATTGTATTGGGACCCCTTAGACTCCTATATATAGATGGGAGGTCTTGTCATTTGTATCATCCAAGAATTGTTCATTTGTGTAGTGTAAAGGAGGTTGCCCCCTCGAAGAGGTTGATTTTGAATTCGTTAATCTATCTTTTCTATCTTTTTGTGAGTTGGTTTCATAACAGAGTTGCAGTTTGGCAACCTACATTGAGGAGAACCTAGTGGGAAAACCCCCTCAAAATTGATCGCTATGAACAACATGGGAAATTAGAGGCTACATATTGACATGGAAATAAACCAATATAGATCCATCTTATGTCCGGATGAGCATGGCATCAAATTTCTTTGGGTGTAAATTTATTTTGACAAAAAACATATTAGGATCAAATTTTAAAATACCAAGGCCACTTCAAACTTTTTAACCATAAAGACTTTTTTTTTCAATAGCTTTATATGATATATAAATAAGTATTTTAAAACAATATATAATAACTTTATATGATAGATAAATAAGTTTTTTAAAACAATATATAAAATATACATAGTTGACATTAAAATATTTAAAAAAAAAAAACTTATTTTTTTCAATTGCTTTATATGATATATAAATAACTTTTTTAAAACAATATATAATAGCTTTAAATGATATATAAATAATATTAAAATATTTTACATAACATTAGAAATTTTATTAGGGTACTATTAGCGCTTGGAATTCACCTAGGCTGAGATAGACAAACTCTCAAGGCTACATCAAACCATTTCACCTCGTAGCTAGCCCTACGAGGTATGAGAAGGCTCTCTCGAGTCAGATTCGGTAGATCTTTCAATAGGATAAGCTGACCAATTAGGGATAAAGATTTTAGGCTAGTAAATTGATAAGGGAGGTTGATTTAAAGATTTTTGGGCTTTTTGGTGGCAATTTGGAGGGAGTGCAATTCAGGGTGCGGGGATTGGGCTCAGTTTTTGCAGGGGGATCTTTGGGGCAAGGTAGGAGTGAGTGCTGATGCCTTAATCTGAGATGGAGGATCAGGAATGATAGAGGAGGAGCTAAAGAGGGCAAACAACAACTTTGAATCCTCTTTAGACAGTGGAAAACATAGATATTGAACAAAATTAAAAGCTGAGCATGGCATGCATGAATTCAAACTTTATCACTTCATCTGTTCAATTAGCAGCAAAGAAAGAGATGGAACACATAAACACACTTACAATAACATGTAGAGAACACACCATCAACACAACAATCCACAAGAATCCACAATGATGTCTGCAAAACCCTGGCCTTCCTTTTCCTTAAATTGCAGTAATAGATGTACAATATGCAATAATACTTCCTCCCACAAGAGTCCAACCATGAAAATGAGCAAGAGAAGGCATAATATAGACCATCTAACTCCTTTCCCCACCTCTAGGGGTCGAGCTCAGCTTCCTAGGAGCAGTTTGAACTAATTCTAAACTTAGCACTAGATAATAGGCAGTCAAAACAACTTGCCTCTAAAACTTAGCTAACTCATCCATGCATTAAATATTCACTATTTACATCAAGGAAGCTTCTAGAAGGGTTAAGAGAGATTAAATCTATCAATGTGCCATGAAAATTATCCATACATCCATCATTTACAAGTACAAATGATTAACCAAGGTAAAAACTGAGTTTTGCAGGCCGAAAAGTCAAAACTGGCAATTTTCAGCTCGAGTGGTCGCGCCCCCTGCTCGAGTGGTCGCGCCCCTTTGCAGCACTTTTTGAGTGGGTTCCAGTTGTCCAAATCAAGTGCAAGATGGCTCATTGGAAAGCTCTATGTGTCTACTTTCCATCCCAAGTGGAATTTCTAGATCTGGAGTTGATTTGACCCCTCAAAAGTCAATTCTCCCAAGGTCACTTTCTGCAACTCAAAAAGTGGGCAGAAAGTCAAAATTTTGATGTATTTTGAGCTTTTGGAGGCCCAAATCTCAAAATCAAGTTGACCCCAAGTATAGGTAATTCTAGTTTTTGCATGCCCTTTCCAAAAATGTCAACTTTTTGTGATTCTGAGCAGTCCTCCCGAGTGGTCGCGCGGGGGGTGAGACCACTCCATAGGCAAAAACCTGTAAATTTCCAAAAAAATTCCAAAATGCTCCAAAACTCTCAAATTTTTTTGATTTTGCTGTTGGATGAAGGCTAATGAGTACCATGCTGAGTGAGGGATGCCTCAGCCAAGATACAGAGTGGTTTTGTCCTTTTCTTCTTCTTCTGGGCCTCTGACAGCTTCCTTCGGAGAATTTTCATTTTAGCCTTGCAAACATGCAATCTTGCCCAATAGTGTGTTTTCATGTTGCGTAGCAGCTCTTTGTCATGATTTTCCTTCTCCAACAATCTCTCCAAGTGTGCATTCACACGGATAAGCATGGACTCCCGGTCAGCAGGCAATGGGTCACCGGGCCTCCTACGGTTCAAAGTTCGATCATTGCGGATCCTCCATAGCTCATCAAGTTCTTTTTCTTCTTCTAATTGTTTGGTGCGCTGTTCTAGATAAGTGATGGTCCATTGAGCCATTTGGAGCTTTTGCTGCAACACGAGGTTCTCCTCCTCTCTCTGCCTGATAATCTCATAAAAATCTGAAGAAGGAGAGCGGGCATCACGACCAATGAAATCATCATGTGTATCACTAGCTCTCTCATCCTCAATCATGGGCTACTTGCCCTCCCGTACTGCCTCTGCTGATGAAGAATGCGAGGCCCCTTCCACCTGGTGTGGAGAAAATACTCGTCGAGCTGCTGCAAATAAGGTCCTAGGACCTCTCCGATAGGTGACCCGAGGTGAAGAAGCCACATGTCTCAGAACAATAATCTCGGGCTGGTGTGATGGACCTCCCACCTCATGAATGACCTCTGGCTCTGGCTGTGGCTGTGGCTGTGGCTGTGTGAAGAACTCACGGGAGATAAAATCTGCCCAAGAAATGCCCTGCTGGCTCAGCTAATGGGAAACAATCAGCTGGATGAGACCATGATGACACAAGCTCCTAAGCTGCTGAGCTGGGGACTGCCTCTGAAACACGGACACCATCCTCTGAATATCCTGGAAGAAGTATACCGGGATGTTCATCATCCTCACTCGGGTAAAGTGCATCAACAGGCGAATGTGACAAGCAAAGACTCATGAAGACCTTCCCTCACATGTGAAGTAATGCATGATAAGCCGCATGATCGGAGCATACTCCTCTCGGAGGAATCTGAAAGGAAATTTCCCTGACAAGTTGTGTATGTATGTTGGCCTGACATATGGCTCAAAGTAAACAAAATCCAGCCACTTGCGCTTTGGCCACACCTCACCCACATTGGGTATCCCGGTAGCCAGTGAAATAGCCTCTGGAGAAAACACAAAATTCACCCCTGCAAGGGTGACCTGCCCGTCATGAAGGTGTAAAACAAATAACCGGGCCAGCTCCCTATGATGTTGAATCTGTGCAAGCCTCTCGCAAAACTGATAGCATGACATGTACTGAAAGCCAGTCACTGCTAATGGGCAAGCCTGCAACTCTGCCAAGGATGTGGGCTCTTCTCTCTTGTGGTGACCACCCTTGCCACCCTTATGAGGCCTCCGCTGTGTCTCAACCTCCGTGGATGAAGATCGGTCATCACCTTGCTCATTAGTTTCAGTGGTTGACATGATGTTATTGAGCAAGGTGGAACAAATAAGCCAAGATGACTGCTGCCCTGCCTGCAAAAATGCTGAGAAGTATGCTGTTTTCAAGGGGAAAAATCATGAGGGAAATGTTAGGGGAGGGAATTTACATAAGGAAAGGGAAAATATATATAAACAACAGGGAACTTTGAAGGAAATAATCACATAATGTCAAATATGTCATTCTATCTCTCATCATTTGCAAATAAATACTTTATTAGGGAAAATAGGTGTTATGGTCACCAAGGGAAAGGACAATATAAATTTTCATCATGGAAGGAATGAGGGTATGATCATCAGGGTATGAGGTAGCATCAACCACAAGCAATTAACAGGCTGCTCCCTTTTTATTTTGTCTTTGAATGCCTTTCATGAGCATACTTTGTTTTTTCAACATTTAAAATGGCCATTGATGCTTAATGGGAAACAGGGATCTTTACTTATTTGATCATAGGGGAGGGGAAGGGTTTTTATGACAGTTTGAAAGGGAAAAGGGATATTTTGTATCAAGGGTATTAGGGAGATGGAGGGAGAAAGGAAATTAGGATTTTGGGACTGGGGAACACATTAACAATCTCTGCCAACTATACTTTATAACAGCAGTTCCTTTAACAATGCTGGCAGCTTCATGAATGCTTTTTGTCATAGGTGAAATAAGGTTTCATTTACATGCTTTGACAAAGGGAAAGGGATTTCAATTGCATAGGAACTTTTAGGAAGAGATAGAGCAATTGAATTAGGGTTTTGGTGAAGGGAAGGGTAGAAAAACAGAGTTTTGGGATTAGGGAGATGTATCATGCCCTTGTGCAAACCCTAGCACAGCAAACTGTTCATTTTGACCACTAGTACATTGATAAACTTTGTCATGAACACTCCCACAGCTATCTAACCTCTGATATTTATACAGCAACATATCCTTTTTTGCTCATGTCTTTTACTAGGCTATGCATAATTACATTACTCTGTTTTTTTTTATGATATTCATGTGCATGCCTCTTGCCATCATATTTTTTCTTTTCAAAATGTTTCTTTTCATTTTTTGCTGTGTTTTTTACATATATATTTGTTGTATGACATAGTACTAGGGTTTGGGTAAGTTTGTATGGGAGAAATTAGGATTTGAATAGGGTTTTAGGGAGGGATTGGGTTTTGTTTTAGGAAAGTGAACTGGGGTTTAGCATTACTTGCAAATGAGATTGAATAAATTAACACTCTGACATTTATGCATAATGATGGGAAACCATGGAGGGAAATGAAGGAATAAAAAACCTTGAAGAACAAACAATAACCCTAGCATAATGCTTGCAAAACAAACAATCACTTAACCTATCTTTTCATTAATTTCTCATGATAAAAATGACCATAATCATCCATTGAATCCATGGCACAATCATTAACAATGCAAGGGAGGCCTACCTCAGAGAATTCACGAGCAATCACAAAAATTTTTGAAGTTTTGATGCGTTCTGGAGCAAGCTGGCCGAGTGGTCGCGCACCAGTCTCGAGTGGTCACGCCCCCCTCGAGTGGTCGCGCCCGACCAAATTAACACAGGGAAATGTTGCTGGAGTGGTCGCGCACCTCCCAGGTGGTCGCGCACCCTGGTGGAGTGGTCGTGCACCCTCAAAAAGCCTGAAAACTGCTAAAACTTACCAAATTCGCCCTCTTGCCTCTCTCCTTGTGTTTTCTTGCCTTCAAATGCACAATGAGTCTCTTTTGAGAGGGAATTGGCCTTTATATGCTCACATTTGAAAAAATTAACTTGAAAAACCCACTTTATAATGTTTTCACTTTTGCATTCTTTTTAACACTATTTTTGAGTTGATTTTGTCCTGAAATTAGCTTTTTGAGGCGTTTGACTCCGTTCTTTTTGCAGGTTGACCATCTGATGGACTGTGGCGAATGAACCAAGGTTGTTGCCGGCACTTTTGAAAACTTTTGAAAATTTCTTTATTTTTACAAATTTCTCATGACCTTGAACTTAAAAACAGGGTTTTTAAATCCAAGGCATTAAATGACCTGTAGCTGATGAAAATAACAATGAAACATATGTACATACCTCCTTCTGGCTTGCTGGGTACTCACTGAACTTGAACTCATGACCTTGCAGTGATTTTGACTCAAAACCCTAGACCTAAGACCTGGGACCTCAAGACAAAAATAAAAACAAACATGACTCAATTTCATTGTGGTATGACCTGATCCAGCAAAGCCAAGAAGGGAACAAAGACCAGCCCTCCATTCAGTTTTATGGCATGCCTAGCGGGATGCAAAACTGACACTAATGAGACTCCTACCTATGCATATGCAAAGAGCTATTGATCACTGATGGAGGGCTCAAGACCGACACTAACAGGTACATTAATATGGTTTTTTTTGTTATTAGAATATTTTTAAGTATGCTAATTCATATTAAAATATTTTATTGATAATCCACTTTGAACATTTTATTATATATTTCACTTTTAAGAAAGAGACATGTCAACTTCTTCTTGAGCATGGACGGAATTACACATGGCCCTCATACTGGGTTGTACAATGAGCCTCTCCGCTCAACAAGGTTGGCAATTCTAACCTTATGACACAACAAGTAACAAACGCACTTCTAAAAAATGATAGAACGAATAATGTTTTCTCTATCAAGGTTGTCCTTAGACATTTAAATGAAAGTGTATATGTGTTGGTTGTAGTAGCATCAACTCTTCTAACCTTTAGACTTATAATTCTTGATAATGTTAGCAATTGGAAAGTTTTCGAGAATAATACGTAGGTTGTTAGATTTTTTACAACTTTACAAGAATTTTCTTGTCACATTAATTGGTAAAGAAGATTTAGGGCAATTTATCATGCAATTGAAAGAAATCAAATTCCAAAGGAACCCATTCCTTTACAAAAACTATTTAATCAAAAATGATAAGGTAAAAAGTATTGGATTTGAACTACACCTTAATCTAATTTGCATTAGAAGCATTGTAATGTTGAGGAAGGAGATGAAGATATCAAGGCTTGCAAAGGAGATGTCATCAAGGAGATGGGAGTAAGCTTTTCTAACAAAACCAAACGACATGTACTCCAATCTTGCACCAATTATTCAAAAAGTGTTACAGAAGATGTTGGATGTAAGAATCATTGTTCCTAACAAAAATTCATCCTTGGATGCAATAATCATGGTTCCTAGCAAAGATTCATCTTGGTTCGCAAGTAAATCTTGATGGGAAAATAACATTGTGTTGACTTCATAAATTTGAACTCGTGATCTCCTAAATACAACTATCACTTTCCTGTCTTTATGTTTTCTTAGGATTACAAGATCAAGGATCACCACCACATATGGGTCACAAAACCCACTTATTCTAATTAATTTTAACATGGTTTTAGTTGTTTGGGGTATTGAGATTCATTGTATCTCCAATTTTTTCTTCTAATTTTTTTTTATAACATCGCTTTATTGACATTAATCAAATGTTGTATTAACATGTTAGGAAATTCTTCTTTTGAATTTACCTAATGTTATCACATTTGTTCCTTATTTCTTTAACATCGATATATCAATGCTAATACTTCAAATATTCAATTTTCATATTTCAAATTAAAAAATTAAAAATTACCACAAATATTTCATTGAGTGTTTTTCAACAATATATTGCTCTAAAGGTTGTGGAGGCGGCGTAGTGGTAAAGTCGGCCTCGTCATGACGGACCGGTCTTGTGTTCGATCCCGAGCAAGGTCGTAGCTCGTCGTGCGAGTAGTTAGTCTAAACCGGGCCAAGCCCACTACCTTTAAAGGTCGTGGAGGCGGCGTAGTGGTAAAGTCGGCCTCGTCATGACGGACCGGTCTTGTGTTCGATCCCGAGCAAGGTCGTAGCTCGTCGTGCGAGTAGTTAGTCTAAACCGGGCCAAGCCCACTACCTTTTGCCCACGGGGCTTTGGATTGATGGTGAATGGGTGCGCTGTTAAGGCACTCCTTGCGATAGGTCACTGGTTCAATTCCCCGTGGGTGCTTAGTTTAGTTTTAACCTAGAAAAAAAAAAAAAAAACAATATATTGCTCTCCTAAAATAGAGTCTGTATATGAAAAGGAAATGAGCATTTGAATTTAGAATCTCAAAGACCTTACATTGTTTTTTCTTAATAAAACTTTCTAAAAATAATTAAAGAAAGACGAAGAATTCAATACATCACAAACATATTTTTTATCATAATATAAATCAAATGACATCTTTAAGTCCAATTTATGCACTTATCAACATCGTCCTCTTCCTAATTTCACAAATTAAAAATACTTTATTTCTCAACAAAAACCCCTACTTTGGCAAAACCTATCATTTTTTCATTTTATTTTCTTATATTTTCCTATCGAAGCGTCTTAAAGAAGAGTAATTAGCTTGTGGATAGTGGTTTTTCAATCCATGGAGGTAATATCCTCCCTGATTTTCCTATTCTTGTTATAGAATTTTGTATGGAATTTAATTTCCATGGCTTAAAGATGTTTATATCTTACATTTCATTGGTTTTGTTACAGTGAAAGGATTACCTCTTCGCTTTTATTAGTAGTCAGTCATTTTTTTTATTAGTTTTTTTAATTACTGTTAAGTTTTATAGTCATTTGTTCCAAGGGGCAATTGAATTGGTTATCAAAGTAATGTGAAATTTGTGAAAACTAAGAGATCTAAGATTCAAATCCTCTCGGTTGTGTCCCAGTCTACGGAGAGGAAGACAGGTCATAGACCCCAGAGATTTACTAGTAGCTACATGTCAAGTGGGTTGTTAGGTTCCTTTGGGATAAAAGTTGCATAGGCATCTCTCTTATATTTTCAATTCCTTATTGCGCCAAAAGAGGTGCATTCTACAGCGGAGTATGAGAGTGATGTGAGACCCTAGAGGTTTACTAGTAGCTACATGTCAAGTGGGTTGTTGGGTTCCTCTAGGATAAAAGTTTCATAGGCATCTCTCCTATATTTTCAATTCCTTATTGCGCCAAAAGAGTTACATTCTACACCCGAGTATGAGACTGATGTGTGATTTCGTTCATGTTCAACATGTAGTTGACATGTGTCCTTTTTAAAATAAAAACAAAATATGTTCTAAATTAATTTAAAAAACAAAAATAAAAAATACACATATTTGGTTAATTTTATTTAAAAGTATTATAAAATATTAATAATGGCACTCTCTCATTATGTTGGCTTTGTTGTTGTTATTGTTACAACCCACTCTAAAAAGATGTGATAAAAATAAATTTTGCTCTCACTCTCTGCATAAATAAAATATTTTGATGTCCATGTGAAATAAAATAATCTTATATTAACTTTAAAGTGAAATAAAATATTAGATTTAAGACTTTTGTAATCCATATTGTAGATAAATGTCTTTCGGATTAATCACATTATTAGGATTTGGTAAAAAAAAAAAGATGTTTCTAACCAACTAATATGGTTCATCCTCGGGACAAAGTGAGAAAATCAGTCAATCTTCAAGAATAAATAGCATGGATGCATCATTGCAATCGTTGGTGATTAGTTAATCAAGAAAAATTCTAAAATGGCAGTAAGGAATTATTTATTAAAATATTAAAATTTTAGCTATAAAATAGCAGTTAGGAAGCATAATTATATATATTAATAATGAATAATAATACTATATGGGTCAAGAATTAGTTACAAATATTATTTATATATAAAAAAGTTGTCAAGAATAGGTCTTAAATTAATTCAGGGTTAAGAATGAGTTATAACTATTAAAAATAGTTGTCAGGGGTTTATATAACCCAATTAATTAAAATATTAAATAATAATAAGGTTAAGAGTTAGTTCCAAAATATTATTTATTTATCATTAGGATCAAATCCTAATGATTTGATTAATCCAAAAGACATTTATCTGAAATAAAATAATTAAAAGTAAAAGAAATGTGATATTTTCACTTTTACTTTTAAATATTCTTATACCTTTTAAAATATTTGGCTACAAAACTTAAATAGACTATTTTAATATTTATGTTAATTAAATAAATTATTTAAATATCTATATTAATTACTTTATTTAAATATTAATTATTTATTTTGAAGGCTTCTTATTTCAACTTAAGGTGGACCAGGGTGGATAAGGATCTGTTGATTTTTTTTTTATTTTTTTTTAATTCACGGCCTAGATTGATTCTCAAAAAGTATGCTCGGCATATGCTTAGTCTTAATGTTTATCAACCACCAATTTCCTAGGAATTTGAGATTATTCCAATTTTAATAAGTTCCTCCATGATAAGTGCCTCATTATTATTTATAACATTCATTTATATATAAGCAAATTTTATTTAGCAAAATGGTTCATTACTTTTAATAAATTTAAACTAGCAATTGCGCCACATGTTGCAATGGGAACGCGTAAAGCAAGAGCGTAGGAAAGAGTAGCATAGAGGACCACATGATATAGGAGAGGACATTGTTTAAAAAGAGAATAATGGAATCAAGTGAGAGCTAGAATAGTGATCTGCTTTCACCAACCCTGGTGGCCTCTTATGGCAAGCTTATTTAGATTTGATCTCATCGAAAAGTGAAATGTTTCAATCTTGCAAAATGATAGGTTATATTTCTAAGAGCCTTTGACATACCATGGAAATCAAAAATCACTCATTTTAGTAGGACTTACCTCCCAAATTTCACTGCCGAAATGTGCTTCAAGTGTGTCCAGATTGTTTATATAGTTCCTTCAAATAATATTGAGTCTTGTGGGATAATTCTTAGTTTGTATCTTAAATCATGGAGTCGAATCTTTGAGATGTCAACTCCATAAATGAAAATTCTCCCTCCTGTCGGTTCTACAATACGAATTAGTACTTGAAGTGTGAATTTGCCACTACTAGACTGTTCAATTATCCCAATCTTCTCTCCTCTAGGAAATTCACATGTGATACCTCTAAATACAAATGGAAAATGTGGTCCATATCAAACCTAATTTCATGTCCATGATAAAGTCAAATTCTTAGTAGCATAAGATTTCTCTTAATTATTAATATTTAAATTGGTGGGGTTGGGTACATTCTTTTGAGCATACACTTATTCTTGAATGTGAGGTTTTTGATATACATGCCTTTAGACTTACTAACTAAAATTCCCACGTTTAATATGTCTATGATGAACATATAAAGATTTGGGACTACCTCCTACTCTTCAAATTTAGTATGCAAAAGTGAATTTAGTCTTTTTAAAGAAACCCATTCTTAGATTTTTTTGCTTTGAAACTTCTTCGGGGAGCCTTTACTCATGGGTTCATTCAAGTAGGTAATATTATTAATTCAAATATATATGCATTATTTTTCTTTTCTTAAGAAAATTTACACTTCAATATTGATTGACTTACTTCCATTTAGGAATTCTCCATACATTCCCTTATCTCGCAATCCAAAGTGGTCCTCTTCAGTTATATTTCTTCAAGTGGTGTTTAGCATAACATATCTCTCTTGAGAATGTTGTATTTCCCTTTATTTCCCCTTCAAATTTCTTATAGGACCACCCTTGCTTACGTAGATAAATTAACCCATCGATATTTAGCATTTATCATATACCTAGACATACAACCTTCCTTTCATTAATTCCCTAGCGTGGTGACCCTTACTATGTTTTGGTCCCCATTCCATTCAATCATCCATATGATTAGGAGTTTATTAAGTCTACATCCTAGGGTTGAGCCTCATGCATGTCATTCAATCATCCACATGATTAGGAGTTTATTCAGGCTACATCCTAGGGTTGAGCCTCATGCATCACTTCTCAGTGTGTTCATAGCCTTAACCTATAGATTCCCACACTATTGGTCAATATTTGTTGGATTATCACATATCACAAGCCATTCACTTCATCCATATTGTGATGATTTCTTTATTTTCATACTACCATTAATCCACTCATAAGGAGATCTCCATCTATGCCCATACCCTTGTCTACTTCCATTTTTAGTTTTCTCCTCATCATTACATTCATCTAAATTCTCAATGAGGCATTTAAGTCCTCATTTTTCCTTTATTTACCCATTAACTGTGTCTCTTGACATTCAAATGATCTTTTGGTGGGACTTTCATCTTCATTTTACCCCTTTGCAAGTACTAGGAAAACCTTGTGCTTATTTCATGCATAGTATGACAAATTGGGGCCTGAAGATTTCTGGGAGCATTTTGAGTCATTTTCTTAAGGGGTAAAATATTGTTGCTTTAGTACAACACCTTTTACTTATAAAAATTCCTCAATCCTAATGAAGAGCATTTTCATAAATCCTTTGGAGTTAAGTTGTTGTGCATTACCTTGATTTTCAACATATTCTGGAACATTAGCCTCATTGGAATCTCCCTCAAATAACATCTGATAAAAAAATAAACTCTAGTAAAGAAACAAAATTGCATAAAAATTTTACTTTTTTTTCTATGCTATTGTTTCCTATGTCATTGGAATCTCCCTCAAATAACATCTGATAATAAAAAAACTGCAGTGAAGAAACAAAATTGCATAAAAAATTTACTTGGAATCTCCCTCAAATAACATCTGATAAAAAATAAACTCCAGTAAAGAAACAAAATTGCATAAAAAAATTATTTTTGTTTCCATGCTATTGTTTCCTATGCTACCGTGTTTACTTTGCAACATGTGGTGCAATTGCTAGTAAATAAAAAATTGAAATTAATATAAAGCCCCATGCCTGTAAACATTTAAATGTTGGCTCAATTAATAATAAAAAATTATAGTTAAAGTCAATTTGTTATATATTGATTTTGTTATTAACTTGTGAATAGGTTTTGTTATAATACCGTGGTTTATCAATACCACATGCCCAAAAACCATAACTTATTTCACAATCAAAATATTTTATAACAATATGACGTGATTCTTAACCATGGATATTCACCCCCACATTAATATGGATATTATTAAAATGTAAATAGACTTTGTTACAATACCATGGGTCAATACCGTGGCTTATCAATACAACATGTCCAAAAAACATAACTTATTTCACAGTCAATTATTTTATAAATATGTTATTTTAATTTAATTTTATAACATTTTTTAATTAAATCTAAAAGGAAAAATGTTATAATTACTTTTGAGATTTATCTAAACCCTCTATCCTCACTACTACTAAAAAGATTCCCATAGAAATTAAATCAAAGTTATAGTAAAATTAAAAATGAGAATACTATTATATCTCAAGGTGAAATTTATATAACATAAATAATATTATTGCGAACTCACATAGATCCATCTTAACTAAGGATCGAAGCAATGAGAGCCAGCAAATTGGCTAACAATAATAAAGGAAAGATAGTGCATGATAGTTTTAAGTTTTCATTATTGTATTTTCTTTGACTTGATTGATCAAAAATATAGGTTTAATATTTTACGACCAATTGAGTTTTTTTTTTTTTTAGATACACAATATCATGGAATCAAATTTAAAATTTAAAGAGAGGGGGGAGAGAGATAGTGACAATGCTGGAGGGAAAAGAGAGAGGGAGTGTGAGAGTGATGGGTGAGAGAGAGAGAGAGGGAGGTGGGAGAGCAAGGGAGAGAGAGGAAGGAAGAGAGAGAGAGAAGGGGAGATGGAAAGAGAGAGAGAGAGAGAAGGGGAAGGGAAAGAGATAGAGAGTGATGGGTGAGAGAGAGAGAGAGAGGTGGGAGAGAGAGAGATAAGGGGAGATGGAGAGAGAGAGAGAGAAGGGGAGAGAGAGAGAGAGAGAGAGAGAGAGAGAAGGGGAGAGGGAAAGAGAGGGAAAGAGAGAGAGATGGAGTTGGGTGGGGGGAGAGAGGGAGGGAAAAAAAAAGACATAAAGAGATAGAAGTGGAGAGGGAGAGGAAGTGACAGGGGAGAGATGGCGAGAGAATGAAGGAGAGAGGAGAGGAGGGAAGAGAGAGAAGAGGAGAGGAGAGAGATAGGGAGGGAGGGGGAAGAGAGAGAGAAGGAGACACATAGGTGGAGGCGAGAGAAAGAAGAAGAGTGGGAGGGAGATAGTGACAGAGTTAGAGTGATGGGTTGGAGTTAGAGTGATGGGTGGGCGGGGTTGTACTGAGGTGAGAAAGAATCATAGAGAGAGGATGAAAGAGAGAGAAGGGGAGAGAGAGAGAGAATGAGAGAGAGATGGAGTTGGAGGGAGAGAAGAAGAAAGGCATAGAGGGATAAAGGTGGAGAGAGAGATGGATTGACAAGGGAGAGACAGAGAGAGGGTGAGGGAGAGAGGAGAGCAGGAGGGGAGAGAGAGGGAGAGAATGGCAAGAGAGAGAGAGAGAAGGAGAAGTGAGGGAGAGGGGGAGAGAAAGAGGGAGGGAGATAGAGAAGGAATAAGGAAGAGACACAGATACAAATATATATATATATAACCAACCTAGATCCATCTTAACCCCAGATGTATCAAGCATCGAGAGGGATCAAATATCTCGAGGTGCAAACCTTTCTTAAATTTTTGCACTCAAAAAAAAAGTTTGCACCTCGAGAGATTTGATCCCTCTCGGCACATGTTCTACACTCAAAAAAGAGGTTTACACCTCGATATTTGATCCCTCTCTATCAAGCATCGAAAGGGATCAAATATCTCGAGGTGAAAACCTTTCCTCAAGTTTTGCACTCAAAAAAAAGATTTGCACCTCAAGAGATTTGATCTCTCTCAACGCATGTTTGGCACTCAAAAAAGAGTTTTGCACCTCGAGATTTGATCCATTTCTGCCTTGATAAATCCAGAGTTAAGATGGATCTAGACTAGTATAATTATGTTTTTTTTATGTGTTTTGAAAAATAAAGTTATCAAATCTTTACATCCATTATAAAATTTGATGGAGTTGGAGGGAGAGAAGAAGAAAGACATAGAGGGATAAAGGTGGAGAGAGAGATGGATTGACAAGGGAGAGACAGAGAGAGGGTGAGTGAGAGAGGGAGAGAATGGCAAGAGAGAGAGAGAGAAGGAGAAGTGAGGGAGAGGGGGAGAGAAAGAGGGAGGGAGATAGAGAAAGAATAAGGAAGAGACACAGATACAAATATATATATCTATATATATATATATATATATATATATATAGATATATATAACCAACCTAGATCCATCTTAACCCCAGATGTATCAAGCATCGAGAGGGATCAAATATCTCCAGGTGCAAACCTTTCTTCAATTTTTGCACTCAAAAAAAAAGTTTGCACCTCGAGAGATTTGATCCCTCTCAGCACATGTTCTGCACTCAAAAAAGAGGTTTACACCTCGATATTTGATCCCTCTCTATCAAGCATCGAAAGGGATCAAATATCTCGAGGTGAAAACCTTTCCTCAAGTTTTGCACTCAAAAAAAAGATTTGCACCTCAAGAGATTTGATCTCTCTCAGCGCATGTTTGGCACTCAAAAAAGAGTTTTGCACCTCGAGATATGATCCATTTCTGCCTTGATAAATCCAGAGTTAAGATGGATCTAGACTAGTATAATTATGTTTTTTTTATTTGTTTTGAAAAATAAAATTATCAAATCTTTACATCCATTATAAAATTTGTACTAACATGTGTTAAAACGATCATGTCTTCAAATGTGTTAAAATGTTAGCAAATGTGTTAAAAATTTTAAAAGGGAAAATAAGATATATGTTATTCGGAAGAATGACAGGTGGTTAGTTTCAAATGAATAAAATGTGAATGTTTCATAAAATACACTTCAAAGTACTCTCAATAATTAGTGGTTAATAATTAGTTAAAGGACCAGAAAATTACATAATTCAAAAATAACAAATCCTTCTAGAAATAACTCGTTAATAAATACCATTATATTACTTAGGTACAAATGGAAATATCTATACAGTGGAAAACTACATATCCTATCATTTAGCATTATAATCGTATATAAGCTATACTGTCATCTAGTGCTCGATGGTAGCATATAAGCTTTATGGTAAGAAGAGCCACTTAAATTCTGGTACAATATTTAGATAAGATGGATTAAAACATACTGCCACTGATGAATATGCAAATTCATAAGTAGGCTAATAGTTTGTAATTGTGAGCATCAACATAAACTTGGCGAATCGCTGCAATGCAACCCAACACTCCCAAAATTGAAAAAACCACAGCTATGAGCGTGTCGATCCAGATTATCAAACTCCTCTCTGAAGGCTTGAACGTTAGGTTGTAAAAGGCTGCAGAAAAAACGAAGTCCAGAGGCATGAACCCAAATGCACCAATTACTGCAATTATGTCCGCACAAAATGGTAGCATCGTTGCAATCAAAGTAGCCACGCTTACGTAAACTGAGCGTAACAACAGTCTTGGTAACAGATTACGTAGAGAAAACCTTCCAATTCTCGCATCTCCCGATTTCGTCTCCAAAACTTCAAATGTAGGTTGTGAATATATCTGAAACATGACCTCCCTTCACTATCACATTGCCAACCACATAAGCAGGGGAGTTTATATATTATCATATATCTTCCAGCGAAACCAGAAAAGACAACCGAAACTAAAATCTAAAATCTTCAAGGGAGGATCGATAGAAAAACCTTCAAGCTCTGGCGCCCAAACTGAATTGCATCGGCGCCACTGTGATACGAGCCCATCTGGGTCCTATGCCAAAGAAGAAACACATCACCTATTTAATAGATGAAAACTCCATTCCAGGGTTCTAACAAATTAGAAAAGGGCCATGAATAACATGCTTAGAATGTCTTTGGCCATGTCTCTGAAACGGAGGTGGCGATTGCCTTCTTATTCCTGGCACTCCAACACAATGGATATGAGGTTCCATGAACCTGAGCTTAAATGATGCTTGATTTCTTGAATAATGATGCTTGATTTCTTGAATATTTGGAAATGGGATGGACATGGGCGCGGTTAAAAAATTGACCATGTTCTTCTCCATCCAATTCCCGAATATTCGAGAATCGGCAATCAACTTAAGAATGCCCATTAGATGAATTCCTAATTCCTAGATAAATACAACTCCTGCATCCAGATGATCCTTTGATTCAATATCACTTTTGCCATTTCTAAATCCTGAATCCACCGGACTCTGCATCGCTTCCCATCGTCATTGTTTCCCATCGTCATTGTTTGATGCGAAACCACCCAGAATCAATTGTTTATCACTTCCCACTCTCGGCACATTATCTTAGCTAATCTGATCAATTCGGCCACTCAATTATTAATATGGGAAAGCGGAGGTATTTATGAACGTACGAGTCAAGATGCAATTCAATTCAAGTGGAATCAGCAGAGACCTTTTATTCCCACGATTAGTGCGGGACTCTGTGCAGATTTTTTCGCTCCCTTGTCACGTAGCGGTCCATTCTAACACACAGCTTCACAACTGAGCTCAAGAATCCGGTTCCTCGTTGACAATATAATATATAATATGGGTTTATTAAACCTATTGTAGCTTGAAAATTCACAGTTCTTGGGAAACGCGTCAAAATCACATAAGTTAGTTCCAAATCTATCGATTTATTTTTTATGTGATTTTTTCTGAAAATATTTTTATTATTGGGATATCAAAATTAAAAAAACTCCAAACTTAATGACTGTAAAAGTAAAATGTTTAGCTTTAAAATAACTATAAAAATATTTAGATCTCAAAATTAATAGTTAATGATTTATGATAAATAAATACAATTTATTAAAAATATTTTTTATTTTAATTTCATGAGTAGAAAATAATGAATGGAAACAAATTTGAAATTTTGAAATTTAATAATTTCTCTATGGTCTTAACGTTTCAGAAAAATACAAAAAAATATAACATAAAAATTAATATTTTATAATAAATAATTAACATTAAATTAAAAACGTATTTTATTTAATTTTACAAGTAAAAATAATCAACCCAAACAAATTTAAAAATTCATAGATTAAAAAGGACAAATTTGAAAATTCATAGATTAAAAAGGTAATCCTAAAATTCATAGATTAAAAAGGACAAATTTGAAAATTCATAGATTAAAAAGGTAATCCTAGATTTTAGGAATACTGTTAAAAATTTAAACATAAAATTAACGCTTTTATCATGATAATAAAAAATTAAAAAAAAAAAAAAAAAAAAAAAAAAATTATAATTGAAAATTTTTTATTTAAATAAATTTTTAAAATGAGAAAATATTTTAAAATAATAAAATTAAACGATTTAATAATAATAATAAATTCTTTTTTTTTTCATAAAGAAAAGCACGAGGCAATATATACAACATGTTCTGATGGATCTCATAAGAAGACCGCATCCAAGAAACTGTATAAAGGAGCATTCAGCATGTTATCAGCCTAGATAAAGGAGACCTGAAGCATCACATAGGAGTCAATATATACAACATGTATAAAGGAGCATTCAGCATGTTCTCAGCCTAGAACCTGAGGCATCACATAGGAGCAAGACACAAACTTAAGGACACAATACAAAAATGGGCATATGACAAAAAGGAAACCAGTGCAACCTGATGAAAGCCCTCAGAAACCAGTCGAGGGCACAAAACCAAAATTAGTCTCCGCACATTTTGCAGTCAACGATAGAGAGCTGAGACAGAAGACATAACAAATATGGAGGAGATATTTGAATCCTCAAAGATTTTTAAGTTCCTCCATTTCCAAAGGCTCCATATAGTGATGGGAAGGATTTGGCGCTTGACAGCTTCTTGTCTTCCCCACCAGGCAAAAGTTGCATCAACAGAGATGAAGTTAAGGTGCGGAAAGGAAAAAAATGAAGCTAAATCATACCAGATTTGTTGGGAGACCATGCACTTGAAGAACAAATGATAGTTTGATTCCTCCTCCATCTTGCATAACACACATCTGCTGGGTCCATGCCAAGAACGCTTTCTCAAGGTTTCCCAAGATAAATTCTTGTTGTGAAAGACTAACCAAGAGAAAATGATCACTTTGAGGGGGCAGCCAAGTTTCCACCAGAACACTGGAAAAATCTGTCTAGCAGGCCTGTTTTTTTTGGAAATGAGATCCAAGTAGATGTCCTTTACAGTGGCATGAGAATTGGAGAGAGATAAAGACCATACCACATGGTCATCAATCCCGGCCCGCTTTAAGCCGCCCTGTTCGAGGGAGATTTTGAGGTTATCCCAGAGAAGAGACAAGGCATGTGGGATACCAAGATCACCTGCATTCTTGAGCGAAGGAGAGGGCCCTCTCCATTCCTCGATAACCCTTTTCCAAGTGAAAATACCAGATCTGTGGAGATAAAAAAGAAGAGGAGCAGGAACCTGTAAATTACCCCTGAAACCAGCAAAAGAGTCGAAACCAATGAGGATTTTCCGGCCAGAGAAAATCCTCCATTTAAGATTGTTAAGAAAGTATTGCTGAATTCTCCTGAAACAAAGCCAAATAGCAGACCCCTGCTTAATACCAATGGAACCAAACCTGAACCAGTATTCCAAGCTTCGTCCTTTCAGATACTTTTGGTGGATAATTTCACTCCAGGGATTTGTGTCAAAGATTCCTCTCCATAAGGATTTACAGACAAGAGCTTTTCCAAAAATCCTTATGTCCATCAGACCCCATCCGCCAAGTTTTTTTGGCAGGGATAAGAGATCCAGTTTTGTGAGATGGATTTTGCGTCTTTCAGCTTTAGCCCCCCAGATAAAATTGGCAGAGATCCTGTTGATGGCTTGGATAATACTGGCCGGAAGAAGAAAGAGGTGAGCCCAGTAGGTCGATAACTGCGTCAAGACCGATTGGGCAAGGACGACCCTGCCACCCAGAGATAGTGATCTGAATTCCCATAGAGAAATCTTGCTATAATATCGTTCAACAAGCCATCTCCAGTCATCCTTAATATAAGCCTTAGCTTTTAGGCGGAAACCCAGGTACTTGATTCCTCCAGACAAAAGTCTAGATTCAATACCGAAGAGTTGTGAGATCCAAGAAGTCAAGACCACATCTGTACCATTATGATACAGGGTCAATTTGGCTTTATTGATGGCAAGACCAGAGGCCCGCTGAAAGCGGTCAAGAATAGACTTGATGCACATCCATGTTACTTTGGTTAGCATAGCAAATAACAGAACGTCGTCTACAAACAGGTTATGAGAGATATGAATATGCTTACAGATCTTGACCGAAACATATTATTTTACCTCCACTGCACGGTTGATGAGTAAGCTCAAGAATTTATGGCCAAAATGAAAAGGAGGGGCGACAGAGGACAGCCCTGTCGAAGGCCCCTTTCCGCCCGAAAGAAAGGAGAAGGACAGCCATTTATCAAGATAACATAGTTGACATTTTCGATACAAGCCATAATCCATCGAATGGGGCCCGAATTCAGACCGATTTTTGCGAGGAGACTTTGTAGATATCCCCAGTCCAACACATCGAAAGCTTTCTGAAGGTCAATTTTCATAATAGCAGCATTAGAATTATGCACAGACATAGAATGTAAGCATTCTTGTGTACTGGCGACAGCATCATGAATATTTTGGCCCTTTAAAAAAGCATGTTGATTTGGAGAGAGACAAGAAGCGAGAGTCCCTTTAAGTCTTTCTGCTATAATCTTTGTAATAATCTTGAAAGTAATGTTGCAAAGAGAGATGGGTCTGAAGTCCAGAAAGGATTCAGGCTCATCCTTCTTGGGAATAAGAGCAATGAGAGTGGACGAGGTATGGCTGTGAATGTTGCCCGAAAGTCTAGAAGCTTCCACCATGCTAAGCAGATCCATTTTGAAAAGGTCAAAGAAATGAATCAGGAAGTCTATTGTCCATCCGTCAGGACCAGGGGATTTATCCTTCTTAAATGATTTCATAACCTTAAGAAGTTCATTTTTAGAAACTGGACAAAACAGAGCTTCGTTCTTTTCTTGGTCAAACATCTCTGGCACCAAGTCAATGGCCCATCTGATGTCGTTGAAAGCGATCTCGTCACTCCTGCCATATTGTTTCTTGAAGAAGCTTATGGCCTGTTTTGTAATATCCTCTTGGGAGACAGCATAACCACCCTTGTCATCCTTTATTTTCCATATGAAGTTCCTTGCTCGCCTTGCATTTGCATATTTATGGAAGAACTTCGTGTTTTTATCTCCTTCCTGCATCCATAAGGCTCTGCTTTTGAGCCTCCATTTGGCTTCGTCCTGTTTCAGCAAACAGTATTTCTCCTTCTCCAAGTTCCTAATACGGCACTTCCTCTCAAGAGAGCATGTGGAAAAGTCTGAAGATGCCAGCACCATGTCCAATTCATGTTGAATCCTTTGAAGGTTCTCTTTATCTTTCTGATGTTTTTGAAACTGCCATTTTTTCACCATACTCCTAATCTCAACCAATTTTCCCTGAAGGATGAAAAAATAAATTGTTTATCCCTGTCCTTTATCAATTTCCATGCATTCTGTATGTATCCATTGAAAGCAGAGTCTTGAAGGAGGCCTCTGTCAAACTTGAAGGAGTATCCTTTTCTAAAAAGATTTGCAGGCCAGGTTAGAAGGATAGGACTGTGATCCGAAATCATAACATTTTCCACAGATAGCCTTGGCATACCCATTTTATCAATGAGACTAAAATGGACAAACACCCTATCAAGCCTTTTGGCTATGTAAGCCCTGCCCACTCTACCATTTGACCAGGTCGGTTTCAATACAGCGGGATTTATATCAACCATGTTCCTGTTGAGCATCTCAGAATTGATGAGATCCGCCAAGCAGTTGTTTATCTTTCCCTGTCCCCAAACCTCATTTGATTTCAAGACAGCATTCATATCGCCAGCAATAAGGAGATTATTAATATCAAAGAGCTCTGAAGCAAAGAACCTATTCCAGAATGAAATTCGGGATTTATATGGAGCATAAAGATTGAGAATATTAATTGGATATTCACATCCTCTGATTGAAGCCGAAATTATAATCCCGGCATAGCATTTATACGCCTTTGCTTTAACCCTGGTAGGATCCCATAGAGTAGCCATGCCGCCCGATAATCCATTTGCCTCTGTAGCAACCATGAACCAAGTAGGTAGCATTTTCCTGAAATAAGTAAAAGTGTCCTCCTTCTTGTGCATTGTTTCCTGAATAAGGATGATTGCAGCCCTGGAAAGGAAAAAGAAATCTTTTAGCGTTATGAATTTAGGATCAACGCCAAGACCCCGAATATTGAAGGATAGGATGGGGATCATTTGGGAGATTTTGCAGCCGAACTCGCTCTAAGGGGCTATGATTCAGAAACGTCAAGGATGGGCACCTCAACCAGAGACAGATTTCTAATACCTTCATTTGATACTATAGTTCTTCCTCTAAAATGCCTGCTGCCACCTCTACATTTCTTCCGGACCGTAATGTTTCTAGCTGAATCCGGGCTTATAACAGGCATGAAACTTGGACCGGGCTTATGAATCGTGAGCGGCTCCAATTCAATAGAGTTTCTATTAAGCATATGTTCCAGGTCGCTATCAAAGAGATTGACAGGAGATGAAGTCGGGGAGTTTTGAGGAGTCGGACCAACACATTGATTTTTCCCTTTGTTGACGTGCTGGCCAGCATGATCGGGATGCGGAGACGAGGATGAGATGGAGATGGGAATAGAACCCACAGAGAAGTCTACCCCTTTTGAAGGCCCAGGATGAGAGTCGGGAATAAGATCCTTCTGTTGTAAGGGAGGCGGAGATGGGACAGGGTAATCCTCACTGGGCTCAGTAAAGGGAGACCTGAGGCATCCTGATTTAATACAAGTGATAGGGCTATTGGTGGGAGGCGGACGACCAGGAACGGATTGCGGGCGCTCAGATGGGTCACTCAAATGTTCACGATGATCTTGATGAGGAACTGGACTTGTAGGACAGCGGAGCGGAGAAGACGGAGAGGATTGACTACCATTGAGAAAAGATTTTTTGTTGAACCGTCTGTATACAAATAATTTAGCACTGGGACAGTTTTTAACCAAATGACCCATTCTCCTGCATGCAGCACACCTAAAAGGTATTCCCCAGAAATCCAGCCTTTGATTAATGACCTGATTCTTCCAGCTAATCTCAATATGGTCAGGATAGCCACCCTTAAAAGGCCTTTGAATAAGAATCCAAGCTATGCGTTTGTCCCTTTCACCCAAGCACCAGGGGTCGACGTAGACAAAACGACCAATAGCATTACCGATCATCTCCAAAGATTCATGAGACCAGAGTTCCAAGGGAAGATTCGGGCATTTTACCCAAATTAGATTATTTACCGGGGTGTTTTTCAAAGGGTTAAAGCCTATGTACCACCTATACAAGGCAAGAAAACTTCTCTTGAAGACCCAAGGCCGACTCTGGATGGCTTCAACATCTGCAGCGTCTAAGAAATGGAAACAATACCAATCTCGCATAAGGCTAGAGATTACCGGAACATAGCCAATAACAGGTTTCCAGAAGCTGGCCAACCATTTCCTCATGTCGATGTCAGACATTTCTGGGAAATGCCATTTCCCAATAAGAGCTTTGTGCTGAAGGCTGTCTATTCTTTCATCCAGCTGAGCAATCTCAATTCTAAGCGCCTGAGGTGGAGGGGAAGTGTTGGCAGGTTTGTGCTGCTTTTTAAAATTACGATTCATACCCTTTTTGCATGAACCGTCCCTTGACGTGGATGGTTTAATCACCAAGTCGTCCAATGTAGCCAGGGCGGCAGCTGACCAGGCATGTTCAGCGTTGACGACAGCATTGACAAGATCTTCGGATGCGATGGAGTCATAGACCCCCTCCATGCACCGCCAAATAGGGAGTTTCGAAAAGAGAGTACAATCGAGAAGGATCCAAATCTTAGAGGCAGACTAGCTATCTGACAATCCCAACCACTCTTTTAGGCTCACCCAAAGGAATATAAATGTTCAAAGCATATAAGGGAGAGGATAAAGGACGTTGGACATGGAGACAAGTACAATTTGAGACAAAAGCTTATGCTTCAGAGTTCAGAATGCATCCTCCATACTATCCCGAAACAGATATGTACGTACCAGGAATTTAAGCAAATATCAAATTCACCATAATGCCTAGTCGAATTTGAAACAATCGGGATGTGACGTAACTCTGACCATCTATTGGAAAAGGAAAAACCGGAGATACCAGAATTCGATTCCGGAACCTCTGAGAAAGACTCTAGGAGCTATTCGGAAGGCTCATCGCATAGTATACAACAGCAATAGACTTTAACAATACACCACCAGTAGCCTATCTTGAATCTTACATCATTGCAAGGTTTGTAAATGACAATTAGATTCTGAAGCCTATGGAAGAATGATTTAATCATCCTGAGGAATCTACTAATTGGACAACTTACAAAAACAGAGCCAATGATGTTCCAGCCGGAAATCCAACAGTTTTATCAGCTACTGGAGAACTAGAAAAGATAAGCTTATTTCCTTAAAATCCGAAACTGTAGCAAGCATAGAAGAGTGAGCTTAAAGTTGGAAAACACAGAGATGAGCTAGGGAAAGAAATATACTAACCTGGAGCCAGAGCCAAGACACCCAGAACGCGTGTACCACATGAAACATACATCTGCCATCCAGCCAAGAATTACAAGAGGCATAGAGAAGCTTTCTAAGCAGGAAAACGGGGCAGAGCTCCGAAAGGTGGCGAAGCAAAGCTCATACTGGTAGAAACAGGCCCAGAGAAGGAAAACAGTGGAAAAAAGAAACCAACGCAGAAACGAAGATTGAACTAGCCGCTGATGCCTTACACCCACTTACCGGATGTCCCAAAGACGTGTCCGGCCCTGGTGAAGATAGCCATAAGATGGCGCGTAGGCAAGATGACTCGTCGAAGGCCTGTATTGGATGGCAGTGGGATGCAAGGAATTTGTATGTTCAGTGGGAACGACACGTCGCAGGCGATGGCGATGGCTCCGCTCCTAAGTGAAATCTCATTTTCAGTTACTGGTGAGGGTTCATTCAGCAACCTTGCTTCTAGATGCAACGCTCAATTCACTCGACATTTTCAATCAAAAAGATGCAACGCTCAATTCTTAAGCACTCAAAGACTTTAATCAATAAAAAACACTGCAATTCTTTAAACAGTGAATAGGCATCGCAAATGCATTGCAATTCTTTTAGTGCTTGATAATTCCCATCACGAAATCCACTGAAATTCTTTTAGCACTCAATAATTTCTATAACGAAAATGCATTGCAATACTTCTAAACCGTCAAAATCTTCAAAATAACTGCAATTATATCAACATTCAATACTTTGAATCAAAAAGGCATCGCAAATCTTTAACAACTTCTATAAAAAAAAATGCAATTGAAAACTTCTTATCAAGATTTGCATAAAAGACAAAAGAGGATCTGAGAAACCATGGAATGCATTACAATTCTGACATTGGCAAAATTAGCATGTTGCAAAAGTTCAAGCGAGGAATGACGTTTCCGTGCCTATCAAAAGTTGAGCTACTACAAAATCGAATTCCCTGCATCTATTTTTATCACTGAAAATGAAAACATTAAAAACTTTATAAAAAGTTTTTCTCAAAATGTTAACATTCTCTGGCTCATATAGGTTTTAATAGGGAGTAGTTAATAGTTAATTATTATTAATTATTAATTGATATTTTACCTTGAATTATTGTTAAGTATTAATCTAACGGTTAATTATTGTTCAATTATCTAACATTAAATTTGAAGGTGCAGAATGGTGCAAGGTGGCACCTAGAGAGTTTTTCCAAGAGAGAACGTCTTACAGCATAAAAATTATATTTGTGCTACGTGGTTCCCCACCCACCAATTTCCTAGGGATTTGAGATTATTCCAATTCTAATAAGTTCCTCCATGATAGTTTCTTCATTATTATTTATAGCATTCATTTATATATAAGCAAATTTTATTTAGCAAAATGGTACATTCTACAATAAGATGTGTAATTTATTTTTTTCTTAAGTTAAAGTTGACTTTATACATAGTTAATCACGTAAATGTGTGCGTTAGTAAGTATTCTTCGTGGTGCAATAGTTTTTTGGTTATATTTATAAATCCTTGGCTATATCAACCACATTAATATTTTAATGTGGTTGTACTAGTGTATATATACAAGCCAACATCCATCTTAACTCTCGATCTACCAAGTTCATAGAGGGATCAAATCTTTTTCACTCTAAAAAATGTTTGCACCTTAAGAGATTTGATCCTTCTCAACACTTGGTGGATCTGGAGTTAAGATGGATCTAGACTAGTTTAATTGTTAATTATAATTAAAAAATATATTATTATAATTATAATTATTAATTTGTTGGTTTAATTTCCTTCTTTAAATAAGCTATATTCAACATGAATACCATGGATTCTCATAAACATTGAGCTCAACTGTAACTTGACCGAGTTAAATTAACTAGTTGGAAGTAATTTTTATTTTAAAGTAAGGTTATTTTTATTTTTTATTTTATTATTTTTTTGGTTTACAAGACATGATTCTACAACACATTATTTACCCCTTTAAACATGCCATATTCCACATGAATACTGTTGTGTGTGGAGCATGATTGTTCAGAGGTCTTTGTTTCAGTCGGATGTATACCCCAGGAAGTTTTGTACACCCCTCCACGCGAGGGGGTGCGGGGGGGACTTGTCCCCCCCGCGGGGGTCTGGGGGGGCCCATCCCCCCCGGCTGGGGGGTCTGGGGGCCAGCGGTCCCCCGGCGGGGGCTCGGGGGCAGCGCCCCCGAAGCCAAAAATAAATGTAAAATTGCCTTGTAAAAGTATAGTAATTTCTAGTCAATCTGGGTCGTTCATTAGGCGGATGATCTGACGGTAGAACTTATGTTTAGTTTAGGGTTTTTTGCCCTAGAAGGAAACCCCTCTCTTTGTATGAGGGCATTATATTTGAGGCTGTGTGATAGATGTGTATTCTGTGAGCGAGAAACAGAGAATTGAGACTGTGAGAGAAAACAGAGGATATTACAGCGGATTTGCTGTAGGTTGTATCTCTTCATTTTGCTGGATAATAGAAAGGAAGGACTGGCTGTTCGGGGTGGATGTAGTCCAAACTGGGTGAACCATGTATATCTGTGTCTCTCTTGTTTTGTGCATTTTCTGTGTTTATATTTCTGCAATATTTTATGTGTTCCATTGCTCCGTAATATATAATTTTCTAACAAATACTATGGGTTATATAATTTGTTAGTTTAATTTCCCTCTATAAATAGGTTATATTCAACATGAATACCATGGGTTATCATCAACATTGAGCTCAAAATCCATCCATAATTTGACTGAGTCCTAATAATTAGTTAGAGGTAGTTTTTATTTTAATGTAAGGTAATTTTTATTTTTATTTTTATGATGTTATTTTTTTTTTACATGAGGCGACAAGACAAGACATTACAACACATCTCTTCCATACCAACCTAGATCCATCTTAATTCTCGATCTACCAAGCCGAGAGGGGTCAAATCTCTTTTTTCACTTTAAAAGAGGTTCGCATCTGAGATTTGATTGTCTCGACCCTCGGTAGATCCGGTTGCATCTGAGATTTGATTGTCTCGGCCCTGGGTAGATCCGATGTTAAGATGGATCTAGGTTGGTTTAATTTCCCATTTTAAATAGGCTATATTTCACATGAATATCATGGATCAATACAATGGTTTCTCGTACCATGAGTCAATACTATGAGCGAATATGAAGTTATTTTAATTTTAAAGATTTTTTTTTACTAACTAAAAATATTTTCATTTTATTAATTGTATGTATACGATGGCTAAATACCATGAAGTTATTTTTTTTTTAATATTTTTTTTTTTTACATATTAAAATTGTTTTCAAGTTATTAATTTATTTTTTATTTTATTTTAATTTTTATATAATTTGACGAAGTCAAAATGTTTGCACTACAAGACAAGGCATTACAACATCTCTTCAACATTGTGCTATAACTGTCTCTCCTTGCAATATTTTAATTTTCACCATAATAAAATATTTTAATATCAAAATAACTTTCAATTATTATTGAAGTAAAGAAATTCAATTACTTTCTAAAAAATAATAAAGTAAATGCACAAACCATTTAATTCTTAAGATAAAATTAATATATGACATTTAAAAAATATACTAATAATACTAAAATTCAATATCTCTCATAAATAATATATAAGTAATATTGATGTGTATTTAAAAATATATTAATCGCAAAAATTTCATTTATGCATCGAGAAGCACTCTATAGCTGGTGGGGAGAGGTGTAGGAATAATGTAGAAATTTTTAAAAATTAAAAATAAAAAAATTATAGGTGTGGTATGGAGTGATGTACGGGTCTGAATGTTTATAAACTTTTAACATTTACATGTCGGCTCAATTAAAGAAAAAGGTTAAAAGTAATATAGAGCCCAATATGAGATAGATATTGTAGTGTCCGTAAATGAGTGTAAACATTTCAATGTTGGGTCAATTAATAATAAAAAGTTTAAAATAACCAAAATAATAAAATTCAATTTGTTATATTGTAATTTTGTTTTTATTAATAAAATTACTAGCAATTTTTTAGATAAAAGAAAGTCATAATATACATACCATATTAAGATATATAACATATAAATAGTAGCTATAAATTAAGATCCATTATATCATATAAATTAAAACAACTCTTGCAATCCTATAGTATTGCTTTGGAATGAGCTAATAAATTGAGATGTGAAGTGGATAAATTAATTGCTTGTTGAGGCATAAGGACTTGCATAAATTTTGGTAGTAGTAACCACTAATAAGTCTACACATTTATTTTTTTACTCCTACAGAAGTTTCAAGAAAAACATAAATAATGGTGGGAAGTGACTCCTCATAAGTATATTTATTTATATCTTATTTCTATGCATTTTTTATGTAGGGGCTTGGTTAAATTATGGGGGAAGTAACTTATGGTAAATAAAGTTACTACAAAAATATCTAAAAAACATACATCAATATTAGAACCATATCCACCAACCTAGATCCATGAGTGAAAAGAGATTTGATCCCTCTCCGCCTAGTAACATGGATCTCTATATATATATGTGTGTGTGTATATATATAGAAGCAATAGAAAAAATAAATTCTTATGGTTAAAAAGTTTGTAATTCTAATCCATTTTGACCCTATATATATATATATATATATCAAACATCTATTACAGAACTAGTGAGCACCACCGATAGAGATAAAATCTCTAGAAGTGAAAACTTGTTTTTTTAATTTTGTATTATTTAATAGCTTTATACATCAAGAAATTTGATCCTTCATGGCACTTACTAGATTAGTGATTAATATGGATTTATATTGGTAGTAGGGAAAATGGATTAATGTATAAATGGATGGATTTGTTCATATGATGATCTCCATTTTTTATGAAAGGATTCACTCATTTTCATGGGGATCCCTATGAAATAGGTAATATATATCTAAACCCTCCATCCTCCCTAGTACTAAATGCACAATACTTTTATATATAGAGATGTGAAAACTATATAATATAAATAATATTATTAAGAATCAACATAGATCCATCTTAACTAAGAATCTACCAAGCTATGAGGAATCAAATATCTTGATGTGCAAATATTTCCTCAAGTTTTGCACTCAAAAAGAAAATTGCATCTTAGGCTTAATAGATTAGGAGTGTGAATTTTTTTTATAATTGTTAAATTTTAAAAGCATATTTTCAATCCATAAATGGACATTTATAAGAAGTTTGTTGTTTTTTCTTTAAACCATAAATGATAAAACTTACAATTTATGATAGATTTTATAATAGATAACAATAGAGCTTGTAATAATAAATAAATAAAATCTTGTAATAATAATACATCTAAAAATTTTAATGAATAGCCTATCTTACAACCTTAAGCATATACATAGAATTTCATAAAAAAAATTATAAAGATAAAAATCAATTTATTCCTAATTATGAAGTTTAAATGAGTTGTGGAATTTACCTGCAAGGTTAAAAGTCCTTTTCACCACAATCAACATGTTTTTTAATAATTGGTCATCCCCTAACTCCAAATTTATCATTATGCTAGATTTTTTTGGTTTATTGTTATAAGCACCAAAATGATACCTTTTCTCATCTCCATCCTAGATACCTTGAGTCCCTCCTTCTCCTTCCTTATATAGACTCTATCCATTATAAAGAACCTCATCCTTAAGATCCATTTGTCATAATTTAATTTTGTAATAACTTTTCCGTAATCCAATATTCATTTATTTATTTATTAGTATTTTACTTGTTTAATAATATGGGCATTTCAATGAAGACAATGGTGGTGGTGGTGGTTACCATGTAGTGTGACCAATTTCTTGTTTAATATGTAACTCCTACTTATCTTAGGTGTGATAGTAGGGTCGAGGAGTATGTTCAATTAGAGACTTTTTAAATTGGTGTGTGGTTGAAAGATTTAGTTGATTTATTGATTATGCAATCAAAGTAGCTTCACTATCTTGAAAATTTATTCGAAAACGTTTATGCGATTTTAATTTGATTTTACAGCAAGCTGAACATGACTCCCTCATGAGAGGGCCCAAAAAAACGAAAGCCTTTAAATTTAATTCTACCATAGGAATAGATTAAAATGGAAAGTGGAGTAGACTAGTTGCGAATAAATTATTTTTTCATATCAATGGTTTTCCCGCCGCTATGATCGTTGTTGCAGATAAAAATCGTGTTATGCATATATAGAAGAATCATTGTTGAAGAAAAACCCTAGGTGTTATCTTCCTTGAAGTTGTCACCCACTGTGGCGCGCTAGATGTAATGAAGGTGCCATCAATTATGGCGTGGCATGAAGAGAGATGTCGTTTGTGAAACGTGTAGTGTAAACCGGTCACAATTTTACGCGAAATACAATATACAATAGAAATTTAGGTAAGTTTTTGAGAAAATCTCGTAGAAATTTTTGAAAATTTGGATTAAAGTTGATTGATGATTTTGGGTCCCCAAGGGTTATTGATAATGCTAAAGTGCCATCAATTATGGTGTGGCATGAAGAGAGTCGTCGTTTGTGAAATGCATAGTGTAAACCCATCAAAATTTTATGTGAAACACAATATGCAATAGAAATTTATGTGTGATTTTGAAAAAATCTGGTATAAATTTTTGAACATTCGGATTATAGTTGATTGATTATTTTGGGTTCCCAAGGGTTCTTGATAATGCTAAATCCATTTAAACCATCAAGAAAAGATTTAAACACTCCCACAATTGAATTTCTTGAAAATAAATGCACCAGATTTCAGTGAGAAATTTAGGAAATTATGTTATCCTAACTCGTTGAAATCTTGATCTCGGTAGCCCGAAATTGTGTCCTCGTTAGACAAAGGCTTTGTCAAACGAGTAGAAGTCTTGATCTCGGGTTTCGAGCTCCCACAAACTTCAACTGCAAATTTCTTCCCCCGCTCTAAGCCAATGTAGTTGTCCACCCTCTAATGATGATTGGTGGAGAAGGCGTGTTCATAGCCCAATAGCACAAAATGGGAAAATCATGTCTTATGTATCGTTGACCTGCAAGGCATTTGAGTCCCAAACTCTGGTCACTCTTGCCGCCGATTTGGAAACTGGACTCGGTGGTCATCTTCCTCAAGGAATTCTCCTCTAGGAGTACCTGGGATAGTGAAGACTCTTATTTTTTTAGCCAAAGAAGTAGGCATTCCATTTAGAAGATTGTTTAGCTAGTGAGTTTGTGGAATTGAATGCTAGTATGGGTAATTTTGGTTTGTGTAATCTCTTTGAAAGTTCTAGAATGCTACCAGGCTCATGGAGGAATCGTTGGAGCAACTGCATGAGGAGCTTCAGAATGTTGTAACATACCTCGATAACCTCGAATTAAAATGCATGGATTTAAAAAAAAATCACAATTTATCCACAGGTAACTATCCAAATTACTAATCCAAATTCCTCATTAACCATTAGATAGAATCTTCATCATTACATAGAGTAACTCTCAATAGAGGAATAGTAAGTTTCATAACCATTAACAAACATTGTTGTAGTATATTAACATAAGTTGTATGATGAACCTTGCATCCATTTCATGATTCCCTTAACCAGATTAATTAATCACATGATTTGCATTATGAACATCACATCAGGAAAGGAATCAACATCATCAAACTGACACATTAGTCAATCACATCATTAAACACCAATATACCCTAGAAACCCCATAGGGTGAAAACCAGAAAACGTTTAATTTTATTATTAAACGCTCGTGAGGGTGTTCACCCCTCACTCAATGGCTTATAAGGGAGTCCATCCCTTATCCATTGTTATGAAATATTACAAATAGATATCATTAAAATACAATATACCCAAGTAAAAGCTATTGCAATCGTCATGAAACCATTTACCCATAAATCACCACCCTATATATCCTTGTGGCATGATTGTTCCACCAATGGACCATCATACAAATCGTACTCATCATCATGGATCATTAGTTCTTATATGCCACAATGTTAAACATAATTTGTCTATGGCACAAATCACCATCCTTTCATGTCATTGTTGTCGTCAACAAGCTTTGGTAACATGATTAGATAGAGTATTAATCAATCAACAATCAATCTTTAAAATCGATCTTTTAACATCTATTCATGTGCATACATGAGATGTAAATATAATATCACAACATGCTTCTTCTAACAACATTGTGCATGTATAAACAAATAATTATCAAGCATGTCAAAATAATTACCATGTTACTATGATCATTCTCGCACCAGCACACATTCATATCCAAAGGAAACCACTGTAACCATTCATTTCATTTAAAGGATACTAACAACTTATCTTTGTTTTTCGTGCATGTAATTAGATAAAAACTTATTCAAAGAGAGATAACCCCTTAACTTCTTCTTTATGCATGTAACTAAGTAATATTTCCAATACAATAGATATTATTATAATACATAAAAATACATGCCCCTTCTAAGGCAAGGCTAACATGATAGACATCATTAGTGTGCAAGCAAATGCAAGTCCCTTTTCAAAAATCATCTTTCACGAGATAGAGCTATTTACAAAATATATTGTATGCACAAAGACATGCATTGCTCTAAAACAAAACTAATGTGTTATTCATTATTTCTTGCATGTGGATATATGTATTTTACAAATGAAAGCTAGTGTATTTATTGCAAGTAATTATTTGTTTTACTTTCCACGATCTAACATAATACTTATTCTTTTCTGCACACAAATCCATGTTTCTCTTTAAAAGATCTAACATAATAGCTCTACAAATCCATGTTTCTCTTTAAATGGTCTAACACAATAGTTCTATTTTCATGCATGTAATCAACTATTATTTCTATGCTCTTGCATATGTGTTCTTTCCACATAGTTATTTTCAAGAACCCAACATAGTTTATCTATCTTTTAATGTAAAAAGTTCTTATGCATTTGTTTCCAAGAGAGTGCCATAACAAAGTTCTCATGCATTTGTACTCAAAAAAGTATCATAATCAACCTTTATTTTGGGCATAAGAACTAAAATATTAATAATGTTAACACTTTATGCATTAAGCCATGCAATTAAATCAAACTATCCAATATACAACACAAATCATTTATCTTTTTACCCACCAAAACATGTAACTTTTGCAAACTCTTGCGAAGGAATTAACACCATTGACTTATCTTTCACCCATAAGAAAAACATATTCTTTCCAAAGAAGATTCCTATGACTATATTATCTTTGTGTGTTTGATCTATGCATAGGTTATTATATTTTCTCATAGCTATGTATTCTTTTTTAAAAGAACTCTCTTACCCATGAGAATCTATAGAAATACCTTCCACGGATTTATTAAATAACTAATCTTTTCCAATGCTATGGAAATATTATACCATGACTAAGCACAAAACCATTGTGTTTTTTTTAAGAACAACACAAGATTTATTTATTCTAATTAACCAAAAGGTCATAGTTACTTTTTTTTTCTTCAACAAAGACTTATGTCTTATAAACACATAAGGTAGTTATTAAAACTACACATTTCAAAGGAAATCCCACTTTCCAAGAAAAATAATCTAATTAGTTTTTCTCTTTTATTTTTCACCACCCATGAAAATATTTCACAAATTACCCTCTTTAATCTATATTTACTTCCAAGAAAATAACTTGGATTTGTTATTATTTCATACACCGGTACAAAATCCCTTTTTAAGAAAAGAGCATGAATCCTATCTTTTATTATATAAAAGGCATATGCAATGTTATATAAAGACAAGCAAGGTTACTTATCTTCTAATGTTGCAATTATATAATAATAATCTCTATCTATATTTAGTAATATATTTTTTTACTAAGAAAAATATATAATAACAATCTTTATCTACATGTAGTAATATATTTTCTTTACCAAGAAAAATATATAATAACAATCTTTATTTACATGTAGTAATATATTTTCTTTACCAAGAAAAAAAATATAATAACAATCTTTATTTACATGTAGTAATATATATATATATATATTCTTTTCCCAAAATCTGTCATAATTGCTTAACCTTTCCATGCAAGAATGCCATATATAACTAAGCACAACAACATGATATTTTCCAAAGAATCTCAAAAACAACTTATTCTTCTCAATAAGGAATGCAGGTACTTATCTCTTAGTAAAATATATCTGGATAATCTCTTGTAGACTAGATAATAACATTGTGCCTTTCAGTAGTCCATGTTTATGATTGGCAACTCTTTCTTGACCCACTATGAAGAGGAGACTGAGGCCAGCAAAGAGTATCAAGTAAAAAGAGCGAATATTAATAGTGGCATTCTCCAATTTGGGTCCTTGCCACCATCACCTGTTGAACTCGATCTTGGTGTCTCCACTGCATCCATGTCCTCAACCAAAGAATAATCGTTGTAAACAAGATTTGATCCAACAGCTCACCAACTGCAAAATGAAAGGGATATGGCTAAGGTGAATTAGCATGAAATCAAACCAACAAACTGACCCCTCACCACACTGAATCGTGTTACTGATATGAGAAAGAAACATTTATCCAAATGTATAGATAAGACGATGCCTGGGCCTCTCTAAGACACATGCACAAACCTATGGCGAAAATATTACCTGTAGTTCACGTGTAGGGTTATAGACCTCAATCCACTCGAAGGAAAAAAAACCCAACCATTCCACCTGCTCTCAATCATTTTCTTGGAGCCGAAAATGGTAGTTACAAGTTATTCCATAACTACTTCTTGATTCTAGACGTCAACAAGTTAAATAATAATATTATGTAATCACATGAGTTTTGGTAGGGATATTACATACTTCCCCGCTTGAAGTAAACACCATCCTCGGTGTTTATTGTTAACTTTTACTCACAATTAAAATAATTAAAACAATCAAAAGGTGGCCCTTCACCTTCAAAATGAACAATTTTATTTCCAATATAAACTCATAAGAAAAAACAATAATGTTTTATCAATAAGAATAATCAATTACAACTATAAAAATAACCAAATTATACTTTCCATTAGATATCCATTATTAAAATTCATAGAATCAAAACAAAATTTGTATACCATCTTACCATTACTTACCCATTACTCTTTAAATTCATGGTCACTTTTATGAAAGTTCTCTAAGTGGTTTGAAAACCCATCTGCACTCCATAGAAAACACCCTGTAATAAATGACTAACAAATCCAACATAATCATATTAGTCACAACATTTTCAATTAAATAAAATACTCTTAACTATAAATCATTCATGCAATATCGGGTGACATTTCAATCAAAGTACTTCTACAAGTACTTAGAGAGCACCAACACTCTAATAAGCAAAATGATAAATCATTGCACCATGTGAAAATTGTCTTATGTCTTAGCTCCTGCTAAAGACATCCACACAATACTTATAAAAGTACTCATAGAACACATAGCTCTCAAATCATCGAAATGATCAATAAATGCACCAAGTGCATAATGTCCTAACCCCTGCTAAGACAATTAAAAGATTATTAATACAATAAAGGAACTTATATTTCCAATCCAAATGTACATAAGATATTTACAAAATTATATAGAAAATTCACTTTTAACGTAATGCATAACTTATTAGTTAATTCGTTCTACTATGATAACCACAATGGCAAAAGAATGCTCATCCTAACCCATGGGAATTGGTTTACATAGCCATATCGAGTCATTTTCACATCCAGACAGTTCTCTGACAAAGACCATACTAGGTCTAGTATGGAATTCCACTAGCCAACTAGTTCAAGAATTTTAATGACCACATAAGGTCCAATACAGGATTCCTCTTAGCAACGTCCCGCCTATTCCTCTAATAGTATCTCGTCTATGAGGAATTTTGAGCCTCCTCCAACAAGCTCCAAATTAATAGAGTTGCCTCAGGATTTTTACCCTCTTCATCATCTTGGCCAACTATTTTCCCTTACTGAGACATTTATCTCTAGAGAGAGGAAATCCAGGCAGGCAAGTGCCATCAACCCCTCCGGAAAGCAACCCAAGGCCTTCTGGCCTTTCACAACTGTCTAGCATGTTAAATTTGTCTTTTAGCACTCTTTCCCATAGTAATTTACAAAATGAACCATATGCACATTATCATTAACAAAAGAAACATTCATGCACACCATGCATTTATACTTAACCCTCAACATGGGTCAACAATATCTAGATTGAAAAGAAACATAACTAACATACATGTTGTATGAATTCTGATTTTCCAAGTAAAAAAATCATGCATATCATATAACATTATACTTTCTCACTTATGATTGCAGTTCACATTACAATGTTTTACCTTGAAAGGTTCTCTTGTTGCCATTAACCTACCACTACTTAATCCCATCATCAATGTTAGTCATACATATGCATTATTTAACAAGTATTCACTTTCCAAATCATTTTAGTTTCATCCATACAAATATATGAAAATATTCATTAATGCGTAAATGCCAATAATAGTTGAGGTAACAATCTAAACATTTCCAATTTCCCACAGTGTATTGTCATCAACAGACCAATACATGAAGTAACTACCATAATCACTTGTTTACGAATTGTATTAAGCTTAAATCAAATTCAATTCATGCATATATGTTTTATTTGTTAGTCATGCAACACTAACCAATCACAGCTACTAACCATCTTAATGTAGCCAAGACTTAATCAACAATTAGTTATTACAGTCAAGTCTCACTACTTGACTCATTGTTTAAATTGGGTTCTTCCAATTTCCTTTTTAAAACATTATCGTCTTATTCAAGGAAATTCCCCATATTTTACATTCATGCATTCACTCATTAAATGTATTGCATTTTAACTTTATTCATGTTCATTGAATGTATCATTAATATTTCCATATTTGTAAAGGTTGGTAGTCAAATTTCACTTTCACTAGTGAGTGTTCAAGATTGTTCATAGGTGTAATAGAGGTCAGGGAAAATTTTAAGAACCACCCTAAATTTATATGTATAATAAATTGGTGAATCCCCATGATACATAGGAAAAATGGGAGGCAATTTTATCAATAATATAATATGTATATATAATTATTTTGGCGAAACTCTCACCAGATTATATTATCTTGTAAAGTCATGGCAAATCTTTCACTAAATTATAAAATCTTATAAGATCTTGGCAAATATTTCACTGAATAATAAAACATTGTGAAATCTTGGCGAATGTTTTGTTAAAGTATGAAACCATATATGATAATAGAAAAACATATTCACTAAACTGTAATATACTAACATACATGTTTGGAAAAAAGAAACATAATTTTCTCTTCCTACAAACAATGTTGCAAGTTTCAATGGCCATTTTTGTCAAGGTTCTTACTGTACACTCTTTCATATCCTTCTATTAGTTTTGATAATATTCCACAACAAATTTCTTGTAGGTGTTGATCTTGACCACCAGCTCTATCAAGGTAGGAGAAATTAATCTTTTCTCTACCACTTTTGTCAAGCTATCAAATTTCTTTCTTATTCCATAGACTCCAACTGCGAGATCAAAAAAACACATCAAGTTTGTTTACCACAACATGCAAACAAATAGCAAGCCCTAATTATATAATATAAGAAAGTAGTAGGTATCCCAAAGGCCTGAAGAGGAACTAATGGAAAGAAGTGACCATTATGAGGGTTATGGACTAAATATAAAAAGAGGTTTTATTTATTTACCATACCTCCACTTTATTTATATTTGTATTTATTGGGACCAAATACAACCTCCCAAACCACCTCCCAAACTAGAAAATGGTCAATTGAAAACAAATTTAACATTGCAAAGCAGAAAATTGGGCGATTGTAATGAAATATAACCTCCCAAACCAGGTGAATCGGGTCAAATGAGCCTTTTCATAATTTATCTGCCCCTTTTTTTGGGCTAAAATGAAAATATATATATATATATATTTTAAATAAAAGTTGGGCTAAATATATGAAATGGGTGTTTTATAAAAAAATTATCCCTCTAAAATGTAAAACCCCTTAAATTTCGCCCTTGATAGATGTTTTATTATTCTTTGTCCTCATCGGAATTCAAATATCATGAATACAGTTTTGCAACAAACTTATTACTTATTACCCTTCAATGTGGTTATAAACATGCACCATGCATCTCAAGTCAAAGTAGTCTATTGCATATATCAATATATAGATTGTTAGACTCATACCTGAGTTGATGCCCACTAGTAGCATACCTTGATTTATTGTCTGCTTAACAATTCCCCAAAGGTGCTAGTGTTGCAACCTTTAGCTCTTATACCACTTGTAACATACCTCGGTAACCTCGCATGAAAATGCATGGAGTTAAAAAAAAAAATCACAATTTATCCACAAGTAACTATCCAAATTACTAATCCAGATTCCTCATTAACCATTAGATAGAATTTTCATCATTACATAGAGTAACTTTCAATAGAGGAATAGTAAGTTGCATAACCATTAACAAACATTGTTGTAGTATATTAACATAAGTTGTATGATAAACCTTGCATCCATTTCATGATTCCCTTAACCAGATTAATTAATCACATGCTTTACATTATGAACATCACATCAGGTAAGGAATCAACATCATCAAACTGACACATTAGTCAATCACATCATTGAACACCAATATACCTTGGAAACCCTGTAGGGTGAAAATTAGCAAACGTTTAATTTTATTACTAAACGCTTGTGAGGGTGTTCACCCCTCACTCAATGGCTTATAAGGGATTCCATCCCTTATCCATTGTTATAAAATATTAAAAAGAAATATCATTAAAATACAACATACCTAGCTAAAAGCTATTACAATCGTCATGAATTATTTACCCACAAATCACCACTCTCTATATCCTTGTGGCATGATTGTTCCATCAGTGGACCATCCTGCAGCTCGTACTCATCAGCATGGATCATTAGTTCTTATCTGCCACAATGTTAAACATAATTTTTCTTTGGCACAAATCACCATCCTTTCATGTCATTGTTGTCGTCAACAAGCTTTGGTAACATGATTAGATATAGTATTAATCAATCAACAATCAGAGCAATCTTTACATGAGATGTAAATGTAATATCACAACATGCTTCTTATAACAACATTGTGCATGTATAAACAAATAATTATCAAGCATGTCAAAATAATTACCACGTTACTATAATCATTCTCGCACCAGCACACGTTCATATCCAAAGGAAACCACTGTAACCATTCCTTTCATTTAAATGATACTAGCAACTTATCTTTGTTTTGCGTGCATGTAATTAGATAAAAAAATTATTCAAAGAGAGCTAACCCCTTAACTTATTCTTTGTGCATGTAACTAAGTAATATTTCCAATACAATAGATATTATTATAATACATAAAAATGCATTCCCCCTTCTAAGGCAAGGCTAACATGACAGACATCATTATCATGCAAGCAAATGCAAGTCCCTTTTCAAAAAGCATCTTTCCCAAGATAGAGTTATTTAAAAAATCTATTGTATGCACAAAGACATGCATTGCTCTAAAACAAAACTAATGTGTTAGTCATTATTTCTTGCATGCGGATATATGTATTTTACAAATGAATTTTACTTTCCACGATCTAACATAATACTTATTCTTTTCTGCACACAAATTCATGTTTCTCTTTAAAAGATCTAGCATGATAGCTCTACAAATTCATGTTTCTCTTTAAAAGATCTAACACAAAAGTTCTATTTTCATGCATGTAATCAACTATTATTTCTATGCTACTGCATATGTGTTCTTTTCACATAGTTATTTTCAAGAACCCAACATAGTTTCTCTATATTTTAATGTACAAAGTTCTTATGCATTTGTTTCCAAGAAAGTGTCATAATAAAGTTTTCATGCATTTGTTTTCAAGAAAGTATCATAATCAACCTTTCTTTTGGGCATAAGAACTAAAATAATAATAATGTTAACATTTTATGCATTAAACCATGCAATTAAATCAATCTATCCAATATACAACACAAATCATTTATCTTTTTATTCACCAAAACATGTAACTTTCGCAAACTCTTGCAAAGGAATTAACACCATTGACTTATATTTCATCCATAAGAAAAACATATTCTTTCCAAAGAAGATTTCTATGACTTATATTATCTTTGTGCATTTGATCTATGCATAGGTTATTATATTTCTCATAACTATGTATTCTTTTTCAAAAGAACTCTCTCACCCAAGAAAATCTATGGGAATATTTTCCATGGATTAATTAAATAACTAATTTTTTCCAATGATATGGAAATATTGTACCATGACTAAGCACAAAACCATTGTGTGATTTTTTTAAGAACACCACAAAATGTATTTATTCTAATTAACCAGAAGGTCATAGTTACTTATTTATTTCATCCACAAAGACTTGTGTCTTATAAACACATAAGGTAGTTATTAAAACTACACATTTCAAATGAAATCCCACTTTCCAAGAAAAAAAAATTAATTAGTTTTTCTCTTTTATTTTTCACCACCCATGAAAATATTTCACAAATTACCCTCTTTAATCTATATTCACTTCCAAGAAAATAACTTGGATTTGTTATTATTTCATACACTAGTACGAAATCCCTTTTTAATAAAAGAGCATGAATCCTATACTTTATTACATAAAAGGCATATGAAATGTTATATAAAGACAAGCAAGGTTACTTATCTTCTAACGCTGCGATTATATAATAATAAGTTTTATCTATATGTAGTAATATATTTTTTTATTAGGAAAAATATATAATAACAATCTTTATCTACATGTAGTAATATATTTTCTTTACCAAGAAAAATATATAATAACAATCTTTATCTACATGTAGTAATATATTTTATTTACCAATAAAAAAATATAATAACAATCTTTATCTACATGTAGTATTATATTTTATTTTTACTGCACACACACACACACACACACACACACACACACATATATATATATTATTTTCCAAAAATCTATCATAATTGCTTAATATTTCCATTCAAGAGTGACATATATAACTAAGCACAACAACATGATATTTTCCAAAGAATCTCAAAAACAACTTATTCTTCTCAATAAGGAATGCAATTAATTATATCTTAGTAAAATATATCTGGATAATCTCTTCTAGACTAGATAATAACATTGTGCCTTTCAATAGTCCATGATTATGATTGGCAATTCTTTCTTGACCCGCTATGAAGAGAAGACTAAGGCCAGCGAGGAGTATCAAGGAAAAAGGGTGAATAATAATGGCGGCATTCTCCAATTCGAGTCCTTGCCACCGTCACCTGTCGAACTCGATCGTGGTGTCTCCACTGCATCCATGTCCTCAACCAAAGAATAATCGTTGTAAACAAGATTTGATCCAACAACTCACCAACTGCAAAATGAAAGGGATATGGCTAAGGTGAATTAGCATGAAATCAAACCAACAAATTGACCCTTCACCACACTGAATCGTGCTACTGATATGAGAAAGAAACAATTATCCAAATGTATAGATAGGACCAAGCTTGAGCCTCACTAAGACGCATGCCCAAAGCTACAACGAAAAAATCACCTATAGTTTGAGTGTAGGGTTATAGACCTCAATCCACTCGAAGGAAAAAAAACCCAACCATTCCACCCGCTCTCAATCATTTTCTTGGAACCAACAATGGTAGTTACAATTTGTTCCATAACTACTTCTTGATTATGGACGTCAACAAGTTAAATAATAATATTATGTAATCACATGAGTTTTGGTAGGGATATGATGGAGAGGATACGACCATCCTCCAAAAATTTTCCTTAGCTTTGTTTTGGAGCCTCCCTACCAACCATACTTAGCAACATGTCATGCACTGACAGGTACATATGCTTCAGTTGAGTTTCTTTAGCTTATTAGCTTGTGTTTGCTAGCTTGTTTGCCTTCCACCCGCAAGTTGACATCCCATGACTTGGTCATTAACTGGTTGTTGTGCTCATTTGAAGAATTGTGTAGAACTGGAGGGAAACCATCCTTGCTCTCTAGAATTGCACAGAACATCAAGGCAGCCTGTTGCTCTCCAGAAATGCGCAGATAAAGCAGACAACCTTCCCTCTGAAATGCACAGAGCATCCCATCACTGAGCTTGCTCTCAAAATTTTCACAGATCTAGCTGACAACAGTGGCTTCAGTCCAAAAATTGCTCAAAGCCTGAGGGGCAGCTAGTGCCACTCAACCCAGAAACTGTGCAGAATTTACTGAAGGGCTTGCAGTCTATTACATGTTCTCCCAAGTTGATTGATTCCCTCCAGGACTGACCAATCTTGATTTGCATGTATGGGCTGTTTTTTCCCAAAAAAGAAAAAAACAAAAAGCATCCCTAGATTTTAGGGATCCATTTTTAGCAGTTGGGGGTTCCATGCAAAAGTCGTTTCAGAAACCTCCCGCCAAGTGTCGCTATTTCCTAGATTTTTGGTATGCACATCATAAACCTCGATCTTATCAAAAATATAAATTTTGACGCTTTAGAGCTCATTCTTCACTTCAATCCTTGGAGCTTTGGCATTCCCATCGCATCTATTATAATTCAGCACACTCAGCGCATATTTTTTCGAGTAAGTCTTCTTTTCATGTCTTTTGCTACTTTTCTATCGGTTTTACTATTTACGTTTGTGTGAGTGTTGTTTTCTTGGATTTTTTGAACGTTTGTTATCATTTGAATGCATGTTAGCTTGTAAAATAATTGTTTCAAGTTTTTCATTGCATCTCCTTATTGTCGCATGCATGACACTGTTTCTGCACTAACGATCATTGTTGCGGCTATTCGCTTCACACACTTATTTTTTTCCCCGTTTACTGAATCCTACACTCACAAATTGCATGCATGTTAATTCACTCATGTCTGCACTTAGCTTCGCACATGCATTCAGCCTTTACCGTTTTTTAGTGGCCCATCGGCAGGTCTGCGCTGCCTTCGCCCAAACCTTGCCTTGCTTGGCTTGCACAGCGCATTTCTTGGATGGAATGCCTTGCCTTCCTCCTAGGAATTTCACAAAACTTGCCTCACACTGGCCTTCCAGGCTTGCTCTGTGCAATTCTGAGAGGCAGTGCCCCTCTAGCCCCCGAAATTGCGCAGATATAGTTTGATCGGGTTGTAGTCATGCTGACTGAAACTGCGAATTGTGCAGTTTCAGTCCTCAACAAGCCAAGTTGGACTGTGCTCTGCAAATTTTTAGAAGTCAAACAGCTCATTGAGAGTCCGGATTGTGTTCTGTGCAGTTATGGCAGTCAATTTACCAGCCTCCCAATGAAAATTGCGCAAATCTTCCAGTCAATCACCCAGGTGTGTTGCATGTTAATATTCAAGTTGCTTTTGGTTTTCAACTTACAGATTGATTTCCATGAGTGTTGCGTTGTCTCCATGTATCACAAGTGTTCATCGATCTCTCATCAATACATGTACAATGGGTTCCAAGAGAGTAGGGTCAAAGGACACTGTTGAGAGTGCAACTAGAGATGTAGTCGAGAAAGTGTCTATGAGATTGCCCATCTATGAAGAAACTAAGTTGCTCATAGACAAGGAGATCAAGATGAAATGAGAGGACATCAATGACATCTTTTCAGGCAAATTTGAGGAGAATCTAGAGGACCGCAGTGTCTATGTCAACAGACATAAGTGTGGTTTATACCGAATTGCATACAAGTATCTCGTGTTGCCATGCTCGTACATGAACCAATGGATTGTCTCGCATATTGATCTAGAGACAATGGTGTTGAGTAGTGTCAATGGAACAGAACTTGCTACATTCAGGGAAAAGGACTTTCAGGTGATGTATCACATGGCGCAACAAGTGGTCACAATGGAAGCACCCTTCACCAGGCCCGGTAGCAGTGCAAACTCAAGAGACATCTTGAAGAGCTGGGTGAGAGAGCCATCTAAGTTCAGGATGACACCCTACCAATTTTACAAGACAAATATTTTTCGGAATGCTTATTAGCTCTTGGTCATCTTCGCATGTCGCTTATTCTCCCAAGAGAGCATAGATACCTTCCCGTAGAGTTGAGTGATTGTGTTGGATCAACTAGAGAATGAAGGAAGACCTTTCAATTGGTTCGACATGTTGGCTCTCCAACTAAAGGGACAAGTAGCAAATGTCCGGCATCTGCCAAGGGTGAGCAAGAAAATATTTTCATGCTTTCTTACATACTTGATGCAATTTATGCCCGTCAGCAGTTCCCAGGCTTGGGTTGGGCATGGACACCTTCATAAACCTTTGTGCACACTTATTGCATATTGTTCTCCGAATGCAGCATCTGTGGAGTTATTATACAGCTATCAGAACACTTTGTCACCCGGTGTATAGGATGATCTTTGAGTAGGATCCACATTGCATGTCATAAGCAGTGATGGAGGCACTGGTTAACATAGCAAATTGGTATGCCTCACCCCTTGACACCTTCATCTGAATGTACAGCGCAGAGAAGGTTTTGCATGTTTTTCCGAAGTTTGCCATGGATAAATTGGTCATGCAAGAGGTTTCATACCACATCTCGACAAGGTTGTCATCAAGACTACACAGGAAGAAGAAGGCACCTTGGCCTGCTCTTCCTTTGCGGATCAGGTTGTATGAGATCTAGAATCTCAAGCATGTTGAGGCCGAGATGGAGGAATTCAAGAGATTCACCTTCGGCACCAGAAGTTTCAATCCATATGACCTGCATTGCTTAGTGAAGGAACATTGTGCGAGAGTGTATCATCCTTGGATCCACGGGGCATGTCATTGGCCTAAGGAAGACCCATGGAGATATTTTTATAACTTCTCAAGGCTCAATGAATCGGTCAGAATGGATATAGAGTGGTTAGCAGTGCAGAAGGCAGCAACATCTCAGAGAACAGCATCATCAGTAGCAGTAAAGGAAAGCAGACCTGTGCTTAAAGGCAAGAGGAAGGTTGATGACAGCATAGAGGTGGAGCAAAGTTGCAATTTCAAATCATATCCACTTGTGTTAAGGGAAGCTTTGGAGATTGAGGAGAATAGGAGAAAGTGCGACCAAAAGATCGCGTAAAGGTAGAGGGAGAAGCAGAAGTTGGGGGAAGCAGAAAATGAGTTGCGGGAGTTGAAACACCAACTCATGGAAGAACAGGAGCTGCACAGAAGAGAGAAGGAAGCGCAGTAGGAACAGGAATAGCAGGAGGCACAACATGCACATATTGATGAAATGGTGCCTATATAAGTTATTGATTCATCCAAACAGCTGGCACATAGAAGATAAGGTGAGCATTCACAGGAGTATGACTTTTCTCAAGAGATTGAACAGATGTTGGAACAAATGGACACAAATATGGTTCAGCCCAAGCTAGATCAGGACATTGACCTCATGCCTCAGAACCAGGAGATCACCCCACTGGCTTCACCAAATCCGGGAGTAGTGCAAGTCCCAAGCGATCAAGGAGACACTAAAATCCTTAAGGACATTCTAGAAGCGGATGTGCACAACATATCTTTCGACAAGTCACAACACAGAGTTGTGAAGTCACATAGAATGCCCACTTCGGATGTCCATGTATCTCCTGCGCACTTTGAAGAACGAGTGATCATGTCCAATGTGTGCAGACATCCAACTGCATTGGCTGATGCTACCAAGGCATATGTCAAAGCCACAAACTCGAGTGTTAGGTTCTTGATAGCTAAGAACGAACACATGGCTAAGGAGTTACAAGTGGCCAAGTAGGGAGAAGAGCAAGTTACGGCATTTGCCAGAGAAGCTTTGAGGAGAGCGATACTTGATGAAGTATCGTTTCTTGAGACATTCATGCGGAAGTTGTACTTCAGGTTCGTCACTGTGCATAAGTCAGTTTTCCATCTTAACGGTTGGCAGAAGAGTTGTGCTAGAAGAGCACACATCTTTTTAGACATACACATTGTTGTCGATCACATGCAAATATGGAAAATGAGGTATAAGGGAACCCCATTGCACTTGCCAAAGATGATGAAGCCAAAGGTAATGGAGTTGATGGCACGCATCCGGAGTTAGATCCGGAACTATGAGGAACTCCCGCAACTCATCACCATCTTACAGGCTTCACATGCACGACTGTTCAGGAGCATGGATGTCATTATGTGCACACATGCAATCCCATCCATTGGGACACTCACCAAGGCAAAAACAAAGAACCAATTCTGACTGGAGATGGACATGTACTTTGATCAGTTGATGCGCATAGCCACCAACGCAGACATGCAGATGAGCAAAGACATTATACATCAGTATGTCGTTGGTCTAGCTACACTCAAGACCATGATGTGCATGTTATCTAACGAGTTGGAAAGAGGTGCCAAATCAGTGTACGCGGATGCAACGGAGGAAAGAGTTCGCTTTCAAAAGGATGTCACCACAGAGCACGCAGACAGCATAACAGACTACCAAGCTTGGAATCAATTCACCACCATCGATCATCGAGAGGATGTCGAAGAGTTGGTCTTCCCACAGTTGTCCAAGTCTTAGTGATATCTTGCATGGCTTACTCAAGCCCGTTTTTGTCTCACATGGGTACATGTGCAAATTGTATTGTAAACATGTTGTAAAGTGAAAGACCAAGTGTCAATAGTAGAATGTAACAGTCATGTGTAAGTTGAAGAGTCATGAGGGTAGGTGAAGAGTCACAAAGAGGAATGTCAAGGGTCACCCCACCCTTTGCTATTTATAGAACCTCATAACTCATTGTACAGGATTTTTGGAGCCAAACTTCCAATAGGTATAACTTAGAGAAAGCTTGGAGTGTATTGTAATGAGCATTGGCTTCTCCACAATGCAGAGCTAGTGCATCTCTTTGGAGGAGCAGGGGCAGTGACTGTAATGTTCCGCTATCGGGGCTAGTGGTTTTCATGGTTATATGTATGATTGGATTTTTCACTCTTTTAATATAATAGATCCAACACATTTCATGCATATGTTGTTATTGTAGTTTGGCTATCCTAGTTACTTTAATGATGTATGTAGTTGTAGTTTACGCATGTATGTATGGACTATTCTGTATGTGTTTGTATGAATCTTATCGAAGCGTGTTGTTGATCTAATCCATCACTTTGGATCATCGCTATCTTGATTTCCATCTTATGATGTCCTTATTCTCATGTTTCCCTTTCAAGCTACGTGTTATCACAGGTTTCTAAGGGGTGCACTCTTCCCACCTTCCATGTGTTAGAGCCTTTCATGCACCTTCCATAACTTGCTGCAAGGTCACACCCTTGCTTCCAACAAGGACATCTTACTTACCTCTACACGCAATAGCAGTCAAGGCGATACTGAACTACCCACTGTTGGGACTCCTACTCCAAACGGTTTGAGGTCTAGTTGGGACTTCTTACCAGGGAGATCCCCTGACATGTTGGCGAGTCCAGCACCGTCAACATTTTTAGCACTAGAAGGAGGGCCAGATGACAATATGATTCCCCACATCCTGTTTTGAATCTTCACACATCTATCATGGATATTTTTGTAGTTAACCCTCCGCGATGTATGTCTAACTCACATTCCTTCGAAGTCACAAAGGAGTTTTTTGATCACTTGTCGGAACTCATGTATGATGGTGAAGGCGAAGTGGCTTGGCCTAAGCACTTACATGACTTCCTCGCATTCTTGGGGAATGAGGAATATTTTGATGACGTAGAGGTCAACATGCTGCTTACATACACACTTTGCGGCTTCCCGGAACATTGGTGTTGCACCCTGCCTCCCAATTGCATGCACTCAAAAGCAGTTCAGTGATCTAATCGAATCTGTTTTTCATGATTTTGATCCTAAATCTCTTGACAAAAAAATGTTAAAACAACGGAAGGCCCCGCATGAATCATCTGTGGATTTTCGGAAGCACTTTCGTCTACTCATGTTTGAAGCTCTGAAAAGTCAGATGAAATTCCAATATCTTATGGATAATTTGAATATTATTGTCACAAATGAATATCCCAAGGTGAAGAAAAATTTCAAACCCCGCTCAACATACTTCAATGATGGAGTTGCGCAATCACAAGCGGACACAGTTTTTTTCACAAGTGATTGTCCGCTTCCCCTCATCAAATAGCTCCACCCCCAAAGAGTGATGTGGGAGAGCGTGCACACACATTTATTAAACTAGTACATGCTTCCACCCTCACTACTCTTAATTTATACACATATTTGGTTGGGAAGCCCATGGGTTTTCATATGCATTTGTCACCTCAACCTTTGTCTCTGTGTTCTGCTGATCCCCCAGATTGTATTGTCTTGTATTCTCCCATTCTAGACTCTACACCTATTGTGAACGAGGATCAAACCATTGACTGAGTTGATGTTACACAACCAACTTGTGTTGTCATTTACGATGAGTATGACTGAGAATTTGAGCATTAACCTACGGTGAAGGATGACCTCCTTCTGTCCGCACCTCCTCCACTTTTTCCTAACATCTTTGGTGATTCTGCTATCTCTGATTTTCCTTCTGTAAATTCATCCACGGATGCATCTACTTACGATCATTCACAGAACACACCCAATGTCAGTCCATCATTTGACAGTGGAGAGGAAAAATTATTCATTGAAATCCACTCTATTTTTCATCTACTTTTTCCGGAAACGCGGAGGGTGAACATTCTTTCTTCTCATCTACCCCTTTGTTTGATTTATCAGATCATGAGGATGTCAATGAACTCATTGATTTTTCTGATCGTAGTTGTTGTGATCTATTTACTCTCGTATTCGATCATGATGTTGATTCAATCGTTGTTGATATTTCAAAGCCACCTATTTATGATTATCTATCTATCGATGAACCCGAAACCCCACAAGCTGTCGAGGCAATTTAGCCCGAGCTGATGGTTATGTCAAGCCCTCACTGTCCTGAGGTTGGTTTCACTCCCAATCAAGAAATTATTGAACTACCCAAGGCTCCTCATCACTCATCTGTATGCATTGAAGATAAATACAACACACAGATTTCACTTCCTCCACCTGAATCACATGATCCCATCGTTCATGCATTGGAGGAATATTACGTAGCAAGCACACTTGCAAGACGAAAGTTGTCCCTTTTTCTCATGTTTTCTTTTCTGTCACAATCAAGAGAGTGCATATTCTTATCATCTTCACGCAATGTGTCACAGCACCATGGTAAGTCCACAGAGTGCTTGTCGTGTACTTTTACTGTTTTCTTTTCTGTGGACGCATTTAAACTCGGAGTGTGTTGGTCTTCATTGTTATATCTTTCATGTTTGTTGGTTCGCTTGACTATGCTTTTTGTGAACCATGCCTTCACCAACATGGGTCAACCAATGCGCCGGTGGCTACATTGGAAGTATCACTTCACATGAGCAGACCCATGCACCGTTAGCTTAGGAGTAGGAGTAGTGTTTTCTTTTGTCTTGTTTGCTTGCATGCATGTTTGCTTGCCTACTTGTTTTTCTTACTTGCTTTGCTTTCGCATTTGCTTTTGCTCTTTTCTTTGTTTTGTTTTGTTTGCTTGTTTACACTCGTAGGTTAGTTTCGCATGAAACTATGTACAACTCTTGAAATAAGCAGGGTAAAGTAAAAGAGGACTTGTGCAACTACTAACACTTGCTTATCTGTCGTCCTCTCTCTTTATGCAGAAATTTTTGCCTTCAGTCAATGATGCACCAAAAAACGTTCTATTCGAAGTGAATCTTGGTGAAAACACAACGATTGTGCTCTAACTAGTACCACCTACTCGAGTTGGCTATTTTTGGGTTAACTGTTAAACACACATGGGCAGCAAGAGAATCTGAAGGATAAAACATGAGAATCTATCTTTTATTAACAACTGATATACATTTATAGTACATTGTTTGACCATTGGGTTTCACATCCCAAGGTCTCTTGGACTCCTTGTGTCTATTCGGCTTCCACACTAACGCATTCAGGATTAGGTGTCCAATATTAACCCTTGTCAACTCAGTCAAGTAGAGTAAGGTGAGGGGGAAAACCTTAAGAAGTATGTCATAGGTATATATAAAATACTTCTCTGAAGCAACAACCTATTCTGCTCTCAATAAGTCGAGATCCCTCTTCTGCCTCTAAAATAAATAAGTGCCTATGCACAGTTCTTGAAAAAATAAAAAACAAAAATGAAAATGTGAAAAAATTTGAAAAAAATGAATAAGGCGAAAGAAGAGAAAGGCTTCCTACGCAGAGAGGTGATGCAAGTAACTCCACCTGGAGACTAACCAGGCTCGCTGGTAGTGGAGCGATGCTTTTTTTCCTGCGTGAATCCATCGGGGTACTTTCCAAGCCTGCTGGTAGTGGAGAAACACTAGAGATGAAACTTAAACTCTGACAGTCATATTACTTGTGCAATAATATGCCCCTGATCCCCAATCGAAACAACTAGGTTGACCTGGCTTGGAATGTGTGCTGACCGATAAAGAGCATGGTAGGTGCTACATCTTTCACTCAAGCTAGTGTGGAAACCATGATGATCTAAGAATTATTACTTGTGCAACAATATGCCCCTCATCCCCAATCGAAACAACTAGGTTGACCTGGCTTGGAATGTGTGCTGACCGATAAAGAGCATGGTAGGTGCTACATCTTTCACTCAAGCTAGTGTGGAAACCATGATGATCTAAGAATTGAACAATACTTCCAGAGGAGTTAGACTTGCTTTTCACGAAACAAGGTCCATTCAGAGAGTTGGAGTTCTACTAGTGTGTTGCCAAGTGTTGTAGCAGCTACAACCATCCTCCAAAATTTTTCCTTAGCTTCATTTTGGAGCCTCCCTACCAACCATACTTAGCAGCATGTCTTGCACTGACAAGTACATATGCTTCAGTTGAGTTTATTTAGCTTATCAGCTTATGTTTGCTAGCTTGTTTTCCTTCCACCTGCAAGCTGAAATCTCGTGACTCGGTCATTCACTGTTGTTGTGCTCATTTGAAGAATTGCACAGAATTGGAGGGAAACCTGCCTTGCTCTCGAGAATTGCACAGAGCATCAAGGCAGCCTGTTGCTCTCAAGAAATGCACAGAGCAAGTAGACTTCCTTCCCTCCAAAAATTGCACAGAGCAGCCCATCACTGGGCTTTCTCTCAAAATTTCTGCAGATCTGGCTGACAACCTTGGCTTTAGTCCAGAAATTGCACAAAGCCTAAGGGGAAACCAGAGCCACTCGTCCCAGAAACTACGCAGAAGTCACTCCAGGGCTTGCAGTCCGTTGCATGTGCTCCCAAGTTGACCGGTTCCCTCAAGGACTAACCAACCTTGCTTTGCATGCATGGGATGATTTTTCCCAAAAATGTAAAAAAAAAAAAAAAAAATTAAAAAAAATTAAAATTAAAATTAAAAATAAAATAAAATAAAAATAAAATAAGAAAAAAATTAAAAATTAAAAAAAAATTAAAAAAATTAAAAAAAAATTAAAAAATTAAAAAATAAAAATCCCCTGGATTTTAGGGATCCATTTTTAGCAGTTGGGGGTTACATGAAAAAGTCTTTTTAGAAACCTCCTACCAAGTGTCGATTTTTCCTAGATTTGTGGCATGTGCATCATAAACCTCGATCTTATCAAAACTATAAATGTTGATGCTTCATATCTCATTCTTCACTTTGATCCTTGGAGCTCTGGCATTCCCATCGCATCTAGGAGCATTCGGCACACTCAACTCAAATTTTTTCGGGTAAGCCCTCTTTTCATGTCTTTTGCTGCTTTTCTATCGCTTTTTGTATTTTGGTTTGTGTGAGTGTTGTTTTCTTGGTTTTTTTGAACACTTGTTGTCGTTTTAATGCATGTTAGCTTGTAGAAGTATTGTTTCAAGTTTTTCATTGCATCTCCTTGTTGTCGCATGCATGACATTGTTTTTGCACTAACGATCGCCATTGTGGAAACTCGCTTCACACACTTACTTGTTTTCCTGTTTACTAAATCCTGCACTCACTTATTGCATGCATGTTCATTCACTCATGTCTACACTCAGCTTCGCACATGCATTCAGCCTTTACCGTTTTTTAGTCACCCGTCGATGGGTCTGGCTATGTTGGCCCAGACCTTGCCTTGCTCAGCTTGCACTGCGTATTTCTGGGATCGAAGGCCTTGCCTTCCTTCCAGGAATTGCGAAGAGATTGCCTCACACTGGCCTCCCAGGCTCTGTGCAATTTTGAGAGGCAGTGCCTCGTTGACCCTCGGAATTGCGCAGATACAATTTGACCGGGTTGCAGTCATGATGACTGACACTGCGCATTGCACAGTTTCAGTCCTCAATAGGCCAAGATGGACTATTCTTTGCGCAGTTTCAGCATTCAGTCATCTCACTGACAGTTTGGACTATGTTCTGTGAAGTTTTGGCAGTCAATCTCCCAGCCTCCCGGTGAAAATTGCGCAAATTTCCCAGTCAGTCACCCAGGTGTGTTGCATGTCATTCCTCAAGTTTCTTTTGGTTTTCAACTAACAGATTACTTGCCATTAGTGTTGCATTGTATCCAGGTATCACAGGTGTTCATCAGTCTCTAATCAGTACATGTACAATGGCTTCCAAGAGAGTAGGATCAAAGGACATTGTTGAGAGTGCAACTAGAGATGCAGTCGAGCAAGTGTCTATGAGCTTGCCCATCTATGAAGACACTAATTTGTTCATAGACAAGGAGATCAAGATGAAATAGAAGGAAATCAATGACATCTTTTCAGGCACTTTTGAGGAGAATCTGGAGGACTGGATTGCATACAGGTATCCTGTGTTTTCATGCATAGACATGATCCACTGGATTGTCTCGCATAATAATCCAGAGACAATGGTGTTGAGAAGTGTCAGTGGAATATAACTTTCTACCTTCAAGGCAAAGAACTTTGAGGCAATGTATCAGTTGCGACAGTCGGTGGTCACAATGGATGAACCCTTCACCAGGCCCAGCAGTAGTGCAAACTCAAAAGACATCTTGAAGAGCTAGGTGAGAAAGCCATCTAAGTTCAGGATGACACCTAACCAAGTTTATAAGATAAAGATACTTCGGAAGGCTTATTCACTCTTGGTAATATTCACATTTCGCTTATACGGCCAAGAGAGCACAGAGACCATCCCGCAGAGTTGGGTGATTGTGTTGGATCAGCTGGCGAATGAAGGAAGACCTTTCAATTGGTCCAACATGTTGGCTCTGCAGGTGAAGGGACAAGTAACAGATGCCTGGCATCTGCCCAAGAGTCAAAAAGAAAATCTTTTCATGTATGCTTACATACTTTATACAATATGTGCCCGTCAACATCTCCCACTCTTTGGTTTGGCGTGGACACCTTCAGAAACCTTTATGCACACTTATTGCAGGTTGTTCTCCGAATGCATCTTATGTGGAGTTATTATATAGCTATCAAACCACTTCGTCACCTCGGTGTACAGTATGATATTTGGGCAGGATCCACCTTGCATGTCACAAGTAGCGATGGAGGCATTGGTTAGCATAGCAGATTGGTATGTCTCACCCCTTGGCACCTTCATCTGTATGTACAGCACGGAGAAGGCTCTGCATGTTTTGTCAAAGTTTTCCATGGATAAGTTGGTCATGCAAGAGGTTTCATACCACATCTCGATAGGGTTGTCAGCAAGACTACAAAGGAAGAAGAAGACACCTTGGCCCACTCTTTCTTTGTGGATCGGGTTGTATGATATTCATAATCTCAAGCATGTTGAGGCTGAGACAAAGGAATTCAAGAGATTCACCTTCGGCACCAGAAGTTTCAATCCATATGACCTACATTTCTTAGTGAAGCAACAATGTGCAAGAGTGTATCATCCTTGGGTCCACAGGGCGTGTCGTTGGCTTGAGGAAAACCCATAGAGATACTGCTATAACTTCTCAAGGCTCAATGAACCGGTCAGAATGGTTTTAGAGTGGTTAGCAGTGCAGAAGGCGGTAGCATCTCAGAGAGCAGCATCATCAGCAGCAGCAGGGGGCAGCAAACCTGAGCTTGACAATGTCAAGAGGAAGGTTGCTAATAGCGCATAGGTGGAGAAAAGCTGCAATTTCAAAGCATATCCACCTATTTTAAGAGCACCTTTGGAGATTGAGGCGAAGAGGCGACAGCGTGACAAAAGGATCGCGAAAGGGAAAAGGGAGAAGTAGAAGCTGGAGGAAGTAGAAAAGGAGTTGCAGGAGTTGAAACAACAACTCAGGGAATAATAAGAACTGTGTAGAAGAGAGAAGGAAGCACAACAGGAACAGGAATAGCAGGAGGTGCAACATGCACATATTGATGAAATTGTGCCTATACAAATTATTGATTCATCCGAACAGCTGACGCATAGAAGACAGGGTGATCAGTCGCAGGAGCAGGACTTTTCTGAGGAGATTGAACAGATGTTGGAACAGATGGACACAGATGTGGTTCAGCCCGAGCTAGATCAGGACATTGACCTCATGCCTCGGAACTAAGAGGTCACCCCACCGGCTTCACTAGATCTGGGAGCAGAGCAAGTCCAAAGTGATCAAGGAGACATTGAAATCCTTAAGTACATTCTGGAAGTGGATGTGCACAACATATCTTTCGACGAGTCACAACACAGAGTTGTGCAGTCGCGCAGATTGCCCACTCAGAATGTCCATGTATCTCCTACGCAATTTAAAGAACAAGTGATCGTGTCTGATATGCACAGACATCCAGCTGCATTGGCCGATTCTACCAAGGCATATGTCGAAGCCACCAGAGGTCGTAGATTCTTGATAGCTGAGAATGAGTGCATGGATAAGGAGTTACAAGCGGCCAAGCAAGGAGAAGAGCAAGTTACAGCGTCCACTAGAGCAGAGTTGAGGAGAGTGATACTTGATGAGGTATCATCTCTTGAGACAGTCATGAGGAAGTTGTACTTCAGGTTCGTCACTTTGCATAAGTCAGTTGTCTATCTTAATGGTTGGCTGCAGCATTGTGGTAGGAGAGCATGCATCTTGTCATACATACACATTGTTGTGAATCACATGCAAATATGGACAATGAGGTATAAGGGAGTCCCATTTCACTTGCCAAAGATGATGAAGCCAAAGGCAGTGGAGTTGATGGCATGCATCTGGAGTCAAATCCATAACTATGAGGAACTCCCGTAGCTCATCACCAACTTACAAGCTTCACATACACAAGTGTTCAGGAGAATGGATGTCATTGTGCACACATATGCCATCCCATCCATTGGCACACTCACCGAGGTGAAAGCAAAGAACCAAGTCCAACTGGAGTTGGACATGTACTTTGATCATTTGATGTGCATAGCCACCAATGCAGACTTGAAGATGAGCACAAACACTATACATCAGTATGTCGTTGGTTCAGTTGCACTGGAGACCATGATGTGCATGTTATCCGATGAGTTGGATAGAGGTTCCAAATTAGTGTACCCGGATGCAACGGAGGAAAGAGTTCGCTTTCATAAGGATGTCACCACAAAGTACGCGGACACCATAACGGACTACCAAGCTTGGCATCAGTTCGCCACCATCGAGCATCGAGAGGATGTCGAAGAGTTAGTCTTCCCATAGCTGTCCAATTCTTAGTGATGTCTTGCATGGCTTACTCAAGCCCATTTTTCTCTCACATGGGTACATGTGCAGATTGTATTGTAAACATGTTTTAAAGTGAAAGACCAAGTGTCAATAGTAGAATGTAAGAGTCATGTGTAAGTTAAGAGTCATGAGGGTAAGTGAAGAGTCACAAAGGGGAATTTCAAGGGTCACCCCACCCTTTGCTATTTATAGAACCTCATAACTCATTGTACAGGATTTTGGGAGCCAAGCTTCTAATAGGTATAACTTAGAGAAGTCTTGGAGTGTATTGTAACGAGCCTTGGCTTCTCCATAGTGCAGATCTAGTACATCTCTTTGGAGGCGTAGGCGGCAGTGATTGTAATGTTCCACTATCGGGGCTAGTGGTTGTCATGATTGTATGTATGATTAGATCTTTCACTCTTTTAATATAACAGAGCCAGCATGTTTCATGCATATGTTGTTATTGTAGTTCGGTTATCCTAGTTACTTTAATGATGTATGTAGCTGTAATTTACGCATGTATGTATGGACTATTTTGTATGTGTTTGTATGAATCTTATCAAAGCATGTTGTGATACAATTCATCACTTTGGATCATCGGCTATCTTGCTTTCCATCTCGTGATGTCTTTATGCTCATGTGTTCCCTTTCAAGCTGCGTGTTATCACAGGTTTCTTAGGGGTGCACTTTCCCCCCTTTCTGTGCGTTAGAGCCTTTTATTCACCTTCCTTGACTTGTTGCAAGGTCACCCCATTGCTTCCAACAAGGACATCTTACTTACCTCTATGCACAATCAGTCAAGGCGATATCGTACTACCCACAGCTGGGACTCCTACTCCAAACAACCTAAGGCCTAGTTGGGACTTCTTACTGGGGATATCCCCTAACATGTTGGCGATCCAGCACCGTCAACAGGATATTACAAGTTATTTGCATTTTAGAGAGAGTTGGAGTTTGGCAACTTATATTGAGGAGAATCTGGTGGGAGAAATCTCTCAAAATCGATGGCTATGAACAACAATGGAAACTATAGGCGACAGATAGACATGGAAACCAACCAATATAGATCTGTTTTAAGTATGGATGAGATTGATATGGAAATCAACTAGTATAGATCCATTTTAAGTATTCATGAATCTAGAGGGATTAAATTTTTTTGGGTGCAGAATTCTTTTGACAAAAAAAACATATAAGCTAAAAAAACCAAATTGTAAAATATTAAGACACTTCAAAGTTTTTAACCATAAAATCTTAGTTTTTTCAATAATATATAAATAAATTTTAAAAATCTTAGTTTTTTCAATAACTTTATATCATATATAAATAAGTTTTTTAAAACAATATATAATATATACACTTCTCAATAAATATATACATAGTTGACATTAGATATTTAAAGAGTTCACATTAATATGGATTCTTTTTGTTATTAAAATTTTTATTATAATTCGTATTAAAATATTTTACTGATAATTTATATTGAATATTTTATTATATATTTCATTTTTAAAATAAACACATGTCAACTTAAGTTGAACACTAACCAAATTACACATTACACATGACTCTCATACTTCACTGTAGAATAAGCCTCTCCACTCAACAAAGTACAACATTTTCCTAAACCCTTATATTTCCAGTTCACTTTGCAGTAGAGAGATACCCTACAAAGAAATAAGGATGGATGGAAGACTCCCATTTTTTATCATTCAATATGCAATGAGAGCCACCACCCACTGGATGTTTCCCATGCAGAAAAACACCTGAAGGCCATTCTCTCAAGGTGTTGAATTTTCTAACTCTGAATGTCATGCTAGGTGGCGGAGCTGGAGAGGCTTTTGTGTAGGCTCAACCAATGCCCATTTCTCCAGGATTCTTAGTCAGTTGTGTTTGAATGGCTCAAGTATTATTTGGCCTCATTGTTTCATTTGCATCTGTGGCAGGGATATATGTATTACTTTATATCTCACCACCGTACTCGCTGAAGTAGTGATCGGTGCCATCTCCTTGCGATCAATATTGGCGAGACCTATATTTTCGTTTCTGATTCAATGATTTTATCCCAATTGAATCTTGGTTCCACAGAGGTGAAATTGAGAGTGAAACTGTGAAGGAAATGGAGTCCATTTGCATCTGAAGGTATACATTATTTTCATTAAGCTACTGATTTGCAAAGTTTTGGGAGACATATTTTGTTGGCCATGTGCACTTATTCATCTAAAAGGTGTGAGATGAAATGCAAAGAGTCAAATTATTAGTTTTCAAAATTATTGGGAAATTAAATGAAATGATATTTTAAGGTCCGCGAGACTAAAAATAGTTTATGAGACCATTAGTTCCCTGCTTTTTTCTTTTTGCAATTCAATCCTTTTCTGATTCAAATTGATGATGAGTTGGCCCAACCTTTCAACAATCCCCTTGCTAAAAAGGAAATGCCAAGGAACTGATGCTAACATGTTCTCGTAACTTTCTCTGATGTCTTTGAATGCATCACATTCCAAAATGAAATGTTTTTCCGATTCCACAGCCCCAGACGTGCAAAATGTACACACTTGTTCTTCCCAAGCTTCTTTAGGCATTTTCCACCGTCGTGTTTCACACCGAAGTTTATGTGAGTTGTTCCTTAATTAAGCAATAAGAACCTTTGCCCTCCACAAAATGCTAACTCCAATGAACTCTTTTTGTTGTAGATCACACGTAGGGTTGAATTCCTCAATGTAATATTTCTTCTTTCTACCCAACTATTTTCCCCATACCTTATTAGAAACTTCTCCATAACAAAATCCTTTAACTCTTTTCTATTTGTGGGACAAGCATTGAGGTAGATATTCCATTTTTGCATCCATTAGTAGTTTTGTTTCATCCGTGTTTTCTTTATTTCACTCATGCCTTCATTGAAGATAACATTAGGCCATCTACCTACTCTCATTTGCTCAATTCTTTTTAAATATCTTATGAGCTGCACCATAGCAATTGCTTCAATGGGAGTTGCTCCTGTTTCACTCAACATTATCTCATAAGGTACTGAACTTTTTTATTTTTAACTTGCTCATGATCAAGCATTTTTGGATTTTCTCCATTTGTTTCCATTTTGAGACAGGAGAGCTGCTAGCCCACAATTCACACCCATATAGCATCACTGGACAAACTAGGAGTCCAAAAAGCACTTTAATTGTTTTTCAATCCCATAACTCTGTCTCTCTACATGTATTTTGAAGAGCATATAATGTTTTCCACCCTCCTAAAATTATCTTCTTTCTGCAGTCCTCCCAATTGAGTTTATTGTTGAAATCAATCCCAAGGTAATTGTACTCATGTACTTCTGCAATAATTTTGCCTTCAAAGAAGAAAGTATGTTGGCTCTGCTTCCTTTTATTAGAGAAAATCATTATTTTGGTCTTGCTAGTATTGACTTGCATCCCCACTCCTCTACAAAAATGGTCAAGGGCATATAAGTGCATTTGCAATCCATGGGCTGATTTAGATATCAATACAATATCATCAACGTATAAAAAAAGCTTTATCACAAGTGTTATATACATATTTGTAAGCATTTATATGTTTGTTTAATTAAAAAATAATAAAAAGCTAAAAGTAATTTAGAACTAAGAAAAATGTGGTACTGTTAAAAATGGGCGTAAATATTTTAAAATAATAAATTCAATTTGTCATATTATAATTTTGTTTTTATTAATAAAATTGCAAACAATTTTTTTTTAGATAAAAGAAAATCATAATATACATATCTCATTAAAATATATAATATATAAATAAAAGCTATAAATTACGATCAATTTTATCATATATATATAAATAATGATTCCACAACCATATTTAAATTTAATTAATAAGTACTTAAAAACTTAATACTTACAATATAACAAGATTTTTAACCATACCCCCACTTTATAATGGATATTATTATCTTGTAAATAGGTTCTGTTACCGTGCCATGAGCTAATACCATGACTTATTAATACCAGATGCCCAAAAACCAAAACTCATTTCACAATCAAAATATTTTGTTTTATTTTAATTTTATAATTTTTTTAATTAAATCTAATAGAAAAAAAAAATTACAATTACTTTTGAAATATATTTAAGCCCTCTATCCTCACTACTAATTAAAAATATTCCATAGAAATTAAATTAAATTAAAAATGGAAATTTTTATATATAAAAGTGTGAAATTTTTATAATATAAATAATATTATTAAGAACCAGTATAGATGCATCTTAACTAAGGATCTACCAAACCATGAGAGGAATCAAATATCTTCGAGTGCAAAAGTTTTTCAAGTTTTGCACTTAAAAAGAAGTTTGCATCTTAAAACATACCAATTTTTTCTAGTGAAATGATGATTTAGTTTGATATCTTCGAACTATGATAAATAAATATATCACATACATAGATTCTCTTCAATACCATTACCCTCCAAATCAGTAGCTCTCTCGGATCATAATTTTCATATACAAACTTTGTTTTAGGAGCGAGCTTTTATTGGAGATATTTCACATAGAACTACATTTGGACTAGCATTTTTTGCAGCGTTGGTCGAAGTGTAGTGTGAAGATTAGAAGTGTTTTTCTACATGCGTCAAACAGTTGACAGATTATCAACGTGTTGGATAAACCACTGGATTTTATCAGTCGGATTCAATTAAATCACTACGAGCCCTTTCGATGTGATTTAATAATTTTGGTTCGCAAAGCAGCTGAGCGGACAATAGTATTTTATGACGAAATGTTTTTTTCAGAGAAAAAAAGCATCATGGATTATATTGAGACAATATAAAAACCGACATAGGATACAAAAAAGTGGCAAGAGAAGCCATGATCCAGGACATTTGAGAAAATAGCAGAAGACAGATGTCCGAGCAAGCCCCATATACGGAAGAACAGATACCTACATCATGGAGAAACAGGAGCATAAAACATATACAAACACATTTACAGCAGGTTCAGGAATATGGAAAAGATGCACAAAAAATATAACCTGGATAATCATTTTCCAAGAGCAGCCAAGATACCACATTCACCGATGATTCCAAAAACAATAGCCATAGTCATGTAGCAGACCTGTGCTAATTGGCCAGCTGTTTTGGAGATGAGTCGAAAATAGCAATGATGCGATGCAAAATGGATCTATAGAGATCTTTAGAGTCTCGAAAGATTTTGTGATTCCGCCACTTCCACGCGCACCATAACATAATAACGATGAGAAAACGCCTTGTCTCCCTTTGACTGCACCACCATTCGAAAGCTTTACAGAGAGCGAATCCCACGAGCGAGAGCACCGAAGACTGCGTGCGAACAGCAGCACCATTCCATCAGCAAAACGAGCGAGAGTGCATGGACTATATTGTGCAGAAGGCCAGCATTTGGACATAAGGCATGAAGTTATATGCGAGAATCTCCCCTGACCAGACACAGGGAAGAAGGGGCAACTAGATGATAATTCCTTCAACGTGGAAAGTAGATGATAATTCCTTCATGCAGGGACGGAGGCTGGTAATGGGTAAGGGTATAGGTTGTTAAAGGGTGAGACGTGAGACGTGGCAAATTATCAAGGTATCGCATGAAGGAAAAAATTCAAGAGCCGGAGAGACATCCGTCATTGGGCAGATGTTCCGGCTGGTGGACGTTGGTTCGATCATCTCTAAGCGATCAGGCAAGCTCTCATTGGGCAAGCGCTCCTGCTGGTGGACGCTGGTTCGTTGCCGTTGCAGGCGCTCTCGCTCTACCCTGCGTTCTTCGGGTGTTACAAAGATTTTATGACGAAATTTTGTGGTTGATATGATGAGGAGGACGCAGTAAAAGTCTGGTTGGAATCAAATAAACACAGTGTTTGTCTGCAGTCGGCCATATTTCACATAGATCTATATTTGGACTAGCATTTTCTACGGCGTTGGTCGAAGTGCAATGTGAAAATCATGTGTTTTTTTGCACGCGTCAAACAGATGATAGATTATCAACGTGTTAGATAAACCGTTGGATTATATCAGCCAGATTCGAGGAAGGTCTAGCATCAGATTTCTTGCTCGGTATCTGATTTGAGTGAAACACGAACATCAACTGCAAGTGTGAGGGCACTGCAACTTTCAGTTTATACACTTCGTGTCTTCAACTTGCGGACGCAATGAATGTTTATTTGTGCAGATAATGATAATGTGGCTTTAAACTGTTGTTCTATGATCTCTGAGAAGTTGAGAAGGCAGACTTTGTTCATGGGCAGATTTTTTTTATCGACAAATTTATCCGCACCTACTTCAGTAATTCATGGGTAATCAATGTCGGACTCTTATCTTTGAATTTTTTTGTTGACGAGCAGCGAGCAGTGTGGACAGCAATGTGAGCAGTGTGGTCAGCAGTGAGAGTAGAAAGCAATGACCAGCGAGTAGTGTGAAAGCAGGGAGCTTTTATGTAGCAGAAGTATCGAGCAATGAGCAGGGAGCAGCCTATAGCCTAATAGAGAGCAACGATAACCTTAACAACGGGGAGCAATGTGAAGTGATCTTGGCATTTTATAGACCTACATCTTTCTCGAAATAGGTTAGAAGGAAAATGCATTCAAACATGACAACGGGACAAGAAATTTGAGAACATGTGGAGACTCCACAAATGATTTAGGACAAGTGAAAATTGCCTCATCTGCCAAATATGGGAAGTGGGTTTGGGTCAATGCCAAACAATGTCGAGGCATTTTAAAACGAAGTCTAGCCCGTCTAAAATGGGAGTAGACAAGAAAAAAATAGTCTCAAAAGGAAAGTACTTGAGCCCTTCGCAATAAGCACTCAAACAAGTCCCATCTACGTGGCAATAAGAAGTTCACAGGAAAATTCATTGATGATTATGCCTTATATAGTCCCACATCCACACCTCTCACCTAGTCATCTTATCTTTATGTGAAAGAATTGTTAAATGCAAAACAAAGGTTAGAGGTTTTAGAAGCGAAAGGGCATGAAAGAGATCATAAAATTCATATAATAACAACTGAGAACAAGGCTTTAGCATAAAGCAATAAAGTTTTGAAAGAACAAGTGACATTGCTATGGGAAGCTCTCCTAATAGGGAAGACAGAATGGAAATGCAAGAAGGCAGATGTGAAAAACATAAAGAAATCTGTCGTGGAAAGTACAAAGGTGGTGAATGCAAAATCATCCCAGGATAAAGGGAAAATGATTGCCCAAATAAACAACCATGAAGAGAAAGAAAGAGAAGAAATGAAAGGAGATTCCACCAAACTTTGCAAAACTTGGGCTCAAGTTATTAGCAATTCTGCTAATAAGGAAGGAGAAACGAACATTCAGGTTGACAACATGCAAGATAGAGAAGGCAAGGAAAGACAAAATAGAGCAAAAAACATAATTATTAAAGGGGTGAAAGACTATGGGAAAAACGAATGTACATTATTTAAGTGTAAGACAACAAGAGGAAAGGAGGGAGGAAATGTTAAAGGTTAGGGCAGCAAGAGATGAAGGCAAGAGAGCATGGATTTATAAAGGCAAAGTTGTGATAGCGCGATTTGGACCTCCTTCCAAAACATAGCAGCAAGATGGGAATAAAGAAGAGGCAACAAACTCTTCAACAGAAAATCATGGAGCAAGCTCAGTATGGGAAAGCAGAGACAAAGACTCAAATGTGAGTCTTGCATGTCAAAATAAATAGCAATCAAGTCATACCCAGGTTTCCTTAAGATTAGTTTGTTGAAACTGCAGAGATTACCCATGGAGACAAGGACCTGGGTTAGGGCCTATTGCGGAAAAAAGAGACATAATTTGCCTCATAGAAACACATGAGCCTGAAGGGTGAAAAACACCCCTATTTGAAGGATACAGGAAGATGGCAGTGTGGAACAGGGTAGTGGGGAATGGGAAAGGGCACGAGGGTGTCACGGTTTTAGTAAGGGAGAAAGGAGGTCGTCTCATTCAGTTAGAAAAAGAAGACTCAAATAAGCAAATTCATTTGGTTTAAAATATCAAAAAATGGAAACCGTCAAAGGTAGAGGACTTGACCATAAATCTAGGTGAAGTCCTTACAGTGGGTGATTTCAATGCTATGACTGCAAGTGAGCAAGCTAGCATTCTTTGATGTAAAGAATATTGCGACCCTATTTGGCTTACAGAAAAGAGTAATCATCAATGGGAAAGAATTTCATAGGACAAGGGTTGCAATCTCTTTGGTGAACAATTGCTTACTCTATGTGGGGCCTTTGATTTAGTCATTTGTAATGGCTTGACTTGATGGGCAAAGTCCGGTAATTTCACTTGCAATACTTACAATGGAACAAGTGTAGTAGATTATGTAATTTGGTCGCATGGTTTGTGTGAGAAAATGGAGGAGCTTTTGATTGGAGATAAGTTGTGGGACTTAAAATCATATCACAAGCCAATTTATTTAAGTTTCTCTTGGACTGGAAAGAAACAATTACAGTAAAAAATTTAGCATGTCCAACAAAATCTCCCACAAGGCAGAATTCTTTTGACTCCAGAAAATTGTAATACCTTCAAAATGACGCTAGAGAGGCTCTTCGAGAAGGAGAAAATCCACAATTCACGGCCTTAATAGTCATGAATTAAAACATTTAATTCAATGCGCACTTGCAGAGTGCAACAGAGAAAAAATTAAGAAGTCTGAAACAAATTGATTTCTGGTTAATGCTTGGTTTGACAAAGAATGCAAAAGGGCAAGGAGAACATGGAAAGAGTCAAACAAGGATAACATAAAGCTCAAATATTACAAGCAGTTATTAAGCAAGAAAAAGGTTGAATTCATGGTTTCAAGGAGGGAATAACTAATCTTCCTTGGGAAAAATAATCTCAAATTATTTTGGAAGGAGCTCCAACTGAGAAAGATACAAACTGGAAATAGTATTACAGTTTCTAAATGGTTTGACTATGCAAGACAACTCTATGACCAAGATCCTAAGGTTGACCCTCCCCCCTTGGTTAACATTGATGTTGAACTCTTCACGGTGCAAGAGGTAGAGATGGGTATCAAGAAGTTGGGTGTTGGAAAAGCGAAGGACTCAACTGAACTCCAAGCAAAATATCTAAAGTGGGGCTCAAAGATCCTTGCACCTCACATTACAAAAAATTTCAACAGCATCATACAACAGGGGCTCCCCACAAATTGGACAACTAGTATGGCAATACCTATTTTCAAGAGCGGCAACGTCAATAATCCCTCCAATTATTGGGCCATCATGATAAACTCTTTGTTTGCAAAGCTATTTGGAAGCATGCTAGAAAATAAAATTAGCAAATGGGTAGAAGAAAGAGATAAGTGTGCTAAAGGGAAAGCAGGTTGTAGACCTAAACATTCCACAGTTGATCATTGTATAACTTTAAGGCAAATCATTGAAAAATTTTGGGAGAAAAAGGAAGAAGTTTTTTGTTGCTTTGTTGATTTCAGAAAAGCCTTTGACACGATTCCTAGGGATAAGCTTTGGCACAAAATGGAGGAACTTGGGGTTCCTAAACATTTGAGAGCAGTTGTGCATAGGCTGTATGAAGAGGTGAAAGTCAAAATTATAACTTCAGCAGGCATTTCTAAAAGTTTTAGAAGTGATATCGAAGTCAAGCAAGGTTGCCCACTGTCTCCTACCCTTTTTGGTTTATATATCGACAAGCTTAAGGAGTGGTTAAATTCGCAAGGGGGCGATGGTGTCTATTTGGGCAAGTTTGTTATAAGGCTTCTTTTGTATGCAGATGACCTTATTCTGATTGCTAAATCGGCTCTTGGTTTGCAATAGCACTTACTATCCCTTGAGCATTTTTGTAGAAGTGTGGGGATGCAAGTCAATATCAACAAAATGAAAGTAGTGGTTTTCTCTAAAAAAGAAAACATAACCAGCATAAGTTCTACTTTGAAGGAAACATTCTGGAAGAAGTTGTGGATTACAAATACCTTGGAATTGACTTCAACAAAAATCTAAGCTGGGATGGTTGTAGAAAAAAATGAACTTTGGTGGGTTGAAAAGCATTTTATGCTTTTCAAAATAGGTGTAGAGAAGCAGAGTTATGGGACTCGAAAACCACTCAAGCTCTTTTTGGGCTTCTAGTGATTCTAGTGATTCTCTATGGTTGTGAACTATGAGCCAGCAGTACATCCAACATGTAGTGGAGATAAATTGAGAAAATTCAGAAGCGTTTGATTACAAACAAATTCAAGATTAAAAATGCAATGCCTTATGCTATCTTGTTAAGCGAAATAGGGGTTGCTCCTATTGAAGCAATTGCTATGGTGCGAATCATAAGGTATTTAAAAAAAATTGAGCAAACGGAAGAGGGTAGATGGCCTAAGGTTGTCTTTAATGACAGATTGTGCAACAACGAAAAAAGTTTGGATACAAAAAAATAACAAATGGTTTAGTAAATGGGGTATTTGCTTGAACATATGTCCCATAAACAGCAAAGAGATAAAATCTTTTGTTATGGATAAGTTCCACAAGCATACTTGGGATAAGGAGCTAGGAAGAAAGAAAAAAGTATTATATTGAAGTGTTTAATCCCACTCATAGTCATCAACCAAAAGCATACATAGAGGTCAATATCTCTTGTAGAGCCAAAATTTTTATTGCTCAGTTAAAAACTAATTCTCATCAACTCCGTTGTGAAACGGGGCGCTGGAAAAGGCCAAAAGAAGTGTGGGAGGAAAGAGTATGCATTTTTTGTTCTTCCAGAAAAGTGGAAACAAAAAAGAATTTCATTTTAGAATGTGAGGCCTTCAAAGACGACAAGGAAAGTTATGCAGATGTGCTGGCAACTAGCTCTTGGGATAATCTATTTAGCAAGGGGTTTGTCGAGAATGTGGGAGCATTTATAGTGAAGCTTCACAGAAAAAGGGTTGAATACATTAAGCAAATGAAAAAGCAATATGTCCCATAGATCTTTAGCCTCGTGGATGTTAAAATAATTTATTTCTTTCTTTCAATGTAATTTTCATATACAAACTTTGTTGTTAAAAAGGTTTCAAGGAGTAATTATAATTTTTTTTTTCAAATTTTACACTAAAACCATGAAATTATCAAAATTCTAATGTTATAAATCATTGATTTTACTTTTTTAAATTGTTTCGTTTGTATTGCATTAGAAAACATCCATATATAACCATGTTTGTAAAATGACATTAAATTCAAAAATGAAGATATCAGAGAAACGACAAGTTTAATATTAGATATCATTTTTTGGGATTCAACTTTGTTAAGTAAGTCATTCATCTATGACCATTTCCATGAGAGGTAGTCGTAATTGACTAATTTCTCATGATTTTTTAATAGTCCACTTAACACTCATTGCATCGAGTGATGCTATGATATGTCGATTCAACATCATCAATTCAACGTATTATGTTCATATAAAATGGTTTATTATATTCAATATAAAATGGTTTATTAAGATATAGCAAAATGGTTTATTAAAATGTAACAAGAAAGAATTGGGACAAACATCATTCACTACACCATGGAGAATATTCATGTATTCCAAAATTCTATTTTGACTACGCGATGTTGAGAGATGAACTTTGCATTTCAAAACATCATGGACAAAATTATTATGGCTTATCAAGATGATTTTTTTTGAGAACATTCATCTATTCGAAAATTCTATTTTGACTAAGCGATGTTGAGAGATGGACTTTGCATTTCAAAACATCATGGACAAAATTATTATGGTTTATCAAGATGATTTGTTTGGATAACATTTATATATTCTAAAATTCTATTTTGACTACACGATGTTGAGAGATGGACTTTGTATTTCTAAACATAATATTCAAAATTATTGTCGCTAATCAAAATGATTTGTTTTCCAAAAAGTGAATTCACTTTTTTTTGCCGAGTTTGAAAACTTTTTACCTTGATTTCTACATATAGAAGTGCACATTTTCATCATCTTAAAATAGGATTTTGAAAGATGTAGTAAGTATTGAATTTTGAAAAATGAATTGAAACGAAACGAAACTTAACTTGGAACCCTATTGTAAGTCAGGATGGTGCTAAAATCGTCTCTTCTTTAAAATCATACCTTATTTTGTCAGATTGTCAAGCTTATGCGGCCTATATTCCAGGAAAAAGAGGTCTAATGGAATGCCAAAAGTGGAGAAGCTTTCAATAAACTAATATAAACAATATCATAACTTCAATCTTACTAAATTCAAATTTAATATATGTATATATAAAATTTGTTCTCTTTATAGTTGAGAGAAAATATCAGTGTCAAAAGTAGAGAAGCTTTCAATAAACTTATATAAACAATATCATAACTTCAATCTCACTAAATTCAAATTTAATATATATATAAAATTTATTCTCTTTATACTTTGAGAGAAAATATCAGTGTCAAAAGTAGAGAAACTTTCAATAAACTTATATAAACAATATCATAACTTCAATCTCACTAAATTCAAATTTAATATATATATATATATATATATATATAATTTGAGAAAATATCAGTGGCAAAAGTAGAGAAGCTTTCAATAAACTTATATAAACAATATCATAACTTCAATCTCACTAAATTCAAATTTAATATATATGTATATATAAAATTTGTTCTCTTTATACTTGAGAGAAAATATCAGTGCAAAAGTTTTGTGACAGAAAAATGATTAAAATTTCGAACAAGACGGCATTCACGAAAAAAACCATGAAGAGCATTGAATTAGGTTATTCTCTCATGGAAAAATAGGCACATGCATTCATGCACACTAGATATGGAAAAATAGGCACATGCATTCATGCACACTGACATAGAAAAATAGACACATGCATGGGTGCACACTTTGAAACAATTCAAAGTTATATTAGGCATTTCAAAGTGATTGGCATTTTCTCCCAAAATGATCACACTTTTCTCTGATCTGGCAATGAACATTTTTGCAATTTTTGTTTTGATATAAGAGGAAAATGGATTTCCAAAATTTAGAAATATAATGTAATGTTGAAGTTTAGTAAGTTAGTGAAATGGGATTATTAGTTTGTTACTTATAAAAAAAGGTATTCCATTCTCTTAAATTTTGAAGAATTTCAGATTTATTATTGTATTAATGTTTTTTCGTTTGGGGTAGTTTAATTGGCAATGGCTATGGAAATAAAGTCTGACCTAACCGGAAGTCTTGGGTTCAAATCTTGAGCTATTCCCCGATCGGGGTGAAAAAATGGACATGATAAAAATGTAGTCCTACCATGCTTACCAAAAAACAAATTTGTTGTATTAACGTTTAATTTGGAAAGTCCCACTTAAGATGATTTTGTTTGCCAATGCCCTTTGCACTGGGTGATTTTTGTACCTATTTGGAGTGGACCTTTGCACTGGGTGATTTTTGTACCTATTTGGAGCGGACCTAAACTCAGTATCATTGTTCAATGACTAAATTGAAGAGGTTGGTCCTTTTAAATTTTTTAATAGTTTTTGCAAAATGTTTATAAATATGATAGGAATTCCACTGAAAATATCGCTGCAAGAACAGTTTTTGGCAAAATGTCCAAATGTCTATAAACATGATAGGCATTACACTTAAAATGCAGCTAGGCATTACACTTAAAATGCAGCTGCTCGTAATCAAAGGCTGCTCATGCTCAAGTTGATTTGCAGAGCCTCTTAGAGTCCAAGTTGATTTGCAGAGCCTCTTAGAGTCCCTTCCCCAGGTTCAACTCCACATATATAGGGACTTCCCCAGGTTCAACTCCACATATATACATGCACAAGTGAACAACTTTCATTCTACTCTATTTATGAATCTGGCCAACATGTTCCCAATATTTCCAATACAAATTTCATCTCAAAAAATCAAAAAGAGATTGACGGAATGTAATCCATACCAAAATATTGAAGTGATTGAGGGAATATAATCTATACCAAAATTGGAAAAAAAAAAATCTAGATTGACATTAAAAGTCCAAGGAGTTAAATACATTCTGCATTGAAAGTCCAAGGAATTAAATACATGGCCCATAATCCCATAAAATAAACTCCAAAACAAATGTCAAAGTTCTCTCTTTACTAATAAAACAACACACATAAACTTCAACCAAAAGCAAATTGATACATCGGACCCTTAATCATGGATAACCACTGCTTTACTATCGATAATTCCATAGGTCTAGGGCTAGACCCGCTTCCTCTAAACTTCCCAATTAGAAACAAAAGCCCTAGACCAGCTTCCTCTAAATTTCCCAATTAGAAAAATTAGAAACAAAAATTAAGGTTTTTGTTTTTGAATTTTGGATAACCAATGTTCTACTATCCATGCTGCCAGAATCCTCTAAATTTCCCAATCAAAACACACTAGACAAAAATGAAGACTTTTCTTCTTGATTATAGTGATGAAAGAGAAAGCTCCAACTAAGGAGCGTAAATTGTTTCCCATTCTCACCCATTACTCCACTTGCTAAAACACTACTACAAAGCACGGATCACAGGACTTCCCCCGATTCTAAGACCGAAATGGGTGACGCAAAACCTGCAACCCATGACAAACTCCAAACCATGGAACAAAGAAATCCAACGAAGGCACGTGCATTTCCCAACGAGGACTCTACACCCAGGAACGACGAAGAGGCAGAGCTGCAAAGCATCTCGACGACGACTAGATGGGTCGACAGCATAGGAGGTCAGCAGCAACTAGAATGAACCCTCGCAGCAAAGAGAAGCGCTTGGCTTCCTCACGCAACATCTCCCTTCCATAAGCTTAATATAATGTTTATGGTTGTTATTCAAAGAACACTGTCCTATGACTTTATGTTCATGGGATGTCATACGTTTGACACAAGTACCTAGTAACATTGTTGGTGTATCTATTAGGCGGTAAACAGCATTGTTTAGGGGGGTTACTAAGTTATTTTGCTTCATAATTAAATTCTATGAACTTTACCTTGCTTAATTTGATATTTGTCAGAGGGTTGACAAGACAAATTGTCTAAAAATACGATACATTGAAAACTTCAAAGTTTTCTGCTTCGTCAATTTAATACAAGTGAAAACCTGAAAATTTTCAGATTTGTCAATAAGGTTTAAAAGACAAATTGGCAATCCTTGTCAATTTGATATTTGTCAGAGGCTTTGAAAGACAAATTGGCAATCTTAGTAAAGGATCCCCTTGTTTTATATATTAAAAAAAAACCAACAAAAAACAGCCTAAAGAGAAGGAAACAACCACCGAGGTTACAGTGGGCACTGTTCCTATTATACCCCTTAAATGTGTGTTTCTATGTTGGCTAGAATAATTTGTGTAAATTTCTATAAAACCAACCTAAAGAGAAGGAAATAACCACTGAGGTTACCTCTTAAATATGTGTGTTTCTATGTTGAATAATTTACGTGTAGATATCTGTAAAACCAACCTAAAGAGAAGGAAAACCCTTGTTTTATATATTAAAAAAAAACCAACAAAAAAACAGCCTAAAGAGAAGGAAACAACCACCGAGGTTACAGTGGGCACTGTTCCTATTATACCCCATAAATGTGTGTTTCTATGTTGGCTAGAATAATTTGTGTAAATTTCTATAAAACCAACCTAAAGAGAATGAAATAACCACTGAGGTTACCCCTTAAATATGTGTTTCTATGTTGAATAATTTACGTGTAGATATCTGTAAAACCAACCTAAAGAGAAGGAAACAACTAAACCGACCTAAATGGGAGGAAACAACGGCTTCGGTTACAGTGGGCCTTGTCTATTTTTCTGTGAATATATTTTTAAAAATCACCAAAATTCTATAGATATTATATAAAATCATCCAAAATTTGAAAATTTTTACAAAAATATCACGAAACATTTTATATTTTGCAAATTAAAAACCAGGAAGATTTGCTAAAATTTTGGACCTTGAAATAAATTTTATATTTTGAAATAAAAGCTATATTTTGCAAATTTGCTGAGGTTTTTGGACCTTGAAATAAATTTCATATTTTCCATATTAAAAACTATATTTTGCAGCTAGGAAGATTGGCCAAGGTTTCTCCACTTTAAGATAAATTCCCATCCTTTAAATTTTACCTCCTCCTTTATCATTACCCTTTGCAAATTCTATATTCTTTGCAAATTCTATATTTTGAAGGTTAAAAACGTTATCATTACCCTTTGCAAATTCTATATTTTACCTCCTCCTTTATCATTACCCTTTGCAAATTCTATATTTTGAAGGTTAAAAACGTTATCATTACCCTTTGCAAATTCTATATTTTGAAGGTTAAAAACTAAGAAGATTGACAAAGGTTTCTCCACTTCAAAATAAATTTCCATCCTTTAAATTTTAGCTGCTACTTTGTCATTGCCCTTCTCCGATTATTTTCCTTTGTCATTACCCTTCTCCGATTATTTTCCTTTGTCATTACCCTTCCGATTTTTTTCCTTGGTCATTAACTTTCTCTTATTTCCTGTAATTATTGTTCCATTGTCATTTCTCTTCACTCATTTCCTGTAATATAGCCAAAGATTAAAACAATAAAATGATCAATTTGTCATTACCCTTCCGAATTTTTTCCTTGGTCATTGACTTTCTCTTATTTCCTGTAATTATTGTTCCATTGTCATTTCTCTTCACTCATTTCCTGTAATATAGCCAAAGATTAAAACAATAAAATGATCTATTGTCATTTCTCTTCACTCATTTCCTGTAATATAGCCAAAGATTAAAACAATAAAATGATCAATTTTGTACAGAAGCCTTAGCTGCTAAATTTCCTACAAATAATAAACCAGTTGTACAGAAGCCTTAGCTGCTAAATTTCCTACAAATAATAAACCAGTTGTACAGAAGCCTTAGCTGCTGAATTTCCCAAAAATAATAAACCAACCACCTGTTCGATCCAAGCTTCCCACTTAATGAGGCATTTTAACTGCTGATCTAACGGCTAATGAATCAACTCTTACTATTTTCACATATTATGTAATTTTAACACTAACTGAAACCACCACTGATTGCATTCAGTGCGATAATAAAATGCTAATCTCACTATCACACACAACAAGAGTTTTAGTTAAGCACATCATATCCTGTATTTACAAAACCAAGAATAGGTTTCACAATACTCCCAATCATGAAATATACTTCAAGTACACTGATTGTTGTGTGTACACTATAGAAATAGTACTACATTAGCATGTATGATATCTTATTTAAACATGCTTAAACCTCGATTATCTTTAGGGATTTCTTCCATCAAAATTATCTGCAAAGTTTGAAGCACTGTTGCAGGGCGATGCTTTACAGAACAAAGTGGCAAAGCACTCTAACGCAAATTAAAGTCAAAAATGGTACAAGTTAGATACCAACTACGCATGATGATCATCTTCCACCTCCGCCTCGCATATGCTGCTCTAGATCAATGAATTGCGCATCATCTTCTTCAGTTTCTGGCGACAGCCGAACTGTTTCAAGTTTATGTTTAAGAATATCAATAGCATTAAGAAGCATCTGAGAAGCTTTGAGTGCTCCTGTGGATTCAACAGTGAATATAAAACTGTCATCTTTAGCATTAATGCTCACAAGTCCTGGCTTTCCCATTGCCTCAGCTTTCTTGATGACCTCATCATCATAGGAATATGCTTCAGCATCGTGCACATATACCTGCAAAATAAAACTCCACCATGAATTGGTACCAAAGAAATGTTTTGAAACTGGGATGAGCCCGCAGGCACATACATAAAGCTTTAGAACAAAAAATTAAAAATGTCAAAAAGGAAGGATGTGGATACGAAGAATTTCCAGACTAACAATAGATGTAGTTGTTATCTTTAACCACTGCTTCGAAAAGAGCATTTGTAGAACTAGCACAAATGGAATGACAGTACGTAGGAAGAGTATTGTAAGATAGATATACATGAATGACAGATTATATGTATTACCCGGCTAACCATAAGTAAGAACTCGGTCAATATAAAAATATGCTGGAAAGCACTCAGTCTTGGCAAAATTCCGAATTCTTAAAAAAAAAAACCATTTGATTTACACCGGGGCAGTTTCTTTTAGTAATCACTAGAAACTCAGTTGCATATCGTTTTAACGCTTTGAAAGGCTAGGTGACTTTCCCATGAAATTTGCACTTATTCAAATGTGATGTAAGTAATGGTTGTAGAGAACACCGTGGACCTGATGTAGCATTAGCTCTTGATAGTGATCTACGAGGATGGGAAGAAAATAGCAGCACAAAGAGATTTGTTCGTTACCGGCTGTATCGGTGTGGCAATTCACACGAAATTTTTTGTCTCCCCTTCAGGATCAACTGGTTAAGCTAGTTGCTGATTTGAGGAAGCCTCCTGTCTAGTTTGGTCAGTTGTGTCGAAAATAATAGCTAGAAAAGGTTCCTTGATTTGTGCCTTAATCAAAGGAACCACAACAAGTTTTCCCTCAGCATGCTCGAGTTTCTTATAAGTTATGACGATTTCCTAAAATTTAGGAATAGTTCCTAAAAATCGGGACGAGTTTAAAAACAGTTAACTGATGTGTTAAAGTGGAAAACCGAGTTATTAGCCTTCTAGTGAGAGTTAATTGAGGAAAAGAATGTGTGATTGAATCTCAAGTCCTTGATTTGAAGCTAGGAAGAGTTGCATGAGTAGTTAACTCATGCAAACTCAATCAATCAAAAAAGCAAACTCCTTAATTAGAAACTCACTAAACTTAGCCATTTGAATTGCTTTAAAAGGAGGCACGAAGGCACAATTTGATCATTGTCTTGTGAGCACGAGTTGGTGAGACAAAGCAGTAGAGAGCACAGGTTGGTGCTTGATTTGAGATAAGACGAGTTGCATGAATAGTTAACTCGTGCGAACTCAATCAATCACAAAAGCAAACTCCTTAATTAGAAACTCACTAAACTTAGCCATTTAAATTGCTTTAGAAGGAGGAGCGAAGGCACAATTTGATCATTGTCTTGCGAGCACGAGTTGTTGAGACAAAGCAGTAGAGAGCACAGGTTGGTGCTTGTGTGTTGAGGCTTATGCAAGTTTGATAGAGAGCAGATTTCCTTGGAGAGTGGGCACAGAAAGAGGGAGAATCCCTATTTATTAGGAGGCCTATTGTGCTAGGATTTAGGAGCTCTTGTGCAAGGCAATAGAGCTCAAGAGTGCGCATAAAGTTAGGAGGCAGGGATCAGCAATCTTGCAAGGGTTTCAAGCCTGGTTCAAGGCAGGAAAACAAAGTTGTTTTTAGATTCAAACAAGTTGTATTTGTAAGACATCTATTGCTCAATTTCTATCAATAATCAAGCAAAGCGTTTTCCTGGTTGGGTTCCCTGAAAAAATTGTGTTATTTTATAGTGATGGTGTGTTTATTTCTGTTCCTATTCCGCTGCAAAATAAGTAGAGAAATTCTATGTCTATATGAAATGAAATTAGTTTCAGATTGTTCATATTAGCAGTTGCAGAATTTCGTGGATTTTCTACATGGTATCAAAGCTCTTGGAACAGATTTAAGATCATCACAAGTACATCTCGCATAAGGTGAAGGAGGCCATGTTGGGGTATCTTCTTTTGGGCAACCAAGTTTGGTTAGGAGTTAGCTGAAAGCAAGTACAAATTCTGGGCAGTTTGGTGCTGTTTTTGAGTGCTTTATCTCATGGGAACAAGGTCGAGATTCTGTGTTGTTGCTGGTGGGATTGTGCTCTAGTTAGGGCTGGTCTGGTGTCTTTAAGTACCTGAACAGAAGTTTTGAAGAGGCCGTGTATTAGCACAGAAGTAGGGCTGCGGAAGAGGAAGGGACAGCGCAGTTTCTGGACGTGTCTGAGGTCACAGTCCAGACACAGTTTTCCTTTCATTCTGTTGCATTCTGAGAACTTTCAAAAAACTGAGTTATTAATGGACCTGACTCCATTAATAACGCTTAAAGTGGCATTTCAAAAGGAATACTTGGCAGAACACCTTAGTGTAATAGCTCGTTGGAACCAGAATGAGAAGATCTATAGGATGGGATGGCTAGAAGTAATTTTCAGTGGCTTAAGGAAGCATGGTGGCCAATTACCATTTTCCCACATTAAAAAGAATATTTTAATTAAGGGAAATGTGCTCAATGATTAAAATAATAATAAAATAGGAGCTTCTAGAGGGGTCCATCAGATCTATAAAAAAAAAGAGAAGGAGGGCCATTAGGGGACATCTTCGATTTGTATTTTCTTCTTGTGGAGAGGTTTGAGAACTCGGTTCTCTACTTCAGCAGTAGCCCCAGGATAGAAGCCCTTGGGTGATCATGGTGAGAGTGGACAAAACCCCATCTCATCTCCTTGGTGGATTCAGCCAGAATTCACAGGTGTAGTGATTGATTTCAGTTCAATTTTGGGAGGGTTGGCTTCAGCATCAGAGTAGATCAATTTTGGAGACCAGATTGTCTATCTCAGCTATTTTAGCTATATCATCATGTACACTCTTTCAGTCATCTATTATAATGAAAGCTGAGAATATTTCTGCTCATTGTGTTGTTGAATTGCATGCACTCTACTTGTTATATTTTACATGGCAATCTTCTATTAATCAAATAGTAATTTTATAGTGAAATTTTGGTTGAGTTAAATTTCTACAAAATCAATCAAATATCATGTTTGGGATATTACATGTTGTCCGTGATTTGTAAGCTCTTTTACTCAATTTCCTTGATGACTTGTTGTACTGAAAGGCTAAGGGACACATTGAATCTTATGCAACATTGCAAGTGGTCTCCATCTTGGGTTTGGTCTCCCTATACGGGGTCCTGACCCTCCAGAGGGCTACATTGGCACATGTAGGTGTGTGTGTTGAGAACCATGGGCCTCCACAACAGTAGACAACACTCCATGGATCCCCAGAGATGTTCAGAGATTGCTCGAGATTCAACTATTGGACGAGCAAGATGCACTTGGTTCACCATTGCCCAGCAGCCCCACAATGGTACCATGCCCAGCAGATTACCAAAGACTTGTACGTTGATGTGGCATCACTTACACCATCATCTGATCCCTTATAGATGGTCTATAGGCATCTTCAACTTACATGAAGACCCATTAGGTCACTTGTGTGCCCTCACACCCATTGAGAGCACCACAGGTTTATTATGTGGAGAACAAGGGTCCAACCCCTTGTCCATTACTTTTGGAAGTCCTACTCATCATTATGGCACTTATGGACTTCATCAGGCTTCTTAGAGAGTCCAACGATATGTATTATTGATCATTCGACCTCTTGAGTGGCTTCTTATTTTGTTTATGAACTAGTTTAGTGGGTTTGTCACCAAAAGTTAGTTATTTGTACATTATTTTTATTTTATGAGCTAATGTAAGCTCAAATAGCTAAATCAAACTCCTTAGAGGTGTAGAAATACAAATGATGAGAGTTCATTTCTCATCATCACTTGGTTTGGACTTGTATCTCACTTGAGATTTTCGCTATTCCTTCTTGGTGGACAAAATTTTGGAGCATGGATGAATTTTAATGTCTGGAATCTAGATTGTCTCTTCTTGTCTTGGAGCTTCATGATTGGCAAGTTTATTGGTGGTTGGATATATTCTCTTACATGTAAGTACAAATTTAATGTTATTATTCTTTTACTTTGTCACATGCATTTATAATGAGATTTTCGCTATACTAGGGCTAGTTGTTGCATGCATTTACTGCGAAATTGTGGAATGATGTTTCTATCTACTATGGGCCATGTATGTTGAACGAATTCTCCTAGAGATAATTCTATGATCGAATTTATCTTGACAAGCCACTTCACCTTGCAAATGAAGTATAAAAGCTTTTAAGGTCACTCTCCTTTTCCCTAAATGACAAGCGAAGTTGATCTTATAGCCTCCTTGACCTAGAAACGAAGTCTATCTTCATATTCTTCTTGACTCCAATCTCCCCAAGGGATTAGGCACTAGTCTACCATAAGGTGATCACTCAAAGAAACATTTTTCTTCACCTCTCCTTCTTTATTCTAGGTCTAGCCACATTAGGGCTCCTAAGGCATCATTTTCCCAACAAACAACCCATAAGAAAAAATCGATCTCTTGGCCTCTACTGCATTGTTGTGTCTCCTAAACCTCCTTCAAATTTGAGGAAATTTCGAAGATGGGGTTGTGAGATATCCCAAGCCCTAGCCTCAAGATAGGTTTTTGCCCTAAGTTTCCCTAGGCTAGTTCCTCATAGGAATCATTTTACACCTTTAACTAAAAATCAATTCTTTGATCCCCTTCACCTCCTTGTTTAGGTTAAGTTTATCATTGGTTGCTAAACTCCTTCCTCTTGACCTAACCTGGGTCCACTTGGCCCCGTGTGGTCCCATACCTTTGAAAAGTTAACTCTTCAAAATACACTTGGGAAACCAAGTTCAACAAGGATTTTAGGGTTTTGGGAGCTCCTTTACAATTCACACTCCTTAAACCTAGCCCTTAAATCCCCATCCCCTTCTCCTAGAAAGAAGCCTTGCACCTTGCTTGAGAAGCAAGCAAGTCCCATTCTTGAGCCTCCCCTAGAAAAGGGTGCCTGAGATCACTTCACACCCATCTTAGTTAATCAATTCTTCATGAGTGATTCTCCATATATCGGGTCTCCTCCCATCAGTGAAAATTCGTAAAGAGTAGGAAGCTTTAGTTGTTGTGACAGTGGGCTTTAGCTTTCATTGTTGCTCTTGATCTAACAAGTGCCCCTCTAGGACCCTCTGCTAGTTTGAGTGGTAACAAGTTCTATATTAGGTAAGTCGAACTGGTGGTTCACAAGTTAACAGAGGCTCACTGCTAGTGTTAAATCATCCTTCCTAAAATTTAGGAGGCTAACTCAAACTCTTCGTCCTATTCCCAATACAACTCACATTAGAAGACAAAATTCAAATACTCGAGCTTCTATTTTAACACATTGGTTAAATGCTTCATAACTTGTCTTGGACTCCTATTTTTTAGGAGCTTGAGCATGTCATAAAAGAATCTCATTCTAGCTCCTATGATTAAGGCACAAATCAAGGAACCCTTTTCTCGCTAATATTTTCAACACTCACCTCAAATAATTACTTAGATTTTGATGATGACCTGTTTATTCTAGGCTTCTCTCCATTCTTGGGATGGGATTTCTTGGCATGTGGTTGCTCTTCACTTTTGGGATAGGACTTCCTTACATATGACTTCTCTTCTTGTGGTTGTTCTTCATCATTTGGATGAGACTTCTCTTCATGTCATTGTTTTTCATCATTGGGATGAGGGTTCTCTTCCTGTGGCTGCTCTTCATCTTCTTTGACATGTGGCTGCTCTTCATCATTGGAATGTGAGGACTCACCAATATATCCAAGACTTGTCCTGATGAATGGGGATCTCTGGCAATTGATTATGGGGGAGAGTATACCTCAAACAAGTTCAAGGGTTTTTGCGAGGAGGTAGGAATCAAGAGAGAGTTGATAGTTCCATAAAACCCACAATTGTATGGGGTGGTCGAATAGAAGACGTAATCCACAATAGGTGTTGCTAAGGCCATGATATATGACCGAGACTTGTCGATATTTCTTTGGGCAAAGGCATGCAACACGACAATCTACATTTAGAATTGGTGTCCTCACAAGATCTTGGAGCAAGACACCAAAGGAAGCATTCACTAGTGTGAAGCCAAAGGTGACTCATTTTCATATCTTTACTTGTCTAGTTTATATCCATGTACTGGTAGAGAAGAGGGTTCCAAATGGCTAAGATGGAGCCCTCCATAATGAAGGGTTGATTTATAGGTTAAAATGAGACTTCCAATATTTATAAGGTCTACATTCCAAAGCAAAGGAAGACAATAGTGAGCCAAGATGTAAAGTCTAGGGAATACTTTACAACCAAGATGTCCCGTAAGCCTATTCCAATGACAGAGGATGAGGAGCAGGAAGCTTTGAAGGTTGAGTTGGTGTCACCAATAATTTCCAAGATAGTACAATAGCCTTCAAGTGAAGAGGGAAAGACAAAATCCCCTTTTACTTTTGTCAAGAGACCTTTGTGGTTCAAACATTAAGGGATGCTCCAAAGCATGTTAAGACTCCTAGGAGCACTTTCAAAGAGAGCAAACCTCCAAAGAAGTTTCCAGACTAAATGGAATAAATAAATAACATTCTAGATTCCAAGACTTCCAGTTTTCAAGAGGCGAGAGATCAACAAGTACAGAAAGATGCCATGGTGGAGAAGTACACCTCCATCATGAAGAATAATGTTTGGGACATAGTGCCAAGACCAAAAGGGAAGTCAACTATAAGTTCCCAGTGGGTCTACAAAATCATGCATGTTGTAGAGTGAAACACTAAGAAGTTCAAAGCGAGGTTTGTGGTAAGAGGGTTCTCCAAAGAGAGGAGTGGACAAGGAGACATTTGCTCCAGTCACCAAGTACACTTAGAGTTATGTCTTTGCTTTCATCTATGAGAATGGGGATACATCAAATGGATGTGAAAATAGCTTTCCTTTATGAGATCACTGAGGAAGAAGTGTGCATAGAGCAACCTCGGGGCTTTGAGGTAAATGGAAGCAAGCCCCATGTGTGCAAACTTAAAGAAGCCTTGTATGGACTCAAGCAAGCACCGAGAACATGGTATTCCAAGATTGATGGATATCTACAAAATAAAGGGCTTCACCAAAAGCAAAGTAGATTCTAACTTATATTACATATTTGTTCAAACCGATATGCTTATTTTTGTGTTATATGTAGATGACTTGTTTTTGATAGGTGCAGAGAAGTTCATTACAAAATGTTATGCAGCGCAAACATGGCAACTGAGTTTGAAATGAAGGACATTGGCTTACTGCATTACTTCGTGGGGTTGAAGATTTAATAGAGACCAAGAGATATTTTCCTTGGGCAAGGTAAGCATGACGTTCAGATCTTGAAGAGGTTTTGGATGGATGATTGTAAACTTATGGCCACGCCCATGATCACTAATCTGAAGAAGGTGACAACTTCATATTCAAAGTTGGTGGATTCCACAATGTACAAGCAGTTGATATGTAGGATCCTTGGTGCATTTGGTCAATACGAAGCCAATGATATGTTTTGAAGTGAACACCTTAATTTAGCCCATGGTGGAGCCAAGGCAGAAACATAGGGTAGCAACAAAACATGTGTTCAAGTATTTGAGAGGCACAATGGAGAATGGTCTAAGATATTTTGGAAAAGTGAAGTAAAGTTGTAGGGTTACTTGGACTTAAAATTTGGCAAGCAATGTAGCATACAGAAATAGCACATTGAAGTGTTGCTTTATTTTGGGATTAACAATTATATCATGGTTTAGCAGGAAGCAGACTTTTGTGGCACTTAGCTCAGCAGAGGCAGAATACATGGCAACTAGCACTGCTCGTTATGACGCCATCTAGTTTCACAAGTTACTCACGGGATTGTTTAATCAGGAGTGGGAGCATCAATAATTTTCTATGATAATCAAAGTTGTATCAAACTCTACAAGAATCCAATTTTTCATGACAGGTCCAAGCATATTGAGATCAAATATCACTTCAAGACAAGGTTCAAATGAGAATAAAGCTCCAACATATTCCCACAAATCAACATGTAACTAATATTATGACCAAGCCCTTGGCAAAAGGGACATTTGAGGCATTCAGTGACAAACTTGAATTGGTGCATAATTCATTCCTTACTAAAAGCGAGTGTTGAGAATTATGGCTCTGGCAAAAATTTCTGCACATTTTCAATGTAAACACACAAGTAGTTTGAGATATTTTTTAAAAGTAATTCTACTTTTGGAAAAATAATTATATTTTGTAGATCACTTTAATAGAGGCATAAAATTGCATATCATGTATAAAATTGCATATCATGCATAAAATTGCATATCATCCATGATGTAGACTAGGAGCAATCTTAAAAGTAGATTCTCTGCTCGAAATATAAAAACAGAGTAAGGTAGAGGCTTTCAATGAGTAGTTGAGCAACAAAGACGGAGAAAAAGCAGGCCACGAGGAAAAAGATGTTTCAAGCAACACATTGTCTCGTACAACATTTAAGTACAATCATATGAAAGTTCATACATAAGTATGTATAGCATCGTACAACAATTTTCTGATGTTTATGTTTTTTAGCAGGATGTACAAGCTTAGTTCAAACTTCACTGTGTTTTTGGTATCTGTGCAATGTTGTTTTTCGAGCAATGTGTGGAAATTTCCTTGTGAGTTTTTCATAGGGATGAAAAGTTGATTTGTTGTGCATGTGTGAAACTAATTTTCATGATTTCGCTATTTAATTTCTAGCTTGTGTGATTGATGCTATGGTAATTAAATTCAACAATATACTTGCTCAATTGAGATTGTAAAGACACTAGTCACCTAGAGCTTCAGATTGTCAGAAAAACAAGGTTTTAACATGGGTCATTTGCAAAAAAGAATTCATCACAGGCTCAATGAATGCTTATTGTGCAAGGTAAGTGAAGAAATGATCCAACATCTATTAGCTATATATATATTGAGCAAGTTTAGAAAGACGTAGAAACTATATTGGGGCTGACGAATGTTTGGAGGGGTATAAGTGAAGGAAAGTCTAAAAAACTTTTGTCAGAATGCAGACATAGAAAGAGTAAAGGCGCTTCCTATTTAGTGTAAAGTATAAGTATACTAAATAGTTTCAAACAAATCAAAGCGAAACATCCTCCAAGGCATATCTCAATAGAGGTCATAGATCAGTCTTGTGCTTGGATTTATTTTGATGGTGCATCACAAGGGAATCCACAGGTATGTTGTAACATCCAATTTTACTTAAAATATTTGTAATTAAAATTGTTAGTTATTTTGCATGGGTATTTTGTTCCTATTGTACTCGCACCATGAGGTAGATATAACAAGGTGTTGTTGATATTGTAAATATTTTATATCTGGAATTAATTAAAAAATGACCAAGGCCAACAAAGCAAGAGCGCCTAAAGGGGAGATGATACCAAGAAAGAGGAAAGGTGAGGGGGTATGAGGAGGGTTATTTACTTATGCCTTAAAACATATAGCTTATGTTACCTTGAACCATCACTTATTTAAAACTTAGTCTGCAAAGATAAATGAGATTAAGAGAAGCAAAGAAAACAACTCCTTTAATCTAGGCCATCATTTCCTAAAATTTAGGAAGTTGTCGTCCCTACATTCTTGGAACTAAAAAGAAGTTGTGTTGGAATTCTCTTTCTATCATTCATGCATGCAAAAATTCAAATGGGACAGAGGGACTCATTAGAAAAACAAAGAGAAGTTTTAGAGATGGTTGATAACAGAAAAACAAAGTAACTTCACCATAGAACAAGCCAGCCATGAGAATGGGCCATTAGACCTTGTAAAAAAGATAAGAAACCAAGGAAATTCTGTAGGAATTTTGAGATATCGGCCTGGACCTTACTATGCACACACTGAACAGTGAAGAATACTGAAGGAAGGGACTTCTGGGGGACTGTGTAACAAAAAACTACTAAACTCTATCCTCAAAGAACTTAGCAATGAAAATTACTTGCCTTGAACCTATTTAAACTGAATTTAGAACCTTCTTTCCCTATTGCTCCCTAGTGGTATCATAGTCCAACTCGGGGGTGGTGATTGTTACCCACCAAAAGTAGGTAGCCCAATAGGGGAAATTTTTTCTCCTCATATGACAGCTATCTAGCCAACAGCACCATGGGTGGTCTTCAAATAGTTTTATATCAGAGCCCTCCACCTATTGCTCTGATCAATGCTCTCCCCATTTGGCATTCTTCTTGAAGGAAGGTGGGTATCTATCAGCAGGTACATTAACCATTTTAGCAATCATGTGCTTTCATTTAACATTAAGGGCATATTGACATGACTCACAGGGAAAACTGGATAATTGACCACTCCTGATTGTATCCTTGTTCCCACACTTCACCTAGGAGGTTAGCCTTTGACTCTAGTCCAATGGGACCTCCTCTAAGGCCTTATGGTTTAGGAAGGGCACTAATTGGTATAGTGTGTCTATGGTAATCCTTACTTACCACATTCCATCCTTGTTATTCATCTTCATTATTTGGGTTGATTGCCATTGGTCATTGGGATTGGCACCCTATATCCATATCTTTGAGTCAAGGCCCACAAACTTGGCCTCGAAGGTTGATGCAGCTGGAAGAACTATAAAAGCATATAAAACCGCAATAGAAAGAAAATGTAAAATGCAAAATATGGTTGGAACTTATTTATCACTTGAGCAAAAGGCTAACATGAGTTGGCACCCCTCATGAGCCATCACCCAGTGCCTCGAATATTTAATGCTTCATCTAAAATAAAGGAACTCTCGAATGTCCCACCCTAACAAACCACTACATCTTTAAGGGGTACTGGAAAAGCACAAAGCAAGCTTGGTCTCCTAAGCTATGCACCAAAGAAAGATAAAACATTAAAGTAAAAGGCACACTACAAGGGTGGAAAAAGCAAGTTGAGTAAAGGGGTAACTCATGTCTCCTTACATCATTATATTCAAGATGTTGGACCTCCATCAACCAGTCTCATGGTTGTGGCATCTTCCTTGAAATATTTCCCACTCCATGACCACATTATCACTTGCAACTATGCACTGATGGGTCTACATAGGACATGTGTAGATACATCTTATGTGAAATATTTTTGTGACCTTAGCATTAAATATGGTCCACTATGATGTTTTACTAGTTTTTGTCCCTAATAATGTTGATTTCACTTGACATCACAAATACAACAAAGATCCCTTAATATATGGCTTTTCTCCTATACAACACACTCAAGAGGATGTTTTGTCGCGTTTCGAGACCTGATGTGACCTTGTAAACCCAGACCTCTAGATATTGAAACGTTGGGCCAGAAATCTTAGGCATTAATCTTAATTGATGATGTGCCCAGATGGACTCAAGACACCTCCAAGCTAACCTTGACCATGTTTGATGGGTGTTGCCCAAATTCTAGAACAAAGATGAGGATGGATGTCACTGAGATGACTTGGGAAGGCTAGCACACCATGCCTTGATGCCAATGCTTGTCCTAGATGATGCCACGTCAACCCTACCCCTAGGAGGGTGACAAAAGCTTTTTTATGGATGGCATCGTGGTGGAGGAGGTGCCTTTTGGAAATGCACCCATGCACTTTGATGATTTCTTGGAGTGAGGAGCACTCATGGACCATTTCATCACTTGCTTAATGGAGATTGATCAATCTTGGAGGATGATGTCATGGTGGAATGTCTTTATTCCTACATGGGTGGGTTATTTTGATATTTTATTATGTTTTTGATCTACCTCAAGGTTGACTTGACCTTTGACCTAGTTGGATGCTTAAGCAAATTTTTTAGGGTTTTTCTTGTAAAATTATGAAAAAGTGACTTGGTTACCTTCATAGAAATAGAGGGGAGTCACTTTTCATTATTCATCATCATCATTCACTCACTTCGTCATTAAAGGAATGTGCACTAGATCTTGTCTTTTCTTTCTTGGACACAATGTGATCTTTTATGGAGAAAATTGTCGTGGGAGGGAGATGTTTGCATGGGGAGACTTTGTTGGGATTGATTGAAGTAATTCTTGTAGAAAATGTGTAAGTGTGTAACTCGGGTGGTACTTCTACATAGGCCTAAGTGTCTAGGCGTGCAAAAGTCACCTACAGCCTCCTTAGATACTAGCTCTAGTGTGAGCAAGTTGTTTTTATAACTTAGTGTAAATTAAACTTAATAAGAGCACATAATTATTATGTTGGCTTATCGAGCTAAAGTAAACTTAGGAAAAGTAAAATAAAGTACTTTAGTGATTATGTTGTAATCTCAACCCTTGAACTCAAGTGAGGCATACTATTAGTCGTCAATTGCTTTGGAGATTAGGGTTAGTGATTTAGGTCAATGTAAAGTTATAAAAGTAAGGCTAGGGAAAAGGAGAAGACACCGTACAGTAAGGCAAGATTGAGAGAGGCATCTCAGTGTGTGTGTTAAGTATGAGGAAGGGGCAGCAAGGAGATCCATATCAACCAAGGAGAGCTTGAGTGTTGTATGTATTTCCTCAATTGAGTCATTTTCCCAAGAAGGGAGCCCAAATAAGTTCTAAAGAATTTAATGGAGAACCCTAATTCAGAAGAATATGTTGTCATTTTTATGATTGAGATTTGTACGTTTCACTTTCTACTACATTTATTTTGTTTATACCCTAGTTGTGCTTTTATTCAATAGACGTAAATTTGCTAGGACCGAATTGTTGGATTGTTAGGGTAAGAAAAATTAACATGGTATCAAAGCATAAACTCTGCGGTAACAATCTCTAAATCACATGTGCTAAGGTCATACTGGATCATCAGGGCTAGGTTTAGTCGCAATCATACGAGCAAAAAGTATTTTTTAAGGGGAGCCTGAAGAAATTTGTCATACGACCCAATTGCCTCTGAAACACTAAGAATAAAAAATAAATAAATAAATTGAAAAAGTAGTGGGGCCGAATTTTTTTTAAGAATGTGTTGTGGGTGCCAAAACTCAGGTGTAGTCTACTCGCAATTTGTATGATGGAGAAGAAGGGATTTTGTGTTGCTTTCCAAGATGGGAAGGCATTGCCATGACCCAAAAATTCTAGCTCTGATGAGGGACATGTCATAGGCGTTAGATAGAGCAACACGAATAGGCTAAAGGGCTAGTCTATTCGAGCGATGGCACGAAGCAGAGCAGTGACAGAGAACAAGGAGCAAGTACCTCTGAATATTGAGTAGCTCAAAGAAATTCAACCTTCAAGTTCAGGAGGAGAGTAGTCAACAGATTCCCCAAGTCTGTCAAGAAGGTCGTCTCTTGGTACGAGATGACCTTATCCGTTTAAGAGAAAATGGCTTCTACAAACCAGGCCTAGGGCAACAAGATTTTGATGATGTTTCTAGAATAGATGGCAACAAAGGCTTCTAGTTCGAAAGGAGTAGTCAACATAGCAAATGCAATTCTAGGATCAAAGTTAGTTCTAAGTGACAGAAGTACCTCACTTGCTAAGAGGGGAGTGTTGATGTTTGTATCTCAAGCAGGTATTTCTACACAGACCTAATTGTCTAGGTGTGCAAAAGTCACCCACAATCTCCTTGAATACTTGCTCCAATGTGAACAAGTTGTTTTTGTAGCTTAACCTAAGTTAGACTTAGGAAAAGCACATAATTATTATGTTCGCTTATTAAGTTAAAGTAAACTTGGGAAAAGTAAAGTAAATTACTTTAGAGATTATGTTTTAATCTCAACCCTTGATCTCAAGTCAAGCAAGTTCCAATCTCAACCATCAATCACATTGGAGATTAGGGTTAGTGATATAGCTCAATGTAAAGTAATAGAAGCAAGGCTAAAGAGAAGGAGACGACCCGATACAGTAGCACAAGATTGAGAGAGGCATCTCAGTGAGTTTGTTGGATCTGAGGAAGGGGCAGCAAGGAGATCTAGATCAGTCAAGGAGGGCTTGATCAGCTAGAACTCCTTTTGAAACTCTATCTTGCAAGTACACACTTGAACTAAAAATATATATTTAGCTAAGCTTTCTTCCACCTCTTCCATGCTCTTGGGTTGCTTTCACCTAGAGTCTCCAAAACCTCTACAAGTACCACTTGTGATATGCTTGGTTCTAACGTTCCAAGCTTTTGATTCATCCTAAGGCATCTTCATTGGCATAGCTCCATTTGCACCTTGGACAATTAAACCTACAAACTCAAAGGTAGGCTCCATCACATCTAGGGCAAGGGGGGTATCACCCCCTAAAAAACACTTGTGTCTCTCCTTGTAGCATTTCAATTGATATATTTTTTGGTAGTAGATCTAGCATTATTTGCATAGATAGATATATATCTTTGTATAGGAGGTCTAGTACAAGCCTTGTTTTGCAAGAAAGTTGAGTTACGTGTGTAGGATAATCCAAGACATAGTCAATCTTGGGGACTCGTCACCACTCGCTTCTTCAAGCCAAGTAGTTTCAACACTTGAGAGCCAAAATTTGTTTGAGTTCCTTCCATGCTTCTCTATCTTTTTCAATATTAGGGTTTCCTATGTTATTTTGTTGGTAAAATGTGATTTGTAACCTAGGTGACCTACCTTAATAAAACCATAGGCTAACATATCAAGATCTAAAGACTTAATTAACCTAGTGGCTCTACCTTTCTTTTCAATGTTCTCTTACTTACCCTAGGGTTCTCAATATGTCCTAAAACCAAGTGGCAACTCCACTCTCTCTTTTCCCCTCTTTTGTAATTTGTGTGTGGTGCAATGATCTTCCAACCCCACCTCATGTTGCATGTGGTTGCATAGATCTATCCGTTTTCTATACACTACCATAAAGTAGTACTCTAAAAAAGTATATAGATAGGTCCTTGGTGTAAAACAATACTTTAAAATATGTATATAACTAGGTCCATGGTGTAAAAGAGAGTATGTAACTTCTAAATTTCTTAGTTGGTTTTCGAATTGGCAAATTCAACTTGCCAAAAAGGCTACTTATGTGTCTTCAATTGATACCACTCAATCTACTTAGAAGTTGCAAACAATCCACGTCTCCATATGCATTATGTGGCCACACACATCATGGAGTTTCCATTGGTTTTTATGGGTGCCTTATCCATATTTAACAATGGAGAGCTAGTATAAGTTGTCCTTCATTTTGTAATGTTTATTATCTCATTCATTTTTTGCAACAAAAAACTAGATATTCCATAACAAGGATACAAATGTATGTTATAGCCAATAAAGCATTGCAATAGCTTTTACATATGTTCAATAAACATATTGTCCTTATGGCCAATAAAACATTCACAAAGATATTCTACAGATCAACGACTACTCTTGTCCTTGTAGCCAGCAAAACATTACTAGCACTATTTTAGGATTCAAAGGATATTATTGTCCAGCAACTGAAAATTGAATTGTAATCAACACAAATCTGATTTGTCTCAAGAAAGTTTGAACTGTTTCCTTAGTTAATTTGACTCTAAGAAAGTTTGAAATGTTTCCTTGATTCTGCAATAATCCCTCGCTGCACTTTTGCTGCAGGCCATTAGTTTGTATCATTCTTATAATACCAATTAGAATAATTTATTTCTTAGGTACAATTTATACCATTTCCTTAATATTTGTTTAGGGAACCTATTAATAGTAATTACACTTCTCTGTTAGTTGCTAGGAGTTGTGTAGAACCCCCAAAACATTGTTTCAAGCAAACCAACTTAGGGCATATCCAATCAACTTATCTAACCACTGTAACTTCCTGTCATTACCTTTTCTTAAATAAGATAAGGATATCTTTATGGGAATGGAAAATATAAGTCATTTGCTACTTTGGTCATCCTGTCTTGGGTTTAAATCTAGTTTACGTTGAAAATAAACACCCTTGTTTTCTATGGTAGATGCCAAGGCAAACTGAAAGCAAGTTTCCTAAAATATCAATTGGAGCAACAGAAGTTGCAAGAAATTATGTAACCTTCATAGACTCTAACAAGAAAAAAAATATGAATACTTCCAAAATTTCTGAAGAATGCATTCTCCACACTGTCTGAAGTTTGAACAAATTAAAGCAAATTCACTGAAGTTTGAATAAATTAAAGCAAATCACTGACAAACCTGTTGTGTATCTGGATTAATATCAAATACTTTTGTGGGACAGCTCTCAACCCACTCCCGCTTTTCATCAAGGGTTAAAGTCTCCATCAAATTTTCATTAATGTGAATATCAGGCTCATACATGAAAGTAACTGTTGCCGCCGGTGACCATTTTGCGTGGTCCTTGCCAATACCCTTTCTGGCTATTGCACGAAGCCTCAATTCCTGGCCACGCCGAAGTTTCACAATGATTATTCCCCTGCCCAGCAGTTAAAAATTAGTTGTTTTCCCTACAACCAATAAAAATATTTTGCAACATAGCAAGAAAACCTACAACATTGCAAACCAAATACTTGGACTATAATCAATTACACACAAGCACACACACATAAGACATGCAAATAAGTTTCACCGTTACAAAAGAATAAACACTTTCAAGTAAAAGACCTCCATAACAGTTTCAAACATAGTGAAAGAAATCAACACAGTAAATAGCAGCAATAGTTTTCATTATGATATCCTATAAAGGTTAAAACTTAAAATTCAATCTGAAAAGAAACCCCAGAATACTTTAAAGTAACAATATTCAATCAGAATAGAGTGCATAATTGCTTAAATTATCCAAAAAATGTCGAAAGTCCATTCATTATGGGAAAAATCTGAAAGAAATAGCCATATACCTCAGAGCTATCAATGTTGTTCATCCATTCTCTCTACCTGTCTGGCCTATATATTCTTCCAGTATACAAGTATCTTTTAAACAATGATACCACTCTTAGCCCAACACATACTATCCTCTATGTATGAGCTTTTAACCTCAGTCAATCTTACAGTAAGATTTTCACCCTCTCTAACACAGCCAAACAATTCAATTTTTGGTAGTTGGATAATCCCTACACTGCAATGGAACAATGCATGCTGATGTTTAGAGGACAAAACTCAACTTCAAAAATAGTGCAAGGGCTAACTATCTTTAAGTCATGTAGTAAGACACTTAGCAATGGATAAGGTCATGCACATGCCCATCTGTTTATTTTAACCAACAATGACACCACAGTGGATAAAAGGAACCTTGCAACAATCAATGAGCTGCTGTCAGTATTAACATTTCGTGCTTGTCAGGCAGTATAGATATCTGGAAAGTAAGAGCAGCAATGGATTTCTCCAGTTTGAACAGATCGTATGCTATCTATTTCCTTTATTTCAGGAAAATTTTAATAAAACAATAAAAATAAAATTGGTAACGTTCTGGGTAGAGCAGCAGGGAATTGCTATGCTATGTATAAAGTGTAGGTTAACAGTTGCTCCCTTTTCAAGTTTTTACCGCTTTGATAAGGTCCGTTCTAATGGCCTTCACACCCTGTCACACCCTGTCAACTGTTAGAGAAACAGATTTTAATTTTTAAGATATTGGTAGTTGAATATGACTCTTTCATAATTATTGTTTTAACAATAAACTTCCAATTATTATTCACTGCAGTAACTGTGCCCTTCCCCATTCTGGTTGTATTACAATGAAACTTCACTGGCTTACAAAACTTGAAAGCATCCCTTAAGCTGCGATGCGGGATGCAGGGTATTCAGACAAATTCGTCTAGGGGCATTTAGACAAATTCGTCTAGGACTTGCCACTGGCCCAACCACAACTTAAAACGGCATGCTTGCTTAAGCAAAACAGCAATCTATAGGGAAAATGTGAAAGATAGCAATCTATCTATGGGAAATTTAAACCTTGGTGAGGATATGAAACACCCTCAATTTACCATCAAACCAAGACTTTCACCTGGTCCAACCTCAACAAGAACCACATTCATTCCTTTCTACTTGAAAAACTATATATGGAGAATGTTTAAAGAGACCTTTGTTCAGAGGGATCAAAGACGTTCATATCGGCAGCACGGTCCACAGCGACGACGGGATTATCTCTCATGTCGGAAGATACGAGATCTAAGCTCGTGACATCTAGGGTTTGATCGCCATCGCACTTCACGTTGAGCTTAAACTCCACCGAGCAATAATGGCACCTGAAAAACCACAGCATAGCATTAATATCTATCATCAACCTCATTCCGATTAGGGAGACAAAGGCAGAAAGAATTGAAGGTGAGCATTGTTACTGGGCATCGCCGTCGCAGGTGTCGCAGTCACGGGAGAATCGCATTTCCATGGCGCGCTCGCTGATGAGGGGAATCAAACCGAGCCTGTGCGCAAGAAACTCATCGTTGAGAACCGAGGAGTTGCTCTCGATTTCGACAAGGTCTATGGCGATGGTGGGTACTTCTCCAATAATCACCCTGCGAAGGGCGTTGGCGATGGAGGGGTCAGTGTTCCTCAGCTCGAACTTCATGTAATCATCCTTCAATTCTCGAATTTTGATTGTTGGGAAGCGTTGGTAGGAGGACGACATTTGCCCTTGGCTCTCCATGTTTCTCTGTCCAAGTCGTTGCCCTTGCGCGCACTGTAACAACTGGTTTTCCAGAAGGGTAAGAGCGTTGAGCGAAAAATTCAGAGTGGTATGGTGTGTGTGAGAATTTATAGATCCAAATGGTGCCTCGCTTAGTGGCACCACGAGCTAAAATTAGTGTACCCCGTGTCAATCGGACCACTATGATCATAATTGGAATGTTTATGTTTATTAGTGGTAAAAAAATACAAAATGCAATATGTTTAGGTATTTGTGGAATTAAATTTTTATTTTTTTTCTTCAACGAGGAGATGGGCAGCGGGATACTTTTTTAAGTGGAGTCAAACTATGTTTAAGATGGGCAGCGGGATATTTTTTTAAGTGGAGTCAAACTATGTTGAAGTAGAGTAAACTAGGTTGATTTATCATTGTTATTTAAAGAGAATTATATTTTCAATTATATTAAGGTGGTCTGAGTTAAAATTAATGTATTGTGTGAATGAAACCATTGTAATTATGATTAAATTTTTAATTTTTGTTATGTTTAAGGGTAGAATTGAATTTTGTTTTTATTTTTCTTAAATATAGGAGATTGGTGGGTTTTTTTATAAGTGGAAAACTTTTGATAATTTGTTTAAAAGAGAACCACATCACCTAGAATTATGGGTTGGTGGTGGGTAAGGGGTAAGTTAGTTTTCACTCTTGTGAGATGTCTCTAAGTCTTGGACCATTAACTTGTTTCCTTACTTAGTCTTGGATCATTAACTTGTTTCCTTACTTACTATGAAGACTATTGGTAATTATTAAAGCGATTAGGGTTATATTTTCATTCCAAATGATTAATCAATATATATTTATATTAATTTTAGATTTATTAAAGTAGTAATCTATATGTTATAAGTTTTGGAAATTTTTATGACATTTATTAAGTGTTGAGAGGAATAAAATCTTTTAAAATTGTAAAAAAAAAGTTTAAGTACAAAATTTAAAGAAATGTTTACACTCGAGAAATATAATCTCTTCAGACACTTTCGCTGTAGGATTACCATAGATCTATGTTAGTTTTGAGTATATATGTGTTAATTCCATATCTATCAAATTTCAAGAGAGATCAAATCTTTTGAAGTGTAAAGCTTTTTTGGAGTGTAAAACTTCAAAAAATATTTGCACATATGATCCCTCTTAGGACTTGAAAAATCTAGGATTAACAAGAATCTATGTTGGTTTTGCATATATGTATATATATTGATCAAGTGTTCAAAAAATAGCTCAAAATTCAAAGTTGTCGAATCAGTGTGGAACCTAGACGACCGCATAGTTCTCGTCATCCTGAATCCAGTGCAACTTGTTTCGCGCGAAATGGACACTGTATGCTCCTAGAAACATGTTTTGTTCACTTTCCCAAATAGATGAATTTTTTTAGAAAAAATTGGCAGCCCAGTCAGCAGTCCGTACTGTTGACGTGGAGTTCACTGGGCAAGTGTATGCGGCAAGTTGACTAGTCAAACTACCTCAGCAAATCACATCGTTCCAAGTGGCACATCCTCATGGTGCAATGTGACATAATTTTATTAGGTGGTTGATGGCCAACCACGGGCCGACACGTGGCCCAACTAGAGGCCGCCACGTGGTAGCCTGAGAGGCCACCAAAATTTTGGGTTGAGTCCGGGTGGAGGCAACGAGGATCGAACCCGTGACCACATAACACAAGCCCCAAGCTTCATACCAACGTGCCATATGAATTAGTTCTTAACATACAATGGCCTTGGCGCATAGTTAAAGTCTAAGACTGCGCCATTCAAGGAAGAGGGCCAACCCATGGTCGCGACACCACCATATGACCAGCAACTATGCGGTGCGGTGGCCTAGTTGGTGGGGACAGGCCGTTGGCCTTAGCCCCAGACACGTGGCACCCCCAGATGGCCATGATTTTCTAAACATGGGCGTTAGCAGACATTTAAAGTGTCCGACAATTTTGCCCGATTTTCAGTGAAATTGTTGCTTCGTTAGCGCATTTTGGGGCAAATTTGTAGGATGGTGCCGGATTTTGGGGAATTTGCAGTGCAATTAGCAGAAGATTGGGAAAAGGCCATAACTTCTTCAGTTTTTTACCAAATCAGGAGCAGAAAGAGGTTGCACGGGGATTTTTGGGCATTTTAGATCCATTGGAATAGGTTTCAGAGTTTTTTTAGCATTGTAAACTTATGTATTCACACTTTTGAGCATAATAGAGAGGGTCAGGCCATTGGAAGTTGAACCAAGGAGACGTAGCCCAGGAGGGGTGAACTCCTTCATCATGTGTTGTTGTGATACTGTTCATGGTGATGTTTATGTCTGTAATATGTTGATGTTCAGTCATTTGTTTATGTCAATTTGCACATAAAAATTACATTAAAACACTCAAAAACCCATGTTTAAACTTGCAAATAATTCCATAATCCTCAAGCATATTTAATATAATCTGAAAAGGAATTTTAGCACAACAAAACTAATTTTCTCAATCATATCAAGTTTGGTATCAGAGCTCTTGGTTTTATTTGTGCAAGAAGGATTTAACTGTTTGCAAGTGAATGTCATGCTTACAAGGTTAAAACTCAAGAGAGGAGAAGGGAAGCTAGTTGAAAGCCCTAAAGTTGGGTCAAAGGGAAGGAGGGCAAGGTTGCCATAATCTCCATCACCAGTTCTTCCTCAAGTTGCAGTTGAGACTCTAGTGAGTATGTCTCATGAAGGAGAGCCTACAATGACAGAGGATGAGAAGGTCTTCAAGAAGGCTTTCTTTGATATGACAGAGATGGTGAAGGTCCTCTATGAAGAGAGGAATACCAAACTGTAGGGTGAAACCTCCAAATATCCCAAAGGAGAAGGTTCTTCAAAAGGAGATAATGGAAATGGAGATAACCCTCCACCCTCTCCACCATCTTCTTCATCTTCTTCTTCACAGACATCTTCACCCTCTTCCACAAACACAACCCTTACTCATACTCATCAACATACCTCAAAAGGAACTAGTAAATCACCCTTATTAAAACTTGATGTTAAATTTAAACTTCCCATGTATAATGGTGAAGTGAATGTAGAGAAGCTTGACAATTGGGTTCGTGAATTGGAAGTCTATTGCAGAACTGAAAACCTTCAAGAGGATGACATAAAGATTTAATTAGCTTCCTTGAGGATGGAAGGTGCAGCACTAGTATGATGGGAATCAAAAACACAAGAAGAGATGAAAAAAACACGGTAAGGTATCAATTTCTTGGTCTGATTTCATTGCTGCAATTAAAAGACAATTCTACCCTCTAGCTTATATGCAGAAAGCCATCATGAACTCGCAGAACTTTAGACAAATTAAAGGTCAAAATGTGCAAGATTACACCCAAGAATCCAAGGAAAAAAAAATCTCTAATGTTGGGTGTAGATTTGCAATCACAAGACACGTTGTTGAAGTATATAGGGGATTTACACAATTACATTGGGCATACTATCCTTATGTTTAATCCCAATAATTTACATGAGGTGTCTGTGCAAGCCACTCATCTTGACACAAGAGGGAAAAACATTCCAGAAGAGGGTATTAAAAAGCCATTTAAGAGTAAAGGAAAAGAAAAGGGTTTCAAAGGGAAGGGAAACAAAAATGCATCTATTAAGAAGGAAGCAGAGATATTAACATGCAGGCATTGTTCCAAAGAGGGTCACGATGAAGCTCATTGTTAGAGGCTTCATCCCAAAATGAAACCAAAGAAATTCAACAACAAGGGAAAACAAAAGACAATTGCAACCACTCAACAGGATTTGGGATCTAATTTGGGTGACAAAACTAAAATTACAGCCATGGGTATGAAAGGAAAAGAATCCATTGCTAGCACTAGTACTTCAAATTTACACAATGAAACTCCAAATGAAAATAAGAGGATAGAACTTTTTTACATAAGGGTGATCTCAAAACATAGAAAAATTGATACTCTTTTCGACAGTGGCTCTCAAGTCAATCTTATCTCTGAAAACATTGTCAAAATTTTGAACTTGGAAACCATTCCACATCATAAACCATATCCACTTGGATGGGTGTGTGACAATGCACAATTGTAGGTAACTAGAAAGTGTAAACTCAAATTCTCCATTACTACAAATTTCATGGATGAAGTGGAGCTTGATGTTGTGCCATTAGACATATGTGGTATAATTTTGGGCGGCCCGTATCTCTATGACAGAAAAGCTATCTTCCATAGACTTGAAAACAAATACCGTTTGTTCAAAGATGGAGTAGAATATATTGTGAGAGCTCCTAGCAAGAAACTAAATCTTTCACTTGTTAATGTTGGGCAGATAAAAAGACTAGTGAATTCAAGCAAGAATTTTGTGTTTCTAATGATCAAACCCAAGAATGATGTTGACAATGGAGCTTTTCAAGGTTGTGATTCAAGATTGAAATCTAAATTGGTTGATGTTGTTAACCAATATTATGAGAAGTTTCGAGAACCAAAAGGATTGTCTCCCAAGAGAGGAATCCAACATGAGATATAGTTGTAGCAAGATAGTCCTCTTCCTAACATTGGCATGTAAAGGATGTCAATGATGGAAAGTGCATAAATTAAAAAGAAAATTCAAGAGTTGTCGGATAAAGGGATCATCAGGTCATCTTCTTCGCCATGTGGTTCACCTATTGTTTTGGTATCAAAGAAGGATGGAACATGGCTCATGTGTGTGGACTTCCGTGCATTGAACAAGATTACGGTAAAGAACCGTTACCCACTGCCCATAATAGATAATTTACTTGATAAATTAAAAGATGCAAAGTATTTTACTAAGTTGGACTTAAGGAGTGGCTACCATCAAATTAGAATTGTTGAATGAGACATTTGGAAGACAACATTCAAAACAAAACAAGGTTTGTTTGAATGGCTAGTTATGCCTTTTGGTTTATGTAATGCTCTTGCTACCTTCATGTGTGTGATGAATGATGTGTTGAGGCCATTTCTTGATGAGTTTTTTATAGTCTACTTAGATGACATCTTAATTTTCAGTAAATCTTGTGATGAACATGTCATGCATGTGAGAAAAGTACTTGATGTCTTAAAGAAAGAACAATTGTATTTAAAGATGTCAAAGTGTGAGTTTGGAAAAACTTCTTTAGTTTACTTGGGTCATATTGTTGGAGGAGGTGAGTTGAAAATAGATCCCTCCAAGGTTGATGTCATTTTGAATTGGCCAAGGCCCAAGACAGTTACTGAGGTAAGAAGTTTTTTGGGAGCAGCCCAATATTGGAGGAAATTTATTGCTAACTTTTCTTCTATAGCAGCTCCTTTGCATGCATTGACAAGTGTGAAAAAGGTTTTTCAGTGGGGAGGCAAACAACAAAAGGCATTTGATGCATTGAAGGAAAATATCAGTTCAGCTCCAGTACTTGCACTTCCAGACTTGAGACAGTCATTTGAGATCCAGACTAATGCTAGTGACTACGCCATGGGTGCAGTCCTCATGCAACATGGTAAGCCTATCTGTTTTCATTCGGAAACTTTCAATGGTGCAGTAATTAGTTATCCTACATATGACAAGGAATTGTATGCATTGGTTCAAAGTGTGGAAAAATGGAAACACTACTTGATGGGTAAGGAAACAATCATTCACACTGATCGTCAGCTATTGCAATACTTGCAATCTCAATCAAAGTTGCAGCAATCAAGGCACTTTCGATGGATGGGTTTTCTTCAACAATTCCACTCGGTAATAAGGTATAAGAAATGTATCTACAATAAAGTTGTTAATATTCTTTCTATGCCTATTATTAGTGCAACTACTTTACTCAAGCATAGCTATGTTTTGCATGAAAGTTATATTGAGTAATATGCATTAGATAATGACTTCAGGATGTTTATGCAAGCTCGAGTCAAGGTAACCAAGTAAAGGAATTGGATTATCATTTGCATGATAACTTGTTGTACCATCTTGGCAAGCTTTGTATTCCATAGGGAGAAAGATTCAACATCATAAGAGAGGCACATACTTCTCTTATTGTTGGTCATTTCGGTGTAAGTAAGATGGTGGCACATCTACAGAGGTATTGTTATTGGCTTCGTATGCTTGAAAGTGTGTCACATTTTATTAAAGGATGTTCATTATGTGTAGTTAGTAAGCTTAGCAATAAGAAGTTAGGATTGTACACACCACTTCCGGTTCCTTCAAGACCATGGGAGAGTGTTTCTATGGATTTTGTAGGAGGTCTTCCATTGTCAAAAAGAGGTCATGATTATTTGTAGGTAGTTATGGATAGGTTCAGCAAAATGTGTATTTTGATGCCATGTAAAAAGCAAATTACAATTGAACAAAATGCTCAGTTATTCTTTCAGAATGTATGGGTGCATTTTGGATTTCCCACATCCATTGTTAGTGATCGAGATTCTCGCTTTGTTGGGAATTTTTGGTTAAGATTGTGGGGATTCATGGACACCAAACTGAAAAAGAGTACAACATTTCATCCGCAAACAAATGGTCAAACAGAGGTGGTGAACATGACAGTGATACATCTTCTTCGTGGGTATTGCAGCAAGCATCCTAAGTTGTGGGATGAATATTTGCACTACATTCAACATGCTTACAACCGAGCCAGACACTCTTCAACTCAAACATCACCGTTTGAAGCATGTTTGGGATACTTGTCTAAGTCTCCTTTAGATTTTATTTTTGGGAAAGATGTTGCTATTGATGGTCATAGTCACATAGACAAAGCAAGAAGGTTCATTGAACAAATCCAATTGGTACACCAAAGAGTTCAAGAACACCTTGAAAAGAGCCAAGGCAAGTACAAAGCAAGGCACAACAACCATTGTGTAGATCACAAGTTCCAAGTCGATGACAAAGTTTGGCTTCACATTAGCAATGAGAGGCTCCAAGGAGAAGGTAAAAATTGAAACCAAATAGATATGGTCCATTCAGAATTTTGGAAAAGATTGGTAACAATGCCTTTAGGTTGGATTTACCTTCATATATGCAAATTTATGTTGTTGTTAATGTTGAAAACTTAAGGTTGTATGAACCTCCTTTAATTAAAGATCAAGGAGGAAATTTCCAAATTCCTTCCATAGAGGATTTTTCTCCTTAATACCTTGATGAAGTACAACAAGACACCATTCTTGACAGAAGAACAAGGTCTTCAAAAGAAGGGAATGTGGATTACCTTCGAGTGGGGCTCAAGGGAACAAATCCTTCAAAGGCCAAATGGATTGAGATTGGAAAGGTGAGAGAAATGTACCCTCACCTACTAGACAACTGAAAGTGATCTTTTGGGGTCCAAAAGGCTTTCGGCGGGGATGAATGATTAGGTGCTCAAAAAATAGCTCAAAATTCAAAGTTTTCAGATTGGTGTGGAACCTAGACGACCGCGAAGTGCTCGTCATCCTAAATCTGGCGCATCTCATTTCGCATGAAACGGACACCATATGCTCCCAGAAACATGTCTTTTTCACTTTCCCAAACATGCGAATTAAAAAAAAATGACAGCCTAATCAGCAGTCTGTACTGCTGACGTGGTGCTGACTGGGAAGGTGTATGTGGCAGGTTGAATGGTCAAAATACCTTAGCGAATCACGTCATGCCAAGTGGCACATCCTCATGGTGCAATGTGGCGTCATTTTATTGGGTGGTTGATGGCCAACCATGCGTTGACAGGTGGCCCAGCCGGAGGCCACCACATGGCAGCCTGGGAGGGCACCAAAATTTTGGGTTGAGTCCGGGCAGAGCCAGCGGGGGTCAAACCCGCGACCACATATCATAATCCCAAGTTTCATACCAACGTGCCATACGAATTAGTTCTTAACATACAATGGCCTCGGCACATAGTTAAAGTCTAAGACCGCGCCATTCGGGGGAGAGGGCCAGCCCATGGTCGCCACACCACCATATGACCAACAACTATGCGGTGCGGGGATTCGACTGACAGGGGTGGGCCATTGGCCTTAACCCCGGGCACGTGGCCCCCCATATGGCCACGATTTTCATAACATAGGTGTTAGCGAACATTTAAAGTGTCCAATAATTTCGCCCAGTTTTTGGCGAAATTGTCGCTCCCGTAGCGCATTTTGGGGCAAATTTGTAGGATGGTGCCGGATTTTGGGGAATTTGTGGTGTGATTAACAGAAGATTGGGAAAGACCATAATTTAATTAATTTTTTTTTTCTCAATTTTTGACCAAATCAAGAGCAGAAAGAGGCTATGAAGGCATTTTTGGGCATTCTAGAGCCATTGGAATAAGTTTCAAAGCTTTCAGAGCATTGTAAACTGATATATTCACACTTTTGAGCATAATAAAGAGGGCCAAGCCTTTGGAAGTTGGACCAAGGAGACATAGCCCAGGAGGGGTGAACTTCTTCATCATGTGTTGTTGTGATATTGTTTATGGTGATGTTTATTTATGTAATATGCTATTGTTCATTCATTTGTTTATGTTAATTTACACATGAAAATTATACAAAAACACTAAAAAAGCCATGTTCAAACTTGCAAATAATTTCATAAATCCTCAAGCATATTTAATAGAATTTGAAAATGAATTTTAGCACAACAAAACTAATTTCTCAATGAGATCATATATACACATTCCATGCTTAGCATGGAAGGAATTATATGCATCCTTCATCTTGAGCAACACACTGATAAAATATTTAAGTATATTTTTTCATTTATTTTATATAATATACATAATTGACATTGAAATATTTTATTTACCAGCGTATATCCATCTTAAACTTAGATATATTAAAGGCAAGTGGAATCAAACCTTTTGGGATCTAAACATCTTTTAAAGTGCAAAACTTGAAAAAATGTTTGCACTGAAAGTGCTTGATACATATGAGCTTAAGATGGATCTCTCTATGTGTGTGTGTGTGTGCATGGGCGCCATGTGTAATTCTTTGTCATTGTACAACTCATTGATTTTGCAAAATACACTAATATATAGATAATTGACAATAATATATTTTATTTAACATGGTCATTGAAATATTTTTCACATAGTCCACATCAAAATGTTTTTTTTTTTTTATTATGTATATTTTTAAATAAATGTCTCCCTCTATTGGAAAGTAAAAAACATATATCCATGTAATAGAATCTCCATCTCTTTCTTTCTCCCCGTATATATGTATGTATTAATTGGGCTTATCCTCATTGGAATTCTCACCACCTAGGTTCAATTCCCACAAGTGACATGATTTTTACACCATCGACAATATACATACATTCGTACTTGTAAAAAATATATGTATATATTGATTTTTTGTATTTTGTTTTTTAATTCTATATATGTATATGTACAATATAAGTGGGCATTATTATTTTATGACATTAACATTGATATTCAAATTATTTTTTTAATCATAACTACTTCCACTATTACATGAGGTTCAACTATTTCATAAATGCCACAACCGCAATTGTTCACCAAACCACTCGAGGTAAGATACTTTGACTTTTATTAAAGGACATGGCGTGGCCTTTGATCCACTTACATGTGCAGTAGAAAATTAAGGAATTATACATCTTGTTCACACTAAAAAAGTAAAACTATAAGAAGATTTATACTTTGAATTTATATATCTTTCAATATAAAGTTGATATAAATTTATGTTACTTATATCGAAATTGAAATATTGTAGAAATTTATTGTAGATTCAAACTGCTAATTGTAATATGCTAAAACAATAGACTTAAATCTACTATACTCATCAGTGGAAACAATTAAACGATTGCGAAATCATGAAGCCTATAAGAGAATGAATTCAATCAACACATTACACAATGATTTCCCGGTGAAAGCCATGACTAAAAACCCTAGTAATTTGTATATTGCATTAGTAAGAAAATATGAGAAGATTACAATATTTTTCTCAAGCCCGTGCAACCTCTGCACTATCTCTACCTGTCTCACTACTTCTTAGGCTGACTTTGGCCAACACTTAGCCAATTTCCTAGCCTTCCAAGCTCCTACTTCCTTGCGTTGTTCCCTTGGGAATTAGCTCCTATTTAATTGACAAATTCCACAATTACGAATTGCGCAATCCTCATAGGTGTTCCTATGATTGCATGCATCATCAGTTTAATTTAGATGATTTTGCAATTGATAGTACACTGTCCTTGAACTCCAACCTCAACTAGGTCTTTCTCTAATCTGACATGCATGAGTTAATTATGAGCGAATCTTCAGTTTATTTGTTGATCGATGTAGACAACATCACACTGCACTTTAGGCAGCACCCCATTGTTTGACAAGAAACATGCCACTACTACTGTAGTTCACCCCACTACTGCAGGTTACACCCCAATACTGTAGGAAACACCCTTCTATTGTAGGTTGCATCCGACTACTGTAGGCAACACCCCACCACTGTAGGTTGCACCCCACTACTGGACCTACCACTAATTCTTCCATCAGATGGAACTATTTTAACTGACTTTAACTCAGTTAAACTAGATTAAATAATTACAACTCAAAATAAACTCAACTAGTGCTCCTAATTGCAGGAGACACTCTACATGACTCTAGTTAGACCCTCAACTTGAATTAATTGAGCTAACTAGGTCAAATTAACTTAGTTAACTAATACAAGTTGTCATGAGATGTGGAATTGCAATTTATTCCCAATTTAATTCAAGGACAAAATTAAATTAATATTTTCTTGATGTTATTTTTAACATTTCTTGTTGTTATTTCAACACTCCCTCTCAACAAGAAAGGGATTCACATCTATCCCAATCCAGTACCTTTGTAATGTTCTGCATGCAACTCTTGTCATTGTTGTTATTACTACTACAACATCTGCAACCAGAAAGAATCCAAACAAAATAAATTGAATCAATCGTGTCTGCAACTGTCTACTGGGAAAAAAAAGGTGTTGTTGTTGACTCTACTATTTAGCCTCCTGCTTTGCATTCCTCAGTATCTGTCTAACATTGATCCTCCTGTTACTGAATATTGTGGCCCCCCATAGCGAGGTAATGATCTATGAGACAAAAAACACCTCAATGGATCCTGCCCATTTTTTAAAACTCTTGGAATAAGGTTTCATATTGCCCCACCTCACACCTGGAGGTATGGCTGCATGTGCTCCTTCTGCCCACTTGGCTCGAAATATCTCCCTATTGGTGGTCTCTGCTTGAGTGGATGTCTCCACTTGGTCTCCTCTCTGTTTCTCCAATTGTGGCTGCTCCACAACTTGTTGAGGCTACTTCTAAGGCTGCACGTTGAGAGATCTAACATGCTCCCTCTCAACAAGATAAACCAATAAGAATTAAAACATTATAAAGAAATAAAATTAAAATTTATTTTAAAAAATATTGAAAAAAAAAACAATTTTTTTATTATTATAAAAAATAAATAAATAAATACAAAATGTTTAAAAAATTGGAAAAAATATAAAATTTAAACATTATTTAAAATTTAAGAATAAGAAAATAAACAAATTGCAAGAAAAAAATTGAACAAATTAGAAAAAAAAACATTTTAAAATATAAATTAATAAAAAATTAATATATAATATATAATATATTTGTTAAAAAATTAAAAGATTTGAAAAAAATAAAAAAAAATTACGGGTTGATTCGGCACCCTCAGCCTTTCACCAAAGGGTCGTGGTCTAAGGCGATAGGAGCGACACTCTACTCTTTTTGTCTTGGCTTGTGGCCCTTTGTCGATGGCCGAGGGTGGTGCATCGATTTTGGGAATCAACGACCTTCCAATAAGCCATGAATCGAAGTGCCACTCCAGGTTGTCGCTAAAGGGCCGTGACAACGGGGTGGGGACCCATTTTATTTTTTATTTTTTTTCATTTTTTAATTTTAATTTTATTATTTTTTAATGTGGGTTGTCACGGCCCTTTAGCGACAACCTGGAGTGGCACTTCGATTCATGGCTTGTTGGAAGGTCGTTGATTCCCAAAATCGATGCACCACCCTACACCACTCATTCAATTTTATTTATGACTCTTATGCATAATTTAACATTAAGAATTCAATTTTTGTTATTTTTTATTATTATTTAAATTTATTTATTTGTGAGATGATTGGTTGAGGCTTTATTATGGGTTGTTTAGTAACTTCCATTTCCATTAGTTACTAATTTATTGTTTTATTTATTTTTATTTTTATTTTTTAGTTATAATTTTTTCAATTTAAAATGACTTATTATTATATTAAAAACATATTTTAATAAATTTAATTATAAACAATTATATATATTAAGAAAAATAAAACACACACATAGATATATGAATGTTAATATAAACAATATTAGTTAATAGTATTTCTTAATTTTTGGTGATGACATTAACAATGCAATATTTTATTAGTTGTTTTATTTTTTGTGATGAAATCTATGTCTTTATTAATTTTTTGTTTAATTAAGCTATATTTAAGCTAAGCTGCAAGTACTAGCTAATATGTAACCCTTATTTATTATACCTGCATGGTATTACACATTCAATTTTGTTTTGACTTGGTATTAGTTTGTTTTTGACCAAAAAAATTATGTAGCTTATCCATAGTTTAACATTGAGAATTCAATTTTTGTTATTTTTTATTATTATTTAAATTCATTTTTTTGTAAGTTGATTGGTTGAGGTGTTATTATGGACTCTTTAGTAACTTGTTACTAATTTTTTGTTTATAGTTTTATTTCTTTTTTATTTAGATTTTTTTTTTCATATATATATATATTTCAATTTAAAATGACCTAATATTATATTAATAAATTTAATTATAAATAATGAAATATATTAATAAAAAATAAAACACATAAATATATATTAAAACAAATATATATATATTAAACTATATATATGTTAATATAAACAATATTAGTTGGTTTTGAAAAGAGAATCCATAAGGTTAATTGAATTTAAGAAATGTGGAATAACTTATTCGGAGTTAACCCAACGTTTTAGACTTTTGAGAAGATTGGTGTGAGTTAGGGCTAGGAAAATTTAGGGTTATATATAATAATTAGAGTGGAGAATATTATTTGTGAAAAGTTATGAAAATAATTATATTGTGAGGTGAAGATTAATTAAAGATTTATTATTATTTTATAATACATTTAATAATTATTTATTAATTTTATAATATCTTTTTTAAGAATAACTTTTTTATAATTTTAAATATTTAGGTAAATTAATTATGTTACGAGTTGAAATAATTAATTTAAAAGTTCTTATTATTACAAGTAAATATGACTAGAATTATTTCTTTAATAATAAGAGAATTTAAATTAATCTTTTTTAGACAATTTTTAATTTTCTTTAGAGATTCTCGATTTGTTATCATGAGAAGTATGATTTATTAAGGGTTTCCAAGTATGTTAAGGATTTCATTGGTGATGACTTTCAATAATATAATGTTTTATTAGTTATGTTATTTTTGTGATGAAATTTTTGTTTTTATTATTTTTTAGTTTAATTAAGCTATATTTAAGCTAAGCGGTAGGTACTAGCTATTATGTAGCCCTTGTTAAATTTTAATTTTGATTTTGTTTTTTGAGAAATGACAACAAGAAATTCTAATTTAATTTGTCCTTGATTTAAACTGTGAATTAAAATATAATTTTTTTCTCATAGCAATTTGAAAATAATTAATTATGTTTAATTAACTTAATTAATTTAGGAAATTCGAATTGGAAGTCTTTTAGAAAACATGTATATGTTCTCCCTAACTTATAGGAGTTAATGATGAGTTATGAATGAGTTGTAATTAGTTAACTCAGTTTATTGAGTAAAGTCCAATTAAATTAGTTCCAATCAGTTTCAGGAACTAATAGTGAGTAAACAGTCAGTTGGGACACTAGTGACCTAATTAGTGCTACTCTAGTTAACTAAAGGTTCGACCATCAGAAACTCATGCATGTCGATTTTGAGAAAGACCGAATTGAAACTAGAGTGCAAGGACAGTGTACTAATTATTTTAGATTTTTCTAAGTTGCACTAATAGTGCATGCATTCAAGAATCGATCCTTGAGGGATTGTGCTATTTTTAGAGGTTTTATTTCCCTTTAAATACAAGTTATCATTCATAGGAATTACACATTGGAATATAGACTTGGAGAGGGTCCTGTGCTTGCTTATGAGTTGGAGATTGAATTTGTTGAGTGCTGGGATTGTTCTTGAGAGGACAAGCATTGTAATTTCATCTTGATTTTCCGGATTAATACAAAACAGATACTGGGGTTTTGAGTTGTGGCTTTCCCCAAATATTTATTGTGTTATGTGCCTTTGATTCTCTTCCTCTATTGATTATTGTTTGCTCGATGTTTATGGGCTTCCACTGTAAAGAGTAGAAGTAGATTATTGTCTCTTGTTTTAGTAGATGACACGAGCTTGTGAATCTACAGGTTTTTCTACATTTGTTATATAAATATATTTTAATGTTTTATGTTTTTTTTAAATGTTTGAATTTTCATCTTTTATGGGTTGTTTTTGGTTTTTTTCTTTATTTTTTATTTTATTTTATTTTTTATATCAATTTTTTTTAATTTATTTTTGTCATTTTAAATTAATAATTTATTTATTTATTTATTTTTGTAATGCTTGGCAGGTCCATCCATTTTCTATTATATATAAGGCAAATTTACACCACACAGATTTACTTGGTGGCCTCAACTCGCCCCGAAGGGAAACCGAGTCAGTTGGCCACTTGTCTGCATTATACGCCATTCCTAAAAAAAATTGCTTCTGTCTTTCTAGAAAGGATAAATAGGTCTCAGTCTCATGTCCAAATACTATATAACTTTTGGGATAAACAACAAGAAATTTAAATGTTATTCGCATAAACTAAGCATAGAGGAACTAATCCTTCTTGACATTCTGCTCCTCGGAGTCTGAGGCAACAGGAGCGGGATCTTCAGCAGTTGCCTTTGGCATACCAAACAGCTCCATGATGTAGGGAATGTGTCAGTCGATATGATCCATTTCGATATCTTGTTTGTGAAACTAAAAGAGGATTTTCTCCATGTCTTTTTTGTAATTGGGCAGGCCCTACAGTGTGACTTCCATCCCCATAGAGATTTGTTCCATTGCTTTACCAAGCAAACTTTTCATCAAGAAATACAAGTATAGGGTATGTTTGAATTGTGTGATTCTACCTCTTGTGTTCCCTGGGTTAGGAACCATCGTCCTCCGAATTTCAATCTCGTCGTCTGGTTCCCTCTCCTATTTTATCTTTTCTTCCTAGTCATAAATTAGCTTTCAAATACCTTCGTTAGTTTCATGCCTATAAGTCATAGTTGCTTCTGCTATGAGGTACTCAACAGGCTTGCGTCCCTTGCGCCCTTCCATTAGGTTGGGTCTCTTGGTTGCCTGAGGAGCCAAACCCCTGTTTCCACGACCATGCCCGCATTTCTCTGGAGCCATGTCATGTTCATTGATGCCATATAGACATTCAAACACCATTAGATCCCTGATTCCATTCACTTCAATCCATCTCGACTGGTCATACCTTGTTTTAATGCGTTGCCTGGCCTATGGCGGGTTAAGGAATCCCTGAGGCCATAGGTGGCCCGGTTTATTGAGTTCCGAACTCAGGTCCCCAGTCTCTTCCCCATGCCGCTCCCCCTTACCGTGGCTTAGTTGCTAGTCACTCTCCTGCATTAGGAGCCAGGCTTTTAGGCCCATATGGACCTAGGCTTTACAATTACTGGCATACCTGCGTGCCCCTTCCTCAGATAGCAGCGTCCTATCATGGGAATGCTTGCCTCTTTACCAATTATACCCCCCAGGCTCCCTTTCTTGCTCGTTCTTCCGTGTAGGTGCACATGCCAAGGCTTTCTCAGCGAATTTCTGGCGTTGTTGGTGTCCCATCCCCCTACCCGCAGCTCTTGGTTACCTCTCTTGACTTCACTAAATCCCCCGGACATGACATGCTCGCTTTCCCCAATACCACCGGACTGGGCTAACAGGTATGGGCCTGTAGCTTGGCTCAACCTCATAATATCCATTCCATTGCCAAAGTTCTGTCTCAAAAGAAAAATGACTGACAGGCAAAGTCGGGCCATGGCCCTTCCTTTCCTCCCCTGGTTTCTTCCTAACTGAGCTACGCCCCATTGGGATGGCCCTTTTCCTCTCTCTTCCCCCTAGCAGAACCCCCACCAACGCATGAAATTACCGTAGGAATCCAACTAGAGCTTATAAATTGACCAAGAGCGAGACCATACTACATACCAAAAAGTCGTCGCTAGCCCGCAAACACAGTTCCGCCTCCTATCTTCCGCTTTGAGTTTCCTTCCTCCTCCTCTGCAGAAATCGCTTACCCGACATGTTGAATACCTTCTCTGTCTCCACCACACTGCCTTATCTCTCCCTCTGCCACATTGCCTACCCACATCCCATGCATTCATGAGTGAGGACACCACACCCCCTGCCTTAAGCATGTGGGGGGCGGTTGTAATAAACACTTTGGTACTGACCATGTCAAATCCAGGTCTGTTGTCGCTGACACCACGTCTCATCCCGATCAAGAGTTTTTTTTTTTTTTTTTTTTCTAACATAATCGGTTGTTGTTTATATTCCAAAAAAAAGATTGAGGAGGCTAAGCTCTTGAATTACAAGGCATTATGCCCGGGAAGCAAAGTAGGAAAACACTACAAGGGAGACAAAATTCCTCTTTGCTCCTATCATTTCTGACTTTTTGAAAACCTGGACAAGTATAGATTCTAATGAACTGGAATAACAAGAAGCAAAATTTGCAATGCATGCTTAATCTATGCTAATATGGCCGATTTGGTGCACTGTAGATTCTTCAGGTTTGCTGTCGACTTCAGCGTTCCTTAGGCTTGAAGAGCTGGTGTTGGGAGCGTTTCTTTTCTCCATCATAAACTTCAGAATGTTGATGGATTCCTGGGCATGGTTGCATCTGTTGGAGAGATCGTTAAACTGTTCCTGAAGTGAAGAAACTCGATGGAGGAAAAGATTGATGTCAGCCTCATGCTTCTCGCTAGAGATCCGGGTATGAATGTCGATTTTAGCATCCAGAATCTTCTGGTGAGCACGGATTTGTTCCAGCTCTGCTTGCAGATCGGCGCAGTGGAGACAGTCTTCGCTTCTTGCCATTGCGAGAACACAAGCTATGAGGAGGGCTCTGCAAAGGTGTAGATCCGACGAGCCTGGGCGAAGTGAGCTTGGGGGATGAGAGAAGAAGAGAAGGGAAGGGGGTCGATGGTTCAGCGCAGAAGAGCAGGAAGCTACCAACGGGAGGAGCCAGGAAGAAGGGAAGATGCGGGAATGAGGGGAGGAGAGAGTGAATAAGAAGGCGGGATCGAACGAGGGGCAGATGGAGAGCAGAGAAGAAATCACGAGAAAAACACGGGGAGGGTCACGGGGGAGGAAAGGACTGGGCAGAGCAGCATGGGCGATGGGACTGAAATGAGAAAAGTGGATCGAGTTCAGAGATTCAGCTGAGTGGTCATGATTTTGATGGCTGACAAGGCGGATTTTTGCAGAGTTCAGGGCCTGACATTTCTTGAAGACGTTGCGGGAGTCTGAGCCAATTGATTTGCCACTGTCCATTCTGAGCATTGAAATGAATTTGATCAAGGTAGATAGTGTTGGGATTCGACAGAATTGCAGAGGAGATTGCCTATGGGTCTACTACATGCTCGATTGGCACAAATGTCAGCTTCCTTGTTAAGAGTTCGAAGAACATGGAAGAATCGAAGATCAGTCATTTGATGAGCGAGAGCTTGACACCGGTTGATGGCTTGTTGGAGAAGCACATTGGAGGCATTTCAGTTGTGGACCATAAGACTGATGATGGTTGCTGAGTCACCGAAGATCATTGCTTTGTTAATTCCCAGTTTTTGAAGTTGGATGAGCCCTTGATAAAGAGCTAGAGCTTCTGCCCTATTGTTGGAGAGAGGGCTGAGCCCCCATTCATAAGTGATTCTGATATCTCTGTTAGTACTGTAGATGACTCCACCTGCCCCTGTTGTTCCAGGGTTAGATTTGGAGGCTCCATCGAAGAAGAGATAGTGGGAGTTGCTATTGCTGAGCCAAGTTGAGAACTCCTCTTCTTTCAATCTTACTTTCCACCTATGTTTAGAAGTGTTGAGCTGGCTGCTGATGTTACTTCCACTCTGGTTGCTATTGCTTTTATCCAACAAAGAACCTATGAAGTTCCTTTCTTCAACACAGAGACCAGTGATATCAATTTGCTTCTGATTTTTAGCTGAGATGGTTTCTAAAGTAAGACTCTTTGCCTTGTTACAAAGCTTCCTTGTGATGGTTTCTTTATCTTTGAACACCATGCGGTTTCTTGCCAACCAAATGTTCCACAGGAGGGAGTAGGGAAGAGTATCCCAAACCCTTTTGACTATGTTGTTCTTCTTTTGTTGCCATGGGTAGCTCTTCTTCCAAAGGTGCAAAACTTCTCCAATGGAGTTATGGGGATCCCAGGGGAGAAGGTCGTTGAAGGATATTTCTCTCCAACAGGAAGTGGCGAAGGGGCAGGCAATAAAGAGATGTTGGATGGATTCTTCAGCAGCTTGGCAGTTTGGGCATCGGGAGGGACCAATTATGCCTCTTTTTTTCAAGTTGTCAGAAGTGAGGATTTTCCCTTTTAGGAGAGCCCAAATGAAGAATTTAATTTTTGGGATGGCCTCAGACTTCCAAACAGTTTTCCAATGATTCCAAATGGGCGTGGGGTGTTCGCTATTACAGATATACTGATGGGCAGCTTGAATTGTGTAATTGGACCCCGAAGGATCCCATCGAAAGCTGTCGATATCATTTTTTTTAATAGGAGCGATGCTATGGAGGTGAGCTTGGAGAATAGCGAAACTCGCCTTGAGGTCTATGGGAATGGCTGGAAAAGTCCATCCCTTCCAAATCTGAGATTGGGTATCCCATTGGGAGATCTGATCCAAATAATGAAGCCCTATGTTGTCAAAGAAGGAGAGAATTTGATCAGTTCCAAGTTGGCTGATGATAGGCTGCTGTCCCATAATTTTGTCTACTCCGATTTTGATATTGGTGCCGCCCCTAGGAACTTTAGAGATGTTTTGGGCCAGAAAGGGGATTGCTTTCTTGCACAATCTCCAGATTTTGGAGCAACCTCTGTTGGGGATATCACTGTCCAAAAGGTGTTGTCTTGGAAAGTTTAGATATTTGGCCTCCAACACTCTTTTCCACCAAGCTGAATGGCCGCTGATGAATCTCCAAACGATCTTGCCACCAAAAGCCAGATTTAGGAACTTGGGAGATCTGATTCCTAGTCCTCCACGATCGTGGGTTTGAATGACCTACTTCCAACTAACAAGATTGAACTTCTTTTTTTCATTTTCCCCCCTTGCCAAAGGAAGTGGCGGAGAATGATTTCCATTTTATGATGGAAAATGGCAGGTGCTTGCAGAAGCGTAAATTGGTATAAGGGAAGAGAAGATAGACCTGTTTTCAGAAGAACAAGGTGACCTGCTGGATTGAGCCATGTGGAACCCCATTGCTGCACTTTCCTTTTCATTTTATCTATGATGGTATCCCACACTTCAGTTTTCAGAGGACCAGCACTCACTGGCATGCCCAGATAAGTGAAGTGCTCCCAATCTAATTTGCAAGGGACCCCAAAGGTGCTGGTGATGTTATGAAGGACTTGAGTTGTAGTGTTCCAGCCATAGATGCAACTTTTGAGTTGATTAACCATACCTCCTGAGTAGCTCATGTATTTGTCCAAGAGGGCTTTGAAGTGGCGGGCTATAATGTTGGAAGCTCCTCCTATTAACAAAGTATCATCAGCAAATTGAGAGTGATTTATGTTTTTGACCCCATTCTCGAATTTAATGCCAGTAATGAGACCGACCCTCCGATTGTGGTCCAAAGCTTTACTAAAGGATTCAGCCATCAAGATGAACAGATAAGGAGAGAGGGGGCAACCTTGTCTTAGCCCTCGAGAAGATTGGAAGGAAGGTCCAGGTCTGCCGTTAACAAGAGGAGAAATCCAAGGGCCAGAAATGCAAGCTTTGATGAGATCAAGGAAGGGCGCAACAAATCCCATTTTCTTTAGAACATCAATGAGGAAGGAATGCCTGACTCTGTCGAAGGCATTGGCCAGGTCTAATTTCAGAATAAAACCTTTTTCTTTTCTAGATTGGCTGGAATGAATAGCTTCTTGAACGAGGAGGATAGAGTCAGAGATTTGCCTATTGGCCAGGAATCCTCCTTGGTTTTCAGAGATGATCGAAGGGAGAAGAGGTTTGAGGCGAGTGGCAAGGATTTTGGTCAGGATTTTGTAAGAAGAATTGCAAAGAGAAATGGGTCGAAATCGGGAGAAAGATGAAGGATGGTTCTCTTTGGGAAGAAGGGCAAGATGGGTGGCATTGGTGAAACCTCCAATTTTGCCCTTACACTGAATCCATTTTATCATTTTGACTAGATCTTTTTTAATTGTTCCCCAGTAAGCTCTGTAGAAGCATATTGGGAAGCCATCTAGTCCAGGAGCTTTGTCCGGTTGGAGAGTCCAGATAGCTTCTCTTATTTCTTCTTCTTCAATCTCCTTGACCAAGCTATCATTTATTTCCTTGCTGATCCCAGTAGGGAGATATTGCAGCAAATCTGAATAATCTTCCTCCTCTTTCGTTTCTGTTAGGAGAGCGCTGTAATGATCTGAAGCTACCTTTCTAATAGCACCTTGAGTGGTTTGAAGATTTCCTTCTCCATCAATGATAGATGTAACATTGTTCCTAATTTTCCGAACCGTAGCCTACTTATGAAAGAAAGCAGAGTTTTTATCTCCTCCTTGCAGCCATAGCTGCCTAGATTTTATTCTCCATTTCTGCTCCTCCTCTCTATTGGCGCGATAAAGCTGGAAATAGAGTTCACTTTCACGGTCCTTGTCTTCCTACAGAAGTCCTCGTTCCTCTATTATGCTGTGAATGTTTTCCAATTTGGTTTTTATTTCTTGTTTTTCTTTCTCAGGCTCTGTGTAGCAGTTTTTTGCCCAATCCTTTAAGGCGTATTTAGTCCTTTTTAGCTTATTTTCCCATATGTACCCCGACGATCCTTCTATGTGCTGACACCAAGTGCTTTGAATGATTTCTTTGGCAGCTGGGATGCTGTTCCACAGGGGGCTGTATTTGAAGGGGATGGGCCCTAAGGGGCAGTGGGCTTCGAGGACAAGAGTAGTGGGATAGTGATCAGAAGCAGAGAAGGGAAGGATGGTGGCGTAGGTAGTAGAAAAGGAGGAGAGAAACGTGACATTCACCATAATTCTATCCAGCCTCTCCATGATATTGCCTTTGCCCAACCTGCGATTGCTCCAGGTGAACCTTCGATTTTTTGGGACAATGTCAATAAGATCGTGATCCTGCATGATGGTCTCCAACTGCGTTCTATAGGGATCTGGATTGAAGCAGCCTCCTCTTTTCTCATTTGAATGTAGAATGAGATTGAGGTCTCCCCCAAGAATAATACTGTTGTTTTCTTCTTCATCTATATTTGCTTTGAGGGCAGCCCAACACTGCTCTTTATCTCTATAATGGTTTGGTGCATAGATGTTATAAATGACTATCCTTTGGCTGTCTCTAATGTTCTCTAGAACGGTCTTTATCCAATGTTGGCTGACTGTGTCTGTTATGAGATTCCATATGCTGTGATTCCATAGGGTTGCGATTCCCCTGGAAGCGCCCCTTGATTCGCAAATGCTGCCATTGTACTGCTTTTGTTGACCAATGATTCCTTTCATTTCTTGTTGTCCTTGTTTTGTTTCTTGTACCAAAAGAATTCCAGGTTTCTCATGATTTATAAGATCTTTTAAGGCAACTATTTTGGAGGGGTGCCCTAGTCCCCTACTATTCCAGGAGAGAACTTTCATCATTGAGTATGAGGGGTACGGAGAGTTGCTCACCCTCCTTGCTCCTTGTGTACTGTTTCTTTTTCGTATTGTCCCAAGATATATGACTCTATGGGGTTCTGAGTGCCCATGGCGATATCCTTCTGAGCATTTTCATCTCTCTGCTGCTTGGCAGACTTCCTTCCTGGCCCATGCTTTTTTTGTGTGTCCAAAGCTGCTCCATGCTCTTTCGAAGTGCTCCTCCTGGTAAGTCTGGATGAGGAAGAGGAGGAGGATGGGGCGAGGGAAGGGAGGAGTTAGAGGGGGAAGAGGAGGAGGGAAAAGAAGGATTATGAATGGGAGGATCAGAGACAGGGGGTGTTTTGGAGATGGGGGCTGTCTTCTTTTTCTTGACTGTTTCCCATTGCTCATCCTGTGAAACATTCTCTACATCAACTAATTTAGTACAGCGGTTGGCAAAATGGCCATATTCGTGACATACCTTGCATTTGAACGGGATTTGTTCGTAGTCCAATTGCTGGATATGAGTCCAATCGTCCACTTTGAGCTTGATGGCCTCAGGAAGGCCTTTGCCTAGATCAACTTCTACGCATATGCGAGCACAAGCTTGCATATTATCTTTCGGCTCACTACGATCAATGAATCTTCCAACAACATTCCCGATAGCTCGAACCGATTCATCTCCCCAACAGTGGAGGGGAAGGTGAGGGAGCCTAACCCAAACTGGAACAACACTCGGAACATCCAACTCGGGATCGAAATCCGGAGTCCATTTGTTAAGGTATAGGCCTCTGGAGTCCATAAAATATGGTCCATTTCTGAAGATTAGATCTTTGTCTTCTCTTGACTCGAAATGGAAGGTGAAATACCCTTTCCCACAGAATCGAATGGAGATTTTGCCTTGAATTTTATCAGCCCAGTTTCGTTCTACCCATCTCTGCACTGTCTTCGGAGATGGCCAGAGACCAGTAAATTGTCCAATGAGACCTCGATCAGCTAAAGAAAGGGCGGCCATGCGAGGTAGAGCTGGAGGCAGATTGACTTCTTGCAGGACATCGAGCTTCTTCACAAACTTGGAGATTGCTGGGCGTGGTCATTGAGGAGGTAATGACTTAACCAGAGCAGAGAAGGCCTGCTGGGCAGCGGCCGCCTCCGGTGAAGCTTCCGGAGGGGCCATGGCTGAGAGCCGAAGGCCAAGGCAAGTTCAGAGACGGCTTGACCTAGCGAGAGCAGGGCGCACGTTTTTGAGTAAGTCAGTAGTTTCATTCGCCAATCGAGAGTGTTTCTTATTATTATTTAATGATTTAATTTAATTTTGTTTTGTTTATTTATTTATTTTTTTGTTGTAGGGGTTGTGTCAATGTTCGACTAGCAACGTGACCCCAATATGTGTCAATTTGATAGTTGATTTTTCAGTTTTTGTTACAATGAATCAAGCTCGCCTCTACTATGTAAATTTGATGGTTGTCTTTTAAGTTTTCATTGCAATGAGTCAAACATGCCGTGACTATGTGTCAATTTGATGGTTGATTTGTAAGTTTTCGTTGCAACGTGCCAAGTTGTCAAAGGCTAAGATTTTAAAAGAATTATATTTTTGGCATTTGCTATAATGACTTTGATTTATGTATTTAATTTAAAGTTTTTTTAGTCATGATATTTGATCTCGAAATATGTTGAAAATCTAACGTTTGTTATAGTCATGATATTTATTTTTAATTCCATGGCTGAAAAATGTAAATTTAAGGTTTTTCAGAGTCGTGATATTTTATCTTTGGAGTCATGATTTTTGGAGTCGTGATACTTTATTTTTAACGCTATTGTTAAAAAATGTCTGAGTTTGAGCAAAAACAAAAATGTTGATGCAACATCAACACCTTTTTATTTCCGGGTGTTTTTTCATGTTTATTGCATAAAGATTTTAGTTTTTAATGTCATTGTTAAACAAATGAAATTTTAACAAAAAAAAAACAAAGTGTTATACAACATCAAGTTGCATGAACACTTTTTGTTTTAGGGTGTTTTTTCATGTTTTTTGAAAAAAATGGTTTTTATTTCCATTAAAAAAAAGTTGAAAATTTACCAAAAAAACGTTGTTCCGGCATCAACACTTTTCGTTATTGGGTTTTTTTCATGTTTTTTGGGGTTTTTTTTTGCTAGAGTTCTCGTTTTGAGATTACAATTCTCATTAAGTTGGTAACTTTGTTAAAAGAGTTAATTTACTGTTGGCCGGTTTTGGGGCTCCAAACAACTCATGGTTTTGCTAAAGATATTCTTATGTAAGAAGCAATGTGTGTGTATTATAAACCAGTGTAGATTTATCTTAATTATGGATCTACCAAGTCTTGAGAGAGATCAAATCTTTTTTTTATGAAGAATCTTCGGCGAAAATCACATAGAAAAACTTATGTTGACGCGTTTTGAACCTTCAAGTGCGGTTCATCATCAGGACAAGTTGAATGAGCAGATCTCATTTAGCACATTAAATAGACAGGGCAGAAAATCCTTGACTCAACGGCTAAAAAATAACAGCTAGAAAATGATAACGGTTAGTTTGACCGAGATAAAGGGAAATTAATAATAATAATAATATTATTATTAAAAATATTTTCTTTTAAAATTAAAATTGATAATAAGTAAATCAAAATTAATACTTTTAAATATGTTGAAAAACTTAAAATGAATTAAATTATATAAAATGAATCACTTTTTAAAATTTTTAATAGTTAGTTATACATATCAAACCTATTATTATTAATATTTTCTTTTAAAATTAAAATTACTAATAAGAAAATCAATAAATTCAAATATGTTGAAAAAATAAAATGAATTAAATTAAAATTACTTTTTATAAAAAAAAAATTATAATTAGTTATAAACGTCAAACATGGTGTAAAAAAATAATTTATTTTTTATTTTTTATGTTTTACACCATGTTTGACGTTTATGACTAACTATAATTTTTTTTTATAAAAAGTAATTTTAATTTAATTCATTTTATTTTTTCAACATATTTGAATTTATTGATTTTCTTATTAGTAATTTTATTTTTAAAAGAAAATATTAATAATAATAATAATAATAATAGGTTTGATATGTATAACTAACTATTAAAATTTTAAAAAGTGATTCATTTTATATAATTTAATTCATTTTAATTTTTTCAACATATTTAAAATTATTAATTTTGATTTACTTATTATCAATTTTAATTTTAAAAGAAAATATTTTTAATAATAATATTATTATTATTATTAATTTCCCTTTATCTCGGTCAAACTAACCGTTATCATTTTCTAGCTGTTATTTTTTAGCCGTTGAGTCATGGATTCTCTGCCCTGTCTATTTAATGTGCTAAATGAGATCTGCTCATTCAACTTGTCCTGATGATGAACCGCACTGGAAGGTTCGAAACGCGTCGACATAAGTTTTTCTATGTGATTTTCGCCGAAGATTCTTCATAAAAATTGATATGGATCACAGAAGTCTCAGTTCAATAAGAGATCAAATCTCTTGAGGTGCAAACTTCTTTTAGAGTGAAAAGAGATTTTATCCCTCTCCATACATGGTAGAACTGGAATTAAGATGGATCTAGGTTGATTTAAAGTGAACGTTGAAACATTTTTAAACACATCTCCCTCAACATGAAAAGTGAAAAGTATAAAAAAAATTGCATCGAGGTGCTCTCAAGCTCATTATGAAAAAATATTGTAATTATTGAATTTAGGCTTCTATGATCCATATCAAGTTTTTTAAACATGTTTTCGGTAATAATCACATCAAGAATGCTTTTAACAACACGTTTCGAACCAACCAATATTGTAATGTCATGTCATGTCCCGTTATGTAAACAAAAATAATAAAATAATAAAAGTAAAAATAAAATAACCATGCGGTAAAATACAAATAATGTATTGACCCATGGTATTCATGTAGAGTATATCATGCTTAAAGGGGGAATGTCTCTTTAAAAGGGGGAAGACCAGACTAGATCCATTTTAACTATGGATATATTAAGCGTTGAGAGAGATCAAATATATTTTCACTCTAAAGGAAGTTTGCACCTCAAGAAACTTGATCACTCTCGACTCTTGCTAAATTCAAAGTTAAGCTAGATCTATGTTGGTTTACTTTCAATTACTTTATCTCTCTATATAAAGTTGATATAAAATTACGTTACTTAATATGGACTTTGAAATATTTTATTTATGGCTAACATTTTTTCGTTAATAAATATTTTTTGAGATACCACATATCAACTTTATGTTTAACATGAAATGAATTACATATCTCCTACATACTGAGGTGTAATATCTATATTATTTTAGTTTGCACATGTCAACTCCATATTGAATACATGACGAATTACATATCTCTTTCATATAAATGAAATTAGAGATTTTTCACTATGAATTACTTATCTCTTCATAAATAAAGATAATGTAAAATTAAGATGGATGTTAAAATATTTTATTTATGGCCAACATTGAAATATTATTATTATTATTAACGTTTATAGTTGATATTGATTTTTTTTCCATTATTAATATTTTTTAAATGCCATATATCAACTTCATATTTAAAAAAATAATAAAAAAAATTACACATCTCCCTCACAAAAGAAAGTGAAAATATAATAAATTTTTAATTTCAATTACTTTATCTAGAAAAAAATGATATAAAATTTGTTACATAATGTAGATATTGATATATTTTATTAATGGATGACACTGCAACATCTCCTCCAAACTCGGTTGTAGAGCGCGTTTAGGCACAACAATTATTATTATAACTTAAGGATATATTCAATTCCTTACAAGTCACATATATTATTAACTTAGTAAAAGTCATGGCATTTATAAACATACCCATAGAGGGGATCCCACCAATGAGGGTGTTTACCATTTTAAGGTTATCACAAGCAACCAAATGTCTCTTTAATGATTGAACTTGGGTGGGAAGAGTGCAAGAATTCCATTACACACACACGACCTTATTGTTTAGGGCAGTTCTACCTAAATGCTTCTCCACATTTTTTTGGCAAGGATCTTTACAATATTTATGATCATTTCCAATGCTAAGTATTTCCCTTTCATTGGGATAAGAGATTCCAGGAGGGCAATCCATGTGACACCCCTTTTATTTTCCCAATTTTGTGATGTAATTGAGAACTTATAATGTTGGGGTACCAACACTGATGGTATGAGTTAAAACTCTATGATGTGATGTATTATAATATAATATAATATAATAATATTATTAGCATATATAGTACTATAGTATACTAATGTTAGTAGCTTTATAATTAAACTATATAATAGTATGTTAGGTAAAAAAAACCACTTCTTTAAAATTTGTCATATTAAATTGAAAATACTGAGAAAAACTATAATTTATGAAAATGTAAATAATAGAAAAATGAAAAAATAAAAAAAAAAGTTAAATAGAAAGGAAATAAAACTAAAAACAAAAAATTAGTAACAAATAGAAATGGAAGTTACTAAATAGCCTATAATAAGACTCAACCAATCACCTTAAAAAAAATAAAAATTAAATAGTAATAATAATAAAAAAAATGAATTCGGAGTGTTAAACTGCAGATAAGTAGCATAAATTTTTGGTCAAAGACAAACTAATAGGCTTATTTATAGTTTAACATTGGAAATTCAATTTTTGCTATTTTTTATTATTATTTAAATTCATTTTTTTTGTAAGTTGATTGGTCGAGATCTTAATATGGACTCTTTAGTAACTTCCATTTGTATGAGTTACTAATTTTTTGTTTTTAGTTTTATTTCCTTTTTATTTAACTTTTTGATTTTAATTTTTTCCCATCTATATATATATATATATATATATATATATATATTTTCAATTTAAAATGACCTAATATTTTATTAAAAAATTTAATTATAAATAATTAAATATATTAATAAAAAATAAAATGCAGAAATATATATTAAAACAAACATATATATTAAATTGCATATATGTGAATATAAACAATATTAATGAATGATATTTCTTAATTTTTGGTGATAACATTCAACAATACAATGTTTTATTAGTTATTTTATTTTTGTGATGAAATCTTTGTTTTTATTTTTTTAGTTTAATTAAGTTATAGTTAAACTAAGTGGCAAGTACTAACTACTATGTAGCCCTTTTTAATTTTGATTTTGTTATATATACATATCTTAATGTTTAATGTTTGAATTTTCATCTTTTTTTTATTTATTTTTTATTTTTTTATTTTTATAACAAATTTGTTATTTATTTGAATTTTTTTTGTCATTTTAAATTTAATTTAATTTGTTTATTATTATTATTATTATTTTTAACGATTTAATTTAATTTTGCTTTGTTTTTTAAATTTATTTATTTATTGTTGTAGGGGCCGTGTCAATGTTCGACTAGCAACCTGACCCCAATATGTGTCAATTTGATAGTTGATTTTTGAGTTTTTGTTACAGTGAATCAAGTTCATCTCCACTATGTAAATTTGATGGTTGTATTTTAAGTTTTCATTGCAATGGGTCAAATATGTCCCGATTATGTGTCAATTTAATGGTTGATTTGTAAGTTTTCGTTCCAATGTGCCAAGTTGTCTTAGGCTAAGATTTTAAAAGAATTATATTTTTGGCATTTGCTATAATGACTTTTTTTTTTCACTCATGATATTTAATCTCGAAACGTTGAAAATCCAAGGTTTATTATAGTCATGATATTTGTTTTTAATTCCATGTTTGAAAAATGTAAATTTAAGGTTTTTCAGACTCTTGATATTTTATCTTTAACTTCATGGTTGAAAAATAGTCATGATATTTGTTTTTAATTCCATTGTTGAAAAATGTAAATTTAAGGTTTTTCAGAGTCATGATATTTTATCTTGAAATTCATGGTTGAAAAATGCCAAAATTTTAAGGCTTTTTAGAGTCATGACATTTATTGTTAACGCTATGATTGACAATTATTGAATTTTTAGGATTTTAGGGGTTGTAATATTTTATCTTTAACTTATTGTTGAAAACTATTGGAATTTTAATGATTTTTGTAGTCATGATATTTTATTTTTAATGTCATCGCTAAAAAAATGTCGAAGTTTGACATTTATTGTTAACGCCATGATTGAAAATTATTGAATTTTTAGGATTTTAGGGGTTGTGATATTTTATCTTTAACTTATTGTTGAAAACTATTGGAATTTTAATGATTTTTGGAGTCATGATATTTTATTTTTAATGTCATTGCTAAAAAAATGTCGAAGTTTGAGAAAAAACAAAAATGTTGATGCAACATCAATATTTTTTCATTTCAGGGTGTTTTTTCATGTTTATTGCATAAAGATTTTAGTTTTTGATGTCATTGTGAAAAAAATGAAATTTAGTGTTGATACAACATTTTTTGTTTGAGGGTGTTTTTTTCATGTTTTTTGCGCAAAAAAAGTTGGTTTTTATTTCCATTTAAAAAAAAAGTTGAAAATTTACCCAAAAAAACATTGTTCTAGCATCAACATTTTTCATTATTGGGTTGTTCTTTCATGTTTCTTTTGCTAGAGTTCTCATTTTGAGGTTACATTTCTCATTAAGTTGGTAACTTTGTCAAAATAGTTAATTTATTGTGGTCGATTTTGAAGCTCCAAACAACCTATGGTTTTGCTAAAGATATTCTTATGTAAGACGCAATGTGTGTTTGTGTATTTTAAACCAGCCTAGATTTATCTTAATTCTGGATCTACCAAGTCTCGAGAGAGATCAAATCTCTTGAGGTGCAAACCTCTTTTAGAGTGAATAGATTTTATCCCTCTCAACACATGGTAGATCTGGAGTTAAGATGGATCTTGGCTTATTTAAAGTGAACATTGAAATATTTTTAAACACATCTCCCTCATGAAAAGTGAAAAGTACAAAAAAAATTGCATCGAGAGGTGCACTCAAGCTCACTATGAAAGAAGTATTGTAATGTCATGCCATGTCTTGTTATGTAAACAAAAATAATAAAATAATAAAAATAAAAATAAAATAACCATGCGGTAAAATACAAATAATGTATTGACCCATGGTATTCATGTAGAGTATATCATGCTTAAAAGGGGAAAGACTCTTTAAAATGGGGAAGACTAGACTAGATCCATTTTAACTCTCGATCTATGAAGTGTTGAGAGAGATCAAATATATTTTCACTCTAAAGGAGGTTTGCATTTCAAGAAATTTGATCACTCTCGACGCTTGGTAAATTCAGAGTTAAGATGGATCTAGGTTGATTTACTTTCAATTACTTTATCTCTTTATATAAAGTTGATATAAAATTATGTTACTTAATATGGACATTGAAATATTTTATTTATGGCTAACATTATTTCGTTATTAATATTTTTTGAAATACCACATATCAACTCTATGTTTAGCATGAAATGAATTACATATCTCCTTCATATTGAGGTGTAATATCTATGTCATTTTAGATTGCACATGTCAACTCCATATTGAGTACTCGAGGAATTACATATCTCCCTCATATAAATGAAATTAGAGTTTTTTCACTATGAATTACTTGTCTCTCCATAAATAAAGATAATGTAAAATTAAGGCAGACTTTAAAATATTTTATTTATGGCCAACATTGAAATAGTTTTATTATGATTAACGTTTATAGTTGATATTGAAATATTTATTTTTTTCATTATTAATATTTTTTAAATGTCATATATCAACTTCATATTAAAAATTAAATAAATTACAGATCTCCCTCATAATAGAAAGTGAAAATATAAGAATTTTTAATTTCAATTACTTTATCTAGAAAAATTTGATATAAAATTTTGTTACTTAATGTGGATATTGATATATTTTATTTATGGATGACACTGCAACATCTCCTCCATACTAGGTTGTAGAGTGCCCTTTAGGCACAACAATTATCGTTATAACTTAAGGATATATTCAATAGCTTACAAGTCACATATATTATTAACTTAGTAAAAGTCAAGGCATTTATAGACATACCCATAGAGGGGATCCCATCGACGAGGGTGTTTATCATTTTAACCTTATCACGAGCAACCAAATATCTCTTTAATGATTGAACTTGGGTGGAAAGAGTGCAAGAATTCCATTACACACACGCGACCTTATTGTTTAAGGCAGTTCTACCTAAATGCTTCTCAACATTTTTTTGGCAAAGGATCTTTTCAATATTTATGATCGTTTTCAATGCTAAGTATTTCCCTTTCATTGGGATAGGAGATTTCAGGAGGGCAATCCATGTGACACTCCTTTTATTTTCCCAATTTTATGATGTAATTGAGAACTTATAATGTTGGAGACCGGGGTACCAACATTGATGTTATGAGTTAAAACTCTATGCTGTGATGTATTGTTTATTTTTGTTGGATTTTAGACTTTTGTGGTTAATTTCTATTGAGTTGAATTTCAGAGTATCCATATTAATAATCATACTTTGTCGATGTTTTGAATCTAAAAAAGGATCCATCATCAAGACTTCTGAATGAATGATAAAAGAGCTAGAGAGAAAGATAAATAGTTATATGAAAAAAAATAAGATGGAATAAAAGTTCGGCTAACATTGAACTTCATAAAATCCTAAATTAAAAATTAATTATTATTATTATTATTTTATATTTATAAATAATAATAATAATAATTTAAATTATTATTATAAATAATAATAATAATAATAATAACTTAATGAAGAATGTTCTAAATAATGAATTAATAAATTAATTAATTAATAAAAGATTATCCTTACAAAAATTAATAGTAATCATTTATTTATAATAATATAAATATCATTATAACTGCGCCGGAGCTGCTGTCGCGCGACTGACCTAAGCGATCACAGCGCAGGAGACTGAGCTTCGGCCTCCCTTCATGGCCCCTCCAGAAGCTCCACCGGAGGGGATTGATCCTCAGCAGGCCTTTTCGACATTGATTAAATCATTGCCCCCACAGCGCCCCCAACCAGCAGTTTCAAAATTCATCAAAAAGCTGGATGTTCTTCAGGAGTTCAGCTTGCCCCAGTTCTTCCACACATGGCTGCCTTGTCCCTGGCAAAAAGGGGACTTATAGGTCAATTCACAGGCCTCTAGCCTTCTCCAAAAACTATTCAAAGAAGGGTTGAATGGAACTGGTCCGACAAAATACAAGGGAAAATCTCCATCAGATTCTGCGGGAAAGGGTACTTCACCTTCCACTTTGAAACTAAAGAAGATAAGGATTTAATCTTCAGAAATGGGCCCTATTTCATGGACTCAAGGGGCCTGTATCTCAACAAATGGACCCCAGACTTCGATCTAGAGCTGGATGTTCTCAGCGCAGTCCCAATCTGGGTTCGGCTCCGTCACCTCCCTCTCCATTGTTGGGGAGATGAATCGGTTCGCGCCATCGGGAATGCAGTCGGCAAATATATTGATCACAGTGAACCAAAAGAAAATATGCAAGCCTGTGCGCGGATCTGTGTTGAAGTGGACCTTGGCAAAGGCCTCTCGGAAGCCATCAAGCTTAAAGTGGATGACTGGAGCCATATACAACAACTAGATTACGAGTAGATCCCCTTTAAGTGTAAGGTATGTCACGAATATGGCCACTTTGCCAATAGATGCACTAAGCTTATTGATGTAGAAAATGAATCACAAGAAGAACAATGGGAAATGGTAAAAAAAAAGAAAACAATCTCTTCAGTAAAAGCTCCCCTTGATGCAGGCCCTTCGACCTCCTCTGCAGCTCATCCCACCACCTCCTCCCTTGCTCCCTCCAAGCCACCTCCCCTCTCCCCTCCTTAGACCCTCCCCTCATCCAATCCCTTCTCAGTCCTCTCCCCCCGATCCCCAGGAGCCCCCTCTCCCTGAAAGCCAATGCCAAGACACTATCGAATCCTCATTGCCCCTTATTATTTCCTCTCAGCCTCTTCTTGATCCTCCCCTCAACAGAATTACTAGGAGCTCATCCAAAGATCACGGGGGTTCTAGTGAACCCTCCAAGAAACCTGGCCCAGGCAGGAAATCTGCCAAGCAGCATAGGGATGAGAACGCACAAAAGGACATAGCAATGGGAACGCAGACACCCATAGAAACTTATATCCTAGGACAACATGACAAAGAAGCAATCAACAAGGACCAAGGGGGGCGAGCACCTCCCCGCACACCGCATATCCAATGATGAAAATATTATCTTGGAACATCAGGGGACTTGGGCACCCCTCTAAGGTAGCTGCCCTAAGGGATCTTATCCTTTCTGAGAAGCCATGAATTATTATGTTACAAGAAACAAAACAAAACCACAAGGAAATGAGTAAAGTTATTGAGCAGCAAAGATAGTATAGAGGCAGCATTAGTGAGGCAAGAGGAGCCTTAGGAGGAGTAGCAACAATTTGGAATCAAGGTATATGGAACTGTATTTCGGAAACAATAAATCAACACTGGATCAAAACAACTTTGGAAAATAAAGCAGATCAACAAGCCATTATTATCTACAACATCTATGTGCCGAATCACTGCAGAGATAAGGAGAGTTGTTGGCATGATCTAAAAGATAGTCTGGACGCAGAAGAAAACACTAACATTATTCTGGGAGGTGACTTCAATTTAATCCTCCACGCCAATGAGAAAATGGGAGGCAGTTTTACTCCTGATCCATACAAAATACAGTTGGAAAATATCATGCAGGAGCATGATCTTATGGATATCCCTCCAAAAAACCATAGATACACATGGAACAACCGCAGGATGGGTGCTGGTAACATCATGGAGTGGTTGGACAAAATTCTCATCAATGTTACACTTCTCTCTGTTTTCTTTGTTGGATACGCTAGCATTCTAACGTGCTCTGCCTCCGATCACTTCCCAATAACTCTAACACTGGAAAACCACGAGCCCCTTGGGCCCATCCCATTTAGATATAGTTCCCTCTGGAATAATATACCAGCAGTTGCAGGAATTGTTTACAACTCTTGGATCCAGCAGGTGGAAGGATCTCCCGATTTCATTTGGGAAACAAAATTACAAAAAACAAAACAAGCCATAAAAGAATGGGCTAAAACCAAGTTTCAAGAAACAGAGAAGATTAAAAAAGAAATCAAGAATAATCTGGAGCATATACAAAGAGCAATAGAGGAAAATGGCCTTTCCCAAGAGAACAAACAACAAGAAAATGAACTCTACTTATAGCTATACTGAGTTAACAGAGAAGAGGAATCAAAATGGAGGCTCAAATCGAGGCAATTATGGTTGCAAGGGGGTGACAAGAACTCAGCCTTTTTTCACAAACAAACGACAACCAGAAAGATAAGGAATAATGTAAGCTCCATCCTAGATGCTGAAGGTGATAGACAAAGCACTCAGGAGGCCATTCGAAGAGCTGGTACAGAACACTATCAGGACCTGCTAACTGAAACAAAGGAAGCAGAGGATTACACAGATCTATTGCAACATCTTCCAACAGGGATAAGCAGGGAAATGAATGATAGCTTAAACAAGGAAATAAATGAGGAGGAAATTAGGAGATCGATTTGGACTCTTCAACCAGATAAAGCCCCAGGACCGAATGGCTTTCCCATTTGCTTTTATCGAGCATTCTAGGGAATTATTAAAAAGGACTTGACAAAAATGCTCAATTGGATCCAACAAAAAGGAAAAATAGGAGGATATACCAATGCCACTCATCTAGTACTCATCCCCAAAGAAAACATGCCATCTTCCTTCGCTCGCTTCAGGCCCATATCACTCTGTAGCTCCTCCTATAAAATTCTGACAAAAATCATTTCTACTCGCCTAAAGCCTTTGCTTCCTTCCCTCATTTCCGAAAATCAAGGGGGATTCTTAGCCAACAGACAAATAACTGACTCCATTTTACTTGTGTGAGAAGCCATCCATTCAAGTCAAACCAGAAACGAGAAAGGGTTTATTCTCAAGCTTGATCTGGCCAATGCGTTTGACAGAGTGAGACACTCCTTCCTCTTGGTAGTTTTGAAGAAGATGGGATTTGATGACCGCTTTCTCAACCTCATTCGAACCTGCATTTCGGGGCCATGGATCTCCCCTATTGTAAATGGCAGACTTGGAGAAGCTCTCCAATCCTCCAGAGGCCTCCGACAAGGTTTCCCTCTCTCACCTTATCTCTTTATTTTAACGGCTGAATCCTTCAGCAGGGCATTGGACTTCAATCAGAGGGTTGGCTTAATCATAGGGATAAAATTTGGGGAGAGGGTCAAGAACATAAATCATTCACAATTCGCCAATGACACCCTGCTGATTGGAGGTGCCTCCACTACAATAGCCAAGCACTTCAAGTCTCTCCTTGACAAATACATGAACTACTATAACGGAGTGGTAAATCAGTTGAAAAGCTACATATATGGCTGGAACACAGCAGTACAGGTGCTTCACAATATTGCCAACATCTTTGGAGTCAGATGCAAGTATGATTGGACCCACTTCACTTACTTGGGCATGCCTGTAAGTGCTGGACCTTTGAGAGCAGAAGTCTGGGACACTGTAGTTGACAAAATGAAAAGAAAAGTGCAGCAGTGGGGATCCATTTGGCTCAACCCAGCCGGTCGCCTCACTCTTCTTAAGTCAGGTATCTCTTCTCTCCCCCTATATCATTTTTCTCTTCTTCAAGCTCCGACCTCCTTCCACTACAAAATGGAAAACATCCTCAGCCAATTTCTATGGCAGGGGGGGAAAATGATAAAAACAAATTCAACATGATTAATTGGAATCAGGTTATCCAACCCCAAGACCGAGGAGGTCTTGGAATTAGATCTCCTAAATTTCTTAATTTAGCCTTTGGAGGAAAAATTGTCTAGAGACTCATTACTGGACTCCCAGCCCGGTGGAAAAAAGTTATGGAAATTAAATATCTTAATTTCCCTAGACAGCAGCTTCTTGATCGAGATATTCCCAATAGAGACTCCTCCAAAATTTGGCGATTATGCAAGAGAGCAATTCCTCTAATCGCTCAAAATACTTCAAAAATCCCCAAGGGAGGTGCAAGCATTAACATTGGAGCTGACAGAATCATGGGTCAACAGCCAATAAATAGACATGGGGGAGTCAACCCTATCCTTTCCTTTTTTGAAAGAACAGGCATACATTTCCTGGACCAGATCTCCCAATGGGATCCTCACACCCTTCTTTGGTCTGGTTGGGCCTTCCTAGCCATACCCACTGGCCTTAATGCAAGTCTTTCTGTCCTCCAATCCCATTTGCATAGTATAGCCCCTGTCAAAAAGAATGATCTTGATGGGTTTCGTTGGGACCCATCTGGATCTTTTTACACCATCCAAGCTGCTCACCATTACATTTGCAACATCAGCTACCCCATGCCAAGTTGGAATCACTGGAAGGTGGTTTGGAAATCCGAGGCAATTCCAAAAATTAAATTTTTTCTTTGGACCCTTCTCAAAGGGAAAGTCCTCACGGCCGAAATTTACAAAAGAGGGGAATCAATGGTCCCTCTTGCTGTCCTAACTGCTTAGCTGCTGAAGAATCAATGCATCATCTCTTTATTGAATGCCCTTTTGCCATCGATTGCTGGAGGAACTTATCTCATAACAATAAAATCCCATGGAACACCGAAAACACCATAGGAGAAATACTATACAAATGGAAAAAAAACTACCCCTGGCAGCACAGGAAGAACAACATAATGAAGAGAGTCTGGGATATTCTTCCTTACAATATGTTATGGAATATTTGGCTGGCACGAAATCAGAAGGTTTTTAAGGACAAGGAATCGACTGTTAGAAGTCTTTGCACCAAGGCAAGGAGTCTTGCCCTCGAGATCATCTCAGTTAAGAATCTGAGAAGTATAAATGTCAGTGAACTCAGCATAGAAGAACGCAGTTTCATTGGACACCTATTAGAAAAAAACACCAGCAATCAGATAGGCAGCATTGCTAGCAACAGAAACAACAATGTTTCCCCTAACTGGAAGATCAGGCTAAAAGAATTTGCAGTATGGCTTAAAAACAGCAATAGGAATTATCTCTGTTTTGATGGACCCTCAAAGTTGAATCCTGGGGTAGCAGGGGCGGGAGGAGTTATATTTAATGCTAATGGGGATAACATCCTGTCTTACGAGTGGGGTCTTGGCCACACTTCCAATAACAGAGCAAAAGCCCTGGCCATTTACCAAGGTAGTATCCAACTTGGGAAGCTTGGTATAGACACCGTCACGATATTGGGAGATTCAACAATAGTCATCAGTGCAATGGTTCAGAACAGGGTTCTTCCCAATGCTCTTCTTCAGTAGATTATCAAACGGTGCCAAATCTTAGGGCACTCCATAAAAGATGTGCGCTATTATCATATTTTGCGCTCTCTCAATAAAATTGCTGATAGTAAAGCCAACAAAGCTTGTGCTAGGCCATTGGGCTGCCTTGTCTACAATGGCGTGGAATCATTTCAGTATTTACCATGATGACGACACCTCCTGGCACCGATCAATCCCTCAGCACATCTGATATGATAGTTTGGTCAAAGATCGTCCTCATTCCTCCTGTGACTAAGATCCGCATAGGGATCTGGCAGTTTATTGGAATCATCATTCCCTCACCTCTCGTCAGTGGACCGACCATCCTTCTACCTCCCGGCCATCCCTCCTCTGCGCTTCCGAATCGCTCCCCCGATTCTCCTTATCCCTTTTCGGTACTCTCCCCATGCTCAGCAATCTCCCTCTCGAATTCTATTTATGCCTCTTTTCTCATCCCATTCCGCATCCCTTCAGTTCCCTGCTCTGCTCTCCCGCTTTCACGCACCGCTTGCTTACCTGTGAGCTCTCTGCGGCCCCTCCTTCTTTTGTTTCAGGCGTCTTGCCTCTGTCTGGCCCAGGATCAGATAACAACCCTGCTGCCCTTCAACTTTTTCTGTTCGTGCATTCAAGAGCAGCGTTCTCTTTGGTCTACTCTTCTCTCCCAAGTCTACCTCTACTCTCTGTCTTTGGAGTTTATTGTGATCTTGTTTTTCAGCAGCACCCCCGGGTCGTTCTATCAGAAGCAGCGCTTCAAGCCCGCCCTTTGCTCTCATTCACAACACCCAGCTATGGCGAGAAGTGAAGATTACCTTCACTGTGCTGACCTCCAAGCAGAGCTCGAACAGTTAAGAGCCCAACAAAGAATTTTGGACAGCAAGATGGACAGTCAGCAGATGATCATGGAGGCAAAGATTGAAAATCAAAGCAGGCTTATAAAAGAAAAATACGAGGCTGATATAAATCTGTTCCTACACAGGATTTCATCTTTACATGAACAGTTCAGACAACTCTCCAACAGATGTGCTCATGCTGAGGAGTCCATAGAGATACTGAGATACATGATGGAAAAGAAGAACGCCCTGCCCTCAAGCTCTTCAAGTATCAAGCGTGGTGATGAAGAGGATTAGCCTGAACAATCGACAGTGAGGCAAATCAGTCATATAAATATAGATTGAAGATGTTCTGCAAATGTTGTTTCTTATTGTTTCAGTTTGTAAGGGTTTATTTCTGTTTAACTTTCACCTCAAAGCCTAGAAGGCAGGAGCAAGGAGGATTTTGTAACTGTAACTCCTACTCTCCTCGTACCTCTTGGCATCTCATTATGTATCTCAGGGGAATAGCCTTCTCCACCTTTTTTGAAGTATAATATAGCAACCGATGATGTTAAAACAATTAAAATATAAATACTATTATAAACAAATAATTAATTGATTGGAAATAATTGCTTATTTATAATAAACTTAGAAATAATTAATTGATATTATAAATAAATAAATAATTATTTATTATTACAAATAATCACTTTACCGATAATAATTATTAATGATAATTATATTTTTATTTATAATAAAATATTTCATGGTTAATCTATAGTAATTTTGTTCTAATAAGATAGGAAAAGAAAACAATACCTGAGAAGAATTGGCGGACCTAATTTGCCTGATTAAAGGAAGCCAACTTCCACTGATCTTGATCCCATTGTCACTGTTGAGATTATGTGGATGCTTTATAATCTCAAGAGCCTCCCTAATTTTCCTCCTCTGATACTTCTCCTCTTGCAATAATTGAGGCGCTCTCCAAACAAACATGGTGCTTAATTTTTTAGGGGTGTTTTTCAAGGGTCAAAGTGCGAGATCTTCTATTCTTAACATTGGCTCCTTGTTCTTTCATTCTTCTTTGTAGAGAACAACATGTTTCTCCAATATAACTCTTTCCACGAGAACAATCGATTCTATATACTCCCTTGAGCTTATGTCTATCAATATTATCCTTGATAGAGCTCATACCTTGCTTAATTATTCCAGGTGTTGTGAATTGCATGAATATGTCCTTGTTCCCCAATATCTTAGCAATCTTATTTGTTACCCCTTGAATGTAGGGTAAGAACACTCTACCACATTGAGGTTGAGCTTGAGCCTGAGGTTCTTGGGATAAAACCCTCCTTTCAACTCTTTTTATAACTCTTTTTATTGTTTATTTTTATTAATTAAAAAAAATAAAAATCTAGAGCTGAAGGAAGGGGGATAGCCAACACATTATGATGCCTTGAGAGGAAAAAATGACTTGATTTAATTTTCCATTTTGATGAGAAGACTAATATTCTAAGAAGCTTCTAACAAGATGTTTGGAAGATGAAGGGTCAAGGTGTGATTATAAAAATAAAAGGGAAGATTAATCAAAAGATTATTCTTCCTTAACTTTTCAACCTATTCCATTTTCTCTCTCGTACATTATTTTCCCTCTCAGTCAAAAATTCAAATTGACAAGAGAGTTGGTGGCAGAACCTAGAGAGGTCCATACCTTATGACTAGTTAAGATTGTGAGTGACAACTTATGTGACAGGAAGTGAATGTGTTGCAACACTTTTTCTTTGGACTAGATGGCTATGAGGACTAGGAATGCTCCTGTTTGTGTGTGGCACTTAGAGCATTGAAGAGGTGAGGGACGAGGAACTACAAAGATCATAGAAGGACTCTCTTATGTTGTGTAGATTTGCATGGCCTTTTTCTAAATGTTTATAAGCCTAGTTAAAGATGGAAAGGTTGAACACTGAGTTTTTCTTGTGCATGAAGGTGAGTGGACTTCACTTTTATGTTAAATATGGTTTGAAAATTATGTGCTAAATCCATGAATTTAGTTTTCTCTCAAAGCATCAAGAATCTGGCTCGGGAGTGGTTGGTTGTGCGAAATACTATAGCGCAATCTTTCCTCTAGTTGGGTAGAGAGTGGCTCAACCTTCTTCAGTTCTAGATTCACTTTTTTATGAATCAAATAAGTACTTTTGTGCTTGGCAAATGAAATTGAGTATTGCAACAATATACGTATAAATTATAATAGTTGAAATTGTTTATTCTCAACAAGTTATTTTTGTTTTTATTTTAATGAGATATGTTTATGAAAAATAAACATGTGGAGGATTTAAATTATATTGTTGGTAAACTTGTTAATTGTTTTCTTAACCCCTGAGTAAAAAAATTGAATTGATTTGGGTAATGTTTTCTTCTGAGTAGAGATAGTATGAATAAATTTTCAAATTCATGGGTAGGTTGTGCGCATGCATGCCTTCCTTGTTAATTGCATGTTATTTTTTTCAAATTTTATGTCGAGGCGATAAGTCCCAAATTTGTCCTTTGATTTAATAGATCTGAGGTGCAAAAAGAAAATTGAGGAAGAGTTTTAGGGTCATATATATATATATATATATATATATATATGTAGGTTACAAAGGTTGTAACTTGGACCATAGTGAGGGGAAATCTCACTAAACATTTGGTTCAAATTTTCTCAGTTCACTATATTTTTTCTCGGTTCACTATATTTTCGGATATATATATATATATATATATGTAGGTTACAAAGGTTGTAACTTGGACCATAGTGAGGGGAAATCTCACTAAACATTTGGTTCAAATTTTCTCGGTTCACTATATTTTCGGATATATGATTTGAGGAAGTTTCCCTTCCCGAATGCTTCTTCAAACAAGTTATCTTGACATTTTCACTATAAATTTATTCTGAGAGGATTCAAAGGTTGAAACTTGGACCATAATGAGGGGAAATCTCACTGAATATATGGTTCAATTTTTATATCATGGTTCACTGGAATTTTGGATTTATGCTCTTAGAAAGTCGGGTATCCTAAATGCTATTGAAATGAGGCTTCAAGCAAGTTAGCATGGTATTTTTGCTATAAATTTCTTTTTGTGAGGTTTCAGACCCTGAAACATGGAGGAGATAGAAGAGATATCTCAAGGTACCTGTGGTAGAAGTTTCAGATCTTGGTCTATTATAATTTTAGATATATTCCCCGAGGAAGTTGGGTATCTTGAATGCTCCTGAAATCAGAACTAATTGTTGTGTTAGCAAAGCAGAAAATAAATAGTAAAAAAATTGACACCTCATATCCTTAATCATAATTTAAGGGGCTGGTTTTTAGAAAAATATGATGCCACACACCCCTTATGAAGGATTAGGGGGTTGGTTGTGTGACAAAGTGGCATCAAAGCTAATGCTTAACACTAAACTTGGAAGGGCTTTAGTATAAGAGAGAATTTAGTTTTTAAATTAATATTTTTGCATGCATGTGTACTTATGTGAAATATTTTTGTCGTATATATGAATACATTGATGTTACTTGAAGATTTAATTGAGTTTTATGCAACAAGATAAACATGTAGGTCAATATAGGCTTGGAACAAATGAAGTAAAGGAATAGACATGTTTAATTGTTATAATTTTAATGGTACTAATAATTGTGTGTTATTTCATCATATAAGAAGAATCTCTAGTAATGAAAAGAAAAAAAAAGATGTCCAGTAGAAAGGCATAACTTAGTATTGAAATGATCTCCTTTGAGGAAAATGGGAGAGAAGAGGGAACATCTTCCGATCTTGATGAGACAATGAAGAGTTTGAAGGAAGACCTTTAGAGTTGCAAAAAATATAATGAAATGTTGATCAAAGAACAAGAAAGACATGTAAAATTGAATGCAACATTCTTGCAAAGTTTGTCTGAAATTCAAAAGTAGTTGTAAAAGGGACCATATGTTGGAAATTATGGAAAAGACCCGTCTAAGAAAACAAATATCCCTTTAGAAAAGCAGAAAGATGAATGGACCATTAGGAATACAAATAATAGTACATCTAAGAAAAGACACCAAAGTAGGAGTGAAACTACTTGCAGTGAAGATTCCTCCTTTGATTCCTCTAGTGATGGGACAACTAGCTCAGATGGGATGAGTAGTAGCAACTCACATAAGAAAAAGAAGAAGGATCACTCTAAAGTTGCATTGCATGAAGAATTCAAGAAGGAAAAACCACCCACCTTCAATGGTGAGATCAAGAAAGGTGAGGAAGTTGAAGCATGGTTGTTAGGATTGAAGAAATACTTCCATGTGCATGATTATTTAGAAAACATGAAGGCCATAGTAGCAATATTTAACATGCATGGAAGGGCATCCATATGGTAGGAATATTTCAAGGATGTGAAAGAAATTCGAGAAAAGGACATCCCTTGGAAGCAGTTTAAAAAATACTTCATAAAGAAGTACTTATCAGAAAGGTACTATTATGAAAAGGCAAAATAATTTCACCATTTAAGGCTTGGGAAACTCACTATAGAAGACTATATGAGCATATTTTTTGAGTTGTTGCACTATGTGCCTTATATCAAGGATGAGAAAGTGAATATTCAAAGATTCATTAGTGGATTTCCTCAGTCTTACCAAGACCAGATAGGGTTTGATGAGCCAAAGACACTGGATGACACCTTAAGAAAGGCTCAAAGTTGTTATGAACAATTAAAGCATAGAGAAAAACAACAAGAGTCTTGGAACAGGAAAGAAAAATATGGTATGAAGGAAAGGAATTCAAGATTTTAACATCATAAAGGTAATGGAAAGAGTTTAAATAAGAGTTAACTACCAATAAGGAAGCTCTAACAAAACAATCCTATGCAAAGTGAGATGAAGTTAACAACAAGGGTAGAAGGAAAGGTAGGGGATTAGAAAAAGTGGCCTTTGAAATGTTGGGGTTTTGGAGAAGAAAACTTACTCTGAGATCACCCCAATAGATAAGAGGACAACAAGAGAAATGTGTACTACTACAAGAGGCTACTACAATCAATGATGTAGCAAGAGCAATACCTAAGATCGACAATGTTGATATTATATATATAATTATGATTTAGCAAAGACATATGTGGTTTTGGAAAATTTACAAGTATATCATCGAGCATCTATGGTTGAAGTAGAAGGTACAATTTCTCATCATCCTATTTCCATCTTGATTGATTTTGAATCTAACCTTAGCCATATTTCACCTCAAGTTGTTGATGCGTGTGTTATTTAGAGAAATAAGCATAAGAAATCATGGTTGGTTAAGTTAGCTATAGGCACAAAGAGGAAGGTAATTGAAATGGTAGAATCATGCCCATTTTTTATGAATGGGTATCAAACCAAGTAACTTTGAATATATTGCCTTTGGGATCATATGATGTTTTGATTGGGATGGATTGGTTAGAGGCATGCGAGGTTAAGTTGGAGTGTTATCATAAGACATTGGAAGGCATGGATAAGAATGGATAACCCATAACTCTAAAAGGCATAGCCAAACCTGTGACTATAAGAGAAGTATCAACAATCCAATTAAAGAAATGTTATAGAAAAGGATGTCAGTTGTATGCCATACATGTGGTGGAATCAATATGTAATACAAAAGAAAAGCTTAAAGATTTCAAAATTTTGCAAGAATTTCAAGATGTATTTCTAGAAGAAATACCATGGCTGCCACCTAAAAAAGATACATATATATCCACAAATCTTATTCCAGGAGAAATATTGGTGTCTAAAGTATCTTACAGGATGAGTACTCTTGAATTGATAGAGCTAAAGCTTCAGTTGAAGGGAATGTTTTATCCAAGTGGATATTGGTGGCCACCTGCCTATTCCACTTGGACCCCCACCATTATTTCTTTCAATTTTTCAGTTTCCTTATTTGTAGCACAATATACTATTTTTGGCAGTTTTCGGGTCCTGAACTTCACGAGCTGTTTTGAGGCCCTAAATAACATTTTTTGGGAAAACTGGGAGCAACATGGGCTCCCATCTAATGTTTCTCACTAAAAAGTTGTAGTCCTCGGATAGATCTTTCTAACGAGGTGTTGTGCATGTCAAACAGAGATCGTATGCCAATGTTACGACCCCGAGAAGTTGATGTACCAATTTACCCAAACGGGGCCCATAGTTTGGCGCTTCATCTCCTAGGGTTAGGTTTTTGGATGTTTATGGTTATTTATTGTTTTTCAACAATAAATAGGACTTAGAGCCTCATTGTAACATAGTTCAAAGGCATGTAGCCGCCACATCTCTTCTTAGAGATAAGCTACCATCGCCCGAGCTAGTCTTATTCCCATTCTGTTTGTAAGCATTATTTCAGTGCTTGATATTAATGAAATGAAGTGTTATTTCTAGTACATCTTTTTATTTATGGTTATATATGTAATTTGTTGTGTTCTTGTTTAAATTTGGATCAGTGGTATTAGAGGGGTCTTCTCTTTTTTTTTTTTCTTTTCATGTCCCCAACGAGGTCGAGATATAAGGAGTTAGGGCTTGAACTGGTCGAACCTTTGCAAGACCAGCCTCACAAATCCTGATAGCCTCCCATGGTGGATGAAAAGAAAGATGAGGGGGCAGGAGATCCTATCAAAATCTTGCTCGAAGAAGCCCTCGAGCGACAAAGGAACGCGATGATGGACAACTTTGCCCAAATCCTTCAGCGGCTACCCAAGGGCGACGCATCTATTTTCGGCAGCTACTCTGGAAGCACCACATCCTTTAAGGTACAAGTTAACTTTGACATTCCCATATTTGAGGGTCAGATAGATGCAGACGTTATAGATAAATGGTTAAATATGCTAGAAGGATATTTTTCCGTTGATGATTTTTCCTGCGGGAAAATATCACCTGTGCACTTCTCAAAGCAGCCCCCCACGTCAAGCACTGGTGGGAAACCTACTGTGAGTAGAAGGATGAAAGTACGAACTCACTGTTTTCAGCCGCACCCACTTGGAACTCGTTCCGAGATGCCATCAAGGAGTAGTACTACCCTGTCAGGAGCTATGAGGATAAATACATAAAGTGGACAATGTTGCGACAAGGAAGTGACCAAGATGTGTTGGAGTTTACCAATGTTTTTCATACCCTTCGCATGAAGTTAGGTATCAAGGATTTTGAGAAGCATTTGGTTCTCAAGTATCGCGGCTGCCTAAATAGGTACATCCAGGATGAGATGGAATTCCTAGACATCTCCTCGCTCAGCACGACATACTGATATGCCATCAAGATCGAGCAAAAGTTTAAACAGAAGAAGCGAGACTTTGGATCTGTGAATCCGAAGCAAGGGAAAGGTGCCCCCAAACCGCAAAACAAAGGACAAAGCCAAGGCGAGGCATCCTAGGACAACCCACCAAAGCCGAAAGCAAAGAACAATGTCGCAAAGCCGAAGAAGGACATGGGAAAGTGGTGTGAGTTGTATAAGAGCTCCACTCACAACACAAGTGAGTGTCGGGTCAAGCAGTCACTGGTGGCCGAGCTAAAGGATTCAGAATCAGATGCATGTTCTAACTCAGAGTCAGAACCTGACAAGGGGAATGACAAAGGGAAGAAGATTATCGATGCGGAGCCCAACGCCACCGTTTCCACCATGAAGATCTATAAGGAGAAACCCGAAGATCCAGAGGAGGAGGAGCACCTCTTTCACTCCCAGATGTGGGGAAAGGGTTCCCCGCTACAGTTCATTGTCGACAGCGGGAGCCAAAATAACCTCATTTTGGTAGAGGTCGTGAAGCGTTTGGGCTTACTAACCACAACACATCCATAACCGTACACCATCGGGTGGCTTCACTAAGGACAAGATCTTTGCGTGAGCTAGCAGTGCCGCCTTCCATACAACATCAAGCCCTTCACAAATTAGGTTTTATGTGACGTTTCTCCCCTTGATGTTTGTGATGTAGTATTAGGCCAACCATACTTATGGAAGCGACATGTTATGTATGAGTCAAGGCCTCGTGTTGTTATTGTTACTTTGGGAAATAAGTTGTATAGGATACTTGCGGTAGCACTGCCTACTGCCATCTCTTTAGTTACTGCAAAACAATGCATTAAGCTCATTTCCAAAACCAAGAAATTTGTTTTCCTGATGATATGCCCTTAGGGAAAGAAGAAGACGGTGGCCATGACCTCCAGACAGGGCCCCTCCACACGACAACAACAGATGGACAAGGTCGTGGAGGAGTACGATGACATCTTCACCTCCTCCGCTGGGGTGCCTCTGCATTGTCAGGTCAAGCACTCCATTGATATGACCCCAGGTGCGCCGCTGCACAATGGACCAATCTATCAGTGCTCCGTTCTAGAGAACGACGAAATCAAGAGGCAGATTCAGGAGCTATTGTAGAAAGGTCACATCCATCCGAGTTCATCGCCCTATGGGAGCTCGATCGTGTTGGTATAGAAGAAGGATGGGACTTGGAGACTCTGTATCGACTATTGGGCGCTGAACAAGATCACTGTTTGGAATAGGTACCCGATCCCAAAGATTGATGACCTTCTGGACCAACTGAAGGGGGGAAAATATTTTAGCAAGATCGACTTGAAATCAAGATATCACCAGGTACTAATCGAACCCTCTGATGTGTGGAAGACTGCCTTTAAAGCCAAGAAGGGCATTTTCGAATGGTTGGTTATGCCTTTCCAGTTGACGAATGCTCCTGCAACCTTCATGAGGCTGATGGATGACATCTTGTAGCCATTCACCAACTCATTTGTAGTGGTATACTTGGATGACATCCTGATCTTCAGCCAGAGTTGGGAAGAGCACCTCCACTACATCCGGCAGGTTCTCCAAACACTGCGGCAACACAAGCTATGTGCCAATTTGGAGAAATGCACTTTTGGCATGACCCATGTTCAGTATATGGGATACATTATTGATGAATGGGGGTTGCATGTGGATCCAGCCAAGATCCAAGTCATTCGGGATTGGCCAGCCCCAACCACTGTGTTAGAGCTCCGTAGCTTTTTGGGTCTTGCCAATTTTTACCGCAAGTTCGTGTTGGGATTCTCTCATATCACTTGGCCATTGAGTCAAGTCACCAAAGGAGGAGCGAAAGAAAAATTCTTTTGGCTTGAATCTCAACAGAAGGCATTTGCAGAGTTGAAATATTACCTCTGCTTGGCACCAATGCTCACTTTACCAAACTTGCAACAACCATTTGAGATCAAGACATATACCTCTGACTATGTTATTGGGGAAGTCCTTACTCAATAGGGGCATCCAGTGGCATATCACAATGAGACACAGTCCTGAAGTATCCCACTTATGACAAAGAGATGTATTCCATTGTGCAGGCCTATCGACAATGGAAGTACTACATTTTGGGGAAGGAAATGGTCATCCACACAGACCACCGATCCCTGCAGTTCATACAGATGCAAGGGAAGTTGCAGAATGATCGCCATTAGAAGTGGTCCACATACCTGCAACGTTTCCATTTGAATATCAAGTATAAGAAGGGTAGCACCAATAATGTTGCAGACTGCCTCAGCCGACCACCAATCACGGCATTAACCACCGTGCTTAAATTTTGTGGGCACGAGACTTCTAATTGGCCACTTCTTTACAAAAGCGACCCAGAATTCGGCCACACATACCAGATGATGTTGGAGGGTCAACAAGTTCTACATTTTCACCTCCAGGATGCCTTGCTATGCCACCTGGGACAGCTTTGTGTTCCTTCAAGCGAGCAAGCCAAGATGATTTGGGAAGCGCACTACAATCAGGCCGCTGGCATTTTGGGGCCGAGAAAACAGTGGCAGTACTGCAAAAGTATTTCTATTTCCCGAATCTTCGACAAGATGTCGGGAAGTACATTAGATCCTGCACTGCCTGCGATATTTCCAAACCAACCATCAAGAAGTAAGGCCTCTATACTCCACTGCGTACTCTTAGTCGACCTTGGGAATCCATATCCATGGATTACATGTCGGGCCTTCCTTCCACTAAGCATGGCAACGACTGTGTTTTTGTGGTCGTCGACAGATTCTTGAAGATGGCCATTATGGCGGCTTGCAAGAAGAATATCACAGCATAAGCCATTGCTAAACTCTTTTTTGAATGAGTGTGGGTACACTTTGGGATCCCACAGTCTATCATTTCAGATCGGGATAACAGGTTCCTCAATATCTTTTGGTCCAGTCTCTGGTCGATGCTCGACACCAAGCTCACTAAGTCCACAACTTTCCATCCCCAAACTGATGGCGAGACAGAGGTCTTCAACAGGATGATCGTACACATTCTGCACATGTACACCTTAAAGCATCCACACACATGGGATGGGAGCCTCCCCTATGTCCAGCACAGCTATAACTGGGCTCTCCACAGCTTGACTGGCCACAACCTTTTTCAGGTGGGCTTGGGATTCTAGCCACCATGTCCCATTGATGTGGCCATACCATTTGCGGCTACTCAGGCAGATTTGGCTCATGTCCAGTCAGAAGCTGATAAGGTAAACAACTTCATTGAGCACATCCAACATATCAACTAGTAGGTCCATGACATTCTAGAGAAATCAAATGCCAAGTACAAGCATCGACATGATCAACATCAGGTGCCACACAAGTTTCAGGTGGGCGACAAAGTTTGGTTGCATTTGTAGAAGGAACACCTTGCCGGAGCCTATCGGAAACTCGGACCACTCCGATATGGTCCTTACACCATTACCAAGGTTATGGGAGACAATGCATTTGAGCTCAACATTCCCCCATTCCTTGGCCTGCACCCAGTTACCAAGGTTGTGGGAGACAATGCATTTGAGCTCAACATTCCCCCATTCCTTGGCCTGCACCCAGTGTTCAATGTGGACTGCCTTCGACCATACTTCCCACCATTGTTGGACACATCAGACATTGCAAAACAGCTCACACCTACAGAGTTAACTCTAGATTGCATGGAGCAAGCCACAACTGATCAGATCATGGACACGCAGACCAAGAACACCCAACAACAAAGGATCCAACTATCTCGAGTTGTCAAAGCAGGACAACTCCTTCACCAGAGCAAGTGGCTCACCAGGGACCAAGTTTAGGAGAAGTTTCCTCATCTCATGGAGGAACTCAACGCAATGGGGACCATTGCTTCCTAAGGGGGGAGGAATGATCCAAGTGGATATTGGTGGCCACCTGCCTATTCCACATGGAACCTCACCATTGTTTCTTTGAGTTTTTCAGTTACCTTATTTGTAGCACAATTTACTATTTTTGGCAGCTTTTCGGGTCCTAAACTTCCGGAGCCATTTTGAGGCCCTAAACGATGTTTTTTGGGAAAACTGAGAGCAACATGGGTCACTATTTGATGTTTCTCACTCAAAAGTTGTAGTCCTCGGATAGATCTTTCTAACGAGGTATTGTGCGCGTCAAACGAAGATTGTATGCCAAAGTTACGACCCTGGGAAGTTGATGTACCAATTTACCCAAACGGGGCCCATAGTTTGGTGCTTCATATCCTAGGGTTAGGTTTTTGGATGTTTAGGGTTTTCCATTGTTTCTCAACAATAAATAGGCCTTCAAGCCTCATTGTAACACATTTCAGAGGCATGCAGCCACCACATCTCTTCTCAGAGATAAGCTACCATCACCCGAGCTAGTCTTATTTCCATTCTGTTTGTAAGCATTACTTTAGTATTTGATATTAATGAAATGAAGTGTTATTTCTACTGCATCTTTGTATTTATGGTTATATCTGTAATTTGTTGCGTTCTTGTTTAAATCTGGATTAATGTTGGACAAAGGGTATATTAGACCCATTGTATCTCCTTGGGGAGCACCAAGTTTATTTGTGAAGAAGAAAGATGGCACTCTCATGTTGTGTATAGATTACAGGCAGTTAAACAAGGTAACCATTAAGAACAAGTATCCTCTACCCAAGATTGATTATTTGTTTGACCAATTGAGGGGAGCTACAATTTTTTCCATGATAGACTTAAGCTCTGGGTATCACCAATTTCAAATCAAAGATGAAGACATTCATAAAATAACTTTTCGAACTAGATATGGGAATTATGAGTTTGTGGTGGTGCCTTTTGGTTTAACTAATGTACCAACTACATTCATGTGTTTAATGAACAACATCCTTAGTAAGTATTTGGACAAGTTTATTTTGGTTTTCATTGATGATATCCTTATTTATTCAAAGACAAAAGAAGAACATGGGGAGTGCCTTTGAATGGTATTGTAAGAGAAAAGAGAGCACAAGTTATATGCTAAGTTTAGCAAGTGTGATTTCTACCAAAAAGAAATCCATTATTTGGGACATATAATTTTAGAGCAAGGAGTTGTTGTGGATCTTGATAAGATAAAGTCCATAAGAGATTTGCATGCGATAAGAAATGTCACAAAAGTGAGATCATTCATGGGATTTGTTGGTTAATACTAGAGATTTATCAAAGGATTCTCTCAAATTGGTCATCCAATTACTTCGTTGCAGAGAAGGGGATGAAGTTTGTTTGGTCCAAGGAATGTGAAGGAAGTTTTCAATAGTTGAAATACTTACTTACTAATGCACATGTGTTAAGAATTTTGAACCTAAGCAAAGAATTATTAGTATGCACAAATGCTTGCAAGGATGGACTTAGTGGAGTTCTCATGCAAGATGGGTATGTGATATGTCATGAGTCCCGAAAATTGAATGAGCATGGTTAGAGTTGGCAGCCATTGTTCACGCACTCAAAATGTGATCCAGATTTAAGCAGGAACGCAACAAATTACAGAGATAACCATATACACAAAGATGCAGCGGAAATAATACTTCATTTCATTAATGGAAAATACTGACATATGCTTACAAACAGAAATGGCAATAAACTAGCTAGGGCGATGGTAGCTTATCTCTGAGAAGAGATGTGATGGCTACATGCCTCTGAACTGTTCTGAACTGTATTACAATGAGGCTCGAAGGCCTATTTATTGTTGAGAAACAATGGAAAACCCTTCACATACCGAAACCTAACCCTAGAAGATGAAACGCCAAATTGTGGGCCCCGTTTGGGTAAATTGGTACATCAATTTCCCGGGGTCGTAACTTTGGCATACGATCTCCGTTTGATGCGTACGATAGCTCGTTAGAAAGATCTATCCGAGTACTACCACTTTGGGAGGCAACATAAGGCTCGGTCGCCCCAGAATTCCAAAAAAAACGTCGTTTAGGGCCTCAAAACGGCTCCGGAAGTTCAGGACCCGAAAAAACTGCTAAAAATAGTAAACTGTGCTACAATTAAGGAAACTGAAAATGCTGAGAAAGACAATGGTGGGGGTCCAGGTGGACCTGGCGGGTGGCCACCAATATCCACCTGGATCATTCCTCCCCCCTTAGGAAGCAATGGTCCCCATTGCGTTGAGCTCCTCCATGAGATGAGGAAACCTCTGCTGAACTTGTTCCCTGGTGAGCCACTTGCCCTGCTGAAGGAGTTGGCCTGCTTTGACAACTCGATACAGTTGGATATGCTGTTGGCGAGTGTTCTTGATCTGTGTGTCCATGATCCGATCAGTTGCAGCTTGTTCCATGCAATCTGGATTTAATTCTGTGGGTTTGAGCTGTTCTGCAATGTCGGATGTGTCTAGCAATGGTGGAAAGTATGACCGAAGGCGGTCCACATTGAACACTGGGTGCAGGCCAAGGAATGGGGGAATGCTGAGCTCAAATGCATTGTCTCCCATAGCCTTAGTAATGGTGTAAGGACCATATCGAAGTGGTCTCAATTTCCGATAGGCTCCAGTAAGGCGTTCCTTTTGCAAATGCAACCAGACTTTGTCGCCCACCTGAAACTTGTGTGGCACCCGGTGTTGATCATGTCGCTGCTTGTACTTGGCATTTGATTTCTCAAGAATGTCATGGACCTGCTGGCGAATATGTTGGATGCGCTCAATGAAGCTGGTGGCCTTATCTGTTTCGGACTGGACATGAGCTGAATTCATGTGAGTAGGTGCAAGTGGCATGGCCACATCAATGGGGCATAGTGGCTGGAATCCTAAACCCACCTGAAAAGGGCTATGGCCAGTGGAGCTGTGAAGAGCTCGGTTGTAGCTGTGCTGAACATAGGGGAGGCTCTCGTCCCATGTGCGTGGATGCTTTGAGTTATACATGCGCAGAATGTGCACAATCATCCTGTTGACAACCTCTGTCTGGCCATCAGTTTGAGGATGGAAGGCTGTGGACTTCGTGAGTTTGGTGTCCAGCATTGACCAGAGACTGGACCAAAATGTGCTGAGAAACCGACTGTCCCGATCTGAGATGATAGACTGTGGGATCCCAAAGTGCACCCACACTCGTTCAAAGAAGAGTTTAGCAGTGGCTTCTGCTGTGATATTCTTCTTGCAGGCCATCATAATGGCCATCTTTGAGAACCTGTCGACGACCACAAAAACACAGTCATTTCCATGCTTAGTGGAAGGAAGGCCTGACATGTAATCCATGGAGATGGATTCCCAAGGTCGACTAGGGGTAGGCAACGGGGTATAGAGGCCTTGCTTCTTAATGGTCGGTTTGGCAATGGCACAGGCAGTACATGATCGGATGTACTTCCCAACATCCTGTCGAAGATTCGGCCAATAGAAATAGTTTTGCAGTACTGCCACTGTTTTCTCGACCCCGAAATGCCCAGCAGCCCGACTGTAGTGTGCTTCCCAAATCATCTTGGCACGCTCGCTTGAAGGAACACAAAGGTGACCGAGGTGGCATAATAGGGCATCCTGGAGGTGAAAATCTGCAACCTGCCGACCCTCCAAGAGTGTTTGGTATGTGTGGCCGAATTCTGGGTCGCTTTTGTAGAGAAGTGGCCAATCAGAAGTCTCATGCCCGCAAGAGTTGAGCACGGTGGTTAGCGCCATGATCGGTGGTCGACTGAGGCAATCTGCAACATTATTGGTGCTGCCCTTTTTATACTTGATATTCAAGTGAAACTGTTGCAGGTATGTAGACCACTTCTGATGGCGATCATTCTGCAATTTCCCTTGGGTCTGTATGAATTGCAGAGGTCGGTGGTCTGTGTGGATGACCGTTTCCTTCCCCAAAATGTAATGCTTCCATTGTCGGCAGGCCTGTACAATGGAATACATCTCTTTATCATAAGTGGGGTACTTCCGGACTGTGTCTGAAAGTGTTTCACTGTGATATGCCACTGGATGTCCATGTTGAGTAAGGACTGCCCCAATAGCATAGTCAGAGGCATCTGTCTCGACCTCAAATGGTTGTTGTAAATCTGGTAACGCGAGCACTGGTGCCGTGCAGAGGCGATCCTTCAACTCCTTGAATGCCTTCTGTTGAGATTCAGACCAAAAGAATTTTGCTTTCGCCCCGCCCTTGGTGACTTGACTCAAGGGCCAAGAAATATGAGAAAATCCCAACACAAACCTGCGGTAGAAGTTGGCAAGACCTAGAAAGCTGTGGAGCTCTGTTAGAGTGGTTGGAGAGGGCCAATCCCGAATGACTTGGACCTTGGCTGGATCGACATGCACCCCCTGTTCATCAATGATGTATCCCAGATACTGGACCTCGGTCATGCCAAAAGTGCATTTCTCCAAATTGGCACATAGCTTGTGTTGCCGCAGTGTTTGGAGAACCTGTCGGATGTGGTGGAGGTGCTCTTCCCAACTCTGGCTGAAGATCAGAATGTCATCCAAGTATACTACTACAAAGGAGTTGGTGAATGGCCGCATGATGTCATCCATTAGCCTCATAAAGGTTGCAGGAGCATTCGTCAATCCGAAAGGCATGACCAACCATTCGAAGAGGCCCTCCTTGGATTTGAAGGCAGTCTTCCACACATCTGAGGGTTCAATTGGTACCTGGTGATATCCTGACTTCAGATCGATCTTGCTGAAATATTTCGCCCCCTTTAGTTGGTCTAGGAGGTCATCAATCCGCGGGATCAGGTACCTATTACGGACAGTGATCTTGTTCAGCGCCCGATAGTCAATACAGAGTCTCCACGTCCCATCCTTCTTCTGTACCAACACTATCGGGCTCCCACAGGGCGAAGAACTCGGACGGATGTGACCTTTCTGTAGGAGCTCCTGAATCTGCCTCTTGATTTCATTGTTCTCCAGAACAGAGCGCCGATAAATTGGTCCATTGGGTAGCGGCGCACCTGGGGTCAGATCAATGGAGTGCTTGACTTGACAGTGCAGAGGAACCCCTGCCGGGGAGGTGAAGATTTCTTTGTACTCCTCCACAATCTTGTCCATTTGTAGCTGCCGTGCAGAGGGACCTCGTTTGGAGGCCGCGGCCACTGTCTTCTTCTTCCCTTGAGGGCGTATCATCAGGAAAACAAATTTCCTGGTTTTGGAAATGATCTTACTGCATTGTTTTGCAGTAATCAAAGAGATGGCGGCAGGTGGTGGTACCTCTGGTATCCTGAACAACTTATTTCCCAATGTAATAATAATAGCATGGGGCCTTGATTCATACACAACATGTCGCTTCCACAAGTATGGTTGTCCTAGTAATACATCACAAACTTCAAGGGGAGCAATGTCACACAATACCTCATCCGTGAAGGGCTTGATGTTGTATGGAAGGCGACACTGCTGGCTCACGCGAAGATCTCGCCCTTGGTAAAGCCACCCAATGGTGTATGGTTGTGGATGTGCTGTGGTCGGTAAGCCCAACCGCTTCACGACCTCTGCCGAAATGAGGTTCTTTTGACTCCCGCTATCAACAATGAACTGTATCGGGGAGCCCTTGACCCACATCTGGGAGTGGAAGAGACGCTCCTCCTCCTCTGGATCTTCGGGTTCATTTTTCTGGATCTTTGCGGTAGCAACAGTGGCGCTGGGATCCTCATCAATGATCTGCTTCCCTTTTTCATACCCCTTATCGGGTTCTGACTCAGAGTCGGAACATGCATCTGATTCTGAAACCTTTAGCTCAGCCACCAGTGACTGTTTGGCCCGACACTCACTTGTGTTGTGAGTGGAGCTCTTATGGAACTCGCACCATTTTCCAGTGTCCTTTCTCGGCTTCGCGGCGTTGCTCTTTGCTTGCGGCTTCAGCTGGTTGTCTTGGGCTGTCCCGCCTTGGCTTTGTCCTTTGTTCTGTGGTTTAGGGGCACCTTTCCCCTGCTTTGGATTCGCAGATCCAAAGTCTCGCTTCTTTTGTTTAAACTTCTGCTCGACTTTGACGGCATACCGGTATGCTGCGCCGAGCGAGGGGATGTTTAGGAACTATATTTCTTCCTGGATGTACTTGTGCAGGCAGCCACGGTATTTGAGTATCAAATGTTGCTCCGAATCCTTGACACCCAACTTTGTGCGAAGGGTATGGAAAAGATTGGTGAACTCCGGCACATCTTGGTCCCTTCCCTGCCGCAGCGTGGTCCACTTTATGTATTCATCCTCATAGCTTCCGACAGGGTAGTACTGCTCCTTGATGGCATCCCGGAACGAATCCCAGGTGGGTGCGGCTGAAAATAGTGAGCCAGTACTTTCATCCTTCTGCTCGCAGTAGGTTTCCCACCAGTCCTTGACGTGGGGGGCTGCTTTGAGAAGAGCAAAAACAATCTTTTCCCGACTCGAAAATTCATGAACAGAAAAATAACCCTCTAGCAGATTTAACCATTTATCTACGGCATCGGCGTCTATCTGACCCTCGAATATGGGGATTTCAAAATTAACTTGTACCTTAAAGGGTGTGGCGTTTCCAGAGGAGCTGTTGGAAGCCGATGCGCCGCTTCTGGGTAGCCGCTGAAGGATCTGCGCAAAGCTGTCCATCATCACGTTCCGTTGTCGCTCGAGCGCTTCTTCGAGCAAGATTTTGATGGGATCTCCTGCCCCCTCGTCTTTCTTCTCGTCCGCCATGGGAGGCCGTCGGGATTTGCGAGGCTGGTCTTGCAAAGGTTCAACCAGTTCAAGCCCTAACTCCTTATATCCCGACCTTGTTGGGGACATGCAAAGAAAAACAGAGAAAAAGCAGACTGCTCTGATACCACTGATCCAGATTTAAGCAGGAACGCAACAAATTACAGAGATAACCATATACACAAAGATGCAGCGGAAATAATACTTCATTTCATTAATGGAAAATACTGACATATGCTTACAAACAGAAATGGCAATAAACTAGCTAGGGCGATGGTAGCTTATCTCTGAGAAGAGATGTGATGGCTACATGCCTCTGAACTGTATTACAATGAGGCTCGAAGGCCTATTTATTGTTGAGAAACAATGGAAAACCCTTCACATACCGAAACCTAACCCTAGAAGATGAAACGCCAAATTGTGGGCCCCGTTTGGGTAAATTGGTACATCAATTTCCCGGGGTCGTAACTTTGGCATACGATCTCCGTTTGACGCGTACGATAGCTCGTTAGAAAGATCTATCCGAGTACTACCACTTTGGGAGGTAACATAGGGCTCGGTCGCCCCAGAATTCCAAAAAAACGTCGTTTAGGGCCTCAAAACGGCTCCGGAAGTTCAGGACCCGAAAAACTGCTAAAAATAGTAAACTGTGCTACAATTAAGGAAACTGAAAATGCTGAGAAAGACAATGGTGGGGGTCCAGGTGGACCTGGCGGGTGGCCACCAATATCCACCTGGATCAAAATGTGGTGACAATACGTACTTGGGAGTAAACTTATTTTGATGTCAGGTCACATTGGACTGAAATATTTATTTGACTAGTGTCACTTGAATGTTAGATAAACTAGGTATCTAGCGTCGATATGTGAATTTGAATTCAAAATTAGGCACATTAAAGTAAAGGAAATCATGTGGCAGATGCTCTAAGTTGAAGTTTACAAGAGAATCGCACTACAACAAATAGTTCCATTGAAACTAGCTTGAAATCTATGATAAAAGATGCCTTACAGTATGATTAACATTCTCACCAAATTAAGGAATGCCCACAACAAGGAAAATAAGGCTTGGGCTACGTGGGATATAAAATAATAGAGGATGGATTGTTGTTATATAACAACAGACTGTATGTGCTAAATTCCAAGGAATTAAAGAAGTTGATCATGGTTGAATTACATAAAGAACCATATTTTGGACACTCTGGATATCAGAAAATGATAACAATAGTAAGGAAGCATTATTATTGGTCTGAAATGAAGAGAGGGGTCATTAAATACATTGCTAGATGCTTAGAATGTCAGCAAGTCAAGGTTGAATATAAGCATCTAGCAAGTTTGTTGTAACTCTAATTCTAAGGTGGACATGGGAGACTATGGCCATGGATTATATCACGAGACTTCCTAAGAAAAGTAAACAACACGATTCTATCATGGTTATGGTGGGAAAATTAAACAAAGCAACTCATTTTATTCCAATGAAGTCCACTCACAAAGAAATTGATATTGCTGAGATATTTATGTAGGAAATCTTCAGGTTGCATGGCATGCCAAAGGTAAATGTGTTTGATAGAGATGCTAAATTTACTTCAAGATTTTGGAAAGCTTTGTTTGAAGGATTGGAACAAAGTTAGCCTTCAATAAAACTTATCATCCTTAGATAGATGGACAAATAGAAAGGACAAATCAGATTTTAGAAGACATGCTCTGTATGTATGTAATGAGCAGAACAAGTAAATGGGAGTACTATTTTCCATTAGTAGAGTTTGCTTATATTAATGGCTATAAGGAATCATTAAAGATTAGTCACTTTGAAGTAATTTCTACCCAGAAATGTCATACACCCATTAGTTGGGACCATCCACTGGATAGAGTTATTCTTGGACCTAATATGTTACAAGAGATGGAGAAAGAAGTTTTATTGACCAAATAGAAGTTTAAGGAAACTCAAGATTTTCAGAAGAGCTATGTAGACAAGAATCAAGTTCAAAAAGAGGTCAAAGTTGGAGATAATGTATATCTCCAAATTAAGCTAAAGAGAAGCTCCTTAATAATGGGAACTTGTGTGAAATTAGCACCTCGCTATTATGGACCATTTGAGATTTTGTTAAGAGTTGGGTCAGTGGCTTACAAGCTTGCCTTACCTCCAAACATTAAAGCTCATGATGCATTTCATGTATCTTTGCTTAAAATGTATGTTTACAATTCTAATTAGGTTATTGATTAGGTTTTGATCTAGGTGGAACTTGAAGGGAGTTCAAACTAGAACCAAAGTACATGCTAGGCAGGAAAGAGACACTATTTTGAAACCAAAGCATTGTGCAGGTTAAAGTACAGTGAAATCACTATGGAGCAGAAGAAGCCACATGGGAATCGAGGATTCCATGAGAGTGGCATATCCTTACTTGTTTTTTGCATAATAATAGAACATTTAGGATGATGTTCCTCAAAGGGGGAGGGGATTGTGACACCCCTTTTATTTTCCCAATTTTGTGATGTAATTGAGAACTTATAATGTTGGGGTGCCAACATTAATGTTATGAGTTAAAGTTATATAATGCTCTGCAAATTTTATTGTTAATAATAATAATAATAAACTATAGAGTTGAAGGAAGGGTGATATCCAACAGATTATAGTACCTTCAGAGGAAAAAATTCCTTGATTTAATTCCCCCTTTTGATGAGATGGTTAATCTTCCCAAGAAGCTTTTGGCAAGAGGTTGGGAAGATGAAGGGTTGAGATGTGATTATAAAAATAAGAGGGAGGATCAATCAAGAGCTTCTTCTTCCTTAACTTTTCAACGTATTCCATTTTCTCTCTCATACATTGTTTTCCCTCTCACTTGGAAATTCAAATTGTTAAGAGAGTTGGTGCCAAAACCTAAAGAGGTTCTAACCTTGTGACTGGTTACGATTTGTGAGTGACAACTTATGTGACAGGAAATGAATGTGTTGTAGAAATTTTTCTTTGGACTAGATGGCTCTGAGCACTGGGAATGGTATTGTTTATGTGTGCAACATATAAAATTGAAGACGGGAGGGACAAAGGAATGCAAATATTAGAGAAGGAATCCCTTGTGTTGTGTAAACCTGCATGGTCTTTTTATGAATGTGTATAAGCCTAGTCAAAGATGGAAATGTTGAACACTTAGTTTTTCTTGTGTACGAAGGAGAGTGACCTTCAATTTTATGTTAAATTTAGTTTGAAAACTATATGACTAATCCCTGAATTTATTTTTCTCTCAAGGCATCAAGAATTTGGTTCAGAGTGGATGGCTGCGAGAAATACTACAATGAAGTCTTAACTATGTTTGGGTGGAGAGTGGCTTACCATTCTTCAGTTCCATATTCAATTTTTCTAAATCAAATAAGTACTTTTGTGCTTGGTAAATGAAATTGATTATTGCAAATACATATCTATCTATCTATCTATCTATCTATCTATATGTATATATGTATAAAACTATTTATTATGAGCAAGTTTTTTTTAATGAGATATGTTTATGAAAAGTAAACAAGTGGAGGATATGAATTATGTTGCTGAAAAACTTGTTAATTGTTTTTTTAACCTCTGGTTAAAACAATTGAATTGATTTGGGCAATCTTTTCTTAAAGATCGTATTAATAAATTTTCAAATTCACAGGTTGGTTGTGTGCATGCATTACTTCCTTATTAATAACATGCAACTTTTTCTTTAATGCTCTATAGTCTATAAGTCCCAAAATTTTCCTTTGATTTAAAGAGATTCCATATGCAAAAAAGAAGTCGAGGAAGAGTTTGAGGTTCATTCTTGGAGATTAAAGGTGGAAGCGAAAATGTTATTTATGGGGTAAACATGCCATCTTGGCATTTTCACTATGATTTTTTTTTTTTTGGGAGGTTTCAGAGGTTGAAATTTGGACCATAGTGTGGGGAAATATCGTTGAAAATCTAGTTCAATTTTTAGATCTTGGTTCTTTCAAATATACGATCTAAGGAAGTTGGTCTTTCTGAATGCTTCTACAAACTAGTCATCTTGGGAATTTTCACTATAACTTTTCTTCTGAGATGTTTTAGAGATTGAAACTTGGATCATAATAAGGGGAAATATCATTGGACATTTGGTTCAATTTTTAGATCTTGGTTCATAACAATTTTGGAGACATGTTGTGAGGAAGTCAGGTATCTTGAATGCTCCTAAAATCAAGCTTCAAACATGTCAACATGGTAGTTATAAATTTATTTCTCTAAGGTTTCAAACCCTAAAAATTGGAGGAGATAGAGAAGATATCTCAAGTTACTTGTGGTAGAAGTTTTAGATCTTGGTTCACTATATTTTTAGAGATATGCCTTGAGGAAGTTGGATATCGTGAATGCTCTTGAAATCAAAGCTAATTGTTGTGTTAGCAAAGCACAAAAGAAACAAGAAAAAAATTAATATCCCATATGATTAATTAGGCTTTAATGGAATATCTTTGAGTAAAATGGATGCCCCATAACCCTAATGAAGAATTAGGGGGTTGGGTGTATGAAAATTGCGAAAATTAGCTTTCTACTTCTTCACAGAGGTGAGTTGAACCTATATTCTCTCATGTTGTATTTTCTTTTCCTATGTCCAATTGTAAACAATGAAAATTTCATAAAATCAACTCTAAAGGTAATGGCTTCACTTATAAAAATCTCTTTGTAAGGAATCTATCTTATCCTAGATTTACAACACATATTTTAATAAACTTTGAGGTATCATGTTGATTTGTTGGTAATATTCAACCCTATTCTCCAAAATCCCCACTTGTACTTTGCATCATATTCTCTTTTTCCATCTTGTGGACACTTGATATGTTAGCTTTAGTGAAATATTATTAAGTAGAGACTATGGACACATGATCCAGTTCTTTAGTATGCAACACAATGGTTTCTATTGCAAGCACTAGGTCTTGATTTATGGTATATTTTCTCTTTTTATGTGTTGATCTCAGTGTTTGATTCTTATTTTCATTGAAATATAACAAATCTAAATTTGCAACCTTGTGATTTGGCATAAGGGTTGACATATCTCCTCCTATAACTAGTTCAACTTATGATAACATATCAAATCTCTTAGGAGTGTGTGCTTCTTCTAGTGGTTCGTCCTTTGTTGGATCAACGTCCCATTTGTTTTATTCGTCATTCCTTCTTTGTTCTTCATAAATTAGTTTCCTTTCAACTTCTAAATCTACCTTAACTTTCTTTTCCTCTCTTCTCTAGCTTCTAACTTCTTCACTTGTTATTCTTGAGCTTCTTTGTTATTTTGTTCTACTTTAGGATCAACCTTAGCTCTAGCTTCATCTACTATCATTTTCTCCTTAACTTGTTGCTTAATCCATTTCCTTTCTTTCTTAACTTGAACTTATGTTATTGCTTTTAACTTGAATTCAATCTTTTCCTCAAATTTTGTCTTGACATGTTTTGTAAATTTTTTTCCTTGGCATCTACTTCTTCTTTGGATTCTATTATAGTATGAGCTTTAGCTTGAATGTTTTGTTTCCTTACCATTTTGTCATCTTATTCTATTTTCTACTCTTTTGCTTCATTTTCCTTTCTTTTTGTTTGTTCCTTCAATTAGATTATAGCATGTACTTCTCCAAAACATAATGTATTTTATTCCCCTTTTGTTCTTCATGTTCTTCATGAGCACACGAGAAATAAATTTTTATATGAGTTGCATGGAAAGGTACCTATTTTATAGGACAATGCCTTCTAAACCTTTCCTATGTAAAATTAAAATAGAAATAACTTTAGCTTCCAATCTCACAAAGGTATAATTGTTTAGGCCTTAAAATACTATACACTTGGGATAGGCTGACACAACTTCTATTGGTATTTTATTAATGAATCATTAAAACCATGGATAATATTTCGATATGCTACTTATTTGAGCACCAATATATAGGGTACAAATCTATGCACTAAATGAGGAGTTTTAGTTGCCCCATAGATTATATTTTAGGTTCTTTGTTTATCCATATAACAATCCTTGATTGTGCGTATAAACTCTATAGCTTCCTTAGATAATCATGGTGTAAGTTTGAATTAGTTCATACAGTGGGGAAAATAAGTGATTACAAATTATTAAATACTCCAACATGTATTGGTCCTGAAGGAGATTTGAAACATACTTCAAGGGGAAGTATTTATCTAAAGGATACTATGACAACAAGGCCAAGGAATTCTACGAGCACAAACTCAAGAAATTGTCAGTTGATGAATATACAACCAAGTTTTTGAAGTTGTTGATATATGTACCTTACATTAAGGATGAGAAGACGAAGATTCAAAGATAGATTAGTGGATTGCCTCATGAATTTAGGGACAAGATAACATTCAACAAGCCTAAAACATTGGAAGATGCCATTGGGAAACTAAAGTATTGTTATGAGCAATCAAGTCACATGCCTGAGTTCAAGATTGATTGGAGAATGAAGGGCAAGCTTAGTTTTACATGGAAAGTACCAAAGTCGGCAAAGGGAAATGTGAATTTTTCCACTAATGCTAAGGATGGATATCAACAAAAGAATTCTACTACTCATAAGGACCGATTCACCAAACCTTCAAGAGAAGAAGTCAAGAGGTTCAAAGGAGGACCCATGCAATGTGTGGAGAGAACCATCGACAGAGAGGCTATCCATAGTGGTAGCATAATGGTCTAAGAACATACAATGTGTAAGAGGTAGAGATCATGAAGGATGCAGCGAAGAGTGTGCCTGAGATTTATGTTATGTTGGACAACAGGCAGACCATTCACCAAGTATCCATGATCGAGATGGAAGGTATGATTCATAACCAACTGATTTCAATTCTGATAGACCTAGGTTATAATTTCAATTACATTAGCCCCAATAATTTAGAGAGGTGTGCGTTGCAGAGCATGATCCATGGCAAGTCATGGCTAGTCCAACTGGACATGGGGAGTAAGAAATAGGTTGAACATGTGGTGAAGTCATGCCTAGTCATGATAGGTAGCATGCCCACAGATGCAAATATAAACATATTACCATTGGGTTCATATGATGTGTTAATTGGTATGGGTTGGCTGGTAGGCCATAGAAAAAAATTGTTTGCTTTAGCAAATCAATTGAATGCCTTAACAAGAAATGGAAATGGTGATGCCACAAGGAAAAATGAATTCAATTATAGTTCGACAAATCACATCACTGCAATTGAAGAGGTGCAACAAAAAAGGGTGCAAGTTATGCATTTTCCAACTAACCAACAAGTCAGAGGTGGAAAGGAGAGGAATTGGAGAGGACCCAGTGATAAGGAAATTCAATGATGTGTTCCTTGAAGAGGTCCTAGGACTGTCGCTAAGGAGGGAAATTTATTTCTCTATTGAACTACTATCGGGATAAACACCAGTATCAACAACTCCATATCGAATGAGTACACCAAAGCTGGTAGAGCTAGAAATTGCAGTTAAAAAATGCTAGACAAGGGATATATTAGACCCAATGTGTCACCCTGGGGAGTGCTTGTATTATTTGTGAAAAATAAGGATGGAACATTGAGGTTGTGTATTGATTACATACAACTCAATAAATCCACAATCAAGAATATGTATCCCGTGAAAAAGATTGATGATCTGTTTGATCAGTTGAGGGGAGTCATTATCTTATTAAAGATTGATTTGAGGTCCAGGCACCATTAGTTACACATCAAATATGGAGACATTCATAAAACAACATTTAGAACCAGGTACAAACTTTATTTATCATTTTGGCTCACAAGCGCTCTATCAACATTTATGTGTTTGATGAACAATGTTTTAAGTTCGTATTTGGACACATTCCTTCTAGTTTTTATGGATGACATCTTGGTTTATTGAAAGATCAAGGAGGAGCATGAGGAAAATTTTGTAGTAGTGTTTCAATTGCTGAGAGAGCACAAGCTAAAGTTGCAAGTGTGAATTCCTCCAGTCTTAAGGTCAATATTTGGGGCACATTGTCTCAAAAGGAGTAACAATAGATTAAAAAAATATTAAGGCTACTATGGAATGACCTATTCCTCAAAACGTGTATGAATTTAGATCCTTCATGGGATTAGCTGGTTATTACCAAAGATTCATCTGCAACTTCTAAAATATTGAACATCCAATCATAATGCTACAAAAGAAAGGGGTAAAATTTCAAAGGACGATTGAGCGTGCGACCAATTTTGAGTAGTTGAAATATTTGTTCACACATGCACTGATATTGAGGTAACCAACCCAGAAAAATATTTTGTGGTGTGCACAAATGCATGCAAAGAAGGGCTCAGTGGGGCATTAATGCAAGAAGGGAAGGTAGTATGCTATGAATCGAGAAAGCTAAATGAGCACAAGTAGAATTATGTCACTCATGATTTATAGTTGGTAGCAATAGTCCATGCATTAAAGATGTGGAGACATTATCTCCTCATAAGAAAATTTGTATTGATGCCAGATCATGGAGGGTTGAGATATCTATTTGATTAGCCAAAGTGGAATGCCAAGTGGGCAAGATGGTTAGTCTTGATAAATGAGTTCAATTTTGAGATCAAGTATATCAAGGGAAAGGAGAACAAAGTCACTGATGCACTCAACAAAAGGATTTACATATAGGTAACATGGCATCTATAAGTTCTTGTGAAGTTAATATTCAAGGAAATATCAAGGAGGCCATGCAACAAGATGAGCATTATCAACAAATCAGAAAATGCTTACAATAATAACATAAAGGACCATTGAGGAAGAATTACTCTCTTACAAAGGATGGACTATTAATGTTAAAAAACATGTGGTATATACCTTTTATGGGCGACTTGAAGAATCTCATTTATGATGGGCTTCATAAAAGACCATCTTTTGGTCATCCAAGTTATTAGAAAATGATAATGACTATGAAAAGGATGTGTTATTGGCTAGGCATGAAAAAGGAGGTAGCTAAGTACATTGTTAGGTGCTTGGAATATCGACAAGTGAAGGTAGAGTGTAGACATCCAATAAGATTTCTACAACCAATCCCCATTCCTGAATGGAAGTGGGAATTCATTTCCACGGGCTTCATTACTGGACTACCTCATACAACTAGGCAACATGATGCCATAGCGGTTGTGGTAGACAAGCTAAGGGAACTCATTTCATGGTTGTCAAATCTACCCACACAACAAGTGATATTGCTCAAATTTTTGTGAAAGAAGTGTTTCAATTTCATGGAGTGCCCAACAATATCATTTGAGATTGAGATGCTAAGTTTACTTCAAAGTTTTGGAAAGTGTTGTGTGTCGGTCTTGGAAGAGAATTGGCATTTAACATAGCGTATCATCCTTAAACATATGGGTAGACTGAAAGGATAAATATAATATTGGAAGACATGCTTAGAATGTACATCATACACCAACACAAGAAGTGGGAAGAGTTTCTGCCATTGGTAGAGTTTACCTATAACAATATTTACCAAGAGTCATTAAGAATGAGTCCATTCAAGGCTCTTTATGGTAGGAAGTGCAATACACCTATTAGCTAGAATGATCCAGTGGACATAGTGCATATCAGGCCATATATGTTGAAGGAGATGGAACAAGAAGGAATTTATATCACACAACAATTAAGGATAGTTTAGGATAGGCAAAAGAGCTACACATATCAATAGAGGATGCACAAGGAGTTCCAAGTTGGGAAACACATTTATCTTCATATCAGAATAATGAAAAGTTCCTTAAGGATTGGGTCTTGTGCCAAGTTGGAACCATGGTTTTGCATTGAAATTTGGGAAGCTTTGGGATGCATTTACCTAAGAGAAATCTAATTACCCCAAGGAGAAACCATTTTTCCCCAAGAAATAATTCAAAATTGGATAAAGGAAAATTATCATTGTGGCACTCCTCTCATTATTGTTTGACGTGACATAATTTATTTGGTCTTCGATATCAAGGCAATTATGAGCAAATTTGAATCTATGTTTTCCCTCCAAATTCACAAGTCACCTCATAATATTTCATGTCAGCCTGCCCAAAGAATGTCACCCTTTGTATGAAGAATCAACTATTATTTGGAAATACTCCACCATTGGGAATCCAAGTCGGGCATCATTCATGTACAATTATTTGAGGTACCACAGGCCTAAAGAAGACGCGTTGGAGAGAAGATAAGGACATGGGTTTGTACTTGTTTCTATGGTTTGGTATAGGTCAAATTAAGGGTCGTTGGATGCAATTATTTTGATAAGTTTATGTCGTTAAAATCTATGGGAAAAGATTTTTCATATATTTGTTCAAGGGTCGTTCATATTCAATCCTATGTGAAAGGGAACATGCCTTAATTAGGTGTTTTAAGGAGGGCCGAAAGGCATGATTGATGGCTAGCAAAGGGGCCGAGCATCCTTAGGATCCAGTGCAGGTAAAGCAAAGGACGTAAGCAAATATATAGGGGTTCAAACTCGAGGACAAGTGGTTGCAGTAGGGTTTCCACGTGGACGATATTTTTCAGAGAAAAGGTTTACCTCGAGTCTGAGTTTCTTCAAGGCTAAGCAAAGAAAACATAGAGGATATAGTGTAGTAATGATTGCTAGGTGTATGGGAAAACTTGTTATGGACATGAGCTCATGCTTGCCGAGTTTTTATGGGTTGATAATGATGTCCTTCAAAGGTATGTGATTGTGTTTTGTGTTGATAAATTTTCTAGGTGATGAGGTCTAGCTTGGGATTGTTTACATAACAACTTATGTACTGGTGTAATGGGTTGTTAGAAGGTGATTTGGAAATCCCTAAGTATAGTCTCTTTTAAAAGTCAATAAGGGAAGATGGTTTGTAATCTAGATCAAATGTGAAAGGTTGATGGTAAGAGGACTATGAATTGTACCTTAGTTCATTGAGTTGCATAGGTTATCTTCAGTGATGTATGGCAGTGATACTTATGATGTATGGCTATGATATTTATCCTTATAACAATGATCCATGGAAGTGATACTTGTCCTTATGACTGAGTCCTCTATTAATATTTACAACCTCATCTACATGAAGGAAAAGAATGAGGTTAACGAGAGGTGATGATGGCTAGGGTTTCAGTGCTTTGGCGATGGCTTCCACCCTATTGCCTAGTTCAGCCACTAACCACACTCCCTCTCTAACTATTTATAGGTATGAACCTCACCGCTCTTCGACTATCCTCCACTATTTACGCCCATTCGACCCGTTTATGGATATATTGAACTGTTACATGTCTAACTCGACATTTGTCAATCGGGGGCTTTCCCAGGGTGGTTATTTGTTTGATGTTGGTTAGAATGGATGAGGATATCGTTGATTACTCCGAGGACCCCTTCACTTTGGACCCCAACTAGTCAGTCTTTCCCCTGCATCTGCCGGTCTCCTCCTTGAGCATTTACCTGGAGGTTCCATGACCTTAGACGGTGCACCTGGGGTTTATTTAGTGTCGGACTACCTGTAGTTTTTACTCTCAGCTCAGCTGCCTCACCATTTGACCGGTCTTTCATCTTCCTCACAACTGTATACTGGTTTACCCAAAGCGATATTTTTTCCCCCTGACCCTGAATTACCCCTGTTCTCTCTGGCATCTATTTAGTTTTTATCCTCCTTCCTTGTCCCTCCTGCAACTTCTCTCCCTCAGGATCCCCCTCCATCATATTTCGCTCGGACATCTCACACCCTTCATCCTCAGGTGCAGTCCTTTTTTCCATCCCATCCCCTAGATCCCTCATCTTCCAACCCCTCCCCGCTGGTTCCCAACCTTCCTACTTTTGGATGTTTTGCGGAATCCTCCCTTCCTCACGTGGGTCTGATTGGGGTTTTTCATTTGGATGTTGGTACTATTCCTACCCCTACCCCTCTGAGTAGACCTCCTCCTGGCCGACCACGTTAACCGACTAAGCGATTCAAGGGGGTGAAGGTCGGCTCGAAGAAGATCTCACTTACCTTTGGTGATGAAATTCATATGGGGGATGTGATTGATATATCCGACATGTCTTGGTGGGACGGGTCAGAGGTAGGGCTTACTTGACCGCGCGACTGAGACAATGGGCCTTGGAAATTTGGGGGTAGGTTCTGACCGAATTACCATCGGTGGTTACTCTATCTCGAGGATGGTTTTCCCTATGTTTCCACCAGCTTGAATTTATTCCATGGGTACTGTCCAAGCATTAGAATGGCATCGGTTCTTCTCAAGAGATGAAGCCCCACATTTGATCCTGAGAGAGAACATCTTGGGGCTGGGCCAATTTGGGTTTGCCTGCCAGGATTACCCCTACACTTCTAGTCACAAGACGTCTTTAAGTGGATTGGGAACGCCCTTGCACAGTACATGGACTATGATAAATCATATATGGTATCTAGGAATATGTCAATGACAAGAATTTTGGTACATCTGGACACCAGGGAAGGTCTGGAGGAAAATATGCAGCTGCATTGGAGGAACACTTGCAGGGTACAAATCCTGGATTATGAGGGGGTGCCCTATCGATGTTGAAGGTGCCATAAGATTGGACACTTGTACAAATACTATCCTCTACTTGCATCAAACTCTACATCGGTGGCTCGACCTGATCAAGTTGATGTTACTCCTACCGTCGATCAGCGTGGTAAGGAACCTGCACGGCCCGAGGTGCATCCAAAGCTGGACTCACAGGCAATTTGAGGCGCTTGCATGGGGCATGTTCGCCCCTCATCCCCACATATCACCAGATCTCGTGCGGTTATGGAGGTGGCTGCATCTGTTGCGGGTGCATTTTCCTTATCTCCCTCTCTCCCTCTTTATTTATCATCTGTTTGTTTTCCTTGTTCATCGAGTAGCACTTATGCACCTGTTATTTGCTCCCCCTCTGTTATCTGCACATTGGCTCCTTCTGCTCCTACATTTTCCCCCACTCCCCCATCCATACGTAGAATCCCTCTCCCCTGCGAAGCTTTCCTCTGATTCCAGTAAGGGACATAATTACAACCTTCGGTCACTGACCCGATTTACTCCGGGGGACGTTAGTGGTATTGGTATCATCCCCTCGCCGCCACCCACCAGATCTACTCGGGGTCGTCATTCCATCATGTCTAAAACCATATTTCAGGCTATACTGGGTGTGGCCCATGGATGCCAACAACCCATTGACAAGGTCCTTAGTGCATTGACCACTCTCCCCCCTGGCCCCCCATGAAGTGGATTTCTTTCAATTGTCGCGAGTTGGCTAGTCCTGCCAAGAAAGTAGCTTTTTGATGGTTGTTTGAATTGGAATTGGTGGACATTATATTTCTTTAGGAGACTCTTGCACCCTATACTCAGATTATACCCATACTTCAGACTATTACTCGGGGCTAGCATTTTCTTGCATTGGACATTTGAGGGAGGTCTGGTGGTTTGGCTTTGGGCTACAATCCCAGTTGTATAATATTACCAAACTCCTCGGGTGGGGAAGGGATCATTGGGGCTGATATTTATTCTACAGAAGTCAAAAAGGGAGATGAGGATTATAAATGTATATGGGCCCTATATCAACACAGTTCCATTCTGGCATCAATTACTTAATTATGACTATATGCCAGCTAAGAACATCATCATTGTGGGGGACCTCTATTTCTCTATTGGATATGTTGAATCATGGGGCATGAATGCACAATTTGATAGACTATCAGATGCTATCCGGTCTCTATTAGAGGATCATCACCTGATTGATATCCCCATGACCTACCTTCAACCCACCTAGCAAAATCAGAGGACAGGAGATGTTGCACTTGCTAGGAGGTTGGATTGATTTTTGGTTAAGGATTCCTTACTGGATCATTTACCCTTATATCGTCAATGGGTGGGTTTTGGGGGTTTGTTGGATCACTTGCCCATCTATCTTGAAATTGCTTGTGGAGACCGTAAACCTAAGGAACCTTATAAATTCAATTCAACCTGGCTCAAAGATGATAGTTACATCCAGTTTGTCACTAAGCATTGGAAAACCTACATCCCCCCACTAGGTCAATTGGTCTTTGAAGTATTTTCCAATAAAATGCTAACCCTGAAACAAAAAACTATTGTATGGGCGAGGGAAAAAAGGATTACGAATCAGAAGATCCTGAGGGACATGGAAATGGAGCTTGAACATCTGGGGGATGAGGAAGTCGAGGGTCTGTTTCCCTGGTGGAAAAATAAAGACTTGTCAAACTTGAAATGGACCGAAATAGAATCTTGAAGGACTGAGAGGAAACACAACGACTTCGTAGTGGAGCCATATGGTTATTGGAGGGCGATGAAAATACCAAGTTCTCTCATCATGTAGCAAATGGGCGAAGGGTTATCAACACTATTTGGCATCTGACGGATGACGAGGGCACACAAGCAAGGATTTTCCATCAATTGGCCATCCTTGGTACTACCCATTTTGATAGATTATTCAGAGCTCCTCCGGTGGCTAATATTGTAGAGATCATCAGGGTGGCAGGTCAGTTTCCCAGATTTGTGGATCATGAAACATGTGAGGGATTACTCGCGTTGGTTACCATGGGGGAATTAGAGGCCACTATTAAGTGGTTCAAGAAGGATAAGAGCCTTGGTCTCGATGGATGGTCGATAGAATTTTATCTTTCATTTTTCGATATACTTGGGAATGAGCTCCTTCAGATCATTAAAGAATGTCGATCGAGTGGGCGGATGTATGACACATTCAACTCTACATTTTTTTCCCTTATACCCAAGACTGATGACCCTCAAACTTTCAATGATTTCAGGCCTATATCACTCTGCAATTGTATCTACAATATTATTACCAAGGTTATTGCAAATCGCCTCAAGCCCATATTATCTAAACACATTTATCTGGAGAATTTTTCATTTCTTGATCATCGTCACATTCATGAAGCTATGGGAACTTCACAGGAGGACCTTAACTCCATTAAATCCAAGAAAATCAAAGGGATGATACTCAAGATTGATTTGGCTAAAGCCTTTGACCATACCAAATGGCTCTATATTCAGATGTTGTTGACTCATCTTGGTTTTCCTCTATAATTTATTCATTTGATTATGTGTTGCATATCCAATGTTTCATATAGTGTTCTGATCAACAGTTCAACATCCACCTTCTTCCATGCGGAATAGAGCCTTAGACAAGGATGCCCCCTCTCACCTCTCCTCTTCTTATTAATCATGGAAGGTCTGAGTAGACTCATTACTGTAGACCGAAGACAGGGTAGATAGGCTGGCATCAGGATTATCAACAACTGCACCCTCACACATTTGCTATTTGTTGATGATATTCTCATCTTTTTGAATGGATCACTGGGGGACTCCACTGCATTTGCAACTGCCTTTCGATCATTTTGTTTTACCACCGGAATGGAGTGAAATAATCATAAATCCACCTTATTAGCTATTGGTTGCACTACAAATGAGATACATTCAGAATTGCACCAATTCCCATTCACCACTCTACAGTTTGACGAGGGCCTTAAATATCTGGGTTTTTAGTTAAAACCTGCAAACTACTGGATTGCAGACTAGGTCTGTTTGGTGGCCAAAATTGAAATAAGACTAAATATATGGCACCATAGATGGCTATCTAAGGCGGGGCAACTTATTTTTTTACTTATAAAATCTATCCTGGAAGCCACCCCAGTTTACTGCATGTCACTAGCTTGGATTCTGAAGGGAATCATCAGTAGGATACAACAATTGTGTTGTAGATTCCTTTGGAGGGGCAAGCAAGAAGGGCACTTGCTTGGGCAAGCTAGGAAAAGATTGCACTTTGTAAAAAAATGGGGGGTTGGGGACTGAAAAGACTAGAAACATTTGCTTGTGTCATGGCTACAAAATTGGGATGGAACGTACTCTCTTCGAGAAATCTTTGGGTTGAAGTTGTCTATCAGAAATATATCTTCCCCCTCCATATTCTTAACTGGCTCAGGCTCCCTACATGGGACAGGACTAATATATCAACGGTATGGTTGGTGGTCCTCAATACTCTGACATTTGTCAGGGAAGGACTGACTTGGAAGATTGGAAATGAAAGATTAGTTCGTATTGGATTGGACCCATGGATTGGCTGGGGGAACGCTCATCTACTGCCCCAAGAGTTGATTCATCACCTCTCAACCGCTGACTACACTACCTTGGCTCATATTGCAGATTAGGAGCACACTGATATCTTAAGGCAAGCATGGAAAGCATCTAACACTCTGGGAATTCTCCCCATCTGGCAGGCTAATTGGCAATCCTATATTAGTGCATTGATGGAATCTCATGTTAGGGTAACTGATGGGGATGATGAACTAAACTGGTCTTACTCTCCAAATGGGAAATACTCCCCAAAATATGGATACCTACATATTTTTGCTGATCATAAACCATTTGCAATGGACTGGTGGTGGATTGTTCTATGGAAGCCGAAGGCATCACCCCTGGCTAAACTGTTCATGTGGTGCATTCTCTGGAATAAGATCCCTACAACGAACAACTTACAAAAACACACCTTTCATGGACCATCTTGGTGCGTACTATGCAAACAAGATATGGAAATAGTTGATCACTTATTCCTAAACTTCCCTACCTCTACCTCCATCTGGTCGGATGTTACAACTTAGCTTCATATTCAAAATTTCTGGCATGGTTTGGAGGTCAGGGAGGCATGGCATCGATGCTAGAAAAATGATCAATCTCATAGGATTCAAAATCTACCTATAATGATATGTTGGTGCATTTGGCTTCAGAGGAATAAAACTATATTTACATACACTGATCCTCGATGGTCACTTACCACAACGCACCTCATCACAACATTTCACAACGTACTAGAGGATTCCCGAGACCCATTTGCACGCAAAATCTTTGTTGAAATTATTGATCATGACATCCCATGGGCATTTTTTGATGGCTCGACACAACATCATGGCTGTGGAGGAGGCATACTTTTTCATATCACCAACTCCCATTTCTATAAGATTCAGATGGGACTGGGGGGACGGACGAAGAACTTTGTTGAACTTATATCCCTTCGTCATTTATTATAATTTGTACTTGTTAAAGGATGTCATCGTTTGCATATTTTTGGTGACTGATAGATCATAATTAAACGGTTTAAACAACAATCTATTTGTCACACACACACACACTCCATCATATTTTGGATGATGCATTGAGACTGAGAACACAATTTGACTCTATTTCTTGTCATCACATCTACAGGGAGTGCAAATTTTTTTTTGACTTGCTTTCCAAAGAAGCCTCGCACCAGCCAAGGGGGGTTTGGTTGATAAGAGAACAACAAGACCTGTAGATTTATAGTTACTACCACAAAACTTTCATGGATCAGCATTATTGACAGGGCCTACAAGCTCTGATTTTTGGGGTTTTTTTGTTACAATTTTGATGTAATTATTTGCATTATAGCATATATATATGTCTATATATTATTGAACTTATCATATTTAATTATCATAGCAGTCTCCCTTATATGGGATTGACATAATATTGAGACAGAACAATACAGATAGTGGCTTTGACCATTAATACATCATATGCTATCAACATCTTCAACATGTAATTTTCAATTATCAATGAAAATTATGACTTTTCCATGGGAAAAAGATACTTGTCCTTATGACATAGATATATGATTGAAACTTTCCCTTATGGAATTGATATTTATGGTAGTAAAACTTGACCAAGGTATATGCTACTTGTGATAGTGATATGGAGATCTACCAGAGGTTTTATGGAAGGCTTGTTAATGCCTCCTTGATGGTCTTGTTTATTGTCATCTCTTGAATATCTTGTATGATTTAGGGTTGGCCCTATAAGGCCTAATGTGTTTGATGCTGAAAGACTTATGCCTCATTATAATTGTAATTTGTACCTCAACTGAACATTTGATGAATAGATAAGAAGAAGAAGAATTGTTTTTTGTGTTTTCCCTCTTATGGGGTTTTCCCCTCATCTTTGACCAAAAATCCTGGTGTCTCTATTGTGTATGATTTTATTCTAATGCTCCTTACTATTCCACTGCATTGTTGATTGTTAATATTCTCTCTATATAATTGCTTATGATGATATGGGATGAATGTAATGTGAAAATTGTTGAAAAAGTTAAAAAAATGCCATTATCTACAACATAGAACTATATATCCCTAAAGTTAACATTTTGTGGGCCATTTCATATTTTAGAGAGAGTGGAGACGGTGGCCTACAGACTGGCCTTACCTCCCACAATGAAGGCTCATGATGTTTTCCATAAATCTTTACTTAAAAATTATGTGCATGATGTTAATCATGTTGTTTATTGGTCTATGATACATGTGAAATTCACGGGAGAATTCTAACCATAACCAATGTGCATTCTAGATTGTAGGCAATTTGCGCTCCATAGTCGAGTAATCAAGTAGGTCAAGGTGCAATGGAGGCACTTTGGACTAGATGAAGCCACATGGGAGATAGTTGATTAGATGAGGGTGTCATACTCAATTATGTTTGTTGGTTAAATGTATATGTATATGAAAATGTAACGAGTTGTGTATATAAAGGTTGTTGTTGAAATTGTGTTTAGGTATAGAACATCGAGGACAATGTTCCTCTAAGGGGGTGGGGTTTGTGACAACCCCTTTTTTTTGCCTCTCAATTTTAATTCAATGTAATAATATGAAATGACTAGACTGAGAGAGAGAACACATATTTAGAGTTCTAAGAGGAGAAGTTGCTTGGGGAAACAACCAAGCTTAGAAGTGTCATTTAATTGGCCACCTATCTCCTTGATGAATTAAATATAAAACTAGTATAGACATTAAGGAAAAGCTAATATGTGTGTGTGTGTGTGTGTGGGTGAGAGAGAGAGAGAGAGAGAGAGAGAGAGAAGATTTCTTGTGGAAGGGGGTGTGGTTTAAAGAGACTGTGAGATAGGAAATTCCCCTCAAAATTATTGTTGCACCACGAGGCCCTACTGAGTTAGGAATGTTGGCATTATATAAAAAGAGCACATCATAGACACTCCTAGTGGAATAAAGAGAGAGAGAGAGAGAGATTGCTTGTGGAAGGGGGTGTGGTTTAAAGAGATCGTGAGATAGGAAATTCCCCTCAAAATTTTTGTTGCACCACGAAGGTGTGACAAGGGGCCCTACTGAGTTAGGAATTTTGGTGTTCTATACAAAGAGCACATCATAGACACTCTCTGTCATTAAAAAAGATAATAACACTCTCCATGGAGGTCTACTAAGTAAAGGGGGCATGGAACTGAATTCAAGTGGCACCTTCTAAGAATGATAAGTGTTCGAATGACGTAAACATGACATCATTGTGGACCATGGGACCGTAGGGAGAATTAATAGTGTTGATCCATAGTGGGTTGCAGGGTAACAATACCCCTAAAATAGATAGAAGGCACGTAACAAATATCCTCCCTGTTACTTAACGCCAAGATTGTCATCACACCGCAGAGGTCAGAGGCTGGAGAGGGAGGGCGAGAGAGAGAGAGAGAGAGAGAGAGAGATATTTCTTGTGAATGGGTGATCCAGGAGGATCCTGGAGGATTGATCCAAGTGGATCTTCGAAACTTACCAGTGGCATGGTAAAAGGCTCAAAACTCAAAGTGGTAGAATCTAGATAAACTTAGCATTGGATTGAAGTGCTCTTCGTCCTGATTCAATTCGTGCGAATGACACTCAAATCCGAGTTCATATGAAGAAGTTAGAGTAAGACAAAGTTGATGTTTGACTTGTACAGGTGGTAGGAGGAGTGACATGGCAAACACTCTCAGCGAATGGGGAAGTGCCAAGTGGAAGGCTTCCATTGGTCCGACATTTCGCTTATCATAGAAAAAGAGGTCGCAACTGAAGGAGAATCGGCCTCGGCATGATCCCGGCTGCGATTGCGATATCGCATATCGCAGGTCGGAGGAGGAACGAGTACTTAAGAATCAGCCCTGACAAAGCCAGGTTGCGATGCGATATAATCACGATCACATATCGCACAAGCACCATGCTGATATACATGTTACCAATGGAATTTTCCGATTGCGATTTGCAGGGAGGATCCAGATGCGATGTTTTATAAAGTGCATTCTATTGTCCTAGTGGGTCCGTGATCATCACAGAGTGTGGGCCTTCATCCGATTTCAAATGTGAAGGGGTCCTTTAGATGTGATATGTTATATATCATATTTTAGATTCTCGGCAGGTTCATCGTATAGTAGAGTGCTTGTTGTTTGGGCCTGGGACTGTCCGCCAATGGTTGGAAATGCCGATAGTCTTATCGTCGGTTTAAATGCACAGTTAAAAGAATTTTTCCATGTTTGTAAGGGTTGTTGCTACATACTATTCAAGGGCCTGAGAACCTCTGTGGAATACTATTAGGTCCCTATAATACTAGTGATTTCCCCCATTACTATTGTCATTGTATCCCTTATTGTTATTGTTGTGCCCCTATTGTCCCCATATTGTTATTATTGTGCCCCATAGAAGCCCACTATTGTTATTTTGGTGCCCTTATATTATTATTGTTAGGTCAGATTTGGTTATATTATGACCCCATAGACTCTTATATATAGAAAGGACGTTTTGTCATTTGTATCATCCAAGAATTGTTCATTTGTGTAATGTAAAGGAGGTTTCCCCCTCGAAGAGGCTGGTTTCTAAGTCGTTGATCTATCTTTTCTATCGTTTTGTGAGTTGGTTTCATAACATTTGGTATCAGAGGTTTGGATTCTAGGGTTTCGTTGCTCTAAACAAGTCATCGTGGAATTTTCGCTATAAATTTTTCGCTACGAAGTTTCAGAAGCTTAAAAAAACCCCATTTGAGAAGAAATCGATCTGAACCTCAGGTCCAAATTTCAGATCTTGTCTCACTATACTTTCGGAGCTATGATTTAAGGAAGTTAGGGTTTTTGCATGCTTCAGAATTTTATCTCAAACAGGTCATTGTGGAAGTTTCGCTATAATTTTGTTTCTACGAAGGTTCAGACTCTGAAATTAAAACCCATTTGAGCCGAAATCTTGGTGAAGCTAGAGGCTGAATTTTGTCTAGCTATATTTTTAGAAATATAATCTGAGGAAGTTAGGGTTTTTGCAGACTCCCGAATTACATTCTAAACAGGTCCAAAGGTCAAAACATTAACACGTGGCACTTCGTACAAGTTCGCTCTATTGAAAAAGTATATAAGCAGGTCATCTTGGGAGGTGGGACATAAATCTTTCTTGGAGAATCCAATTTCAATCAGACTGGTTGCATTAGAAAGAGGGCATAGAGGGATACTGCAAGTCGCAGTTTTAGACCTTGGAGATCTGAAATTACAGAGTTACAGTCATTCAATATCGAGCTCCTACAAAGTGAAAAAAGGTCTATAGTTTTTTTTTTAAAATTTTGCATAAGTTTGGTTTGAAAAATTAGTTTGAAGGAATTCAAAGGGCATAGTGAAGCATTATTATCAGTAATTGATGCCTCGAAAAAAAAAAATGGAAACACCTACTAAGCAACTTGAAAGATCTAGCATGAGTCATGAAGAAGAGGAATAAATGCAACATGATATATCAAAATTACGAGAACAAGTGCAACAAATTTCACTCGCACAAAAAGTGACAGAAGCTAAGATGGATGGTTTAAAGAAAGACGTAGAAGCTAAGATGTATGGTGTGGAAGCTAAGATGGATGGTTTAAAGAAAGGCGTAGAAGCTAAGATGGATGGTGTGGAAGCTAAGATGGATGATTTAAAGAAAGGCGTGGAAGCTAAGATGGAAGATTTGACAAAATTTCTACAAGAAATGCTTACTAATGGCGAAAGGGTAGTAAAGGAAACTCATTATGAGAACACAATAAATGTTAATCATGATTTCATAGAATCTAACATTGGATCGAAGAACCACCATGTTCCAAAGATCGATATAAGGAAGTTTGATGGCAAGGATCCCGCAACATCGATACTACAGATGGAGCAACTTTTTGATCTCCATAATGTCCAAAACACACAAAAGGTACGCATTGCAACTTTATATTTGGAACCAAATCAGTTTGTATGGTATTGATGGCTTTTTTCTTGTAAACAAATTGTCACTTGGGCTATTTTTATGGATGAAATGATAACACATTATGAGGATACAAAAAGCAACACTTTTTTAGCCAATTGATAAATCTCAAACAAAAGGGTTCAATGATGGAGCACATTAAGGACTTCCAAAAATTGAATATAAGGGTAAAAGATATTCCAGAGGAGCATAAGATTGATGTGTTCATAGGGACTTTAAAGGATAACATCCAACATGAGGTTCACCTTTGGGAACCCGATTCATTGGATAAGGCATTCAGGTTGGCAAGAAAAATGGAAAGCAAAATTATAGCAACAAGGAAGCCTACCACTCACAATCATAGAGATGGAAGTGTTGTTGCCCCTAGCCATCCACAACCTACAAGGTTGACACCACAAAAATTGGAAGAAAAAAGAGCAAAAGGTCTTTGTTGCAGTTGTGATAGAAAATACACTAAAGGTCATAAGTGTGTTGACAATAAATTATTTTACATAGACTGTGAAGAGGAGGAAGAAAAGGAACAATAAATGTCAAAAGAAGAGGATATACACCAGAAACAAGCCCTAGAGAAAGAAGAAATGAATTTGACCATATCTTGTAATGGATTGGCTGGAATTACCACTACTCAAACTATCAAGATAGAAGGGCATATCAAGAAGAAAAAGGTAATAGTGTTGATTGATTCGGGCAGTACCCATAATTTTATTCATTGTAAGATAGCCAAGGAATTGAATTGCTTCCTATATCAAACACAAGAGTGTCAAGTGATGGTTGCAAGTGGAGGAACCATAACTTGCTCAAGAAAGTGCCATAATATCAAGCTATCCATGGGAGAATATGTATTGAATAACTGAATGCTTTCCATTCCAATGGGTGGTGCTGATGTTATACTAGGAGCCCAATGGCTACAATCCTTGGGTAGAATAGCTTTTAATTTTCAATAACTTTTCATGAAATTTTCTTTAGAAGGGAAGGAAGTTGAATTAAGGGGTATCATAGGGAAACTGGGAAGGATAATCATCTCTAACGGAATGAAAAAGCTTCTAAAGAAAGAAAAATGAGGCATAATTGCATAATTATGTTCACTAGAGGTTCCCACATCGAAATCATCTATTTCTCAAGATCTCCAAAAAGTATTGGACAATCATTCCAAGGTATTTGAGACTCCCAAAGGCCTCCCACCTATTCGTGATCATGATCATGCTATTCATTTGGTTCCAGGAAGTGTTCCTCCAAACATCAGGCCTTACAGATATCCCTATGCCCAAAAGAGTGAAATTGAACGTATAGTTGCAGAAATGCTAGAGGCTGGTATAATTCAGCCTAGTCAAAGTTCTTTCTCTACGCTAGTAGTATTGGTTCTCAAGAAGGATGGATCATGGCGAATGTGTCCAGATTATAGGGAGCTCAACAAGATCACTATTAAAGATAAATTTCCCATTCCTGTCATTGATGAATTATTGGATGAATTGCATGGATCAATTTACTTCACCAAGTTGGATCTTCGTTCAGGATATCATCAAATCAGAATGAAGACTGAAGACATTCCAAAAACAACATTTAGAATTCATGAGGGTCATTATGAATTTTTGGTCATGCCTTTTGGCCTTGCCAATGCACCTTCTACATTTCAAGGTTTGATGAATTCCATTTTAAAACCCTTCCTTAGAAAATTTGTGTTAGTATTTTTTGATGATATACTAATCTACAACAAGTCTTGGAAGGATCATGTTCAACATGTTGATAGGGTGCTCAAACTATTGGAGGAGAAACAATTATATGCAAAAAGATCCAAATGTTTCTTTGGAGTACAAGAGGTGGAATATTTGGGTCATATTGTATCTCATGAAGGTGTTAAGGTATACCCTAGCAAAATTAAAACCATTAAGGAATGGAAAATACTCACATCCATAAAGCATCTACGAGGATTTCTCGAGTTGAAAGGGTATTATCGCAAGTTTGTTAAGAATTATAGGAGAATAACAACACCTCTAACAACATTATTGAAGAAAGATGCATTTTCATGGACTCCAGAAGCAACGAAGGCCTTTGAACATCTTCAAGAGGCAATGTGCCAAGTGTAGAGCATTGGAAAGGTATGTTTTGATGCATAATTTAGTGATGTTTCAAGCAATGTTTGTAATCCTTTCTTTGTTATAAAGTAAGAAGAATGAGCACGAATGACCAATTATTAATAATTGTCTTCTCTATGCAGAAAATGACAAAAGGAGGAAGACGCAGTGCAAAACTGGAGTTCTATGAGAAGATAACGGTTGTCCCTTCGGAACTAACTAAAGTCCAGACCAGGGCGAGCAAATCTCGGCAAATCAATCTGGGACGAGATAAGGAGCTGTCAGTTCGGAAGACTAGGCAAAGAAAAGAGAGGAGTTAACAGCTTAACAGATCCCTCAAGATCTTTGATCCTGAGGGATCGTTACTTTCAATTATTTTGTTGTCTGGTTAACTCCGCCATCACTAGTATAAAAAGGGTAGCATTGAAGACTTAAGGAGGCTGGTTTTTATCTTGTATCTTTATTCTCTGTTTACAGACTTCACAGTCAGTTGGAACTCAGACTATCGAGTCTCTTTGAGACTTAGTTTTGCTGTACTATCGTTGATGTGTTAATATAATATCTTTGGTATTATTTTCCCTCTGCGTCTGAAGTAAATTCCGGCGGTGTGCCATTGGAAGCTAAGGGCCCGGCTCCAACGGACACTGGCTGATTGTATCATTACAGTTTGGCTTTGTGTGGTTTGTTTATCATCCTTAATAAATTGACATATTTTACATGCTGTTCCATATTCATTCATCAGTAGTTTCCTATTGTAAATCTTTATAACAAGCTCGTATCATATTTCCAGAATTGGTCATATAACGATTATTCTGAGTTGTTCACTTCTGTTACAGAATTTATAAGTGGAATGCTTTAGCTACATATAGTTGGAGTGACGATCATAAGAAAGTGGAATTAATGTTGTAAGTGGACTACTGGTGATCATGTCAGATTATCTGTACATATGATTGACGTTTCCTGTTTATTTGATTTAGTTGACTACTTTTATATATGATTGACGTTTCCTGTTTATGATGGTTTGCTGTTCCATTTGGTTAAGCTGTTTACTTTTATAAAAGATTGCTCTGTCTTTGTGTATAAGTTGATGTAAAGGATTGAGAGTGTTGGACTCGCGAGACTTAGTTTCTTTTACTGCCGTTCCATTTTACTTTCCTGCTGTTCCTTTTTACTCGCATTCATTGGTGTGGTGTGAGAGGAGGATCAAGGCTGTCGTGAGACACAGCAGACGCTACTATGCTCCCAGAACCATGATCCATACTCTAAGTTCTTTTCTTTCAAACAGTTTCTAGAGGGATGGGTTATTACTTCCGCACCCTCGACTGGTAAAGTTGCTGCATGTAATTCCTTTATGCAAAAGTAATCTAATCATAGTTTAGCATCCGTTTACTCTTGTATTTCTTAGGCCTATACTACGAAGCATTACTATGACAAATAGCCTCAAATTGAGATACCCTTTGCAATAACAAAACGCTCCCGGATTGACTTGTAATGTGAGATAACTAGAGGTGAAAAAGGCCCTTGTTACAGCTCTACATTTTGGCGCCGTTGCCGGGGAAGGGTATAGCCATTTGTCTTTTAAACAGGGTAGTGTGCGAATCTGCTAGGGGAGAGTTGGATTTTAAAAACGAAAGGTAAGAACCTGCGTACGGAGCATGTAAAAGCCCTGCTCCACCGTCCGCTTTCCTAGCAGAATTGATTGGTTAAATAGGATTTAGCAGTTTAATTAGAGTGCATGACTAAGCAGAAAAAGTTAGAGAAAGATCAAAAGCCTCCATCCAAAGCCAAGGGGCCGGTGACCCTTGGACGAACAACCTTCATAGACGAAATCTATAAGAAAGCCGACTCTCAGCCATCGGTAGGTTATAAGAAAGTCAATTCTAAACAGCCTACTAGTTCCCTTCAGGCCTCGGGATCACCATCTGAAGCCTTTGCTGAAGTGCACAGTAAAACAGAGGAGCAGGATTTTCAAGAAATTGAAAATTTGACTCCTGGACCATTGCACGAAGGGACCCAAAGTAACCTTTGTGAAGGAGAAGGAGAAACAGGGGAAATCGAGGAACCTAGATCTCCTATTGAATTAAACCAGCCTTTAAATAGCCCAGACAAGGGAAGCGCTGTAAAAATCCTTGTTGAAGGAATTCATTCACCGTAGACAGTTGGGGCCATTATCATCCCTAATCAAGGGAGTGGTGTCAAGACAATCCCTGTTAAGACTACCCCTCCTCAACCAAGGAACACTCTCTTGGAAATTCTTGAAGATTACTGGCATATATTCGATCCCATGGCGCAGAATCAGCCAAAAACCCAGACCTCCACATTGCAATATCCCATAGTAGATTCTGCAGCAAATGCGCCCATGAAAGCTATCCCTCTCCAGCATATTCCCACATTTCATGGCCTTACATCAGAAGATCCGGACGCATTCTTGTTCGAATTTGATGTATTATGTAGAGGATACGATTACACCACCGATCCCCAGAAACTAAAATTGTTCCCCTCTACATTAAAAGGGGCTGCGTTAAGATGGTTTATGGGCTTAGGTGGTGGGGTTATTAACAATTGGGATCAAATGAAAGAAGCCTTTTTAAAGAAATATCAAGATTAATGTAGGTCGAGAGAATGAAAAGATGAAAATTTTCAAATGTCAGCCAGACCAAACGAAACCCTAGAAGAATATGTGGAACGTTTCCAATATAACTTGCAAAGATCCCCTTATGCATCGCTACCTCTGCTTGATAACGTGTTGAAAACTGCATTAATTAGAGGTATGAAAGAACAATGGATCGAAACGTTAAACATTATGGGGAAAGGAGACATTTATCAGGAAAATTTTGCTGATATCATTGATCTGTGTATCAGGAGCTCAAGAGGCAGCACGAGGATAAAACCAACTGAATATGATCGCTTCCCCAGAGATAACAGAACATCAACAGAGGGAGTAACACGGGTGGAACTTGGAAATTTGCTAGAAAATTTTAAAACTGATATCCTGGGAACACTAACTACACAACTTGACATTGTGCAGGCTAAACAGAAGCAAGCCGAGGCGGAGCAGAATCTAGCAGTTTTTTGCCCACGATGCAGGAAGAAACACAGCCACAAGGAATGCCCGCTGGATACAGTCCAAATATGTGCTATCTGTACCAAGGACCACCTGACCGAAAGCTGCCCTTCACTTCCTGGTTTGAAGGCAGTATACAAAGAAGCAGAAGAGGAGCCAGAATCAGCATATTTTATTAACCAGTGTCGTCAATGGCAGCCTAGGCAATCAGGTATGTTTTCAGACCCCTCTTCTTCTTTTCAACCCCCGCAGTTCAATACTCAGCAACAGAATATGTGGCAAAACCAGTCTCAACCCCCGTTTTCAAATTGGTCACCTCAAATGTTTCCTACTCCGAATCCTTGGATGTCCCAATTCGGTTGGCCAAACTGCCCTTATCCTCCACCATATTGGCAGAATAATTCATATCCTCCGCAGTGGACCCCTTCTACTTCGCAAAGCTCAACCTGGCAGACAAGCTGGCCAAGATCGACATATCAGCCAGCAGGATCAATTCCATTCCCTCAACCGACTCTGCCAGCCTTACAACAAAACCCCCAGCCTGATCTGAGACCGCAGCTCCCAGCCCAACCCAACCCTAATCCAAATAATAGAACAGTTCAATCTCTTCAAATTATAGAATCCTCAGAAATTGAATCTGATCTGCGGGAGTGCAACGATCTTCAGTTAAGATCTGGGCGAATAATAGAAACTGAGGGACATAAAACAACTCACATTGAAGATCAGTTACCTATAGAACAACCATCACAACAGGAAGATGTAAATAAAGACCATGCTCATCAACAAGTAATTACATCTCCTCCACCATTCCCAGAACGATTAGCCATTCTACGACCAACGCAATATCCAGACTTTGGTATTCTGGGAGAACTACAAAATTTGTATATAAGAATTCCATTTCTTCAAGCTATACAGGATATCCCCATATATGCAAAAACCATAAAGGACCTGTGTAGCAGAAAACCAAAAAGAAATATAACTTCTAACCCGAGAGTCCAGGTAGTCGGCACCTTTTCCGACCTCCTATCAGGAAAAGAAACACCAGTGAAATACGAGGACCCTGGGAACCCAATTGTCACTGTTCAAATTTATGGGCAGACCTTGAGCAACGTCTTAGTTGACCTAGGGGCTGCAATCAACATCCTGACAACATCAGCTTGCCAAAAACTCGGAATTACATCGGTAGAACCTACTTCCACATTGTTAGAACTAGCTGACCGATCAGTAATTAGACCAGAAGGCACCCTGTATGATGTCATGGTTTCAGTAGACTCCTGGGAATACCCGACCGACTTCCTGATAATTAATCCGAAAACTCGACTAGATGGACATCCGCTAATTCTAGGTAGACCGTGGCTCGCTACTACTGACGCCTACATTGGTTGCAGGCAGGGAAACATGACCATAACCAGAGGGCCGGATATCAAAAATTTAATTTTGTACCCTCCAGCTCAGCCAAGCATCACGATGATGAAAACCAACCTGCGCCCTGCCTCATATATCACAGACAACATTAGACCTCCATTAACAATCCAGGAAGCGCTAGATTTCAAAGATCAAACCGAAGACGATGCCATTAATAAATTCATTAATCAAACAGAATCCACATCGTATACACAATGTTTTATGATAAAGGCGGCATTTGACAACGAATTAGAAGAGGATCCCCTGAAGAACGAACATGACCAAAGTATACCGGTGACTTTTGTCGCTAATAGCAAAGTAGTGCAAATTGAACTGGGGAAGACTTTAAATATTAACGCTAATCTGACATCAGATCAAGAGACAAAACTCATCCAGCTATTACGAAAGTATCAGGAGGCATTTGCATGGGACTATCCCGATATGAAAGGGATTGACCCCCAGCTATGTACACATCATATTTATATTGAAAAAGATGCAAGACCTGTTCGACAACCGCAAAGAAGACTCAACCCCCATTTAAAAGATGTTGTAAAAGATGAGCTTCAGAAACTTTTAGATGTTAATTTCATTTATCCTATTTCTGACAGCAAATGGGTCTCCCCACTGGTGGTAGTACCTAAAAAGAACGGGAAATGGAGGATCTGTGTGGATTATAGAGAATTAAACAAAGCCACGCAAAAAGATCATTTCCCCCTTCCATTTATAGACCAGGTATTAGACACCTTAGCAGGCAAGAAATTTTTCTCTTTCCTGGATGGCTTCAGCGGATACAACCAGATTCAGATTGCCCCTGAAGACCAGGATAAAACTACCTTTACTTGCCCCTGGGGAACGTTCGCTTATCGAGTCTTACCTTTTGGTTTATGTAATGCTCCAGCCACATTCCAAAGGGCTGTTCTTAGCATCTTTGCAGATCTAATTAATGATGGATTGGAAGTCTACATGGATGATTTCACACCATATGGAGAGGACTTTGATCCAGCTCTAGATACTCTCGAAAAAGTCCTACAACGCTGCATCGCTACCAGACTCTGCTTGAGTCACGAAAAGTGTTACATGATGATGACTGAAGGACTCATTCTGGGACACTATATTTCAACATCTGGTATTCAGGTAGACCCGGCTAAAATCCAAATACTTTTGCTTATTCCAACCCCCACTAATCAGACAGAGGTACGCAGTTTTCTTGGTTTTTCTGGCTATTATAGACGATTCATACAACATTATTCACATATTGCTGCACCTTTACATGAATTAACTGGAAATGTTGACTTCTTATGGACAGAGAAATGTGATCGGGCCTTCAAAGAATTAAAGAGGCTGGTATCTGCAGCTCAAGTTCTCCGAGGACCTAATTGGAATTTACCATTCCAGATTTCAACCGACGCTTCAGACACAACAATCGGTGCAGTTCTGGGCCAAGAAGAGGATAAAAAACCATACTCCATCTATTATATCAGCAAGAATTTGGTTCCAGCTGAATTAAACTACACTGTCACCGAAAAAGAATTTTTAGCTGTGATACACGCTGTTAATAAATTTAGACACTATATTACAGGCTATCCGGTTATTTTGTATACAGACCATTCTGCTATTAAGTACTTAGCAAACAAGCCTGTTACAAATGGAAGAGTAACCAGGTGGTTGATCTTGTTGCAGGAGTTCGACATTACAATCAGAGATCGACCGGGGAAGGAGAATCCTGTAGCCGATTTCCTCTCACGAATACCAAAGTCAGTTGAAGCAGCAGCAGTCGAGGACCAATTTCCAGACGAACACTTATTCGTTGTCGCTGTTCAGACTCCCTGGTACGCTGATGTTGCTAATTATCTTGCAGTAGGTAAGCTTCCAAAACATTTAACTCCCAATGAACGGAAACAGATTGTTCAGAGAAGCAATCGATTTTCGTGGGTCGGGGGCTATTTGTTTCACACAGGAGCAGATATGGAAATCAGAAGATGTATCCGGGAGGACGAAATCTTTGATATTTTGAAAGCCTGCCATGACGGGCCATGTGGAGGACACTTTGCTGAAAAAAGAACAGCACACAAGGTACTACAAACGGGATATTACTGGCCTACAATTTTCAAAGATGAGAAAAAATTTGTCCAGGCCTGTGATAGCTGTCAGCGTGCAGGACGACCTGGTCCAGCCGACGAAATGCCTTTGCGGCCCCAATTAGTAATCGAACCTTTCGAACGCTGGGCTCTGGACTTCATCGGCCCCATCAGCCCGCCATCAAATCAAAGAACCTACATTTTGGTAGCAACTGAATATGTTACCAAATGGGTTGAAGCGGAGGCATTGATTAGAGCTACAGAAGATTCGGTAATACAGTTCTTGCTCCATTTGTTTGTACGTTATGGTCTCCCAAGGGAAGTAATTACAGACGGAGGACCACAATTTGTAGGGCACCAATTAGCTACAACACTCAATAATTATCGTGTCCAGCATAAAATTACTACCCCATACCATCCTCAGGCAAATGGGCAAGTGGAGAGCAGCAATAAGACAATAGAGTCGATTTTGACAAAAACAATTGCCTCGCATCGGCGTGATTGGGCCGCCCGATTACCCGAGGCACTGTGGGCTTATCGAATCACATGGAGAAGCACCACCGGCTATTCACCATATCACTTAGTGTTTGGAAAGCAGCCCATTTTTCCTATAGAATTCGAAATCCAAACGCTGCGAACAGCCCAAGAAGTTGGATTGGATTTAAGTGAAGCACAGAAAAATCGATTACACCAAATTAATGAATTAGATGAAATAAGGCTCTCTGCATTACAGAACACAACACTCATTCAACAGCAGCGAGCCAAATGGCATGATGCGCTTATCAAAAACAAGATATTTCATGAAGTAGACTGGGCTCTGTTATATGATTCTAGATTTCAGGATTTCCCAGGGAAGCTTCAGACTCGTTGGTTGGGACCATATGAGATTCAAAAAGTCCATGACAATGGGACCCTTACACTGACCACAATCGATGGGTCTGGATATACATTTAAGGTAAACGGTCATCGAGTTCGTCTGTATCACAAACCGCTCACTCGGGAATCTTTTTGTCAGCAGCTACGCCAAGATACTAACATTGAGATTATGGGCGAGGAAGCAAAAACTTCCTCACCTATAGATCAGTGAGAATTTACTTTTCATTACCACATTTTGTATATAAAATTGTAAATTTTGTATATATGTTTTAGCATTTGTGTGTGCTGTTCCTTTTGAAGGAACAACACTTGTGTGTTTCTGCTGTTCCTTTTCAAAAAGGAACAACACTTTTGCGTTCTGCTGTTCCTTTTCAAAAAGGAACAACACTTTTGCGTTTTGCTGTTCCTTTTCAAAAGGAACAGCACTTGTGTGTTTTTGCTGTTCCTTTTCAAAAAGGAACAACACCTTTGTGTTTTTGCTGTTCCTTTCCAAAAGGAACAACACCTTTGTGTTTTTGGTGTTCCTTTTCAAAAGGAACAACACTTGTGTGTTTCTGCTGTTCCTTTTCAAAAGGAACAACGCTTGTGTGTTTCTGCTGTTCCTTTTCAAAAGGAACAACACTTGTGTGTTTCTGCTGTTCCTTTTCAAAAAGGAACAACACTTTTGCGTTTTTGCTGTTCCTTTTCAAAAGGAACAACACTCTTGCGTTTTGCTGTTCCTTTTCAAAAGGAACAGCACTGGCGTGTTTTTGCTGTTCCTTTTCAAAAAAGGAACAACACTGTTTGCGTTTTTGCTGTCCCTTTTCAAAAGGAACAGCACTTGTGTGTTTTTGCTGTTCCTTTTCAAAAGGAACAGCATTTGTGTGTTTGAACAACACTTGAATTTTTGCTGTTCCTTTTCAAAAGGAACAACACTTTTGGGTTTTTGCTGATCCTTTTGAAAAGGAAGCAGCATTTGTGTGCTTTTGCTGATTTTTTTAAAGGCAATGCATCAAATGAACTCCTCCTCACCCTTCCTTTCAAAAACAAGTAGTATGCTCTTGTCCCTTTCACATAAAGGATGTGTTGTCCATCCTCTTTCCAAGGTCATAAGTAGCAGCTATACCTTTATGCAATGAATATAAAAGTCAGGACATATCGAGATCAGAATATCATGAATCGCTATCTTTAACAAGCCTAGTATTGATGCAACAACAAAGGAAGAATCCACACACTCATAATTTTTTGCTGTCATAGTCTCACCTCCTCTGCCTTGTTGGATATTTTTATCATGTTGAGTTCCTACAATTTTCTCTATTATTACTTGGAAATAAGAACAGAAGATTTATATCTTCCAAATTGAGATGACAAGACTTCTTCCGCCACTCCCACTCTTAAGGAGGGCTGAACCACTCTTATGTGTAATTATACAAGAGCACAATCTAAAAAAAAAAAATAAAAAAAAATAAAATAAAAAAAAATAAAATAAAATAAAAATATATATATATTTGTCAAATGTAGGATAGGGGGTTTCATTAAAGAACCAACCTACTATGATCATAAGATTGGAAGCGAAGTGGCATTCCCATCATGGCCACCACACCAGGGATATGGTCCAACAGGTTCACTATATAAAGAAACCTTGGAACAGGGGGTCTCATCACGAGCCGGCCTGCCCACGATTCGCGCCTCTCTGGTGAATAGCATCATGGTTATCTGGTTACCAAGCCAGCATGATGGCCTGCATTTTGACAAGAATTGCTCTTCAAAAACACACAAAGAACCATGGTTCCAGGGTGAAATAAACAACTCTGCCAAGGTTATGAACACCTGTCGGCAGCAGAGCTCTGTTAGTGGTATCAGAGTCGTAATATATACACCAATTTGGATGATATTAAAATACTTCCTTCTATCCTTGTAATAATGATATCTTATATTTTGATGAATACGTCACATGAATATCTATCACTACCAATCATGGCAGAGGTATTGACTATGACTACCTTAGACTTTATATGAGTGCTACACGTCCTATCCTCCTGTTTTGCATCACATCACGAAGGCTTATGCAGAACGCGATCTACCTGTTGCCTCGATCTCGGTATTTCTTTGTCTAATCTGAAACATGGGAAAACTTTACATGCTGTTCCTTTATGACTTGGTGACGGGATGGCGGCTCCTCCTCCATTTGACGGCTGGGACAGCCTATCATATTGCGAGGGGGGAGGTGACCTCATTACTCCACCGGCCACGTGGTAACACACCATTCGGAAATGATATGGTACGAAGGTACGATACGGGCTAACGGCATGATAATACTATTTTTGCAATAAGTTGTTATTTACAATCGATTTTTCATGCATGCTCTGTGTTTTTTCTAGCTGCGATTACGTTCTTTGCGACAGGTAATTGCTGTTCCATTTAGGAGCCGAAACAGAACCATGGGAGGCAAAGCTATCAGAAGCGAACCTAGTGAGCTGGTAGTCTTCGAAGCTGCTCGGGAGATCCTAGAAAGGGCGGGGTGGTTAACTTATTTTAGCCGCCTGCGTGAATCAAATGAAACTGTGGCCATGGAATTTCTGCAGAACTTGCAGGAACAACACTCCGTAGTGGGTGGAAAGCAGATAACGGTCACAGAGGAAATAATCGCGGAGGTAACAGAATTACCAGCCTCAGGACCAATATGGACGACAAAGAAAGAGAGGCTGCAGAAGATCATAGAGATTTTCCAAGACGAAGGACAGAATCTAACAGTAAAAGGAAAAGGAGTGCTGTCGGCAACGTTGGGGGAACCTTGGAGCGAATTGGCAAAAGTAGTGCAGAGCTACATCACCTGCGAGGGCCGAAAAGATGTGGTAAGACCGCGACACCTTAAGCTCTTGGCTGTGTTAAAAGGAAAATGTTCAGTACATCTCCCTTCATTGTTAAATTCATTATTGCATGATGCCTCTCGGAGCCTGAAAAAGGCACACCATGAAGACGCAGTAGTTAGCCACCATGGGTTGATCCGCCTGATAGTGAGCTACAGTCTCACCCAGCAGCAGAGTAGCTGGGGGGAGCTTATTACAGCAATTGGAGGGGGAGTAGCATCACCATCCCCAAAAGCTAAGCACCCTGCTAGTACCTCTGAAGCACCCAAGGAGCCCAGAGCATCACCATCGCCAAAACCTAAGCGTCCCTCGGATACACCCGAACAACCCAAGAAAAACACGGAGTTATCAAAACGAAAACGCTCCTCTAGGGCATCTGGACATGTAGAAAAACATAAGGAACGGGCTGCAGAAGAGCGTGCTGCCTCGAAACGTAGGCATCCCTTTGGCACGACAGAACAGTCTAAAAAACGTAAAAAGGTGGTGGTGGAAGAACAGGTGGCCAGTACACCTGAGCGACCTGAGAGACCTAGGAAGTCAGCTCAGCTGGCAAGAATAAAAGGCAGGCTGGAGAAAATCCAGCCAAGCATTGACCAGCCGATCGAGATAACAGATGAGCCACCTATGCCAAAACGGGAACCTTCGAGGGAAAATGTGGAACAAACTGAGGACAATGCAGAAGCCGAGGAAGGAAAGAAACCTTCTGACTCTGAGGCCGAAGCCGACTACCCGAAGGCAGCCATTGAGCAGCCAATTCAGGAGGAGGAGATGGAACAATTGGGAGGCAGCCCTCCACAGGTCGCCATGGAGGAAGAAGAGCTGGCCACTATCTTGGCCAGCCTGGGAGATTATACTTCACCTTCCAGTCCAGCAAGCCCTCCTGAGGGACCCTCTGAGGAAGAGGCACATGAAGAATTGCATGAAGAGATAGCGGGAGGAGAAAACCTCCCTGTTGTTGATGGAGAGAATGTAAATACCGACCGGGAACAATCCGTTCCCAAGGCACCAGAAGAAAACCCACCTGCTGATGATGTGGGGAATGAGAATGCTTATCGGGAACAATCCGTTCCCAGAATGCCAGAAGAAACCCTCGATGAAAGAGGGACAGAGCTGAGGGCCACTCATACGCCCACTGCCGAGGCAAGGGAAATTAAGAAATTGAGAAAGAAACAGCAGAGACTGCTGAATATTATAGCCCAGCTTCGGCAGAAAATTAGAAGTTTGAAAGCCAGTCTGAGAATAAGAAGGACTGTAAGGAGAAAAAGAAGAACAAATGCAGCAGGGTCCTGTCAGAAGAGAAGGCAAGGGGCTTATAGGCGTTTCGTAGGTCAATACTCTGCTGATAGACCTACGGCTGGTCCGACCAGCACTGAGGAACCAAATGCCGTTCCATCTGATATGGAACAGCAGAGTGCCATTCCGGAACAAACTGCTGTACCAAATAGCCCATTGGGACCAACTGCTGTTCCAATCAAAACCGAGCCGCAAGACGATATTCCATTTACAGAGGGGCCACCGTACCCCTTTATCCAGGTGAAGAAAGAAAAGGAAAACAAAGAGGTCCAAACTGAGGCATCACCGTTAGGAATAATTCGGGACACGAATTCTAGGCAGCGAAACGTAAAGGTACAGGTAAGACTCCCTGCCTCTGAGAATTCTTGGAAAAGGGATCCAAAAACCAAGGCCTTGCACCACAAAATGAAGCAAGCCCGACAGGAGGCTGACCAGCTGAGGGAATAAATGATCCCTCGAGAAAAATACGAGGAGTTGCAGCAGGAAGCTGAGCAGTTGAAAGAACAAACGATCCCTCGGGCAAAATATGAAGAATTGCAGCAGCAACTGCGCAACATGAGTCAATCAGAGAGTCAGGCCTTTGAAGGATGGCAGAAGGAACAGGAAAAGGCTGCCAAGGTAACACATCGATTAGATGCTGTTATTAAACAATTTGACACAGTATGTTCGCTGTATGATGATGTTTTGACTTGCAGGGCCCCTGCAAAGAATTATGCTTTATTTCTTCTTGAAAGATACTTAAGACTGAAAATAAAAGCTGTCAGGGCAGGTGCCCCTATTCAGATTAATACTGTTAATGATTTTATTGATTGTTGCAAACATTATGGGGTTAAGGTTCAACGGTTTCTATGTGAATTCTATTTGCACAATATGGTGCTTGAACAGGAAACTGACTTAAACCCGGGGCACTTCGTGGGAGATATACAGCTCCAAGCCTTTGTCTCGTTTGGGGTCAATCAGTTAAAGTGGCTCAGGGCTTACAATGCCTTTAAGAGGCAGGAGCACAGCCTAGATCTATGGGTCAGGGCCGAGCCTAGAGACCCAGTTCACCTATGGCAATCACACAAAAGCCTCATGAGAACCCAGGGCGTCATGGAACTGTTAGGACCCATGCATGAGGACTTGATCTGAAATAGCGTGGAATTCTTTCTGGCTATTAAAGATTCTGCCCTGGATGCTGCCAAATTCCGTTATCGGGTTTCCACCCCAAGCATCCAGCTCAGGGAGCCATTCAACTATGAGAATTTTGAGCTGGCTGCTGAACGGTTGAGCCTTTATGGCCAGCGCCTTTTGCAAGCTGGGCCGTCCTGGTTAGGATACCGGTTCCGTAGCCCAATTAATTGGCACCCTGCACCTGGATACCAGGCCTTGTATGACATGCCTGCAGATCAATTGAATTACTTCTTTGATAATCTCGTTGTTCACCATGGTTGCAGACCTCCTCACGAGATACCCTCTCCCGCTTATTCTCTTACTGCTCTCCATGTTAATTATAACGTTTTCATGAGGCCATGAAACAGGGTAAGCCGGGGGGTGTGTAGAGCATTGGAAAGGTATGTTTTGATGCATAATTTAGTGATGTTTCAAGCAATGTTTGTAATCCTTTCTTTGTTATAAAGTAAGAAGAATGTAATAAGAATGAGCACGAATGACCAATTATTAATAATTGTCTTCTCTATGCAGAAAATGACAAAAGGAGGAAGACGCAGTGCAAAACTGGAGTTCTATGAGAAGATAACGGTTGTCCCTTCGGAACTAACTAAAGTCCAGACCAGGGCGAGCAAATCTCGGCAAATCAATCTGGGACGAGATAAGGAGCTGTTAGTTCAGAAGACTAGGCAAAGAAAAGAGAGGAGTTAACAGCTTAACAGATCCCTCAGGATCTTTGATCCTGAGGGATCGTTACTTTCAATTATTTTGTTGTCTGGTTAACTCCGCCATCACTAGTATAAAAAGGGTAGCATTGAAGACTTAAGGAGGCTGGTTTTTATCTTGTATCTTTATTCTCTGTTTACAGACTTCACAGTCAGTTGGAACTCAGACTATCGAGTCTCTTTGAGACTTAGTTTTGCTGTACTATCGTTGATGTGTTAATATAATATCTTTGGTATTATTTTCCCTCTGCGTCTGAAGTAAATTCCGGCGGTGTGCCATTGGAAGCTAAGGGCCCGGCTCCAACGGACACTGGCTGATTGTATCATTACAGTTTGGCTTTGTGTGGTTTGTTTATCATCCTTAATAATTTGACATATTTTACATGCTGTTCCATATTCATTCATCAATAGTTTCCTATTGTAAATCTTAATAACAAGCTCGTATCATATTTCCAGAATTGGTCATATAACGATTATTCTGAGTTGTTCACTTCTGTTACAGAATTTATAAGTGGAATGCTTTAGCTACATATAGTTGGAGTGACGATCATAAGAAAGTGGAATTAATGTTGTAAGTGGACTACTGGTGATCATGTCAGATTATTTGTACATATGATTGACGTTTCCTGTTTATTTGATTTAGTTAACTACTTTTATATATGATTGACGTTTCCTGTTTATGATGGTTTCCTGTTCCATTTGGTTAAGCTGTTTACTTGTATAAAAGATTGCTCTGTCTTTGTGTATAAGTTGATGTAAAGGATTGAGAGTGTTGGACTCGCGAGACTTAGTTTCTTTTACTGCCGTTCCATTTCTGCATTGCAGTTCCATTTTACTTTCCTGCTGTTCCTTTTTACTCACATTCATTGGTGTGGTGTGAGAGGAGGATCAAGGCTGTCGTGAGACATAGCAAATGCTACTATGCTCCCAGAACCATGATCCATACTCTAAGTTCTTTTCTTTCAAACAATTTCTAGAGGGATGGGTTATTACTTCCGCACCCTCGACTGGTAAAGTTGCTGCGTGTAATTCCTTTTTGCAAAAGTAATCTAATCATAGTTTAGCATCCGTTTACTCTTGTATTTCTTAGGCCTATACTACGAAGCATTACTCTGACAAATAGCCTCAAATTGAGATACCCTTTGCAATAACAAAACGCTCCCGGATTGACTTGTAAAGTGAGATAACTAGAGGTGAAAAAGGCCCTTGTTACAGCTCTACACCAAGCACCGCTCTTAGCTACACCGGACTTCACAAAAACATTTATTGTGGAATGTGATGCCTCAGGAAATGGAATTGGTGTTGTTTTAATGCAAGAAGAAAAACACATTGCTTTCGAAAATCGTCCAATCAAAGGAAAGTATTTACACAAAGCTATTTATGAGAAGGAAATGTTGGCAATAATACATGCACTTAAGAAATGGTGACCCTACCTAATGGGAAGACACTTCAAGGTAAAAACGGATCATGATAGTCTTAAATACTTTTTAGAACAAAGATTATCTTTAGAAGAGCAGCAAAAATGGGTCACAAAGATGTTGGGTTATGACTTTGAAATCAACTACAAAAAAGGGAAGCAAAATGTTGTGGTAGATGCACTTTCAGGAAAGGATGAGGATGTGGAAGCATTTCTTTGCGCCATTTCTATTATCTAACCAAATTGGATAAACAAAGCAAGGGATGAATGAAAGAATGATGAAGAAGTGTGGGCACTCATTCAAAAGTTACAACAAGATCCCAGTACATCTAATACATTTAGCTAGAAAAATGATTCGTTATGGTACAAAGATCGGTTATACCTATGTAAGAATTCTCAACTCAAACAAAATATTCTTAGGGAATTGCACAACTCTCCCTTAGGAGGGCATTCTGGATCTGTAGAAACTTACCACAGGGTTAAGAAGGAATTTTTTTGGGATGGCATTAAATCGGATATTCAAAAGTTTGTGGCAGAATGTTTGGTTTGCCAACAAAATAAAGTTGAAACAATTAAGACCCCAGGTCTATTACAACCTTTATCCATTCCAAGCCAACGTTGGGAGGAGGTTTCAATGGATTTTATCACAGGTTTACCCAAGTCCAAAGGAAAGAGTGTTATCATGGTGGTAGTTGATAGACTTACCAAGTATGCACACTTTTGTGCATTATCTCATCCATTTAAAGCGAGTACAATTTATACTGCATTTATGGAAACAATTCAAAATCTACATGGGAACCCAAAGATTATTGTAATTGACAGAGATCCCATTTTCACTAGAAATTTTTGGACAAGATTATTTTCTTGTCTTGGTACTTAGTTAGCTCATAGCTCATCTTATCATCCTCAATCTGATGGACAAACTAAGATAGTAAACAAATGTTTGGAAGGATATATTTGTTGCTTTGTATATGATAAACAGACACAATGGGTCAAATGGTTCCCTCTGGCTGAATGGTGGTATAACACTTCCTCCCATATTGCAACAAAAATGACCCCATTTATGGCACTTTATGGATATCATCCACCATCCATCACATCATATTTAAGAGAAAATTCTAAGGTTCGAGGAGTGGAAGATCACATTGAGCATTAACAACAAGTTTTCCAACTCTTAAAAGATAACCTCACCTTGGCACAGAATAGAATGAAACAACAGGTAGATCAACATCGCAGCGAAGGAAGTTTTGATGTAGGTGATTGGGTATTCCTATGGCTACAACCATATAAACAAATGTCCCTCAAGCAAGCTAAGAAGGGTAATAAATTATCACCAAAGTATTATGGTCTGTACAAGGTGTTGCAAAAGATAGGTACTATGGCATACAAATTGGAGCTTCCTGTAGCTTCTCGAGTGCACCCAATTTTCCATGTGTCATGCTTAAAGAAGGTTAGAGGTGACAAGCTCCCAGTTCAAACAATATTGCTAGAACTTGATGAGGAAGGAAAAATCATATTGGAACCTGAAGCAGTCAAAGAAACAAGAACTCGATAGCTATGAAATCGATCAATTTCAAAGTATCTCATCAAATGGAAGAACTTACCCGTTGAAGATTCCACATGGGAGGGTGAGAATTTTATACAGAAGTATCCAGAACTACTCAAGCATTGAGGACAACACTTTTTTAAAGGAGAGGGGCATGTTAGGTCCCTATAATACTAGTGATTCCCCCATTACTATTGTCATTGTATCCCTTATTGTTATTGTTGTGCCCCTATTGTCCCCATATTGTTATTATTGTGCCCCATAGAAGCTCACTATTGTTATTTTTGTGCCCTTATATTATTATTATTAGGTCGGCTTTGGTTATATTGTGACCCCTTAGATTCCTATATATAGAAAGGAGGTATTGTCATTTGTATCATCCGAGAATTGTTCATTTGTGTAGAGTAAAGGAGGTTGCCCCCTCGAAGAGGCTGGTTTCTAAGTCGTTGAACTATATTTTCTATCTTTTTGTGAGCTGGTTTCATAAAAAATACGCCCGCTCGCTTAACTTGGACTATTGTTTGAACTTCCCAAGTATTGAGGGATTGCCACCATGCTTATAAAAGGCCATTTTTGTGTTGGAAGAAGGTAGAGAAGATCAACAAAATAGTTCAAAAGTAATGTACAACAGACCTTGACCTTGGTAGCAGGCCAGGACCTCGCCTTGAGTATTAGGGAGGCTCCAAGAAGTTGTACAAGGTCCGATTATCCAAATTGGGTGTTTGGATAGGCGTTTTTGCACGATTTTTCGCTAGGAGTTCAGTGGTTTTGTCTGTTTCTAAAGCTGGGCTCTCCATTCTTTGTCCATCTTCCAGCTTGGAGGTATAAGGATTGTAATGAATGTTGCTTGTACTTTTATCTCTTTTTATGCCACTTAATGAATGAAGGCCTCCCCACTATTGAGCAGGGCCTGGAGATGTAGTCCAAATTGGATGAAATCCATAATCAAAGTGTCATGGTTTTTGTGTTCTTCTGATTATTTCCACATTGTTTATGTGCTTTTAAGTTCCATGGTTAATTAACTATGTTATATGTAATTCCGATGCATATGTAAGTAAAAGATCTTGGATCAAAGGGGGTGTGGTTGAAAGAGACCGCGAGATAGGAAATTCCCCTCAAAATTGTTGTTGCACCACGAAGGTGTGATAAGGGCCCCTACTAAGTTAGGAATGTTGGCATTATATACAAAGAGTACAACATAGACCCTCCCTATCACTAAATGAGATATTAGCACTATGCATGGAGGTCTGGGAACTAAAGGGGGCCAAGAACTTGAGTTCAAATGACACCTTTTAGGAATGCTAAGTGTTCGGATAACGTATACATGATGTCATTATGGACCACAGGACCATAGGGAAAATTAAAAATGTTGATCCATAGTGGGTTGTAGGGGTAACGAGACCCATGGAATAAATAGAAGGCACATAAAAAATATCCTACCCGTTACTTAACACCAATATTGTCATGACACCGTAGAGGTTAGAGCTGGATGCGTTGAAGCAGTAGGGCCACAAAATGATGGAAGGCGCAAGGCAAGAAATGTTCCTGTCACATGACATGAACATTGAGATTGCGTCGTGGGGGTTTGGGATAAAGTATGTCTAAGAGGTAAAGTGTGGTGGTGCATTGACATTGTGGGTTGATGACGTGGTGGGACCGCGTTGGCCATGGGAGATGTGACAAGTCCATGTAAGCATGTGGTTTCCACATGGTTGACCCTTGCTAATGTGGCAGGGCTATTGGGCCTGAACTTCAAATGGGAATAAATCTCAATCCAAAAGTTGGATTGAGGAAAATTTTATATTGTCATAAATCTCTCGATGAGCTAAACACGATGTTGTAGGCCAAACTTAATTCTACTAACTTCGGTGATGGAGAAATTTTGTAACCCCATTTCCATGAAAAGCTGATGGAGGTTGGGTTAATTGAAAGTAACACCTTCCATTTAGTCAAGATTAGTCTTAGGGGGTGGGAGGGAGTGTTAAAAGGCATCCATGTCGATTTCCTTATTGAATTCAATTACATTACACACTAGTTATTATGTCTCAAAGGGTTCCCTCTCTAGTTTCTAGTTTTTTACTTTCACTCTACTTTAACATCCTTGAGTTTCTTTAGTTCATTATTTATTCTCTCTCTTTTGTTCTCTCTGTTATCTGCATTCTCTTTTTTTCCCCATCTTCCCACTCCTCTCTAAGTGATTTTCTTAACCCCCACACTCTTTGTCACCAAAATTCAATTCCTTCCTTTGATCACATGGTCAATTTGAATTCTCCAGAATGAGTGGGTGGCCCATACCATGGAGAAATTTGGTGATTTAGTTTCCAAATTAGAGAAATAGTTAATTAATTATGTTGGACACGGAAATCTCCCAAGTGTCCATCTCACAACTTTATCCTCAAGTAATCTTCCCTCTCAAGCTTAGAATCTGTGTTGGTTGTCCCCCCTTCTTCAACTTTAGAAATATATATTATATTAAAATGAATATTTGCATCAATTTAAGTCCATCAAAGCATTCATGCTAGTTATCCAACATTATTAGTTTTTAATAACATATTAGAAAATGTGTGGTTTAAAAAAGGATGTTACAAACTCCTCCCCCCTTGAAGGAACACCATCCCCAATGTTCACACCAATTCTTGTTATTATTTGATTGCAACATCACCATCTTAGGTTCTCTCTTTTACTATAATAGTATGTAGACTACTTCCTTTCAGCCACTCCAACATCCTTGTTCTTGCATATAAACGTTGCCTTTCTTGTCCTTTATTCTTCCTATTGCTTCAGTGACGGTCTTTTTCTTCACAACCTAGTTACTTCTAGACTCATAGCATCCCATCTAATTGCCCACATCAAACATCAATAAACATAGACATTTATACATAGGCATTAACTTATTCATAAGAATTTTCTAACTTCCACAAGGTAAACATGTATTCCAATATAATTGTAAAATCTTAATACAATACTTATCTATATGGTTGTCTCTTTCTTCACAAGGTTTCCATAGGTAACAAGTTTAGCTCATGGTCTGTATCGAACACACACCCATTCATACTCATAATCTCATGACTATGTGACATAAGCTTTTCATATCTATTTTAGGTTCATGCAATCCCCTTATCTATCACACAGTCCTTCATGCGATCTAGCTGACTGAGGCTTACTTGCATAGGAATATTAAAGAGATTGTTACAATCTTATAGCTAAGGTATCCCTTCGGCTTGCTCTAATATGGTTTACTTGTCAGTTATGATGTTGCTAAAGTGGCCACATTCCTGAGTTTTTTGCTTCACAACTTTTATCTACCCTTCCTAGCTAATTCACCATTTCACCTATATCACATGTATACAGATCCTCTGAGATAAAATTATAAAGTTCCAAATCAAAAAGCTTTATTTTTCCAAACTTAATTCTTACATAAGCCAATTCTCATAATTATGAGACTCTTCAAATAATCTTTGACTCCTTGCTGGTGATATTACCCAATTTTCTCACAGGATTACATTCTAGGCCATTCTCCAAAGCCATTATATTTGCAATCTACATTTTTTTTTAATTTCAAGGTAATTAGTTAATTGATAACTTCAAAGCATTGCTCTAGGATAGACCTAGGATCAAATCACAACGAATACCACTATTCACCTCAATAATAAGATATTCATATATTCTTGCCTTTTAGGCTTATAGGAATTACTCATCAAGATTTTCAACTTCAAATTTTTGCCACATAGGATATATCTAGAGAATAGAAGTCGGGTGGAGGGGGAATTAAACTTGCTAGCTACCACTCAAGCTATTGTCATTTGACATCTACAATATACATTTCAACTTAAAAAAAAAACATTAATTTTCTCTTACATATAATAATTTCAATATAATTTCTAAGATAGCCACTAAAAATGTCTTCAAAGTGATCACACATCCAACCATTCAATCAATTCTACTTCCTAATACTTTCATTGAAAGGAAACCATAATTGCATTACATATTTAATCATTTGCATGACATTCAATCATTTCGAGAATCTTATATAACAACTAGATTTTTCATGCCAAAAATTCAAATTAGAGCAAGATTGAAAGTTTCATATTCTTTCTCTCCACTGAGATATTAATTTGAAAATTTATTGGAATCAATTTTCCTTCTTTAATTTCCATGGGAGTGAGGGATTCACACCACCCACTTCAAAAATCAACAATTATTTAAAAATATTATTCATCATTCTTTTCATTATGCTTAGTCACTATAAAGCTCATCCTACACAAGCACATATGCATTTTGTGCATCAAATACACATATACTAACTTTTAAGAAACCATAATCACAGCTAATGTAACAACGACACTAACATATTCCATTGAGTATTCTGTGACAAATATGCATTAGCAAACATAAGATTTCTTTAACCTATGAATGCATCACTCACTTATCTAATTGTTGTTCACACACAAAGTTTCCAAATATTATGTACTCATAACTTTATGCCTTAACAATAACCATCACGGGCATTAATACATACACATCCAACTGAAATTATTTAAGAAGAAATACAACTCTGTTTGAAGGAATTCTTACCTAATTCCTACAACCTACCCTTAGCATGGCTGGATTTTTTTCTCATGTAGTTTTGAACTAGTGACCTTTACACCATGTAGTGCCATAATAGAACACATGGTCACCATCTATTCTACGCCCCATGGGCATTGTTAATTTTTAGGTCTAGATTTCTCTTTGCTGTAGATAATTGTACTTTAAAACTTTTTCAACATTTTCATATAAAATTCACCCCATAAAATCATAACATCATTAGTAATTATGTAGAGAGAACAATAACATCAACAAAGCAACATAACAATAAAGAACAATAGAAGACAAGCATGCACAATAGAAACATGAAGATTTAGGTCAGAGACGAGGGGAAAAACCAACCAGATTATTCTTCTTAGATATTCATCAATAGTCCAGTTGAGATAAAAAGTACAATAAGAATGAGAAACATCAATTGTGTTGGGCTTCCTAGGGCCAACCCAAGTTAGTTTACAACTATGTTTGTGAATTGAATGATCTAATCTTCAATATTCAAACAAGTCAGAGAGAGCAACTCACATATCACTGTCTCAAGTAGCATCATCCATGTCACTTCAATAAGTGTCATCAATATCAAGGAACATCGCCATTGTCAAGTGTCATCAATATTGTCATGTATCATATGAGCAAGGTCATTGGGATCATAAGGGCATGGTCACTATCATCATATATCTTACTGTCACCATATTGTTGGCATTATGTTTTCTGGTATGACTGTATGTTACAGATGTTGTACTTGATGGCAACTCCAGTGGTAAGGCTCTCAGTTTGTTGAAAATTAAGAAGGACGCAGGCAATCGGTTCAGAAAGTGCGTCCCCGCAGGTATACCATGCAGAACCCGCGTCCAGGGACGCCGGCCAGCCGTTCAGGGGGTGCGTCTACCCAGTGCACACATTTCAAGGCAGAGAAAAGCACGTGGGGGTTTCTTGTGTGGTATCTAGCCGACGGTTTTGTGTTTCTGTGGTGTCGGCTCGTGGTATTGTTCCATGTTTTGGGGAGGAGCTTGCCTATATAAAGCAAAGGAGTTCATTTGGATTATACATCGTCTTTGGTTGAATATCTTATTTGGTGAGATCTAGTCCAGATCTAAGAGGGCGAATCTTCTAATGGACTGTGATCCCTATGGCGCATGATCTGATCTGTAGATCTGACTGTTTGGGTTAGTCCTGAAGTCTTCATATCATTTATATCTGAAGGGTCGCAGGTTCAGTGAAGGGAAAGTGCGCCGGGACGCGGGTACTGTAAAGGGCAAGTGCGCCGAGACGCAGTACAGTAGAGAGAGACCTGCGTGGGGACGCAGGGCGATCAAGGTTCAGGTGCGTCTCTGAAGCAGAAGGACGCGGCGCGATAATGTTTTCAGGTGCGTCTCTGTAGCGAAAGACGCGGCGCGATAGTATCTTTGGGTGCGTCCCTAAAGCAACAGAATGCAGAGCAGTCAAAGGAACAGTGCGTGGGCACGCTGCGGAGCAGAAGGATATCTGCGTGTGGACGCAGAGTAGCAGAAGGTTAACGGCATCTGGTCGCAGGCCTCTGAAAGAAAAACTGCGTCTCTGTTTTAAGATGTTCTGTTGATTGAATTTCTCTGTTGATAAGGTGTTCTGGGTTAGTTCTGATATTGCTGATCTGATATCTGTAATGGTCTATATCTATTATGTATTTGTTGATCATCTGATGCTTTATGAAAAGAAGTAGGGGGTTGTAGCTCCCTTCCAGGAGTAGACTGGAAAACGAGAAAGAGAGAGAGTTGTAGCTCTCCGCAGGTTGCAGCCTGCGTACTGGTAAAGGACTGCACCAGTACAAAATCATTGTAAAAGAAGTTTCTAAATTGAAAGAAGATAGAGACATATTGCAGCAGGTGGTTTTCACCCACATTGGGTTTCCACCTTACATCTTGTGTTCTTTGGTGTGACTATCTGTTTTTCATGCTCATTATTTTATGGTACTGATATGCAAAAATAATTCAAGGATCAAATAAGGAAGATTTATTCAAATTGCTTGATAATACTGATTCACCCCCCCCTCTCAGTATTATTTCCAACACATATATCATAATAGCAAAGGCACTATCATAAGATTACTACCATATTAGTGTTGTTTTCACAGTTATGCCAAGTACACTAGCATATATATCATTATCATGCATAAAGATCATTGTTATACATCTAGGTCATATGCTCCAAGTCACTATTGCACAGATTACAATCATGCCTCTCCCGCATAGATCGATGTCATGTTTCATTGTTATATAGGTTACTGTCTATACTAAGTTACAACCACATCAAAGAATACAACCATATGAGAGTATTCAAGTCATTGTCATCCAAATTATTGTCTTACATTAAGTTACTAGCCATAGATAGAGAGTTGTAATTTGCAAGCTATAGAGATAATATTGCAAACCTTTGGAGGTAACAATTTAGAAACAAGACAATGTGAGCCACAAAGTAAACATATGCGAGCCACAACTTATATAGATGTGAGCCCCCAGGTAATGAATGTGAGTCATGGAGAAACAAATGTAAGCCACAATAGATGATGTGGTCACCAATAAAATATAGAGACCACAAAGATTTAATGCAAGTCACTGATATGTTAATGTAAGCCACATAAATCATGTCACAGGGAAAATCAAGCACTATGTATAAAAAACGAGTGTAAGGTCCCACCTTACCAACCATCAATAATATAGAGAAGTAGAGGTCACATTAATCACTAATACTCAATTTTTTTTTTAGCATTACGAACTTAGTTATCATGTAATCATGTCCCTTCATCTATTTCAATATAAGAATATCACATAAGAAGTTAGGGATAACTTTCCCTTAAAACCAATTCCAAAACACATTTCCTCTCAAGTTTAAAATATGATAGCATGTGCTCTTTTCATACTTGTACATGAGCTCTATGTAAGACTGGAAATAAATTCCACCATAATGCCATGTGTGAACATTAAGCTAGATCAACCTATTTGATTTCCTAGATTATGCTAAATAAGATCCACCTATTGACTCTTGATATCACAACTACAAAAATATCATGCTTCTATTACAAAAATCACATATAAGTGTATGAGTATTAACCTACCTATAACAAGGTAACTGAGGGAAGAATATGCCTCTCTTCATTAGTGAATCTAATAAATATGATATGTTTATGAAATGGAATCACAAAATATATTAACCCAACAACATTTCCAAATTCATCATTTAAAAATTCTCAATCTCAATTATTAAGGAAATGCTTCAATCATGATTTATATAATGAATGTTGCAACAAGAGCAACTACTGTTACTAATCTAGAAGGATAAAAAGTTCCAAGTACAACAATGGAATTGCATAAATTAGGCACAAGTAGTTGTTTTCTACAATCATTGAAACACAATAATACACCCGTGAATGCATGCAACTCAAACGAAACGTATTATGCTTACTTGCACAAAATCCTACATAATTAGTCACTATAAAATTGTTTCCAACAACAACCCCTTTTTTGTGAAAGATTAAGATAATAAAAGTAACAACTATCCTATTCTCTATTCACACTTCAACAAATTATTAAATTAATTTTCACATTCATACCAAAAACTTGCAGACATAGGAAGCTACATCCATCAAATAATCTATTTATAAATTTCTAGTACATAAAAACTACGGTAAGCAAGACTTTTACTCTAACAATTTATATACACAAAATCTACAACCATTGAGGCCTTTTGACAAACACTTTGCAAACATGCAATCTACAACCATTGAGGCCTTTTGACAAACACTTTGCAAGCATGCAATCTACAACCATTGAGGCATTTTTTCAAACACTTGGCAACAATGAATTTGAGATTCTTCTTCAACCTATTTAGCTCATAAATTCAGAAATTGAAACTTCAAATTGGCATCTTAAGATAGGGACTAAACAATCTTAGTTTTTCATCAAAAACTCGACAACAAACACACATAATTGAAAGCAACAATCTGCAAAATCGCTCTAGTTTATTATTTGGGTTTTGAAAAGTATTTATTTAGAATGAAATCGTGGGATAAATGGCCATTAGGCATGGATATCCCCTGATGTTGATCCGAGTCACAAGAAAATATTTGAGAGATTCAATTATTTAAAACAACAACTACTTTGGATCTCATTTACCACTTGTGTTAAACACATAGCATGAAAACTTTCATCTACAATTCTACAACAAGAAAGATAACCCAAAATTATGCTACTCTGAGTTGTTCATTGAATTTAAGAATTTCTATGTTCAATATATGAATTCTTGATACAAATAATTAATCAAACATTTTACAAGTTGAAAAGCTACTTCCATTGACATAAGTTGGCAAACTTATTGCAGCCACTGCTACAATTTGGAAAACACATGGCAACCCTGAATGCTACAACCATTAATACTTTCTGTCCATTAATTTGTAAGAGAACAACAATACAAACTTACATACAATAAATTGCATCCATTGAGTATTTTCTTCAAACATTTAGTGTGCAACCCTTTTTTTTGAGATTTAAGTTTCAACCAACAACCCAATTCAAAGGAAGCAAGAACCATGTATTAAATTGCTAAAAGGGACAATGAAATGCTATCAAACATAGAATATTAGTTTTAGATAATAGACATGACCTACTATGGACAAAATTTCATTATAAGCAGAATTTGAAATCGTTGGCAACACATTCTTCTTTTCATTCCCTGCATGTAAATTCTCATACATAGCTGCCAAGAAACTGTTAGCTCATAAATACATAGTTGCCAAGAAACTGTTAGCTCATAAATAAATTTCTAAATATTTCATAAATATTCATAATTTTGTAATAATTTAAAGTAGCAATAATAAATTTAAAATCTCCACACTTTAAAACTAATAAGAAACCAAAATTTCAAGAGCATTTATAGATATATCTGACAATGTGTATATATATAACTTGAAAAAGATGAGAGTATGCTCTAGCTCCAATTCCCTTACCAAATCATTGTGAACCATCCGGTTTTCCACCCAACCATATCCAGGGAGAACTTCTCCCCCCTAGAACTCCGCGAGCTGTAAGAGCTCACGAGTAGTACCAAAATATAGCAGTAGAGAGATATACAAGGCAAGCTGAAGAAGATAAGTTTTACTTCCTCTCAATACCACTCATGTTCAACTCCATTGGGTAGAGATACTTAATAATTTATATTAGCATTTAGCTACTCTCCAAATCTCTCCCTCTCACAATCTTCTTCAAATCTCTCAACTCTTGGCATCACCATGCACCTCCCCCAAGTGAGAATACATGAGACACATATATAGGAGGAGCAACAAATTCTTGTCATAAAGGAGGAGTAATATGCATGCCTTGTATTCCATTTAGAGGAGTGTAACTCATGCCATTAAGGAGAGGTATGCATGCCTTAGTTAAGGAGAGTGTAACATATGCATTAAAGAGAGCATAAGAGGAATATTTTATGACATGTCTTTAATGAGTGTAAGAGGAATATGCCATTCTTTGATGAGTGCATAAAAGAGAGTGTAATGTATTATTAAAAGAGAGAGAGATTTACATAGAGCCATGAGAGTCATCAAGGAGAGAGGTGTGAAGTGATTGAGGAGATGAAGGTGACTTGTAATTCCCTTTTAATAATAATATCATAGTCTCATAAAAGATAATAATAATAATATTAATATTAATAATATTGAGTATTAAGTCGAGATTGAATTATTAGGAATGAGTAATGATAAGTTAACTGATTTTCCTTCAACTATACTTGATTACCCATTGATTGAAGGTGACTTACTATTTTTGGAAAGTCATAATTGAGATGCTAGACATGACTTTCTATTTTTAGAATGTCACTCCAGAATTGTCAGAAATGAGACTGTATTAAGTTAACTCTTTCATGCGTTGCCCATGAGTGGTATTTTTCTTCTGGAGAATAGGGATTCCACATCCCTATTTCATACATATCCGTGCCTTAGTAGAATGAGGACTCTTCTCCCTAATCTACTCTAAGGATCCAAGATTCCACACCTTGATCTTTTAAATATTTATGACTCTGCATCCCAATCCCTTTTATTATAGATGCAAAACTCCATGTCTTTATCTTTCATGGATATAGGACTCCACTCCTCAATCCCTTTATTATAAATCCAAGACTCCACGTCTTTATCTTTCATGGATTTAGGACTCCGCGCCCTAATTTCCATGGATTATCATCTACTCTACTTTGAAACTCCACGCTTCATCTTAAGGTACAGATTGTGAGATCATACCCATTTGATGGTTCGTTGGTAAGGCCTTGTTCCAAGACCCACACACATCACATCCTCATAGAGCAAAGGAATCAAATAAATTTCATAATTAACTTATTCACATTTTACAAAGATTGTGCATGACTTCCACAATCATTTTTCTATGGAGAAATGACTTCCGCAACCATTTATAATTTGAACGTCATTATTTTCAAATAACCACATACCATTTCACATCCTCCTCAATATAAGATTAAGCATATATAATCATAAAAATCATGTATCATGACTTCCACAGTCATTTATAATTTGATCATCCTTGTTTGAAAATAACCATGTCTCCTAGAACATCTTTCTCAATACAAGATTTAGCATATATAATCATACAAATCATGTATCATGACTTCCAAAATCATTTATAATTTGAGCATCCCGATTTACAAATAACCAGGTCCCCTGCCACATCCTGCTTAGTACAAGATTATGCATATATAATCATACAAATCATATATCATCCATTAATAATAATTAACCATATGTTCCACATAACCATGATCATTCATGGATCTATGTGTCTCAATCTTGGATCACCATCCATGTCATACACATATGTCCAAACTAGGATACCAAAAGAGAAAACATCGATAATATGCTCTTAACCAAAATCAATTCTTATACACACAACCATAGATATTATCATAAGCACATAGCAACCAGGTGACCCAAACTAGGTCTATAGCATATAAGCATGTACATAAGTATGTCATGCATAATATTATATCATTACATCAAAATCACCCTCTCTAAGTGTCACAAAACTAACCTTGCCAAGGTGGGACACTACATACTCCCCCTCTTGGGCTAAACTTGGCCCGAAGTTTTTCCTACAGTCATAAGATACTTAGTTCTTTTCGATTCTCCTATCAATAAGGTGTTAACCTTATGTATATTTATTTGATTTATTTTTCTTCATGCCAATCCATAGTTTAATGTTTGCTAAATTGGAAGCAACTCCATGAAAACCAAAACATACCATTCTTAATTAGGTAGAGAATATATCCATGCCATATTAGGCATGTTTTGATATAAAATTCCAAAGATTTCTATATCAAAACCAACCATACAATTTATAATACCATATCAAAATACTATTTTATGTAATTGATATGACATCTACTTAAGTTATCTATAATAATTTGATATTCTACATGTTTTTCTTTCTCATAGTTTGCATGAATCCTACATGTGTCATCTTCTTGGTTCTATAGTATGTTGAGCTTTCCAAGCTATAAATATCTCACACATTGGTTGTATAAACAACAATTATGGTCCATCCCATCTCACAATCAAATTTGCATACAAGAAGCATAAAATCATCCACATACAATTGCCAATGAAACTACACAACAAAACCTGATGTCATATATAAAACCCACTCTTACATCCCACTTGATTTATGTCTTCTCAATCCAAGTTTCCCCTTCTCATTCCATAAGACATCCTTGCAATCAAAATCTTTAGGATCTACCTATAGTTTTTACTAAATGTTTACTCTTTAGGAAAAATCACAATTTGAGGTTCAAGACACCATTTTTTTTAACTAACAAGCTAAGGTTCTATACAATCCTCATTGACCCACTTATGTATTATAGACCATTCCTTTGTTCCCATAATATTCATTATTATTGAGAATAAACTATGAATGACTCTGTTAGAAGATTTTCATTTCGAAAGAAAATTAATGATATTTTTTGAAGGAGGTTTCTAATAAAGAACAACTCATAATTATGTAACTACGGTATCTATATCACTGTATCTACCTTGATAACTATAAGTGAATTTGTTTTCCAGCTTTTAAATTGCTCATGATTTCTATTCAGTAATTAATCAATTCATTTGGTTTTAGGTCTTATTCCTTACTATTAATACATACACAAAAACAAGCTATGAAAACCATACATTTCTCAAAATATGAAGAATCTTGTTGAATTTAAATAAGATTTAGACTATCACAAGGGAATTTCTAGCCTAAAGCTAAGCCTTTTTTTTAAGGAGAATTACCACCCTCTCAAAATATTACAACCTTTGTAAGACTAATAAATACTCATACACCTATACATCCAAGCACAAATTACTATTTCCAACAATATCTTCCATTCCACATTCAATAGAATCATCTTAGGCTTCTAAATCATGCAAGAATTCCAATTCATCAAAATTCGATCTTACTCTCCTTCAAAAAAATATCACAAGCACATATTCTTGTAAAACAAGAACTCAAATAAGATTTTCGTTAATCACATACCTTTTCAAATAAAACAAAGTTCTCACCCAAAAAAATTGTTTATCTTTTAGACATGTTATTCTCTTAACAATTTACAAGTTAATCAAATTCCAGTATGAATTTTGACTCAATTGCCTAACTAACAATAGTTTAGAGCAGTTCATGAGTTCAATCCTCATAATTTCTCTAATTAATTTAGTTAAATAGAATTCCACCAATATGCAATTGATAAATCATTAAGGAGACTATTATGGCATTTCCTAGACCTAATTTGTCTTAAGCCAATAGAAAAGATATTTCATCAACTTATCACAATAATATTTTTCTACATTTCAAGAATTTGAAAATCAATTTAATTCTACTTAAATCCAACATATACAAAAGAATTACAATACTAGAGGATAGATACCTAGTTCACACTTGACTCCATATATCAAAATTAGTTATTCCAAACATTCTAAACCACCTAATGGTGTTCACTATACCAATCTTAGTATCTTCATTTGTAATAAAATGAAAATAATGGATTTAAATCTCAAGCAAATTCATGTTACGAACCTCTATCCATTTAACTTTAATTACACATAATCAATCCTCCTTAATCATGTCTATGAGATTTCATCAAAATAATTTGTTCATTCTAACCAGAAGAATTACTTAGCTCATAGATATATGTTAGTATGGATTCCACACCCATACCTTACCTGATAGATATATGCTAGTATGGATTCCACACCCATACATTAGCTCATAGATATATGCTAGTATGGATTCCACACCCATACATAACTTGAGGAAAACATAACCTTCAAGTGTTCCTTAAAATGGCTTCCACAACCATTCATGCACAAGTCATTTAAGCCTCTTGTTTATTAGGAAGGCCATACCACAACCTGGTATCTGAGTAATTTCAAGTTATATAATGTCAACCCAAACTACACAAAATCATGTCAAAGAAATCATAGGAATTTCATTCTTACTCATTAAGAATGTATTCCCAAATCATATTTTAACACATCAAACTAATGCACATACGTTACTCGTGAATATACATTCATAGTTAAAAGTGACATCATTCAAGGTAGCTTATATTAAGTTTTCATTAGTGTAGATAAGAAAAGAGTCAAAATTAACATGATGAACTCAATCATCACATTAATTGAATCTCAATCTTACACTTGTTACACATTCCCAAAGCATACACACCAAGGTCATCATACTATAGTCCAGATTAAGCCAATATTTTTCTTGGTAGATACGATTTCAGCTAGTAAAGATGGCTACTATTGATAATGATGCATTAAAAATATATGAAGCCATGCATGCAATCCACCTACCTCACTCATTGATTGACAATCAAGCCATTCACATGCTTGAGTTTTACCCCAACTTTCTCAAGCACATCCTTTCTGAGCATGTGTTTAAGTCTTTTAACATAATTCTAATAATTTTTCTTAACAAAAATATAAGGGAATATAAAAAAGAATTATTTTTCTTTCATGAGTTTCTAAATGACATAATAATAATAATAATATCCCTTATGCAACCAAAATGCTTCCAAGTCAACATACACAATAATTCAACATGCATGCAAAATCAACATTCATACATAATCAACCTACAAGCAAACATGTTGGCCCATTAGGCCCTAGTGTTGTAACTTGGCTCCGATACCATATGTAAGGCCCCACCTTACCAACCATCAATAATATAGAGAGGTAGAGGTCACATTAGTCACTAATACTCATATATATACATATATATATTAGCATTACGAACTTAGTTATCATGTAATCATGTCCCTTCATATATTTCAATATAAGAACATCACATAAGATGTCAGGGATAGCTTTCCCTTACAACCAATTCCAAAACACATTTCCTTTCAAGTTTAAAATATGATAGCATGTGCTCTTTTCATACTTGTACATGAGCTCCACGTAAGACTGGAAATAAATTCCACCATAATGCCACGTGTGAACATTAAGCTAGATCATCCTATTTGATTTCCTAGATTATGCTAAATAAGATCCACCTATTGACTCTTGATATCACAACTACAAAAATATCATGTTTCTATTACAAAAATCACATATAAATGTATCAGTATTAACCTACCTATAGCAAGGTAATTGAAAGAAGAATATGCCTCTCTTCATCAATGAATATAATCAATATGATATGTTTATGAAAGAATCACAAAATATATTAACCCAACAACATTTCCAAATACATCATTTAAAAATTCTCAATCTCAATTATCAAGGCAATGCTTCAATCATGATTTGTATAATGAATGTTGCAGCAAGAGAAACTATTGTTACCAATCTAGAAGCATAAAAGTGCTTAGTGCAACAATGGAATTGCATAAATTAGGCACAAGTAGTTGTTTTCTACAATCACTAAAACACAAGAATGCACATAGCTCAAATGAAACGTATTATGCTCACTTGCACAAAATCCTACATAATTAGTCACTGTAAAATTGTTTCCAACAACAAACCCCTTTTTTTATTATGAAAGTTTTAGATAATAAAAGTAACAACTATCCTATTCTCTATTCACACTTCAGCATATTATTAAATTAATTTTCACATTCATACCAAAAACTTGTAGGAAGCTACATCGATCAAATAATCTATTCATAAATTTCTAGTACATAAAAACTATGGTAAGCAAAACTTTTACACTAACAATTTATATGCACAAAAAATACAACTATTGAGGCCTTTTGACAAACACTTTGCAAACATGCAATCTACAACCATTGAGGATTTTTAACAAACATTTTGAAAGCATGCAATCTACAACCATTGAGGCATTTTGTCAAACACTTGGCAACAATGAATTTGAGATTCTTCTTCAACCTATTTAGCTCATAAAATTCAGAAATTGAAACTTCAAATGTTGGCATCTTAAAATAGGGACTAAACAATCTTAGTTTTTCATCAAAAACTCGACAACAAATGCACATAATTGACAACAACTATTTACAAAATCACTCCAATATATGATATGGGTTCTGAAAAGTATATTTTTGGAATGAAATTGGGGGTTACAGGGCCTTTAGGCACATATACCCCTTGATGGTTAGCTGAATCACAATAAAATATCTGAGAGATTCAATTATTTAAAACAACAAAACTTTGGATCTCATTTACCACTTTTGTCAAACACATAGCATGAAAACTTTCATCTACAACTCTACATGAAGAAAGATAACCTAAAATTATGCTACTATGAGTTGTTCATTGAATTTAAGAATTTCTATGTTCACTATATGAATTCTTGATACAAGTAATTAATCAAATATTTTACAAGCTACAAAGCTAGTTCCCTTTACATAAGTTGACAAACTTATTGCAGCCACAAATACGATTTGGAAAACACATGGCAACCCTGAATGCTACATCCATTAATACCTTTTTCCCTTTAATTTACAACAGGACAACAATTAAAACTTACATACAATAAACTACATCCATTGAGGAGTTTCTTCAAACATTTAGTGTGCGACCCCTTTTTTTGAGATCTAAGTTCCAACCAACAACCAATTAATTCAAAGGAAGCAAGAACCATGTATTAAATTGCTAAAAGGGACAATGAGATGCTATCAAACATAGAATACTAGTTTTAGATAATAGACATGACCTGCTATAGACAAAATTTCGTTATAAGCAGAATTTGAAATCATTGGCAACACATTCTTCTTTTCATTCCCTGCATGTAAATTCTCATACATAGCTACCAAGAAACTGTTAACTCAGAAATACATAGCTGCCAAGAAACTGTTAGTTTAGAAATAACTTTCTAAATATTTCATAAATATTCATAATTTTGTAATAATCTAAAGTAGCAATAATAAATTTAAAATCTCCACACATTAAAACTAATAAGAAACCAAAATTTCAAGAGCATTTATAGATATATCTGACATTGTGTATATATATAACTTGAAAAATATGAGAGTGATCTCCAACTCTAATCTCGTTACCAACTCATTGTGAACCATCTGGTTTTCCACCCAACCATTTCCAGGGATAACTTCTCCCCCTAGAACCCCCCGAGATGTAAGAGCTCACAAGCAGTACCAAAATATAGCAGTAGAGAGATATACAAGGGAAGCTGAGGAAGATAATTTTTAATTCCTCTCAATAAAACTCATGTTCAACTCCATTGGGTAGATATACTTAGTAATTTATATTAGCATTTGGATACTCTCAAAATCTCTCCCTCTCACAATCTTCTTCAAATCTCTCAACTCTTGGTATCACCATGCACCTCCCCAAAGTGAAAATACATGAGACACATGTATAGGAGGAGCAACAAATTATTTTCATAAAGGAAGAGTAATATGCCTTGTATTCCATTTAGAGGAGTGTAACTCATGCCATTAAGGAGAGGTATGCATGCCTTAGTTAAGGAGAGTGTAACATATGCATTAAAGAGAGCGTAAGAGGAATCTTTTATGACATGTCTTTAATGAGTGTAAGAGGAATATGCCATTCTTTGATGAGTGCATAAAAGAGAGTGTAATGTATTATTAAAATATAGAGAGAGATTTACATAGAGCCATGAGAGTCATCAAGGAGAGAGGTGTGAAGTGATTGAGGAGATGAAGGTGACTTGTAATTCCCTTTTAATAATAATATCATAGTCTCATAAAAGATAATAATAATAATATTAATATTAATAATATTGAGGATTAAGTCGAGATTGAACTATTAGGATTGAGTAATGATAATTTAAGTGATTTTCCTTCAACTATACTTGATTACCTATTGATTGAAGGTGACTTACTATTTTTGGAAAGTCACTTAAGATGCTAGACATGATTGTCTATTTTTAGAAAGTCACTCCAGAATTGTCAGAAATGAGATTGTATTAAGGAAATTCATCCATGAGTTGCCCATGAGTGGTATTTTTCTTTCGGAGAATAGGTATTCGACATCCCTATTTCATACATATCTGTGCCTTAGTAGATTGAGGACTCCACGCCCTGATCTACTTCAAGGATCCAAGATTCCACACCTTGATCTTTTAAATATTTAGGACTACGCATCCTAATCCCCTTTATTATAGATCCAATACTCCATGTCTTTATCTTTCATGGATTTAGGACTCCACGCTTTAATCCTTTTATTATAGATCCAAGACTCCACGTCTTTATCTTTCATGGATTTAGGACTTCACGCCCTAATTTCCATGGCTTATCATCTACTCTACTTTGAAATTCTACACTTCACTTAAGGTACGTATTGTGAGCTCATACCCATCTGATGGTTCGTTGGTAAGGTATTTTTTCAAGGCCTGCACACATCACAATCTTATAAATCGAAGGAATCAAATGAATTTCATAATTAACTTATTCACATTTTACCAAAGATTGTGCATGAATTCCACAGGCATTTTATTATTTATTTATATTTTATTATTTTTATTTATATTTATTTATTTATTTATTTTTTGCTGGAGAAATGACTTCCACAACCATTTATAATTTGAACATCATTATTTGAAAATAACCATGTCCCCTATCACATCCTCCTCAATACAAGATTAAGCATATATAATCATAAAAATCATGTATCATGACTTCCACAGTGTTGAAGCCTCAGAATTCTACTGCTCCAACACGGGGGATAATCACTTGGTCCGGACCTTAGAAAGCAACTCCTTTTTCGTTTGGTATGTTGGCTCCGATTGGAGACGATGGGACCAGTTTCCCAATGTGGGTTTGAAAATGATGATGGGTGGTTTTCAAGTGATTGCAATAAGAATAATGATAACTAAATGATCTATTCTAGTATGCAAATCTCTGATTAGCTTAATCTAATATAAGCCCAAGATATTCGGTGTGATATGCGATCTGAAAAAGATATCTGTTTGGTAGGTGGTAATAAAGATCATTCATGCGTTAAACAGGGATGATAACATGTAAAGATAATTTCTTTGACTAAATAGTTAGTCAAAGAAATGTGGAAATTATATCGCATATATTTAATGATTATATATGAAAATAAACGCTTTCGGATAAGTATTATAAATAGTGCAAGTAACACATAAAATAAAGAACATACTCCATATATAATTCATGAAATGAAATGTTATCACTAATTTAGTAAAACATAATTAATCATACAAGACAAAAGTACCATATGTGTGAGGTTCTTCTCATTTGACTAGTGACATAAATCAACTCGTTTCTTCAATCAAATTATTCTCCAAGCATATAGAAGTGCATCAACAATGGACAATAGTTTGATATTCAAAAGTAATGACCATGTTCCATAATTTCATCAAGGCATCTACAAACTTACAAAAGTGCATTCTTTGCAAATGTTTTTTGATAAAATCATGGATCCTTCTCTAAATGCATGAGAAGGGTATAAATACTATCTAAATAAAGTTTAAAAATAGATTATACAAAATATTTGAGGAGGTTTCAAACAACCTTCCTCTTAACTAGTAACTAACTATAAAAATAAAATCAATTCGTTGACTCGAGGTTATGAAAATGTCTTGCTGTCTGCCAAATTTTCCTTGAGGTCGCATATTTTGGACATTGGTTTTACTTGAGGAGGTGCTCCGAATTGCGTTCTGACCTGTCCTGCAAAGATGGCATCTGTAAGAGGTGACAACATTTTTTGCGTTGAATTGAGTGAACAATTCAGTGTCGTAATTTCGCTGTTGTGTTTGGAAATTATATCGCATATATTTAATGATTATATACGAAAATAAACACTTTCGGCTAAGTATTGTACAATAGTGCAATTAACACATAAAAGAAAGAACATTCTCCATATATAATTCATGAAATTAAATGTTATCACTAATTTAGTAAAACAGAACTGATCATACAAGATAAAAGTACCATATGTGTGAGGTTCTGCTCATTTGACTAGTGACATAGATCAACTCCCTTTTTCAATCAAATTATTCTCCAGCATACATAAGTGCATCAACAATAGACATTCAAAAGTAACGACCATGTTCCATAATTTCATCAAGGCATCTACAAACTTACAAAAATGCATTCTTTGCAAATGTTTTTCGATAAAATCATGGACCCTTCTCTAAATGCATGAGAAGGGTATAAATACTATCTAACTAAAGTTTAAAAATAGATTATATAAAATATCCGAGGAGGTTTCAAACAACCTTCCTCTTAACTAGTAACTATAAAAATAAAATCGATTTGATGACCCGAGGTTATGAAAATGTCTCGTTGTTTGCCAACTTTTCCTTGAGGTTGCATATGTTAGACATTGGTCTAACGTGAGGAGGTGCTCCAAATTGCGTTCTGACCTGTCCTACAAAGATGTCATATGTAAGAGGTGGCATCATTCTTTGCGTTAAATTGAGTGAACAATTCAGTGTCATAATTTGGCTGTGAGGTTTGACAAGAAATTGCCAATATCCCTCCCAGTTGGTCTTTGATAATTTCATGATTGCCTCTCTTTGGATTTTCATCTTTGCCTTCCAGTTTTTAACCAAGTCTTTCATATTTGGCAGTGACTTTGGATCACCTTCTTTTATCAAGTTGGTGGTGTGCAATGTATGATTGATTGCCTTTATTATATTCTTTGCCATTCAATATAGTCAGAGATATTAGTATTTAAGTCATTAAACTCAGTTCTCTGATCAATTGCCGTATTTGTTAATTGATCATTGGAATTCAAATAAGGGGTGATATTAGACATCTACTGGAAGAACAGATCTTGATGTTTCAACGGAATAGAGTTTAGCTCCAATGCCTCTTTGATGAACTCATCAATAGTGGGGACATATTTATATTTCACCATAGTCTCTTGCAACTCTTGGATTTGCATATTCTTTGCTGAGATATTTGCTTCGTGGCTTATCCTATGTACTTCCATACTTTGCTGCAATTGGACTATTTTTTCTGTGGCTTACTTGTTCACATTTGTTTTCTCGATTTCCAGTTGTTGTTTAAGTTGTGCTATCCTTTCTTCTGTTTCTCTTAACAAAACAGATACTTTAGTGGCCTTATCAATGGTGCAAGTAGCATATGCCCGTGAAAATTGTGACAGCCTAGTTAAATTTTTAGTTGGATTTGAGGGAATATCTTTCCATACTATATCCATTGGTTCATTCCTTGGTGGGATTTCAGGTGTTTCCATTCTCCTTCTCTTCATGTGTCTTCTTACTACAACCTTATGCAATGGGCTGTAGAATACATCTAAAGCAGGTATTTATGTAATCCTTAGGATAATCTTAGATGTCAGAAATGTAGGTATGATTTCCACATTTTGTGAATTTGTCCCTTGTTCGTTCATTGGCTCAGACTCTGAAACTTTCTGAGTTTGCTGTGGAGTATGATATCCTGTAGTTTATTGGACATCTGTTGCTTTGGAAATACCTTTGAGTTTTTTTATTAAACTGGTCCCATTCCTACTCCATATTGCTGCTTTCGCCTTTGGGACCGGTATCCTGAGTTAGGTCAGTTTTGACCTATTTCTCAGCTGACCTTTTACTAGATTCTGCTATAGCCTCTATTTCCTATGTCTTCCCTGTGTTCTGGGATGCATTCACTTAAGATTCTATTCGAGAATTTGGTTCCTCATTTTTAATGGTCACATTGTGTGTAGGTTTGTTATCAGTTCTTAACAAACCCAAAGGGATTGTTTCAAGCCTCTGATTTCTAAATTCCTAAAACCTTTCGAAGTTGTCAGGATTCAAATTTACCTTTGACCAATTGAATGCTTGTTCAAATGACTCAGCTGATTGTAATAAATCTTAAAATTCATGAACTTCATGGATAAAGGGTTTGAATCTTACTGACATAGTAAAACTGCGTGCTACTTTCTCTGGGTTAAATTGCCTCTTTGGCAAAGTATCCAACCTGAGTCTCTCTAAGTTCGGTAATTCTTTGTTTGCATGGTTGAAGTTTTCCAATGAAAAATCACCACACTGGATGGGAAAGGGTGGCCATAGTGATTTTTTGCTATCTTTCAAAGTCTTGGTTAAGCCTTTTCCAATAATTTGGTGAGCTATTTCTTTGGCTAACATCTTGTCGGGGGTTGTAAACTCTGATATATGTGAACCATTGCTCAGCAAAGTGCTTGCCTACTACAAGAAGGTCTGTAGCGGCTTCCTTAGAAAATCTCGGGGCCTTTTTATCAAAAATCATTTGATGTAATGGTAGCATAACACCATTGCATATCTTGTAAAAATGGGGTATAAAATGGGATTCCCACATTTGTTTGTGACTGAGATGGATGGGGTATGGGTCTTGCAAGGTCCATTTCCAACCCATAATTGGAAACTTAGTACAGAAACAGATAGAGTCCATGATATAAGCACTCATAAAAAATGGAGGAAAGTTTTCTGTGGAGGTTGATATCTTTTGACGATATTCAGAAATAGCCATAGCTAAGTTGTCAGATAGGATAGTAGCCCAATTCATTATATGAGAATTGATACATTCATTGATTAAGGGGACCCATTTTATAGAGAACTTGGTATTATTAGGCATTCCATACAATCTACATAACATGGAGGCTGCATAGTTATGGGGATTTTCTAAAGAAGTTATGGAGTACATACCCATCTTGTCATATTTGAATTTATTTTCTAGGTCTCTCCACCCCTGAATCATCTTAAAGGATTCTTCACTCTCTTTCGTTAACTTGGATAGGAATGATCTATCATATATATCCTGAGGGTTGGGAAGATGATACATTTGTTTCAAATCTTCGGTTTTAAATGATCCCATAAGATCCATTTTTGAATTCTTGAATTGTTTGTCTTCAATATTGACATTCTCCACCACCCATCTAACCATATCCATTTATGATAGTCTCTTGGTTCTTGCTCCTATTCTGTGAAGAAAAGAGCAAGCAGCGTCTTTGAATTGAGCTGTCAAGGGTAGTATTGAATCTGCTGTTGCCTTGGTAACAATAACTTCAGGCCACTCATTTTCAAGTCTATTGTAGATAACTTCCCACGCCATTGATCCTCCGTCAACACTGCAAACCGTATCAGAAAATATGGGCGACATCTCTATAACCTCAGATTCTGAAACACTCTGTTGTTTCTGTTTTTGCATTACTTTCTATAAGGACTTCTCTTTTGAAGCTTTCTTGAAATGAAAGAGAGATATATCAGAGTAAACAATAGAAGATAATTAATGCTGAAGAGCTCTTTGAAATGACTTGAATCACCAGAAGATTTGAACACAATCTCTGTATTAACTATCCATGACTTGAAAATATTAACTTCTCTCCTCAAGATGCTAAACAATAATTGCTCTATCAACCCACTTGATATTTCATTAAAAACTCAATAACTTCCCACACTTTATGTCTAATTTGTTGCATCTTTACTTTCAAATGTTGCAACATGGCGTTATTCATAGATAATGTGAAATGCGATTGCGAAACATCGCAATATCACATTTCACAATTTTTAAGGGATAACCCAGTGGCATGCATTGTTAAATTAAGATATGTGAAATTCGATCGCATATTATTAGAGTGTCGTGATCATAAAATCACAGTGAGACTTTATCCCATATCGCATTTCGGGATTTTCTTTAGGATGTTAATAATTGTCACATGGAAAACTGCAAGATGCGATTTGTGATGATAAAAGTTTTAACTCTAGGTTTTATTCTAAAGGTTTAAGGAAAATATTAGAGTTAGCGCTTATTTTCAAAAGCTAAAAATGTAAAAGGGTCCCCATTTATATGTCAAATACTAACTATTAATCCCTATAAATGGGGGTGTTGTTACATAGTAAAACACACAATCATTTATAATTTGAGCATCCTTGTTTGCAAATAACCATGTCTCCTAGCACATATTTCTCAATACAATATTAAGCATATATAATTATACAAATCATGTATCATGACTTCCATAGTCATTTATAATTTGAGCATCCTAGTTTACAAATAACTAGGTCCCCTACCACATCTTGCTTGGTAAAAGATTATGCATATATTCATACAAATCATATATCATTCATTAATCATAATTAACCATATGTTCCACATAACCATGACCATTCATGGATCTATGTGTCTCAATCTTGGATCACCATCCATGTCATACACATATGTCTAAAATAGGATACCAAAAGAGAAAACATCGATAATATGCTCTTAACCAAAATCAATTCTTATAAACACAACCATAGATATTATCATAAGCACATAAAAACCAGGTGACCAAACTAAGTCTATAGCATATAAGCATGTACATAAGTATGTCATGCATAATATTATATCATTACATCAAAATCACCTTGTCTAGGTGTGACAAAACAAACCTTTCTAAGGTGGGACACTACAATGAGCAATAGAGAATTATGATAAAAAATGTGAGCCATGACAACAAATGTGAGCCTTATTGTAGTGTGGGCCTCAGAGCGAGATAATATAGTGCGGACCTTAGAGCGAGCCACTGTAGTGTGGACCTCCATAGAGAAAGCGAGCCTTCATAGATCCGAGTCATTGTAATCAAGGATGCGAGCTTCCACAAAATATCAATGCATTCCATATTGATATGATCCACAGTTAGATACAATTCGAGCCATACTAAAGTATGAATACAAGCCATGCTGCATAGATTGTCAACGAACTGTTCATGAAAATAATGCGAACCATAGAGTTAATATGAACCACTGCAATAGATCAAATAATATTTCAATGGAAGGAGCTTGATCTCTCTCCCACAATGAGCCACAACCATTAGCATTTTATAGTTTATAGTGTATATGAAGGGACACATCCCTTAGGGAAGTTCGACTTGAGGCTGACTTGTAATTTTGGTGGGAAACATACAATTCGAATTAATATATTTTCCGAATAATTTCTTTCCCAAATTGTTATCAAATTATTAATAATAATATTTCTCTTTTATCCAATAGAATTTTCCTTTTTACCAATATAAATCCTCTTTGAGGCAAGATAAGATTTCCTTTGGGTCTTTACGTTCTCCTTAGGGAAACATGGGTTTCTCATTGGAAATTCGTCCCATAGTTGCCCAAATTTCAACACTCCCTCTCAGCTAGGAAGGATTTTCCATCTTAATCATAAGTCTCATCTCGAATGTACATGTTTGTTGCATCATGTCTTATCTCATATCATCTCGTCTCATCTTGTCTCATAGAAGAAGAAGAATCTAAAACCGATGGTAGGGGAGATCGAATAGATCCTCCAAACCCTACTAGTTTCCAGGTCAAGTTCCATGACCTTCATCCCAACTAAACAATTATGTCTCAATCTAAAGAAGAAGAATCATCATATGGGAGCTTTGGCTTCCACCCTATATCCATAGACAATAGGGGAGATTAATCTTCCACCCTATATCTGATCAATAATAGGTAGGATACCACCTACCATGAGAGTAAGGATTACAACTATCCTATTGTTCATTGATCTTCCCACCCAAGTGGTAGAACACCTGCATCCTCCAGCTTAGGGGCAGATACGACTTACCATATCTGGTAAGGATTAGTCCAAACCCAAGTCCTCCTCACCCATTGGCTAGATGGGTGGCAATCTTGAAAAGCCCAGTTTGTGGGTAGGATGTATATTGGGGTATACCATGTCAAGTCCCAGAATTGATGGTAGGGGAGGATACCCAACTTGTCATAAATGAAAAGGAACACACACACCCTACAGTAACAATAGGTATGATACCCAACTTGCCATAAATGACAAGGATCACACATCCTATTGTCTAGAGTTCCCTCAACCCTAGGTGTTCTCTAGCTTAATTCATCTCCCTGGGAGCTCAAATAGGGTGGAAGAGCATAAATCAATGTCCTTGATTAGCCATGAACCTTCCTTGATAGGGTCACATCCACTAGTCCAAGATTCTCTCTAAAGACCAAGAACTTCCCTTTCGACAAAGGCTTGGTAATACTGATAACTATTTGCTCATCAGGAGATGAGTTCGAGCCTTATTGCTCCTCTCCGCACCATATCCTAGATATAGTAATATCTATACTCAATATTCTTGGACCAGTCAATGAACACGAGATGATCTGAATGTCAGATCCCACTCTTAATATCACAATGTATCATATTCATGCCTAGAGCATGCTCAAGTAGCGCTCTAGAGAGCTTTCTCAATCACATTTCCTCGCAGCTAGCCATGATAGCAACAATTTTATCTACATTAGCCATACTCAAATCAATAAAATTATGTTTTTGGCTTATCCAGGAATTCATGGCAAATCCCATGCTACAAAAAAACCCATACGTGCTTTTCCTGTTAACAAAATTTTCAGTCTCAGTCACTTGTCAGTGTATCCCTCAAGGTTTCGACAGTGTGTCTCATTTAATCATTAATAGTTTCATGTAGATGACTCAACACGTGTCTAGTATTAACCCAAAATATATATCTAGGCTTTATTTGGTTTGTAGAACATGATACAAAGAAAGGATCCATCAAATCTATATCTAAAGAGGAGTCTCTCTCAACTACTTCAGTGATGTTCATTATGCCAAGTCTCTGACAACATGAAGTCCTCAACATCTCTCTATTATACTTTCAATCCCAAGATGTTGATCATCTGGGATCAGAGGTCAACTCCCTCTATCACTGAATACTAAGATGATTGAATCCTATCAAAAGTAAATGGTCAACATATAAAACTAGATATTAAAGACATACCTTCAACCTTGAAGAGAGGTAGGTGTCAATATAAGATGTTCACCAATCCAAGCATGCCAGGTCTAGGGGACTTGCTTTAGTCCATATGATACTTTCTTTAATTTGTAGTCATGAGTTTCATGTTATGTGGCTCAAAGCCTTAAGGTAGCTTTGAGTATGAATATTCATTAATGAAGCCAACTTATCATACATTTGATACTAATGCATTTGGTAACAGGAGCTACGATATTCTTCCTCTAAGAGAATATTCCTTATCACTGTTGAACTTAATATCGAGGAAGCATCTGCCACTACTTCTTCTTATCATCTAAAATTTTCCTTTCATGAAGGACATATAGCTTTCCCCCTCTCATCAGACTGTTGCATTCAACCTGACAATCTACTCCCTCTAAATTGGAAGCTTCTTCAATCATAGACGTCAAACTTGGAGACGGGGATCCTTCCTTCAAGGTCTAAGTTCTTATCCATCTTTCAAGTGACATTCTAATCATGGGATGGCTCTGCATCCTTCTCAATCTCGATATTGAGGACTAGGTCCTTACATCCATCTGCTATGCCTGATGACTTCAGGACAAGAGAAATATCAAATTAAATAAACATAATGAAGGTGTACCTAATGATGAGGTAGGAATATCTTCCTTCTCTATTTATGCGAGTGGCTCCTTCATTTTCTGCACCAACTCCCTCTTCCTACATTAATATTCTTGTACTATTCTGCATCCTGATGGTCCACAAGAAGGATCTTCTTTCCTTGATCACATCCTCATCCAAGAAGTTAGTGAAAGAAGCTTTCAAATATTAATGTAGGAAGAATGAATAATAGCCTAAAAGATAAAGCATAAAATAAAATAGGTCTTGAAAGTACTTATCTTTCATGAGGATTGTAGGAAGCCATATGCTCCTTCTTATTTCTACCTCCATGAGTCACCTTATCCATCAAGCATATGTCAATGTCATATTTAGAAGAAATGCAACCTCTTGAGCACTGCCTATATCTTGATCTCTTTCATCAACAACCAAGCCCAACTTATCAATGTACTAGATCTCTATCACATAATTTCTTATTGGGTAGGATACAAGTTCTGTTAGAGATAATGGAGAATATCCTAGAATAGTGTGAGTTGGTTCACGTGACCTCAGGATAGGAATTAGTTTCTATTTCTTAGGTTATTGTTCTAACTTCCCTAAAACCATGATTACTATATATTGTGTAATGTACATGAGCAATGCGGAGCGTTCTGCAGAGCCAGACTCTCTTGGTTGAGACTCTCTTTCATAGAGTTGACCAGTGGGTTTTATTTCTTTTGATACAACATTGCAATTTTTATCATGGTATCAGGGTGTCAGGGCTGAGGAACCTGTACGCCGTGAGGAGGGTGCGACTAAACCAAAATCATCGCAGGTTTCAGGAGAATAAACGCGACGATTACTCAATCACGTAATCGTCTATGAAATTAGGTGTATAGCTGTGATGACGTCATAGATAAGTGGTGTACATTTGCGACGACGTCTCAAATAAGTGATGTACATCTGCGATGATCGTGTAAACAACAAAAAGGCTCCAAGAGAAGGCTGCATCCTGAAGAAGGTTGCAGAAACTGACAACAGAAGGTTTTCTGGAGGCTGTGAATGAAGCCACGATGATCTGCGGGTGTGTTGTGAGATCAAACAACATTGAAGATCAGTGATCTATCTTTGTCACAGATCTGGGGTAAATCTAACATCTTCTTTTACTTGTCGAATTTTTTTTGTCTAAATCGCCAAGATGAATAATAGTATGTTTGAAGCATGCTTGAATGAGCATAACAAGCTCAATGGTAAATGGGGATGAGCCGAAGCCAGCGGATGGATCAACATCGATCCTAGATTGGGAGAAGCAAGAAGGTAGAGCAAAGACGCTGTTGAAGATGTCAGTGAAAGACTGCATCATACCACACATCAGAGAGTGTAAGACAACTAACGAGATCTGGGGAATTCTAAAGGATCTGTATGAGATTAGGAATACGAATCATCTTCTGTTTTTGAAGAGCAAGATCTTATCCCTGAAGATGGAGGAGAACGAAATAGTTGCTGCCTTCATAGCAAGGATCAAAGATCTGAAGAACAAATTGGTAGACATTGGTCATACAGTTGACGATATAGATCTTGTAACAATTACCATGAATGGTGTGACCGATGACTACCAAATGTTCATCACTGGGATAAATGTGAGAGAGAAAATCCCGAAGTTTGAAGAGCTGACAAGAATACTGATGCAAGAAGAAGAAAGAAGATCGACTCTGAAGCCCCAGAGTGCTGATCTTGCATTGATGGCGAAGAAGAACTTCTTCAAAGGGAAAGGAAATCCGCAACAACAAAATGGAGGACATTCATAGAAAAGACCGAATCAGACCCAAGGTATGCATCCAAATAGAAACAGCTCTGAAATTAAATGTTTTTATTGCAGAAAACTTGGTCAAATTGCCAGGGAGTGCAACAAGAAGAAATATCATGAAGAATAGCAGAAGTAGAAATGACATGCAGGTCATCTCACGAATGAAAATCATGTGCAAAATTTTAGATTGTTTATGGCATATTTTGATGAGAATGTTGATTCATACATCTGGTATGTAGATTTGGGAGCATCAACACATATGACAGGGAACAAGCATTGGTTCATAGATTTTAAAGAAATCAACGAAGGAGCACAAATTTACCTAGGTGATGATAGAAGTCATCAGTTGAAAGGGTGTGGGAAAATTTCTATCATTCTACCTAATGGTAATGTAAAACAAATTCATAATGTCATGTATGTGCTCAGTGTAACAAAGAACTTGATTTCTGTGTCCATGATCACAGATCAAGATCTTAAAGTTGAATTTTTTAAATCTAACTGTTATATTAAAGATCTGCTAGATGGCATGAAGACAATTTCTATAGGAATTCGAACAGGAGGTCTGTACAAGTTGGATGTAAGACTTGCACCAGTTCGAGCCTTGACAGCTGCGAGTTTGACTACAGAAGAGCTATGGCATCAGAGATTTGGTCATATCAACTACAATGATTTGCTGTTACTATAGAAGAAGGAAATGGTAAGAGACCTTCCTATGCTAAAGCAAGTACATAATGATTGTGATGCGTGTACATTAGGAAAAATGCACAGAGAAGAATTCCACGTTCGAGTAGAAAAGGAACAGAGGGATATACTTGAATTAGTGCATACAGACCTGTGTGGACCCATGCAAACAAAATCATTAGGAGGTGCACTATGTTTTTTACGTTTATTGATGACTGCACAAAGTTTCTTGGGTGTATTTATTGAGTAAGAAGAGTCACACATTTGAATACTTTAAGCAGTTCTGGAATATGATTGAAAGGCAAACAAGGAAGCAGATAAAAATTCTCCACTCCGATCAAGGGGGAGAATATAGGAAGGATGAGCTTATCAAGTATTGTAAAGATCATGGAATATTACAACAGTTCATAGTACCCCATACTCCACAGCAAAATGGAGTAACTAAAAGAAAGAACAGAACACTGGTGGAATTTGCTAGGAGCATGTTGAAAGGTAAGAATCTTTCGAATGGTTTTTGGGCGGAAGCATTGAATACTGTAGTTTATTTGAAAAATAGGAGTCTTACAAAGAGTCTTGAGTTTAAAACTCCTTATGAAGAATTATATGGATTTAAGCCTGCAATAAAACACTTAAGAGTATTTCGATCTAAATCTTTTGCCCATATTCCAAAGGAAGATAGAAGAAAATTAGATTCGAAAGCCATCAAATGTACTTTTATAGGGTATTGTTCACAACATAAAGCTTACAGATTATTTAATCCCTCTACTCACAATATTTTTGTTAGTAGAGATGTCAAATTCCATGAACAGGATCATGAAGAATCTGATGAGCACAATGAGGAATGGGATATTCAGTACTTGGTGGAAGAAGAAGCATAAAACAATCACGATCAGCAATAGACAAAAGCAGAAGATGAACAACAACAACAACAACAACAGATATAGCAGTAGCAACAACAGATACAACAGCAGCAGTAGCAGCGGGAAGAAAAAGAGAATGATGATCAGACAAGGTTTGAGGCTACCCCACCTCTCTGGAGATCGGGTAGGAAAGCTCAATTGCCTGCAAGATATAGAGAAAATTCTTATATAACTAGTATGATGAATGTAGTTGAACCTTCTAGTTATAAAGAAGAAAATGAATGCAGAGAATGGAAAACAGCCATGGAATAGGAATATGAATCAATAATCAGGAACAACACTTGGGAACTAGTTGAACTTCCTAAAGGAAAACAAACCATAGGTTGTAAATGGTTATACAAACTGAAGATCAATGCAGATGGAACCATAGAAAAAGTAAAAGCTAGATTGGTAAGCAAAGGGGTATTCACAAAAATAAGGTATAGACTATGAATAAACCTTCACCCCTGTAGCTAAACTAAACACTATCAGAATGTTAATTGCTTTAGCTACTATGAAACATTGGATGATACACCAACTAGATGTAAAGTCTGCATTTTTAAATGGAGAACTAAAAGAGGGGGTTTATTTAGAGCAACCTGAAGGGTTTGTCTAGAAAGGGAAAGAACATTTAGTCTGTAGATTGAAGAAAGCACTTTATGGACTAAAGAAAGCACCCAGGTCTTGGTGTGAAAATATTGATTCATTTTTTCTACAAGTTGGCTACAATAGAAGCAAAAATGACCCTAATCTTTACACCATGCAAGATGAACAAGGGCGTATAGTGTTAATTTCTTTGTATGTAGATGATTTGATCATTACAGGTGATGCTACATATCTGATCAAAGAAATCAAGCAACAGATGTCACAGGTATTCGAACTGAAACACCTTAGTGAATGAAGACACTGTTTGGGTCTTGAGAGCTAGAGAGATTCAGGACAAACATTTCTGTCCCAAGGAAAGTATGTCAAAGGCCTGTTAGAGAGATTTAGGATGGATCAGTGTAAGCCTGCAGCAGTACCATTACAACAAAACATCAAACTGCAGAGTGAAGATGGCTCAAAGGAGGCAGATGCGACACTTTACAGACAGCTGGTTGGGAGTCTAATCTACCTAACCACCACTAGACTAGATTTGGCGTATGTAGTTAGTGTGCTAAGCCAATATATGTCCAAGCCACTTGAAACCCATTAGAATGCAACGAAAAGTGTTTTGAGGTATCTACAAGGTACTGTAGATTATGGTATTATTTACACTAACTCTTCTGATGTTAGATTGATAGGATTTGCAGATTCAGATTGGGTTGGAAACGTAGATGATTGCAGATCCATAACAGGTTATGCATTCAGCATTGGATCCGAGGTGATCACATGGAGCAATAAGAAGCATAACACAGTCTCCTTGTCCTCAGTGGAAGCAGAGTATCAAGCCATGTGTGCAACAACGTGTGAGGAAGTTTGGTTGCGGAGACTTCTCCAGGATGTCGGGGAAGAACAGATAGATGCAACAACAATCAGACGAGACAATCATAGTTCAATCAAACTTGCTAATAATCTGGTGTTCCACAAAAACACTAAACATATTGATACACAATTCCACTTCATCAAGGAGAAAGTGCAATGCAAAGAAATCCATTTGGTATATTTTATTACATGTGATAATGTTGCAAACATTTTCACTAAGCCTCTTGGCAGGATTAAGTTTGAAATGTTTAGGGAGATGTTAGGCATATTTGTGAACCCCTTCTCCATTAAGGGGGAGTGTTAGAGATAATGGAGAATATCCTAGAATAGTGTGAGTTGGTTCATGTGACCTCAAGATAGGAATTAGTTTCTATTTCTTAGGTTATTGTTCTAACTTTCCTAAAACCATGATTACTATATATTGTGTAATGTACATGAGCAATGAAAAGTGTTCTGTAGAGCCAAACTCTCCTGGTTCAGACTCTCTTTCGTAGAGCTAACCAGTGGGTTTTATTTCTTTTAATACAATATTGCCATTTTTATCAAGTTCATCTAGGCTTTTTCTGAATCCGACACAACTACTTGAATGACTGAAAGGGTTCTTGTTGATCACATCATGAAAAGTTCTAAATCATACCAGAGCCCTCTCTATATCAAGGCCACTCCTATGGTTTCTCGCAAAACCTAGCTTTTGTTTTAAAAAATAACAACTTCTTAGGATTTCCTTCAAACCCTAACATTCTTTTAGGTCTCTACCATCTTCATCCCTTTCACTCTACTTTGATCATGAACTTTATAATAAGTGTCTTTATGGGGGTGATCTCAATGAATTTTATTAAACCCAACCATGAGACCATGTTAATTTTTAGGGCTAGATTGTCCTCTGTTGTACATAATTGTAATTTAAAAAAATTTCAACATTTTCATATAACATTCATACCATAACATCATAACATGATTAGCAATTATGTAGAGAAGACAATAACATCAACAAAGTAGTAGAACAATAAAGAAAAATAGAAGAAAAACACACACAATAGAGACACCAAGGTTTAGGTTAGAGACCAGGGCAAAACCCCACAAGGGGGAACCCAACCACATTCTTCTTCTTATATATTCATCAATTTTTGAACCGAGGTACAAAGTACAATAAGAATGAGATACATCAATCACATCGGGCTTCCTATGGCCAACCCAAGTCAGTTCACAATTGCATTTGTGAATAGAAGGATCTGATCCTAGATATTTAAACAAGTCCAAGAGGGAGGTTATCATATCACTGTCTCAAGTAGCATAATCCATGTCACTGCAATAAGTCTCATCAATATCACAAGTCTTCACTATCAATGAACATCATCAATGTCAAGTGTCATCTTTACTGTCATGTATCATAAGAGCAAGGTTACTGTCATCATAAGAGCATGGTCATGGTCATCATACCAGCATAGTCCATCATATATCATAATAGAAAAGTTGTAACAATCCCATGTTAAAAGTTCATGTAATAAAAGTTAATAAAGGAAAAATAAGGCCACGGTCAAGGGACACTTATTCCAAGCTGAATGTTGGGAAAAATATCCCAATGGGCATCACTTGTTGTGTTTATGGCTAAGGGAAATTGGCAAAGGCAATGCCAAAGGCATCAAAAAGGAAAAGTGGCATTAATTGGCATTTTATTTATGAAAATAAAGGAAATTAGGAGAAAAGTTAAGTGAAAGGTCACATGTTGCATGTGAGGAGGAAATTGAAGGAAAATAGTGGAAAAAAGAAGAAATTAGAGGCAGAAATAATAAAAATACGTAAGAGCATCAATTGGTAGACTTTTGTCAGTTCAGTCTTGGAATTAGATTTCAGAGAGGATAAGAGCACCAAGAGAAGGAAAGCATGTAAGCAAAGGAAGAGCAAGGAAAGCAAAGGAAGGACAAGGAAAGCCAAGGAAGGATAAGGAAAGCAAAGGAAAGAAAAGATCAAGCAAGGAAAAGTTGGATCAAGCAGTTTTAGCAGGAATACTTGCAGGTAATAGGTTGCATGTATGATTTCCTAGCTGGTTTTGACATGCATGGTATGTGCATGTTGGTATTTGGTTCTTTTGCTGTCATTGGCATGGATTTTTTTGGTTTTCGACAATGGATTTTAGCCTAGCCTTTCCATTTCTGGATAGCCATGGTGTGATGGGAATTTTCTCGGTTTGAGCTTTGGATTGCTGGAAGATTTTGGATTTGAGTGAGGTGGTCTCAGGAAAATTCCCAAAGACCTAGGAATCCCTTGACCGGTAATGGCAGGATACATAGTAAAGCTTGAGGGTGGAGACATGAAAATTCCTCAAGGTATTGGAGAAGAAATTCTGAGGCATCCAAGCTCAATTTGGTTTTGTGATCTTAACACCGGTTTAGGTGAGGTCACGATATGGTGAGGGTGGAGATGGTTTAACCTCTGGATTCCCTTGGTTTTTTATGGATTGGTTTATCCCATGAGATCCCACATTCATGCTTGGAATATGGCACGGGGGTGATTGGCTGAAAGAAAGGTTTGGTTCAACCAGTCTATGGTCAGGTGGTACATGGAAGTTTGGAACCTGGTTGACTTTTGCCTATGTTTAATAACAACTAAGCTTCCCTTGCTTTTGATGAGTAAATGTACTTGTTATTATGTGGCTTTAATGGTTGTTCTCTCATTGTTATTTATCTGGTTATATGCTGGTTATAAGCATGGTTATATGACAGTTCTTAGTCATGGCTCTTTCATGTTTTTATTTGTAATTGAATGAATAATGAATGCAAGACCTAATTGGTGTTATAATAGCTAATGTGAGAAGGCAGTGACCCTTCTTGTTAAACCTTAGATAAGTTTTCAATCCCTTATGTTTAGACTTGCATTCATGACCTGTAGGTTGCATATTTACCAAGTGTTTGACGGAATGTCAGTCATGATTAGACCAGGGTAGGTCAAGTCTTTGATCAAGTTTGTTATCAAAAGCATTGTCTTCATGTCTATTATGAGTTCTGAAAGTTTCATAGAGTTCTGGGTAGAGGCTAAGCCCCAACCCTAGAAAATAACCTTAAATCTCGCAGTAGCTGGCATAACACTGGCATAAAAGGCTACATTCGTACTCAGGTAGGCTCATGAGAGTGATTGGAGGCTCTCATTCACTTGGAGGGCTTGGAAAGGGAGCCACTAGGGCTCTAATTCAATGAAAAAGAGAGCTATCTTAGGGGTTGGACACCTGGATGGGTTGGGTTGCTCCTGGAGGTCCCGTAGTACCTGAGAGAATTTAGTAAGGTCTCAAGTTGTCGGCTCCATTTCCTTAAGGTCATATAGGAGGTTGAGTCTTATCATAGTATCCCCTCAGGTCATGTTTACCCGGGCAAGTCGGTGAAAGTGGGTAGATATGAGAAGAGGCGTGTTACAGGGTGGTATTAGAGCATGGTTCAACACTTAGACTGGATGGGATAGATGCACGTTGTTATGAATGCATTGTCATGCTTAAGGTTGTCTTGCATGAGTTAATTTCATGTATTTTATGTCATAATGATGCCATTGGTATGTTATGAGGCTAACATTTTCCGAGACAGAGTGGGAGATGCAGATCAACAGAGCAAGGTTGCAACACTAGACTTTGAGGTAAGAGTAGATTGTCATACATGTATTATATGTTTGGAATATAGATATCTTGGCTAATGGTTTTTATAAGCATTAGGGTTGTGTACAGGTCAATGATTCTATGGTCTTTGTGGTTACATATATTATAGAAGTTAGTTAATTAGTGTGATCATATGTACCTGTGTTGGTTAGTCATGAAGGATAACTTGTTGTTATATGCATTGTGTTCATATGCATGATGGTTATGGTCATTGTACTTAGGATCTTAATGTTATATGTATCATGCTAAATTGGATTTGCATATGCAAATGGTTAGGGTTATGACATTCAGGTATGAGACGATATGCTTGTGATATTGTGTCATAATTATATACTGACTGTGCATATGTGATTGTTATGCATGAATGACAATTGTTTATGGTTTTATGATGTGAACATGTTAGCTATTTACTATTGTGGATATCATGACCTTAATTATGTTTAGGTTGATATGTTGTGAAGTTATATTGTTCTAATATAGATTGATTGTGCAGACAAGATAGCCTCCCCTAAGATACATTGAGGTATGAGTTTGATTATGTCATCTATTTGGTGTTTGAGTGTTTGATTATGTCACCTATTTGGTATGAGTTTGCTTATGTCATCTACTTGGTGCTTGAATGCTTGATTATGTCATCTATTTGGTGTTTGAGTGTTTGGTGTCTATTATGTCATCTATCTGTTGGTTGAATGTTTGACTAGTTGCATGATATGAGTTTGTATCTATAAGATTGCATGAAGGAATGATCTTGTTTGAGATGTTTGCTAACACATATGTGTTGAGAACAACTGATATGTACTTGAGTGTAAGTAGGTGATAGTTGTAGCATTATGTATTATGAATGATGAATATGAGTTGATTGTGTATTATGACATGTTTGTTAGACTTGGTAAAGGTTGATTTCAAATTAATAAATATGATTCCTCGATGTTTGGAACATGTGGCTAACATGTGTGTTCAGTTACAAGGCAGTGTGCTTGGCACAACAAGGTAAGATAACTAGTATATTGTTATATTTATTTATACACTAATAGTTATGTGTTTATGGTAGTATGATACAAGGAATTGCATGGCAAAGAGCCTGCCATGAAATCTTGGAGAAGGCTCAATTTGAGCTTTCCTTTGGAAGTATTAGGAAGCCATGGGGATTGATTCATGGTGTTTGTTGCTAGTCTTGTGCTTTTGGTTTTTTGTGATTTTTTGTGCTTGATTTCGGTTTTGTTTATGTATAATGTATGACCATACCACTTTGTTTGTGGTGTTGTGTTGTTATTGATTTTCATGGGTTTCTTCTTGATTTCTTTTGGTTCTTGCCTTTTATGTTTTGAGGGTCTTGGGGATTGGTTGGGGAAAGAGGAAATTTGATGGAGCTCCGGGAGAGCTGTGTGGTATTCGATAGGTAATGTAAGGCCTGGATGAAGTTGGTGCATGTATAAGGGTAGCTGAAGGAAAGATAATGAAAGTTGGTTGGATTGGTGGGGTCCATTGGGGTAAATGGATAGTGGAAGGACAACCATGAGAAAGGTAATAGGAAAGGAAAGGTAAGGTAAATGTATTTTACGCGTCAGATGCCTTTGCTATGTTGGGAACTATTGTTCTCAATGTTTTGCATGCGATGCACAGATAAAGGGAGTTCTCTTAACCTAGACGTTATGATATCTGGTGATTATGTGGTGATCATGATTATGATAATGTGTATATATGTATGTATGTATGTCGTCGTCTAACAGGGTAATCAAGGATCATGATTGCTTTATGCTAATGATTATATATATGTATGTAGGTATGCCATTTTTATGACAGGGTCACTAGAGATCATGATTGTTTGATGTTGATGTTTATATGTGTGTATATATGTATGTATGTCGTTGTTTGACAGGGTTGTCAAGGATGATTCTTGTGGAGGAATGATTCTTTATGCAGATGAATGGCATGAAGAAGTTCTTGGAATTAAGTGGACACAGTATCCTGGACAAATATATGAGGTTAATATCATGTGGATATGAATTGATATTATATGTTTATACTATGACTATGTTTATGTTATAGCAGGTAATGTTGAGGGATACATTTGCGGAATGAAAGTAGTGCGGTATCTGACATGTTAGGACAAGCATGGTTAATGGAAAGACACTAGAAGTAAGGTTTCTTGGTAGAGACAATGTGGTTTATGGATGTGCAATACTACTATTGTGTATATGTTGTACATATTGTACATGTTGTACCTGTGATGTTGTATACATGGGTGTTGTGTACATATGGTGCTTTGTGCATGTTGCATATGTGGTAATATGTACATGTAGTGTTGTGTGCATGACATTACCTATGGTGTTATGTGCATGTGGTGATGTAAACATGTTGTACATGGGGTGTTTTGTGTAGGTGGTGCTATGTACATGTTGTACATGTGGTGTTGTGTATATGTCATGCATGTGGTGCTGTGTACATGTGGCGCTATGTACACATCGTGCATGTGGTGTTGTGTACACATTGTGCAAGTGGAATTGTGAACATGTGGCATTATGTATATGTCATACATATTGTGTTGTGTATATTTGGTACGGTGTTAAGGGTATTGTGTAGTTTTTGTACCACGACAGGTGTATTCGTGGTATTGTGCGGTGTGTAAGTATATGTATTGTGTTGTACAGCGGGTGTGGGTGTATGTGTTGTGTTGTACATCGAGTGTAGGTGTTGTGTTATACACCAGGTGTAGGCGTATGTGTTGTGTTGTACACCAGGTGTAGGTGTATGTGTGGCATTGTACACTGGGTGTAGGTGTATGTGTTGTGTCTCACAATGGGTATAGGTGTATGTATTGTGTTGTACACTGTGTATGTGTATATGTTGTATAGTGTGATGGGACATGAAGGTATGAGATTGTCTGGGCCCTTGTTGTTGCTATTGAGGGTTGAGGTGATTTAGTCTCAGGATACCCTTGTTGCTATTGAGGGTTGAGGCAGTTTAGTCTCAGGATACCCTTGTTTCTATTGAGGGTTGAGGTGGTTTAGTCTCGGGATACCCTTGGTTCTATTAAGGGCTGAGGTGGTTCAGTCTTTAGATACCCTTGTTGCTGATATTTAGGGAGGAGACGGTTTAGTCTCCAGATTCCCTTGTTGCTTAAAGAGAAGGCACTGGGTGCTTTCCGAGTTTGGCAACTGATTCAGTGTGTGTACACTGTACAGAAAGGACAAAGAACAAAGGAAGAATAAAAGAACCATTTGAAAGATAAGTATCAATATTTTATCTCAGTTTTTTATTATGTATGTGATCTATGATTCTAATTTAGGATGGTTGCATTCAAGCTAAATAGATGTGATACGTTTATATGTTTATACATGATGATTTGGTTAAATATCTAGTTTGACTTGTTGTGACAGGAAGTAAACAGAATTGCAAGTGTACTTTATTGACGTGCCACCAATGAGGTATGATTTGAATTAGTTTCAATTCCTTTTAGTCTAATGGAAATTATGTGTTTGGTACAAAAAACAGGGAAATGCTCAGTTGGGGTGGTTAGAAATGGTTGTGAGAATTAGTAGCAGAAACAAAATGAATTGGAACGGACAACAATATGTTGGTAAAGCAATTCAGGAGCAGGGCCATTGTGGGACACTGGTACCCAATAGTGTCCATTGATTTCCATGAGCATGCTATAATTGGTATGATGGTTTTTCCACACGGATATGCCTTGGTTTTTGGACCTTTCTATGCGAGGAAACCTTGCCAAGGGATGGATCGCCTGGGATAAGGGATGTTGGGGAACTTGGAAGGTAAGTGAATGCACAAAAGGGGTGGTCGGATTTCCCAAGGGATTGTGTAGCAGAGAAGGGAAGGTCAAGGATGTATTTGTTTTGGTCATTAGCATTGCCAGATGGAATCAGATGCACATTGGGAGTGTGCCCTGGAACAATGACCAAAACATGAGAAAGGTAAGGTAAATGTATTTTATGCGTCAGATGCCTTGGCTATGTTGGGAACTATTGTTCTCAATGTTGTGCATGCGATGCACAGATAAAGGGAGTTCTCTTAACCTATACCTTATGATATCTGGTGATTATGTGGTGATCATGATTACGATAATGTGTATATATGTATGTATGTATGTCGTTGTCTGATAGGGTAATCAAGGATCATGATTGCTTTATGCTAATGATTATATATATGTATGTAGGTATCCCATTTTTATGTTAGGGTCACCAGAGATCATGATTGTTTTATGTTGATGTTTATATGTGTGTATATATGTATGTATGTCGTTGTCTGACAGGGTCATCAAGGATGATTCTTGTGGAGGAATTATTCTTTATGCAGGTGAATGGCATGAAGAAGTTCCTGGAATTAAGTGGACATAGTATCATGGACAAATATATGAGGTTAATATCATGTGGATATGAATTGCTATTATATGTTTATACTATGACTATGTTTATGTTATAGCAGGTAATGCTGAGGGATACATTTGCAAAATGAAAGTAGTGTGGTGTATGACATGTTAGGACAAGCATGGATAATGGAAAGACACTAGAAGTAAGGTTTCTTGGCAGAGACAATGTGGTTTATGGATGTGCAATACTACTATTGTGTATATGTTGTACATATTGTACATGTTGTACCTGTGATGTTGTATACATGGGGTGTTGTTTATATATGGTGTTGTGTACATGTTGTTTATGCGGTGTTGTGTGCATGTTGGATATGGGGTGCTGTGTACATATGGTGCTTTGTGCATGATGCATATGTGGTACTATGTACATGTGGTGTTGTGTGCATGATCATACCTATGGTGTTGTGTGCATGTGGTGATGTAAACATGTCGTACATGTGGTGTTGTGTACACGTCGTGCATGTGGTGCTGTGTACATGTGGCACTATGTACGCATCGTGCATGTGGTGTTGTGTACACATTGTGCAGGTGGCATTGTGTACATGTGCCATTATGTATATGCCATACATGTGTTGTGTATATTTGGTACGGTGTTAAGGGTATTGTGTAGTTTTTGTACCACGGCAAGTGTATTCGTGGTATTGTGCGGTGTGTACGTATATGTATTGTGTTGTACACCGGGTGTGGGTGTATGTGTTGTGTTGTACATCGGGTGTAGGTGTTGTGTTATACACCGGGTGTAGGTGTATGTGTTGTGTCGTACACTGGGTGTAGGTGTATGTGTTGTGTCTCATAATGGGTATAGGTGTATGTATTGTGTTGTACACTGTGTATGTGTATATGTTGTATAGTGTGATGGGACATGAAGGTATGAGACTGTCTGGGCCCTTGTTGTTGCTATTGAGGGTTGAGGTGATTTAGTCTCAGGATACCCTTGTTGCTATTGAGGGTTGAGGCAGTTTAGTCTCGGGATACCCTTGTTGCTATTGAGGGTTGAGGTGGTTTAGTCTCGGGATACCCTTGGTTCTATTAAGGGTTGAGGCGGTTCAATCTTTAGATACCCTTGTTGTTGATATTTAGGGAGGAGACGGTTTAGTCTTCGGATTCCCTTGTTGATTAAAGAGAAGGCACTGGGTGCTTTCCGAGTTTGGCAACTAATTCAGTGTGTGTACACTGTACAGAAAGGACAAAGAACAAAGGAAGAATAAAAGAACCATTTGAAAGATAAGTATCAATATTTTATCTCAGTTTTTTATTATGTATGTGATCTATGATTCTGATTTACGATGGTTACATTCAAGATAAATAGATGTGATATGTTTATACATGATGATTTGGTCAAATATCTAGTTTGACTTGTTGTGACAGGAAGTAAACAAAATTGCAAGTGTACTTTATTGACGTGCCACCAATGAGGTATGATTTGAATTAGTTTCAATTCCTTTTAGTCTAATGGAAATTATGTGTTTGGTACAAAAAACAGGGAAATGCTCAGTTGGGGTGGTTAGAAATGGTTGCGAGAATTAGTAGCAGAAACAAAATGAATTGGAACAGACAACAATATGTTGGTAAAGCACTTCAGGAGCAGGGCCATTGTGGGACACTGGTACCCAATAGTGTCCATTGATTTCCATGAGCATGCTATAACTGGTATGATGGTTTTTCCACACAGATATGCCCTGGTTTTTGGACCTTTCTATGCGAGGAAACCTTGCCAAGGGATGGATCACCTGGGATAAGGGATGTTGGGGAACTTGGAAGGTGAGTGAATGCACGAAAGGGGGTGGTCGGATTTCCCAAGGGACTATGTAGTAGAGAAGGGAAGGTCGAGGATGGATTTGTTTTGGTCATTAGCTTTGCCAGATGGAATTAGATGCACATTGGGAGTGTGCCCTGGAACAATGAGTCGGTAACTGTTCCCTAAGAGGACAAGTGGCATGGATTGTAGTGTACATTAGATGTAGACTTTGGCTTTGGAAGTGAATTATGGACTTCTTGGGAAGAAAGTGAATCCTATTTCTACTTTTGAGGGTGGAGGTGTGAGCCTCTAGACTCCCTTGTTGTGGATGCATGCATCATATCCTTTTATTTGCTGGTTGAGAAAATGTGCATATGTATATATGTGTATTTTATTGTAAATACTCTATCGATATGGATCTATAAAGCTCCATAGGCAATATGGTTATTTGTTGGTTGAAGAAAATGTGTATAAGTATGTGTGGTTGTTATTGTAAATAACATAATGAGTTGTGTTATAAAGATCTAGTAAGTGGCATGGTTGTCATATTTACATGTTTTTCATGATGGCTTTGCTTTTGAGCGGGATGTTATTGTAAATATTGCAATGAGCTGGGTTATAAAGCTCCAGAGGCAATATATTTTTAGCTTTCAATAATTTTTCTAGTTACAGGTGTTATAGAACACTGAGGACAGTGTTCCCCTAAGGGGAAGGGGTTTGTGACAACCCCGAGTTAAAATTTCATGTAATAATAGTTAATAAAGGAAAAATAAGACCACAGTCAAGGGACACTTATTCCAAGCTGAACGTTGGGCAAAATATCCTAGTGGGCATCACTTGTTGTGTTTATGGCTAAGGGAAATTGACAAAGGGATTAAAAGGGAAGAGTGGCATTAATTGGCATTTTATTTATGAAAATAATGGAAATTAGGAGAAAAGGGAGGTGAAAGGTCATAGGTTGCATGTGAGGAGGAAAATGAAGGAAAATAGAGGAAAAAGGAAGAAATTAGAGGCAATAATAATAAAAATACATTAGAGCATCAGTTGGTAGAATTTTTTTAGTTCAGTATTGGAATTAGCTTTTAGAGAGGAGAAGAGGACCAATATGAGAAGGAAAACAAACAAGAAAGGGAAGGGCAAGGAAAGCAAAGGAAGGACAAGGAAATCCAAGGAAGGAAAAGGAAAGCAAAGGAAAGCAAGGAAAAGTTGGATCAAGCAGCTTCAAAAGGAATACTTGCAAGTAACAGGTTGCATGTATGATTTCCTAGTTGGTTTTGACATGCATGGTATGTGCATGTTGGTATTTGGTTCTTTTGATGTCATTGGCATGGATTTTGCTGGTTTTTGACAGTGGATTTTAGCCTAGCCTTTCCATTTTTGGATAGCCATGGTGTGACGGGGATTTTCTCAGTTTGAGCTTTGGATTGCTGTAACATTTTGGATCTGGGTGAGATGGTCTCAGGAAAATTCCCAAAAGCCTAGGAATCCCTTGACTGATAATGCAGGGATACACGGTAAAGCCTGAGGGTGGAGACAAGAAAATTCCTCAAGGTATTGGAGAAGAAATTTTGAGGCATCCAATCTTGGTTTGGTTTTGTGATCTTGACATCAGTTTAGGTGAGGTCACGGTATGGTGAGGGTGGAGGTGGTTTAACCTCTGGATTCCCTTGGTTGTTTATGGATAGGTTTATCCCATGAGATTCCACATTCATGCTTGGAATATGGAACAAGGGTGATTGGCTGAAAGAAAGGTTTGGTTCAGCCAATATATGGTCGGGTGGTACATGGAAGTCTGGAACCTGGTTAGATTTTGCATATGTTTAATAAGAGAAAAGTTTCCCTTACTTTTGATGAGTAAATGTACTTGTTATTATGTGGCTTTAACATATTTTCTTTCATTGTTATTTATCTGGTTATATGTTGGTTATAAGCATGGTTATATGACAGTTCTCAGTCATGGACCTTTCATGTTTTTATTTGTAACTGAATGAATAATGAATGAAAGACCTAATTAGTGTTATAACAACTACTGTGAGAAATAAATGACCCTTCTTGTTAAACCTCAGATAAGTTTTCAGTCCCTTATGTTCAGACTTGTATTCATGACCTGTAGGTTGCATATTTACCAAGTGTTTTACGGAATGTCAGTCATGTTTAGACAAGGGTAGGTCAAGTCTTTGATCAAGTTTATTATCAAAAGCATTGTATTCATGTCTATTATGAGTTCTGAAATTTCATATAATTATGGGAAATAACGAAGAACTTGTTACTCTCCGTACTCTTGATATTTCTATGGCATTTTCTTCAACCCACTTATTTCCATATTGTTAGTTGTTGGTCTATATGTTTGAATTTTAGATGGGCTAGGAACCTTTCTTGACTTACATTTGTTCATATTGTTAACATCCGGTCCATGTTACAATTTCCTTTGTATATTAAGTTGACTCTGTCACAACACTGCATTGACCTCATATTTCTTCTTTTTTTTTTGTTGGCCGGGGGGGGGGGGGGGGGTTCCAATGAGCCTCTCATTATCAACATCACAACTCTCATGTCCAACATCTAGGCTTATCAAAGTTTCCACCAAATTTAAAGGGATTTCAATAAATTCCATCTTATCTGATTCATCATCTCTGATGTGTGGAGTCTCCTTCATGTTATACTATGCCATTTTAATAATAATTCCTTCCTTCACGATTTTGTGTTTCTTTATGCTTTGAAAACAACATATCATTGATAGTTTATAATAAAAAGTAGTTAAGGTTCAATGTAGCTTGCTTCCTTGGTAATAAATGCATTGGGCTATAGTGGCCTTAAATTGGACCTTAGCTTCAGATGTTGGTCATACTAAAATCCTGTTTAGTATCCCAATTAGTAAGATCAAATTTCAAAACCACTTTAATCTAATTTTTCAATTTATCACAACGATCATTTATTTTCATTAATCACATTCATCCACTTCAAGGAATACTTCGTTGCCATCCAACGGAGTTTTCCAACATATAGACATCCACCTATATGCAATTACATCCACTGCAGTTTTCCTCTTTAATTATATCTCTATGATTTCTGAATTAACATCCTTGATAAGAGCCCTATAATTCTTAAAAAAGTCCTCTTTAGGGCACACATTTTCGAGACATTATTTTCTTTCCCTAAACAACACTTATTTGACTACACAGTTGCTCAAACAACATAATCCCTTACCCATGGTCAACCCCTAGGTAGTGTTATGCATTCAAACATAACCAATAGGTTATTTGTCTTGCTCCAAAAATTGTTGAAATATGGCAACAAGAATATTCCAATTTAATTTGTCCTTTAATTAAATTGTGAATTAAAATCGAATTTAGTCTTAACAGCTACTTGGAAATAATTAATTAATTTATTTTAAATTAATTAGTTGGAGAAATTCAAGTTAAAAGTCTTTCTGAAGTCATGCAAGAGTTATCCCTTGAATTAAGGAAATAAGATTGAGTTATGTTTTAGTTGTAATTAGTTAACTCATTTTAATGAGTTAAGTCCAGTTAAATTAGTTCCAAACTGTTTGAGGAACTAATATCAAGTTAACAGTCAGTTGATGCATTAATGCACTCAACTAGTGCTACTCCAGTTAACTGAAGATTCCCTCATCAGAAACTCATGCATTTCTATTCTGGGAAAGACCCAGTTGAGATTAATGTTCAAGGATAGTGTACTATCAATTGCATGTGTCTTCTCGTGAAGAAAACTCGTGCATGCAATCAAGGATTTGTCCTTGAGGATTGCGCAGTTTTGAAGGATTGATTTTCCTCTTGGTAATTGGAAAATCATCCACAAGGAACAACACAAGGAAATAGGAGCTTGGAGGGAAGAGAGGAAGGCTCGAGAGAAGCCAAGATTGCATGTGAGCATCTGTGAGGATTGTACTGAGAGCTGGCTAGCTGTGAGAGCTAAGGCTTTGTATAATTCCGATGTATTTGCACCATGTATGATAATACAATAGTGTGGGGTTTTTAGCTGATGCTTTCCCCAAAGTATTTTCATATGTATTGTGCCATTGATTCTTCTTCTTCTAGTTATATTGTTCAGCTTGATCTTTAAGCTTCCCCAAATTGATAGTAGAAGTAGGTTATAGTATTCTACTTTGATTTATATTGCATTATCGGGTAAACCTATCATAGATTTTCTACAAAAATATATCTATGGTATATTTCTGGCACAACCCTAATAATATGCTTTATTATTCTATATCTGACTCATCTAGGTTTAATGTTTGAACTTAGCTCTGATACCATCTGTATAAAAGCTTCCTAATTTCTCATTGATAATTTTATATCTGTATATCCCATTTAGTTTGAGTCACTGAACCTTAGTTCTAATAAAATTTGTAACATACCCAACCTCTCAAACCCTGATTAAGGATGTGTGATATCCAAATTCAACCTCCTAAGTTACCTTGAGGAAGTGGTGTTTTCAAAAAATTATCTTCCTTCAACTATCCCAAACTTATTTTTGAGACCACTATAATATTTGGTTCATTGAGAGATTTCCAATGATATAAATTTCATCCAAATATGAGTTCTGGACATGAAGTTATGGCCACTTTAAGATTGACGTCCATTGGTATGTAGCATTTGTACCGCTTCCACATGGAAAACACAATGTATCCCTTACCAACATGTCATTGATACATGGTAACCTTTCCCATGTCAGCCAAAGTACCATATCATACTCCTTATCGGGCTTGGCTATTTTGGGATAAATCATTAAATTATTTCCTTATTCTCTTGACACTGAAAGTTGTGACATAGTGGACTTTGACATCCTCCTCTAAAGCACTTCCAAGTGATGGAAACACACCTCTTCGATAACAAATAGGGTTTTGGGCCCCATTTTTATTAAGGGAATGACCCAAAATGGGAATTCCAACCTCTTGGTGACATGATGCCCAATAACTAATATACATATGTTAAATAATGATAAACAAACTTTGACAACTCACAAACATTTTGGGTTCTATTAATATTGAAGGGAAATCCCAATATGAATACCCTAATCTCCAAAAAGCTGAACACTCAAAATTTGAACTCCCAATAGCCTGAAATTATAACATTAGATACCATGTCACCAACTATTGGCACACAGGATTCTAACAGACCCGATATTTGGCGCGCAATATTTTAACAAACCCAGGATTTTCTGCACAGTTGGCCAACAAAATCCACTCAACATTCCCCGTTCCGACAACACCCAAAGAGTGGATGAAGTCTCACTTGAGATGTTAATGGGTGATTTTTGGAACTAGGTTTCCACAGTTTGAAAAGATTGTAAAGATCTCAAGGCACTGAGCTTCAACCTACAACATAATGCTTAGACACCCATCAGATAAACACTTAACTGCCATCTCGGGACTGCGCACTACGTAGGACCTCAAGACTCTTATGTTCACTGGTTAGCGTACAATTCGCAAGTGAAAATATGTCGAAGGCTTACTTGACTTACACTTCTCAGCATTTGGGACAACATTAACAACACTAGACACTATTAGTTACAAGCACACTATAAAGTATTATTTCATTACTAGACCTTCAACTAGCATGATTATTCGAGACATTCAAACATACTTAGAGCTATAACAGGACATTATACATATATTGAACCAACATGCCATAACCAAAGAAACACATACATGCATTAAACAATATATCAGGAACAACCCAACCATCCATTATATTACTTCATTATAAATAAGCAAAGGCACCAAGCACTACAACAAAGATACCATGTAATTCGGCTCACCAACCATCAATCCTTGTTCGGAGTACAAAAAGGAATGCACATATAACAGAAAACCATACACCCTTTATTATTGATGATTGCCTTTACATCATGGGTTGTAGAGAAACTACAGACATAGACACTAACGCTTGAGATTACTGACACAAAAAGGGAGATACATCCATAGCAACACTCTCATCTTTAACAACTACAATATAAGCATCCATTGTCCTATCATCTAGTTTATTAATCTCTTGATCAATCTTCTAACCTTTGATATTTCTTGAGAATCTCCTTTTATATATCCTTGGTGACTCCTCAAATATTCTCAACCTATTCTTCCACTTGTCCAGATGTCCTCTCGGGGAACTAGTTGTTACGATATTTTCTAACATTTTATCTTAGCTAGCCCATGCCATTTTAACTGTCCATTGAAAATATATCCCTCCTGTTCATTCCACTCCATCGATATTCTTTTGCCTATAAATATCTCTAACCTCCCTTGCGACAACACCCCTCTCCTCTCTCACCATCAATTGCAAAATCCTAACTACCTGATCTTATTCGCACACGTCCTTCACTCTCTGGACATTTCCATATTCTCCCTGCATTGCATCTCTTCCTCCTATTCCATCTCCCTCTACTACACACCATCTGCTCCTATTTCGTGCTCCTTTATCCTCCTACGTGTTTATCTACTTACAAACACTTCACAAAAGAATTTTCAGCCTCCAACAGGTCCTCAATAGAAAACCGTGGCTCGTCCCCAGCTACTCAGCCCTTTTCATATCACCATGGGTTTGAGAAAATCTGTTCTAAAGTTGTCTTCTTTATTCTGGTACAACAACTTTAAGTGGTGATCAGCGGGCCTGATTATCCTGGAACTCTAAAATCAACTAAGAATGGAGTACCACGCTTTGATTCTCTATAGTAACTCTCACAGACAAAATGCTTGAGTTACCACTGCTACTCTAGGGCTGAGTTATATGTCTGTCCCTGATTATTTCCCTCTTCTTGTTGCTCTACCTTCTCCTTCATCTAGCGGGTATCAGGAAGGCTTCATATTTTTAGCCTTATCTAAGGTGCCTCGAGGGTTAGCATGAGGGGAAACTCATCCTTTTTCAGATGGCCACACATGCACCCTCAAGGTAATTTCAACTCTTTCTACCCACTATAGTAGGGGTTATTCTCTGGGTATCCTTGTGCCACCCCATCATGCACAGGGAAAAAAACCCATCTCACTGTTACAAACCCTAAAGTGGGGATTTCCTCGACATCAATATGCTAAATATAAACCTATGTCCCTCCCGTAATCTAGGTTAGGTTAGACAAATAGGTGAAACTACACTGTGCCATGAGAACCATCCTTGTAAGCGGAAGGGTCCCTCCATTGTCTTGGCCACCTGGAACGACTTAATCACCTCCTTTGCACAAAGTCTCCAACTCTCTTTCATCCATCTCAAGTTCTCTTAATGCAATATTATCTTCCATATCTGCCTCACCTTACAATAGTCAGCAAGTTGGACACTTTCTCTTAGAATTTTATCAACTCTTCTCAACTCTCCAACACCTCCCTCTGGTACTATCATCACAACCCTTATCTCTTGCACCATCCTCATGCTACTTCTCTATTTCCGATCATGAACTACTCTTATCTCCTCTATTTAATTAAACTCTAAAATCTTTCCTAACAATTCTTCTCCTACTTCTCCGTCCCTTGGGTGGTGTCTTATATTTCTTCGCATCCCTTGCTCCTCCTCCTAGATGATCATGATATTGATTCTATCATTATTGTTTATAAATTCGAATCACTACACCTCTACATTGAACGTGTGTGAAATCTCTTTTAGTTCAACTTGATAAGATGGTTTACACATGTTACTTCTCACATCCAATCTAGTGTCAAATTACTTTATTCCTCTTCTTTAGTATTATCCTCTTTTGGGTCCATTATTGCGATAACCCAGGAATAAAATTAATGATTCACGAGCTTCCTTTTGCAGCCAAAATCGGATTTGGCAGTGTTTCCAACCATTTTCTTTTACTTTAGTTGTGGTTACTATAATGGGGATGGTCATTCCTATGTAGTTCCCATCACATGGTTTTGATCTTCACCTGAAGTTTTGAGCTCCATAATGCTATAGTACACTGTCATTGGTGCATCCAAACTTAAAAAATATGACTTCCTACTCCCTTTTTAATTCATACACATGAATCTTATTTGGTGGGCCTACCCCAACATTGTGTGTTTTCTATATTAACACTACTCTTATGCCAAACTATCTCCAATTTGTACTCCCTTTCAACACATAGAGTCAGTTTGGTATATATCCTCTTAAACTTTCTTGTCAATAAATTCAATGCAAACTACTAACAACAAACATAATCTTACTTTAACCTATAAACAACATAATTTTATTTATATACATAGGGGTAGTACCCATTCCATCATTTTCTATCTGGGTTGGTCATCTTCTTGAAGGAAACACAGGCCCTGGTCTTGCTCACCTTCTTATTCAGTACAATCGTCGAGCCTACCCACTCAAACTCTTCCATGGTTTCAATGATTCCCTCTTTTAGCATCTTATCTAATTCTCGCTTGAACTTCTCCTTATAAATTAGGTTCAAACAATAAGGTTTCTGCTTCATAGGCTTAACATCAAGCTTCAAAGGGATCCTCATCTCTCCTAATTCCCCGAAATTCCTCTTCATCTCTTCAAACGTGTTGGGCAACAAGCTCTGGTATTCATGCAGTAGGTATGGGACCTTCTCTACTGTCTTTCCATCCCAATGATCCCCTATCACAACTATCTTGGGATTCTCCTTTGTTCCAATGTTCACCTTTCGAGTCGTGATAGGTTGCGCATACTCAATGAATTGCAATGGTGGTCCATCTACTACATGTTCCCATTCAACCTCTGGAATTTGTATATTTTGGGGATCATCCTCATCTTCACCATGTTCTGCCACATTGTAACATTCCAGAAACTCTTGTACCCACACAATGGTTCACTGTCCAGCACTGTCGGTTCCCTTATGGAAAAAATATTTTCTCGCAACACCTTTAAAGCTTCTTCAAGTGCTAGTCTTATGCTTCAAAGCTAAAAGTGGCTCTAAAACTTTGCATCGTTTCATTGCAATATTTCATTCCTATATGCACTTCTAGCTCAACATACCAATTTGCATGAATGGCATCCAATGTATGCATAAAATGATGTACCCACCCCTGTTGCAACACACATCTTTTCATCCACACTACAACACACCGTTTCAAGTGCATTCTTTGGAAATCCATGCCCGAGTGATTTTCCCTAGGGACCCCAATACTGGTCCCAAATATAATTCTTATCAACCATTTGCACTGTTTCCATCACTTGAACTGGTCCTTATGCACAACCCACTATCTAGATAGGGTTTCTTGCAATGTGACATCTAGCATAGGAATACTCCACTGCTCTTGTATTTGGTCTTTAAAATACTATACAAAAATATTCATGTCAGACAGTTTGTCAAGGCGAGGTGGATTATGCACCTCGGTCCCTATCCAGTGCACCACTCTGGTGATGTGTGCACACCTCTGTGTACTGACCTCATGTAATATGTTTTGCTAGTTTTCCGGTGCTTCTTATGAATCAAAGGCACAAGATCCAATACTGCGCCAACTCAACAATCCATTAGCTATGGTATTCACTTAATCTTCCCTTCAAGCTTTCATATTGTAGATATTTTCCAACTCTTCCTGACTCAACTCACCTTTAACTGGATCAACATACTGGTCTCCTTCATGGCGATCCAAAGGTGCTATCACTCAAATATCTCCACCTTCAAAAATAATTTGTCTTTCCTTCAGATTAATGATTAGTTGATTATTGAATGCCCAATCGATACTTAGTAAAGAATGGTATGGATCAATGTCATCCAATTTTTTTATGAATTAAAAATCGGTAGTGTTTGACACACCATTGATATCCAATGGCACCCTTGTCGACCTACCAATGGGAAAGATACGGTGCTAATTCGCTAATCTCAACCGAATAGTGAACCAAGTCAACTTTGGTTTCCCCATCATCTCCCAAGTAATTTTGGGAAAAATATTTACATTAGACCCCAGGTCCGGTATAATATTGTCCATCTCATACTCCACACTTTGTGCACCAAATCAGACTTCTTTATTGTTTCTCTCCCTGTGAGCTATCTGGTTCACTACGCATGGTGAGGCTCGCGTAGTTGTCCACCAACTTCCAAAATTTTTCTAGCACCTATGTATCTTTCACTAACTCTAAATAAATTTGAAGTAGATTCTAAATTGAATCGACCTATGTCATCAGTTCTCTGCCTGTAGTACCATCATAGACATTGGGTATGGCTGCTTAACGAATTTCTTTTGGTTTATCCATTTGGACAATAACCATCTCCCTCCATGCTTCCTTGTATACCACATTTTCTTGAACATGATTGAAATTTGGAGGAGGTTTAGGTGCTCTTCTCACCCACTGTAGTTGCGACGTCCCAGACTTCATAGCATTTTCCCTATCCTAACACCTCCTTGAGTCACTGTGCCAACCTGGTGTTGGGTTCTGCGGGGCTTAACAACTATCATCTGCACATTTTGTACCTTCTTCTCTTTCCTTTTAAAAATAATTTGTGGATAATTCTTAGTCGAGTGATCCAACACTCGACAATAAGTACATGTGCAGTAGGGATTAGTGCAGTCTAATTAAAGATGTCCCTACTATCCCTAATTATAGCAGACTATCATTCCTCGAACTGGTCTGAATCCTCCTCTTCCTCAAGCTGGCCCTCCGAATCCTCTGGCTGTCATTCCTTGTCCTCGCCCCTGCAGATTGTATTGTATAGGATGGTTGTACCCTAGTTGATTGAAATTGGTTTGCATTGCTTCAATACCTTTGCTTCCCTACACGCATAATGAATCAAAGGTGTGCTCATGCATTAATTCCAATGCATGCCATTGATGGATATCGTGTCCCACCAATTTTCATAAATCACAAAATAGAGTGTGGATTGTAGCTTCAAATTTTTTCATCATCGGGAAGCTTTGAGAAGTGTGGCCCCACACTTGAAAAAATTATTACCACATCCCCTTACCCTGTGCATGTGTGTTCGCCACACTAGTTTCTATGTAGTCGGTCAACAACTTACATTTATTTCTATGGTGACCCTCTGTCTGACAAATGGTGCACCATACCTCTTCCGAATTTTCTTTTCCCTTATTCAAGTCTTGAAGCTACAAGGTTAGCACAACCAATTTTGAATGTACTAGTGCCATAACATTACATTCTTCACTTCATGCTGGTGAAAATTATGGCTTTTATGCAATCTCTAATGCTTCTGATTGTGTACCTATACGTTGTTGCGTCAACGATATTCTGATGTGGGGCAATAATCTAACAATAAACCACTCCTTGTGCTGCATGTACATAATTTCAACATCAGTATGTCCTTCAAAATCTTAAAGCACTGATCAAATTCCAACATAGACTTGCTTAAGCCTTGCTTGATCTACTTCAACTCCATAATGCACTAGGATTTAGATTTCAACTTTTGAAATTTACTTATTAAAGAATGTTTAATCTCTTTTAAAGTTATAGCTTGCTGAGTTAGGGTCGTGATTTTAAACTTCATATACCATGTTAGTGCGTGATCTTCGAAAGTTGCTTCCAATTGTGTAACCTTCGTCGCGTCATCCTGGATCTGCTTAGCTGTCCAGATGGCCTCACACACAAATAAACATTTTTATGGGTATTCATTCCCAGGGCCATTGGACATAGGCGTTCTTAGGTCCACAAATGCCATTCCAATTTGTGCAGTACTTCTAGATGAAGCACTTCCACCTGCACCCGTTGAACTACTAGAAAATTGTGCTCTCCTCTACTTACCAAACTAAGTTTGAGCACCCTGCGACGATCCTCCTACGGTTTGACCAATCCCATTGCTACCTAAACCTCCACCTCCTTGGCTATAATTTCCATCTACACTAGTTGTGATAGTATTTTGAGTACTTACCTCCTGATTTGTAGAAGCACATAGGGTCGTGGGTTCGACATCGGCCATGGTTTGATTCTGTTGTCTGGGTTCCAAAGACTCCATGTTGCATGGTCTCAACTAATCTCCTTCCTCTTCTTCTGTGTGTATAGTACTGAAATGTGTTTCTTCATAACTCTAGTCACTTACGATGCTCCTGGTCCCCTGGTGGCATCTCCTATCCCCTCTCCTTGGGCTTCTCCTCTCGACAGGAATCAATGTTGAACAACCTCCTCCCGTGTCACCTCATCAAAACCTCCTTCCACTCTTCAAAGTACCACTATCAAAACTATCTCTCTCCATACTATCTCCTCACCTTCACTTGTCCAGTCATGTAGTCCCTATCAACTTCCACTATAGTCATCTTACATTTTCTCCTTTCCCTCTTCTCAGATCAACTCCTAGTTCTCCCCCATTTCCCTTGACACGTGAGCGGTTTAGCCACCCATGCTGTCTAAATCCAAAGGTATAAATCCATGGTCATACAATAACATCTCGATGTATGATGGTAATGAAGATATAAATATACCTCACGACCCCTTTAGAAACTCTCTCTATGCCGCAGATAAGATACTATCACTTCCACTGCAAACTCAACAATATATCCCTCTAGCACACTTTCAAACCAAAAAATATATAGCACATGAAGTTTTGTTACTTACTACTTGCAACTAGTGTACCCCCTCGTGATTCCACCTCTTTGGTCCACCATGATAATACATCAGATTATTGTCCTTCAACTGATGAACCCACTCCATCAGGATATTTGGTTATTCTCCAAAGAAAGATTCGTGGAGTTCAATGAACATGTGCTTCTGCAACCATTTCTTTGTGCTCTATATTTTATCCCCGATTTATTTTGTTGCAAACTCATGCTCCTTTTGCTTAAACCATCGAGTAATCTCCTCCTTGGTGGGATTCCATGGATTCCACATTCATACCACAAAAAAATTCCATCACACAACCATCCCTGTCTCGACAACGAAACCATTTGTTGGAGCACAATATTCTAACAAACCCAATATTTTCTATGTAGTTGGCCAACAAAACCCACTCAACATCGACCCTTTCGGCAACACCCACAGAGTGGATGAAGTTCCACCTGAGATGCTAATGGGTGACTGTCAGGACCAAGTTTTCACATTCTGACTGGATCGTTAAGATCTCAAGGCACTAAGATTCAACCTACAACTTAAGGCTCATACTCCCACTAGACAGACACTTAATTACCATCTTGGGACTACCCATTACATAGGACCTCCAGACACTTATGTTCATTGGTTAACACACAAGTCACAAGTGACAGTACGTTGGAGGTTGACCTGACTTTTGCCTCTCGACATTTGGGACGACATTAATAACACCATACACTATTCATTATGAGGACACTATAAAGTATTAATTTATTACTATATCTTTAATTAACGTGATTATTCGATACATTCAAACATACTTAGAGATATAACAAGACATTATACATATATTGAATCAACACGCCATAACCAGAGAAACACATGCATTAAAAAATATATCCCATACAACCAAACCATCCATTATATTACTTCATTATAAATAAGCAAAGGAAATAGGCACTACAACCAAATTACTATGTAATTCGACTCAACAGCCATCAATAACCTTGCTTAAAGTATAAAAATGATTGAACATACAACATAGTACCATACACCCTTTACTATCGATGATTTTGTTTACATCATGGGCTACAAAACAACTACAAACTCAGATGCTAACACTTAAGACTACTGACACAAAAAGGGAGATACATCCATAGAAAAAATCTTGCCTTAAACAACTACAATCTAAGTATCCATCATCCCATTGCCTAATCTCCTACCAACCTTCTAAGTTATGATCTGTCTCAAGAATCTTCTTTTATCTATCCCCGGTGACTCCTCGAACATTCTTGACCTATTCTTCCACTTGTCTAGCTGTCCTCTCGGTTGGCTAGCCATTAGGATGTTTTGTGACATTCTCCTTAGCTGGCCCATGTTAGATTAACCATCTTTTGAAAATATCTCCTGCTTGTTCATTCCACTTTGTTGATCTTCCTCTACCTATAAATATATCTAACCTCCCTTTCCATGAGATCCCTCTCCTCTCGCTCCATCAACTGTAAATTCCTAACTACTTGATCTTATTCACACACGTCCTTCACTCTCTTGACACTGCCATATTCTGTGTAGTGCCTTCTTGCACTACGTCTCTTGCTCTTATGCTAACTCCCTCTACCACACACTGTTTTATCCTCTTGTGTGCTCTTCTATCCTACTGTGTGGTTACCTACTTTACAACTTCAAAAAAAAAATTGTCCTTCAACACCAACCACCTTGGCTTCTATCTAGGTGCCACCTCAATGTCATGCTAATACCACATTAATTCCATGTTAACACCTCATCATCTCCACATAGTGCCACATCATCAAGGGCCATGCTATATGTTAGGTCACAATGAACATCATCCTCCATGTGGACGAGCCACGTGACCCCACATAAGCATGCCATGTCAGGTTCCTTATAAGGTTTGGAAGTACTAGGAATAATGCCTTGACGAAAGGATCCAAATCTCCTAATAAATGATGCTTCACACCCCTCCAATCCATAGGTCACTTGATTTCTTTTGAATATCTATCCCCATCAATTTATAGATGTGTCATGTTCTGTTTTCTTTAGGGAATTTTCCTGATAGTCACTATTATGTTATCTTAATAGTCAATATATGTGGGTTGAAGGCTTGATAACCCATTTTATTTAAGATCATGGCCACAACCCTAAACTAGACCATATTATTAGGGTCTAGGTCCAAAGAATTCGAACCTAAAAATCTCGACACTTTCACCATATAAAATTTCTCAAAGGTTAAAGGGGTCAAACCCCATATTTCTGATTGTTATAAATAGATACATGGAAGAATGGCAAATGAAAGAGAGGATGATTCTCATTAACCTAAAATATTTTTGGGATTTTGTTGGTATTTGGGGTTTCATAAAGGTTAGTTGGTAAAATTCTTGATACTCTAGACCATACAACCTGATAGCCTCGTTTTTCTAGCTTTAGGTAATAACCTCCATATCGACCATATGACCAGGGTTTATTGCCAAGGATTTATAATCCCTAAAATTTCTAAGGTCCCAATGTACCATTATAGAAGAAAAGGTCAATCCATAAATTCCAACAACTTCTACCAAAATTCCCATGACGGTTCCAAAGGTTTGGGAGTTACTTCAATAGGTTTGATACTATCCTTGAAACCTTCTAATGACTCAGAACTTTTCAACAACCTAGGAAAGCCTCTCAAGAATACTTCCTTTAGGTAGGAAACTCCATATTGGAAATATGAGAGGATGGCCGATGGCCATAATCTCTCTTTACTCAAAATTTTCTCTCACTCCTTTAGGCTATCATCTTCACTCTTCAACTACACTTCCTACAAGGGATAGGCCAACCTTTTGGATTATCTCTAGAGGAAACAAAGTATCTCTTAGCCAGTGTATTTTCAAGTCTTCTCCATTGGAAAATAATACAACATGAAGGCTTCGACTCACAACTAGCTCAGTAAGACCAAACCCACTATTCTAACAAGACTACAAGGAGAGACACATGTTCAAACTAGTTGATACAACTTACTCTATAATATTGCACATCATATATTTAACACAAAGGACATATATCTTTAATATTTACTTCACCTTCATTCATTAAAGAAATAATAACCATAAAAGAAGCTCAATTGTACATTGTTTCAGTTCACCATACTCATTAAACTAGCATGGTAATATTGATGACATGTCTTTTTTATTAATAGAGGAATATGTATACACTTATATAATTTCTTGTTAATCTTTGACTGAAAGTGAATAAGGGAGTGCCATGTTCCACCCCACTATAGCTCAACTACATTGCAATATTTCCTATAGATAGCCACCTTTAAGCTAGAGTTGATGCCTTCTGAGAAGCTTCACTTAGGGTTCACAAGGTTCAAAATAGGGTAGAGGACATGAAGGCTACTCTGCTTCATGCACAAGAAATCCATTCAAAGTTGTTGATTTAGGGCATATTAACATTCAAAGGAAGGACAATATGAGCTTGTTAATATTTAAATTATAATTTATTTGGGCAAGCACTACACAAAGAGAGCCCTTCACTGAATCCACAATCCTTCAATGCTTCCCTCTTGTGATTTATGTGCTTATTTCATGATCAACTATGAATACAATTGTTAGGGCTCCTCACTCAACCTAAAGTCTTCCACCCTGACTTCCTTATATAATTCAATTAAATTCCACACTAGTTATTGTGTCTTAGAGGGTTCCCGCTTTGGTTTCCTATTGTTCAGTATCATCTATTTTGGCATCCTTGGTTTTCTTTGTTCTTTATGATCTCTCTTGTGTTTTCTCTGTTCTCTTTTCCTCCCCCCCCCCCATCTTGTCACTCATCTCCAAGTGAGTTTATGCACCCCCACATTGGCCATCACATAATTTAGTTCCTTCCTTAGGTTACACGGCCAGTTTGAATTTTTTGGAATGGGTAAATGGCCCACACCATGGAACAATTTTGTGATTTACCTACCAAATCAAATATCTAGCAAATTAATTTGGTTGGTGTTGACTAGTGCTAGACACTGCCAACATGGAGGGATCTCCTTGATGTGAGGTACTAATTAGAACTCACACCATTTGGAGTAGGAGTCCCATTCGGCTGTATGGTTTGACCACCATTTCAAAGGTTTAGAGGTACACCTTGGTAACAACAGATACACAAGAGATCACAATGCATTTTTGGGGCAACAAGTATGTAAGATTTGTGTGACACCAAATGTAGAATGCATAGGAAACTTCCACGAATGGTAAAGGGAAGTAATAGTACTATCAGGCCCCAGAATTGTTCTAAAATTTTCCCATACAACCCTATTTTGACCCCTATTTTACAATAAAAAAGAAACCTTTATAATATGTATTTCTAGTTTCTATCAGTATACTCATGATAATTAGGATAATATTGCTTATCATTAACTAGGATTGATCGATCAAAATTTTTATGACTTAAATGCCTTCTTTTGGGTTAACTTTAGGACTTTTATCATTTTTGAGTCAATATATATTCTTAAATGCAACTGGTATGTGGAGGCAAGTGGATCAATATTTATGTGCTCGTTTACGCACTAGTCCTAAGACTTCATTCCCGTGCTTATTTGGTATCCGATTCCTACACTAACTCTAGATTGGTTATGTGGTAGCTAAAGAACTCATGGATGAGTGGAGCTAGACGGTAGTCAAAGCTAGCTGTCATTATAGAGGGGCCGTGAAAATCAAGAAGTTTGTTGTGCGCCCTCTCCTTCTGATTTCTAGAGGATTTGTTTTAGTTTTGATTTCGACCACTGTAGTTGTAATTTTGTTATGCCCTCATCCACTACAAATTAGCTTGATCAAATTTGCATCATTTTGATCATGCTATAAAAAAAACATAAGGAGAATACTGTTAACTGATTACTGTTTTGACCAAGTGGAGGAGTTCCTCACTTCGATTTTGTAAAGTTTATATATATGAGATCTAAAATGTATGTAGGTTAGATATACTCTGCTTATGAACACAACTAGGAAGTATTTTTCTTTGTATCACCAGGCCTTTTAAGGCTGAACCATCATGTACTGAAGAACATATATCTATATCAATAAACAGGGGATTATGTTAGGTTTCACACATCATTGTACTTTGTCTTGTTCTTGATTTAAAAGCACTGTAACCAAGCTTTTCTTCTTGTAGGGGAGTGGGCTGGTTGTCTAGGGCCCATCCAACCCATTTCATCACCCCCTTAGAGTAGTTCACTGAGTGATATTTCTATTTGCATATGTGTATGTTTGTTGTGCCAATATACAAGGAGAAAGATTGTGAATTGAATAAACATAAATATGAGCAATAGATTCAAACCCAATAGAGATTATGAATGATTGTTAGGCGATGAGTAAATCCATAAATGTGATTGTGTATTTGCATTAAGAGATCATTGATAAATGCATTGAAGGGAGACTCTTGGAATTCAAATTCTAGTGTCTCTTCACCTTCCCTATTTTTTTATATTTACAATATTTACATAATTCTCCTAATCCCAAAGATTAGGTGTCAACATTACCCCCCTTAATCTAAAGGGATGTTGGTGAGGCCAAGCATCATTATGAACCATCCAAACTTTTCCCTTCCAAGCATTTTGGTGAAGATGTCTACAATTTTCTCATTTGTGGAACAATGCGAAAGGTGGATTGTTTTTGCCTCAACATGATGTTGAATCAGATGGTACTTTGTATTGATGTGCTTTATTCGATCATGAAACTTTGGGTTCTTGGCCAACTTTATTGTAGAAGTGTTGTCAATCAAATGAGGAGTTGAATTTACTAGTTTCTCGTGCAAATCTTCTAGAATTTTCTTGAGCCACACAATTTCCTTTGTTGCTTCAACTGCTACCACATATTATGCTTCAGTTGTGTAATCTTCTAGAAATGACTATTTTCGTGACCTACAGGAGACAACTCTTGATCCAAGAATCATAACATAACTTGACATAGATACTCTGGTTTCTTTATCTCCATCAATATCTCAATCAGGGTATCTAATCAAGTTGAAGTCACCCACTTGTGTATACTTGAGTCCAAAGTCTCAAGTTCCCTTGAAGTACTTTAGAACTCTTTTTGTATCAGACCAATGACCCTCACAAGGCTTTTGCATAAACCTAGAGAGGGTTCCAACAATAAATGAAATGTTCGGTCTGGTAGTAATCAGGTAGTTGAGACTTCCTACAAGCTGTGTATACTTTGTTGCATCCTCAAATTATTTTCCTTCAGTGCATGTGAGATTTAACTTCTGTTCCCTTGGAGTAGACAAAGGATTGCACTCAAACATGCCAAACCTATTCAACATATCTCCAATGTACTTCTTCTGAGAGAGGAATATAAACTTTAAATGTTGAGTTACTTCAATATGATGATAGTAGTGAACATAGCCCAAAATTGTCACTTCAAAATATTTCCCCAGTTCTTTCTTTATGGATGTAATGTAGTTTTCATTGTTCCCTATCATCAGAGAATCATCTACATACACCACAAGACATACAACTATTTTCCAACTTTCTTGACAAACAAAGTTGTATTGTCAAGGTCATAATGTCTTAAATTGAGTTTCAGAAGATGCTCAATTAATTTCTCGTACTAGGCTCGTCGTGCTTGCTTGAGGTCATACAAGGATATTATAATCTTGTATACTTTGTGTTCCTGACCCTTCACAACAAATCCTTCTGGTTGCGACATAAAAACATTCTCTTCCAAATCTCCATTCAATAAAGTAGTTTTTACATCCATTTGATTTAATTTCCAACTGTTTTGCGTTGCCAAGGCAAAGAGAGTCCAAATGGTAGCCAATTTTGATGTGGGGCAAAACTTTTCCTCATATTCGACCCCTTCCTTCTGTGCAATTTTTTTTTCCACAAGCCTGGATTTGTGCTTGTCAAGTGAACCATATACTTTATACTTGTTTTTGAAGACTCACTTGCAGCCTATTGGTTTGGTCCCCAATGGAGGATCAACCAATTTTAAGGTGCCATTCGTTATCAAAGCATCATATCCTTTCTACATCGCTTCTTTCCATTCATCATGAGAAGCATCTTCTTTGAAGGAAGTTGGTTCGAAATATGTAGAAAAATTCAGTTCAAAATAAAAAGAAACATCCATATCAAAAGGTGAATCATGATCATCTACATCACCTCCATCCTCTCTAGTTGAGGTTCTTGTTCCTGTCTTTCCAACCTCATTAGGACAAACAATTTCAAGTGTCTTTGTCATCCATTTTGGAGGACATTTATGAGATGGCCCAGGCTACTCAGTTGACTGAGATGGGGCTGAATCAAGATTTAGTATCCGAATTCTATCAATCACATCACTCAAAGTGTCATCAATGGTTGAAGCTTCATGTGGGGGAGAGAGTGCTTCAAGAGAAGATTCAAAGATTGATCTAGTACAGGGATCCCCCCTTCAAGATGTGGAATTTTGTTATCAATCTCTTGAAGAGAATTTTCATGTTTGAATCTATGCAAACGATCAAGTTGCTGCTCAAAAACATTGCCAGTCTTGGAAGATTCAAGAAAGATCACATCTCTAGATATTATAAACTTCTTATTCACTTGATCATAGAGACTGTATGCTTCGGGGGGTATTTGAGTACCCCAAGAAGATACATTTACAACTCCTTGCACTGAGTTTGTTTCTCCGTTCCTTGGGTCTCAAGACATAACAAGTGGAACTAAAAACCCCGAGATGCCTTACCGAAGGAATGTGGCCATACAACATTTCATTGGGAGTCTTGTTTTTGATAGCATGAGATGGAAACCTATTCTTTATATACACAACACATAGAACCACATTAGACCAAAACATTCTTGAAAATCATCATCGAACGTACCATATTTAAGATTGTCCCATTCGTTCTTTCAGCTACTCCATTCTGTTGGGGATTATAAGGCACAATTGTTTGATGTTTGATCCCATGTTGTCAAAGATAGTTTTCAAATTCATTTGAAGTATATTCTTTTCCATTATCAGTACAAATAGAGCCAATATGAGATTGTGCATCATTTTCAATGCATGAATGAAAGTTCTTGAATGTTACAAAAGCTTGAAATTTGTCTTCAATAAATAAACCCAACACATTATGGTGTAATCATCAATAAATGTCATCATATATTTATTGCCATTTCTAGAAGGAACATGCATTGGGCCACATAAATTAGAATGAACGAGTTCAAGTTTTCTATGTGCTCTGGAATGAGAATAATGAAAATATTATTTTCTATGCTTTCCAAAGATACACACATCACATTGCTTAAGTTTCCTAGGAATTGTAGGCAAACCAGTAACACCATTTTTCTTCAACAAACGAAGGCTGTCATAGTTCAAGTGTCCAAATCTAGCGTGCCATAAAAGACTTGATGGAAGTGTACCTTCATCATAGTGAGAATTGTATGAAAATTTTTATGCAAGAGCAAAGGTTCCTTATAGCTTCAAAAGTCTTTCTTCTTCTATCCCAGTTGTGAAAAGTGAGTGATCTGATGCTTTTCTGACCTAGACCATGACATCAAATATATGAATGGAGTCTCTATGCTAACAGATGTGGACCAAAGGCAACAAGTTTCTCCTAAACTTCGGGAGGTATAGAACATCATGTAGAAGAAAGTCTAGAAGATTAGTGTTATGGCATCATTTAGCACTCTTTTAGACTTAATGCTCTTTTATGGCCCTAGGCAGTCCCTTTTTCCATAAATATGGTATTATATTAAAAAATAATATTTGAAATTCCATACTAAATCGATACGTACGCGGGTCCTATAACATTGCACCTGCGCATACCTTTTAAAATATGAAAAAATAAAATAAAATGCTATTTTTCGGGTGTGGTTTACGAGTTTTACCGAAAGCCCACCTACAGGAGCCCGCGGCGTAACTGAATTAACTAATTTCAAGTGGTATATATACACCCCTTGGGTAGTCCTAATTAATACAAGAGAAGGGCTATCAACATTATACCCATTTTTCTCCCTAGACCAAGTCTGTTTTTCCCGTGCCTCTTGCACTTCTAGTCTCTAGGAAACCCTGGTTTCCTTTGCAAAGATGTTCATCATCCTTATATCATATCCTTGCACTTGTTAGAGAGGTGGTCTTCATGGCTCGAGCTGGACAGATTCGATGGAAGGCTTCGTCGGTGTCTTTGGTTAGGATCAGGTTGTACCTTTCCTATACCTATTGCTATTAATCAATAAAGAAGATAATGTCTTGTTCTTGATTTGTTATTGTCTCATGAATAGTAATTTATATGGTTATATATGATGAGCTAACATATCTTTTATTTATGCACATTGAATTATCTATTATGTATATGCTTATGTGAATTGACTTGCAGGCCTGCTCATTCTGGAGGAAGCAAAGGGTTTGGACCCTACATGAACATTATCAAACGTAGGACCACCGGGTATGTTTCAAAATCCATGTTTAGTGATTCATATGCTTGGCATGTTTGTTTGACTACTCTTTGTTGATTAGCTTGTTATGCTATGTTGAAGTTTTCAACCCTTACCTTAGGAAATTTTTCCCGCTAACAGATTTGTTGGACACCTAATCCTCTAAGGGTTGTGGTGGGCTCCAGTATTGTAGCAATAATGCTACAACTCCTGGAACTCCCTTCTTTAATTTTATCAACCTGGTAGTTCGTAACAAACTTGGAAGCGACGGTGCTGTATGCACAAGTACTAGCTCTTGCCGCAGCTATCACTTGGTCAGCTGGCACAAGTCCGCTAGGGGCTTAAGCCAACTTCTATGAGCTCTTAGAAGAAGCTTTTTGACTAATGGATGAAAGCTAACTCAAAGGAAGCTAATCTACTTGCGGAAAGAAACTGAAAGGCAAAAAGAAACGCAAACCCTAGCAAACCCTAATTCTACCAGCTAGTCCTACTGATGCAAAGATGAGAATGAAAACTACTGAAAGAGATGCCATTACTTCTATGAAGGGAAGATACATGTGTCTAGACTACCTCTACCTGAAGAAAACATCTTTTTGTATTTTTGAATAAGTTATTAGAATTATCATGCATGTGCTTTTAACAGGCTTTTTACTGTGCAGAGGTGGATCAGGGGGGAGAAATGCTTGGAAGAGGTCGGGAAGGTTCAGAGAGGGTCTAAGGAGTCCCTAACACCCTTCCAGAGAGTTTCAAAAATTTTGGCTGCCAAGAAACCGCGTTTATGAGCTTCTACAGGAAGTCTGCAGGGGTTCTACAGGATGTTCTAGGATTTCTACAGGATGTTCTGTAATTTTTCTACAGGATGTTCAGAAATGGGGTTTTGAAGCATGGATGGAGGGAAAAAGGTGGAGGAATGAGTATGGAGGTGAAATAGGGGTGTAGGGGAGTTCAAGACTTGGAGGATGGAGTTGAGGAGTGGCATAGATGGTGAGATTTGTTCAAGGAGGGATGAAACGATGTTGCACAAGAAGATGAGAATCATGGCAAAGTAAGCGAATGAGGCAAATGTAAGGTAAGGGTTCTGAGTGAAGGGTGAAGCAGGTAGGTTGGATGGAGTATGGGCAGGTAAGGAAGGATAACAGGTACTCTGCAAGCGGTTTTTCAAACTGAACAAACAAACACTTATAAAACCTATGACCTAGTTACTTCACTCTAATCTGACCTAACAACAAAAGGAAATGAACAGAAGTTTATTCGAAATGAAATATGTGAAATAAATATGCAACTAAGCGATCATAAACTGAAGCATGCAATCAAAACTGATATCAAGTTCGACAACTAAAAATCCAACACTACTAATTGCATGGTGAAGCAAAAAGACAGTGTTTTTGTTGGCAACAAAGTCATATTGGTCCCAGCTCATGATTCCACTGAGGGGGAGGTGAGATCCAAAGTACTCAGTAGCCTTTTTCTGAATATATTCCCTGTGATTAACCAATCAAGTAAATCTGAACATGAAGAACCTTTTTAATCATCAAGAGCAACTTAAATAACAACACAACATTTAAATCTAAATAGCAGATTTTATTCTAAGAATGCAGCAAAGACACATGAAAGTAAACAAAGGAGGTATTGGGCGCTTGAGATGGGCCCAAACCCAAGAGCTATAGCCTCCTAAGAGAGATTTAGAGCTGGTGCAAAGCTGGATTCATCTTTATTGAGCAAGAAAAGAAGAGTTACATCAAAACTGTCCACAAGGAGAACTTGAAAATGAGCTGAAAGCAAAGCTAATCTACTGCCTAAAAATCGAAATACAAACTAGCTAACTTCTGCCTACAAAATGACTAACCATTGGCCAACTACTAGCTAACCAAAATGAGGCCCTACGCCTTCTTATTTATACAAATTGAGGACCCCAACAGTCCTCCTAAACTTTAGGGACTCGGCTGCCCAAGACTTGTAGTTAACAACAGTCCTACTTGACTTGCTTGGCTGCCCTTGTGCTGATTGATTTGGTGGCCCTTGAACTCCGAGCTGATGGTGGAGAATTCGAGGTAAGGGCCCATAAATGAAGGGAACACCTCCCTAAAAATACTCTCCACGAATTTGGCTGCCAAGTGCTCATTAAACCCTTCAATTTTGTCTCCAAATTGACCAAAAAGGCTACACAAAGCACACATTAGACTTGTTGGCATAATGACTAACCCAATTCACTCTATTAGCATAAATATAATAAAAAACATGCAATAAACAAATGAGAATGGTGGATTAAGTCGAATTAGGAGGTTGAATGAGCCCAAATAATTATCCATTTTTGGGCCTCATCAGGTTGGTGTGGAAGCTGAATAGTCTAAGGAAGTATAAAAGAACTTGGAATACGAAACCAAAGGTCATATGAATGTACTATAAATGTATATTATTGCCAATAATAGATACACACTCATGTTTATCATTTACACTTTGTGTTTGCCATGTATGTGTCTAACATGGTATTAGAGCAGGTGTACTCCCGCCCTACTCCAATTTGGGCCACTTGTGTTGCGACCTCTCTGTGCATGTCAGTTCTGAATTCATGCGGATAGAACTGTCATTATTGTGTGCATGCCTATTTCATGTTGCACACTATCCGACTGACCTCTCTCAGCTAGATTTGTGCTGGGTTCTCTATCCACTGTCTCAAATAGCAAAAAAGCACCTGCCTAGACTATGCACCTGAGCACTCTGCCAAAGGTATTTATTGTTCAGTTGTAACTCCTTTTCTTATGTTCTGCTAATTGTTGTAGCTCTATTAGGCCCTGCAAAATTGTTCCTCCTTATTCGCTCTCACAACACTATGTGCCACCAATGTGGATGTTGGATATTGCTGCATAAATGCTAGAAACTACAGCATCGCTCCACTATTCTCTTCCGCTCTACTTCACACTGCTACCGCTGTTTGCGGCCCCTACTCCATACATGCTTTCTCAAATTTGAAGACTACAAACTCGTTCCATTAACCTTGTGCCATAGATTTGTTCCTATTATGATGTTCTCAGATCGAAGCTGACGGTTCGAGTCCTTAGCTCTGCTCAAACCGGTTGTTGCATCCTGCCATACCACACTCCAAACAGACTCTTATAATATCACTGCTTAGAATCCCAGTTTCTGTGGCTCCTAGTGGCGACTACCATTCATAACATAAAACTGTGCTCCCATTCCACAGTTAACACTATGCCTCTAGTTATATGTCTTCGCCCCTACGCTGCCTCCATATAACACTTAAGGAAATTCCCTGAGCTTGTCAAGTGCACCCGCGGAAGCATTAACATAGACTTGCAATGCTCCAGCCATGTCCACAACTTGTGTACTGCTAAAGATGAGAAGTATTCTCTGCAAAGTTATGTTGATCTGCAGTAAGATGTTTGATTGATAACTCTTTCAATGTTCGATGGAGAACCATGTACACCTTGTGTGTGGTAAGGATATCAGCTGACTGAAGCTGCTGCACAAGAATAGAGAAGAGCTCTGGCCATTCTTCTCCACCACTCTATAACAGCATCAAAGATAGCCTCTGCCCCATCAATATCACCTGCCTTCTCTTTTAAAGATACGAATGTAGCAACAGTTCCAGGTTTGTTTTTTATTTCAGTTATGCACTCCAAAGATTCGATAGCAACCTAATAATGACTTGCAGCTGTGGGAACTTGGGCACATAAAAGAAGAGCCAATGTTGATTTCATTGGATACTTTTCAGTAATTTTTCCTAAAATTTCTTCTGCTATCTCTGTAATGAGCTGAACATTTGCATAGTTGTTATTATTGGTACCTCCTGGCACTTCTACAAACTGATCAGCAATTCGTATGTGCTCAACATTGATCCTCATATCTTCAGGTGTGGCCATAGCCACCAGTAAAATAGCCTTTTCAGTCCCAAATGTTTCATAAGCCCATGCTCTCACACTCCACATAAATTTGACTGCTGCCATGCCATTGTTGGCAATTAAAATACTCCGGATTGGTTTGTTTCCGTCAAGTGCATAGCAGAACTCATCAATTTGAGATAAAACTGCTGAAGTCCTCACTGCAACCTTCCCATTTGCAATCCCATTAGTGTGGATACCTTCCCCCATATTATCTTTGTTATTTCCTAAGACACCTTAAAACCAACAGACTTATGCCGCCCCTCAACTAAGAGGAAGGTTCAATTTGCAGACCACCTAATGAACAATAAGCCCAATGTGATTACGCCCCTCAGAGACTTGAGAGATCCCCCTGCAATCTCTCTACTGCTTGATTAGATTTGTTCTCTTTGATTAACAATGATGCTTGAAGTAAAGTCGGTGTCACGCTATTTGGGAACATGTTGAGAAGGAACAATACAAGTTCTCGAGCCTAATCTAACTTGTTTGCATTTAGTAACAACAATGCATGATTACAATAAATTGCTTCCTTCTGTCTAGCAGAAAGCTTATACTCAAGGATATAAACAAGCTATAATCCTTAAACTCCACCACTCTTGTCAATTAATTTGTCAAACTTCTTTAATCCATCAAACACATCCTTGGCACCCTTCAGTGCGATGAGATTATTTGTTGCAACTGCAATTGATGGAGCATCAAAGAGCTTCTATTTTAGAATATTGTTATAGGTTGTCATTGCATCCCCATCATTCCCTAAAGCTTGTTGCACATATGCGAGCTGAATAGAAATGGGAGCTAGTTCATTCTCTATTTCCTCCTCAGTATATTCCTCTTCTATCAACATCTCTTGCCCTATCCTGCGTGCAAGAAGTAGGTGCTCTTGAGCTTCTGGAAAGTTGCTTTTCTAAAGAAGAGCACATGCTGCATTATATGCCATCTCAAAGCTACTATTCCAAATGTAGTTAGAAGTTTGATGAAGGCCTAGATCTCCAATGCTTATCCCATTTATATGAGTAGTGAGAGCAGATTGTTTTCTTTGAAGAAAGTGGCAATTTCAAAGAATATTGGTTCCTACCCTAGTCAAAGCATTTATATATATGATCATTCAAGTCTTGTCCATGACATGGTGTGATAGTTGTTGAAGTTTTGATAGCCATCATTTCTGCTTCAAAAGTGAATATGCTGGAGTATTTTTGGGAACGATAGAGTTTAATGTTCATAAGCATTGGGGGTTGTTTATATTCTTTAAAGTTGCGGCTATTTGGCATTGTGTGAGATATCCGTGCAACATTGTCATGAAATGGAGAAAATTGATGATGCATTACAGTTATTGAATAGTCTAATCTATTCCACTGTTGATGGGATGGTAAAAGTCAGTAAGGAAACTATTTTTAACATTCAAACTTGCTTGCAAAATGTACAAGACAAAATTGATTTTTTGCAGCTTGAATCACAACTACAACAAGAAGAGCTACATCAAAATAGACATCATTCTGAACCTGTTTTTGTTTAGAACATTAAGACAACCACCCATCAGCAATAAGTCAATATTGTTGAATTTCATTCAGATTTAGTACCCAATGAAGCAGCAGTTGTACATGCAGATGCAGAAGTTCAGTTTGCACTTCCCAAGCCCATCATCAGACCTTGGGAAGAGCTTGTCCACAACAAGCACAGAACAGGTCTTGGATATGATGAGGTTTCCTTTCATATTCCAGATTACTCAAAGCCCATTTAGTTTAAGAGTGTTGGATTCCTTCATGACAGTTCACCTTCAGTTATTTCAGATTCGACCCCTCTTCCACAGCAACAACAACAGATTGTGAAATGCCAACACTGTGACCGAGTTGGCCACATGAAAGATCACTGTTTTGATCTTCATCCATGTAAGTACTACCATAAAACCAGTCATTCTTCAAATAGATTCTTCAGAAACAAGCCTCCTGCAAGAACAAAGATTAATCTTGGATGGATCGCTTATCGGAAATGGGCATCAACAGCCAAGAAGATATTTCAGTCATATTTCCGAACTTGTTCTTGAGTATTGAACAATATTGCAGTTGAGTTTTCTCCATCATCTCACCTTGTATCTGACAGGGGGGAAATGATGGTAATCTACAAGCTTCAAAGCCACATCAAGTGAGCCTGAACCACAACCTACCATATCGGATTCAGAGTGTAGCCAGAGACAAAGATGCCCCTAATCATGCCTTCAGTTGGTGATGCCTCTTCAAAGAATTAGGGACACTTCCTCTAGCAGAAGACTTCAACTTCTTGCCAGTTTTGGAAGAGTTCAAGGAATTGCATTAAGCATTCTAGAGTTGGTGGTAATCCTTAAACCATCACAGGTTGAGACCTCCCTTTTCAGGTTGAGGTTCTCCCTTTTATGCAGGGTGAGACCTCCCTTTATTGGTTGAAGGTTTCCCTCTTCAAAACATTAGGAGTACCTTCCTCTAGCATAAGACCTGAGCTTCATGCCAGACTTGGAAGAGTTCTGGGAACTACACTAAGCATTCTAGTGTTGGTAATCATCCTTAAACCACTCCCATTATACCAACATTTCAGAGAGCACATTCAACCTAATGTTGCCATGAATTTTTGCACATTTTTTATTACAACTCTCTTCTTTGACTCATACATATCCCTTCGGATTAAGGGGGGAATGTTGGTTCAACCTGATCTCTTGGACTAGGGTTTTTTTTGTTTTTTTGTTTTTCCATTTATACACGGATTTTATTGTATACACAAATGTGTATGCACACTTCTGCAAAGAAACTTGTGTATACATGAGTTTCTTCAAACATAGTCATGTACATACACGGTTTTGTAGTCAAACGGTCGCGTACAAATCTGAAAATTTGATTTTTTTCATTTTTGGATTTTGCTGGGGGCTTGACCAAGTTTGTTTATGATTTTCTGATATGAATAAAGCTTGGAATTATCTTGTTGTCAGGTATTATCAGTGTTCTTCATTTTTGTTGTGAAAATGCTATGTCAACCTAGGGTTTTTATTTTTTGAATCTTTTGGTGTTTGAAGTTGGGTTCTAGATCTTCTTTATGATGCCTTTGGCTGTTCTGTGCTTTTAGAATAGGTATGGTTATTCCTAAACTTGTTATAACCCAATCTTTGAATTGCTTCTTGTGAAACCTTGAATTTGGCTCTTTTTTTTCTTTGTTTCTTTGTTTGTGAAAGGTGGTCGTAATTCTTAGATGAATGAGAGATTGCAGTTCTCTAAAGTCTTCCTGATTTCCATAATTTTTTGTATCTTTTTGATCAAATTATTTATGGTGATTAAATCTCTTATCCCGCTTTAGTATTTTATCCTTGAGATTTTTGGTGATTGGAGGGATTTGGGTCTTTTTCATGTTGTTGGTCTTCAAATAGATACTTTTTTTCCTTTCTCAATTTCTTGGTTTTTAAAAATATTTTAAAGAAAAATAAATAATTTGCTTTGTATTTCTTTTCTTGTATTTCTGTCTTTTGGTTTTTGGCAAATGTGTGAATTATTGTTTTAAGTCTAAGAGTATTTTTGCTTTGATGAGTATATTTTCTTTGAGATTTGCTTCTTGTTGCTTGATAAATTGGCTTTTGCTTTTGGGTTCACATTTGTTTGTTTTTGAGCTTTAATTGTATCTTGCTTTTGTATTCTAGTGTGCACTAGGGTAGATGCATTTTATACATCATTTAGTAATTTTTGGTTAGGTGTTGAATGTGTGAGTGCTTGAAAGAAAAAGAAAAAGAGTTTTTATTTATTAGCTTTCTTATAGAACCCGTGTAGAAATCACTTTCATTAAATAAAAGTAAGTGTTACATTTGCATCTAGCCTAGTGTTAAAATGAACTATAATTTTTATTTTTTTCATAGCAACATCAACTAGTCTAGGACATTTAGGGCCTTGGAATAGGTGTGTGGAGAGTAAACTCTCTAAGGCCACTTAAACTAAAAGTATAGAAGTTTACTAAAGAGTGTAAATCAAATATCATTAAGCTGTATGGGAAAGCTCCTCTAACACAAGAGTTAAGCAAGAGGATGTGTGAATATAAGGAAAGAGAGATACCCCCTCTCCTACTTGTTGGATCGTACTCCCATGACTATTCCACCCGACTTCTGACCACAAGCTGGTGACCTTAGTTGCCTTTCCTAGGGACCACACAGGTGACTTCAGGGGGGGAATGCCTATGGTACCTAAGGTAGACGTTGCATCACTTTCATAGTACTTCTGGAGGGTGGCCTTGTGACGCTTGGGTACTTGCACTGAAAAAGAATATTGTTTGGAGGTCAGCGTAACCACTTTTGATATCTTGGCTAGTATGATTGAGCCCTCATCACCCCAAAATACCTTAAGGAGATCATTATCTTAGATTTCTTGTATTTTGTTGTCTGATCCTAATGACTCGGAGTGGAAATACTTGGAATTTGTTTGCTTGGTTGTATCTTTAGGATTTTTTTAGTGAGTGCTTTGTGAACCTAGCTTGACATAGGTGATTTAAGTATTTAATTTCTCTTTACATATAAAAGTGGTTGATCGACCAATTCTTTGGTCTAGAAGGCTTTGTGGGCTTTCACCTGCGAGTGCCAAACGTTCACCTAGAAGGCGTATTAGTAATTTTTCCGGTGCTTTTGAACCAATGTTAGCTAATGCAATAGATATAGATCCTTCTCAGAGGGCTATTTGTTGGATTGAACCTAGGTTCAGAGTTTGTTGCGCTAATGAACAAAACACTACACTATCGGCCCTTTTGGAAACAACCCGCTTAGCACAGGCTGCTCCACAGGGTGAATCTAGTCTAGTCCATAATCCGGATGGAAACACTCTGGTGCTTGTTAAAGTACTCTTCTAATCGGAAGATGAAGTATAAATCGAAGATGTTTCAGGGCCTCCTGATACTTCTACAAAACCTCTTCCTTCTCATCATCCTTACATTGTATTATATGTGGGTACTACGAATCATAGGCCGAATAACCCTGTTCACTCTCCTTCTTTCTTCTCAATGGCCAATCTTAGTGGCTCTGCCGATACAACTGGTGTACATACTCCTTCTTCAGTTGTAGGAGGAGGTACTATTCCTATATCTACTATTACACTTAGTATGGTGGCTATTAGCTCTACCTCCATCTTGATTCTGAGTGGGGGCACCCAACCTTATGCTCCTTTCACGGGAGCTTATCCTTTTGGAATGCCATCTAGTGGGATTCCATCAGTTTATTCAACTTTACCCTCTGCTGCTTCTACATCTATGACTTTGATGGCTACTAGTTCAATACCTTTATAAGGTTTTCAATTTGGAAGTGGACATGTTCCTCCTTCCAATCCATTGTTGAATTTAGGATCAATGCCTTTCTCTGGTCATGCTCAAAACATTAATCCTTTTCAAGGGAACCAGGGCTTGGCATATCCTTCTGTGAGTGGTTTTGGGTTAGGGAATCTTTCCCATTTATTTGGTCAATAAGGGAGTATACCCTTCCCTACTACTGGTACTTTACATGTTTTCCTCCTTTGGTTAGTGCTTATAATCCTTACCAGGGGCTTCCCCCTTCATATAATGTTCCGCTGGGAGGAAGTTTTCCTATAATTAGTAATCCTGTAGTAGGGGGTGGATACCTCCATACACCCCTGGTCTACAAGGTTTTCCTTATGGTTCAAGTGCTTCTACGAGCAAACCTTGGCAACCCGGTGCCTCTCAAAATCTAGGACACTCTTTTTCAAATGTTGGAAATTCCACTCTTAGAGCTTGAAATTTTCTTGTTTCTCCATGCTTACCATTCTTGACAAAACTTAATTTTCGAGATCTTTGAAAATTGACTAACAATCCGATCCATTCTAATCTGGCTTGGCCTCCGGTCCCTAATAAAATTCCATCCAATATTCTAAAATTTGAAGGGAAGTCTGGTGAGGATCCGACTGATCATATAACCACTTTCCATTTATGGTGCTCATCAAACTCCCTGATTGATGATTCAATTAGGTTGAGACTATTCCAATGCACCTTAATTGGAAATGCGGCTAAATGGTACATCAAGTTGGGGGGGGGGGATGTTTCTTGTGTTTGGTTATTTAGCTACAATGTTTTTGAACCATTTTCAGTTGCCTGTCTATTATGATGCCGGAACTGAACTCCTAGCCAATTTTGAGCAGGACAAGGCTACACATATTTCTGACCACATTCAAGAGTGGCGCAGAAGGAAGAGATTGATCAAGGCTTATATCCCTGATGAGTTTCTTTTGGAATGGTTTTTGAAATCATTGCAACCTGATATTTCTAAGGATGTGTCACATTCTTGGGTGTTCACTAAAGAACATGTTATCTTTAGAGCCCAATAGTTAGAGCTCATTTATTCCTAGTCGAGAGTTTCTCTAAAATATTTTGCCTAATTCTCCTACATTTAAAATCTATCTCGCCAAGCCGAAACAAGGAACTCATGTCGAAAAAGTTATAAGATCGATAAATAGCAATACAACTAGTTTTTTGAATCAATTACAATAGTTGTCATTACAATCTGCTTCTGCAACACAAACTACGTCATTGGTGTCTAATCCTTCTCAACCTTTAGCGATTAATCCTTTTTCAGTCCTCAAATCTTGAAGAAAATCAACAATCTGATGGGAAGAAAAAAGATAAGAGAGGAAAGGGTAATGCTAATAAACCCAGTGATGACACTGGTGAGGGAAAAACAATCTAAGAAGAAGGTTAAGTTCCCAAACAAATTATGCAGTGGGGATCACCTTAGCCATCTTTTCCCCAAGATTCCGGATGCTCAACGCTTGTTAGCTCAACAACGTTCTTCTAGTTCCCAGGTTGTGCTTAATAACCCTTTTCCCCAAGGGCAACAATTACTTGCTAGCACGAATGCTAGTACTGAAACCCCTACAGGGGGTAACCAAGAGGGGGAATCTACATCGAATGTATATATGGTTAAGTCATGTTGATGTTTCAACTAAACCTCATGATTATGGAGAGGGAGAACCTTCTAAGGCTAAAATTTCTTTCTATATTCCAAAACCACTTCACATAGAGAGGCTCGCAGTTGAGCCTATACCTCGAATGCTGAAAGGCTCCTCAAAATGATTGACTTATAATCCCAATTTGAGGGCTGCTCAGAACTATTCTATTGTTGAAGATTTAGCTCAAAGCCCCTATGCTATGTCGACGTTAGAGGTACTCCAATAATGTGTTGCACAAACAAGTGCTTTTCTCACTGCGATTAGAGTAGTAGACCCAAAAAATTATATGGTAATTACATTTGATATGTCAAATGTTAAAACCAAACTCCATCATCATATGGCTTTTCAGATGAAATCTATGTATCATATGAAGACGATATTTCGAACCGTAGTTGATGAAGAGGATTCCAAATGCATCATGTCTATGTCATGTTAGAAAGCTATTGGGTCACCTGAAGTTGTTCCCTCTCCTACTCTCTTAACTGCATTCGATGGTCATCCTCATAGGCCTCATGGGATTCTACCTGCCTTCCCTATTTATGTAGGGGCAAGGTGGTTAATGTAGAAGTAGAGATATTTGATGCTAATCTCGATTATAATATTTTGTTGGGTCACAATTGGGTTTACGCAATGGATGCCATTGTCTTTTATTTCACAGCCTATGCTTTACTTATTAAGGGAGAATTGTTACGATTGATCGGTTAGCCTATTCTCCCAACGACCCTAATGCATATGATGACTCCACTGTCCCCTTTGTAAAGAATACCAAGTAGCTTGTCAATAATTTAGGACTTGGAATGAATTCTTCTTTAATGGGTACTTTTGATATTCCATCTCCTGTTGCTCATATCAATGCCATTTCATTCTCCATGATCGTTCCTCGGAAACGTTCTTTTAGAACTCATTATTTTTCGGATCCTTGGCCCTTGCTCCCTCCTACTGCCACATTAGAAGAAGGACAATTGGGTGGAATGGCTTATCCAATATCTATAGTAGAAATTGTGTGTTAGTCTATTGCTAATTATGCAAATTTTGATGCCATCCCTCTCCCATCAAACGATGTAGATGGTGATGTGGCGCTGGTGTGGATAGTGGATTCCACTTCGGCTATGGATTGCCTTGATATTGTTTTACCATATGAAGAGGGAATTATAGAAGCAATGACTGGTGTAGAAAGACCATGAGATGATTTGCATCATCGGTCCTATTTTCTCCCTGACTTGCGCGAAGTTGAATCAAACTTGTCTAGTCCTCTCTCTAGTGGAAGTGTTCATAAAATTTTAAACCCTTTGTCTGCATCACATATTTTTTCCGACGGTAACATGGCTAATATTTCAGAAACCTTTTCTGTGAACATTTCTAAGAATGCCAAATGTTATCGAAAATATCTTCATCAAAGTTGAGTATTCCCTTGAATAAATCAAAATTGACATTGATCTCTTTAAATACTTTTAGGATGTATTAATTTGGTCTTATGAGGAAATTCCTGGGATTGATCCTAGTATAGTTTAACATGAGATCAATACTTATGAAAATGCAAAGCCTGTTCGACAAAAGCTTCGACCGATTAACCCTAGGAAAGTCATGACTATCAAGGCTGATGTAGAGAAATTGCTTAAGGCAGGTTTCATCTAACGTGTTCCTTTCACTGAATGGGATTCAAATCCAGTCCCTATTAACAAAAAGAAAGGAACAATTAGGGTATGCATCGATTTTAGGGGTTTTAATAAAGCTTGTCCTAAAGCCAATTTCCCCACTCCATTTATAGGTCAAATTATTAACGAGTGTGTGGGAAATGAAATATTTTTCTTCATCGACAGATTTTATGGATATAATCAAATAACGATTCGTCCTGAAGATCAACACAAGAAAAATTTTATTTTCCCTTGGGTTACGTTTGCATATAAGAAAATTCCATTTGGATTTAAAAATGTTGGGGCTACTTTTCAGTGGGCCATGTCTTACGCTTTCCACGACATCAAGCATATAATCGAATCTTATTTGGATGATTTAGTTGCTCTCTCTTACAAGAGAATGGAGCATCCAAAACATATTCATTTAGTCTTTGAAAGATGTCATTATTATAAAATCCAGTTGAACCCTAATAAATGCGTTTTCGCGGTCACATATGGTTGATTGTTGGGATTGATAATCTCTAATGAAGGGATTCGTGTTAATCCTTTCAAGGTTGAGGAAGTATTTCAGTTGCCTTCCCCTTTGAACATTCGTTAACTTCAAAGTCTCTAAGGAAAAGCCAATTTTTTACGGATATTTATCGTAAATTATGCTAAGATAACAAAAGGATTTATGCGTTTACTTAAGAAAGGAGTTCCATTCATTTGGGATGACTTTGCTCAACGCTCGTTTGATGCTTTTAAAAAGGCATTGACCTCTGCTCCTCTTCTGAGTCCACTGGATTATAGCAGAGATTTCCTTTTGTACCTTGCAACAATAGAATAAAATATAGGTATGGATCTGGTTCAGGAAGATAATGCCCTTAGGGAGCATGAAATTTATTATCTAAGCTATGGCTTAGTTGGTCCTGAACTTCGGTATTCTCATATTGAGGAATTGGATTTAGGAACAATTCATGCTATTCAGTGACTTCGTCATTATATTTTTCTCAGAAAAACTTTTGTATTATCTAACCTTAATCCATTTCAATTTGGTGTCAGTAGGTGAGTGATTGGGGGAAAATATAATAAATGGATTGTCATTTTGCAAGAGTTTGATCTCAAGTTTATGTCAGCAAATTTAAATAAATCATTAGTATTCACAGAATTGATTTTGGAATTACCTTGTGAAGGAGATGTTACTTATGAAGAATCATTTCAGATGAGCATATTTTTCTTATCTCTTCACAAGATCCTTGGTATGGAGACATCAATGTATATCTCCAGAGTTTGAAGTTTCCTCAAACTTTTTCTAAGGATGAACATCAAAAATTATGTCACCTAGCTAAGAATTATATGATTATTGGTGACACTCTATATCGCCGCAGGATTGATTTAATCCTTATACGTTGTTTAACCTTAGAAGAAGATGAGTGAGTTATGAATGACCGCCATAGTGGATCTTGCGGAGGTCATCTATCTGGGTTTGATACAACCCAAAAAATCTTGCGTGCAAGGTATTTTTGGCCTTCAATTTTTAAAGATTGTATAGAAGCGATAAAAGAATGCCATCCTTGTCAAGTTTATACTCGAAAAATGTGCGCTCATTTAGCTTTTATTTTTCATGTAATCATTGTCGGTCTATTTACTAATTGGGGTATTGATTTTACTACTTATAACTTGACTTTGGCTAAGGGTCACAAGTAAATTATCGTAGTAGTAAACTACTTCACCAAGTGGGTCGAAGCTATGCCTACTTTAATAAAAACGGTGAGACAACAACACTTTTTCTGTTCAATCAAATCATTTCATGATTCGGTATTCCTAGAGGTATTTTCATTGATCATGGCGGTCAATTTCATAATAAGATGATGTATGAGTTGGCCTTGAAGTTGGGATTTTGGCAGGAGCATTTGTCTCCTTATTATCCTCAAGGTAATGGGTAGGTTGAATCCATCAATAAATCCCTTAAGACTATCCTGCAAAGGACAATCAATCAAGCTAAGTCCAATTGGCACATCATGCTATATCCTACACTATGGGCATATCAAATGTCTGTTAAGACTGCTATGGGTTTCACTTATTTTCAGTTGGTTTATGGTTTGGAATCGATCTTTCCTATAGAATGTGAGATTCCATCTCTTAAGTTAGTAGTCCAGCTTCTTCCAGACACCTCAAGTCTTGAAGAGCACCTTATTCATTTGGAACATCTTGATGAGCAACATCGAGATGCAACCACAATGAATGAGGCCCATAAGAAAAGAGTCAAATATCAGTATGACAAGTTTGTACGACCTAGGGTTTTTTATGAAGGTGACCTTGTCTTGGTCTATGTCAAAGATAAAGATACCTTGGCGGTAGGATAATTCAAACCTATGTGGTATGATCCTTTCATCATTAAAAGGCTCTTGAAGAAGGGAACTTATGAATTGGTTGATTTTGAGGGAAATGTGCTGTTAGAGCCCATAAATGGGCTCTATCTCAAGAAGTATTATGCCTAGGATTTTGCCTAGCATTTGCTTTGTTTTGTAAATAGTGTACATAGTTTTAGTTTTTGTCTATAGGTGTCATGGTGATGATGATATTTTCGATCTTCTTTGGTAGGCTTCGATGGATGATTCAATGTATTTAGGATTCACAAATGGCGTTAGTAGACATACTCAAAATTTAGCTTCCATCGCTTGGGTAATACATTATCCATATGGTCATTTGTTGGTCGCAAGAGGCATATGTATCGGTCCGACTTCTAAAAATATGGCTAAATACGGTGTTGTTATTAATTTACTATATGAAGCAATATATTATGGCATTGAATCATTAATGGTTTATTTGGATTCGCAACTGGTTGTGTCTCAATTAAATAATGTTTATCGTGTGAGAGATCCTTCATTACATCGTCAATTTTTTAGAGTGATATTATTGCAAAGATCATTGACTTTTATTATTTCATTGATATTCCATGATCAAATAATTCATTTGTTGATTCTATAGCTAACCAAGCATTGGATTGGCATATTAATCATTCATCACATTAAATCGAAATACCAAAAATCATTTGTATATATGATCAAATAATTGCGAAATATATGCATATAGATAGATATAATATGTCAAAATGTTACAAAATGTGGACAAATTTCCTACAAAATTAGGACTTAAGCCCGATCATGTCCATATATAAAAAATATTAGTCATTTAAAATCTAAGTTTGTGGGCCCTTCCCTGGATGAGCATCCCGGTCGAAGACGATGGCATTCACCACTCTTCGGAAGAGTTGCACCCACTCTTGTGGTACTCCAACCACTCATCTCTGTATAGCCTCAGGGAGATATTCTACTGCTCCCGTTGGACCCTGGTGAGTCAAACTCTCCAAGTTACTATGAACAATATGGAGCACTCTCTCAGACTCAACTGCTCCTCTCTCCACGCCAGGTCTCACTGGTCCAATATTTGTATCATGATCATTTATTCTTGTAAGATTTTGGTTTCAAGGAAAAAAATATTTTAAATTTCTTCAGATTATATTCAAAAATCCAAAAACCCAAAAATTACCAATGTTGCCCCATGTAGCTCCTTCTAGAAGTACTAGCTTTGGGTCTAATCAGAAGTCTAATCCTGCATAAGGGTAATCCTCTATGGCCATGACATGTTGCTCCCATTAGTGGAAGAACTCGTCATCAAAGGCCACCTGAGTGACTTCGCCTCCACCAAGTTGCTTGATTTGATATGCCGATCTGGCCATCCTGGGATCTCTAGGATTGTTGATGACAGTAGCTACTCTAAGTCGATGTGCTAGAATCCAATCAAATAAAATGAGTAGAGGATGGTTCCATAGACAAAATTCTTCACCTTTCCCCATATTACTTATGATAGTTATTTTTTCATATTGGTTAAGAGCATTGTGTAGCATTCATATACTACTGGTTCCAGGCATTCCATTGCCAAAAACCTGTATGGTCGAGAGGCCTAATGTAATGAAGTAGAGCCCATTATCCTACCAATAGTAAATAAAATTATCTTGATTGGCAGGCTTGTGACCCAACCTTCTAAGTGTACGGTGTGTAGTAAACAACAATATAGTCAACAATATTGAGGCCCCCACGGGCCTTCCCTTTCATATCCATTGCTTCTCCCCTTCGGAAAAGTACTATTATGAAGTAGATGTCCTCTACTTTGATAGATCAAGGAATATCATCTATGATGAATTCTTCTTTCTTTGGGTCCAAGTAGTGAATTAAAATTTCCAACAATTGAGTCTGAGTTCTCATGTTGGGCATCATAAAGAATTTGAGCAATTCACAAATTTTTAATCCATCCAATGACTCTTGATCATCTAATACTTGATTATCAACTTCACTATGCTCTCTCTCTCTCTAAATGATTGACATCCTGGAAAATAAAAGGATTTGATCCGTTAGAAATTGTGTTTTTGTGTTTTTCATTTTTACTCTACGTGTACGCAACTTTTATAAGAGACATTCACGTACATAAGTGACTTTCCCTTAATAAAATCACGTATAGGGCTTTCTATATGCAAATTTTAAAATTCCCAACTCATGTACACGCATAATGGTTTTTGAAAACAAAAAAATTTCTTCATAATATTAGATTAATCTATCAAAATTCTTGATCAAATGGACAAAGTTTAAGGTTATGAATTACCTGGAGTCTGTGTTTTCTGAATTCGTTGGTGGATTTGACCAAATCGATTTTCTCAAATTTTCTCCAAGAGGCCTCTTCTCAACACTTGAATGGTAAAAATGAAATGGGGTGAGTTCAAAAACTTTTTTTATAGCCAAAATTTAAAAACCCACTTTCCTAAAGTTCATTTTTAAAACTTTATTTTATTTCATGAACTTTTGACCTTCTGCTTGAAGTGTTGGGAAAGGATATTTTTAGGTTGTCGAATATATTTTATGACTTTGTCCAATTTTTCCACCACTTTGAATCCACCATCGCTGAGCTATCATGGTAGGTATTGTTTTCTAAACTGGCATATAGGGTAAGAAATATAAAACTTGTCCTGACGATGAACCACACTGGTTGGTTCGAAACGCGTCGACAAAAGATTGGTTATGTGATTTTGCCGAAGATTATCTAAACAAATATCACTTTTATATTGCATTTTGCATCTTGAGCTCATACTATGATATTTAGCCATAGTTTCACCCAATTATGTTGCAATTCTTTAACCCCTCTCACTCACCGACTTGTAAAATCGTAACAGAGTGGTAGAGCCTTTCCTTCCATGGGATTCCTAGTTAGATCCTCGCTATCATATGTCACCCATGCTGCAGTATTGTGTAGGATTGGGAGTCCTCTTTAGTCCTACTGTGACATTGCGTTAAGTTGTACTATTACACAACACATAGAAATGCATCAACCCAAAACATCATCTTAAGATTCTTGAAAAACATCATCGAACGTACCATATTTAAGATTGTCCTGTTCATTCTTTTAGCTACTCTGTTCTTTTGGGGATTATAAGGCACGATTGTTTGATGTTTGATCCCATGCTGGAAAAGATGGTTTTCAAATTCATTTGAAGTATATTCTTTTCCATTATCAGTACGAATATACCTAATATGAGATTGTGCATCATTTTCAATCCATGCATGAAAGTTCTTGAATTTTACAAAAGCCTCAAATTTGTTTTTTAATAAATAAACACAACACATTCTAGCGTAGTCATCATATATTTATTGCCATTTGCAGAAGGAACATGCATTGGGCCACATAAATTAGAATGAATGAGTTCAAATTTTATATGTGCTATGGAATGAGAATCCTGAAAAGACTATTTTCTATGCTTTCCAAAGATACAAGCATTACATTGCTTAAGTTTCTTAGGAAATGTAGGAAAACTAGTAACACCATTTTTCTTCAAAAAATGAAGGTTGTCATAGTTCAAGTGTCCAAATCTAGCATTCCATAAGAGACTTGATGAAAGTGTACCTTCATCATAGTGATAACTGTATGAAACCTTTTATGCATGAGCAGAGGTTCCTTGCAGCTCCAGAAGTCTTTCTTCTTTTATCCCAATCATGAAAAGTGAGTGATCTGATGCTTTTCTAACCTCGAACTTGCCATCAAATATGTGAATGGAGACTCCTTGTTGATAGATGTGGACCAAAGACAACAAATTTCTCCTCAACTTCAAGAGGTATAGAAAATCATGTAGAAGAAAGGCTAGAAGACCAGTGTTATAACATCATTTAGCACTCATGTAGACTTGATGCTCTTTTATGGCCTTGGGTAGTCCCTTTTTCCATATAGGCTTGATCTTATATTAAAAAATAACATTTGAAATTCAATATGTGACTCTTCCTACACTAAATCACGTACATACATGGGTCCTATAACACTACACCCAGGTATACCTTTTAAAATATGAAAACATAAAATAAAATGCTATTTTTCGGGCGGGGTTTACGGGTTTTACCGAAATCCCACCTACAAGAGCCCATGGAAAAAGTAAATTAACTAATTTTAGGTGGTATATATACACCCCTTGGGTAGGCCTAATTAACACAAGAGAACAGCTATCAACATTATACCCATTTTTCTCCCTAGATCAAGTCTGTTTTTCCCATACCTCCTGCACTCCCAGTCTCTAGCGAACTCTAGTTTCGTTTGGAGAGATCATCATCATCCTTATATAATCTCCTTTCACTTGTTATAGGGGTGGTCTTCATGGCTCGGGTTGGACGAATCTAGAGGAAGTCTTAGTCAGTTCCTTTTGCCTGGATCAGGTTGTACCTTTCCTGTACCTATTGCTGTTAATCAATAAAGAAGCTCATGTGTTGTTCCAAATATGTTGTTGTTTCATTAATAGTAATTTATATTCTTATATAAGATGATCTAACATATATTTTATGTATGCACATTGAATTATCTATTGTGTATATCCTTCTGTGAATTGACTTGCAAGCCTGCTCATTCTGGAGGAGGCAGAGGGTTTCGACACTACAGGAACATCATCAAACGTAGGACCTCTAGGTATGTTTCCAAATCCATGTTTAGTGATTCATATGCTTGGCATGCTTGTTTGAATTTTCTTTGTTGATTATCTTGTTATGCTCTGTTGAGGTTTTCAACCCTTACCTTAGGGAAATTTCCCCGCCAACAACTAGGCAGTTTGAGCCTGATTGTTCCAAGCCCTGATGGCTTGAATTATGACTTGTCGAAGGCCTAATTATTATTGAGAAACAATATAAAACCATAAACATAAAAAAACCTAACCCTAGGAGATGAAGCACCAAAACTATGGGCCCCGTTTGGGTAAATTGGTACATCAACTTCCTGGGGTTGTAACTTTGGCATATGATCTCCGTTTGACTCGCACAATACCTCGCTAAAAAGATCTATATGAGGAATACAAATTTTGAGTGGCCAACATAGGTCAACAAGCCATGTTGGCCTTGGTTTTCCCAAAAAATGTTGTTTAGGGCCTCAAAATGGCTTTGGAAGTTTAGGACCCAAAAAATTGCCAAAAATAGTAAATTGTGCTACAATTAAGGAAACTGAAAAACTGAAAGACACAGTGGTGGGGGTCCAAGTGGAATAGGTGGATGGCCACCAAAATCCACTTGGCTCAGTTCTCTCCCCTTAGGAAGCAATGGTTCTCATTGCATTGAGTGCGTCCATGAGATGGGGAAACTTCCGCTGAACTTGGTCCCTAGTGAGCCACTTGCCTTGGTGCAACGGTTGGCCAATTTTGACAACCCAATATGGTTGAATATTCTGCAGGTGAGTGTTCTTGACCTGTGTGTCCATAATCCAATCAGTTTTGGCATGTTCCATGAAGTCTAGGTTTAACTCTGTTGGTGTGAGCTATTCTGTAATGTTTGATGTGTCCAGTAATGGTGGGAAGTATGGTCGAAGGTGGTCCACATTGAACACTGGGTGCAGGCCAAGGAATGGAGGAATGCTGAGCTCAAAATAATTGTCTCCCACAACCTTGGTAATGGTGTAAGGACCATATCAAAGTGGTTTGAGCTTCCAATGGGCTCTGGAAAGGCCTTCTTTTTACAAATGCAACCAAAATTTGTTGCCCACCTGAAACTTGTGTGGCACCCGATGTTTATCATGTCATTGCTTGTACTTGGCATTTGAATTCTCCAAGATGTCGAAAACTTGTTGGCAAATGTGTTGGATGTGTTCAATAAATTTTGTCGCTTTATCAGCCTCAGAAAATACATATGTGGATTCTGTCTGTGTAGTCGCATGAGGCATGTCAACATCAATCAGACGCAATGGTTGAGATCCTAGACCCACTTGAAAGGGAATGTGACCAATCAAGCTATGGAGAGATCTATTATAACTGTGTTTTAAATAGGGAAGACTCTCATCCTAGGTTCGTGGATGCTAGGTGTTTTACACGTAGAGTATGTTCACTATCATCATATTGACGACCTCCATCGGGCCATCAGTCTAGGGATGGAAGGCAGTCGACTTGGTGAGCTTGGTGTCCAATAGTGTCTAGAGGCTTGACTAGAATGCACTTAGGAAATTTCTATCCCGATCTGATATAATATTCTGTAGGATCCCAAAATGTACCCATACTTGTTCAAAGAAGAGTTTGGCAGTTTCCTCTGCTGTGATACTCTTCTTGCAGGCCGCCAATATAGCCATCTTGTAAAATCTATCCACGACCACAAATACACAGTCATTACCATGCTTGGTAGAAGGGAGGCCAGGCATATAGTCCATGGAGATGGATTCCCATGACTAGATGAGAGTAGGCAGAGGAGTGTACATGCCTTGCTTCTTGATGGTTGGCTTGGCAATGGCATAGGAAGTGCAGAATATGATATATTTCCCAACATCCAGTCATAGTTTGGGCCAATAAAATTACTTTTGTAGTACAACCACAGTTTTCTCCACACAAAAGTGTCCTGCGACCCGACTGCAGCGGGCCTCTGAAATAGGCTTGGTACGCTCGCTTGAAGGAACACAAAGGTGGCCTAGGTAGCATAATAATGCGTACTGGAGGTGGAAATCAGGAACTTGCTTTCCGTATACGAGCATTTGGTATGTGGAGGTGAACTATGGATCATTTTTGTATAGTTGCGGCCATCCAAAGCTCTCATAGCCACAAGAGTTAAGAACAGTAGTCAGTGCTCAACTGGGGGTCAGCCGAGGCAGTCTGCAACATTATTGGTGCTGCCCTTTTTGTATTTAATGTTCAAGTGGAATTGTTGCAGATATGTACACCAATTTTGATGGTGATTGTTCTACAACTTCCCTTGTGTCTGTATAAACTGAAGAGGCTGGTGATCGATGTGGATGACCGTTTCCTTCCCCAGAATGTAATGCTTCCATTGCCAGCAAGCCTGCACGATGGAATACATCTCTTTATCATAGGTGGGGTACTTCCAAATTGTATCAGAAAGTCTCACTATGTTAGGCCACTGCATGCCCATGCTGGGTGAGGACTACACCAATAACATAATCTGAGGCATCTGTCTCGATTTCAAATGGCTGTTGTAGGTTTGGCAGTGTGATTACCAGTGTAGAGGAGAGTCACTTCTTTAACTCAACGAGCACCTTCTGTTAGGATTTATACTAGGAAAACTTTTCTTTCACCCCACCCTTAGTAATTTGACTCAAAGGCCAAGTGATATGGGAGAATCCCAACAGAAACCTCCGATAAAAATTTGCAAGGCCCAAAAAGTTGCGAAGCTCCATTAGAGTGGTCGGGGCTGGAAAATCCCAAATTAGTTGGATCTTAGTCAGATCCACATGCATGCTTGTTATGAAACCAGCTCACAAAAAGATAGAAAAGAAAGGTCAACACCTTAGAATTCAGCCTCTTCGAGGGGGCAACCTCCTATACATTACACAAATGAACAATTCTTGGATGATACAAATGACAAGACCTCCTTTCTATATATAGGAGTCTAAGGGGTCATAATATAATCAAAGTCGACATAACAATAATAATGTAAGGGCACAATAATAACAATAGTGGGCTTCTATGAGCCACAATAATAACAATATGGGGACTACATGGGCACAACAATATAATAAGGGGATTGTACTAATAACAATAAGGGGTTACACTAGTAGTATAGGGACCTAACATGCCCCTCTCCTTCAAAAAGTGTTGTCCTCAATGCTTGAGTAGTTCTTGATGCTTCTGTATAAAATTCTTGTCCTCCCATGTGGAATATTCAACGGGTAAGTTCTTCCACTTGATGAGATACTTTGAAATTGATTGATTTCGTAGCTGTCGGGTTCTTGTTTTTGTGATTGCTCCAGGTTCCAATATGATTTTTCCTTCCTCGTCAAGTTCTAGCAATATTGTTTGAACTGGGATCTTATGCAACTTTTGAATGAGTGGCCACACTTCTTCATCCTTTTTCCATTCATCCCTTGCTTCGTTTATCCAATCTGGTTGGATAATAGAAATAGCACAAAACAATGCTTCCACATCCTCATCCTTTCTTGAGAGTGCACCTGCAACAACATTTTGCTTCCCTTTTTTGTAGATGATTTCAAAGTCATAACCCAACATAGTTGTGACCCATTTTTTCTGTTCTTCTAAAGATAATCTTTGTTCTAAAAAGTATTTAAGAATATCATGATCCATTTTTACCTTGAAGTGTCTTCCCATTAGGTAAGGTCGCCATTTCTTAAGTGCATGTAGTATTGCAAACATTTCCTTCTCATAAATAGCTTGATTGAAATGTAGTCGTAAAAATACCCAATCCTTTAAGTGTCATTATCCTTTAAAAGTTGGAGAACTTGTTGTTGATGTTCGATGTGATCTTTCATTGCTTGAATCTTTTTCTTCTTGATATGTCCTTATATCTTGAGAGTTTGAGGAGTGGTAATTTCTTCCAATGCATTACAAGATATGGCCAGATTCATTTCTTGATGCTTGATGTGATCTTTCACTTCTTGAACATTTTTCTTCTTGATATGTCCTTCTATCTTGATAGTTTGAGGAGTGGTAACTCTGGCCAATGAATTACAAGATATGGTCGGATTCATTTCTTCTTTATCGATGTGATATTTCACTTCTTGAACCTTTTTCTTCTTGATATGTCCTTCTATATTGAGAGTTTGAGGAGTGGTAATTCTTGCCAATGCTTTACAAGATATGGCCGGATTCATTTACTCTTTCTCTGGGGTTGGTTCCTGGTGTATATCCTCTTCTTTTGATGTTTCTTGATCCTTTTATTCCTCCTCTTCACAATCAATGTAAAATAATTTCTTCTCAGCACACTTATTACCTTTAATGTATTTGTTATCACAACTGTAACAAAGTCCTTTTACTCTTTTTTCTTCCAATTGTTGTGGTGTCAACCTTGTAGGTTCTAAAAGGATGGGAGAAACAACACTTCCATATTTATAGTTGTGAGGGGTAGACTTCCTTGTTGTAATAATTTTTCTTTCCACTTTTCTTTAAAACCTGAGTGCATTCTCCAATGAATCAAGTTCCCAAAGACGAACCTCGTGTTGAATGTTATCCTTTAAAATCCTTATGGAGACATCAATCCTCTGCTTCTATGGAATATCATTTTCCCTTATATTCAATTATTGAAAGTCCTCAATGTGCTCTTCCATTGAACACTTTTGTTTGAGATTTATCAATTGGCTAAAGATGGTGTTTCTCTTTGTATCCTCATAATTTGCTATCATTTCCTCTGTGAAAATTGACTACGTAACAACTGGTTTACGAGAACAAAGCCCTATATACCATAAAAATTGATCTAGTTCTAAATATGAAGATGAAATGCATACCTTTTGTAACAGTTTCACTTCATGTAGATCAAAATATGCTCCATCTATAGTATCCAATTTACTGGATCCTTTCCATCAAACTTCCTCATATCGCCTTTTCTTGATTTTAGGAGCTTGATCTTGAAACGAATGTAACTCTATACTTTTAGATCTCCAAGTTCTGAATTTGTCTTTTGTAGTATCCCTTTGATTCCTCTTTCTAATCTCGCAAGTCTGATCAAAATTTGATTGTCCAAGAAAGAGTTATGGCCAATCTCCTAAGATGACCTGATTATATAATTTTTCAATAGAGCGAACTTGTATGACATGCCATTTTCCCAAGGTCACCTATTTAGAATGTAATTCAGAAGTTTTCAACAACCCTAACTTCCTCAGATTATATCTCCTAACATATAGAGAGACATGATCTGAGCTTTGGACCCGAGCTTCACCAATATTTCGACTCAAATGGGTTTTATTTTTAGAATTTGAACCTTTGTATAAAAAATATTATGGCAAAAATTCCACGATGACAAGTTTGAGATGAAATTCTGGAGCTTGCAAAAACCCTAACTTTTTTTTGCTGAAGCAAGAGCAGGACCTTCTTTACCATTAATAATATACAAAATTTACAAAAAGCCACTCTGAAAAGTGGTGAAGGAGAACTACCCCTCAAAGGAACAGAGAATGGGCCAAGGCAAAAGACTCGACACAAAAAACTTACCTTTCAACACATCAAAGCTAAACAGGAAAAAGCCAAAATTGAACCTGAGTAGTGGACGAACCAGAGCAAAAGATAAAAGGGCCCCACTAGCCCTCCAAGACATGGAGAGAACCGTGCCCCAAAGAAACCAAACAACAAAGAGGGGCTCATGCAAACCCGCCGAAAAACGAATCTCTCACCAGAATCTACAATGAAGAACCATCGGGCCCTATCCAACGGCTCCGAACAAAATCGCAAAGGAAAGAAGCACGCCACTTAACTGACATTGCCTCCAACCTGCTCGACCCATCGCCACCGTTGATTAACAAAAATGGATCCGACGGTCAAGGGACATATCGCACCCACCAAGAATGCCGGATAAAAGCGTGCGATGGGGGCCCCACCAATCTGCTCGTTCGATCTCGAGCGTTGATTTTCCTCGCTCCATCGGACGGCTGAGCCGAAAATCACGCGCCCGAAGTCGTCGACCTTTAGGGAGCGGGGAGAGTGGTTTTTGGAACGGGCCCTCCACCACATGTCATGCTCTCTATGGCATCGCTGCCAAAAAATTAAAACCACTTTTGACATAAAAGCGGTGCGATCACTTCGAACCCGCTCCAGAGGCGGTATTGACTTCCGCCATTGAAAAAATTGGGTGATGCGGAAGTTTTAGATGCTGCTTTCTTCAGTCAGGGAAACTCTGTCACTGGACGAGGAGAATATTCCTGATCGTGGTCAACTTTGTTGCTAACCTTGGCATACCTCCCATCATGTACCTTTCTGTCCAACCTTGAGAAGCTCTTTGACCGCTATCCATTACTAGTTGGATTCTAACTTTTTGCTTCTATACTCTTCTTTGTCCTCCTCCGCCTGGTTATGACAGAGTTTTTTCAGATTGCTCTGTGCCATTGTGCTCCACCTCCTTAAAATTGCGCTGTCCTTGCAGCTGACACCTTGATTGGCCAGAATGTCCACCAATTTGTTGGCCTTTCTCCTCACATGAATAAATATGAGAGTACGAAGTTCCTGTAGATGTACTTGGATCCTGTGTAGAACTTGAGTTAACCTCCAGTGTTTTGTGACCTTTTCCGGCCCTGTTCCATTACTGATTCTCTTGGCTACGTTTATGACTAACTCTGAGTTCGCTTCTATTATGACATTTTGACAATTGTTCTGTATCAAAAATTCTAAGCATTGTTCCAAGGCCATTAGTTTTGCCATGTTGTTAGTGGCTTTTCCTAAGTGTCCATGGAAGAGGGAGATTATGCTGCCTGTATCATCCCTTAGAACTCCCCCAAAGACAGCCACCCCTGGGTTTCCTTTGGAAGCTCCATCAATGTTGTACTTTAAAAAACCTTTAGGTGGAGGATGCCAGAATTCCTCCACCTTATGTCTCATGCTTGCTTTCCTGTCTAGATCTTGAGGAATAAGCCCCTGCATGTCTAACAACTGGAGGATTCTTAACTCTTCTACTGAGGGAGGATTTTTGGGGAGATTCCTAACCGTGGTGCCAACTGTCTCCTTAAGTTGTTTTACGATCAGCTTCACCAGGCTAAGAGAGGCAGTATTTACCTCTTTGAATATTCTTTTGTTCCTTTCTTTCCACAAATTCCATATAATGAAACTCAGCAAGAGATCCCAGGCTGAATTGAGAACTTCGTTATCAGAAAAATTATTCCTCCAATTGTTAAGAGTGTTAGCAATACTTTCTTTGTCTCTATCAGACTGTTTGAAAATGTTAGTAAAAAAATACCATATCTTGTCGGTGAAGATACAGCCGTTGAGAAGATGCTCGATAGTCTCCTCATGAGTCTCACAGAGATGACATCTAGAGGGTCCTAGTATGCCCCTTTTTTTAAGGTTGTCTCAGGTTAAAATTTCCTTGTGGTGAACTAACCACATGAAGAGTTTGATTTTCATCCAACCTTTGTATCTCCAAAGCTTCTGCCAAGTTTTATTTGGAGCTTGGGGTTCCTGATCAAGGAGAAAACCCTTAGCTTCCTTAATATTAAAGTTGCCCTCTTTGCTGTTACCCCATCTCAGTTGGTCCTGCCCTTCCGTTACTAAAATTATTCTTTGATTCAACATTCTCTTCAGGGACTCTGCTTTACTGTTGAGGGTCCTATCCTCTCTATCCTCAACTTTTTTCCAAATTCTCCATTTTCCAACATTATGTGGATTCTCCCAAAAGTCTTTCACCTTTACTAAGCCTTGATTGTTAGTATCATGCTTGAGGCCAAGAAATTCTTCCTTCAGTAGATTCGGTTCTTGTTGCCATTTGTCCTCCCAGAAAAGTGCCAGATCTCACTCTCTGCTTTCCGAGAAACTATTTTTTTGAACCACTTCTCTATTCTCCCAGGCCTTGTTCCATATGGGGGAGCCTTTCACTGTTCCTATCATACATATGATTTCAGAAGCCGGCCAAGCATTGGCATATTTTTCCTTCCAGATGCTTGCCCATTGAGCTTTAGGATCCTTAACCCACCTCCACCAAATTTTGGCTCCAAGAGCCTTGTTGAGAATCTCAGGATTGTCCAAACCCAGGCTTCCTTGGTTCTTGGGTTTGCAGATCTTTTCCCAAGAGACTAAGGCCCATTTTTTCCTTGTTTCCTCTTTGCCCCAAAGAAAATCTCGTTGAATATTCCGAAATTTCTGTAAGACTCCAAATGGAGCTGGGAGGGCTGATAGCATAAAAATTGTGATCGCTTGGAGAATTGCTTTAGTAAGAACCAGTCTACTAGCTAAATTTAAAGATCCGTTTGTCCATTTCCTGACCTTGTCTTGCATTTTAGTTACTAGAGGATCCCATATACTTTTGTGTCGGGGTTTAGCTGTAAGAGGAACTCCCAAATACTTAGAGGGAAGGGATTCTCTTTAAAAGCCTAAAATTCTGGAGACATTTCTCTGGATGGCAATATGAGTGTTAAAGAAAAAGACTTTTGATTTGGAAAGGTTTACTTCCATACCTGTAGCCTTCGCGAATTCATTCAAAATTTGATTGTAAGCAAGTGCTTCTTTAACTATGGGAATTCCCTGTAACATGGTATCATCTACAAACTGTTGATGAGTTAGAACTTGCCCATTCTTCGAAAGTTGGAGTCCTTGAATTTTTCCCATTACTCTTGCATGCTTGATGGACTGCCCCAACCCTTCCATCATGAGGATGAAGAGAAAAGGAGAAAGCAGATCTCCCTGCCTAAGACCCTTGGAAGGGAGAAAAAGTTCAGAAGGAGAGCCATTCACTAAAATTGAAAAGTTGGTAGAATTCACAAGGGCCATGACCCATCTGACCCAATTATGATCAAAACCAAATGCTGTGAGCACTTTTTTGATGTAAATCCAATTTACTTTGTCATATGCAATGGCTATGTCCAGTTGCATGATCATGCCCGCTCTCTTGTTGCAAGTTAACGAGTGAACCACCTCGTGAGCTTGAATTATGTTGTCTAGAATTTGTCTTCCTTCTACATACCCTGTTTGTTCCCTGGAGATGAGCGTGGGCAGCAGGGGTTTAAGTCTGTTAGCCACAACCTTGGAAATTATCTTGTAGACAACATTGCATAAGGCAATGGGCATGTATGTCTTTGGTGTTTGAGCATTGTCCTGTTTTGGAATAAGGGCAATAAAGGAGGTATTGAGAGCTTTCAAAATGGTCTTGTTCCGCCTGGAGTCTTCGACAATCTCGACAATATCCCTTTTAACAATATTCCAACAGGCTTTGAAGAAATCCACATTAAATCCATCCAGACTTGGTGCCTTGCCATTTTGCATTTCCTTGAGGACCTCACTTATCTCCTTTTTAGTTACAGGTCTGTTGAGATTACAATTATCCTCTCTGAATACCAGTTTAGGTATATGTTTAATTAAGTTATTAATGAAAGGTTCTCTTCCTTAAAAGTTTTCCTTGGCAATGTCCTGAAAATTCTTTACTAACACTGCATCTATCTCCTCATGGGATTGAAGAATTTGGCCATTCTCGTCCTTGATCAAAGAGATTCTGTTGTGAGTTCTGTTCGCAATGGTAGATCTGTGGAAAAATTTAGTGTTTTGTTCTCCTTCTTTTAGCCATAGAACCGTAGATTTTTGTTTCCAACATATTTCTTCTTGTTTACACAGCATTTCCCATTCTTGGTGATATTTCTCTACTTGATCATTTTTGTCTTTATCAAAGCCATTCTTGATCAGAGCTTGGTTGAGCTCTAGGATTTTGTTTTCCACAATTTTTTTACTTGTGAAAATATTTCCAAATTCCTTCTGGTTCCATTCCTTTAGCTTCTGTTTGATGTGTTTTAATCTCTTATGTAGCAGGAACATAGATGATCCCTGAATCTGCAGGTCTTCAACCCACCATTTTCCAAGGTTGCTGATGAAATCCGGGTGTGAAAGCCAAATATTTTCAAACCTAAACGGTTTGTTTCTTGGGGTACCAATGCCCTTGATCTCCATTTGAATCGGCCAGTGATCTAAGCCTCCAAAAGGAAGAATATCTGCTGTTATTTCCTTATCTAGAAGCATGAGCTCTTCAGAGATCATGAATTTGTCTAGCTTGGAAGCTACCTGGGAATCCCCTCCTCTTTTATTGTTCCAAGTGCAAAGACCATTATTTGTCTCAATGTCCACCAGCTTCATGTTTTCTGAAAAACATTGGAAAGCTGAGGAATCTTTGTTTAGTGCTCTTGTGCCCCCTTTTTTCTCCGAGAGAGATATAATCATGTTGAAATCTCCTCCTATAACCCACGGTAGCCCTGCAAATCTATTTTGAAGGTCCACTAAGGACTCAATAAACTTGATTTTGTCATCTAACCTTTGAGGGCCATACACATTCATTACAAGATAAGTGTCCCTATCTCCTACAGGCTGTATAACAACTCATAAATAATTCCTTGATGCCTTCGCATCAATAATACCTATTTTTTGGGGATTCCGTAGGATGAGGATACCCCCTGCTGTATTTTCTGCTTTGACTTCTATAAACTCATATCTGCTGAGCCACTTACTATGGATTTGTCTTATCTTTTGAACAGAACATTTCGTTTCGTGGAAAAAAATTATATCTGGAGCTACCTGTTTCATTATATTATTTAGCATTCTCTGTTTTCTTTTGCTTCCTAGACCTCTGATGTTCCAAGTTGTAAACTTCATAATTACAGATTAGTAAAGGAGTAACTGGTTAGGTCTTTCATCTTACCTGAGTCTATCATGAGCTTTCCACATTCCATTAATATCTCGTTTTGCTTTTTTCTGCCCCTTTTTTTCCCTGGGTTTCTTAGAGGTAATCCTGGAGTTGATTTTACTGCTTTCATTCCCTTCTTGCCCTATCTTTCAATGTTGTTATCTTCTGCCAAGCCCTTTGTCTGAGTTTTCCATAAGAATAACTGCTTTATTCGATTGCATTCTTCTTGTGGTAGAGATTCTACTCCACCTGTTGTTCCCTTTCTCAAGAACCCTTCTAGATCTAGGTTTTCTCTGTTGAGGATCTCTTGTAACTCATTGTCTTCCATTTCCATCTCGCTCTGGGTCATTTCCTGATCCATATCCATCTCTGATTCACTTATCATGATCTCTTTCTGTTTTTCCTTTACCTGTTCCTGATCTTGTTCTTCTTCCTTTTCCTGCTTATCATCTCCATCCTTCGAAACTTTATTTTCAACTACTGCGTCTTCTTCCTCTTCAAGAACATGGAACTGATTTAGCCTCACTTTTTTGTCTCCACTTTGGTGATTTTTTGGCCCTTTTTTTCCATTTTTACCTTTGTGAGCTACTTTGTGAAAGCCATCTGTTTCTTTCATTGTGTTCGGTTTGCTTTTGTTCTCTGCCTTACTGAGAGGACAGTCTCTAAGAAGGTGCCCGTGTTCATGACATTTTCGACATCTAAATGGAATATGCTTGTAGTCAATCGTCTGCACCCATTCCTCATCATAAACCTCCAATATGACCTTGTCCGGAAGTGCTCCTGATAGGTCCATCTCTACACAAATACTAGCAACGGAGGTATATTTTCCCCTTCTTGTGGCTTTAGAAGTTTTGACATACCTCCCTAATTTATTTCCTATGGCTGTTAGTGATTATATTTGCCAATAATCTACAGGTAGTGAATAGAGTCTTACCCAAACCGGGATTGAGGTAAAGGTTTCCCGCTCTGGCACGAAGTTCATCATCCACGACCGCATGTAGAGCCCTACTGCTGCATAGAAGTAGGGCCCACCTTCAAACACTCTGTCTTTGTCCTCAATGTTTGCAAACACCATAGTGAAAAAACCCTTGGATCCTAGGTGAAGATCAATGCTTCCTTTATGCTTCCAGTGGTATCTGATCCATGTTTGTAGAGCCTTTTCAGTGGGCCATAGTCCCATGAATTTGCATATGATTGCATAAGTCTACATGTGCTCCCTGTGGGCCTGCAGCTCAGGGTTATTTAAGATTACTCTGGGAGTGACTTCAGCTTTGGGCTTGCATGGTCCCTTTTGTTTCTTGTCTTTTGTTCCCTGTTTTTTGTCATTTTCCTCTTTGTATTTTGTGCCATCATTCTCCTTCTCCTTGTTACTTTCTGTTTCCTCTTCCCTATTTTTTCCTCCTTCCATCGTGTTACCTCTGCCTGATTCTGGAGGTGCCTTGCTCTTGTTAACCACTACCTCACTGTAGGAGGGAGTGGAGCTCCCTCCCCTGCACCCGTCCATGGAGAAAATGTCGCGTAGAAACCCTCAACCCTAGCTTTCCGCTCTTCCGCTCTCCTCGTTCCGAGTATCCCCTTAATTTTGACTCATCTAAAGTTCAAAAGCCTAACTTACTCATATCATATCTCGGCAAATGTAGAGACACAAGATTTGAAATTCAGACCCATGGTTCAGACCGATTTTCTCTCAAATGGGTTTTTTTTAAGCTTCTAAAACTTTGTAGCGAAAAATTTATAACGAAAATTCCACGATAACCTATTTGGAGCAGTGAAACCCTAGAATCCAAAGCTCTGATACCAAATGCTATGAAACTAGCTCACAAAAGGATAGAAAAGAAAGATCAACGCCTTAGAATTCAACCTCTTTGAGGGGGAAACCTACTAGACATTACATAAATGAACAATTATTGGATGATATAAATGACAAGACCTCCTTTCTATATACAGGAGTCTAAGGGGTCATAATATAATCAGAGCTGACATAACAATAATAATGTAAGGGCACAATAATAACAATAGTGGGCTTCTATGGGGCATAATAATAAAAATATGGGGACTACACGGTCACAACAATATAATAAGGGGGTTGTACTAATAACAATAAAGGTTTACACTAGTAGTATAGGGACCTAACAACACCACACTCATTTATGATTTAACCCAAATATTGGACCTGGCTCATGCCAAAGGTGCATTTCTCCAAGTTGGCACACAGTTTATGCTGCCAAAGGGTTTGAAGGACCTGTAGAATTTGTTGTGTGTGTTATTCCCAACTCTTGCTGAAGATGAGGATGTCGTCCAGATAAACAACCATGAATGAGTTGGTGAAGGGCTGCAAGATGCCATCCCTTAGCCTCATAAAAGTAGCAGGGACATTTTCCAACCCAAAGGGCATAACCAACCATTCAAAAAGGGATTCCTTGGATTTGGAGGTTGTCTTCCTTACATCTGTGGGCTCTATTGGAACCTGGTGATAGCTAGACTTCAGATCGATCTTGCTGAAATAATTGGCCCCCTTGAGTTGGTCTAGAAGGTCATCAATTTGTGGGATTGTATACTTGTTCCTGATAGTGATTTTGTTTAGTGCCTGATAATCAATGTAGAGCCTCTAGGTCCTAGCCTTCTTCTGTACAAGTACAATTGGGCTCCCATAAGGTGAGGAATTTGGTCGGATGTGCCCTTTTCACAACAAATCCTATATTTTCTACTTGATCTTTTCATTTTATAGAATGGAGTGGTGATATATCAGCCCATTGGGTAGAGGTGCTCTGGGAGTCAGATTGATTGAATGCTTGACCTGACAGTGCAAGGGTACCCCTATGGGTGAGGAGAATATGTCTTTATATTCTTCCATGACTATATCCACCTATTTTTTCTGCGTGGAGGAACTCTTCCCTAGGGCCATGGATGTGGCTACGATCTTACCCTTACTTTGAGAGTGAATCAGAAAGAAAACAATTTTCTTAGTCTGGGAGATGATCTTACTACAATGCTTCACAAAGATAAAATAGATGGCGGTAAGCGGTGCTACCTACGGTATCCTGTATAACTTACTACCCAAAGAAATAATAACAGAGTGGGATCTAGACTCATATAAAACATGCCGCTTCCACAAGTATGGTTGTCCTAATAATACATCACAAACTTCAAGAGGAGCAACATCACACAGTACCCCATCCGTGAAAGGCTTGATGCTATAAGGAAGGTGACACTACTGGCTAACGTGGAGATCTCGTCCTTGGTGAAGCCACCCGATGGTGTATGGTTGTCGATGTGTTGTAGTCGGTAGGCCCAACCGCTTCACAACCTCTGCTGAAATGAGGTTCTTTTGGCTCCCGCTATCGATAATGAACCACAACAGAGAAACCTTCACCCACATCTGTGAGTGGAAGAGGCGTTCCCCCTCCTTTGGATCTTCAAGCTCAATATTGTAGATATTGGTGGTGACCACAGTGGCACCGGGCTCTGCATCAATGATCTAATTCCCTATGTCATTCCAATTGTTGGGTTCTGACTCAAAGTCAAAACATGCGTTTGATTCGGAAGCCTTCATCTCGGCCACCAGTGACTGCTTGGCCCGACACTCACTTGTGTTGTGGGTGGAGCTCTTATGGAACTCACACCACTATCCTATGTCTTTCTTTGTCTTTATGGTGTTGTTATTTGCTTGTGGCTTCAGTGGGTTATCCTGTGTCACCTCGCCTTAGATTTTCCCTTTGCTCTATAGTTTGGGGGCGCCTTTCCCTTGCTTTGGATTCGCAGATCCAAAGTCTCGCTTTTCTTATTTAAACTTCTTCTCAATCTTGACAGTGTATTAGTATGCCATGCCGAGTGAGGAGATGTCCAGGAAATCCATCTCATCCTGGATGTACCTATGTAGGAAGCTGTGGTACTTGAGTACCAAATGTTTCTCAAAATCCTTGATACCCAACTTCATGAGAAGGGTATGAAAAACATTGGTAAAATCCGGCACGTCTTGGTCTATTCCCTACTGCAGCGTGCTCTACTTTATGTATTATCCTCATAGCTCCCAATACGGTAGTATTTCTCCTTAATGACGTCCCAGAACGAATTCCAAGTGGGTGCGACCAAAAATAATGAGGGTGTACTTTTGTCCTTCTTCTCACAATAGGTTTACCACCAGTCCTTGATGTGGGGGGCGACTTTGAGAAGTGAAAAAGCAATATTTTCCCGGCTCGAAAAATCATGAACATAAAAATATCCTTCTAGCAGATTTAACCATTTATCTACGACATTTTGACCCTCAAATATGGGGATGTCAAAGTTAACTTGTACCTTAAAGGGTGTGGCGCTTCCAGAGTAACTTCTGGAAGGAGATGCATTGCCCTTGGGTAGTTGCTAAAGGATTTGGGCAAATTTTTCCATCATCGCGTTCCTCTGTTGCTCGAGGGATTCTTCGAGCAAAGTTTTGAAATGATATCCTTCCCCCTTGTCTTTCTTCTCTTCTGCCATGGGAGGTTGTCGGGATTTACGTGGCTGGTCTTACAAAGGTTCGACCAGTTCGAGCCCCAACTCCTTATATCCTGACCTCGTTGGGGACATGCAAAGAAAAACAGAGAAAGAGAAGGCCACTATGATACCACTGATATGAACTTAAACAAGAACGCAACAAATTGTAGATATAACCATAAATACAAAGATGCAGCAGAAATAACACTTCATTTCATTAATATCAAATAATTAAATATGCTTACAAACATAATGGAAATAATACTAGCTTGGGCGATGGTAGCTTATCTCTGAGAAGAGGTGTGACAACTACATGCCTATGAACTATGTTACAATGAGGTTCGAAGTCCTATTTATTATTGAGAAATAATGGAAAACTCTAAAAATCCAAAAACTTAACCCTAGGAGATGAAGCACCAAAACTATGGGCCCCATTTGGGTAAATTGGTACATCAACTTCTCGAGGTCGTAACTTTGGCATAAAATCTCTGTTTGATGTGCACAATACCTCATTAGAAATATTTATTTGAGGACTACAACTTTTGAGTGGCCAACATTGGATAAAGATCCATGTCGGCCTTGATTTTTCCAAAAAAAGTCGTTTAGGGCCTCAAAATGGCTCTGGAAGTTCAGGACCCGAAAAACTCCCAAAAATAAAAAAATTGTGCTACAATTAAGGAAACTGAAAAACTGGAAGAGATAGTGGTGGGGGTCCAAGTGGAATAGGCGGGTGTCCACCAACATCCACTTGGATCATTCTCCTTGGAAATGTTTGCCCCCCCCACATTTAAAATTCTTCCTTCCTCTTCCTCTTCAACTACCTCTTCTTGTAGAAGAATATCATGCATGATTCTTCTCTTCCTATCCAAGGCACACAACTTCTTCAGAAGACCGAGGAGATGTCTTCTTCCTAAAATCCTTCTCTCTTTTAGCAAGCTTCTTTTCAATGGGGTCAAAATAATCTCCTTAAGTTAGCCACTTGCTTGCAATGAATCAAGATAATTTGGATAAGTGGGATATAGTGACTTGACATAAGCTATGAGAGGAATATATATTTCAACACCAATGGATTTATGTCATGCATAATGGATCTTACTTCTAATTCGAAGGCAAGAGGGTCATCATTTTTCAACTTAAGTTTGAACAACTTGATTATCAATTGAACAACTTCAAGCTCAAAGTGTGAGTCATACAATTCCTTCAACTTCTTTAAGGCTTCAAAGGCATTTGAAAATGGAAAAATATGACAACTCACCTCTTCATTTAATGATGCTGCAATCAAGGCATATGCCTTGTTGTTCTTATTTTCCCAAATGGAAAGCTCCTTGTCTAAAGTGGCGTTTTCAGGTGCATTGTCTCCTTCTACTTCACAAACTCCTTTCCAAAACTCATTAAAAATTAAGCTGTGCTTTATCTTCTTGGACCACTCATGATAGTTCTCTTTGCTAGAGAAAACTACTCCTACAATGGAGATTAATGAATGTATCATAAAAAAAAGACTGTGCTTTTGATTTCCAAAATAATTACAACCATACTTTTTGCCAACTTACAAAACTGATTTAAAAACCTCACTACCAACTTCATTCTTCACTATACAAAATCAATAATTTAATGTAAGTATATAAACATCCACTCATCAAATATATAAAATATACCTTCCATATACCCCTATATGTATTTTTATACCATATAACACAACCATAAAAAAAACTCAACAAATTTCATATGTCACATTCACTTTTATTATTCCTATTTGAAATAATATATTATCACTTCATATAATCTATTATTATTCTTATTACTCCATTCTAATCAAACACACATTAATCATAAGGATGACCGCACATATAAATCGTCCTTCAAACATGAACGTACAATCCCTCCTTTTTTTCAACATACAAACAATGCAACATGGAGTTAAAGCCAACACACACCAAGAACGCATGGTGTTAAAAAACAACAAAGGTTAACACACCATACATGTATGGGACTCACCATGCTTTTTCTGGAATATACTCACAATTCCATTCCAACGCTCACAGTTTATCAATGCATCAAACAATGATACCATTTATGCCCCATTTACACGCATTACAACAAAACCAATAATTTTGAGTCAGATTTAGCTCCAGATTTTAGTGCATTTGTTTTACAATTGTGAGGAGCAACCTGGCACTAAATCTAGGTTTATTCTACAATTTTTAAAGCGTCTTTTTTTGCCCTTGATTTTGCATCTTTTTTTATGCTAGATTTTGCATCCTTTTTTAGACCAAATTATGCATCATTTTTTGCGTCAAATTTTGAACCAAGATTTGCATCTTATTTTATGATAGGTTTTGCTTCTAGTTTTGTGTCATTTTTTGCATCTATTTTTCATCATCTTTTGCTTCTTATTTTGTATCATTCTTTGCTTCTATTTTTGCGCCATCATTTGCATCAAATTTACACCATATTTTGCATCCAATTTAATGCCTTTTTTTGCATCAATTTTGTGTTAGTTTTTTCATCTAGTCTTACACTAGGTTTTGCATCTATCTTACGCTAGGTTTTGCTTCTAATTTTGTACCTATTTTTGCAATAACTTTGGTGCCTATCTTTGCACCATGTGTTGAATTTGATTTAGCACCAAATTTTGCATCAATTTTTGCATCTTTTTTTGAACTATTTTTTACGTCCACTTTTACGTTTGATTTGTCTCCATTTTTCGCATCCCATTTTGCACCATATTTTGCATCATTTGTTGAATCCAATTTTTCATTGTTTTTAACACCATTTCTTGCATCCAATTTTAGATTTTTTTGAGCATCCAAATTTGCATCTTATTTTGAGTCATGTGTTGTGTCCACCTTTGCATCCTATTTTGTGTCTAATGTAATGTTACGTTCAATTTAGAGCCATTTTTTACATCCACTTTTGCATTTGTTTTTGCACTAAGTTTTGCATCACTTTTTGCATCCAACATTGCATCCAATTTTGAGCTATTTTTATGCCCATTTTTGCACCATTTTTTGTGTCTACTTATGTGTCCAATGTTGCACCATTATTTATGTCCACTTTTTCATCCAATTTTGCATAGTTTTTGGTGTCTAGTTTTATATCATTTTCACCATCCCAATTTGCATCATTTTTCTACCGCATTTTGTGTCTGAGTTTGATTCTAAATTTGCATCTAATTATGCATCATTTTTGGCATCCTTGGTTTCACCTTTTTTGAGCCACATTTTGCATCTTGTTTTATGCCTTTTCTTACATATATATATATATATATATATATATATATATATATATATATATATAGATATATTTTGCGCCCAAGTTTGCATCCCAAATTTACACCATTCTTTGCATCATCATTTGACATCTTAATTTGTATCATTTTTTGCTTCTTTTTAGCACCCAACTTTGCATCCTATTTTACATCTAGTTGTATGTCTTTTTGTGCATCTAGTTTGGTGTCCATTTATGTGTCCTTGTTTTTGCCCAATTTGATATCCTTTTGTATGCCATGTTTTGTTCGCTCCTTTGTGTCAACTATTGCACATTTTTTCACTTCTATTGTAAAACACTTTGTACGTCATTGTTTGCATCTTGTTTTAATTCCTAGTTTAACATCCAATTTTACCTTCAATTTTGTATCCATGGTTACATCCACATTTGACTTCTTACGTAGAGTATATTTTTCTTGACATATATGACCCCCTTTATAGATTCATTTTACTAATTTCAATTGCATAGTGAAATATATCATAGTTTCTAAATATCATTAAAGAGGATATCATATTTCAAATTGAAAATTGTTTATAAAGAAATTTAAGGGAAATTGACAACATCCATCCAAAAAAATAACAATGTCATCATATATAATGATTCATTGACAATTTTCAACACACACACACACACACACACATATATATAGCAACATAATACTAATAATATCATTATCATTTTTAATCAAAACCACTAAAATTCAAATATCATTCACAGATCAAAATATTTCACGAATATCATTATTCTACGATAAATTAACAACATACATCCAAAGATGGTAATATCATCATACATAATTATTCTCCATCAAAATAATGATGATAATTTCCAATATCTAAATCAAATAAAAAATATAATAATGATAATATCATCATCACCTTTAATCAAATCAAACTCATCGTATGATTACCAAATCAAAATATTTCATTGATGTAGGTTAAATTCACAACATCCATCTAAACATAAAAATATCATTCTACACAATAATTTCTTCATCAAAAACATTGCATGTGAATGCCCAGCTACCACCACCAAGATCATTCTCATGATCATCATCTTTACCATCATCATTAGTCCCATCCACATCCACGTCATCATCACCAACACCATAACCATCATCATCATCTCCTCCTTCACCACAATCATCCTCATCCTCATCATCTCCTGATATATGTTGAGCATAATTTGGATCATCATCGTGATCATCGTCTTGGAAATAATTACCTATAACATGTTGACAAAAAAATCAATATTACATGTTAGTATTGATTTCATAACACAACGCATGCTTTTGTTATACGATGCTAACCATAAAATCAGGTAAGATATAATATCTAATAGTACTAAAAAATAAAATGAAAATATAGTTCAAAAATATATTGGAAATCCAACTAAGATTACATACCACTGACTCCATCCAAACAACAAATTCAACCCACCTCTTTTGCTGTAGCACCTCCTTTTCCAAATGATTTGGAGGTCTTCCATATTTTAGTTCATGTCAATCAGTAAATAGGGAGAAATTAGATAACAATGAATTTTTCTATTTCAAATTTTATTAAAAAAATATCACATATTTAATATACTTACAAAGGTTGTCATTAGTGCTTTTAAACCTTTCTGACCACTATGATGAGTGAATTTTGTCTTTTCTAACCTTGCCTTGGATGCCTCGTCCTTAAACATAAACTAATTCAATTTAAATTCACACAAATACACGTCTAAGATACTTATAGAAATTAATACATTCTAAGTAACATTTAATGAAAAAATCAATACTCGAATTCGCTCCTCATGGACCTTTCTTTGTGCATCCAACTTCTCATATGAGTTTACCAGTTCTTTCCATACTTTAAAAGGTATGTCAAATGGTCTTTGTTTCAACCTTTGATCCTGAGGCATTTTTTTTTTTCTTGTTTGGTTGCAAAGAAACCTCTTACAGTTATGTGACATTTGCAGTTTTACCTTCTTAACCGGCTAACCAATACCAAATTCATTCTATATGTCCTGTACCACCATCTTTTTTAGGTGAAGTGGAATCTTGGAGAAGGTGAGATGAAGATGATCTCTAAATCGTGGAAGGCATGAGTCTTTCGGCCTATTTAAGAATTGTTTTCTTGCATCTGTTCTTCTTATCTCCCCTGAAATAGGGTCATACTCTATCTTGGTACCTAAACTACCAATAGATGATGCATGAGATGAGGATGAACAAGAATTTACGGTCTCGAAAGTTTCCATCACACAAGATGTCTCAACACAATGTTCTTCATTATTGGTGTTTGATGTTAATGACACTATTTTCGATTTTCTTCTTGATCCAAGAGAGGATGGGGAATTTATCGATTCTCGTAAAGCTTGTTGATTACATGGACCTAGTTGATTAGCTTCAGGTGATTTTGTGTTAAGGAAATGGATTAGGGATTCAACATCCAAAGCATGAAGTTTTCAAAAGTCCTTCTATCGCAAAAACATCTTCAAGAAAGGACTCTGTTATCAGACTCTTTCCCTATCCAAGTTTCAATGATTTACCACAAAGTATAATTATAAAATTATAATTCTAACTATTGGACACCTAATCCTCTATGGGTTGGTGTGGAATGTGAAAAACCACCAGAGTCCAAGAGATGTTGGAAGATGAATCCAACAATCATGTACAATGTATTATAAATGAACATATTGTGAATAATATATGAAATCTAATGCTTATCTTCTACATTCACTGTTTGCATTCCATGTGAGTTTAACATGGTGTCAGAGCTGCACAAGAATTTTGGCCTGCTCTAATTTGAGCCACTTGTTTTGTGGACTCTCTAAATGTCAGTTATGCCTTCCTTCCGCCTTCCTGTGTGTCAAAACTGCCATTACTATTCTTGCTGCACGCTGTCCCATTGATCTCTCAGTAAGATTCATGTTAGATTCGACCGTCCATACCTGCACTCCCACAGTTGAATGTGCTCTTCAACATCCCTTAGTATCATGCCTCTCACATCGGTTTACGTTGTTTTTGCTGATACGTTGTGGGCCATACCTCCTGATTCATTTGTCTTAGTTTCTTCTACAAGTTGTCTTCAAAAACGAAAACTTGCAAACCATATGTTTTGATAAGACCAAGAATAGTTTGCATGGAAGTCACCTTCTTTGTGTATGATTCATTCTTAGAAGCCTTTGAGCCATGTCAATTTATCAAAATTTCCTTTGCAGGATTCTCCACTTGTCCCAAATATGATTTCAACAAATCCACAGGATTCACTTTATCCACCATGCCAAATTCATGAGAAAATCTAAGGGCCTCTAACTATCTACCAGTTTTGAAAAGTTTATCGATAACATCTAAAACATTGCAGGTCAATCCAAGAGACCAACACAGCTCTAGAGCTTGCTTTCAGCCCAAAATAGTAAACATTAGCCTCCAAATCTCATCCTTCTTGTAGTCTGACGAGATCCTAAATGAGGCCAAGAGCTACAGGAAGGCTTGAATATCCAACCAACTAGGAGACTCCACATTCTCAATTTTCATATCTTTTCCCCAAGCATTGGCAATCTGTCGGGCCAAATCCTTGACATCCAAAGGAACTACACCGTTGTGATCATCACCAAAAATGGGGGAAAGGGATTCCAAAATAAAAATGTAAGCCTTTCTATTGGGAGAAAATGGGGGCCTCTTCTTCTCTCCAAGAATCGTGCCACTTTCTGAGAAATCATAGCCATCCAGAGCATTCATCACCAGCTTCACCGCATCTGGGACTTTAAGGAGAGCCTCAGACAGTTCGTTCCGAAGGGTTTTGACCTCTTTCAGGTTGCGATATCCCTTCTTCTCAAGATCATGCCATCTTGTAGCTTAGTGATTTAAATTAAAATAATTCCAGATTTACAGTGATAGTAGTGTTTGGAGGAATTTCATAAAACCCCTCTTCAACATCCTTACCCTAGGTGTATGCAGGTTTTATGGTGAGAGTAAGATTTTCTGCTTTCTTTGTTGTTTTTACTGCAATGGAATTGCGAAAGTGAAATGATCATGGCAAAATTTCCAGAGGAAGGCGTGGAGTTTTATGTAAATGATGGAGGTATTGTGAATAGTGCATGTTCGACCTTGGTCCCATCCTTTGATAACTTGGCCTTGGCCAAACTTGAAAGTAAAGGGCTCTCCTCTGTCTCTTAAAGATACAAGGACTGTGGTGAAGAGGAACTTGTGCTTCCATTTCTTGGGCAGCTTGCATCATAAACAGAGGCAGAGGTGCCATTCTTGGGATTGATAATTGCATATGTACTCATTTGTGTTGGCTGTCATTTAATTATCAGGTTCTATTTTCCAATATGATCATTGTACAGTTAAGTTTTTGAATGAGAAATATCCATTATGTAGGAGCAGTCACTACTTGTCTATTGCATTTAATTTCTGAAGTTTCTATTGAAAAATACAAGTTTATTTGGAGACTATGAGTGCATGTGGAAGCCTTAAAAGCATTGTACAGTGAATAAACTTATGAAAATCACCCATAGTGGAGAACATTGTGGAAAAAATCATTTGCATATAAGGGTTTATCTATTTAGACAATGGCCAAACTTGAAGATGCATTAAAGTTATTGAATATCCTAATACATTCCATTGTAGAAGAGATGGTAAACATTAGCAAGGGAAATCTTTCTGACATTAAAATATGTTTGCAAAACGCAAAGGAAAAGATTGATTTTTTGCAACTAGAGCCTCAATTCTAGCAAGATGAGATTCAACAAAAGAGTTGTCATTCTGAACCATTTTCTATCCAAAATAATTCTCTGTTCAAGATTGAGATAGACTCCCATCAAAAGCGAGACACCGTTGATGCAGTACCCATTCCAAGAGTAGTTGTACATGAAGATGCAGAAATTCAGTCTGCACTTCCCAAGTCAGTCATCAAAACCTTGGGAAGAGCTTGTCGATAACAAGCACATAATAGGTCTTGGATATAATAAGGAGGTTTCCTTTCGTATTCCAGATTACTCAAAGCCCATCTAGTTTTAGAGTGCTAGATTCCTTCATGACAGTTCACCTTCAGTTGTTTCAGATTCTGGTCCTCTTCCACAACAACCACAACCGAGTATTAAATGCCAACATTGTGACAGAGTTGGCTATCTGAAATATCATTGTTTTGATCTTCATCCATGTAAGCATTGTCATAAAACCATTGATTCTTCAAACATATGCTTCAAAAACAAGCCTCCTGTAAGAACAAAGATTCATCTTGGATGGATCGGTTCTTGGCAATGGGATTCAACAACCAAGAAGATATTTCAGTCATATGTCCAAACTTGTTCTAGAGTATTGAACAATCTTGCAGTTGAGTTTTCTGCATCATCTCACCTTGTATCTGGCAGGGGGGGAAGTGATGGTCATCTACAAGCTTCAAAGCCACATCAGGTGAGCCTGAGCCATAAACTGCCATACCAGATTCAGAGTTGTAGCCAGAGACAAAGATTCCCTTGAGCATTCCTTCAATTGGGGACACTTCCTCTAGCAGAAGACTTCAAATTCTTGCTAGTTTTGGAAGAGTTCCAGGAATTGCATTAAGCATTCTAGAGTTGTTGGTCATCCTTAAACCATCACAGGTTGAGACCTCCCTTTTCAGGTTGAGGTTTTCCCTTTTATGCAGGGTGAAACCTCCCTTTCATGGTTGAAGGTTTCCCTCTTCAAAACATCATGAGCACTTCCTCTAGCAGAAGACCTCAGCTTCATGCCAGATTTGGAAGAGTTCCGGGAACTGCACTAAGCGTACCAGTTTTGGTGGTCATCCTTAAACCACCCCCGTTTTACCAACATTTCAGAGAGCACATTCAGCCTAGTGCTGCCATGCATTTTTGCACATTGTGTATTACAACTCTATTCTTGGACTCATATGTAGCCCTTCAGATTAAGGGGGGGGGGGAATGTTGGACACCTAATCCTCTATGGGTTGGTGTGGAATGTGAATAGTCACCAGAGTCCAAGAGATGTTGGAAGATGAATCCAATAGTCATGTACAATGTACTATAAATGAACATCTTGTGAATAATATATGCAATCTAATGCTTATCTTCTACATTCGCTCTCTGCGTTCCATGTGAGTTTAACACTAACTTCAAAACTAAAACAAAAAATAAAACATATTATATCATATAATTATTCTATAAAAACAAAGTAAGCTTACCTTTTTCGATCCACTTGCACCTCCTTCTCCACTTGCCATATCCCCAAAGTAGAAATGATTGATAGGAAAGGATGTTTTTTGGAAAAAAAAAGGATTGTAGGTGAATAATCTCATAAGGGCTCTCTAGGGCGGAATATGCAGACAACTTAGTTAAAAATCCAAGTGAGTAATAAAAACTCTCTAAACACTGAAGTTGAATTGTATTTTTTGTTTTGACACTTTCTTTGTTTCTTGGAATCAGATTCTCGAGTCCTAGGCGATAGAATGGTTCAACTCTTATGCTATCATGTTTATAAAGGACCTCATGCCATTGTTTTTTCCTAAAAAAAAAATTACCCTTTTTACATAATTACAAAATATAAACATCAACGGATTTTTACATAATTACATAATACAAGCAACAACATATTTTTACCAATTAGAAATTTGATAAAAATATAATTTCTAATTGGTAAAAATTAGCCATTATTTGTATTATGTAATTAGGTAAAAATCTGCTGTCGTTTATATTTTGTAATTATATAAAAAACATTTAAAAATTTGGTAAAAATCTAATTTCTAATTGGTAAAAATCTGATGTTGTTTGTTTAATGTAATCATGTAAAAATATGTTGTTGTTTATAAAGGCCCTCACTGAAAAAGAATTATAAAAGACTTCATGCCATTGTTTTTTCCCCTTCATGTTTTTTTTTTTTTTTTTTTTTTTTTTAAACATTTCCCTTTTTACATAATTACAAAATGTAAACAACAACATATTTTAATATAATTATATAATACAAACAACAATAGATTTTTACCGATTAAAAATTAGATAAAAATCTAATTTTCAATTAGAAATTTGATAAAAATCTAATTTCTAATTTGATAAAAATCTAATTAGAAATTATATAAATATAATGTCCTGACATCACCCATCCCAGTTAAAAGAAAAGCAACGGATTTTTACCAATTAGAAATTAGATAAAAATATAATCTATAATTTGATAAAAATATAATTTCTAATTTAATAAAAATATAATTAGACATTAGATAAAAATCTATTTTCTAATGATGCCCTAGCATCACCCATCCTAGTTAAAAGAAAAAGCCTAGGTAAAAGGGAGCAAACCCTAAAAGCAACTGCTAGGAAAAATATACTAGTAAAAATTTATAAAATATTACTAAGGGAATACAGAAGGTGTTATTCCTAGAAGGAAGAAGTCTAAAGCTTGAGAGGAGTTGGTGGTGGCAACTTGTTGGTTGGGAGGAACAAGCACTCTCCTATAGATTTCCCAAAGGAATTTGTAAATTGTTATTTGTGCTTAATAGCAAACTTAAGCTTATTTTGAAGTGGTATATTGGTTTGTTTTCACAGCAAGGTTATTCTAGCCAAATATTTGTTGCAGTATCTAAAATTACATGAAACTTATCTAAGTTTAATATCTTCATTAGTATTCCTAGGAAATCTACCCATGTGAAAACCTTCATGCTGTATTATATGCACATTGTGGCTTGAATTAATGTTTGGATCTTGATGCTGGAATGACACAACTGTGTCTTTGCGTACAATTAAACATATCTATTTTGCAATATTTTACAATCGCTTTTGGGGCTATAAAATTTCCTCTCTCAAACCCTGCCAATGATGTTGGTATGCATCTATGCCAATAATGTTGGTATTGGAGTTGCCCAACACAATGCTAGTTGTAATGCATGTCTCATCAATATGGATTATTAGGAATTTGTTCCATGGGTTGTGGGTGTCAATAGCCCACCAATGGTGTTATGGGTTGCAATTTGATTCAGTCATTGCTGATTCACATGCATGGGGAACTTGAGCCTCTATAGACGGTAGGGAGCATGACCTCACTAGTGTAGGCTTTCTTATATACTCTCCTCTTTGTCTTGAGTAGTTTGCACCAAATATTCATGGTCCAATACCGGGTGATCGAGAGTTGTTTTGCCTAACATATGATGCATTGAATGATAGAAAACCAAGCATACTGTGATTCCCATTTATGTTTGGCTGACAATTTCCATAAATTGTAGGAAGTACTTATTTATTGGCAGTTTGTAAGTCACTTGTTGTTTCTTTATCAGATGAAATATAACTGATATCTTGTTCTGCAGAAATAGTACTACATCCATGGTTTGTAAAATGATTAATGATTTATATCAAATCTCAACATTTTTGGAGAGCAATGGAATCTCTTACTTTGAATTTGTTCTTGTAATATTATTACAATAATGTGTGGAGAAACAAGGTTTGCTAATGTGTTGAATAATTTGTTAAAAAATAATTATTTAAAATTGATTAATTAATGAAGGATTGCCTTATGGATCCACAACTTTAGGGAAAACTTGCTTGGTTACTAGTGTTCCATGAAAGTTGAGCCACTAGTTGAAGGCCATTAAAATCTCCTAGCAGGGGTATGGTGAGATAAGACTAGGGGTAGCCTGTTGCATGTTGTGGGAAAACTATAGCTAGTTGCATTGATTAATTGATGAAGTATTTCCTTATGGATCCACAACTTTAGGGAAAAATTGCTTGCTTACTAACGTGCCATGAAAGTTGATCCACAAGTTGAAGGCCAATAGAATCTCCTAGCAGGGGTATGGTGAGATAAGACTAGGGGTAGCTTGTTGCATGTTGTGGGAAAACTATAGCTAGCTGCATTGAAGTTCCTAATATAGTGCACTTTAATGCATCACTTTCTTTTGGATTATCTGACTTGCTTAGAAGGTCAAGAATCTTTTGGCTCGACAAAAACAATTTATAAGCAGAAATTGAACATCTTAATATATTATAATATAAAAAACTAGTAAAAGCTGGTGGAACAACAAATAGAGAAATTACTTAATAAAAATACTTGAACCAAAACCTTACCTTGATAAAAATTCTGGTTTGTTTGAACAAGACATGTTTGTGGCATTGTCAAATACAAATGAGTTTGCAAAATCATAACCTATAGAAAATCCTTTAGGACCTCCTCCTCCCAGTTTTTCTCTTAAATTCATTTGTAAATTTGAATTCAGAACATCCTGCAAAAGAAACAACTGCTCACTACAAAAGGGTTACAAACAAATCAAGCATATGATATCAACAATCTAAGTATGAAGTATTTTCAGTTGAGATAAAAGGATGCACAATATTGAAAAATTGAAATTCTTACAAGGATCCACAATTTTCATAGATTAGATATTTCTTTCAAGTCCAAATAGAGTGAATAAATTTAATACCTCTCCCACATTCATAGTACTGTTTTATAAGCATTTCCTAACCACCTTTGACTGCGCAAAGTTTTCTTGTTCAAGAGCCTTATTTCCCTTGAGAATCCATGTTGACTATTCCTCTCAGAGATGTGTCTTGTTTAACACTTTCCGCATGCCACTGGTTCATTGAATCCATTCCTACTACCTGCTGGAGCATGTGCCTAGGGGGAATTCTCAGCATATCATTTCTAGAACTTTCACTTGAACCAGTATTCATTTTACTTACCCGGCTATATCACCAGTGATTCAGTCACATTGATCGATTTCAGAGATATGGGGATGTAATAATTCCCTTTGATTGTACTATGTGTAAATCATTATTGCAGTTTAGCATTTTATACACAATGGTAAAAATTTCAGAGATGCCTTCTACAGTGCTTGCTCAAAAATGATACATATAAGAATTTTAATATTTAATTAAGATAAGATGATGAGAAAAAAATGGGAGTCATACTTGAAAAATAAAAAAGGAACAATTGTTAAATAATAAGCAGTCTCTATGGTCATGTTGTTACCTCATTATATGTGGTCCGACCCTTACTCTCAACCTTGTGACTGACTGGACATAGTTAAACAATTGACAATAAGTGAAACAGACCCCCGATGCCAATGTTTAACAGAAATATAATAACAAGCATGCCATAAGGACACCATATATAACAAACAGAAACATTATCTGCCACTAGATCAATATTTTTTTTGAGCTAGTCAACCACAGGGATTAAATAGAACTCCGCACATATTAGCTACCCAAATTCTCTCCATGGATGGGGAGGTCCACACTTCGCTTGCATTTGACCTCCCTCTGTGCCCCATGACTGCCATTATGAGAACAAACACATAAAAATATACTGTCAATTTATATCAATTCCATTACCTCCAGCAACATAAAGACATCCATCCATCAACATGTACCAAAAGAAAATTTTAGTCAGAAAAATAAAGAGAATAGGTGAATTGTGATGATACACCTTTCATGCTAAACTACCGGAGTCCCCTCCCACCCTTCTTTCTACCATTGACTCTAGGAACTCTTTTTCTCTTCTTTGTGCTGTTCAAGTGCAAAGGTACAACCAATCAATAATGCTTTATCTCAAACATGACAAATACACAAGCCCAAGAAATCAACAACATAGAGTAATGCATGAGACTCACCCTACAGTCTCTCGAGAATCTAAGTCCTGCTGATGAATATCTAAATGTTGTACCCTTGCCATATGATTGTTTATGGAAGGTGTTGTAATTTTTGCATCACTACCTCTTGATAGAGAGCCACCACTTCCACTTTCCACATAAATTGGTTGCCCTGGTGCACTTGCAGAAGTTCCAAAACTCTACCAGTAATTGAATTTGAAGGATATTCTCCCTCCACTTGCTACAAAGTTGATTTATTTTCGTCAACATTCATTCCTGCACAAAATAAAGTTAAACATTTTCTCAAATTAATAAAGGAATTAAATATCTATAACTCTGTTAGGACATAAGACTAAAAGACATTTACAATCCAAACTTCCATTAACAGTTGATAGTAATTGGCAAGCATGATCATTCATTGGCAACTATTCTCTTCTTATTAAATCCAAGAATGTTACTATTAAATAGAAGGTTGACCACTTCACACCTTCACTGAGCTGGGAATCAATACTATGATCTGATGTCCTTTTTTCCCAATGCAATATTATAAAATAAGTTTGTATTGTCAAGACCCGATGTCTTCTACAAGGGCAAAGAGGAATGATTAGGAGGTAGGAGTAAAGAACAACCAAGGAGAGGCCTAACTTATTGAAACTCATTGCATCCAAATATATAAAACTTATGAAACTTGTGTAGATTTAACTAATTTGCATTTTCTCGCTATGATTTGGATGATAGTAATAAAATCATGTCTTTGCTGGTTAAGATCATTTAGCCATTTTTCTTCAGAATCTCTCTCTCACAGGGGCTTACCTCCTAGGAAAACCTTCAGTTAAACTTCAATTTCAGCATCTCCCAATGAGGCATGAACAACTCTTGAAGCAAACTGGGGTTGCATAAGTAAAAGTAAAAGCCCTAAGGTATCATTTTGTTTCTAATCCTTGGCATTGAATGAAAAGATTCCAGAAAAGAATTGGGACCAAATAACTGGCCTTCAACACGTTTCTGTATGGCTTATCTAGATTATAAAATACAACATTGAATGTATATTGGTCTTCTGGAAATATATAAAACATAACACCACACCTCAACAGATTAGTAATTTTCCAAATATGAAGGTAGATATTTTTCATCGTAGTTTTCATTATGGTCAAGTTCAATTTAAGTAGCATGTTAGTTTGAAATTTCTTATGAGGAGAGGCATTATAGATCTACTGTACTATTCTTTTGATTTACAATATATTGTCATGTCATCTCTGAAGGCCAGTTTCACTAATTCTATACTATCACATATGTGGAGGATGAAACTTTTCAGGAGGTCAAACATGCATCTACATGACTTGAATAAATATATAAAGTATTTTATTTATTGTAAGTGAAGAGTTTCATAAGTTAGATGACCTCCTTACAATAAGTTTCATATTTGGATACAAAATGTAGAATTGAGTAGATTTGGAGTTTCATAACTTAGAATACATGACATCTTTTATGTGTCCTATTTAAAAAGTTATACCCAATGCCCAATTCATATTGGGATTCTAGTTCTCAACGAGGAAGGCCAAATGGTATTAGAACCCTAAAGCATTTTACACACATAAGCCAAATCACTAAGATTTGAATAGAAAATTTAATACTTAGTAAGGTGAAGAAACTTATCTTGGGGAAGACAGAGGTAATAGGGGTGGAGAAGGGTGGAAGAGTTTCATTATCTACCAAGGAAGATGACTGATAACTAAGTTTGCTTGGAAGATTGAATCAAATCCAAAAACAGGGAAAAAAGGTTGGCTTTAGGCATTGGTTTGCAATTCGCTTAAAACTCAAGCATCAAGTGTCATGGGGGTTTAATGGTAATCTTAGGCATTGTGAATAAGGTCATAATCCCAAGAGAAATTAATATCAATAGGTTAAACCTTTGGAATAAATAAGTGATTAAATATTTTGAAATCATTTATTTTACATGTTTAAGGGGAGGTATAATTTCAACCAATGTCTATGTTGGTTTGGTCTTTGAAGCAACTTTTGGCAATGGTAGGTTTTAGAATTTGGCTCGTGCATCTGAATGAAAAGTTATGGAAAGTTTCAGTTAAGTTTTCAAATAATTTTTTTGGATATGTTAATATATTTTCTGAAATTTGTACACCTTGGACTAAGGACATTCTACGCAGATACATATTATCTAGTTAATTAGTGTCTGAATTAAAATACCTATCAACTGTGTGAACAATTTATATATTTATGCAAAAATACATGACATCAAAGGTATGCAAAAAGTCCCCTCCTACCCTTCTCCCCACCATTGACTCTTGAAACTCTTTTTCTCTTCCTTGTGTCGTTTAAGTGAAAAGGTACAACCGATCAATGATTCTCTATCTCAAAGATGACAAATACATGACCCCAAGAAACCAGTGACATAGAGTAATGCATGAGACTCACCTTGCAGTCTCTGGAGAATCTAAGTCATCTTGATGAATATCTAAATGTTGTACCCTTTCCATATGTTTTTTTTTGGAAGGCGTTGCAATTATTGCGCCACTACCTCTTAATAGAGAGACACCACTTCCACTTTCCACATAAATTGATTGCCCTGGTGCACTTGCAGAAGTTCCTAAAGATCTACCAACAATTGCATTTGAAGGATATTGTCCCTCCCCTTGCTGCACAGTTGATTTATTTTCATCAACATTCATTCTTGCACAGAATAAAGTTAAACATTTGCTCAAATTAAGAAAGGAATTAAATATCTAGAACTTTGTTAGGAAATAAGACTAAAAGACATTTACAATCCAAAATGCCATTAACAATTGATAGTAATTGGCAAGCATGATCCTTAATTGGAAACTATTATCTTCTTATTAAATCCAAGCATGTTTTTATTGAATAGAAGGTTGGCCACTTCAACACCTTCACCGAGCTGGTAATCAGTACTATGATCCGATGTCCTTTTTTCCAAGTGAAATATTAAAAAATTAATTTGTATTGTCAAGACCAGATGTCTTCTATTGGGGCAGACGGGAAGAAGTAGGAGGTAGGAGTAAATAAAAACCAAGGAGAGGCCTAACTTATTGAAACTTATTGTATCAAAATATATAAAACTTATAAAACTTGTGTAGATTTTCCTAATTCTGCAATTTCTCGCTATGATTTGGATGATAGCAATAAAATAATGTCTTTGCTGGGTAAGATCGTTTAACCATTTTTCTTCAGAATCTCTCTCTTGCGGGGGCTTACCTCCTAGAAAAACCTTCAGTTAAACTTCAATTTCAGCATCTCCGAATGAGGCATGAACAACTCTTGAAGCAAACTGGGGTTGCATGAGTAAAAATAAAAGCACTAGAGTATCATTTTGTTTATGTATGTTTCTAATCATTGGCATTGACTGAAATGATTCCGGAAAAGAATTGGGACCACATAACTGGCCTTCAACATGTTTCTATATGTCTTATCTAGATTCTAAAATACAACAACGAATGCATATTGATCTTTTGGAAACATAGAAAACATAACATGATACATTAGCAGATGTTGGGAAAAATACTAAGGGGGCGGGGCCGGGGGGGTTGAATCAGTATTTTAAACTTTTACAATAACAATTTTATTTTTCAAACTATATACATGATTTTACAGAAACCAAACGGCGTATGTCTGTGACTATAATGAATGAAACCAACGTATAGATAATAAAATTGTAAAACAACTAATTCATTATTTGCTGAACTTAAATCAAAGTGTGATGCATTTACTAAGAAGTAAACAGACGCAGTAAGAATAGAATAAACCAACACACATAAGTAGCACACATGAACACCAAGATTTTTCAGGTGGAAACCTAATGTGGGAAAAAACTATCGCTGTTGTCGTCTCAGTCTTCAATCTTCTTATTATTAAAATTGTTTACAAGTTTTGTACTGGTGAAGACTCTTTCTAGAATGCATGCATCCACCTGATGAAGGTTACAACCTTCACTCTTTTTCCAACTACTACTAGAAGGGATCTCCAACCCCCTAGCTCTTGTACTGGATGATATGATTACCAGTATGTAGGTGCCTAGAGAAGGTTACCACTTTCAATCATTCTCTAGGGACCACGTTTCATAAATTTTCAGACCGGATACTCCTGGTACACATCAACGCAATATGTAGGCCATGTTCCATCAAAGTTTCAGACTGGACCCATCAGTAACATTGAAGCTAAGAATCAATCACCACTACAATACAACCATCAAATACAACTGCATCAACCAATCACTAAAACCCATCAACTCTAAAGAAAAACACAATCAACCAATCTGAATAGTCAGATCACTGTCACTAGAACATAGAGCTGAACCAAGAACATTTCATCAACAACCAGAACCAACTGCAACCTCAAAAATCATATGTCAAAGTGTATATGCTACTTCAATGAGGACAACCTACGTGTATGCACTACTTTCTGTAACTCAACCTGCATATACCTCCAAAGATACTGAATCATAAAACTTCTGAACCAAAAACTATATGAACCAAAGACATTATGAAGATATACTGTTATATTACAGAGTTCTAAATAGATAGCAACAAAATATCACCCTTCTTACTCAATCAATCAGTCAGCTAGACTCAATCTCCTTATACAATTAGTTTAACTTCAGATCTAATGAAGACATCATTGACAAACAAAAGTAAAACAAAAACACAGATTAGATAGATCAGTCATTTCTGAACAACAAGCCCTTCCTCTGCATATACTACTTGGAAGTGCCGAATCCACGTGTGTACGTGCCTTCACCGAGGCTAACCTACGTATAGATCTGCAAATAATGACTTATAACTTCACAGTTTTTCAAGACTTCGGATATACCCAGATCATAACATTTAAATGATAAAACATGCATTAAAACTTAGATCTAACCTATATATTATTATATCATACAATGATAAGTCATTTTAGGTCTCATTATCTTGATCCAACATTGTATCTAGGGGTGCACAAGATGTTTCAAATCTATATCATAACCATAGTCCTTACAACACAAAATATACTTCAGATAGAAGTATTAAAGAAAAACCCTTTCACTCTACATCTAGCCCTTTGATCTTCTCCTCCTTATATACTTAGAGCCTTTGTTAATACCATGAACCAAAACAACACTTAGAACCTATGGTATTCTTAGACGGGATCAAGTAACTGTTATTCCACTCAATATCGTGGGCTAATACCATGGTATGGACCCTTCGTATTCTTTAACCTTAGTTTTCCATCCCATATGCGCTTTTCCTTCTGTGAAGTTGCGTGCATACGTATATGCACATTTTTTTCTGTGTACCCACGTGTATACACGACTTGGACTAGGTTAAACAACATATACAACTTAAAACATTCTCTTTCCTCAATTTCTTGATTCTGATCTATAATCCTTTGTCCCATCATCCTGTTCTTCTGTGCCATTACTCTGTTACCTTTGAATTGGCCTGTTACAGTGTGAGTTTCCATCATACATTACTTTATCATTTCTGAACTGAATTGTGGATACATCTGGTTATCATATATGCGAGTTTCCATCAAGGGAAACACATGTACCATAATGCCAACAATCTCCCCCTTTGAACTGTTGGGTTGTGTTATATTCTTTCCACGACTACCCACGTAGTTAACCAGGGGGTTAGAGGGGGGGCGGAGCCCCCCCTTTGTTGCGCCGATTGTGTAGTGGGGGGGGTGATAGGGGGTTTGAGGGGTGCAGGTAACCCCACTCTATGGGGTCCGGGTTAGCGCGCGGAAAATTTCTATGTGTATACACGACTTGGACTAGGTTAAACAACATATAAATCTTAAAACATTCTCTTTCCTCAATTTCTTGATTCTGATATGTAATTCTTTGTCCCATCATCATGTTCTTCTGTGCCATTACTCTGTTACCTCTGAATTGACCTGTTACAGTGTGAGTTTCCATCATACATTACTTTATCATTTCTGAACTGAACTGTGGATACATCTGGTTATCATATATGCGAGTTTCTATCAAGGGAAACACATGTACCATAATGCCAACAATCTCCCCCTTTGAACTGTTGGGTTGTGTTGTATTCTTTCCACGACTAGCCCACGTAGTTAACTAGGGGGTTAGAGGGGGGGCGGAGCCCCCCCTTCATTGCGTCGATTGCATAGCAAGGGGGTCATAGGGGGTTTGAGGGGTGCAGGTAACCCCACTCAATAGGGTCCGGGGCAGCGCCCCAGAAAATTTTGGTATCAGAGCTGTTTTGGCTTCATGGGGACACCTTTGTTGCTGAGGGGTTTCACTTGGGCCTGTGGTAGACCCTGTTCAGTGGGAGATCTGCGAGATCGATTTTGGTGGTGAAAGAAGATGGCGGGCAGTGGAAATATAGAGATCAATAAATTTAATGGTCAGAGTTTTGAGTTGTGGAAACTCAAGATGGAGGATCTGTTGGTGGATAAAGATCAGTGGATCACGGTAGATCCGGGTACTAAACCAACGAGAGTGTCCGATGAAGAATGGAAGAAGTTGGATCAGAAGGCAAAGAGCACAATACGATTGTGTGTCTCAGATTTAGTATTGCTAAACGTTTCAGGGGAAGCTACGACGAAGGTTTTGTGGGACAAATTAGGGACTTTGTACCAATCTAAGTCTCTGGTGAATAAACTGTTCATGCGGAAAAAGCTGTATAACCTGAGGATGAAAGATGGAGACTCGGTGACAGAGCATATGAATGCATTTAATACTGTGGTAAGTCAGTTAGCATCTGTTGATATTAAAATTTCAGATGAAGATAAGTGCATCAGTTTTTTGTGTTCTTTAGCAGATTCGTGGGATAGTTTGGTTATTACAATAGGTAGCAATGCAACTGCCTTGCAGTTTGATGAAATAGTCTCATCCTTGTTGACGGAGTAGATGAGACGGAAAAATATGGAGAGCCAGAATGGTGATGCCTTGTCTGTACGAGGACAGTCCCAGAACAAAAACAAAAATAAGTCATTGAGTGGGAGATGTAAATCTAGAGGGAGATCTAAATCTCCAGGAAAACCTATAAAGGTGGTGTGCTGGAAATGCGGAAAGGAAGAGCACTACAAAAGGGAATTTAAATCTAAAGCTCCTAATAAAGGAAAGGGATCTGATGATGCTCCTTCTACAGAGGCAAAAACCACCTCATATGAAGGTGGGGATGTGTACTTGGCTTCTTCAAGTACACATGTAGATCACGAGGCATGGTTGATTGACTCAGGTGAATCCTTTCACTTCACTCCACATAGGTAGTGGTTCTGCGAGTATGAGAAGTACGGTGGTGGTGAAGTCTTCTTAGGGGATGATAGAAGGCTAGAATTATTGGTCGCAGAAAAGTAAAGTTGAAGTTGCAAGGTGGAAGGGTTAGAACACTTCCGGGTGTTCTGCTTTCTGTTCAAATTTTGCTTTATCTATTATTGATGATGATCCCAGAATTGTGAAGGAAGCAGTAGATTCAGAGGATGGAAAACTCTAGAAAGAGGCCATGGTTGATGAAATGGCACCTTTGCACAAAAATGAGGCTTGTGATCTGGTGGAGTTTCCAGTTGGAAGGAAACCCATTGGCAGCAAATGGGTGTTCAAGAAGAAGACAAATGCAGAAATCAGATTTCTGGCCAACGCAGGAATATGTAGAACACCCGGAAGTGTTCTAACCTATATAAGTAGATTTGAACAGAAAATTTAATACTTAGTAAGGTGAAGAAACTTATCTTGGGGAAGACAGAGGTAATAGGGGTGGAGAAGGGTGGAAGAGTTTCATTATCTACCAAGGAAGATGACTGATAACTAAGTTTGCTTGGAAGATTGAATCAAATCCAAAAACAGGGAAAAAAGGTTGGCTTTAGGCATTGGTTTGCAATTCGCTTAAAACTCAAGCATCAAGTGTCATGGGGGTTTAATGGTAATCTTAGGCATTGTGAATAAGGTCATAATCCCAAGAGAAATTAATATCAATAGGTTAAACCTTTGGAATAAATAAGTGATTAAATCTTTTGAAATCATTTATTTTACATGTTTAAGGGGAGGTATAATTTCAACCAATGTCTATGTTGGTTTGGTCTTTGAAGCAACTTTTGGCAATGGCAGGTTTTAGAATTTGGCTCGTGCATCTGAATGAAAAGTTATGGAAAGTTTCAGTTAAGTTTTCAAATAATTTTTTTGGATATGTTAATATATTTTCTGAAATTTGTACACCTTGGACTAAGGACATTCTACGCAGATACATATTATCTAGTTAATTAGTGTCTGAATTAAAATACCTATCAAATGTGTGAACAATTTATATATTTATGCAAAAATACATGACATCAGAGGTATGCAAAAAGTCCCCTCCTACCCTTCTCCCCAACATTGACTCTTGAAACTCTTTTTCTCTTCCTTGTGTTGTTTAAGTGAAAAGGTACAACCGATCAATGATTCTCTATCTCAAAGATGACAAATACATGACCCCAAGAAACCAGTGACATAGAGTAATGCATGAGACTCACCTTGTAGTCTCTGGAGAATCTAAGTCATCTTGATGAATATCTAAATGTTGTACCCTTTCCATATGTTTTTTTTTGGAAGGCGTTGCAATTATTGCGCCACTACCTCTTAATAGAGAGCCACCACTTCCACTTTCCACATAAATTGATTGCCCTGGTGCACTTGCAGAAGTTCCTAAAGATCTACCAACAATTGCATTTGAAGGATATTGTCCCTCCCCTTGCTGCACAGTTGATTTATTTTCATCAACATTCATTCTTGCACAGAATAAAGTTAAACATTTGCTCAAATTAAGAAAGGAATTAAATATCTAGAACTTTGTTAGGAAATAAGACTAAAAGACATTTACAATCCAAAATGCCATTAACAATTGATAGTAATTGGCAAGCATGATCCTTAATTGGAAACTATTATCTTCTTATTAAATCCAAGCATGTTTTTATTGAATAGAAGGTTGGCCACTTCAACACCTTCACCGAGCTGGTAATCAGTACTATGATCCGATGTCCTTTTTTCCAAGTGAAATATTAAAAAATTAATTTGTATTGTCAAGACCAGATGTCTTCTATTGGGGCAGACGGGAAGAAGTAGGAGGTAGGAGTAAATAAAAACCAAGGAGAGGCCTAACTTATTGAAACTTATTGTATCAAAATATATAAAACTTATAAAACTTGTGTAGATTTTCCTAATTTTGCAATTTCTCGCTATGATTTGGATGATAGCAATAAAATAATGTCTTTGCTGGGTAAGATCGTTTAACCATTTTTCTTCAGAATCTCTCTCTTGCGGGGGCTTACCTCCTAGAAAAACCTTATATTAAACTTCAATTTCAGCATCTCCGAATGAGGCATGAACAACTCTTGAAGCAAACTGGGGTTGCATGAGTAAAAATAAAAGCACTAGAGTATCATTTTGTTTATGTATGTTTCTAATCATTGGCATTGACTGAAATGATTCCGGAAAAGAATTGGGACCACATAACTGGCCTTCAACATGTTTCTATATGTCTTATCTAGATTCTAAAATACAACAACGAATGCATATTGATCTTTTGGAAACATAGAAAACATAACATGATACATTAGCAGATGTTGGGAAAAATACTAAGGGGCGGGGCCGGGGGGGTTGAATCAGTATTTTAAACTTTTACAATAACAATTTTATTTTTCAAACTATATACATGATTTTACAGAAACCAAACGGCGTATGTCTGTGACTATAATGAATGAAACCAACGTATAGATAATAAAATTGTAAAACAACTAATTCATTATTTGCTGAACTTAAATCAGAGTGTGATGCATTTACTAAGAAGTAAACAGACGCAGTAAGAATAGAATAAATCAACACACATAAGTAGCACACATGAACACCAAGATTTTTCAGGTGGAAACCTAATGTGGGAAAAAACTATCGCTGTTGTCGTCTCAGTCTTCAATCTTCTTATTATTAAAATTGTTTACAAGTTTTGTACTGGTGAAGACTCTTTCTAGAATGCATGCATCCAACTGATGAAGGTTACAACCTTCACTCTTTTTCCAACTACTACTAGAATGGATCTCCAACCCCCTAGCTCTTGTACTGGATGATATGATTACCAGTATGTAGGTGCCTAGAGAAGGTTACCACTTTCAATCATTCTCTAGGGACCACGTTTCATAAATTTTCAAACCGGATACTCCTGGTACACATCAACACAATATGTAGGCCATGTTCCATCAAAGTTTCAGACTGGACCATTCAGTAACATTGAAGCTAAGAATCAATCACCACTACAGTACAACCATCAAATACAACTGCATCAACCAATCACTAAAACCCATCAACTCTGAAGAAAAACACAATCAACCAATCTGAATAGTCAGATCACTGTCACCAGAACATAGAGCTGAACCAAGAACATTTCATCAACAACCAGAACCAACTGCAACCTCAAAAATCATATGTCAAAGTGTATATGCTACTTCAATGAGGACAACCTACGTGTATGCACTACTTTCTGTAACTCAACCTGCATATACCTCCAAAGATACTGAATCATAAAACTTCTGAACCAAAAACTATATGAACCAAAGACATTATGAAGATATACTGTTATATTACAGAGTTCTAAATAGATAGCAGCAAAATATCACCCTTCTTACTCAATCAATCAGTCAGCTAGACTCAATCTCCTTATACAATTAGTTTAACTTCAGATCTAATGAAGACATCATTGACAAACAACAGTAAAACAAAAACACAGATTAGATAGATCAGTCATTTCTGAACAACAAGCCCTTCCTCTGCATATACTACTTGGAAGTGCCGAATCCACGTGTGTACGTGCCTTCACCGAGGCTAACCTACGTATAGATCTGCAAATAATGACTTATAACTTCACAGTTTTTCAAGACTTCAGATATACCCAGATCATAACATTTAAATGATAAAACATGCATTAAAACTCAGATCTAACCTATATATTATTATATCATACAATGATAAGTCATTTTAGGTCTCATTATCTTGATCCAACATTGTATCTAGGGGTGCACAAGATGTTTCAAATCTATATCATAACCATAGTCCTTACAACACAAAATATACTTCAGATAGAAGTATTAAAGAAAAACCCTTTCACTCTACATCTAGCCCTTTGATCTTCTCCTCCTTATATACTTAGAGCCTTTGTCAATACCATGAACCAAAACAACACTTAGAACCTATGGTATTCTTAGACGAGATCAAGTAACTGTTATTCCACTCAATATCGTGGGCTAATACCATGGTATGGACCCTTCGTATTCTTTAACCTTAGTTTTCCATCCCATATGCGCTTTTCCTTCTGTGAAGTTGCGTGCATACGTATATGCACATTTTTTTCTGTGTACCCACGTGTATACACGACTTGGACTAGGTTAAACAACATATACAACTTAAAACATTCTCTTTCCTCAATTTCTTGATTCTGATCTATAATCCTTTGTCCCATCATCCTGTTCTTCTGTGCCATTACTCTGTTACCTTTGAATTGGCCTGTTACAGTGTGAGTTTCCATCATACATTACTTTATCATTTCTGAACTGAACTGTGGATACATCTGGTTATCATATATGCGAGTTTCCATCAAGGGAAACACATGTACCATAATGCCAACAATCTCCCCCTTTGAACTGTTGGGTTGTGTTATATTCTTTCCACGACTACCCACGTAGTTAACCAGGGGGTTAGAGGGGGGGCGGAGCCCCCCCTTTGTTGCGCCGATTGTGTAGTGGGGGGGGTGATAGGGGGTTTGAGGGGTACAGGTAACCCCACTCTATGGGGTCCGGGTTAGCGCGCGGAAAATTTCTATGTGTATACACGACTTGGACTAGGTTAAACAACATATAAAACTTAAAACATTCTCTTTCCTCAATTTCTTGATTCTGATATGTAATTCTTTGTCCCATCATCATGTTCTTCTGTGCCATTACTCTGTTACCTCTGAATTGACCTGTTACAGTGTGAGTTTCCATCATACATTACTTTATCATTTCTGAACTGAACTGTGGATACATCTGGTTATCATATATGCGAGTTTCCATCAAGGGAAACACATGTACCATAATGCCAACAATCTCCCCCTTTGAACTGTTGGGTTGTGTTGTATTCTTTCCACGACTAGCCCACGTAGTTAACTAGGGGGTTAGAGGGGGGGTGTAGTCCCCCCTTCGTTGCGTCGATTGCATAGCAAGGGGGTCATAGGGGGTTTGAGGGGTGTAGGTAACCCCACTCAATAGGGTCCGGGGCAGCGCCCCAGAAAATTTTGGTATTAGAGCTGTTTTGGCTTCATGGGGACACCTTTGTTGCTGAGGGGTTTCACTTGGGCCTGTGGTAGACCCTGTTCAGTGGGAGATCTGCGAGATCGATTTTGGTGGTGAAAGAAGATGGCGGGCAGTGGAAATATAGAGATCAATAAATTTAATGGTCAGAGTTTTGAGTTGTGGAAACTCAAGATGGAGGATCTGTTGGTGGATAAAGATCAGTGGATCACGGTAGATCCGGGTACTAAACCAACGAGAGTGTCCGATGAAGAATGGAAGAAGTTGGATCAGAAGGCAAAGAGCACAATATGATTGTGTGTCTCAGATTTAGTATTGCTAAACGTTTCAGGGGAAGCTACGACGAAGGTTTTGTGGGACAAATTAGGGACTTTGTACCAATCTAAGTCTCTGGTGAATAAACTGTTCATGCGGAAAAAGCTGTATAACCTGAGGATGAAAGATGGAGACTCGGTGACAGAGCATATGAATGCATTTAATACTGTGGTAAGTCAGTTAGCATCTGTTGATATTAAAATTTCAGATGAAGATAAGTGCATCAGTTTTTTGTGTTCTTTAGCAGATTCGTGGGATAGTCTGGTTATTACAATAGGTAGCAATGCAACTGCCTTGCATTTTGATGAAATAGTCTCATCCTTGTTGACGGAGTAGATGAGACGGAAAAATATGGAGAGCCAGAATGGTGATGCGTTGTCTGTACGAGGACGGTCCCAGAACAGAAACAAAAATAAGTCATTGAGTGGGAGATGTAAATCTAGAGGGAGATCTAAATCTCCAGGAAAACCTATAAAGGTGGTGTGCTGGAAATGCGGAAAGGAAGAGCACTACGAAAGGGAATTTAAATCTAAAGCTCCTAATAAAGGAAAGGGATCTGATGATGCTCCTTCTGCAGAGGCAAAAACCACCTCATATGAAGGTGGGGATGTGTACTTGGCTTCTTCAAGTACACATGTAGATCATGAGGCATGGTTGATTGACTCAGGTGAATCCTTTCACTTCACTCCACATAGGCAGTGGTTCTGCGAGTATGAGAAGTACGGTGGTGGTGAAGTCTTCTTAGGGGATGATAGAAGGCTAGAATTATTGGTCGCAGAAAAGTAAAGTTGAAGTTGCAAGGTGGAAGGGTTAGAACACTTCCGGGTGTTCTGCTTTCTGTTCAAATTTTGCTTTATCTATTATTGATGATGATCCTAGAACTGTGAAGGAAGCAGTAGATTCAGAGGATGGAAAACTCTAGAAAGAGGCCATGGTTGATGAAATGGCACCTTTGCACAAAAATGAGGCTTGTGATCTGGTGGAGTTTCCAGTTGGAAGGAAACCCATTGGCAGCAAATGGGTGTTCAAGAAGAAGACAAATGCAGAAATCAGATTTCTGGCCAACGCAGGAATATGTAGAACACCCGGAAGTGTTCTAACCTATATAAGTAGATTTGAACAGAAAATTTAATACTTAGTAAGGTGAAGAAACTTATCTTGGGGAAGCCAGAGGTAATAGGGGTGGAGAAGGGTGGAAGAGTTTCATTATCTACCAAGGAAGATGACTGATAACTAAGTTTGCTTGGAAGATTGAATCAAATCCAAAAACAGAGAAAAAAGGTTGGCTTTAGGCATTGGTTTGCAATTCGCTTAAAACTCAAGCATCAAGTGTCATGGGGGTTTAATGGTAATCTTAGGCATTGTGAATAAGGTCATAATCCCAAGAGAAATTAATATCAATAGGTTAAACCTTTGGAATAAATAAGTGATTAAATCTTTTGAAATCATTTGTTTTACATGTTTAAGGGGAGGTATAATTTCAACCAATGTCTATGTTGGTTTGGTCTTTGAAGCAACTTTTGGCAATGGCAGGTTTTAGAATTTGGCTCGTGCATCTGAATGAAAAGTTATGGAAAGTTTCAGTTAAGTTTTCAAATAATTTTTTTGGATATGTTAATATATTTTCTGAAATTTGTACACCTTGGACTAAGGACATTCTACGCAGATACATATTATCTAGTTAATTAGTGTCTGAATTAAAATACCTATCAAATGTGTGAACAATTTATATATTTATGCAAAAATACATGACATCAGAGGTATGCAAAAAGTCCCCTCCTACCCTTCTCCCCACCATTGACTCTTGAAACTCTTTTTCTCTTCCTTGTGTCGTTTAAGTGAAAAGGTACAACCGATCAATGATTCTCTATCTCAAAGATGACAAATACATGACCCCAAGAAACCAGTGACATAGAGTAATGCATGAGACTCACCTTGCAGTCTCTGGAGAATCTAAGTCATCTTGATGAATATCTAAATGTTGTACCCTTTCCATATGTTTTTTTTTGGAAGGCGTTGCAATTATTGCGCCACTACCTCTTAATAGAGAGCCACCACTTCCACTTTCCACATAAATTGATTGCCCTGGTGCACTTGCAGAAGTTCCTAAAGATCTACCAACAATTGCATTTGAAGGATATTGTCCCTCCCCTTGCTGCACAGTTGATTTATTTTCATCAACATTCATTCTTGCACAGAATAAAGTTAAACATTTGCTCAAATTAAGAAAGGAATTAAATATCTAGAACTTTGTTAGGAAATAAGACTAAAAGACATTTACAATCCAAAATGCCATTAACAATTGATAGTAATTGGCAAGCATGATCCTTAATTGGAAACTATTATCTTCTTATTAAATCCAAGCATGTTTTTATTGAATAGAAGGTTGGCCACTTCAACACCTTCACCGAGCTGGTAATCAGTACTATGATCCGATGTCCTTTTTTCCAAGTGAAATATTAAAAAATTAATTTGTATTGTCAAGACCAGATGTCTTCTATTGGGGCAGACGGGAAGAAGTAGAAGGTAGGAGTAAATAAAAACCAAGGAGAGGCCTAACTTATTGAAACTTATTGTATCAAAATATATAAAACTTATAAAACTTGTGTAGATTTTACTAATTCTGCAATTTCTCGCTATGATTTGGATGATAGCAATAAAATAATGTCTTTGCTGGGTAAGATCGTTTAACCATTTTTCTTCAGAATCTCTCTCTTGCGGGGGCTTACCTCCTAGAAAAACCTTATATTAAACTTCAATTTCAGCATCTCCGAATGAGGCATGAACAACTCTTGAAGCAAACTGGGGTTGCATGAGTAAAAATAAAAGCACTAGAGTATCATTTTGTTTATGTATGTTTCTAATCATTGGCATTGACTGAAATGATTCTGGAAAAGAATTGGGACCACATAACTGGCCTTCAACATGTTTCTATATGTCTTATCTAGATTCTAAAATACAACAACGAATGCATATTGATCTTTTGGAAACATAGAAAACATAACATGATACATTAGCAGATGTTGGGAAAAATACTAAGGGGCCGGGGCCGGGGGGGTTGAATCAGTATTTTAAACTTTTACAATAACAATTTTATTTTTCAAACTATATACATGATTTTACAGAAACCAAACGGCGTATGTCTGTGACTATAATGAATGAAACCAACGTATAGATAATAAAATTGTAAAACAACTAATTCATTATTTGCTGAACTTAAATCAGAGTGTGATGCATTTACTAAGAAGTAAACAGACGCAGTAAGAATAGAATAAATCAACACACATAAGTAGCACACATGAACACCAAGATTTTTCAGGTGGAAACCTAATGTGGGAAAAAACTATCGCTGTTGTCGTCTCAGTCTTCAATCTTCTTATTATTAAAATTGTTTACAAGTTTTGTACTGGTGAAGACTCTTTCTAGAATGCATGCATCCACCTGATGAAGGTTACAACCTTCACTCTTTTTCCAACTACTACTAGAAGGGATCTCCAACCCCCTAGCTCTTGTACTGGATGATATGATTACCAGTATGTAGGTGCCTAGAGAAGGTTACCACTTTCAATCATTCTCTAGGGACCACGTTTCATAAATTTTCAGACCGGATACTCCTGGTACACATCAACGCAATATGTAGGCCATGTTCCATCAAAGTTTCAGACTGGACCCATCAGTAACATTGAAGCTAAGAATCAATCACCGCTACAGTACAACCATCAAATACAACTGCATCAACCAATCACTAAAACCCATCAACTCTAAAGAAAAACACAATCAACCAATCTGAATAGTCAGATCACTGTCACCAGAACATAGAGCTGAACCAAGAACATTTCATCAACAACCAGAACCAACTGCAACCTCAAAAATCATATGTCAAAGTGTATATGCTACTTCAATGAGGACAACCTACGTGTATGCACTACTTTCTGTAACTCAACCTGCATATACCTCCAAAGATACTGAATCATAAAACTTCTGAACCAAAAACTATATGAACCAAAGACATTATGAAGATATACTGTTATATTACAGAGTTCTAAATAGATAGCAGCAAAATATCACCCTTCTTACTCAATCAATCAGTCAGCTAGACTCAATCTCCTTATACAATTAGTTTAACTTCAGATCTAATGAAGACATCATTGACAAACAACAGTAAAACAAAAACACAGATTAGATAGATCAGTCATTTCTGAACAACAAGCCCTTCCTCTGCATATACTACTTGGAAGTGCCGAATCCACGTGTGTACGTGCCTTCACCGAGGCTAACCTACGTATAGATCTGCAAATAATGACTTATAACTTCACAGTTTTTCAAGACTTCAGATATACCCAGATCATAACATTTAAATGATAAAACATGCATTAACACTCAGATCTAACCTATATATTATTATATCATACAATGATAAGTCATTTTAGGTCTCATTATCTTGATCCAACATTGTATCTAGGGGTGCACAAGATGTTTCAAATCTATATCATAACCATAGTCCTTACAACACAAAATATACTTCAGATAGAAGTATTAAAGAAAAACCCTTTCACTCTACATCTAGCCCTTTGATCTTCTCCTCCTTATATACTTAGAGCCTTTGTCAATACCATGAACCAAAACAACACTTAGAACCTATGGTATTCTTAGACGGGATCAAGTAACTGTTATTCCACTCAATATCGTGGGCCAATACCATGGTATGGACCCTTCGTATTCTTTAACCTTAGTTTTCCATCCCATATGCGCTTTTCCTTCTGTGAAGTTGCGTGCATACGTATATGCACATTTTTTCTGTGTACCCACGTGTATACACGACTCGGACTAGGTTAAACAACATATACAACTTAAAACATTCTCTTTCCTCAATTTCTTGATTCTGATCTATAATCCTTTGTCCCATCATCCTGTTCTTCTGTGCCATTACTCTGTTACCTTTGAATTGGCCTGTTACAGTGTGAGTTTCCATCATACATTACTTTATCATTTCTGAACTGAACTGTGGATACATCTGGTTATCATATATGCGAGTTTCCATCAAGGGAAACACATGTACCATAATGCCAACAATCTCCCCCTTTGAACTGTTGGGTTGTGTTATATTCTTTCCACGACTACCCACTTAGTTAACCAGGGGGTTATAGGGGGGGGCGGAGCCCCCCCTTTGTTGCGCCGATTGTGTAGTGGGGGGGTGATAGGGGGTTTGAGGGGTGCAGGTAACCCCACTCTATGCGGTCCGGGTTAGCGCGCGGAAAATTTCTATGTGTATACACGACTTGGACTAGGTTAAACAACATATAAAACTTAAAACATGCTCTTTCCTCAATTTCTTGATTCTGATATGTAATTCTTTGTCCCATCATCATGTTCTTCTGTGCCATTACTCTGTTACCTCTGAATTGACCTGTTACAGTGTGAGTTTCCATCATACATTACTTTATCATTTCTGAACTGAACTGTGGATACATCTGGTTATCATATATGCGAGTTTCCATCAAGGGAAACACATGTACCATAATGCCAACAATCTCCCCCTTTGAACTGTTGGGTTGTGTTGTATTCTTTCCATGACTAGCCCACGTAGTTAACTAGGGGGTTAGAGGGGGGGCGGAGCCCCCCCTTTGTTGCGTCGATTGCATAGCAAGGGGGTCATAGGGGGTTTGAGGGGTGCAGGTAACCCCACTCAATAGGGTCCGGGGCAGCGCCCCAGAAAATTTTGGTATCAGAGCTGTTTTGGCTTCATGGGGACACCTTTGTTGCTGAGGGGTTTCGCTTGGGCCTGTGGTAGACCCTGTTCGGTGGGAGATCTGCGAGATCGATTCTGGTGGTGAAAGAAGATGGCGGGCAGTGGAAATATAGAGATCAATAAATTTAATGGTCAGAGTTTTGAGTTGTGGAAACTCAAGATGGAGGATCTGTTGGTGGATAAAGATCAGTGGATCACGGTAGATCCGGGTACTAAACCAACGAGAGTGTCTGATGAAGAATGGAAGAAGTTGGATCAGAAGGCAAAGAGCACAATACGATTGTGTGTCTCAGATTTAGTATTGCTAAACGTATCAGGGGAAGCTACGACGAAGGCTTTGTGGGACAAATTAGGGACTTTGTACCAATCTAAGTCTCTGGTGAATAAACTGTTCATGCGGAAAAAGCTGTATAACCTGAGGATGAAAGATGGAGACTCGGTGACAGAGCATATGAATGCATTTAATACTGTGGTAAGTCAGTTAGCATCTGTTGATATTAAAATTTCAGATGAAGATAAGTGCATCATTTTTTTGTGTTCTTTAGCAGATTCGTGGGATAGTCTGGTTATTACAATAGGTAGCAATGCAACTGCCTTGCAGTTTGATGAAATAGTCTCATCCTGTTTGACAGAGTAGATGAGACGGAAAAATATGGAGAGCCAGAATGGTGATGCGTTGTCTGTACGAGGACGGTCCCAAAACAGAAACAAAAATAAGTCATTGAGTGGGAGATGTAAATCTAGAGGGAGATCTAAATCTCCAGGAAAACCTATAAAGGTGGTGTGCTAGAAATGCGGAAAGGAAGAGCACTACAAAAGGGAATTTAAATCTAAAGCTCCTAATAAAGGAAAGGGATCTGATGATGCTCCTTCTGCAGAGGCAAAAACCACCTCATATGAAGGTGGGGATGTGTACTTGGCTTCTTCAAGTACACATGTAGATCATGAGGCATGGTTGATTGACTCAGGTGAATCCTTTCACTTCACTCCACATAGGCAGTGGTTCTGCGAGTATGAGAAGTACGGTGGTGGTGAAGTCTTCTTAGGGGATGATAGAAGGCTAGAATTGTTGGTCGCAGAAAAGTAAAGTTGAAGTTGCAAGTTGGAAGGGTTAGAACACTTCCGGGTGTTCTGCTTTTTGTTCAAATTTTGCTTTATCTATTATTGATGATGATCCCAGAATTGTGAAGGAAGCAGTAGATTCAGAGGATGGAAAACTCTAGAAAGAGGCCATGGTTGATGAAATGGCACCTTTGCACAAAAATGAGGCTTGTGATCTGGTGGAGTTTCCAGTTGGAAGGAAACCCATTGGCAGCAAATGGGTGTTCAAGAAGAAGACAAATGCAGAAATCAGATTTCTGGCCAACGCAGGAATATGTAGAACACCCGGAAGTGTTCTAACCCTTCCACCTTGCAACTTCAACTTTACTTTTATTTGACCAACGATTCTAGCCTTCCTATCATCCCCTAAGAAGACATCACCACCATCGTATTTCTCATACTCGTAGAACCACTCTCTATGGGGAGTGAAGTGAAAGGATGCACCTGAGTCAATCAACCATGCCTCATGATCTACATGTGTACTTGAAGAAGCCAAGTACACATCCCCACCTTCATCTGAGGTAGTTTTCACCTTTGCAGAAGGAGCATCATCAGATCCCTTTCCTTTATCAGGAGCTTTAGATTTACAATCCCTTTTGTAGTGCCCTTCCTTTATGCATTTCCAGCACACCACCTTTACAGGTTTTCCTGGAGACTTAGATCTCCCACTCGATGACTTATTTTTGTTTATGTTATGGGACCGTCCTCATATAGACAAGGCATCACCATTCTAGCTCTCCATATTTTTCCGTCTCATCTCCTCCATTAGCAAGGATGAGACTATTTCATCAAACTGCAAGGCAGTTGCATTGCTACCTATTGCAATAACCAGACTATCCCACGAATCTGGTAGAGAACACAACAAACTGATGCACTTATCTTCATCTGAAATTTTAATATCAATAGATGCTAAATGACTTACCGCAGTATTAAATGCATTCAGATGCTCTGTCACCGAGTCTCCATCTTTCATCCTCAGGTTATATAGCTTTTTCCACAGGAACATCTTATTCACTAGAGACTTAGATTGGTACAAAGTCCCTAACTTGTCCCATAAAGCCTTCGCCGTAGCTTCCCCTGATACATTCAGCAATACTGAATCTGAGACACACAATTGTATTGTACTCTTTGCCTTTTGATCCAACTTCTTCCATTCTTCATCGGACACTCCCGTTGGTTTAGTACCTGGATCTACTACGATCCACTGATCTTTATCCACCAACAGATCCTCCATATTGAGTTTCCACAACTCAAAACTCTGACCTTTAAATTTCCCGATCTCTATCTTTCCACTACTCGCCATCTTCTTTCACCACCAGAATCGATCTCGCAGATCTCCCATTGAACAGGGTCTACCACAGGCCCAAGCGAAACCCCTCAGTGACAAAGGCATCCCCTTGAAGCCAAAACTACTCTGATACCAAATGTTGGTTTTAACCCCGTATAGAAATTACTTGCATACGAATTCTAAAACACAGAAAATAAACAATGCGAGAGCATAACACATAAAACACATTTACACAAATATTTCCCCTGGATCCCAAAACTGAGACTACCAGCTTGATTTTTCATTATGTTCCTTTCAGTGTTACAACACATATTTATACATGCTAAAGTATCCAATACCAACGACCAAAAAACCATCGCATCCAAAACCATGGAACGAAAACCATCGCGTCCAAAAACATGTGCGGAAATCATGCACAAAACCATAGGTGGGTCTGCCCAACCTAACTAGGGTCCAAAAGTGGGGTTACGGGTACACCTCAAACCCCCTGTGACCCTCCCCTGCTACACAATTGGCGTAACAAAGGGGAGCTCCGCCCGCCCCTAACCCCCCGGTTAACTACGTGGGCTAGTCGTGGAAAGAATATAACACAACCCAACAGGTTGATGAAATGGCATCTTTGCACAAAAATGAGGCTTGGGATTTGGTGGAGTTGTCAGTTGGAAGGAAACCCATTGGTAGAAAATGGGTGTTCAAGAAGAAGACAAATGCAGAAGGAAAGGTGGAGAAATACAAAGCTTGGTTGGTAGCAAAATATTATTTGCAGCTGTCAGGAATTGATTTTGGTGATATTTTTTCTCTTGTTGCCAAGGTAACTTCTATTAGATTACTTTTATTTGTTGCTGCTGCTTTTGATTTTGAGGTAGAACAGATGGATGTGAAGACAACATTTCTTCACAGGGATCTGGAGGAGGAAATCTACATGAAGCAACCTGAAGGCTTTGCGGTGAAGGACAAGAAAGAACTAGTATGCAAGTTAAAGAAGTCTCTGTATGGGTTAAAACAATCACCAAGGATGTAGTATAAAAAATTTGATACATTTATACAGGGACTTGGCTTCACCAGAAGCAAAGCAGATCACTGTGTGTATTTTAATTAATTGGTGACCATGTTATTTATTTGGTCTTGTATGTGGATGATATGTTGCTGGTTGGAAATGACAAAGAAATTATCGAGGATTTGAAGACCCAATTGTCCTCCAAATTCGACATGAAAGATATTGGTGCTGCAAACTATATTTTGGGCATGGAAATTAAAAGAGATTGGGAAAAGAGGAAGCTCTGGTTAAACCAGAGGAAGTATGTCGAGACAATATTGTAGGGATTTAATATGCAGGATAGTAAACTGGTGAAGGTTCCTATTCCTGTAGGTGTAAAGTTATCTGCTGAACAGTGTCCCAAGACACAAGAAGAGGAAGAGGACATGTCCCGTGTTCCACATGCAAGTGCAGTCGGTAGCCTGATGTCTGCAATGGTCTATATTAGACTAGACATTGCACATGCAGTGGGAGTATTGAACAGGTTTATGTCAAAACCAGGAAAGGAGCATTGGACAACAGTGAAGCGAGTTTTCAGGTATTTTCGTGGCACTAGTGATTATGATTTGTGCTACCAAGGAAGACCAGGATTGGACAGAGTGTTGGATATTCATGGCTTTGTTGATGCAGATTGGGCTGGAGATCTAGATCAAAGAAGATATACAAGTGGGTATGTGTTTAACCTATTTGGAGGTGCAGTCAGTTGGATGAGTAAGAAACAATCTGTAGTGGCACTATCAACTACAGGGGCAGAATACATGGCAGCCACTCATGCAAGCAAGGAAGCAGTTTGGTTGCAGAGATTGTGTTCAAGTATGGGGTTAGTACAGGAAGCTATAAGGATAGACTGTGACAACCAAAGTGCAATTTTCTTGGCAAAGAACCCTGCATATCATTCAAAGATAAAGCACATTGATGTTCAGTATCACTTTGTGAGGGATATGATAGAAGACAAAAAGGTGTTGCTGGTAAAGGTGGATACTTTGAAGAATACTGCAAATGCATTGACAAAATCCATGAGCTCTGAGAAGTTCTCTTTGTGTAGAGAAACAATGGGCGTTGCAGGGCTGGATAAATGACTAAGGTCTCTTGTGGCCCCCTGTGGAAAGAAAACAACAAGTGGTAGAATGTTGGGTTGTGTTATATTCTTTCCATGACTAGCCCACGTAGTTAACCAGGGGGTTAGAGGGGGGGCGGAGCCCCCCCTTCGTTGCGTCGATTGCGTAGCTGGGGGGTCATAGGGGGTTTGAGGGGTGCAAGTAACCCCACTTTATGGGGTCCGGGTCAGCGCCCCAGAAAATTTCCGCATGTATACATGACTTGGACTAGGTTAAACAACGTATACAACTTAAAACATTCTCTTTCCTCAATTTCTTGATTCTGATCTGCAATCCTTTGTCCCATCATCCTGTTCTTCTGTGCCATTACTCTGTTACCTCTGAATTGACCTGTTACAGTGTGAGTTTCCATCATACATTACTTTATCATTTCTGAACTGAATTGTGGATACATCTAGTTATCATATATGCGAGTTTCCATCAAGGGCAACACATGTACCATAATGCCAACAATCTCCCCCTTTGGACTTGATGACAACCATATTGGTGTTGATCACTATAGAACTTGTTAGATATACACGACTTGGGCTAGGTTAAACAACGTATACAACTTAAAGCATTCTCTTTCCTCAATTTCTTGATTATGATCTGTAATCCTTTGTCCCATCATCCTGTTCTTTTGTGCCATTACTCTGTTACCTATGAATTGACCTGTTACAATGTGAGTTTCCATCATACATTACTTTATCATTTCTGAACTGAACTATGGATACATTTGGTTATCATATATGTGAGTTTCCATCAAGGGAAACACATGTACCATAATGCCAAAAATCCCCCCCTTTGGACTTGATGGCAACCATATTGGTGTTGATCACTGTAGAACATGTTAGATATATCAAACAACGCCAAGATACTCTCCCCCTTTGACATCAAGAGCAAAGAGTGGACCAAAATATTCTCCCCCTTATTACATTTTGAGATGCACTATACTGTCCATGCTCCACCTTAGCACATGTAGAGTTTGCATAAGTATTTTTGAAAAGAATAACATGACTCTATAACTCAACTATGTGAGTATGACCTTCCTATCAACAATGACTCATACATACATCAATCACCCAACCAAGTGGGGATACATCAAATGTTCATACATGACTAAAAATTACAATTATTACATCATCCTTCCGATGCATAGTGGGGGTACAAATTACATCATGTGTCCAAAAGGACTCATCCATAATAGACTATGATAGAAAGAGACATATTATTACACCATAGGTATTTACATGACCTTTTCATCAAATGACATTAATAAGTGAGACCATAGCTAAATTCAGCAACCATGATGCCAACAATGCATAATATTTTGAAGGCTAATGCTCCCCTTGAACCTATGCTACCTGTGCATTGTCAACAAATCATTCATCAAGGCATCTTCATCAATCAAATAAACATCAATGAGAAAAGCATATCAATAGACTGTATCCATCAACATCAAACTAAACATGCATGTCAGAAACTGATTTTGAGTCTGACCCACTATTTTTCTGTCAGAAAAACACATATGCTATTGCCAGCACAAAAATTCGCGTATATACGCAACTCTTCTTCATGAAATCCGCGTATAGAAAACAATCCTCTGATTTTGTACATGTAGACTGAATAAACTAGTTTTAACAACAATATGAGGTAGAAACAACTCCGAATTTTTGTTTAAGATATTCAAATGCTTCTCTGGGAACATGTTTGGTAAATATATCAGCAACTTGATCTTTGGAGGGAATATACTCTAATTTAACCTTTTTTTCAAGCACTTGTTCCCATAGAAAGTGGTACTTAATGGGTATGTGCTTGGTCTTGGAGTGCATAACAAGATTTTTTGAAATACTAATCACACTTGTATTGTCACATCAGATGGATATGGGTGGAGAACATTTAATTTGAATATCTTGTAATGTTTGCATCATCCAGAGAAGTTGTGTGTAGCAAGATGCAACAACCACATATTCTGCTTCCACTGTAGATAAGGCAATTGAACTTTGTTTCTTGCTAAACCAAGATACTAATCATGATCCCATATAAAATGCACCTCCACTAGTGCTTTTTCGGTCATCAACATTCCCAGCCCAATCCACATCTGTATATGCATGAAGGGTGAGATCTATATCTTTAGGATACCATAGACCATTGTATTGAGTTCCTTGGAGATATTTGAATATTCTCTTTAATTCCTGAAAATGTGATTCCTTCGGATTGGCTTGGAATCTTCTAACAATTCCTACAACATGCATGATATATGGTCTGGTACCTGTTAGATAAAGTAGACTTCCAATCATAGATATGTACTCTGGTTAATTCATTATAGGAGAATAATCATTAGAATTGAGACTACATCCTATTACCATTGGAGTACATACTGGTTTGGAATCTTCCATTCTGTACTTCTTCAGAATCTGCTTGAGATATTTAATTTGTGAGAGAAAGATGCCATCTTTTGTTTGTTGCACTTGTAGACCAAGAAAATAGGCTAGTTCTACAAGTAAATCCATTTCAAATTCTTGCTGCATAGCAGAAGCAAATTTTTGACTCATAGATTCTTCATTACTGCCAAAGATGATATCATCAACATAAACAACAATTATTATCAGTTTATCATTCTCAATTTTTTTTTATATAATTTGCTGTTTGCGGATCCTTTTGTGAAGCCTTGTTGTTGAAGATATTTGCCAAGACGATAATACCATGCCCTCCGAGCTTGTTTTAGTCCATGTAAATCATTTTTGAGTTTGCATACAAACTTTGCATCATTTCACAGAATGAATCCTTCTGGTTGTTCAACGTATAATTCTTCTTCTAGATCTCCATTAAGAAATGCAGATTTTACATCTATTTGATAAACTTTGAATTTTCAAAAAATTGAAAGAGCAAGAAACATTCTTATGGCTTCAAGTCTAGTTACAGGTGAAAAAGTTTCTTCAAAGTCTATACCTTCTTATTGTGCATACCCTTTACAAACAAGCCTTGCTTTGTTCCTAATTACCTCTCCATTTTCATTCAACTTATTATTGAATATCCATTTTGTCCCTATAACATTTTTATCATGAGGTCTAGGAACTAATTCCCAAGTATCATTCTTTTCAATTTGGTCAAGTTCTTCATTCATGGCCTTAACCCAAAATTCATCTTTTCTAGCTTGATTTACATTTTTGTGGTTCAACGGAGGATAATAGGGCTAGATAACTAGAAGATCCTATAAGAGTTCTTCTTTTTTGTACTCCAGATCCTTTTTCTTCTAGAATTTGAGATTTTGGATGATTCTTTTGAACATACCTAGATGGAGCCTTTTCCCTGTCAGATGTATATTCCTCTGATGATTCCTTGGTTTCTTCCTTTATATCATTTCAATTTGACATGGGAAATCATTCACCGTCTTCATTATTATCATCTTCTTTTGCTGAGGTCACCTGTTTCAGATTTCTGCATGCTTCATCAATTACAACATCAATGCATTCAAAAAAATTTCAAAGTCTCTTATTATAACATTTGTATCCTTTACTTCTAGATTAATAACCAAGAAATATTCCTTCATTTTCTTTGGGTTCAAACTTACCAAGTTTTTCATCAGTCCTTTTGATGAAACATTTGCTTCCAAAAACTTTGAAGTGTTTTACAGTGGGAATCTTACCATACCAAAGTTCATATGGAGTTTTATCATTGTTTACACGTACATGAGCTTTGTCGAGAATATTTACTACTGTATGTGTAGCTTCAGCCCAGAAGGTGTCAGAAGTTCGAGACTCATCAAGCATAGCTTGAGCCATTTATTAAACTATTCTATTCATTCTTTCTACCACACCATTTTGTTGAGGAGTTCCGGCAATAGAGAACTGTCTCTTTATTCCATGTTGTTCACAAAATTCAAAAAAATCATCTGATATGAATTATCCTCCCTGATCAGATCTAAGACATTTGATTTTTAGATCTTTTCATTTTCAACTAAAGCTTTTAAGACCTTAAACTTTTCAAATGATTCATTTTTATGTTTTAGTAAATCAATCCAGGACATTCTATAAAAATCATCAATGAATAAAATGTAGTATTCTTCTCCACAAGGTGACTTTTTCTTTGTTGGTCCACACAAATCAGTATGAATGAGTTCAAGAGGCTTACTTGTTGATCCTTCTTTGGCATTGAATTGAACTCTGGTTTTCTTACCGAATTGACATGGTTTGCAAATGATACTTTCTTGGATGATGATATCTATAAGATCATGAACAACCTTGAGTCTGCATGATTTTCTTATTTGAGAAAAACTTAGATGCCCCAATCTTCTGTGCCATAACTAGTTCTCTTATGTTTTTGTTAGATAAAATTGTCCTTGACCTCCTTCTAGAATATATAGATTGTTTGGAGTTCTTTTACCTTTGATTATGGTATTTCCTGTGTGAAGCTCACGAACCACACATTATTTTGATCAAAACACAAATTCATTTCCTTGATCACACATTTGAATAACACTCAATAAGTTATGCTTTAATCCATCAACATACATAACATTTCCAACTTTAACCTTTTCTTTTAGATAAACATAACCTTTACCCTTGATGACTAATGGTGAATCATTTCCAAAAGAGACATTCTTTTCTTTTTATAAAGCATTGTATGCAATGAGTTTATCTTTATCACCTGTCATGTGTTTTGAGCATCCACTATCAATGTACCACTGATTTTCTTGTCCTTCTGCAAACAGATCTATGCCACATCTTTCTGACTGTAATTCCTTATTTTTCCATACCTTGGAGTTTGATGATGTTTGCTCCTTTTGATATGTTGGCTGAAATTTGCTCTTGCATTCAGATTCTTCATGACCAAAGTTATTGCAAAATGAACATTCAATTTCATCTTCAAGAGGTGAAAAGTTATTATAAGAGCTCTTCTTGATTCCTGTCATGCTCCTTTGTTTTCTTGCTTCTCTAGTCATGATAGTTTTGTAAGCAACACATTGAGCAGCCTTATGACCAAAGTTATGACATGAAAAGCATTGTCCATTAAAGAAGAAGTTTCTGTGACCATAAAATATTTTGGTATTGTTCACCTTTTGGTTAGTGCTTCTATTGATGTTCACCCTTGGAGTAAAATGAGCATGATTTACCTGGGGAGTACCTTTAGGCTTTTGTTGAGGATTGACACATTGTTGACTAGTTTTTGCTGCATTAAGATAGCTTCTGGTGATGGCTAACGATTTTTCTGGTTGGATGTTTCTCCAATGTATCCAAGAACAGTCTTTATAAGAGGAGAATGTTGAACCTTGATGATTTCATCTAAGGTTTCTAATCCTTTAGCAAATCTAAGATTCATAGTTTTTTTCTTCTCAAGTTCCTTTCTTAGACTTACTACTTCACACTCTAATTTTTCATTGTGATTTTCCCTTTCCATGAGTTGATGTGTCAAAGTGTCTATGACTATATTCTTTTCTTCCAAGCAGATTTTGAGTTGAGTGATTTCTTCAAGAAAATCTTCTTCTTCTAAGGCATCTATAAACTTATCATTTTCATAATCCATGAGCAGTTTGATATATTGATCAAATTCACCTTCATAACTATTAGACAGGCCATCACTATCTTCATGAGTATAATAACTTCTTTTATTAACAAGCTGTTTCCTATTATCTTTTGCAGAATTCTTTCCTTTGTCATGGTTATCTTTATGAGGACATTTAGTAGCATAATGACCAACTCTACCACAAGCAAAACATTTGAAGGGAAGCTTACCTCTGAATCTTCCGGAACCCAGTTGAAGTTTCTTCACAAAGTTTAGCTCATATTCTTCTGATATATATCATGATTCCTTGATATCTTCCTTTTCTTTTCCTTTTGCAAAGGATTTGAAAGCAACTTATATGATTTCTGATGGACCTCCTTTCCTCATTTCAAAGGCAGTTAAAATTCCATGAAGTTGAAAACAGTAACAGATTGTAGATATTGCTTCTCTTCAATAGCAAATACTTTTGACTCAAATTTAGAAGATAAAGATCTCAAAATTTTCTCTACTATAGTAGCCTCCTTTATTTCTTCACCCAAATTCTTCATATGATTTACAATCTCATCTACTCATAAAAAGTAACTAGCAATACTTTCATCACTATGCATCTTGAGAGTTTCATATTGAATTCTGAGAGTTTGGAGTTTAGCATGTTTTACCTGGGAGTCTCCTTCGTAGCTTTGAATGATTTTGTCCCATATTGCTTTGGCTGTGTTTAGTTGCATGACTTTGATGAATTCTGATTATGATAGACTTCCTAATAATGCATTGACAACTTTAGCATTGGTTTTATATGATTTCTTTTCTACTGCATCTCCGGTGACTACTACTGGATATTGGTATCCTCCTTCCACAATTGACCAAACATAAGCTGCAAGTGACTGAAGATAGGCTCTAGTTCTTATCTTCCAACATTCTAAGTTATTTCTGTTGAAGAGTGGTGGTTTGATAGATGCCATTCCGTCTTGATTGCTCATATTGAAAAATTTTCCTTCAAGTGATCAAGCTTCTTCTGAAGGAACTTCGCTGATACCAATTTTTGGGAAAAACACTGGGGTGGGGGTGAATCAGTATTTTAAACTTTTACAATAATAAATTTCTTTTTCAAACTGTATACATGATTTTACAGAAACCAAACGGAGTATGCCCACGACAAAAGGCTACCACCTTCACTCATTATCCAGGGACCATGTTTCATAATTTTTAAGACTGGATAATCCTAGTACACATCAACACAATATGTAGGCCATGTTTCATCAAATTTTCAGACTGGACCCATCAGTAACATTGAAGCTCAAAATCAATCACGACTACAATACAACCATCGAACACAACTGCATCAACCAATCACTGAAACCATCAACTCTGAAGCAAAACACAATCAATCAATCTGAATGATCGAATCACTGTCACCAGAAGACAAAGCCGAACCCAGAAAACTGCATCAACAACCAGAACCAACTGCAACCTCAAAAATCATATGTCAAAATGTATACGCTACTTCAATGAGGACAACTTGCGTGTATACACTACTTTTTGTAACTCAACCTACATATACCTCTAAATATATTGAATCATAAAACTTCTGAACCAAAACTATACTAACCAAAGACATTCTGAAGATCTACTGTCATATTACAGAGTTCTAAACAGATAGCATCAAAAGACCACCCTTCTTACTCAATCAATCAGTCAACTGGACTCAATCTCCTTATACAATTAGTTTAACTTCATATCTAATGAAGACATCATTGACAAACAACAATTAAACAACAACACTGATAAGATAGATCAATCATTTCTGAACAACAAGCCCTTCCTCTACATATGCTACTTGGAAGTGCCGAATCTTTGTGTGTACGTGCCTTCACCAAGGCTAACCTGCATATAGATATGCAAATAATGACTTCTAACTTCGCAGTTTTTCAGGACTTCAGAGATACCCAAATCATAGCATTTAAGGGATAAAAAATGCATTAGCACTCAGATCTAGCCTATCCATTATCAGATCATACACTGATAAGTCATTTCAAGCCTCATGATCCTGATCCAACATTGTATATAAGGTTGCACAAGATGTTTTAGATCTATATCATAACCATAGCCCTTACAACACAAAATATACTTCAGATAGAAGTATTCATGAAAAACCCTTTCACTATGCATCTAGCCCTTTGACCTTCTCCTCCTTATATACTTAGAGCCTTTCTCAATACCATGAACCAAAAAAACACTTAGAACCTATGGTATCCTTAGATGGGATCAAGTAACCGTTATTCTGCTCAATATTGTAGGCTAATACCATGGTATGGACCCTTGGTATTCTTTAAACTTAATTTTCCATCCCATATGCGCTTTTCCTTCTGTGAAACTGCGACATATGTATAAGCACCTTTTATTTTTTGTACCCACGTGTACACGTGACTTGGACTAGGCTAAACAATGTATACAAATTAAAACATTCTCTTTCCTCAATTTCTTGATTATGATCTGTAATCCTTTGTCCCATCATCTTGTTCTTCTATGCCATTACTCTGTTACCTCTGAATTGACTTGTTATAATGTGAGTTTCCATCATACATTACTTTACCATTTCTGAACTGACCTGTGGATACATGCGGTTATCACATATGTGAGTTTCCATCAAGGACAACACATGTACCATAATGCCAACAACAGATTAGTAATTTGCCAAATATGAAGGTAGATATTTTTCATCATCGTTCGCATTATGTTCCAAGTTAAATTTAAGTAGCATGTTAGTTTGAAATTTATTATGAGGAGAGGCATTGTAGATATGTTGTACTATTCTTTTGTTTTATAATATATTGTCATGTCATCTCTGAAGGCCAGTTTCACTAATTCTATACTATCAAATATGTGGAGGATAAAACGTTTCAGGAGCTCAAACATGCGTCTACATGACTTGAATAAATATATAAAGTATTTTATTTATTGTAAGCGAATAGTTTCACAAGTTAGATGGCATCCTTACAATAAGTTTCATATTTGGATACAAAATGTAGATTTGAGTAGATTTGGAGTTTAATAAGTTTCATAACTTAGAATACAAGACATCTTTTATGTGTCCTATTTAAAAAGTTATATCCAATGCGCAGTTCAGATTGGGTTTCCAGTTTTCAATGAGGAAGGCCAAATGGTATTAGAACCCTAAAGCATTTTGCACACCTAAGCCAAATCACTAAGGTTTGGATAGAAAATTTAATACTTAGTAAGGTGAAGAAACCTATCTTGGGGAAGCGAGAAGTAACATGGGTGGATAAGGGTGGAAGAGTTTCATTATCTGGCAAGGAGGACGAATGATAACTAAGTTTTCTTGGAAGATTGAATGAACTCCAAAAACATGGCAAAAAGGTTGGCTTTGGGCATTGGTATGCAATTTTCTTAGAACTCAAGAATCAAGTGCCATGGGGGTTTAATGGTCATTTTAGGCATTATGATTAAGGTCATAATACCAAGAGAAATGTATATCAATAGGTTAAACCTTTGGAATAAAGAAGTGATTAAATATTTTGAAATCATTTATTTTACACGTTTAAGGGGAGGTATAATTTCAATTGATGTCTGTTTTGGTTCATTCTTTGAATCAAATTTTAGCAATTGTAGGTTTTAGACTTTGGCTTGGGCATCTGGATGATAAGCTATGGAAAAAAAATGAGGCATGCATTGAATTTGTCAGTAAAAAACAGTTGCAAAGATTGTGATATAGTTCTTTTAGTAGGATTGTTCCTATTCATAGTTTTTCTCTTTTCACCAAATAACTCCAGGTAAACTCTAGTTCATAACCATTCTATGGCTTCCTTGTCACAAGAAGAGTCCAAAAATGGTTATTGTAACTCTGAAGTCATACAACTGCCAATTAACTTCTATGAAAAGCAGATTGGATATTACTGTTTTATTCATTTGAATTCAAGGTAAAACTCATCCAAATTGCAAAAACATATAAGAGATATCAATTTGTTATAAACATTACATCTTCAGCTCCATCTGCTGTCTGTTGTGAAATTTTGCATTTAGTTAGCCAACCTATTATTTTTCTGACGAGGGTTTTGATAACCTCTAAAGGCAGACTTGTCTTCTCTGCAAAGGCATCATCTTTGCAAAAGTTATCAATTCATTTCGATGAAGAATGTGGTGAATTATTTGTTCCTAAAATATTTTAGTCATGGTGTGAATGAGTAGTTCAATTGTAAGCTATACGATCACTGCTTCTTTTATTTGAAGAGATGGTTGATGATCCTTATTGTTACAGTGTAGATTTCCTATCTTTCAAATTTTTTTTAGAGTGTGCTCTAGAAATTTTAATAAGGGGATTTTGGCTATATTCTTCATGATTAATCTTTTGGGTATTTCAATATGATTGATAATTTAGAAGAAAAATGTCAAGGCTTGCTGTTCAGATGCTATCAACTAGAGAAATTTAACTTGGATTAGACTCTAGCTGTAATTTTTCATTCCTTGTCATAACATAAAGGAATGCTCTCAGATATTCTCCATTTCATCAATTATAGATCTACATTTCGCCCATGTGGTGTTGGATCAGGTGCTCAACAAACTTAATTAAACACACAGAAAAAATAATAAACAAGCACATAAGACACAGCTTTAACGTGGTTCACCCAACCAATCTGGGCTACGTCCACCAAACATAGGCATCAGGAATTCTATTAATCAAATTAGGAGATTACATCATGAAATCCTCACACTCACATAGCAAATCATCCGAATGACTGCCTGTTATATAGCATAGAGAATCTAACAGCCTCATAACTCCCTCACATCAAATATAGGAGGCATTAACTCCCTCCCAACAACCTGGAGCTAATCTAGGAACTGAATCCCTATTGTTGTCATCCTTTAGAGATTTTTGCCGATTTGACTAAAACAGAAAATCTCAACAATCTCCACCTTGACAACAATTCGCCTGATGCCCTGTTATTATTATTTTATCTTTTCTGCAAGCCAAGAGAAGCCAAACACCAGCGTAGCTTCTCCAACAAAACTGGTTTCGTGAACATGTCTGCACAGTTCTCCTTTGTATGCACCTTTTCAAGAGAAACTCCCCTTTCAGTGATAACCTGTCTTACAAAATGATATTTGATTGGAATATGCTTTGACTTACTATGATAGGCCGGATTCTTAGCCAAATGTATTGCACTTTGACTGTCACAAAGTAACCTGATGTTATCCTGTAACCTACCAAACTCACCAAGCAAACCTTTCAACCAAACCGCCTCTTTGCAAGCATGCGAAGCAGCAATGTATTCTGCTTCAGTAGTAGACAAAGCAACAATGTTCTGTAGCTTTGACATCCAGCTTATAGCTCCACCTGCAAGAGTAAAGACGTACCCTGAAGTTGATCTTCTCTTATCCAAGTCACCTGCAAAATCGGAATCAACATATCCGCAAACATATTCACTACTCTTATTGTAAGAAATACAATAACTACTTGTGCCTCTCAAGTACCGAAGCACCCATTTTACTACTGACCAGTGCTCTTTACCCGGATTTTCCATGTACCTGCTGACAACCCCAATTGCATGAGAAATATCTGGTCGCGTACACACCATCGCATACATCAAACATCCTACTACATTGGCATAAGGAATTCGAGACATATAATCCTTTTCTTCATCTGTATTAGGACATAAACTCGAAGAAAGCTTAAAATGGGAAGCTAAAGGGATCGACACAGGCTTCACATTGTTCATACCAAACCTCAAAAGTATTTTCTCAACATACTTCTGTTGTGATAGCCACAGCTTACCATTGCCCCTGTCTCTGAAAATCTCCATGCCCAAAATCTGTCTTGCGGCTCCTAGATCTTTCATATCAAACGTCATTGCCATCTGAGTCTTCAACCTGTTGATTTCTTCAATGCTTTTGCTTGCTAAAAGCATATCATCAACATACAACACTAAGATAATGAACATGCCATTATTTAACTGTTTGAAATAAACACAATGATCATATTCACTTCTAACATATTTCTGACTCAACATGAAAGAATCAAACTTCTTATACCACTGCCGAGGCGACTGCTTCAGGCCATATAATGACTTCTTGAGCCTGCAGACAAATTTCTCATTGCGATGCTGAACAAACCCTTCCGGTTGTTCCATATATATTTCCTCATCTAAATCACCATGTAGAAATGCAGTCTTAACATCTAACTGCTGCAACTCCAAATCAAACAAAGCCACTAATGCTAACACAATTCTAATTGAAACAATTTTAACCACTGGTGAAAATATCTCATGAAAGTCTATGCCAGCTTTCTGAGAAAACCCTTTTGCAACCAGTCTCGCTTTGTACCTGTCTTCCGTATCATTCACACCCCGTTTCAGCTTGAAGACCCACTTGCATCCCACAGTTTTCCTGCCTTTGGGAAGTTCAACCAGATCCCACGTACCATTCTTACCTAAGGCCATCATTTCTTCCTTCATGGCTGCTTTCCATTTGTCACTATTTGAACCTTCTACAGCTTCCTGATAACACAAAGGTTCATCATCATTAGCGATCAAAGCAACTGAATCATCATACCTTCTCGGACGGCGTTTGATCCTTGTAGATCTCCTTAAGAATGTTTCTGGTGCTTCCACAACTGGCTGTCTATCAACTGTAGGAATTTCTTCATGATCGCCATCTGAGACCTGTTCATGTCCTCCATCTGAACCCTGCTCATAATCTGATTCTGAAACCTGTTCATGACTAGAATCTGAACTATGGTCGTTATGATTATCATTAGAAATGCTGTCAAACTGAATATGTTGGAAATCAGTTACATCATCCTGTTTCAATCTTCTATCTACATCTAACTGTACAAGAGAGGATTCATTAAACCTTACATCTCTATTGATGATGATTTTGCGGGTAGTAGGATCCCACAATCTAAATCCCTTTGTTCCATCACCATACCCAACAAAGATATACCTTTTAGACCAAGGATAATTTTAGGGGCGAATGTTCGCCCTTTGGCGAAATTAAGGGGTTTTAAATTTTTAGTGGGCGAATATTTTGTATCATAGTACATTTTTACAAATCACCTCAAATATCCCACCTTATTTTAAGGGAGAGGGTAAAAAAAGTAAATTTAGCCCTTGAAATTAGGACTTACCACCTTCCATTCGCCCATTTTCAAGAATAGGTTTTATTTAAGTGAATCTATTCGCCCATTTTCAAGAATAGGTTTTATTTAAGTGAATACTATGGGCCAAATACCATATTTATAAAAGAGGTATGGTAAATTAATAAAAATATAAATAAATGAGAGGTATGGTAAATAAATAAAACATTTTTTATATTTACTCCATAAGTCACCTTATATATATGTAAGGGTGTAAACAAATAAAAATATAAGTAAAGTGGAGGTATGGTAAATAAATAAAACGTCTTTTTATACTTACTCAAAAGGTATGGTAAATAAATAAAAATATAAATAAACTAGACGTATCATAAATAAATAAAACCTCTTTTTATATTTAGTCCATAACCCTCGTTCTATTTATGAAGGCTCAAGAAAGAGGTTTTATTTAAGTGAATCCTATGGGCCAAATACCACATTTGTAAAAGAGGTATGGTAAATTAATAAAAATATAAATAAACTAGAGGTATGGTAAACAAATAAAATATTTTTTTATATTTACTCCATAAGTCACCTTATATTTACGAACACTCAAAAAAATGGTTATATTTAGGTGAAACCTATGGCCAAAATACTATGGGACAAATACCATGGACTAGATTGTTATTAATACCATGCAAAAAACCATTATTAACCCTAATATTAGAATTAATAAAAATAAAAATGGCACATGGTATTGACCCATGGTATTCACCAAAATGGAACATGGTATTGACCCATGGTATTCACCTAGAATGTAGCCTATTTAAATGGGGGAATTAAACCAGCATGTAGTCTATGCTAAGATTCACTAGGACTTTACAAAGTTTTATTATTTAGTGAAAGACTCCCCAAGATCTTACAAGATTTTATAATCGAGTAAAATATTCGCCATGCCTGGTGAGAGATTCGCCAAAAAATTATATATACATATTATATTATTGATAAATTCGCCTTCCATGTTTCCTATATACCATGGAGATTCGCCCATTTATTATATTTATAAATTTAGGGGGGGTTCTTAAAATTTTCCCTGTTTTAGACTTTGGATCTAATTTAGTTCGCTGATGTTTAGGCACTAGAGCATATGCATCACAACCAAACACTCTGAGTTTAGAATAGTCACAAGGGTGTCCTGTCCATACCTCTTGCGGAACCTTGCAGTCTATTGCCGTTGATGGAGATCGGTTTATCACATAACAAGCAGTTGCCACTGCTTCCGTCCACAACTCCTTTGGCAACCCGGCGTTACTCAGCATACACCTTGCTCTCTCTAGAAGAGTCCTGTTCATGCGTTCAACAACTCCATTCTACTGATGAGTATAAACCGTGGTCTTATGTCTCTCGATCCCTGCATCCTTGCAATAGCTGTCAAACTCCTTGGAGGAAAACTCACCACCATTGTCAGTTCTTAAACATTTTATAGTTCTACCAGTGCTGTTTTCTACCAATGCTCTAAACTGCTTGAAAACTATAAAAACATCAGACTTCTTTTTCAACATGAAGACCCAAACTTTCCGAGAAAAGTCATCAATGAATGATACAAAATAAGATGAACCACCATATGAAGCTGTAGGAGCTGGACCCCACACATCTGAATGGATATAATCAAGTATGCCTTTACTAGTATGTTTGCCTGTTTTAAACTTTTGTTTACTTTGTTTACCAAACAGACAATATTTACAGAAATCCAATTTTCCAGATCTTAGATTAGGAAGTAACTTTCGGTCAGCCAAAATTTTCAATCCTCTTTCACTCATATGCCCCAATCTTTGATGCCATAAGTGAATGGAACTATTGTCATGTTCAGACACAGACACATGATCTGACCCAGTTCTACCTTCTAACTGAAATAGATTTCCTACTTTCTTAGCCTTCATCACTAGTAAAATACCTTTATAGATTTTCATAACTCCACCTTGAATTACAGTTTTATATCCATTTGAATCAAGTGCTCCTAATGAAATCAAATTTTTCCTTAAATCTGGTACATGCCTCACATCAGTTAATATTTTGGTTGTGCCATCAAACATTTGTAGTTGTATGCTTCCAATCCCAACAATATTACATGTTACATCATTACCCATGTACACAACACCATCATCAATTGATCTATATGTTTTAAACCAATCTTTATGTATACACATGTGGTTAGATGCTCCGGAATCTAACAACCAATGTTGATCATGTTTTGAAATATTAACTGACAATACCTCATCACTCATACCTGAACCAGATACTGAACCTGTATCTGTGGTGTTGGCTTCCTTCTTTTCTGTCGAAGAGCCTTCTTTAGCAGCCTGCTTTCGCTTCCAGCAATCCTTTTTCAGATGTCCAGCCTTGCCACAATGCCAACACTTCATCTTTGGCTTCTTTCCTTTGGACTTTGAACGAGAGTCGCTATGCTTTCCCCCGGAGTGTCTCTCTCGTGAGCGACCTCTGGCCATCATTACCTCTGATGTCGAAGTGTCTGCATTCGACCTCTTCCTCGTCTCCTCAGCCAACAAGGCTCCAACAACATCGTCAAACTCAAGAATTTCTGATGTACTAAAACTGATGGAAGTAACAAAGTGATCCCAGGATTCGGGCAATGAACATAATAAAGTTATCGCCTTATCCTCTGAATCAAATTTCACATCTAGACTGTTTAGTTGCACCAACAAGGTATTAAAAACATTCAGGTGATTAGCAATTGAGGTACCTTCTTTCATCCGCAAACTGTAAAGCTGCCGTTTCAGGAGAATTCGATTTGTCAAAGATTTCGTCATATAGAGCTTCTCAAGCTTCGACCACAGGCCTGCGGCGGTTTTCTCTGACACAATGTTGAACAGAACATCATCCGCCAGACATAACCGAATTGCGCTCAGAGCTCTATCGTCCATCTCATCCCATTCATCCTCCGTCATGGAAGTAGCTCTTTTGTTTTTCCCCAACAGTGCTTTCGCCACACCTTGTTGAACTAGCAGATCGTGCATCTTCACCTTCCAGATCTCAAAATTATTCTTGCCATTAAATTTCTCAATTTCAAAATGGGCACTTTGTGTTTTGGCCATCTTGTATCAGCAAAAAAACACAATAATCTCCAATATCCAACCAACAATTAAAAAAAAATTGCCTATGCCTTTGTGTTTACAAAGAAAACTGCCTATGCTTTGTACTTTTGCCTTTAAAAAAAAATTTCATTTGCTGGGCAAGTTACAGTTATTTCAGATCAATCACCGCCAATAAAAAAAAAAAACCAACAAACAAAACATTTTGTGTTCTTAGCTTCTGGCTCACACGGTCTTCCAAGCGAATTTTAACAACATCAGTTGTAAACTTCCTCACTTGAATAACAATACCAATCTCTGAACATTAATACATCAGACAAATTCTTTCCACACTCATTCATACAAAATCGCTCTAAAAATTGGTATGTCCCAACGAGAAGCTGGAAAATGTCACGCGGGCGGTGTTTTTTTTCTTGTTTAATTCTGCGCATTACTGATAACCATATACTGTTATATCAAACCCAAAAACAAAACAATGGACCACGCTGCGTTTTTAAATCAGACCCACGCTTTGTTTTTTTTTTAAGAAAGAAATCCACGCAGTTTTGTTTTAAACATAACAGCGCATCTATAGCTCCACATCGGTTTTGAAACATCATATCCATGCGGTATATGTATTCACGCTGGTGCTAATAACCACATATATGCATGCTGATATATATAACCACACCTTTTTGGAATGGAAAACAAAAAAACGCACGCTGTTTTTTTTAATATATATTCCCACACACCACTATCCACCGTGTTGGAAATATATACATATATACCCACGCAAGTGTTTTAAATTTAATTCAATTCACACCATTATCAAGCCATAACTGTTCACTGTGACTGAACCAAAAAACATGGAAAGATGCACTTTACTAGACTGCTCGTGATCAACTCTCACATCAATGGAGATCCCTCTCAATAGCGTGCTCAATGCAACAACACTTCACGTTACAGCTCCGGCAACTGCTCTTCACGCCGTTCTTGATGAGCTCCAGCAGTTTATAAAACACCAGCAAGCAATTTAATCCGCACCAGCAATTGTATACAGTCCGCCAGCACTAACCCAATCACACGCAGGCAGGTTCACCAGCACAGTCCGCCAGCATACGCACGCAACACCTCAGCGCTCCAGCTCTTCCAGGCAGCACCTCCAACAAGCTCTGATACCAATTGTTGGATCAGGTGCTCAGCAAACTTAATTAAACACACAGCAAAAATAATAAACAAGCACATAAGACACAACTTTAACGTGGTTCACCCAACCAATCTGGGCTACGTCCACCAAACATAGGCATCAGGAATTCTATTAATCAAATTAGGAGATTACATCATGAAATCCTCACACTCACATTGCAAATCATCCGAATGACTGCCTGTTATATAGCATAGAGAATCTAACAGCCTCATAACTCCCTCACATCAAATATAGGAGGCATTAACTCCCTCCCAACAACCTGGAGCTAATCTAGGAACTGAATCCCTATTGTTGTCATCCTTCAGAGATTTTTGCCTATTTGACTAAAACAGAAAATATCAACATGTGGCTTATAAATTTGGAAGGAATGAGGATTTCCATTATGTCAAATTAAACTAACTCAACAGGCAATTTTCTAAACTGATCCTTAAATGTCAACAAAAAATCGCTGGAAGATTCAACTTTAACCAGACATTCCTTCCTCTTCATCTTGCTATGAGCCCTCTTTATTCCAGCACTAGTGGAGGTGGCAGCTATAGCCTGATGACTGGTAACAGGAAGGGTACTTTCATTCTTTCTAATAGTATCATGGACTATATTCGTAGCCTTGTCCCTCAAATTAGCATTACATTTTTTTTGCAACACCATATAATTCTTACTCAACGTTAAATTCACTAGCAAAAGAGGGCAATTGTTCATACATTGCCATTGCTTCTTTGTAAATGCCACTGGATTCATAAGGTAGCTCCATATCATGTGAAATTTCTTTGAGTTGATAAGAGTCACCTTTCCTAAATCTCTCAGCATTTGCAGTGCTATCTTTGTTCTCCTTTCTAATGACCTCAATATGTGTCAATTATTCATCCAAAAATGGAAAATACATCTCTTGAACACTTACATCTGAGCTCAAGTATTTTTTCATGTGGTTCATCAAGAGCCATGCTTAACTTAGCAGCCAAAGAATAAATCCACACCTTTTATTTCCCCAACCATTGATAAGTTTTGAAATTTGATTCACAAATTCCCACATCACTAACAATTCCATAGGATTATTTATGATTCACATCAAATAAAGATAGATTTTCTGAATATGGTTAAGAGTTATTAATATCTTTGGTTTGAATTTCATACTAATGGACAACTTAAATCTTGACTACAGGAACATCATTGCCAACATATAAGTTTTTCAGATAAAAATTACCCCCACTAGGGATTTTAGTTGTGCTTTGTATCTTGAAATTTCTGACAGTTACATTTGATTCTTCATCTGCTTGACTGGGTATTGATCCACTTGATTTTAATTTATTAAAACTTTTAGCAACCTCACCAATGTCCACATGCCTTACATTGCCCACAGGCTTATTAATTGCTTCACATCTATCTTCTACAAACTCATACACATGTACTAAGGGTCAATTGATCCTTTCTGTTAGCAATGTTGAGGTCCCCACATTTAATGATCTCACATCATTCATTGAGCTCTTTGATTGATGTAAAGTTGACGAAATTTCATCAACAGATAAGGAATTGTAAACGTGACTTGAGAAAGAGACAATAGAAACAGAATTAGGTTCTTGAGTACACATTGTAAAGGAAATAAAGGAGGTACACGTTGGGCTAGAGGTAGTGGATGCAACACTGGAACCTACAACAATTCCTATTAAAGTTTAAGCTAATGTATATTGTTGTGAGGAAGTTTTGCTTCAAATTTACACTCATGGTTTCTGGAGATGTTAGGAGTTGTGCAAAGAGTTATCCCAATAGTGAAAACAGAAGAGGATTTACTCTTTGTGGGCTAGTTTAGATTTTAATCATATAAGATTTTTGAAGAATATTTTTTAAGCATATAAGATTTTGAGCATGTAAGCATATAAGTTTTCATATTAATGAGTCATACCTGAAATTTAACTTTTCATTTTCATTTTTTTTATTTTATTTTAATTTCTCGTGTAACTTTGGATTCGATATTGAAAATTTCACCAACTCCTTAAGACAATTGGGATGAGATGGTTATAAATTGATATTGACTCCAAAATTGATACATGATAGTTTCCATATTTGGCAGGACTGGGTACAGGTTCAGGTTCAGAGTCCAGACTTGGTTTAGGTTTGGATCCCAAACCCTTTCAGCCAGCTGAATCTATGAAATTTTCTTGAAAAAATCTCAGGGAAAAATCCTAAATAACTTTATTTAAAGGCGAAACAAGATTACTTTAGATGTCCTAGATGTTCTAGCCTAGTTTAACCCCACTTTATGCTCTAGCCTCTAAACTTGAAAAATGTTAACGTTTTTGGGATTTATGTATATCTCCTCTTTGAATTGGTAATTTTTGTGTATTTTCTGTGATTATTTGAGTTTTTGATTATGTTTATAATGTTAAGCATAATTTTATAACTTTCATATTTCCAAACCCTTCCCTTGATCTTCAAATATTTATTTCAAATCCTGGTATATTTGGAGTCATTTTAGAGTTCTAGTACTGCCCATTGGATGCCTATGGGGTAAACCATCAGTACCTAAGTTCCCAACCACCTAAATTCTGAGGGGATCAATAGAGTTGAACCTGTGATCTCCCCAACTTGGGGAGAGATCTCGTGTCTGGCTTGTGACCACTTGAGCTAACCTTTGGGGCTCAACAAATCCTTATTTACTTACATGCCCTTTTCTTTTGCAACTTCTTGATGTTTATTTTCCATTTTAGAGTTCTAGAACTGCTTGGTGGATGCCTAGTATATCTGCATTGGCTATAAGACCCATGGCATTGGAATTCTCTTTTTTTTTTTTTAATATAGAGAGCAGGATGATCAACTTCCATACTTTAGTGAACATGAACTTGAATCATATGAGGTCATTACATTTAATTTTTGATGCCTGTTCCAACTTAGAAAGCCAAAGAGACCTCTCTGGAACGCTGACATTAATATTATCTTTTTTGAACCTAGTTTTTTTATATGGTGCTCACATTTTTACCTTGGCAGTTTGGAGACTACATTCTGATTCATGTTTTTTCTTTATAGAACAACTTATATAAGCTTTTGTAGTAGAAAATTCAAAACATTGAGTTGTGATTTGGGGAGTGGAGATTAACATTTCAATTAATTTTAATGGAGATTACATTTTAACAAATTTTTTTCAGAAAACCCATATGTACTTACATGCATTTTGTTTTGCAGCTTCTTGATGAATTACAGAGGGATCAATGGCCAGTAGGAGCTAATAGTAGAGCTAATAATAGTTCTCTTTCAATTTAATAAAAAAATCTCTAATCCACAAGGTGCAACCCAAGTAGGAACTACTAGAATAGTCACCACTGTCACCAAAGTAACCTATCCTCTAATTGTTGGTTGAATCTTCCCCAAATTAAGGACTACATACATTTGCCTTTCATGATCATTGGAGGCTACTTCAAAGCCTTCTTCTTCATCTCACAGTCCTGGGCATTGTTACTGCCTTCAAGATTTAATTGTGGGCTTGCTTCAAATGATCTTAAGACACTTAAAAATACCTCTATTCAAGATGCCAAGCTACTGCTCCTTAAGACTTCATGTTAGGGTACATTGTAATTACCATTATAGTCCTTCTTCCTTTATTTCGTTGTCTTAGAAATAGACTTGATGTTTTTCTAGTGCATATTTCTTGCAACTTCAGCCCTCTTAGTTAGGGCCTACAACAAGCATTGCAAAACCTTTACATTATTCATAATGCTTTTCAAATCTTTGGTCTAATATCCTTTACAAGGTGTCTTCCTTCACTGGCTAGAAATATTGCTATGAGCTTGAGTCTAGACCTTACAGACTTTGGCTTAGGTCTGAAACCATTATAGGGATATGTGGCCTGCAATAGAGGCTTGTTCACACCTCTCAAATCTCGATTTCTCTACAAGCTTATGCAACACTACCCTTTAAGACACCTCCATCACTTCCAACAACCACTATAGGAGCTCGACCTTCTCACTATTGTTGTAAAAATTTTGGCCTTGTTTCTATGTCCCTATAGCAGCCCTTGATGTGCCCTAATAGACCTTCCTTTCTTTGTGTTTTATAACTTGAGATAGTTCGGCCCATGAGTTTGTAAAATGTAAGCCTTGTGTCTTCCATAATAGCTTCAAAACTCGTACATAATTTTGATATGATCTTTTCCTAACAATGACTTGGGAATAGTTCTTTCTAGCTCGACTTTTCTTCAAGGAGATTATAATTAGCCCCTTCTTTTAGTATTTTGGAGCATTGCAAAAATTCTTATACTCTTTCCCTAAGCTTCAATACCATGTTGGAAAAATTTGATTAGGGTAGCATTTAATTTACTTTTCCAAACCATGATAGTTATTTGTGATTTACATTCTTCTTCTTGATTATTATGCTTATGTTCTTATCATCAAATAAATGCCAAAATAGAAAGATCATAGCAATACACAATGACCACAATATATAGGCTCCAAGCCAGGGAAAAACCCCTCCAAGGGGAAAACCCAAAAAGAACTTCTCTTCTTATAGAATCATCTTCAAAGGAGACTTCTAAGACCAAACCCTTGACCTAAGCTGCCACCAAGAACCATGTTAGCCACACAATTCTTTCCTTTCCATAGCAAGATAAGGTCTTCCAAGGGTCTTTTATAATAACAATGACTCTTTGACTCGTGATAAACCTACGAGACCTAATGATAAATAATTTGAGCATGAAACCCATGCTTCAAAATTATTTTTTCTTTTATTCTTTACATCATTTTCTTTCTCCAAATAATAATTACATGATTACATGAGTCAAATGACAATTATGAAGACCAAAACTAGTTACATTCTTCAACAAGAGGATGAGGATAACTATGCCCTGGAAGGCAAGAGTAGAAAGGTTAAGGGCAAGAAGGGCCAAGGAGAAGTCGAGTCCAATGAGAAGGGCAAGAAAAATGATCTAAGTAAGATCAAGTGCTTCCATTTCCATGAGTTTGAACACTATGCTAGTAAGTGTCCTAATAAGGATTCTAGTAAGAATCATGTTGTTACAGCAACGAAGGGCTCATCAGAATGCTTTTTTCACATATACATATAACTCAAGATGTAAATTAGTTAATAACATATTGACCACTAGGTGAAATTTTTCCCCTTAATGTTCAATTTATGTTAATGGACAACCAAGCAGATTTAACTCAACCATTGTCCGACAAGCAAAAAGCCATGGAGAGGCATGTCATAGGAAATACTAACCCTAAGGTGGTATTAATAAACCCTAAATTTTGCTGGCACTTTGTAATATGTAATCTCTCACAACTCTAGCAATAGTTTGGAATACCAAGTTGTTACGCATGGGATATGATAGTGTTGAAGCCTAGAAAATATGCTTCTCCAATATGGGGGATAACCACCCGGTCTGGACCTTGAAGACAACTCCTTTTCTGTTTGATGTGGTGGCTCTGACTAGGGATGATGGGACCAATTTCCCAGAGTGGGTTTGAAAATTAGAATGGGTGGTTTCCAAGCAATTGCAATAAGAATAATGATAACCAAATTACCTATTCTAGCATGCAAATATCTAGCTAACTTAATCTAATATAAACCCGGGGTATTCTATGAGATATACGATCTAAAATGATATCTGTTTGACATGTGATAATAAAGATCATTCACGCATTAAACAAATATGATAACATGTAAAGATAATTTCTTTGACTAAATAGTTAGTCAAAGAAATGTATAAACTATATCACATATATTAATGATCATATATGAAAATAAACACTTTCAGCTAGGCATTATACAATAGTGCAATTAACACATAACAAAAAGAACACACTCCATATATTTTTCATGAAAATGAAATGTTATCGCTAATTAAACAAAACAGAACTGATCATACAAGATAAATGTACCATATGTGTGAGGTTCTGCTCATTTGAATAATGACATAGATCAACTCCTTTCTTAAAATCAAATTATTCTCCAAGCATACAATTGTGCATCAACAAAGGAAAGTAGTTTGATAATCAAAAGTAACGACCATGTTCCATAATTTCATCAATTCATTCACATACTTACAGAAGTGCATTCTTTGCAAATGTTTTTTGATAAAATTTTGGACCCTTCTCTAAATGGATGAGAAGGGATAAATGCTATCTAACTAAAGTTCAAAAATAGATTATACAAAATAATTTGAGGAGGTTTCAAACAACCTTCCTCTTAAATAGCAACTAACTCTAAAAATAAAAGTGATTTGATGACCAGAGGTTATAAAGATGTCTTTCTGTCTGCCAACTTTTCCTTTAGATCGCATATATCGGCCATTGGTTTCACTTGAGGAGGTGCCCCGAATTGTGTCCTAACCTGTCCTGCGAAGATGGCATCTGTGAGAGGTGGAAACATCCTTTATGTTGAATTGAGTGAATAATTCAATGTCATAATTTGGCTGTGAGGTTTGACAAGGAATTGCCAATATGCCTCCCAGTCAGTCTTTGATAATTTTGTGATCGCCTCCCTTTGGATTTTCACCTTTGCCTTCTAGCTTTTATCCAAGTCATTCAAATCTGGCAATGACTTTGGGTTACCTTCTTTTATCAATTTGGTGGTGTGCAAAGTGTGATTGACTGCTTTTATTATATTTTATCCACTCCTGTTGCTCTCGCTACTCTCAATTCTGCCTTCTTGATCTGCGCATCCCAATTTGTAAACAATATATCTTTGTGTGTTTCTTCTATTTCTGGCAGATTAACACTTCTTCCTTCTTCATATTCTTTCCGTTCAGTGCAGTAAGAGATCTTAGTATTTAAATCATTAAATTCGGTTCTCTGATCAATTGCCTTATCTGTTAATTGGTCACTGGTAATCAGATAAGGGGTGATATGGGACATTCTCTGGCAGAATAGATTTTGTTGTTTTGACAAAATGGAGTTTAGCTCCAATGCTTCTTTAATGAATTCATCAACAGTAGGGACATATTTATACTTTTCTATGGCCTCTTGCAATTCTTGGATTTGCGTGTTCTTTGTAGAGATGTCTGCTTCATGGCTTATCCTTAATACTTCCATACTCTGCTACAAATGGACTATTTGTTCAGCGACCTACTTGTTCACATTTGCTTTCTCTATCTCTAGCTGTTGCTCGAGCTGCGCTATCCTTTCTTCCCTTTCCCTTAACAAAATAGATACCTCTGTGGATTTATCCATGGTGGTAGTAGCATATGCCCCTGTAAATTGTGACAGTTTGGTTAAATTTTCAGCTGGGTTTGAAGGAATATCCCTCCAGACTATGTCCATTGGTTCATTCCCAGGTGGGATTTCGGGTGTTTCTACTCTCCTTCTTTTCCTTTGTCTTCTTACTACAGCCTTATGCAGTGGGTTGTAGAACACATCTAAAGGAGGTATCTTTGTAACCTTTAGAATAATTTCAGATGTCAGAAATATAGGGATGATTTCAGTATTCTGCGAACTTGTCCCTTGCTCATCCATTGGCTCCGACTCTGAAATTTTCTGAGTTTGCTGTGGAGTATGACATTCTGTGGTTTTTGGTACATTTGTTGTCTTGGGAGTATCTTGGAGATTTTTATTAAATTGGTCCCATTCTTGCTCCAAATTGTTGCTTTTTCCTTCAGGACCGGTATCTTTAGTTAGGTCACTTATGACCTGTTTTTCGGCTGACCTTCTGCTGGATTCCACTGTAGTCTCTGTCTCTGGTGTCTTCCCTGTATCTTGGGCTGTGTTCACCTGAGATTCTATATGAGAATTTGGCCCTTCGCTGTTAATAGTTACACTGGGCGTAGGCTTGTCATCAGCTCTTAACAAATGCAATGGGATTGTCTCGAGCCTTTGATTTCTAAATTCTTGAAACCTTTCAAAATCATCAGGATTCAAATTTTCCTTCGCCCAATCGAAGGCTTGTTCGAATGATTCAACTGATTGTAAAAGATCTTCGAATTCCTGAGCTTCATGGACATAGGGTTTGAGCTTTAGTGTTGTAGTAACATTTTGTGCTACTTTTTTTGGGTCGAATTGCCTCTTTGGCAGAGTATGGAGCTTGAGGCTCTCTAAGCTTAGTAATTCCTTGTTTGCATGGTTGAAGTTTTCCAACGAAAAAGAACCACACCGGATGGGAAAGGGTGGCCATAATTATTTTTTGTTGTCTTTCAAGGTCTTAGTTAAGCCCTTTCCAACAGTTTGGTGAGCTATTTCTCTGGCTAATAGTTTGTCAGAGACATACAAAGGGAGTACATGCAGGTCTGCTGTACTGCCATAAACTCTGATATATGTAAACCATTGTTCAACAAAATACTTGCCTACTACGAGAAGGTCTGTAGTGGCTTCTTTAGAAAATCTGGGGGCTTTCTTATCAAAAATAAATTGGTGTAATGGTAAAATAACACCATGGCATATTTTGTAAAAATGGGGAATAAAATGGGATTCCCACATCTGTTTGTGACTAAGATGAATGGGGTAGGGGTCTTGCAGAGTCCATTTCCAACCCATGATTGGAAACTTAGTACAGAAACAGATGGCATCCATGATATAGGCACTGAAATAAAATGGAGGAAGGTTCTCTGTGGAGGTGGATCTCTTTTGGCGATATTCGGAAATAGTAGTAGCTAGGTTATCAGATAGGATAGTGGCCCAATTCATTATATGGGAATTGACACAAGCATCAATTAAAGGGACCCATTCTATAGAGAATTTGGTATTATTAGGCAATCCATATAATCTACATAACATAGAAGCTGCATAGTTATAGGGATTTGCTAAAGAAGCAATGGGGTACATACCCGTCTTATCATATTTGAACTTGTTCTCTAGGACTCTCCAGCCCTGAATCATCTTGAAGGGTTCTTCATTCTGCTTTGCAAACTTGGCCAGGAATGATTTGTCATATATGTCCTAAGGGTCAGGAAGATGATACATTTGTTTCAAATCTTCAGCTTTGAATGATCCCATTAGCTCCATCTTTGAGTTCCTGAATTGTTTGTCTTCAATACTGAGATTTTCCACCACCCATCTAATCATATCAGTGTATGGGAGTATTTTATCTCTTGCTCATATTCTGTAAAGAAAGGAGCAAGCAACATCTTTGAATTGAATTTTAGAGGGTTTTATTGAGTCTGTTGTTGCCTTGGTGACAGTAATTTTAGGCCGCTCATCTTCAAGTTTGTTGTAGATGACTTTCCATGCCATTGCTCCTCCATCGGCACTGCAAACTGTATCAACAAATACGAGTGAAATTTTTGAAACCTTAGACTCTGAAATTCTCTACTACTTCTGGTTTTGCACTACCTTTTGTAATGACATCTCTTTGGAAGCTTGCCTGAAATGAAAGAGATATATCAACGAAAATAATAGAGGGAAATTAAGGCTGAGAGCTCTTTGAGATGACTTTGAATTGTGGGAAGATTTTGAATGCGATTTATGTCTTAACTAGCCATAACTTGAAAACATCAATTTCTTTCCTCGAGTTGCTAAACATTAATTACTCTGTCAAACCACTTAATATTTCATTAAAATTCAGTAAATTCCCATGCTTCATGACTTATTTTCCGCATTGCAGTTTTCAAACATTGCCATATAACATTTCTCGGAGATAATGCGAAATGCGATTGCGAAAATCGCAATTCGTAATTTTTAAGGGGTGACACAATGGCATGCTTTATTAATATGCGACTTGTGAAGTGCGATCACGTGTTCTTAAAGTGTGGTGATCAGAAAATCGCAGCGGGGGCTTTATCACATATCACATTTCGGGATTTTCTTTATTATGTTTATAATTGTCACATGGAAAACTGTGAAATGCGATTTGCGATAAAGTCTCTACGTATGGGTTGTATTCTAAGGTTTTAAGGAAATTCGTAGAGTTAGCATTTATTTTAAAAGGTTAAAAATTTAAAAGGGTCCCCATTTATATGTCAAATATTAACTATTACTCCATATAAATGGGCGGGTTGTTAAATAGTACAACAATTGGTGATTCGCTTGGGTGAACTAGCTATCTCTGATTGGTCTTTTGAAATTTCTAAAAATTTCAAAACTAGAAGAGTTATAGGAATAATAATTACATGAGTTATAAACTAAACAACATTTCTCTAAAATCATAATCAATTTCTCAATTTATTTACTCAACTACTTTACTCTTGTAGCGATAAAAATACAAATGTTTGCATCATTCAATATTAAGATTTAAAGAGATATAACATGTGTCTTCTACAGATTAGTTTTTTATTGTTTACTCATTTATCACATATAGAGCCTTTGTTGCCAGCGGGCGTTCATAGCCTTGACAAGGTTATCTTTTAACCAACAATGATTCATTGTCCCATCCGAAGTAATTTTGAGAAGTCAAAAGGGTATTCATTTGTTTTCTTTCTCATTTGGACCTTGTTTTTTCCTTTCATGTAATTTTTCTTTTCAAGTTTCTTAAAAGACATTGTCTAGGCTTGGTAACCCAATAATGACAATGCCATTCACTGGTTGTAACTAAACTGAACAAGCTGGCTCTTGATGAGACCCCTTGTCCTTTGATTGATTAGATCATCGAATATTACCATGTTTTGAATAAGCAGTTTTGGTAATATCAGTTTAATTATTACCCTATGATCATGGTAAACAAGCTCGTAATGAGACTTATTATCTTTTAAGTTTTGCATATTTTAGAATTACACTCCGAAAAAAGAAAACTTTATCAGATGGGGTGAATCATTGGCTCTTTTTAAGAGTTTTGGATGATAATAATAGAGTTTTGAGATACTCATATGTAGAAACTCCTTACTAGGTTAAAGATTATTTTCTTGACTGATAACAAAACATCTATACTTTATAAAGATAAGAGCTTGTTCATAGAATAATTGTTTTTAGAAAGGTCAAGTTTTTCCAAAGAAATAAGGTTCACTTTGATACTCAAACGCTCTAATTATTTCTTTAACTTTTCCTATTTATAGAAGCGAAAAATTGAAATATTATCAGACTTTATTTTGAGAAGCCAAAAAGTAAATACTACTTAACCTTTATTTTCCTAAGAATGCTAAAGACAATATGATACAAAATTAGAAGAGGTTGTCTTCTAGGAGAATTATTTTTTCAAAATTTTCCCATTAATGGGAAAGGAATCAATTCTACCTGACAGATCTTGTAAAGGAAATGTTGATGGACCATTTTTCTCAATGATTTGGAATGGTCCAAGTGACAGACTTTGGAATTTGGTGTGTTTACCCTTTTCCTCATGTGCTTTGTCCCATTTCAAAACCAGATCACCTACTTCAAAGGTTTTATGACTGGAAGAGGTTATATCAAAAGAGGCTTTGACCAATTTCCGATGATGGGAATGGGTGGCTTTAGCTTTTTCTCTTTCTTCTTCAAGCTTAAGGATCTGAAATTGTCTTGCTTTAAGAGAAGAGGAAGGATTTTCATTAATAAATTGCTCTAGGGCAAGAGATGGGATTGCTATGTTTGTGGGGAGAAATGCTTCTTTTCCATAAACTAAAGCAAAAGGAGAAGAACCGATTGAGGCCTTCTGTGTTATTCTATCTACCCAAAGAGAAAATGTCAATGCTTTGTGCCAATTCTTATGATTTTGGTCTATAGTTTGCTTGATGATTTTGAAATTTTTTTTGTTTGTTGATTCAGCTAATCCATTACCTTGTGGATAATAATTGGCCAAATACTTCAATTTTAAACCTCTTTTTAAGGAAAATTCTACCATAGTATTTCCAGAAAAATAAGATGCATTATCAAACATTAAAGCTGTGGGTAAGCCAAACCTGGTGATTATGTACTGATCAATAAAGTCTGTAATAATTTCTGTATTAGCTACCTTTAGTGGGATAGATTCTACCCATTTTGTGAAATAATCAGTAGCTGTAAGGATGTACTTGTGCTGCTTGGAAGAGTTAGGAACAATCTCACCAATTATATCTAATCCCCATTGTTAAAATGGTTGTTGGATATTGACTGGTTGTAAAGGGAATGCTGGTTTCTTTTCTCTTCTAGCTGCAGTTTGACAAGTTTTGCATTTTCTTGCATAGTCATGTGCATCCTTAAATAGTGTTGGCCAATAATAACCTACATGCAGGATTTTGTGAGCTGTGGTGTTTCCTCCGAAATGACCTCCAGCTGGTCCATCATGTAACTCTTGCATAACCTTTTCAGTTTCAAGTTTTTCTAGGCATCTTAATAATACTGAATCATAATTTTTCCTAAATAATACATCATCAATTAATTCATACTGATTTGATTTCAACCTCAAAGCACACTTTGTTTTGTAATTGAGATGCATAGGAGCATGCATATCCATTCTTTAAATAAAACTTCAAATCAACATACTGTGATTGCTGATCGTTGAGGCTTACCTATGATATTTGTACTTGATTACCTTGGTCTTCTTCTGTTGATAAGTAGGAATATCCAGTTAGCATCCTACAAAATCCTTGGCCCCTAACAATTTTAGCTGGACATATTTCTACATTGTACTCTTGAAGTGCAGTGACCCAATTGGCTCTTTTCTCCCCCACTTCTCTTTGAATCAACAATTGCCTTACTGCAGGGTAAGGTACTACTATTTTTGTATGAGTCTTGAGGAGAAAAGGTCTGAAATGTTTCAAGGTTTTAAAGACAACAAAAGCTTGTTTCTCAACAATTGAGTAGTTTAGCTCGACACCCTATAAATTGGAACTGAAAAAAGAGATAGGTGCCTCGATGTTTTGATCGTTTAGCTGTGTTAAAACTACTGCATATGATGTATCAGATGAAAATGTGTACAATACAAAAGGTTTAAGAAAGTCTGGAGTTGTTAAAGAAGGAGCATTGATAATGGATTTTTTGATTAACTCAAATGACTCTCTTTCATCTTTACCCCATTTGAAGACTACATTCTTTCTTATCATTGATTGAAGGGGTAGAACAATTTGTGAAAAATCTGGAACAAATATTTTTACAAAATTAATCTGGCCTAGGAATGATTGCATGGTCTTTTTATTATGTGGGAGAGGAATATTTTCAATTTCTTGGATTCGATCAGGATCAATATAAATTCCTTTCTTGGACACTATGAATCTGAGAAGCTTGCCTTTTGCTAAAGAAAAGTATGACAAGAAATTCCATATTTCTTGCATCTTTCAAAAATATGATTTAGGTCATTCAAATGATTGTTTTTGTTCCTAGAGTAGATTGTGATGTCATCTAGGTAAATAACAACTGATTTATTAATCAGACCTTTAAAAGAAATATCCATGGCACGTTGAAATGTAGCACCTGCATTGATAAGTCCAAAAGGCATCTTCTGATATGCGTATGTCCCCCACTTGGTCCTGAATGTTGTCTTTAGTCTGTTGGATGGATGTACTAGAATCTAATTGCATCCTGAAAATCCATCTAGAAAAGATATTAGCTCAGAACTTGCAACTGATTGCAATATTTGCTCCATGGTAGGCAAAGGGAAGTTATCCTTTTGACAAGCTCTATTCAGGTTCCTAAAATCAATACAAATCCTAGTATCTCCATTCTTTTGATACCCATTTTGAGTGTCTAACAGGAAAGATTATCTTTGCTTTCAAAAGTTTGTTTAATTCGTATTTGATTTGACTTTCAAGGTTTGGATGAATCTTTCTAAGCTTCCGTTGAATTGGTTTCTCATTAGAGGTCATAGGTATAGTATGTTGAATTACAGAGGTATCATAGGTCTTGAGATCTGAATAATCCCAAGCAAAGACACCTTTATATGTTTTCAAAAACTTGATGAATGATATCCTTTCTTCGGATGATAAACCAAGACCTAGGTTTACATTTTGAGGTTTTTCAGTTGTGCCTAGGTTTACCACTTCAAATATCAAAGTATAACTCCGAGTCTTGGAGTTGGTAATATTTTTAAATCTGTCTTTCAAATCATAGAGATCTTCCATTTTGACTACAGACTTTGGAATTGGGTTTTGATATTGTTTATGGTTGATTTGCAAGTCATGTTCATGTTTATCTATGATTTGTTCCTCATAAGATCCTTCCAATGTAAGGAAATTGATTATATCAGCATCATTATTAAACACTCCCCAATTTGTTACATTATCAAGGATGGATGGTCTAAAAAATAACTCTATAGAAAACCTATTTGGACTAAAATCCTTTGAAGGTATAAGCTTAGATGCTACATTGGCAAGTAAATCAACACTTGCCTTTTGTAATCTGGGGATTGAAGAAATGTTAAAAGTAGTGAAATGCGAAGTAATATTCTGGGCTAGAGATTGATAATGTCTGAGATGCCCAGAGACACAATGAATTGTGTTTCTTACCTATTTAATGACTATTTTAGAGTCTCCATATACTTGCAAATACTTGACATCAAGGCCAATGGCTTTGTACATCCCTTGAATCAATGCTTCATATTCTGCAGTATTGTTAGTGCATTGAAATTCAAGCTTGCAGGCTAACATGGTTTTCTCCCCTTGTGGTTTGATTAAGATACATCCAGCACCTGCACCATCTTCACACTTAGAACCATCAAAATAAAGTGTCCAAAATAATGAATTATCTACAAGATTATCAACTACATTTATACACTTGGAAGCATCTGTTTGCGAAAATTTTTCTATCTGAGATACTACAACATTATCCAGAAAGGGAGATCTTTGTGCATTAAAGGATCCCAAGAATGACTCAACTGAGTAATTTCCAATGATATTATTGGTGAAAGCTACAGGTTCATTGCTTCCCTCGAGATCAGTGACTATTTACTTCATGAATTTCTCATGGTCCACTTTGATTTGGTTCAGCTTACCATTGTATGGTAACCACATATGAGACCAATTAGCTGCAAAATATCCATGTAATTTTTCGGACCCATCCATACTCAGAATTAAACCATAAAATTCAGGGATATCAGCCACTAGAATATCAATTATCTATTAAACCTTTGGATTAGAGGAAAGCCTGATTGAAACTGACATCATTTCTCCAAGTACTTCTACTTTGGTCCTGTCCAGTTGAACTATGTGTACAACAGATTTTTGAGGTGTAATATTTAATTTGGTGCACATAGTTCTTGGCATGATGTTTGAGGAGGCTCTTGAATCAACAAGGCAATTATGGACGTTTCTATTGAAAATCTCATAAGTAATAAGCAATGGAGGAGTATGAGAAATAGATCTATCACTTATCAAAAATAGGTCTGTGGGATTTACTTTGTTTTAAGATGAAGGAGGTTTTCCCATATCTTTAGCAGCTTGAGTAACTACAACGGATGGTAAAGGAGTTACATGAACTTCTTTTAATTCTCTAAGTAAGATTTTATGTTGTTGTTTGAGTTTAGTCAATTCATGCAATGAAATATTTTCTCTCGTCTTTTTCATATCTTCGACTATATTATATTCCACTGTATCCGAGATTACTAAAGTTTTGGAAGCAGTTGGAGGATCTAATGGAATAGAATCAGTTTGAGTAGTCTTAGATTTCTTACTTACTGTCTTCTCCTTTACAAGAGTAGCAACTTTCTGTTTCTGATTTGTTGTAGACGTATCAGTAGAGTTTTTACTTCTTGTAGTTATTGGCATAGCTTGTGCTTCCTCTTTAGTTGGAAGAATGAAGTCCCACATTCCATTTAACTCAACTTCTTCTTTAGTTTCTGCTTCTTCTTCAATTGCTAAGTCCTCTTCTGGTTCTTGATTGGATTTAGCGTTTGAAATAGTATTTGGTGGTTGGGATGTAGAAGAAGGATTTCTCTTGAATGGGCGAAAATCTTTCTTGGGAGCAGATGATTCTACAACTTGTTTCTTGATTTCAACCATTTCATTTGACATGGTCTTTAACACCTTTTGAAGGCCTTCAAGGTCGAAAGGGTCCTTTGGAGCTTTCTTTTTTGAATCTTCTTTATTTCACTTTCTTTCATTTCCTTTCTTTTATCTATGACCTCTTTTCTAAGGAAATAATTCTTCTTTCTACAGATAATGCTTCTTTGATGTTTTCTAAGAGGGTAACCTTACTAGCTCTATCTACAAAAATTGCGATATTATAGGGAAAGGAGGATATGTACCATTCGATTTGCACATCTACTGCAGGTCTAGAGGCAACTCGGATTTTGTTTAGTAACTTGTTAAACTTGGAGTTGAAGTATTTGATCCTTTCGTCCAAACTTGCTTTTTGATTGGAAATATCATTGATTAAAGATGCCACTGTTCTATCATCACCAAATTTTGCGAGAAATATTTCTTCAAAAGTGTCCCAATTTCTTATTGAACCTGCTGGAAGGGAGAAATACCAAGATCTCGTAGATCCCTAAGAAGTATATGGAAACAATCTAATAACAACATCTTCATGTGAAACTCCATTAAGATTCATGGCTAACATAAAGTTATTTAGATGTTCTTCAGCAGGAAGACCATCATCAGGATTATACTTAGGTAACCATTTTTCTGGGTTTGCTGGGAGAGCATTTGGATTAGCAACCAGTACAACACTAGGGTTTGCCCAAGGTTGAGCAGGTTGGTTGGCCATAACTTGTGTTGAAGGTTGTGAAGATGAGGAAGCAGATCTAGAAGTAGATGGTGATGGTGAAGAACTTACTATTGGACTAGTACTACTGGTAGCATCATTAATTGTCTGAGTTGAAAAAATGGATTGTTGAGAAGAGGCGGATTGAGTAGAAGTGAATGGGGAAGTAAATGGAGGGAAAGGTGATGTGATCTCACTGGTATCTGATTCAGATTTTGATGTGGCAGATTTCTTACATCGTGAATGAATGGGAAACTCAAAAGGGGTTACTCCAAGTTTTTCACTTTGTAGTTGAGTTAATACACCAATATCTCGTAATAGGGAAGTGACACTTTCTTTAGAAGCCTCTGGCTTTTCAGATTTCTCCAGATAAATGGATATTTGTTCCAATTTCTGTATTAAGGAGTGAACTTCACGAGACTCAGGAACGTAATCTAAAGAAGGTGGTTGTCTTAATACTTCAGGAGACGAGGGAGATGTTTCTACAACTTCAGATTTCTAATCTAGAGATTTTGAACAAGATCTAGAAGATGCAGAATTTGTGGACGGGTTTTTACTCTTATGAATGTTTTTCAATTGATCTTTAGATTTACATGCCATTCATAGTTGGATGGCCCTCCTTCTAGTGCCAAAATGTTGAAGCCTCAAAATTCTGTTGCTCCAACATGGGGGATAACCACTCGGTCCGGACCTTGAAGAAAACTCCTTTTTCGTTTGATGTGGTGGCTCCGACTAGGGATGATGGGACTAGTTTCCTAGAGTGGGTTTGAAAATGAGAATGGGTGGTTTGAAAGCAATTGCAATAAGAATAACGGTAACAAAATTACCTATTCTAGCATGCAAATATCTAGCTAACTTAATCTAATATAAACTCGAGGTATTCTATGAGATATACGATCTAAAAAGATATTTGTTTGACATGTGATAATAAAGATCATTCACGCATTAAACAGAGATGATAGCATGTAAAGATAATTTCTTTGACTAAATAGTTATTCAAAGAAATGTATAAACTATATCGCATATATTAATGATCATATATGAAAATAAACACTTTCAACTACACATCATACAATAGTGAAATTAACACATAACAGGAAGAACATACTCCATACAAGAATTTTCAGCTGGGTTTGAAGGAATATCCCTCCAGACTATGTCCATTGGTTCATTCCCAAGTGGGATTTCAGGTGTTTCTACTCTCCTTCTTTTCCTTTGTCTTCTTACTATAGCCTTATGCAATGGGCTGTAGAACACATCTAAAGGAGGTATCTCTATAACATTTAGAATAATTTCATATGTCGGAAATGTAGGGATGATTTCTGTATTGTACGAACTTGTCCCTTGCTCATCCATTGGCTCTGAGTCTGAAATTTTCTAAGTTTGCTGTGGAGTATGAAATTATGTGGTTTCTGGTACATCTATTGGCTTGGGAGTATCTTGGAGCTTTTTATTAAATTGGTCCCATTCTTTCTCTAAATCGCTGCTTTTGCCTTCGGGACCGATATCTTTAGTTAGGTCACTTATGACATGTTTTTTGGTTGACCTTCTGCCGGATTCTGCTGTAGTCTATATCTCTGGTGTCTTCCCTATATCCTGGGATGTGTTCACTTAAGATTCTATACCAGAATTTGGCCCTTCGTTGTTAATAGTTACACTGGACGTAGGCTTGTTATCAACTCTTAAGAAATGCAATTGGATTGCCTCGAGCCTTTGATTTCTAAATTCCTAAAACCTTTCAAAATCACCGGGATTCAAATTTGGCTTCGCCCAATTGAAGGCTTGTTCGAATGATTTAGCTGATTATAAAAGATCTTCGAATGCTTGAGCTTCATGGACACAGGGTTTGAGCTTTAGTGCTGTAGTAACATTTTGTGCTACTTTTTCTGGGTCGAATTGCCTCTTTGGCAGAGTATGGAGCCCGAGGCTCTCTAAGCTCAGTAATTACTTGCTTGTATGGTTGAATTTTTCCAATGAAAAAGAACCACACCGGATGGGAAAGGGTGGCCATAATGATTTTTTGCTGTCTTTCAAGGTCTTAGTTAAGTCCTTTCCAATAGTTTGGTGAGCTATTTATCTGGCTAACAGTTTGTTGGAGACATATAAAGGGAGTACATGTGGGTCCGCTATACTGCCATAAACTCTAATATATGTAAACCATTGTTCAACAAAATACTTGCCTACTATGAGAAGGTCTGTAGTGGCTTCTTTAGAAAATCTGGGGGCTTTCTTATCAAAAATCAATTGGTGTAACGGTAAAATAACACCATGGAATATTTTGTAACAATGGGGAATAAAATGGGATTCCCACATCTGTTTGTGACTGAGATGAATGGGGTAGGGGTCTTGTATAGTCCATTTCCAACCCATGATTGGAAAATTAGTACAGAAATAGATGGCATCCATGACATAGGCACTGAAATAAAATCGAGGTAGGTTCTCTGTGGAGGTGAATCTCTTCTGGCAATATTCGGAAATAGCAGTAGCTAGGTTATCAGATAGGATAGTGGCCCAATTCATTATATGGGAATTGACACAAGCATCAATTAAAGGGACCCCTTCTATAGAGAATTTGGTATTATTAGGCAATCCATATAATCTACGTAACATGGAAGCTGCATAGTTATAGGGATTTGCTGAAGAAGCAATGGGGTACATACTCGTCTTATCATATTTGAACTTGTTCTTTAGGACTCTCCAGCCCTGAATCATCTTGAAGGGTTCTTCATTCTGCTTTGCAAACTTGTCCAGGAATGATTTGTCATATATGTCCTAAGGGTCAGGAATATGATACATTTGTTTCAAATCTTTAGCTTTGAATGATCCCATTAGCTCCATCTTTGAGTTCCTGAATTGTTTGTCTTCAATACTGATATTTTCCACCACCCATCTAATCATATTAGTGTATGGGAGTATTTTAGCTCTTGCTCCTATTCTGTGAAGAAAGGAGAAAGCAACATCTTTGAATTGAACTCCGAAGGGTTTTATTGAGTCCGCTGTTGCCTTGGTGACAGTAATTTTAGGTCGCTCATCTTCAAGTCTGTTGTAGATGACTTCCCATGCCGTTGCTCCTCCATCGGCACTACAAACTGTATCAACAAATACGGGCGACATTTATGAAACCTCAGACTCTAAAATGCTCTGCTGCTTCTACTTTTGCATTACCTTTCGTAATGACATCTCTTTGGAAGCTTTCCTGAAACAAAAGAGATATATCAGCGCACACAATAGAGGGAAATTAAGGTTGAGAGCTCTTTGAAATGACTTTGAATCGTGGGAAGATTTTGAATGCGATTTCTGTGTTAACTAGCCATAACTTGAAAACATCAATTTCTCTCCTTGAGCTGCTAAACATTAATTACTCTGTCAAACCACTTAATATTTCATTAAAACTCAGTAACTTCCCACACTTCATGCCTTATTTTCCGCATCATATTTTTTGAATGTTGCCATATAACGTTTCTCAGAAATAATGCGAAATTCGATTGCGAAAATCGCAATATCACATTTCACACTTTTTAAGGGGTGACACAATGGCATGCTTTATTAATTTGCGACTTGCGAAGTGCGCATGTTCTTAAATTGTGGTGATCGGAAAATCGTAGCAGGGGCTTTATCACATATCACATTTCGGGATTTTCTTTAAGATGTTTATAATTGTCACATGGAAAACTACGAAATGTGATTTGTGATAAAGTCTCTAAGTATGGGTTGTCTTCTAAGGTTTTAAGGAAATTTGTAGAGTTAGCATTTATTTTCAAAGGCTAAAAATTTAAAAGGGTCCACATTTATATGTCAAATATTAACTATTACTCTGTATAGATGGGGGGATTGTTACATAGTACAATAGATAGAAAACACAACCAGTGCACACAAGGTTCATTTCTTGCAAACAAATTTTTTTCTTATATGCAATCAAACTAATCCAATGGACATACTAGAATAATAACTGAATTCTAACCCTCATTTGTATTTATCTATACATGCAAACCAAAAACATGTAATCCACTAGAACACAATTAATCTTCAATGAAAATTTGGTGAATGTCAGAGGAGGTCATACATGCAGTAGTCTAATTTAAGTCCTTGACTTGTACATCCAAGATGAATTAACAATCTTGAAAATTATTTCTGGACACATTGGTCTATGAAAGGTCCATTTTCCATTGTCTAGGGGACAAGAGCCTGTCGATACACTTTATCTTCAACATTACATTTGGATCTATGAGTTTAGGGTTAATAGACTTCTACTTAAATTGGTCAATGCATTGTTAGATAGATTGGTCAATTGATTGGCAAAAGGAGAAACTATTGTTGGTGAGCTTCTCATGGAAGCCAAGCAGGAATAAGTGTTCTTTGTTGATGGTATAAAAAACAATATAATAAAGTTATCAACAAACATGGCATATATAATTCATTATACATCAAATTCATCGATTACTCAAACTCCAAAAGAAGCATCAAGCACGCTCATATACACTTAATGTGCTAGAGAAAGATTCAAGTGCTGGTGTAGCTCTAAGCATTCCAAACTGTTTGGAAAAAAATTAATATTGTAAGACCTTTAAATGACAGTCACATGTCATTTGTCAAATAACCATAAATTTGTATCACATGCTGAGATTTTTTTTTTAAAGCCTGTAGCATTCTAAGAGCCTAGGCTTGTTAATTTTGGAAAGTAGGGCCAAACTTCACATTGGACAGCTCATATGAGGCAACTCATATTTTTATTGGATTCCTCTCTTCGAGAGTGTTAGGATATTCTGACACATAGGAAATAGTTAAGTACAACTTGGTCTAGTATAGAGTCAGGTATAGAGTTAGGTAAAGTGTGTTTCTTTACCTTGTACATTTTGTAACTTACAATCCGACGGTCCCGATATGTAGTGATCCGACGGTTCATTCTCTCCTCGGTATTACCGACACTTGATCCGTGGCTTGACACCCGATTGGTCCATGATTTCTATTTAAAGCGCATGGAGGGTTACTTGTAGGGTAATCCGTCTATGAGAGAAGCTTATGTAAATTTTCATTCTTTTATTAATAAATTGCCTGAAGTGGCCGCATTGGCTCAGGCCGTGGACTGTTTCCCTCTTTGAGGGTTTTAACCACTTCAAAAATACTGGTGTATTGATCTGCGATCTGGTTGTGAGCGGTGTCCTTTGGTGTTCTGTCTAAGGAACTTACCCTGTAAATTCCTACATGGTATCAGAGCTATTTGAGGGTCGTGTCCGTTGGTGATCCAAATCTGAAGTCGGTAGAACTACATCCGATTGCCGTTTCCTAGATCTATTGTTTCTGACTGCATTCAGGCCGAGAGGACTGCTTTGTTGTGTTGGGAGCATCTGTTCCAGTGAGGAACCCCTTTCGTTTCACGCGAAAAGGTTTCCGGTAGCCCTAGCTGTGTCATTTTTAAGATCTGGAGGTATACAGTGTTTATTTGCAGTTTACAGTTATTTTCTCTCTGTTTATTTCGGTTTCAGTTTATTTAGCTTTTTTTATTACCGGATCTATACCTTTCATTTCTGCGTATGCTCTTTGCCCTGCGACTCTGTGCGATCTGGGCAAATCAGAAATAGAAAGGAAGGATTTTTCTCATGCGTATGCTCTTTTCCCTGCACCTTAGTGTGATCTCGGAAAATCAGAAACATTGAGAAAAATATTTAGATTCCGGCTAAAGCTAACTTTGAGCCACAAGGTTCATTTTTGAAAATATTTAGTTTTTCGGCTAAAGCTAACTTCGAGCCATAAGGTTCGTTTTCTTTGCATGTCTGTGTTGGGTTTTGTGTTTTTTGTTTTGTAGGGAAAAAGAGCTTTCTCAAAGCAAGCACGCAACCCAAAGCACCCCCCCCTCTCTCTCTTTCTCTCTCTCTCTCTCTCTCTCTCTCTCAAATCCTTTGTATAGCTCAATTGGTTCAAAGCTATTTTAAGAGAGTAGAGGTCTTGGGTTCAAGTCTCCATTTTGTGGGGGCGGACTTTTTCATTTCCGCACATTCCCGCACTTCGTCAGCAACTTCATCACCTTTTTTTTCAAAAAGCCATAACTTCTTCATCCGGAAGCCGTTTTCAGAGCCGTTTTTTTTAAACCAGCTTAATTTTTCGAGATCTATGCATTGGAATACTTACTTTCAGCATCTTTAGCTTCAGTTTTCGTTGATATGGAAAGTCAATACCAAGTTACCCTTGACAGCACCAACTACTTCCAATGGTTGTCCTATATTGAGGATTTACTTAGAAGTAAAGGTCTCTACAGAATAGCCTCAAGCCAAGAAAAGAAACCGAAGGATGAAGATAAGGCTGCTAAATGGGAAAATAGGCAATATCAAGCACGTGGATTGATAGGGATGTCTATTTCTCCAGATCTTAGATTCCATATTGCAGAACTTGATACTCCTGATGAAGCAATGAAACAAATCAATAAAGTTTTTGGGATTAAAAATGAACTTAGAGCCCATCAACTTGAAAATGAGTTGCTTACATTGGACCCTAATAATTTTTCTTGCATTGAAGATTTCTTGTCCAAGTTCAAGACCCTTAGATATCTCTTGGAAGGTGTTAAAGTTAAGAAAGAAGATAGTAACCTTATCTATTCCATTCTTACTAAGTTGGGACCAGCCTACTCTGTGTTTGTTTCCACCTTCCATTCTACAAGAGAAGCCTTCATTTCTCAAGAAACAGACTACAAGTCCCCTTCCTTTGACTCTTTTTGTGATTCTTTAATAAGAGAACAAGAAAAGCTCTTACACCTTGGTCTTCTTAATCTTGGAAACTCTTCCAAGAAAGCGTTAGCCGCCCAGCAGCAACCAAATTCAAAGAATCCTAAGAAGTCATATCCTAAAAAGAATGGTCCTAAACCAAACAAGGGTCCTAAGCAATCTCAGCCTCAAAATGAAAAATCATTTCAACAAAATGATAAGACAAATAAAAACAAATGGAAGAAGACTGATAGACATTGCAACTTTTGTAATCGAGATGGCCACTTAGAATCCAAATGCTTTAAGAAGATGGAAGCCTTGGAAGCAACGATGAAGAAACAAAACATCCATTTGGAGCAATCTTCAACTTCAACTTCATCTTCAGGAATGGAACTTTCTGCATGTGGTTGTCAAGCATCTCGGTCTGGTTATGCACTAAATGTATCTTCTTCTTCTCATTCTCATGAGTGGCTCATTGATTCTGGAGCTTCTTATCACATGGCCAAAAACAAAGCCATGTTTTCTTCTTTAAATGATTGTAACACCAAAAATATATATGTTGGTGATGATAGATCTCTTAGTGTTGTAGGGACTGGAACTGTTCATCTAGACAATGGTCAGTTTAATGATGTATTATGTGTTCCAACCTTATCCTGCAACCTTCTATCTGTATATCAAATAACTCATTCAGGTGAAGGTAAAATCGTTGAATTTTCACCTCATGATGTTGTAATCAAGGACCTAAGAGATCCTAAAAAGATTTTAGCTACTGGCATTGCTGATGATTCTACAAGATTGTATAAGTTTCACAACTTTGGGTCATCAAATCTTCCCTCAGTATTTGTTGCTCATAACGATGAAGTGAGCAAACTTTGGCACGAGCGATTTGGTCACTTAAACTATCGCTCCCTTCAGCATCTATGTAAAGAAAATATGGTGACAGGTCTTCCTATGGTATCTTGCAGAGATGGTGTTTGTTTCGGATGTGTACTCGGAAAACATCATCGGGACAGTTTTGAAAAATGTGCCTCTTGGCACGCCTCAGCCCCTTTACAGCTTGTGCATAGTGATTTATGTGGTCCACTTCCAGTTGTGTCATTCTCTGGCTGCAAGTACTTCTTAACTTTCATTGATGATTTCTCCAGACGCACTTGGGTATACTTCTTAAAACTCAAGAGTGAAGTATTTAACACATTTTTGGCCTTCAAGGCCTTTGTTGAAAAACAATCTGGACATCAAATTCTTAAGCTAAGATCTGATAATGGCGGAGAATACGTTAAAAACACATTCATCAACTTTTGCGCTGAGAATGGAATTCAAATGCAACATACTGTTCCATATACTCCACAACAAAATGGTGTAGCTGAAAGGAAGAATCGCACCTTAAAAGAAATGGCTAATTGTATGCTACAATCTAAAGGACTTGGTCTTAGTTTTTGGGCAGAAGCAATTAACTATGAAAATTACATAATAAATCGCACTCCTACTAAGGCTTTAAAGAATATCACTCCAGAAGAAGCATGGAGCTCAATCAAACCAGATGTAAGTCACTTTCGTGTTTTTGGAAGTGAAGCGTGGGCCCATATTCCAGATGAAAAGCATAAAGCTTTAGAACCTAAGAGTGAAAAATGTACTTTTGTTGGATATTCTGAAGATGCCAAAGGCTATAGAAGGGTTCCTGGTTCGAATGGGAGCAATGGTGGAAGATGGTAAGTTTAGGGTCGAGAAATTTAACGACCAAAACTTCTCGTTGTGGAAGATGCAGATGGAAGATTATATGTATCAGAAAGATCTATACCTACCATTGGGCGGAAAAGCAAATATGCCGACGGGTATGAAAGACGAAGAATGGAACCTTCTCGATAGAAAGGCACTCGGAACAATACGGTTGTGCCTTGCTGCGTCAGTCGCCTTCAACATTTCAAAGGAAACCACGACAGAGGGTTTGATGCAGACGTTGTCGAAACTATATGAAAAACCCTCGGCCTCAAACAAGGTATTTCTTATGAAACGGTTATTTAATATGAATATGTCGGAAGGTGGATCTGTTGCAAACCATTTAAATGATTTTAATACAGTTACAAGTCAGTTAAGTTCTGTAGGGGTAAACTTTGATGATGAAGTTAGAGCTCTGTTATTCTTGTGCTCATTACCAGAAAGTTGGAATGGTTTGGTAATGGCCATTAGTAACTCCGTTTCTGGATCTAGTACTTTAAAGTTTGATGATGTTGTCGGTGCTATCCTTAGCGAGGAAATGCAACAGAAAAGCTCCGGTGAGACATCGGGAAATGCTTTGAGTGCAGAGTCTAGAGGAAGAAAAATGGAAAGAGGAAAGAGCTCAGGATATCGCAGTAAATCAAGGAAAGGCAGATCCAAGTCCAGATCGGGGATAGTGTGCTGGAAATGTCGAAAGAAAGGGCACCTAAATAAAGACTGTAGATCTTGGAAGGGAAAAGAAGGAGATGCACAGCAAGAAAACAATCATGAAGCAAATGTGACAGGTGAGGTGTTACAAGATGCTTTGATTCTTTCTTTCGAAAATATTATTGATTCCTGGGTGGTAGATTCAGGGGCTTCATTCCATGCCACACCTGATAAGAAATACTTTCATGACTATGTTCAAGGAGATTTTGGACAAGTTCGTCTGGGTGATGATAAACCCTGTAAAATCGTTGGAATGGGTAAGGTTCTTGTAAAACAGCAGAATGGAAACCAATGGCTATTAAAGGAGGTAAGGCATGTTCCAGATCTAAAGAAAAATCTGATTTCAACAGGGCAGTTAGGCGGTGAAGGTTGTGTGACAACTTTCACAGATAAAGCTTGGAAGGTCACCAAAGGATCCCTGGTAATAACAAAAGGCGAAAAGGTTGGTACATTGTATTTATGCAATGGTATTTCTAACTCTGTTAATGCTTTAACTTCCAAAGGAGCAGATGCAGCATTATGGCATCATAGGCTCGAACACATGAGTGAAAAGGGGATGAAGATTCTTCACTCAAGGAATTTGTTGCCGGGTTTGAAGAATGTTGATTTGGACTTCTGTGAGAATTGCATTTATGGAAAACAAAAGAGAGTCAGATTTCTCAGAGTTGGGAAAGAAAAGAAGAATGAAAAATTAGAGCTTGTGCATACATATGTATGGGTACTTGCTCAGGTATCATCTCTCGGTGGCTCTCACTATTATGTTACTTTTATTGATGATGCAACTAGAAAAACTTGGATTTATTGTATTAAGAATAAATCTGATGTATTTGATACTTTCAAGAAATGGAAAGCTTTGGTTGAGATTGAGACCGGAAAGAAATTGAAGTGTCTTAGATCAGACAATGGAGGTGAATATTGCAGCAAAGAGTTTGATAGGTAATGTTCAGAGCATGGAATTCGCTGAGAGAAGATAGTTCCAAGAACACCACAAGAAAATGGTGTGTAAGAAAGGATGAACAGAACAATCATGGAGTGTGCAAGGTGCATGAGATTGCATGCAGGATTGCCTTTACAGTTTTGGGCAGATGATGTAGATATTGTTGTTTATCTAATAAACAGAGGGCCTTCAAGTTCCTTGGATGGTGGTGTTCCAGAGAAAGCATGGACAGGTAAAAAGATAAACTACTCTATTTTAAAGACTTTTGGTTGTGAGGCCTTTGTCCATATTGATAAAGAAAATAGAACAAAGCTTGAGGAAAAGTTAAAGAAATGTACCTTTATTGGATATGGTGTTAATGATTTTGGTTATTGCTTATATGATTACGAAAATCACAAAATCATTAGGAGCAGAGATGTAATATTCAATAAAAAGGTCTTGTATAAGAATCAGTTGCAGGAAAAGAAATAGGAAAAGGAAAACAAGGAATACGCAGTTCTTGATGAAATCACTGAAAAAGGAAAGGTGCCTGAAAATAATAATAATCAACAACCACAACAACAAAAACAACCACCACAACAACAACAGGCACCCCAAACACCTGAAAGTGGTGTTAGAAGATCTACTAGGATAAGTAGACCCCCTGAACAATACTCTCCTTCATTATATTATTTATTGTTGACTGATTCCAGTGAACCCAAATGTTATGAAGAAGCAATGCAGGTTGAAAGCAGGAAGAAGTGGGAGGTAGCCATGGAAGAAGAGATGGACTCCTTAATGCATAACCAGACTTGGGATTTAGTCAGGTTGCCTTTAGAAAAAACTACATTGAAGAATAAATGGGTTTACAGGCTGAAGGAAGAAGATGGAGGAAAACAGAGGTATAAAGCTAGACTTGTGGTGAAGGGGTTTGCACAGAAGAAAGGTATTGATTTTGATGAAATATTTTCTCCTGTTGTTAAAATGACTTCAATCAGAACCATTTTAAGTCTTGTAGCAGCTGAAGATTTGCATCTTGAGCAGTTAGATGTAAAGACAACCTTTCTTCATGGGGATTTGGACGAAGAGATATATATGCAACAGCCACAAGGATATGAGGTGAAAGGGAAGGAGAAACTAGTGTGCAGGTTGAAGAAGAGCTTGTATGGCTTAAAACAGGCTCCAAGGCAGTGGTATCTAAAATTTGACAAGCTTATGTCTGAACAAGGTTATACTAGATGTCACTCTGATCATTGTGTTTATTTGAAAAAGAAAAATGATGGCAGATATATTATATTGTTATTGTATGTAGATGACATGCTTGTTGCAGGATCTAACATGCAGGAAATAAATGTGCTCAAAAGAAAATTGGCAAATTCATTTGCAATGAAGGATTTGGGAGCTGCAAAACAAATCCTTGGTATGAGAATAACTAGAGACAGGAAAAATTGTAAATTAACATTGTCTCAGAATGAGTACATACAAAAGGTGTTGAAAAGATTTAACATGCACAATGCAAAACCAATTAGTACACCTTTTGCTAGCCATTTCAAACTTAGCAAGGAAATGTGCCCAAAGACCCAAGAAGACATGGATTATATGTCTAAAGTTCCATATGCATCAGCAGTTGGAAGCTTAATGTATGCAATGGTCTGCACAAGGCCTGATATTGCACATGCAGTGGGAGTTGTAAGCAGGTACATGAATAATCCAGGAAAGGAACATTGGATGGCAGTGAAATGGATTCTCAGATATTTGAAAGGTACCACAAATCAAGCATTATGCTTCGGTGGTTCAAACATCTCCCTACAAGGATATGTTGATCTGGCAGGTGACAGAGATAACAGGAGGAGCACTACAGGATATGTATTTACTGTTGGAGGAACAACTGTCAGTTGGGTTTCAAAAATCCAAAGTGTTGTTGCACTTTCAACAACAGAAGCAGAGTATGTTGCTGCTACAGAGGCTAGTAAAGAAATGATTTGGTTACAAGGGTTTATGGGTGAATTGGGTAAGGAGCATGATATGGGCACATTATACAGTGATAGTCAAAGTGCCATTCATCTTGCAAAGAACTCAGCGTTTCATTCTAGGACTAAACACATACAGCTCAAGTACCATTTCATACGATCAGTGTTGGAAGATGGAGAGCTGAAGCTGGAAAAGATACACACTAGCAAGAATCCTGCAGATATGCTAACAAAAGTTGTAACCAGGGAGAAACTGAGAACATGCTCAGTTTCAATTGGTCTTCAAGGATGACGATGAAGATGAAAAACAACCAGGTCCAAAGAGGAGTCATTGTCCAGCAAATGAAGCAGCAGTGGAGTTGCTATAATCATTCTCCAAGTGGGAGATTGTTGTGTGTGGAGCATGATTGTTCAAAGGTCTTTGTTTCAGCTGGATTTATACCCCAGGAAGTCTTGTACACCCCTCCACGCGGGGGGGGGGGTGCGGGGGGCCGATCCCCCCCTGCTGGGGGGTCCGGGGGCTAGCGGTCCCCCGAAGCTAAAAACAAATGTAAAATTGCCTTGTAAAAGTATAGTAATTTCTAGTCAATCTGGGCCGTTCATTAGGCAGATGATCTGACGGTAGAAATTATGTTTAGTTTAGGGTTTTTTTCCCTAGAAGGCAACCCCTCTCTTTGTACGAGGGTATTGTATTTGAGGCTGTGAAATAGATGTGTATTCTGTGAGTGAGAAACAGAGAGGTGAGACTGTGAGAGAAAACAGAGGATATTACAGCGGATTTGCTGTAGGTTATGTCTCTTCATTTTGCTGGATAATAGAAAGGAAGGACTGGCTGTTGGGGGTGGACGTAGCCCAAACTGGGTGAACCACGTATATCTGTGTCTCTCTTGTTTTGTGCGTTTTCTGTGTTTATATTTCTGCAATATTTTATGTGTTCCATTGCTCCGTAATATATAATTTTCTAAGGAGGCTCTAGTGCCTCCTTCCTTCTCCTATTGTGTCATATTTGTAAATCCTTCAATCCTATCCCAAGTTGTTCTTAAGGGGGGATGTTAGGATATTTCGACACATAGGAAATAGTTAAGTACAACTTGGTCTAGTATAGAGTCAGGTATAGAGTTAGGTAAAGTGTGTTTCTTTACCTTGTACATTTTGTAACTTACAATCCGATGGTCACGATATGTAGTGATCCGACGGTTCATTCTCTCCTTGGTATTACCGACACTTGATCCGTGGCTTGACACCTGATTGGTCCATGATTTCTATTTAAAGCGCATGGAGGGTCATTTGTAGGGTAATCCGTCTATGAGAGAAGCTTATGTAAATTTTCATTCTTTTATTAATAAATTGCCTGAAGTGGCCACGTTGGCTCAGGCCGTGGACTGTTTCCCTCTTTGAGGGTTTTAACCATGTCAAAAATACTGGTGTATTGATCTGCGATCTGGTTGTGAGCGGTGTCCTTTGGTGTTCTATCTGAGGAACTTACCCTGTAAATTCCTACAGAGAGGTGTAGGATTGATCTAAAGATTTGAAGAATTTCTAACTAGATGCTCTCAAGAAAAAACAAGGATGATGGAACTAGATATGCCTTCAAATATGAATGATCCTACTACATTCTCTGGTCATGCTAAAAAGAAGAGTAATGCAGGTTCAAAGAAGCAATGTCAAGGAAGGTCGGGTTTCAAAAATGGAAGGAAGGGAAGATGCTTCATTTGAAACAAGTTTGATCACTATGCTAGGGAGTGTCCTAATAGAAGGATACACCTCATGATGATGACAACCACAACAACAACAAATTCAGGGGCAACAACAATCAAAGGAATGGTAGATTCAACAACCAATGAAAAAGGAATGCTCCCGCTTCTCATCAAGGAAATGGTCTCCTTCCCAAGAAATTAAGAAACACCAGGTATGATGAATTAATGCTGTTGATAACTTGATAACAAGCAAAAATAATTTTATCTTCTATCTACCCTTTCTACTGCATCTCCTCCGGACACTTTGGGAAATTGGTTGATTGATAGTGGTGCCTCAAGGAAATTCACCAGTTATAAGGAAGCTCTTTCAAAATATGATTGAAAGGGATAAAAATTTAGAAATTATCCTTGGAGACAATGCCACCTATCCTATGAAGGGATTTGGGAATGTTACTCTTCAAGTGAATCAGGGTAACACCATTCATTTACAAGAAGTACTATATGTACCCAATATAAAGAAGAACCTGATATCTATCTCGGTGATGGAAGACAAAGTATTCAAGGTGGTATTCATCGATGGAAAGGTACGTGTGTGGAACAAAAATTTCAAATATGCATTTCAACTTGGCTTTAGGGTTGACAACCTATATCAAGTCAGAGGAAGCCCATTGGGAACTATGTCTTGCGACACATCAATTCAATCCGAATTATGGCACTAGAGGTTTGCTCATCTACATTATAAGGCTCTATCCGATGTGAGGAAATTGGTGACAGGTATGCCAAAATTTAAAGTAGAACATGAAGGTGTCTATCAGGGGTGTGCTGAAGGAAAGCATACAAGGGGACCATTCCCCTCAAGTGATAGCAAGATTACTGACATATTGCAATTGATTCATTCTGATCTATATGGTGCCATGCTCGTGAACTCATTAGGAGGATATCTATATTATGCCATCTTTATGGATGATTTCTCTTATAAGACTTGGATATATTTCTTGAAGAAGAAGGATGAAGTATTCTCATCGTTTCATTCTTTTAAAGCTTTGGCCAAAAATCAAATCGGGAAGAAGATCAAAATATTGAGGACCGATAATGGAATTGAATATGAATCAAATGAGTTCAAAGATTATTGCAGAGAAGCTAGCATTAAGAGGGAGAGTACTATGGCATATACTCCTGAGAAAAATGGTGTTGCTGAAAGGAAGAACCGTACTATCATAGAAGCCACTCATGCCATGCTTCATGATCAAAGCCTTCTGAATTTCTTATGGGCCGAAGCTGCAAACACCATCATGTATGTTAAAAATATATGCCCCCATCAAGTGTTGGACTCCAAAACTCCCCAAAGAAGTTTTCGCTGATAAGAAACCTGATGTTTCTCACTTTGGAATTTTTGATAGTCCCGTATATGTTCATGTTTCGAAAGAAAAGAGAAGAAAATTGGATGCTTCTGGGAAGAAAGGAACATTTGTGGGCTACAGTGAAACTTCTAAGGAATATAGAATCTATGTTCCTGGTCAAAGAGAAGTGGGGATAATTCATGATGTCACTTTTGATGAGGATGCTGCCCTTGGGAAGATTAGTAACCTTCCTCTTCCAAGGAAGGTTAAAGAAGCAGATTCCAAAAAGCAGGGAGAACTGCAGGATGAGAAAATGCTTGATTCTGAAGGACCAATGGATCCCATTGATCCACCCCCTCATGATCCCTCCTCCTCGAAAAGGAGACTATCATGGCTTAGGGAGACTCTCAAAAATGCCGAGGGACATGTTGCACCTAGGGGGACATTTCATGAAAGCAAGACACCGAATAGGTACCAAGGGTACTTAACTGCTATGAGCACCATTATTCAATCTGAGCCTTGCACATTAAAAGAAGTTGCAAAACACCAGGTTTGGAAGGATGAAATGAATGAAGAGTATGAGTCGATTATGAAGAATGATGTTTGGGATGTGGTTCCTAGACCCAAGGACAATCCATTGTCACCTTGAAATGGCTCTTCAAGATCAAGCATGGAGTTGATTGAAGTGCTAAAAAGTTCAAGTCCAGATTCATTGCTCGAGGCTTGTCTCAAAAGGAAGGTGTAGATTATGATGAGATATTTGCACCAGTTGCCCGCTACACCACCATCCATTCGATTATAGCCCTTCCTACCTCACAAGGATGTAATATTCATTAGATGGATGTAAAAACTACCTTCTTGCATGGTTCACTTAAGGAGGAAGTCTATGTAGAACAACATAAGGGGTTCAAAGTTCAAGATCGTCAAACACATGTATGCAGGTTGAAGAAAGCCCTCTATGGGTTGAAGCAAGCACCCAGGGCTTGGTATGAGAGGATCAATAGCTATCTAACGAGGTTGGGATTTACATGAAGTGAAGCTGATCCGAACCTTTACTTTAAGGTTGAGAATGATATACCTCTCATCTTGGTACTCTATGTGGACAATCTATTTCTGACAGGTGCAGACCCTCTTATTCATCAATGTAAGAGGGATTTGGCTTCTGAATTCGAGGTGAAGGACCTAGGACTGATGCATCATTTCCTGGGATTGGAAGTCTAGAAAAAGCCAGGGGAGATTTTCCTTTCCCAAGGAAAATATATTGTGAAGATACTTGAAAGATTTGGGATGGTGGACTGTAATTCTGTGACTAGTCTGATGGAACTTAACTTCAAGAAGTTTTGTGGAAGTGTTGTTCAACCCGATTTTGGAAATCCTTCTGAGTATCGTCAACTCATGGGGGCCCTGATGTTCTTGGTGAACTCCCATCTGGACATATTGATGGGCCTCTAAATTAGACATAAATTAAGGCCCATGCCTCTAAATTAAACATAAATTAAGGCCTATGACCATCCTTCAACACATTAAACCTCTCTTTTTGCATTCGATAATGTATTTTTAACTTTAATATATTCATTAGGAAGGTTTATGAATAATTACATATTTGTGCCTAATATTATTTATTTTTGTGGAATATTATGAGAATATTGGGAATATTATGAAGATTCAGAGGAGGAGATAATTTAGGGACTTGCTACCTACTACAGGAGGATTAATATTAAATAATAAATCAACAAGATATTATGTAATTATGTCACAGATTGTGGAACTCCAATGATTGAGAAAATCTAGGAATGTGTTTCCTGCCATTTAATGCAAATTCCTAGTATTGGGAACCAGATCCACTAATCAAGGGATTTTGGTGGGGAAATCTTCCTCATTTCATGGGGAATGATTCCTAATCCTTTTATATAAGTACCAAGTCTAATTTTCCTCTAGGGAGAGATTTTTATTAGTGTTCTTGTGTAGAGAACTCATATTTCTGCAGCTCCATTGCATTTTCTTACAGGGATGTAATTGTATTGATGAAAATAATGAATATTGGTGTCATGTTCAGATTCTAATTCTTTTTCTTCTCCATAGGTCTCTGATTTTCCTTGGGCTTGGCCATCCCAGGAGCCTCAGAGCCCTTTTGTATCGTTTTCTTTCTTTCTTTTCACTTCTTATTCACATGCATCTCTTGTTTTTATTTCTTTTTATTTCTGCATTTAGTATTAATGATTTCTTGTTGTAGGATTGGGTTAAATGGTTGATGTAAGTTCTTTTTCAGGATCGTAAGCATAATTTCATCCTTGGAAAAGATTTGGAAGGTCATAATAATCATTGAGCTACTTGGATTAGTCTTCTTATTCCCAAATCTAGATTTCTCGAACTCCATTTTAGCAAAGAACAATATATTTATACTATTTTTTAGAGCATGCCAACGAGCTTCAATCGAGTTGGTTCCACTTGAATTAGATAAAAAAAACATTCTATTTAATAACAAAATTTACCCCATTTCATTTTCACTTGATTAGGTTAGGCATTTGATAGATTTACTAGCTCACTAGTTCTCGAATTTCTGATTTTTAGACTAAGTAATTTTTCGTTATTTAATAAATCTTTCCCATGTATAGATGAATTTGTGGATAGATGCAGAAAATAATGTGTGTTGTTGCAGGAGCTTCTACATTGCAGGGAGACCTCATCTCGTTCACCTCATCCAAGCCTCATCTACCCATGTCGCCAAAGAAAAAATTGCCATTTCCATTGAGCAAATCTACCCATCTTGAAGCCCTTGCTTGAGTTCTGGGTAGTGTCCACCACCTCCATGCCTTATTATTCCATTATCCACCTTTCCCAAGCTCCATTCCACCTTCTATACCACTTCCTAAGCTTTCGGCCTGCTTTTTGTAATAAAACAGGGGATCCTGTAGACATCTTGTAGGAACTAGTACTTCCTGTAGACATCCTGTAGGAAAACTTGTAGTGGCCTGTTTTGAGCCTGAATTGAGAAAAATCATCACTAGAAGCCAGGATTAGGCCCCTACTTTCCCTCCAAGCCATCTGAACCATTGTACTCCTTTTCCTCCACACCTGTCTCCCCTGCCAAAGAACCAAGCAAGATTAGCATTTACATTTTTCAAGCAAAAAGATAAAAAGGAAAAAGTTATTTTATATTTATTCATGCACACAACAGTTAGCACTCTCTAGATCAGATTCCATGCTCAGTTACTTTAAATCATCACATATAATAAATAGGGTTACGTTAGGTTTCTTTTACATTTAGTTCATGATCTTTATGCAATTAGAATATGTTTATTTCCTTGTACTTTATTTCTTGCGATAGGCTAGGATTTCCATTTCAGTTCATTTTTTGCAATTAGTTTAGGGTTTGATCTCGGTACATGCACTGCATTACATCATGACAACAAAGGAAGGACACATTGTATGCTGCACATATAGTGTCGATATTGTAACATTCTTGCTGCTATACCAAGGCTCATCACATATGTTTTGCAGTGAATACATTGAGCCAGTTTATGGTCGAGCCTCATCACATACATTAGAGCTGCCAAGAATATATTGAGATATCTTCGGGGCATAATCACTTATGGACTGAGATACACTTCCGGGAATGTGAGGCTCCATGGTTACTCTGATGTAGACTGGGCTGGCAGTGTGGTGGATTGTAAAAGCACATCTAGATGTTGCTTCTCTCTAGGTTTTGCTTTGATATCATAGATGAGCAGGAAGCAGAAGTCGGTTGCCTTGAGCATCGCTGAGGTTGAATACATTGCTACTAGTTTGTCCTCCGATGAAGTTGTTTGGTTGAGAAATCTCTTTAGTGAGATGTTTGGACATGTGCTGGATACCACAATGATCTTATGTGACAACCAGGGTGGGATTCGTCTTTAAGAGAATCCCGTGATTCATGACCGCTCCAAGCATATTGATATCATGTACCAATTTATCTGGGATATGGTACAATGGGGAGAAATAAGGTTACAAAACATTGGGGCTGATGATCAAGTCAGCGATATTCTTACGAAGCCCCTGGGGAAGGTCAAATTCTTAACCTTCTTCCGTGAAAGACTTGGAGTCGTGGAGAGACCCTCTTATGAGGGTCCCGTATGAGTTGGATGTTGAGCTTTGGGAGATTCAAGGGGTTTGGGGTACTTCTTGGAGTGATGAGCGACCATAGGGTGAGTGGTTTACCTTCCCCTAATGGTGCGTGATGTACAAGGTGAGTGGTTCACCTTCCCCTGTGATACCCCATGGTGACATATGCATAGGATGAGTGGTTCAACTTCTCCTATGCCATATGAGAAGGATGAGTGGTTCACCTTCTCCTATTGGAACATCCTACCCAAGTAGTCTGGGACTCATGGGAAGTACTTCTCATCTGGCCAATGAGAAGGGAAATGAGGATAGGGACCATAGTACTACCTATGGACGCATCGTGTACTACTGTATCCCTATGTTAGGATGTTGATATTGACCCGGGATCAATGGACACTGACTTCAGGTCGGTTAAGAATGGTATAGAACACTCTCTATTATTGGAGACTTACTTCGGGTTAGTGGAGAATGGTATGATACATTATCTATAATTTCTTATTTCTTGATAGTTCAACAAAGCAGAGCAGAGACAATGATGGTACAGATTGTTAGAAAATTTTGCAGGTGAAGTTCTCCCTAGTTGAGAGGGAGTGTTAATTTTGGAAACTAGGGCCCAACTTCATATTGGACAACTCATATGAGGTAGCTCATATTTTTCTTGGATTCCTCTCTTTGAGAGGTGCAGGATTGATCTAAAGATCATCCCATTCTGACATGTACAAATGGAATTATGAATTTATTTTGATTATGGACAAATTGTCAAGGCCATCAAACAAACTCATGTAGGCTCAGAAGCCCAATAGTCACATCTATTCATCCTCAAAATTTGCATATAAATACATGATGTCTCCTCCTCATTTTGGACACTTCACTCACTCACATCTTCTCTCTCCTTCATTGATTGGGTATGAAAATCAAAAGTTGCTCTCCACATGTGCGAAGGAAAGGAAGGGTTTTCCGCGCTAGTCGTTGACCAAATTTGACCGAAATTGCAGAGGTTGTGTTTGAATATGTTGACCAAGTGTTGACTTGTTTTAGGTGTGGTTTTGGGTGAAGGAATTATGTTTGAGAAGGCCGCAATTTTGGGCACAAATCCGAGGCAATCTAACCTATTGTTTGACCAGCGTTGACTGTGTTAGGGCTGGGTGCAACGTTGACCTTTGTTGACCAAGTTTGATTGGAATTTTTCGGACTATTTTAGCCTGATTAGACTTGCTGTTGAAGGCTGAAGTTGACTGAGTTTCACTGAGCTGAATTGAGGAAGAAATTTGCCCTACTGACCAGTGTTGAATTTCTAGTTAGGGCTTTCTATTTTCGTTGTTTGACTAATCAAATTTTTCACTGTTATTGGACAAGTGAATATTATACATTGTACTCTCTCTCTGCTGAACTTTTGAAGAATTATAACAGTAATTGATCAAGGGTTCCCCACATTGGGGTTTGTCCCTGAATGGTGCCATATCTTGTTTCCTCTTGTCTTGGCTAGTCTTCTACTATTATTGTTTATGTTCTATCTGCATTTTACTATCATGTTGATGTGATTGCTAAACTGGATATTGATATTGGGCTAATAAAGAAATTGAAGTAAAATTGCTCTAATCATAGAACATACCATTGTTATCCTAAAATTAACACTTGAGGAAACTGATCTTAGCAAGCTAATGCAATGCAACAAAGGTGCCTGCTTGTCTCATACTAAATATCGTCTGACCATGTTGGAAGGGGAAGGTTGTGTTGCACACTACGTTGCTATTCCAAAACTATATTCCTGTGCAGAGGACTTCATTCTTGAAGAATAAATCCAAACAAACTGAATGGAAAATACTAACATTTCCAGGCAATACAAATTGACACTTCATAAGACTTGCATTCCAAAAAAAATTTAGGCCTTAATGCAAGTACTATCAGTTGCATTACTTCATACAAATTGTGAAGCAACAAGTCATAAAGCCTACGAATTGGGATACTGTTCGCAACTCTGGTTTGTAAGAAATCAGTAGATATGAACCTACAGTCTATAATAGGCACTACTTTGTTAACGTGCCATAGTCATGCTTTATCAACTAGGTTGTTTAAGGATTTAATTAGTTTTATGAGCACAATAGAATTAATGTGATCTTGTGTAACAATAATTAAACATAAATAATATGCATATCCACGAATACGTGGATCATAGATTTATTACTAAACATAATCAATCATTGCCTTATTATGTAACAGGAACAAAGAATAATGTATATATTATACCTCATTGCATCTTTACATCAAAATATCTTATACTAACACATTATGGGTAATTAAGCATCAGGATCTGTCTGTACACTCTTCTAGTCACCATTGGGTCTCATTCTTATGAATTTTATATACAACATCAACATAACCAGACTTGAACTTCACAAGATTTAATGGTTGTTGTAATGACTGTTGAATAACTGATATATTCCAAAATTTTATAGAATGTATGTGTCACATCCTTAAAGGTCTTATTTGAGCTTATAATGCTAGACTAGTTTTCTTTCCTTTTAACTGAAACGAAGTCCAGATTTCATGTTTTGTAGACAGATTTCAAGTTTATCCATTCCCATGATGCAATTACAAGGCATCTCATGATTAGGAAAGAAAGGAAAATTAGCTATAATTGAACCAGGTTTCAACTAGTCGGTCCAAACCAGCCAGGACAGTGTCAACAACTAGTTCTCAAACTTAACTCCTCAGTTCAAAAACGGCTAAGAAAAATGTCCAAATTGTAAGGACATTGCAAACTTAGGTCTGTCATTAAAAGATTGTATAATAGACTCAAAAATTCATTTCTAAACATACCAAGGAAATGGTATCCCATCATGAGGTTCTCAACATGAAATAAACGTGAAATAAAAGGCATTAATAGGTCCATGAGTCTTTGTCACCTTCCAAATACCTTATCAAAAATTGTTAGTCTAAGTAACTGGTGTAGTAGAATGATACAATGTTCGACTCTTCATCAACTAAGTATATTATATGATTACTAGTGCATGCTACAAAAGCACTTATAATGGATTCCAACTTATATAATTGGCTCAACAAAGTTTCATAGCAACAATACATGCCATTGTATCATTGCATCTTGCCTAATAATGGAAAAGGGTCACACATTTTAGTTCATGTAAACACTTTAGTAACAACATTCATGACATCATACCCATCTATGAGTAAACCCTTGTCCTGCCTAGGGTTAAGATGCACTGGCACATTTATCTCTATGCCTAAATCATGGTTATTCAATACAACATATTAGGTTTCACTCCATAAGTTTGTAGTAGTATTTGGTAATAAAACAACTCATATTATCTTTTTAGAATGTTAAAGTGGAACAACATGTGCTAGGACGTAGACAATCATAGCAATACATTATAACAATGAAATTTGTAACCACAAGAATTGTACGCAATTTTTAGTAGCAGTTCCAGTTACACAATATTGGTGGATAACTTTACAGTAGGAATGGCATGCTGCCATGAGTTCTTTCTTGCTATGAAATCACAATAGCTAATTCAGTATAATTCTCTTTTCTTTTTACTGTGTACATATAGTTCCAGTCACTAAAGAAAATACATGTTATTAAATTACATGTAGGGGAGCTCCAGGTCAATGAAGCTACTGCTAGGTAAATACCCCAACACGTCCATACCATGATTGTTTGTTATCCATCATGCAAATGTACAACTAGTAACTAGTGCATAAATGTACAATTTTAGAATCCTTTAGACCATACAAGACTTACATGCAATACCACCATAATTAACTCTGTTTTTAGGTTTCTAACTCTGAGTAATCCAAATTGGCATTGGCATAAGGTCCCTAGTTCTCCTCCCAATCATTGACAATTTGCAAGCATAACAACTGTCACCCCCTAGTTTAGGACCTGACCAGGAATTCTAGAGGTCATTTCCACCCCCACCCTACCTATATATGTATGCTTATACCGAGATTCTAAAGGAAATCTTCCTCCACCCATCAGACATTGAAGGGATTCCAGAGATAAAAAAATCTCCACTCTCTTTTGATTCAATGGTTCTAGAGATTTTCTCCACCTTTTAGGTTTGTAGAGAATTTCTCCACCCAGAGAATTTCAATTTTAGTACCTCCACCCTATGTTGGGAATCTAGAGAACACCAAAACTGATTATTCAACAAGAGAAAATAGAGTAGGCCTCCACTCAAGGCCTTCAACTGTTAGATGCTGAGGGGTTCCAAATTATGATCCTCCACCCTCGGTTTAGTTAAGAACCCTAGAGAGCCAACCAAAAACAATGTCTAATGGGAGGCAAAAGGTTTCAAGGTCTTTTCCAATGTTAAGGGATAAGATGAATATCTCAGATAATCACAAATTTCTTCTACTAGAAGTTGCTAGCTAACAGAATGTTTGCAATTCCTCTGCCCTAGGAAAAATTAATGCTAACCTAGCAATATAAATCTAGGGCTTATAATAATCCATTCATTAACAGTACTAAAGAATCACTCTACGCACATAAAGTTTATGGGATTCCATCAGCTGTTCACATAATGTGTATAAACAACACGGACAATGTCAAAGTTGGCGAGGGTAAGTTGAGATGGGCCAACTCACCTCTGTGCTGCATCTTTCTGAGCCACGCAGATTTGTCCCACTGCCTCCCTGACCCGTGCACTTTCCTTCTCTCCTGCCACCGATACGTTTAATATATAGATGAACTGGTATTGTTGGCCCTTTTTGGTTCCCACCGTGTCTTTTTCTGGTTATCCTCCCAAGTCCCCTCCTTCCACCTTTTTTCCTATTCCAAATTGGGGTTTTCCTAGAGTGGATGATCTATGGTCAGCATATTGAAGATGGGAGTGAGGGCCATAGGTTCTAGCATAGGTCATTTTTCATTCCCACCACGTCTTTTTCTGGTTATTCTCCCAAGCCCCCTCCTTCTGCCTTTTTTCCTATTTGAAATCGAGGTTTTCTGGAGCGAATGATCTATGATCAACGCATTGAAGATAGGAGTGAGGGCCATAGGTTCCACCTTTTTTCCTATTCGAAATCAGGGTTTTCCAAAGAGATTAATCTATGGTCAGCACATTGACGATGGGAGTGAGGGCCATAGGTTCCAGCGTAGTTAGGGCAAGCGAAAGAAATAACTTATTCATTGGCCATGTATATTTATTTCTTGAAATTACAATAATCCCCCATAAATATATCTATATCTATATATATAGATATATATATTCATCGTCTCCAATTAACAACTACGTATTAAGCAACTATGGATTGTGAGAGGATGAATTCTAGTATATTACCAAGTGTATGTTTTTTTTCAATTGTAGTTTTTAATTCCACGATTAATTTGGTCTAAGTTCTCTAGGTAGTCATCAATGACCTATTTGGTGCTATGTGGGGGTTTTACTTTTCAACAAATATGAAGTACCTATGTTGCATTGGGATCTAGTGACCTTTTTGAAAAACCCTAGTAAACATCTTTGAAACTATCTATTAGCACTAGTTGAACTTGAGATTTCCCAAAAACTGAAAGTAACAAATAAGGGTTGCTTTGCCAATCCACTCATAACCTAATCCACTTTGGTGATGAAGGGAAACCAACTATAAGATATCAAACACCTTCCCTCATTTACAATGTGCATAGAGGCTCTACCCGTGTAAAGGTTTGAACATGTTTTGTTTACATGGTAGTGCTCATAGTTGTACCATTTATACTTTACTCCTGTATCTTTGGGAGGACTAGATCACTTAGGCATAATTTTAGGATTTATTGATTTAGGAAATAATTATTTTAATAATTATTATGTTAGGTGGGAAATGCCATAGTGTTTTTTTTTCCAATAAGAAAAAAACATCATTTGTGTATTAATATTAATGCAAAGGTGTAATTTAGATCATATAGCATATATTAAATATGCTTCACATGTATGACATGATATTATAATATGTGCAACATCTAAGGTTGGGTAAATATCAAAAGTTCCATAGGATTCAAAACAATTTCATGAGAGTCTAGTACCACTATGTTCCTATTTTACATTCAAACTAGATAAACAACTTCATATCCACATTAAAAACTAGTATCCAAAGTTCAATAGGTATGACCCTAATAATCAAAAGTGTAGATATGCATGAAAAGTTAAGTCTTCAACTCAAGTTCAATCCTTATCATAAGAATGTCACAACAATGGTGGATAATTTCATAACTAAAAATGCAAATAACTGACATGAAAATTAGAATGATTAAAATAAGGGAATAATAAATAAGACTATAACAATTCCATATATGACTTTAATAAAAATTTCTATCATTGTTGTGTATTGTAGGTGCTAGGAGAGGCCATGGAAACAAATGAATTTATTTCCAATGAAGACACACAACATGATTTAGGTCATCAAGTACTTAAAAATTACATTAATTTATGAAATATTAATAAAATGAAATTTAGTTTCCCTTCCTTGTTTTCCTAAACCTAGTAATTTATATAGTTTATTATTCAAACTTGAAAAAAAATAATGCACGTCGTTGATTATTTTAGGTGGAAAATGTGTTTGCAACAAATACAAAGTTGAACCCTTTTACTGTAAAAAAACGAAAATATGTACACAAGGGTCAACCCCATACTGTTAAAGCACATCACATGAGAAAGTGGGTGGAAGAAGATATGACAATTGAGTCTACAAATACAATAGAAATTGGTGGCATTGAACAAGAGGTTATTGATGATGATAATACATGGAATGAATGCTTTGATACAATTGTTAGACTTTGTGGGTGTTATAAATAAGTCGAACTAGAAATTAATGGACAATACAAGTACATTATAGAGTCTAATCTCTAACCTTGGAAAGAATAATGCATGTATCAATTATTTTAGGTTGACAATGGAATCAGAGCAAATGAGGAGTTCAATCATTTTAATAGACCAATACAAATACCTGCATATGGACGTGGCCTAAACCATACAATTAAATCACGAAAAAATAAATGGGTGGAAGATGATATGACAATGGAGCTTGTAGATGCAATAGAAAATCAACAGAATGAACAAGAGGTTTGTCACGATGATACTACATGCATGGATGAATACTTTGAGACAATTGCTGTTTTTGGATGTTCCTAAGGCATAAAATATAAGAATATGAAATTGATGTGGCTTGTTTTTAGAACTATGTGTTCAAAAATAATATTTTTAATTTATTGTATATATGTATAATATTGTTTTTTGGAGTAATTTATTGTGCATATCTTGGAAATGGATCCATGTTTTTAACAGTAATTGCTATCTAACATTAAATAATGGTTGCATTTAATTATAGGTTAATGATGTTGATGATACACCTACTAATGATCAAGATCCAACTAGACCATTAACAATTCAATGAGATTATCCAATTCATCCTTTAAACCATACTAGGAGAAGTAGAGAAGCATTGAAGAGAGCACTACCACGTGAAACATTCGAGGAATTGATGAAATTAGCATACACTGATGACATGCCATCCACTGTTTAGAGTAGAGATGTTGATGGAAACGTAATGCATGAAGAAGGATTGGACGAAATGCTCACAAGTTTCTTTGGGGATGGAAACAATGATGAGCGTGATGATCCTATGCATAATAATGATGATGCTGATATAGAGGGAAATTACCACCAACATAATTATTATGATATCAACATAAATGAATCAATTAAGCAAGCAACACAGACAGTGGTGTTCAAATTGGGTGCAAGTAGAACATCCAAGCTTTCATGCATATTAATATTATTGGAACTCAAGTCATTATTTGGTTGGTCAGACAAGAGCTTCACTACCTTACTAAAGTAATTTGAATTATTTTTCTAGTTTTGCATTGTCAATTTGTGTCCTCAATTAGAATATAAGTACTAACTTCATTTAATTTTATTTTAGGTGGATTTTACATTATGATATATAAACAACGTTATAAATGAAATTTCTAACACGTGGGTTTGAAAAAAAAACTTATAGGGCTCTAAAGAATAAAATATTCCCTAAAGATAATGTGTTGCCATCAACTTGTAGAGAAGCGCATCAATTGTTGGTCAAGTTGGGGATTGAATATAAGCAATTTCATGCATGTAAAAGTGATTGCATCTTATATAGAGATGAATATAAAGGCAATGAAGAATTCCATGTATGCAAAGAGAAAAGATATCGTATAGATGTACAAGGTTCTATAGTTCCAAATAAGGTTTTATGACGCATGCCAATTATTCCTAGACTACAATGGATGTTTCATTGTAAATATCTTGCACAATTGATGGATTGGCATGCAAAGAACATGAGTAAAGATGGATTCATGTGATTTCCTATGGACTCCAAAGCAATGAAACATATAGAGGAAAAATGGCCAAGAAAATTCAAAGATGAACCTTGTAGTATTAGGTTAGGACTTGCAATGGATAGAGTGTGCCCTTTCTCTTTCCTAAGCTCAAATTATAGTGTTTGGCCAGTTGGACTGATAGTATACAATATTCCCCCATGGATGGGTGTTAGAAAGGAACACATTATGCTAACTCTCATCGTTCCAAGAAAACATCAAGTGAAAAAAATGGATGTTTACATTGCACTTCTATTGATGAGATGCAACTATTATGGAAAGGCATAAGAATGTATCACATATCACGTCCTCCATAAAATGTGTCCTTCATATTTTATGGCATACTATGTTGGACAATTCATGATTTCCCAAGACTTGGTGTTTGTTCTGGTAAGAGATCAAATAAGTTTCATATTCATAGTACATAATAATTTATTTTCAATTCAAGTTGTATAAAAGTAATACATTATTATTGTTTTCTTATGTAAGCTAGTTATTGATTATAGGGCTACAAACAAAAGGGATCTTTTCATGTCCAAGATGTGCAGAACAATTTTAGGGGCGATATTCTAAAGATCTACACAAAATTATTTATGCAAACAACAAGGTTTTTCTACCACTTGATCATAAGTTCAGAAATCGTCTAAAGAATCAATTTGATGGAAAAATTGAAAATAAATATCCTCCCAAGGTTATGGGTCCAACTGATTGGCTTAAAATGTATGGAGATGCTGAATCAAAATCTTGGAACCATTTTTTTCTTCGTGATCATTCAATTGAGGAACCATAACAAGTTATGGTTGAAATGCCAAAATGAATGAAAAGAAAATCCATATTTTATGATCTCCCTTACTGGAAGGATCTATTAATATCTCATTTATTAGATCCTATGCATATTTTCAAAAATGTCCCTGATTCTAGTTTTTGACATATATCTAGCAAAGATAAAGACACCTTATCATCAAGGAGGGATATTTCCCTTTCACGTACCAAATTTGATACAATACATTTGTGGACAAGTAGGGAAAATGAATCATATGCATAATCTCCATGGATACTAAAAAAGAAAGAGTTAGATCAACTAAAAAATGTGGTTCGTTCAATAAGAACACCCACTGGATATGGATCATCATTGGATAAAGATTTTACAGTAGAGGGACATATCAAAGGGTTCAAAACACATGATTATCACAATTCTATGAAGGTATTAACATCAATTAATTGTTATTCTTATCATTTACTTACTAAAAATTATTTTGAGATATTATGATAAATCAATACTAATGAACTATAATAATTTGGTTTGATAGCATATCATGCCACTAACAATAATAGGGGATTCATTCCTTACAACTGACTTAAGGAATTCCATATGTCAATTGTCATCCTTTATGAGGTATTTGGTCGCTTGATATTTACAAGGTTTTACGTGGTATGCAATATTCCTCTATATGATACAATGATACATTATATCTCATTCTAAATGTCACTAAAAATCCATAATAACTTAATGACAATATCTAATTAAGTGGGTGACCCCTAAAGAGATCCATGAGTCTAAAGTGCCAAGATGGAAGAAGGAAATCATAGAAATTGAATGCATTTGAAAAGGAGCTCCTTACAAGTTTCATGGACCTACAAGTCCATTTACTTATACATCTAGTTGATGACATTGAAATGGCAGCTATCGTTTCAACGAGATGGATGTTTTTCGTTGAGAGATACATGAAAACCCTAAAAAGGCATGCCCGATAGAAGGCACATCTAGAGGGTTGCATGGCTAAAGGGTATGTACTAAATGAAGCATTTTTCTTCCTATGTGAATTCCTTGGTAAATATTTTGAAGATAGTGCACAATTTTGGGATCAAGAACGTGCATCCAATATTATCGATGGAGAAAAGCCTCAAACTAATGGTGTTCAAGAAGTAATTGGTATGTAAAATATTCATTATTATAGTTATTTTAGAATCATTTACTATATAATTTTGGGCTTCCCGAATTTAAAGAATAATATTTAAAGTTTGAATTATACATGTTGATTTTTAATAGGTGTTGATGAAAGTGTTGTGCTCAACAAGTTTGTCCTATACAAAATGGAATTCATGAATAAATGGATTGATATGTATGATATAGAAAGGAAATAAATGTTAGAAGCAAGGAAACAATTTAAGATATCAAACCCAAGGAATACCCCACTTCCCATTGATATTTCTAGTCAACGGGGAAAATATTGCACAATAGAATGTGTTTCTAAACAAATTCAATACCTAATGATGAGGAAGGAATAGATGCAAACCTAATAGATGATGAGATCAACATGTCTGGAGGATGTAAAAAAAGGTGAAGTTTGAATTATTACAAAATATTGCTTGAATACATTAATCACACTGTTAACTATTTAACTATGCACAATCATATTTATTTTCACTCAAGTAAATGGCTTGTCACAGGTGAGGAAGTATCCTACAATGTGGGCATACGGTCATCATTATTGTGTAGAAAGAGTAGATGCAAAAAGATGATCCTTCGATTGTGGGGTCATGGTTGATTTCAAGCAATCAAGTCGAGCAAGTTCAAAAGATAAAAATTTTATTGAAGGGAATCTTCAATACGTTGGAAAAATACAATAAATTATTGACCTCGATTACCACTCTTTCAAATGTTGTATTTTTAAATGTAAATGGTATGAAGCATTTAACAGGACACAAAGACATGATATCCATAGAGGATTTTTTTTCTATAGATTCATCAAAATACCTACCACAGGATAAGGAGCCTTATGTTCTACCAATTCATTGTGAGTAGGTATTTTTTCACTAAAACAATATAATAAATATAAGAAATAATGGTCTTATGTAATTTTGTAATTCATTTTTTATTGTGGATATATACATTCTCATTGATGATAAATTTGATACCACTAGAGATCTAATATATTTATCTTCTTCACATGTAGGTTTTTTTCTATGAAGATATTTTGGATCCAAAATGGAGATTTGTCATTCATTATGATCCAAGATTAATGCATATATTCGAAGATGCCTCAATCAATATAGAGAAAAGTAATGGTGACCAACCAAATATAGTTCAAGAATCACGGAACATAGAACAAATTGGCATCAATGATGATGTTCAGCCAAAATATTGTGAACTAGACGATGGTGACAACATTCCTTTAGTAGTATGGAGAAGTGAGGCTAGAGGTGGATTTCACAAAATGATAAATTAGATGAGGCAATTCACCTTGAAAACCAACAATTTCCAAAGGAAAATTATCTTATAGAATAAGACAATATTGATGATATACAAAATGAAGATCAAATTAATATATCTAGTAACATTGATATTTTCGATCTAGATTTTTTTTTTATTGATATAGAATATGACGAAGGTGAAGATGAGGATGATCACAATATGACTTTAGCAGAATGGTTTAGCAAGAGTAATATTAATTGCCTGCAAGAAGATATGAACATTGGCAAGGAAGAATTGGAAGACATAGATGTATATGATAACATAAATGAAGACTTATAGATAATTTAGATGATATGTAGTTCATATTTAAATAAGGACAATTATTATGTCCCATTTTGAAATTATTCATTGTTATTTGGTTGTAATAGTCATTTAATTACTAGGTTTATAACTCATAATCTAAATTGGTGTTTTGAATATTCTTATAGGTATACTCATTACTTGATGCAATTAATGTCATTAAAATGTATGTTAGTTAATATGGTTTGATGGTTGGAAATAACAAGCTCAATTAGTTGGATAAGGGTTACTATGGTTAGTTTCATCTATTAGTTGAAAATGGTTAGAAGTGATATGAATTTATGACTGAGACAAAATGAAAATAATCTATGTGTGTATAAATTGTCACATATTGTGCATATACACAAATATAACTTGTTAAATTGAATTAAGGAAATAATTAACACAAATATATTAAACTACATTACAATAAAAATTTGAATTGTTAAGGATATTTGGATGGGTAATGAAGGTGAATTCAAATTGTCTATTGAGTTTACTACTTTTTGTAATCAATAATAACTATCCCACATGCAGGTAATATTTTCCCCATAGAGGGAATCCATGATGGCATAGGGTCCCTATCATTGTATTGTTGTCGTTGTTATCATCATTTAATCATCATCCTCATTGTCATTGCCATAGTCATAATATTCACTGTTATCACTCCAGGAAACTCTCCTAGGTTGTAGCTTGGAGATGCCTGGTAACATATAATCTTCAATATTGTTCTCAGAACTATTGGAATGGATGATGGTTTGGATCAAGTCAGATAGCCATTTCAGCTCTATTCTCACTCAAAACATGCATGAACACTCTCAGCGATACAAGGCTTTAGACCACTAATGATCAATAATTTATAGATTCAATGGATAGACAGAGAATACTGACTGTACCAGTAGATTGCATACATAAACACATATGAATGACCAACTATAGGAAGTAAATAAGACTTGCAAATCTAATTTATCAATGTAGAGATAAGCTGATAGTTATCTGGCATTAGACACATCAGAAAACATGAATAAACTATTCAAGTGTGAGCATAGAACATCAAAGAGAATGGACATTGAACATATAATAGCAAAAGAAGCTTATATTGCTAGAATGAAGATGAGAAGTTTGAAGGAATAGAGGAGGAACAATCTCCAGAAGTTGAACCTATATTACATCTTACTTTCAGATATTTATTGCTTTTTACAATGCTCTCAAGCCTTCTGAGGCTCAAGAGGTCTCAATCTATCTGATATATCTTGTTAACAACTTTGATGCCCTCTAAGCAAGCATGGGCTCGGAGGTTTCTTCTTCTGACAGAAGACCACATTCTGATATTGTGGGTAGATTGCTGCACTGTCTGGGAGCTCTTTCGTGCCAGAGATGCCCCATAATGTTTGTTGTTGTGGCTATGTCATGCTGTATTGCTCTGTGGCCCCTTTTATTTCCGGCAGCCCGCCTCTTGGACTTTGCCATGTAGTGGAATGGGTCTTTGGCTTCTGTAATCCCTTTAAAGGTTTTCTTTGACCGTTTCCTGTATTTACATAGAAAACGTTGCAATTACTGATAAATCCTGCCTTCTCTGTGTATTTTGGACTTCAAAAGTCCTCAAAAATAGTTTATTAATCTCTCGGGTCCGCCCTTGTCGTCATCGCAAGTCACAAAAAACCTGCTCTTGTGTATTTTCCTCGTATTATGAAATATGCGAAAAACACTAAAAAATGCATGAAAAATGCTTTGGGGGACTTGAAAATATAAGCATTTCTATTTCGAAACCCATCGGGTCCGTCCATGTCACCATTGCAAGTCGCACTCGGCTTGTCCTATGGTTCCCTTTGTATTTCGTTTAAACAACAAAAACACAATAATACATTGAAAAATGGGCTTTGGTGGATTTTAAATAATCTATATTTTACTTCCCAGACCCTTTTGGGTTCGGGCTTCATCGCAATCACACTGCCCCAAGGCTCCCTTCGTATTTTTGTTATATAACGAAAATACACGAAATACATTAAAAATGGTCAATCCGTGGACTTAAAATTTTATAAAACATCATATATAATGCTGTCGGGTCCAGCTATCGGGTCACCAATATGTATATGCAAAGGCCCTGCCCCATGGTTTCCGCCGATAGTGATCCGGCAATGTAACGTGGGCTGTCAATCTGCGCACGCGATCGACGGTCCACGTTTAATCGCCGATCACAGTCGCAACTTCCACATTGTCTGTGTCGATACCGCTGATTTACCTCCGCCGACTGCGACCCGCCGATCCGATCATTGGCGTTCGCTGATCGGTGGTGTCCAGCGCTGATTACCACTTCCCCCCTGTGTCGATCAGATCCACTGATGAGATCCGCTGCTTAGATCTGGGCCGTTGATCGGCTAGATCTAACGGCTGCTGTACATTCGTGAGTTTTAAGCCCGTGATAATGGTTTTTGACTGTTTAAATGCATTTTTTACCTCTCGATAATGCATTTCTGCCCTTCTAAGGGCTCTCCTCCCTTGCTTGTTTTGATCTTTGGATGATCTTAAGCACTTTTGAAGACTTAGAGAGTGCTTTGGAGCATATTTGGATCAATTTTCATGATTTTAACCAAACTTTGGAGACTTTGGGAGTGTTTTGGATCCATTTTTGGCCAAATGCCAATAAAGCTAACATTGGCTCCTTTTGGGGATGAAAGCCCCCCTGCGAGGTTTCAAGAACTACAGAACAATGCCTTTCCTGTAAACAACAAGATCAAATCTTCCTCCTAGTGTTGCATTGGGCATGCAGTCTATTTAGCATGAAATAAAAACTTGTAAACAACATATTTACAATACCAAGGCTTGAAAGCCTTAACTAAAATAAAGTTCGAAAAAAAACCCATTGAATGGGCCATCAAAAACATCTCCTCCTTTCTTTAATGCATTCCTTTTGAGAAAATAGTCACCAAACTGAAAATTGACCCTTTTTACCTTTCTATCAAAGGTTTCTTTCTCTTGTTCAATGTGCATATCAGTCAATTCATCAAAGACCTGCAAAATCCTATTGATTTGATCCTCTACTTCTAAAACTTTCCAGCATTTGGTATTATCAGGCAGAGATGGTCTATATTTCACCTCAACTCTATATGCTTTCAACCTTGGATGTTTTGCTTGGAAGGTTTTGTACACCCACTGAATGATAAGGTCTGCTTCATACTCTGTTGTGTCATTTGTGACCTGAAAAGTTAATATAAAAGATGAATCCATGCATTCTTGTGTGGGGGACACAAGGACTTCACCGGTTTCTGTAGCTTCCTTAGAGCAAGCCCCATCAAAGAACATGTCCCAAATTTATGGGCCTTCTTCCTCTGTGATTTGGCAAACTGGTTTTTTAAGCTGCATAGAGGCCAACTGATAAGGCTTGGTAATGTCAAGACCGAGCTTATCCATGACAGCCTTGGGCATTGGATTATGGCGAGCTCCAGTGTCCATAAGGCAATTATGAAGGATTTTATCATGAATGGTTAGAGAGACATAGAATGATGCGGAGCTGTCTTCACAATTTTCAATCACTAGGTTGAGAATAACAACTGGTTGGTCATCTTGTAGATTTACATAGTCATTGGAAGCTTGGATGGCATTAGGCTCAAGAGCCTCAAGGATAGATTTTTTTAAGGACTCATTCTTCACTGGTTCAATCAGAGGCATATGTATTCTTGGCTTCTGAATTTCTAGTTGAAAATTGAAAGAAGAAGGGGACTTGTCAAGGCCTCTTACCTTTATGGTTGGAGCTTTGAGGATGATAGGATCAACTGCTAGTTGCTTCTGCTTATTAGCTTGCTGTTCTGCAGGGACAACAACTTTATGAATAGGAGTCTCCTTGGCATTATTCATTTTTTACCTTAGATTATATTTTTGCTGATCTTTAGTTTGTAGAACAGCTACACCATCCCATTCTTGGATGATTTGGTCATTGAATAATGACTTCTCATAGGCAGATTTGGTTAAAAAAGTGGCGCTGCCTTTGTCTTCCATACAATGGATATCATCATCTTCTTCAAACTGCTCTTCTTCCATGGCTGCATTTTGAAAAGGGGTCTTCACCCTTTGTTCTTCATTGGCCTCTTTGCTTCTTTGTAAAATCTGCAACTGCTCATTAGGTCTTCTATATGGATTTGGATTTGGAGGAGCAAAGGTACTAGGAACCCTTCCTTTCCCAGAATGCTACTCAACCTTTAATTTGGAAACTTTAGAGGCTAATGACTATATCATCTTGGCCATTTTATCGATCTTGGGATCTGAAGATGATGAAGGCTCACTCCTCTATCTCCTTTTATCAACATTACCTTTGAGTTTTTTTGTAGCCATGATGTTTGATTCTACTTCCAGGGCTGCATCTTGCATATCAGCCAAAGTAGCACATCGCCTCTCTCTCAACAGTAGGCAGAAGTTAGAGTCAAAAGCACTGGCATAGGTGAGTTTAACAGAGGTAGCTGGTATCTTGCTATACATACGGTTAAACCTCTTATTAAAATCAAACAACAACTCACCATTTTCCCTATTTAAGTTCCCAAACTCAGTGTGGTAGTACAGGAGATCCTTCTTATCCCCCCAATGGTTTAGGAATGCATCATCTAAAGCTTCAATATCTGCTATAGATCTTGGGGTTAGTTCTCTAAACCATTTCTAGCCTCTCCATCTAGGCTTTGGACAAAGGCTCTCATCCACAGATCATCTTCACTAATGTCAGATTATCAGCATAGCTATAGAATGACTCAAGATGTTCTTCAACAGTAACACCTTCAGTCCCAGTGAAGTTAGGCCTATATTTATGATATTCTCTAGTAGGCATGGCATTCAGAGGAGTGGGTAGTATTAGAGGTCCATACCTAGCAGCTATGATTCTTTCCATTTTGGTAGGTGCTTGTGGACCTGCCATAGCTATGGTGGTTAAAAGAGTACTAGCAGTCTGAATGATAGAGGGCAGAGGAGTGACTGACAAGACTAAAGGAGTATGATGGATAGGAGGTGAGGTTTCCTTTGAGCTTACAACAAAAGGAGAACCTAAAGAATAAGGATATTTATGAATCTTTGAGAGTTTTTCTTCACTACTAGTATTAGATGCTATACTCTCAACATGTATTTGTTCTATTACAAGCCTTTCTTGAAAAGATATAGAAGATTATTTAGGTTTACTTGAACTTGATGCTCCTTTATGCAATACCTTTCTCTCTTTGATGATTTTTTCAGGGTCAGATACTAGGTCAGCTTGTAGCTTCTGAGGATTTCTCTGAGTATGCCTCACAAACTGAGCCAGAACTATGATGTGGATTCGCCAAGAGGTTTTCCCTCTAGTAGAGTCACCATGTAGATGATTACAACCAAAAAAGTTCCCACACTTTGTCTATCATCAAAGCTGGATCTATGTTGTTTCCCAGGGAAGCTGAGCTTCAGTTTCCTCTCCACAGCAATGGCGCCAATTATGTTATCACTCCAGGAAACTCTCCTAGGTTGCAGCTTGGAGATGCCTGGTAATATATAATCTTCAATATTGTTCTTAGAACTATTGGAATGGATGATGGTTTGGATCAAGTCAGATAACCATTTCAGCGCTGTTCTCACTCAAAACATGCATGAACACTCTCACCAATACAAGGCTTTAGACCATTAATTCTCAATAATTTATAGATTCAATGGATAGATGGAGAATACTGACTGTACCAGCAGATTGCATACATAAACACATATGAATGACCAGCTACAGGAAATAAATAAGACTTGCAATTCTAATTTATCAATGCAAAGTAAGATGACAGTTATCTGGCATTAGACTGTAGAAAACTTGAATAAACTATTCAAGTGCAAGCATAGAACAACAAAGAGAATGGACATTGAACATATAATAGCAAAAGAAGCTTATATTGCTAGAATGGAGATGAGAAGTTTGAAGGAACAAAGGAGGAAAAATCTCTAGAAGTTGAACCTATATTACATCTTACTTTCAGATATTTATAGCTTTTTACAATGCTCTCAAGCCTTTTGAGGCTCGAGAGGTCTCAATCTATCTGATCTGTCTTGTTAACAACTTTGATGCCCTTTAGGCAAGCATGGGCTCAGAGGTTTCTTCTTTTGACAGAAGAATAACCACATTCAGATATTTTGGGTAGCTTGTTGTGCTGTCTGGGAGCTCTCTCGTGCCATAGATGCCCCACAATGTTTGTTGTTATGGTTGTGTCATGCTGTGTTGCTCTGTGGCCCCTTTTATTCCCTTTCTGGTCTCTATTTTCCGGCAGCCTGCCTCCCGGACTCTGCCATGTAGTGGAATGGGTCTTCAGCCTCTGTAATCCCTTTAAAGGTTTCCTTTGACTATTTCCTGTATTTACACAGAAAACGCTGCAATCACTGATAAATCCCGCCTTCTCTGTGTATTTTGGACTTCAAAAGTCCTCAAAAATAGTTTATTAATCTCTCGGGTCCGCCCTTGTCGCCATCACAAGTCGCAAAAAGCCTGCTCCTGTGTATTTTCCTCGTATTATGAAATACGCAAAAAACACTAAAAAATGCATGAAAAATGCTTTGGCGGACTTGAAAATATATGCATTTCTATTTCGAAACCCATCGGGTCCGTCCATGTCGCCATCGCAAGTCGCACTCGGCCTGTCCTATGGTTCCCTTTGTATTTCGTTTAAACAACGAAAACACAAAAATACATTGAAAAATGGGCTTTGGTGGATTTTAAATAATATATATTTTACTTCCCAGACCCTTTCGGGTCTGGGCTTCATCGCAATTGCACTGCCCCAAGGCTCCCTTCGTATTTTTGTTATATAACGAAAATACACGAAATACATTAAAAATGGCCAATCTACGGACTTCAAATTTTATAAAACGTCGTATATAATGCCGTCGGGTCCGGCTATTGGGTCACCCATATGTATATGCAAAGGCCCCGCCCCATGGTTTCCACCAATAGCAATTCAGCGATGTAACGTGGGTCATCAATCTGCGCGCGCGATCGACAGTCCATGTTTAATTGCCGATCATAGTCGCAATTTCCATATTGTCTGCGCCGATACCAACAATTTGCCTCTGCTGATTGCAACCCGCTGATCTGATCATCGATGATCGTTGATCGGTTGTGTCCAACGTCGAATGCCATTGCCCGCCTGTGCCCATCAGATCCACTAATGCGATCCGCCGCTTAGATTTGGGCCGTTGATTGGCCAGATCTAACGACTGTTGTACATTCTTGAGTTTTAAGCCTGCGATAATGGTTTTTGACTATTTAAATGCGTTTTTTGCTTCCCGATAGTGCATTTCTGCCCTTCCAAGGGCTCTCCTCCCTTGCTTGTTTTGATCTTTGGATGATCTTAAGCACTTTTGAAGACTTAGAGAGTGCTTTGGAGCATATTTGGATCCATTTGCATGATTTTAACTAAACTTTGGAGACTTTGGGAGTGTTTTGGATCCATTTTTGGGCCAAACGCCAACAAAGCTAACTTTCACCATCACCACCACTACCATAGGTCGTTTTTTGATGAGGAATCTTGTCATCATATATTCCTTGATTTCTAATATATGTATGTATGTATGTATATATATATATATATATATATATATGATGATGATGATGATGATGATGATGAAAAAAATCATTGGTCATAAAAGGTTACCATACATAGACTATCTTTAATAATAGATCAAATTAATTTTTTGCACACTTCCAAAACATATGGTTTCTATTCCAAGGTAGATCTTGAACACATTGATGAAGCCAACTTTGCCTTGGATGTATCATCCAAGCATTCTGTATATTTACAAGTTCATCTCTCATTTTCATTGTTTTTTAAAATGTTAAATATTTTCACACATGATATACTGAAGAGTTAATGGACAATACAAATAGTTTCCATGGTTGATATTATTCTACTTATATGCTATTTGTAACTGAACGAAATTAGTAATTTTTTCTTGAGAATTAGACTTGTAGCACAAAGAACACGGTTGGGAATCATTTAATGGCTATAACAATTCACAACTACTAACAATTGTTTTTGCTTTTTCATTAAGTTTTGCAACCCAATTTGACTTAAACATGCTTAACAGTGAACAAACCATTTGTCAATACTTCAAGCCTCATAAAATTCCTATAAATAACTATCTCTACTTGGTAATCTAAAAAATATCAACAAATTCACAATCTCATATATTGGTCAGAAGAGGCCATCATCAAAGTGAATCAAATACCAAGAATGATTTATGTCCACTAAAACCTATAACAACATTGTTTCCCTAATAGCAACTAAAAAATTCTATATCCAATTGTTGAACTTTTGCACCCAATTATAAATATTCAACAAGAAATTGTTTTCTAATGAGGATTATTGCCATATCTTCCTTGGTTTTATGAGGAAAAAGAAATAAAATTTCATTGGTTATCAAAGGTAAACCAAATTAATTATTTGCATACTTCCAAAACCTAAGGTTTCTTATCCAACGTAGATCCTAAGTACATCAATGAAACCAACTTTGTTTCGATGTCTCATCCAAACATTATGTACAATTACACACTTACATCTAATCCATTGTTTCTAAAAATTTTGAAGATTTTCACACATGATATCCGAAACAATTGGACAATACAAATAGTTTCCATTGCTATTCTTCCATTTATATGCTTTTTACAACTTATTTGAAAGCTCAATTTTGTCCCAACAATTAGACTTGTAGCACAAAGAACATGGTTAATACATATGATTCGACCAAAAACTAGTTACTACCAAAATTTAACAAAAAAATTATTACTGCATAAAAATAGAATTAAAAAAAAAATAAAAAAATTCCCCAAAAAAATAAAAAATATCAGTTTTTTTAACCAAAATTTAATGATTTTTTTAGTGTTAAGACTAACATCACCATTACAACAAGATATTTTTCTAGTGCTAATACTACCATTACAACAAGATATAAGAGGGATATAATGAAAAAAATATAATAATAATATGTATGTAGAAGATGGTCTTGAAACTGGTGAATTCATGAAAATCAATGGGACTATAACCAAAATAATTGTATGTTATTTACTTTTTTATATAGACGGTCAAAATAATTGCATAAATCAATTATTTTAAACCAAAATTTAACAATTTTTTATTTTATATTTATATATATATATATATATATATATATATATATATATATATATATATATATATATATATTATTTTTTATTTTATTTAATTTTAATTTTAATTTTTTTAATTAATTAATTTTATTTTATTTATTTTTAATTTTTAATTTTATTTAATTTATTATTTAATTTATTATGTTTTATGGTTTATTTATTTAATTTTAATTTTAATTTTATTTATTTATATTTATTTATTTATTATTTATTATTTATTTATTATTTTAATTTCAATTTTAATTTTTTTTATTTATTTTTATTATTATTATTTATTTTTATTTTTTATTTATTTTATTATTATTATTATTATTTATTTATTTTTTTTAATTTTTAATTTTTAATTAATTAATTAATTAATTATTATTATTTATTATTTATTTATTTACTATTATTATTTATTTATTTTTTATTTTATATATATATATATATATATATATATATATATATATGATGGTGGTGGTTAACGTCTGCTGAGACCAAACGATGATCTATTGGACCTAAATAAACAAATTATTTATTTTGATTTAAGATTTTATTCCTATGCTAAAAAATTTTGGAGAGAAGCCTCCCGAGCTCACTATAATTTTGACATTGTAAAAGGCTAGGAAGGTCAGTATTGTAACAAAGATTGTGAAATTGAGATCTAATGTGGTTGTACGCAGGGCACTCTAAGAGGAAGTGGTTTTCATCCTCGATGCTCCTATTCTCACAAATATGGCAGATCCTTTCCATCCATGGCGTTTTAGGAACTACCCAACGACCTGTTTCATTATGGAGCTCATGAGAATTCGTTCTAATATTTGCTATATTAATTTTCTTCTTTGAGCTAGTTAAAATAGAGAGATACTTTTGATCTTCAAGGGTGGAGTTGATGACCTTCTTATAATAACTTAATTTTCTTTTGGACGCTAAATCTTTCTCACACCACAATTTTTCTTTGAACTTAGAAGTAACAATATCTTTAATGTTACTTATGTTTTGCAATGCATCATTCTCGTTGATCTCCCAATAGTTTAACCAGGCCCTTGTGTCTTTATGCCATCCTCGATTGAGCCTTAGGTGGTTTTGGCTGGAATTTAAAGCTAGCTTAGGAAGTCTATGATCATCTATGTTGTTGAGCTTGTGCTTGTACAACAGAAACCTAAGCATAGCTAGGCTCTCAATAGGGGAAAGACCTGCTTCTATAAGGAGAATAGGATAGGGTGTATTACTTTTAATTTTCAGGTTATAAGTTATAAAACGCTTCTGGATTTGCTTAATCTTTCTCCATGATTCTCTGGAGATGCTGCAACCCCAAACCTCACAGCCATATAAGATAACAGGAGTGACTAAAGTTTCAAAGAGGAACTTCTTTTTATCCCACATTACGAGGTTTGCTGTTTTACAATTATTTTCAAGACCAAAATAAGCTTTCCACCCCATTGATCTTTTTCTCAATGCTATGGTTCCAGTTAAGCTTGTGATGGATATCAATTCCTAGGTACTTGTAAGAATACACTTCCTCCAAGTTATATATATATATAATTTTATTTGAATTTGAATTTAATTTAATTTTTTATTTTATTTTATTTTATTTTATTTTTTATTTTATTTTATTTTATTTTATTTATTTATTTTAATTTTAATTAATTTTAATTTTATTTATTTATTTTAATTTTTATTATTTTATTATTTTATTTTATTTTTTTAATTTTTAATTTTTATTTATTTATTTTATTTTATTTTTTATTTTTTATTTTGTATTTTTTATTTTTATTTATTTATTTTATTTTATTTTATTTATTTATTATTTATTTATTTTATTTATTATTTATTTTATTTATTTATTTATATTTATTATTATTATTATTATTATTTTTTGGGTGCTAACATTAGAACCACCATTACAACAAGATATATCTCTAGTGTTGACACCACCATTATAGTAAGATATCTCAAGAGAGATGGAAAATGTAAAAAGTATGATAGTAATACATATGCAAAAGATGGTACTGAAACAGTGATTGTTCATGAATCCATAAGACTGTAAGGTCATTGGCATTATCATAATCATTGTCATCATCTTCATTATCATCACCACCACCACCACCATTGTCATCGTTATTGCCATCATTACATTATCATCATGGTTATGGACATTGTTGTCAATTGTTCATAATTATAGGTGTCATAAGAAATATCATCAACCCAAAAAATGTGATGAGTTGTAGAAAAGGGTTGTTTAGGACACATATGATATGTGCAAGAGAAATAACAACTCTATTTTTTAGAGATGATCGATGATGATCATCATCACCACCGTTATCATCGTCATTGTGATTTTTATCATCCCCATCATCATCATTAATGTAATTTCTATCATCATTGTTGTCATCATCATCGTTCATGTTATTATTGTTGTTCATGATGACCTAGATGACAATGATGATAATTATGATGATGACTTGGATGACGACACGAAAGTTAATGCTTATGATTATGACAATGACAACATTTAAAAATTGGGAAGATTGGCCAAGGTCATTAGCATCTCCATCATCATAATCATTGTCATTGTAACCACCAACGTATTTATCATCATTGTCATTATCATCATAATCACAATTCATGTCATTGCCATCATCTTCATTTTCATCATTGTCATGATATTGACATTGTCATCAATTGTTCATAATTGTCAATGCCATAACAGAAAATATGATGAGTGTTGGAAAAGGGATGCAAAAGAAAACACAAAAATGGGGGCAACGATAGAAGTAAAATTGGATAAAAAGTGGATGCAACATAAGTAGATGCAAAACAACATGCAAAACCTGACACAGAAGTGCATGCAAAATCAAATGCAATAGTCAATGCAAACTTGGATGTAAACACGCATGCAAAAGTGGAAGAAAACATGGGTGCAATAGTAGGTGTAAAACTTGGCAGAAATTGTGGTGAAACAAATGTGGATGCAACAATAAACACATAAAAGGACACAAACTTAGATGCAAAAAAGAGACAAACATGGATGCAAAATAAGATGCAAAAAGGGATGTAAACATGGACACAAACATGGGTGAAACAATGGACACAAAATTAGATGCAAAAGTGGATGCAAATGTAGATGCAAAATGATATGCAAAAACTGACGTAAAAGTGGATGGAAAAACATTCACAATATTTGATGAAAACTTAAAGACAAAATAGGGTGCAAATGTAGATGCAAAAGTGGAAACAATTGTGGGTTGCAAATGTAGGTGAAAGATATGGCACAAATTGTGGCACAACAAAAGTAGATGTAACAACAAACACAAAAATATGCAAGATAAGATGCAAAAAAGGATGTAAAAGTGCGTGCAAACATGGGTGCAACAGGCGAAACAAAATTGGATGCAAATGGATACAATGGAAGTCGATGCAAAATTAGATACAAAACGAGATGCAAAACCCAATGCATAAACCTGACTAAAAAGTGGATGCAATATTTGATGCAAAAGAGGATGTGAACATGGATGAAAAATTGGAAGAAACGTGGGTACAATAGTTAGTGGAAAAAATGGCGCAAATTGTGGCACAACAAAAGTAGATGTAATGATATATGCAAAAAAAGAATCAAATTATGATGCAAACGAAGATGTAAAAAGGGATGCAAAAAGTGGACTTTGAAATGGGTGCAACAGTGAATGCAAAATTGTATGAAAAAGTGGATGCAATAGAAGTCGATGCAAAAGTAGATGCAAAATGAGACATAAAACCCGATGCAAATCCTGATGCAAAAGTGGATATAAAAAGGGATGAAAAAATAGATGTAAAAGTTTATGAAAACCTAGATGCAAATGAGGATGCAAAATTAGAATCAAAAGTGGGTGCAAAAAGAGGTTCCAAAGTAGGTGCAAATTGTGGCACAAAAATATTAGATGCAATAGTGGGCATAATAATAGATGCAAAAGATGATGTAAATATGGATGCAAAACAAGATGGAAAAGTGGATGCAACAAATTAGATGCAAAACTAGACACAAACCTCGACATAAAACTTGGCGCAAATGGGATGCAAAAATGGATGCAAAAAATGATATAAAAAAGGATGCAAAAGTTGATGCACGTGTAGGTGCAAAAATTAGATGCAAATTAAGATGAAAAAGTAGGTAAAACAAAATTAGGTGCCAAATTTGATGCAAAACCTGGAACAAAACATGGTGCAAAGGATGACACAATACTTGGCATAAAATTTGGTGCAAAACCTATTGCAATACCTGGTGCTAAAATTGGTGTAAGACTTGGTGCAAAACTCGATGCAAATTTTGTGTCAAATTTTGCACCATATTTGAGAAATGGACGTAAATGGCACCAAAAATGGGCTCTATATGCAAAATAAGAAGCAAAAAAGGACGCTAATCAAAGGTTTTTGTTGTAGTGATGTAGACCATGACCAACACAACCCATGCACAATTTGATGAAGTTCATGGTCAAATTCCGAGAGGTAATCCAACGTTCCATTCAATGGAAGGTACGTCACATCATACCATTTTGTTAAAATTGGAAACGAGGGCCAAACTCCGTGTGGGTCACCTTATTCATGGCTGATAATAATTTTCCTAGATTCCTTTCATTGAGAGGTGTAGGATTGATCTAAAGATCATCCGATTCTGATAAGTATTTATGGAGATATGAATTTATTTGATTACGGACTAATTATCAAAGTCGACCGCAACTTATGTAGGATCAGATGCCCAACAGACACATCTATTCATCTTCAATGTTTGGATATAAATACATGATGCCTCCTCCTCATTTGGACACTCACTTCTCATCATATATATCTCTCTCTCCTGCGCAGAAAGGCTCTCTCTCTCACACGTGTGGAAAAAGGATGCAGATTTTTAGGGCTGAAGCTACAGAAAGGAACTTTGACTAGCGTTGACCAGCCTGGACTCCTCTTTGACTGCGAGTTTGGTGTGGCTTATCCTCATTGGAAGGCCGCAATTTTTGGCATAGGAATCAAGGTGATATGACCTCCGGTTTGACAAATATTGACTGCCCTAGTTTAGGGCTGATCTAGGGTTTGATGCTGCTGATATAGATTAGATTTTTGTACTATTTCTCTCTACTGAATTATTGAAGATAAAAGAAGATTTGATCAAAGGGTTCCCCATATTTGGGTTTGTCCCTGGCTAGCCACCACATCTTGTGTCTCTTGTCTTGGCTTGTTTTCTGTTGATCATTTAAATGTTCTATCTCTACTTTACTTAATGAACATGTGATTGCTAATATGTGGATAATAATAAGAAAAACAAGTAAACTGCTCTAAGCATAGAACATACCATAAATTAACATGGAATTAGAGCTGAGGTGAAGACAAAGCCCAAGCAAGAGCTAAAGCAAGAACAATCTCCAAAGAGAAGGTTGGCAAGGCTATCTTAAAGAAATCGTGGGGTCCTCAACACACTTCCCTGCTGAAGACAAACTCCGTGAGAAATCTGACTATCACAGATGGAAGATGTATCTCAATCTAGCACTAGAAGAGCAGGAAGTGTTGGACCATGTGAGAGGCGGGATTGTTGAGCCTCCATCAAATGCATCCGCTGATGCTAGGAACAAATGGACCAAGGGAGAAGTCAAAGCAAGGAAGATCATCTGGGACTCTATCGACAAGCACTTGGTGGCCTATGTTTCCGAGCTAACCACCTCCAAGGAAATCTACAATAGGCTGGTGAGTTTATTTAAAGTTGATGATGCAAATCAAATCTTGTTTCTTAGAAATAAGCTGAAGGAAATTAAGAAGGGAAAAGACGAGAGAATGCAAGCATATTTCTTAATAATCACCGAGATCAAAAACAATCTCCTATCTATTGGGGAAGTAATTCCTGATAGGGAGATGACACTCACAACTCTTGGAGGACTACCATCTGAATGGTATATATTCAGGACTACTCTTCTCAACAATAATGTAATTCCTGGATTTGAGGAATTAATGGCCAGATGCATTCAAGAATAAACAAGGATGGAAGAGCAAGAAATGCCCATACTTAAAGGTCATCCCTCTGCCTTTTCTTCTCAAACTAAAAGAAGAAACAATTCCGGGGCTAAATTCAAAGGAAAGGCTGGACCAAAGGGTGGTAGAAAAGGACGATGTTTCAACTGCAATAAAACGGGTCACTATGTAAGGGAGTGCCCTGATAAAATGGACTCACATCGGGACGATGATCAAAATCCCTCTCAGAGCAATCAAAGGAATGGCAAGTCAAATGGCAGAGGTAAAAGAAGTGCTAGAAATCAAGGAAAAGGACAACCATTCAAGAAGGCAAGAAATTCGAGGTATGAATCTAGCGCTGTTGACAATAAGCAAGATGAAAATTATCTACTAGCTGCTCTATCTACCACTGCTCCCCTGGACTCGCTGGGAAATTTTCTTATTGATAGTGGTGCCTCAAGGCACTTCACTGGTTACAAAGAAGCTCTCTATAATATGGTAGAGAAAGAATCCAACCTGGAAATTGTTCTTGGAGACAATTCAAAATATCCCATGAAAAGCGTAGGAAATGTCACTCTACAATTAAATCAGGGTAATACCATGCACTTACAAGATGTATTATATGTACCTGATCTCAAAAAGAACCTGGTGTCCATTTCGGCAATGGAAGACAAAGGCTACAAGGTGGATTTTAGTGATGGCAAGGTACGTGTATGGAAAAATAACTTTAAAGATGCTTTTACTCTTGGGTTTTGAGTTGATTCATTATATCAGGTTGGAGGAAGTTCGTTGGGTGTCATGTCTTGTGACACATCTCTTCAGTTTGAACTATGGCATCAAAGGTTTTCTCACCTTCATTATAAAGCTCTACCTGATGTAAGAAAAATGGTAACTGGGATGCCCGAGTTCAGATTAGAGCAAGAAGGTGTATGTCCAGGATGTGCCGAAGGAAAGCTCAAAAGGGGACCATTCCCCTCAAGCCAAAGCAAGACCTCCGATATATTGCAGTTGGTTCCCTCAGACATATCCGGTATGATGGTTGTGAACTCCTTGGGAGGATATTTATATTACCTCACCTTTATAGATGATTATTCTCACAAGACTTGGTTATATTTCTTGAGAAATAAGGATGAAGTGTTCTCCTGGTTTCGACACTTCAAAGCCTTGATTGAGAATCAAATCTAAAAGAAGGTCAAGATCCTAAGAACTGATAACGGGACTGAATATGAATCCAATGAGTTTCATGACTTTTGCAAAGAGGCTAGCATTAAGAGGGAGACCACTACACCATATACTCCTGAGCAAAATGGTGTGGCGGAAAGGAAGAACCGTACGATTGTGGAAGCTGTCTGTGCTATGCTCCATGATCAAAGACTTCTAAAGTTTCTATGGGTCGAAGCTGCAAACACCGCCGTATATGTACAAAATCAATGCCCTCATCAAGCATGGGGTTCCAAAACTCCTAAAGAAATTTTCACCGGTAAGAAACCTGACATATATAATTTTAGAATTTTTGGAAGCCCCATATATTTTCATGTGCCAAAAGAGAAAAGGAATAAATTAGGTGCATCTGGTAAGAAAGGAATCTTTATGGGTTATAGTGAAAATACTAAGGGCTATAGAATCTATGTAGCTGGTCAAAGGGAATTCGAGATTAGTCATGATGTTACCTTTGACGAAGATATGGCACTTAGCAAGGTGGACAATCTTCCTACTTTGAGGAGCTCTCAAGAACCTGACACCAGGGAACCGAAAGAAAAAGAAGATGAGACAATACCCGATGTGGAAGAACCCCTGGATCTTATTGATCCTCCTCCGCTTGAGCCGTCCTCTTCAAGGAAGAGGCCCTCATGGCTTAGAGGGACACTTGACGATGCTGAAGGACACACAGAACCCTGAGGAACCTTCCGTGAAAGTAAGAAACTGAACAAGTATCAGGGATACCTGACCATCATGAGCACGATCATCCAAAATGAGCCTTCATCATTCACAGATGCCATCAAGCATCAAGTATGGAAGGATGCTATGACCGAATAATATGAGTCTATTATGAAGAATGATGTCTGGGCTATAGTCCCTAGACCCCAGGACAAGGCAGTTGTCACTTCAAAATGGCTTTACAAGATAAAGCATGTTGTTGATGGAAGTGCGGAAAAGTATAAGGCTTGTTTTTTCGCTCGTGGCTTCTCCCAGAAGGAAAGTATAGACTATGACAAGATATTTGCACCTATTTCCCGATATACCATCATCCGCTCGATCATAGCCCTTTCTACTTCGCAAGGATGGAACCTACATCAGATGGATGTCAAGACTACGTTCTTACATGGTTCGATCAAAGAAGAGGTCTATGTGGAGCAACTCGAAGGATTTGAGATTTATGATCGAGAATCTCATGTGTGCAGGTTAAAGAAGGACCTCTATGGGCTAAAGCAAGCACCTCGAGCAGGGTATGAGAGGATCAATAGCTACTTGATGAAGCTGGGATTCACTAGAAGTGAAGCCGACCCTAACCTTTACTTTAAGGTTATAGATGACAAGCCCCTCATACTGGTGCTATATGTTGATGACCTATTTCTAACAGGTGTAGATCCTCTCATTCATGAATGTAAGAGGGAGCCGGCTTCTGAGTTCGAGATGAAAGACCTAGGACTTACGCACTATTTCCTAGGACTGGAAGTTTGGCAGAAGCCAGGGGAGATTTTCCTATCTCAAGGAAAATATGTGGTGAAGATATTGGAGAGATTCGACATAGTGGACTGCAAGCTCGTAACCACCCCGATGGAGCTTCACTTCAAGAAGTTAAGCGGTAGTGATGCTGGACCTGTTTTACGAAATATCACTGAGTATCGTCAACTCGTTGGAGCATTGATGTTCCTAGTGAACTCACGTCCAGATATATGCTTTACAGTTAACACATTGAGTCAACACATGGTTGAACCTCACCACATACATTGGATTGGTGCCAAGAATCTATTGAGATATCTTCGTGGCACAATTACTTATGGGTTAAGATACACTGCCGAAAATGTGAGACTACTTGGATATACTGATGCTGATTGGGCAAGCAGTGTGGTGGACCATAAGAGCACTTCCGGGTGCTGTTTCTCCTTGGGATCTACTTTGATATCCTAGATGATCAGGAAGCAGAATTCGGTGGCTCTGAGCACCGCCGAGGCGGAGTACATTGCTGCTAGCATGGCCTCCTATGAGGCAGTCTGGTTATGAAAGCTCTTCAGTGAGCTGTTTGGATTTACTTTGGATACCACCATGATCCTATGTGACAGCCAGAGCAGGATTCATTTATCAGAGAATCCTGTATTCCATGATTGATCCAAGCATATCGATATCAGATACCACTATATTCAAGATATGGTGCAGTGGGGAGCTATAAGGCTCCAACATATCGGTACAGATGAATAGGTCGCTGACATTTTGACAAAACCCCTAGGAAAGGTCAAATTCCTGACTTTTGGAGAAGGACTTGGAGTCGTTCAGAGACCCTCTTTTGAGGGTCAAGTATGATGTACTGAGCTCTGGGAGCTCTAGGGGGGTGTGGGGTACTTCTTGGAGCAACATATGACCACAGGGTAACTCACCATCCCCTGTTGGTGCACTTTGTACAAGGTGAAAGGTTCAACCTTCCCCTGACACCCCGTGGTGACTATGGAACATGATGATTAGTTCTCTTGTGGGCCAGGATGATCTGTTCTCCATGGCGCTTGTGGAACATGATTATTCATTCTCTTGTAGGCCAGGATGATTAGTTATCCATGGCATCCACTGGGCAGGATGATTCGATCTCCTGTGGACAAGATGATTAGTTCTCCTGTCGAAGCATCCTACCCATGTAGTCTGGGACTCATGGGAAGTACCTCTCATCTGATCAATGAGCAGGGAAATGAAGATAGAGACCATAGTAGTTCTATCGATGGATGCATCATTGATATGGGATCAATGATACTGGTGTGGGACCAGTAAGAGTGGTACACCCTCTGAAACTGACTTCGGGTCAGTAGAGGACTGGTATGGGACCAGTGAAAGTGGTACGCACTTCAGAATGACTTTGGGTCAGTGGAGGATGGTATGATACATCCTCGATCACTTCTTCTTCTCCATAGTTTGAGCAGAGAAGAACAGAGCAAAGCAAAACATAACAAAGAAAAGCAGAGTTGGGGTCAAGCTGTACAAGGTAGTGCATTTGATGGATGAATAGTAACGACGGTCAGACGAATTGTAGATGGAGTTCTCCCTAGTTGAGAGGGACTATTAAAATTGGAAACTAGGGCCAAAATCCATGTGGGTCACCTTATTCATGGTTGATAATATTTTTCCTAGATTCCTCTCGTTGGGAGGTGTAGGATTGATCTAAAGATCATCTGATTCTGATAAGTATTTATGGAGATATGAATTTATTTTGATTATGGACTAATTATCAAAGTCGGCTAGCAACTTATGTAGGCTCAGATGCCCAACAGACACATCTATTCATCTTCAACGTTTGGATATAAATACATGATACCTCCTCCTCATTTGGACACTCACTTCTCATCATATATCTCTCTCTCTCCTGCGCAGAAAAGAGTCTCTTCTCTCTCCTGTGTAGAAAGGCTCTCTCTCTCACACGTGTGGAAAAAGGACACACATTTTTAGGCCTGAAGTTGCAGAAAGGAAATTTGACCAGCGTTGACCAGCGTGGACTCCTCTTTGACTGTGAGTTTGGTGTGGTTGATCCTCCTTGGAAGGCTGCAATTTGGCACAAGAATCAAGGTGATCTGTCCTCCGGTTTGACAAATATTGGTTGCCCTAGTTTAGGGATGATCTAGGGTTTGATGCTGCTGATAGAAATCAGATTTTTGTACTATTTCTCTCTGCTGAATTATTGAAGATAAAAGAAGATTTGATCAAAGGGTTTCCGCATATTGGGGTTTGTCCCTGGCTAGCCGCCACATCTTGTGTCTCTTGTCTTGGCTTGTTTTCTGTTGATCATTTAAATGTTCTATCTGCACTTTGCTTAATGAACATGTTATTGCTAATTTTTGGATAATAATAAGAAAAATAAGTAAACTACTCTAAGCATAGAACATACCATAAATTAACACATTTACACACAGGCCTTCGAGCACACAACACACAGTCTCACAATCATTACAATGCAACCAACAGTCCAAATTCTAGCAGAGGGATAAAGAAAAATGGTAGGTTAAAAAATGAGGACAATGGCAGAAATATGACAAGAGTTACAACTCAAAAAATTAATTTGGGAGCTAGCTCTGATACCATATCAAGCCAGGAGTAACTCCATGAATGTGATTGTGTATTTTCATTAAGAGATAATCTATAAATACATTGAAGGGAGACTCTTAGAATTCAAATTCCAATGTCTCTTAACCTTTCTTATTTTTTGTATTTACAATATTTACATAATTCTCATAATCCCAAAGATTAGGTGTCAACAATGATGTTGAGTTAATTAACACTTTTTCTTAATATCTGTTGATTTGGATTTGAAACTGTATGTGGGTTTTGGATATATGATTCGAATAGTCTATTTTTAGTTCATAATAACCCAAGATCTAGTACATTATGTTATTGTTTTGAAGACTTGTTTCATAATGTTGCGAAGGGTTGATTTAGCAAACAATTTTAACCTAGATATAGTGGTTTTATGTTTATCTTAAGGGTTTGCAATCGATTAGGTGGTATTTGGTTTCTATTACCTTAGATATACGTGATTCATGCTTTGTTTTGAAATGATTATAACCCTATTCAGAACCTTCTTCTTTCTTACAACAATGATCACAGGATTTGAATATTGAGATTGCATAACAATGGTGAGCAAATTGTGGAGTTGTTTGATTATAAGATTTGAGCTTGTGTTATTTTTTTTGGACATACAAATAAATTCTCTTACCAAAGTTATGTGCTTGACAACTTTTCTTGTGAAGGATGCAACAAAATTGCATAAGTCTTTAGGTTAAACTAAACTTTGGTTACAAGACTGGTTCTTTGATATTTATTTTGTTATCCTTGGAAAGTGTGAGTTGAAGGGTTATGATCTAGTTCAAGTTTACCTCTGGTTGGGAACATTGCACAACGCAAGGATTGAAGGTTTGACAATAGATTTTGTTTTAGTGCAGGAACATGGCTGAACGATTTGTTCCAGTGCAGGAATTGATTCATGATTTGGTTTGATGATTGTGAAGCTTGATTTTCTCCCGAAATATTGTCTGAGTTAAATATCTTGACTTCTTTGCAATGAAGGACAACTTTAGAATGGTTTTGGTGTTGCTATGAGAGAATGTTTATTTAGAGTTTTCACTTTTTTATCATAGAGCTTTGGAAGAGTGATAATTGTGTGTAGGGATAGGTTAGTTCATGAAGTTTGACTAGAATATTCTTGGCATTACCTGTGCTATGACTCTAAGTTTATGAAACCTTAGGTTTGACAATTAAATGTTGAGGATTGAAATACAATTCTAACACCCAAAATTTTGGCGTCATTGCTTAGGAGGTGTTAAAAGGAATTCTGGTAAAATTCTGACTTCTTTTTTTGAAGTAGAGGTGAGTTCTACTTTGATTTTGATATGCAATGTGCTTCTATTGCTAGAGGGATTTCTTCTAGATTGGTTGGATTGCTATAGGTACATTTTAAAGATAGCCACCACATTTGGATTTGACTTGATTTGTTTCCAGCAAGTGTTTTTACAGTCATTGATTTTGATATTATTTTTTCTCTTTAAAATGAATGACTAGGAGGGGTAGGGGTATGAAGCCTAAGAAGGGTAGAGGAAACATTGATAAATCAAAAAGCGTTTCTCATGGTGGGTCTTCTATTGTATGAAAGAACTCCCAATAGACACAGATCAAACAGGCTGTACTGTAGACCTGGATTCTGGAGACAACAACTCAGGGGTATCACAACCACTGGTAGGGAAGAAGGAGACTGTTGGGACTGAAAAATTGAATCTAAAACAATTAACCTTCACAGTCTGTAGGGGATAATTTTATTAGAGGAAAGAAGATGGCAGATCATGAGGATGCTAATGGTGAAGGGGTTACTGAAAATCAATCACTGGAAGAGCAATCCACTTTTGGATTTCCAATTGTGGACCCTAATGAAAATGTTCAAATGAAAAACATTCCACCTTCAATTCTTCCACATTTCCATGGTAAGGTACACGAGGATCCTAATTCTTTTCTTTTCAAGTTTGACGTAGTTTGTAAGAATTATGACTATTCATTGGATGCCTAGAAGTTAAAACTTTTCCCTGCAACCCTTAAAGACTTAGCTTTATATTGGTTTATGGGGTTGGGAGGAAACAATATTACTTATTGGGATCAAATGAAGAGGAATTTTCTAAATAAATATCAATAATATTGTAAGACAAGAAAAATGCAGGACGAAATCTTTACTATCACACAAAATGATGATGAAAATTTGGAGGATTACCTTGAAAGATTTTTATATATCCTTCAAAGGTCAAAGCACAAATTTGATACAGGTAGGATTAGAACGCTATTTTTACGAGGAATTTTGGATGATTCCAGGAATAATTTGAATTTGTTAGGACATTGAGACATTGCTCAACTTTATTTTGACCAAATTTGTGACTTGTGCAGGAAGTTTTCATGTAACCAATCTAGATCTGGTAAGAGAATTAGGAGAAATTTTAGAAACATGAGTTTTGGATCTATAGATGATATGATTATTGGTTTGGAAAATAAAATAATATGAAAACTAAAATTATGGATGCCTCTAGTAAGAAAATAGATTCTTTAAAGTTTCAACCAAAACTAGTGGAAGAACAAGAGTCATTGTCCATTTATTGTCCAAAATGTAAAAAGAAGCATCTTTTACGTGAATGTCCTATAGATGTCAAGGTTGTTAATAGTTGTGTGATATGTGAAGGTAAGCATCCTACCGAGGAATGGCCATCTATACCTAGGCTAAAAGCAACCTTTGAAGAGGAGAATTCACTACTCGAGCCATTGCGTGCTACAGGAACTTAAAAATAATGGCCACCAGTAAGTACATGTATGATTGCTGAACTTGCACCATATTATCCTAATTTTCATAATTCATCACAATATTCTTTTCAAAATCTGAATTATCCTCAACCTTGGAAGCATGGGTATCATTCACAGTTTGGACAGCCTCCTCATCCTTGGCAACAAGGATGGAGAGGACCACCACACTCCCATTTTTCTTATCCCATGACTACCAAACCATATCCTACACAGTATCCACCTTATCCTATGGCACAACCTACACTACCGACTGCTCTACCTCAGCAGACACAACCTATGCCGCCGCCATTTCCATTTCCACCTCCATTTCAGCCACATCAGTTTCCAACAGAGCCTATGCCCAACCCAAATAATAAAGCGGTACAAATGATTCATTATATTGGACCAATCCATTTCCCAACTTATCAACCATGCCAGTTGGGGTCAGTACCTCCAACTGAGATCGGGAAAGGTGATACATTCAGAAAAACAAAAAAAAACCTGTAGTAGTCATTGAGGAAAAAAATTTGGAGGAAACTTCTAATATTTCAAACAATGATGCTGCTTCACAACATGCTCCCATACACACATATTCCTTATCCTCTTCTTTAAACCAACCCCCCTTTCTGTAAAGGTTGGATTTGGAAAAAGTTGACCCCACTCCTGAGTTCGACCTAGCTTCCTACTTGAGAAACCTTTTAATAAAGGTTCCTCTACTGCAAGCTATAAAAGAGATTCCTATACATACTAAAATCATTTGGGAACGTTGTCTTAAAAATCAAGGAAGGAAAAGAGCTAAGCCCCACACTATCCAGTTTGTTGGGAGAGCGGTTGAGTTGATGACATGATGTGATCAAGTTGAGAAATATATTGATCTTGGAAACCCAATCATCTTTGTTCAGATAGCTGACATCCTCGTTCCCAATGTGTTGATAGATCTTGTAATGACTGTTAATGTTATGAATAGGAAAAATATGGAGAAACTTTGATTGACTCACATTCGTCCTACGCTAATGTGTTTGAACTTGCTGATATATCTAAAATTAAGTTGGAGGGTGTGTTAGATGATGTGATTGTCTCAATTGACTCCTGAGAGTACCTTGTTGATTTGATTATTTTATAATCAAAGAATCCTATTGGGGACACCCTTTGATTCTGGGACGACCATGGATTGCTACAGCTGATGCCTATATAGGTTGTCGCTCCGATGAAATGTATATTTCCCATGGGGATGCTAGGAATCAGGTCACCCTATACCCACCTTCCAGACCTATCTAGGAGCTTCGTGATACCTTGTGGTTGGATTATGATAGTAGTGATGAGGAGGTTCAATCTCTTTCCATGATAGATCAGATTCATCAATATACTGAGCATACTGAGGAGAGTGTGACTGAGGAATTTCTTGGTAACCTGGAAACCATGCAAGAATTTGGAATGCTTCATCAATTTTTTAGCCCAAGTTTCTAGGAAAACTATGATCCAAAGTCCTCATCGTCATTATAGAGTTTTGGTAGCCACCACAGGTATTCACGATCCAGACACTAGTCTTGTTGAGGTAAGTCCAGACAAATCTTTATACATTAGCACAAACCTGAACCCATCCCATCAAGAGAAGCTTGTGAGATTGCTTCAATAGCATATTGATGCCTTTTTATGGAGTTATGAGGACATGAAAGACATCCCTCCTGAAACTTCTACCCATCATATTTATATTCAGGAGGGTGCCCGACCTGTTCGACAACCCCAAATGAGAATGAAACCTACACTTCAAGATGTTGCTAAAGAATAAATTTAGAAACTCTTAGATTCTAGCTTTATCTATCCTATATCTGACAACCAGTGGGTCTCTCCATTGGTATTAGTCTCGGAAAAAGATGGGAGATGGAAAATTTGCATTGATTATCAAGAATTAAATAAATCCAATCCCAAGGATTAGTTTCCCCTTCCCTTCATTGATCAAGTACTAGATACCCTTGCGGGTAAAAGGTATTTCTCATCTATGGATAGCTTCAGTGGTTACAACCAAATACATATTGCATCCAAGGATCAGTGGAAGACTACCTTTACTTGTCCCTGGGGAACATTCGCTTATTGAGTGCTTCCCTTTGGACTCTATAATGCTCTTGCTACTTTTCAAAGGGAAATCTTGGATATTTTTTCTAACCTCAAGTGTGTAGAAGATTATCTGGATGATTTTTCATTATTTGGTAATTCTTTTTAGGAATCTCTCCAGAATTTAGAGAAAGTTCTAGTTAGATTCCAAGAGGCTCGCCTTGCTTTGAGTGACAAAAAATGTAGATTGTTGTGAAAATTAGGGGTGGTCCTTGGCCATCTTATTCCTCATAAGGGTATCCAGGTAGATTCATTTAAGATAGATGTTATCATACACTTGCTTGTACGAAAAACACAAAGGGAAGTGAGAGGATTCCTAGGTCATGCAGGTTACTAAGGAAGATTCATTGACAATTTTTCTAGGATAACCTCCCTTCTTTTTCTGTTGTTGGCAAATGATAGTGATTTCTCTTGGACAAAATAATTCCAATGCGCCTTTGAGGACTTGAAGGAGAGATTAGTAAAGACACCACTCTTGAGGGGACCTACTTGGCCCCTTCCATTTCACCTCTCCTCTGATGCCCCAGAGACTATTTTTTGTGCAACTTTGGGTCAAGAAGAAGATCATGCATCCTATGCCATTTATTTTTCCACTAATAATTTATCTCCTTCTGAATTGAATTATACAGTAACAAAGAAAGAGTTTTTAGCTCTAGTTTTTTCCATAAATAAATTCAAAACCTATATTACTAGATATGAAGTTTTTGTACATACTAATCCTTATACAATTAGATATTTGATGAATAAACCATGAGGGTTACTAGGTGGTTATTATTACTATAGGAATTTAATGTTACAATCATTGATAGGCCAAGGAATTCTAATGTTGTTGCTAGTTTTTAATCTAGATTGGATAATTGCTGGTACAAAAGAAGGACGAGACTCTGTATTGACTATCAGGTGATGAACAAGATCACTGTCCAAAATAGGTATCCAATCCCACAGATTCATGACCTTCTATAACAGCTCAAGGGTGCCAAATATTTTAGCAAGATTGACTTGAAGTCTGGTTATCACCAGGTACCAATAGAACCCTCTGATGTGTGGAAGACTACCTTCAAATCCAAGGAGGGCCTTTTCGAATGGCTGGTCATGCCTTTCAGGTTGAAAAATTCCCCCACAACCTTCATGAGACTAATGGATGACATATTGTTACCCTTCACCAACTCATTTGTGGTGGTGTATTTGGATGACATCATGATATTCAACTAGAGTTGGGAAGAGCACCTCCACCATATTCGGCAGGTTCTCCAATCCCTGTGGCAACACAAGTTGTGTGCCAATTTGGAGAAATGCACTTTTGGTATGATCCAGGTTCAATATCTAGGGTACATCATTGATGAGTGGGGTATGCATATGGACCTGTTGAAGCCTCGAAAATCGCTGCAACAACATTGGGGGATAACCACCCAGTCCGGACCTCAAAAGCAGCTCCTTTTTCGTTTGGTGTGGTGGCTCCGACTGTTCATCTAAGTCCAGTTACCTTCTCCCTATTGCTATTGGTTTATAATGTATCTTTAACTCCCAATAGACAGGGACATCAGATCACTTCTTCTTGCTGATCAGGCAAGAGAATGACCCTTAAGCTGATTTGGGTTCAGCCAAGCCACAACTTAAATTTTGCCTCTTTGAGGAGAGGACTTAAAAGAATGTAGAATTTATTCTAAATGCAAGATTATTCTATGATGCAAGCAAAAGAAACTAATCTAAATCCTATCTTAATTAGGCATATATAGATCTAACCCAACTAAGAGCAAGATAATTAAAGTATTGGGATTTAGATATGTCTTGTTTATAATGAATATCAAGTTAATGAAGTAGTTCAATTAACTGATAACAGCTCAAGGGTGCCAAATATTTTAGCAAGATTGACTTGAAGTCTGGTTATCACCAGGTACCAATAGAACCCTCTGATGTGTGGAAGACTACCTTCAAATCCAAGGAGGGCCTTTTCGAATGGCTGGTCATGCCTTTCAGGTTGAAAAATTCCCCCACAACCTTCATGAGACTAATGGATGACATATTGTTACCCTTCACCAACTCATTTGTGGTGGTGTATTTGGATGACATCATGATATTCAACTAGAGTTGGGAAGAGCACCTCCACCATATTCGGCAGGTTCTCCAATCCCTGTGGCAACACAAGTTGTGTGCCAATTTGGAGAAATGCACTTTTGGTATGATCCAGGTTCAATATCTAGGGTACATCATTGATGAGTGGGGTATGCATATGGACCTGTTGAAGCCTCGAAAATCGCTGCAACAAAATTGGGGGATAACCACCCAGTCCGGACCTCAAAAGCAGCTCCTTTTCCGTTTGGTGTGGTGGCTCCGACTGTTCATCTAGGTCCAGTTACCTTCTCCCTATTGCTATTGGTTTATAATGTATCTTTAACTCCCAATAGACAGGGACATCAGATCACTTCTTCTTGCTGATCAGGCAAGAGAATGACCCTTAAGCTGATTTGGGTTCAGCCAAGCCACAACTAAAATTTTGCCTCTTTGAGGAGAGGACTTAAAAGAATGTAGAATTTATTCTAAATGCAAGATTATTCTATGATGCAAGCAAAAGAAACTAATCTAAATCCTATCTTAATTAGGCATATATAGATCTAACCCAACTAAGAGCAAGATAATTAAAGTATTGGGATTTAGATATGTCTTGTTTATAATGAATATCAAGTTAATGAAGTAGTTCAATTAACTGATATTATGGATATCAAAACACATCCTATTGAGACCTTTTAACTGAAATAATAAACCAACAACACTCAGGAAGTAGTTCACATAAATGATATTGATTATCAAATCGGCAAATCCAATAACTAAACAATAATATGTGGAAATAGTTCACAACATATTACCACTCAATAAATCAGTTTTAATAAGGCAGATTTCTGAGTAAATAGTTACTCAGAAATCAGAAATTAATCCATAAGAACAGAGATACATGATAACAACATTGAGACAAACTACTCATATTGACAATAATGCACAAACATGAATAAAATGACACATTCCTGTTACCATAAAATGAAACTGATATTTAAAACAGTAGTATTAAAAATACCAATTTATTGCATCCATTTCTCTGTCCTTGATCTCCAACAGCCCTTTACATTGCTTGAACTTCTGCTTTCAAAACTAGAGCCACAATAGTGCAAGCTTTGTTCTTCATGCATAATTCAATATACAAAGGGAAAATCCTCAATAATCCCCAGATCTGAGATTTTTCACTCCTCTCTCCTACAACTCTAAATTCCAATTACAATAGTGCTTTCATGGAGTCTAAAATTGCAGAGGAGAGCAGCCCCTTTTACATTCTGCAATCTGTTATTTATAATATTTGTGAAGGAATTTTTGGAGAGGAGAGTTTGTTGAAGAGAAATCTGCCAAATATAATTTTAATTGCTCCTAATTCTGATCTTCAATTGCTGGAGCATTCTCATTGCTTGAAATCCTTTTCTCCATATCTTTTCCACTGTTTTCCTGCAAAAGAAATCAAAATAAATTAAAATGCAATCAAAATATTATTTCTGGCAATTAAATCAAACCCAATCAAATTCTATTTAAATAAATAATTAAAAACAAAATATAAGCTCTGTATTTGATGCTTGGAATGGTTTGATTGGTAAATGATATTATTGACCAATGGATCTGCAATTAGAAGAGGCTTTGGACAAATGAAATTGAAAACAATAACTCAGAAAATTGATTTTGTTTTCAAAATTCGGAGCCTGATCTTCTGCCTGATTTTTGGCCCAATAAATGATCAAATATGTTGGTGAAACCTCTTTCAAAATGTTCTCCTTGATTTTCTCTTTCCAATGAGCCATCCTGAGCCTCATTTGGCCAAGTAGAACTCAATTTATGAGCTTCCAAAGTTGATGGGTCAAATCTGATGTAAATCTGGAAATTCTATTGCTGGACTAAAAAAAAGTAATTAAAAACTAATCCTAAATTAGTCTCTAATTAATTCTAATTATAAACTAAACTAATTATTAGTAAACTATTTATTAATTTAACTAACTATTATCTAATTAATTATTTATAACAAATTTAATCTAAAGAAACTAATTAATATTAATCTAAATGATAATTAAATTTAAATTAATCAAATTAATTAAATGTTATAAATTAATTAATATGATTAATTTAAAATTTATTAATTAAATACTATATATTAATTTAAATATAATATATTACATATTATATATTAATATATAAACTAATTAATATTACCATATCTAATATATAAAACATTAAAACTAACTATATTACCCTACGTACCTGATTCACTCAACATATAAACTAATATTAAAGACATATACTAACTTACACTATTCCTAACTTATTCCACTCATACGTATGAGTGTTTTTGAAAACCATATTAACCCAAGACAAAACAAATTAATGCCTTTTACCTTTTTCACAATCGGCATTTCGGCGTTTTCGCTTATCGGGGATCGGAGCATGGAGGTGTATCGGGGGTTTTCAAATTTTGTCATACGGAAACTCCCGATGCGATATGTTCAAACAAATATTGGTAAGTACGTTATGCCGTTTGTTTTAATGCCTCATACTTTATGTTTTATCGCCACTTCACTTCGCATCGGGGATGGGTAATCGGCGCTTCGCATCGGGGATGAGTAATGAGTTTTGAAAATGTGTTGCGAATAAAGCTTGTGATGCGATATCGCATAAACTCCCGATGCGATATATATTATTTATTTATTTTTTATATTAAATTTTAATTTAATTAATTTAATTAAACTTAATTAAATTAATATTTAATATTATTTTTCTTTTTAATTTTGGTTTTGATTTTATTTTAATGAATTTTAATTAAGCTGTGAAATTATCTAAAGTACAGCCACTTGAATGTTTGGGTTTTTTAAGTTTAGGATTTGATTTGGAAATTAGAGTGAGTTTCTTAAAACCCCGATAATTAATAATTTAGCTGCATGACTAAAAATGAATAATGTTAGTAAAAACTTGCTACGGGTTAATATTTAAAATGAATGCCTTATTGAACTAATTTATTTACAAAATGCAATATTGTACATTTTATACATTTTTAACCCAGGCTAGATAAATGATGAGACTTCAAAGGAGTGCCATTTTCAAACCAGTTGACCAAAGGAGGCGAAACAAGCGTCAATGGGAAGCTTATAAAAAATCGATTCTAACAAAGCAATCAAAACAAGAATCCAAAGAAAACTAAAAATTAACAAAAGCGCAGGGCAATCATCTAAAATAAAAATCCAAAAAGGTGTTTAGCCAAAATTTTAATAGAAAGGGTCCCCATTATTTGAAGTGAACACCTCAATAATGGGGGGGTTGTGTTTTTACCACAACAATGGCGACACGCGGGAGAAGAACCAGTTATCTCTGTTTAATGAGATTTTCCTAAAATTAAAGTAAAAATAATTAAAGAAGAGAATTATTTTTTGGTAGTTCATTAATTTGAATAAAAACAAGAATCATCTAACTGTAATTTTTCTTAAAATTCCTCATAAATTAAAATATTTCGAAACTCTATATCAGTCATTAATTAGCTGAAGGGATAAAGCAGGGGTCACTTTACAGCTTAGCTTTCAAAATATACTCATTTGTCACAGGTAGAGCCACTGTTGCCAGCAAACATCCATAGTTTCGACAGGGTTACCTTTTAATCACCAATGATTGAGAATCCCATCTTTTTAAGAATTATTGATCTAGAGATAAATCCATTTATATATATATATATATATATATATATATATATATATATATTTTTTTTTTTTTATTAAATCTTAAAAGCCATTGTCCTAGTATGATGGCCAGATAGTTGACAATGCCATTCACTGGTTAAAATTGGACTGAACAAGCTGGCTCGTGATGAGACCCCTTGTCTTATAATTGTTTGCAATCATAAGCCATTACCCTGGTTTGTTTAGCAGTGTTGGTAATGCCAGCCTATTTTCCCCTATGATCATGGTAAGCAGGCTCACGATGCGACCTCTCATCTTTTAAGTTTAAATATATTTCTGGATTATTCTCTAGAAAAATAAGACTTTTTGAGACAAGGAGAATCATTGACTCCTTAAGAGTTAAGAATGACAATTTCAGAGTTAAAGGTGCTTTGCTGTAAAGTATCTTTACTTGGTTAAAAATAACTTTTCTTGACTGATAATAGAACTTTGAAAGATCCTAATAAAATTTTGAAATCTCAAAATGATTACAATTTTGATGAAAAATGAATTTTTGCAGATTTTATGATACTTTGCCAACTTCTCTTGATTGGTAATCTCTTCCTTAAGTATGTTTACTTCTATAATAAGAAAATCAAACTTCATTAAGAGATTTAAGAAAAAGCTAATAGGTGACTATTAACAATTTTTCTCCACGTATCCTGACCATTGTTAGGTAACCAATAGGCCTTCCATATAAATACTGACAAATTCACCAAAATCAAAATTGAAATCCAAAGGAAAAGAATTCTTATGCTAAAATGAGAAAAGAAATCAGCGAACAAAAATAAAAGCAAAGAAATCTCTAAAAATGGAAAGGAAAATCCAAATCTCGCAAGATAAACTCAAACAAGAATGTTTATACCAATGTCTCCAACAATATGAAGAAAAAGAAAATAAGCATGTAATTATTCATTCTTATGTTGAGATTTAGAAAAACATACCTTGCAGAGTTGTGAATGCTTTAGGCTTTTAGATAACAGTGATCGTAAAACTCAGCCACAGTGAATAATTTCTTTTTGATATGAATCTTCTTGTTCCCAAGAATCATCTTAATCATTTTATAAAAGAAAAGGAATGCTTAAAGAAACAGATTAAAGGTTTAGAGACTTCCTGGCGTAGCTGTTTCGATGAAGATTATCGCTACTTATTGAAATAAAGCCAGGAGAAGAGTATGGACTTTGAAAATATGATTCGGCAGAAGATTGAAAAATTTTGTGAAGAGCTGCAAAACAGAGTTTTATATCAGCATAATTTAAAAACAAAAATTGAAACTAGAGTGATGAAATGGAAATTAGTGAAAGTGGGTACATGAATCTTACCATTGGATCATTGCTTTTGATCTTACCTGAAAGGTATCAGTTTCTCCAAAGTGGCTGACTTCTTATTTTAATTATCATTAAAAACATGAAAAAGTCAAACTAACCAAAATCATATAACCCAAAATCATTATTTATTTTATTTAAACTAAAGCAAGCAGTAAACAAATGGAATGCTTAGTGCTTAAGGGAATTGAAATTAAAAGAAATGCATTAGAAACAAAAATGAGAATTTGCAGCAATGACTGTTTCTCAAAATATCATTAGTTTCATATAAATTCCAAGATTTTATAAATTGTCCAGAATCAAGACCAAATTCAAGATAATAAAATTTAAATATGAAGATAGAGAGGTCTTGAATTCCATTTTTAATTATGGAATTATATATTTAAACTAAAATGTATGAGAAATTGAAATAATTTGAATATGCTGCAAATTGGTTATTAACTGCTTTCTTACCATAGTGGTTACCCAAGCTCGCTTTTTAAAATAACACATTGCCGTATCGGATGATTCGTATCAAATGTCTCTTCACCATGCTTGAATTTTAATTTGCAAGACTTCACTTTTGTTGCCATGCCATATATCGATTAAATGTTAATGGCTCAAAGGCATGCATTGGGAGCTATTGCATCGGAGATTGCAATGGCAAATTGCTGATAAGAACATGTGCAATGAAATGAAGCGATCACATCATTAAAGAAATATTATATCGGGGATTAGAAAATATTTACATTGTGCTTCCCGTATCGCAAAACGCACATCGTAGATTCAAAGAAGTGACGTGAGCATAATAAATGTGAAGAAATGATTGCACTATCGGTGATGCGATGGATGTCGTAGTTAATCGGCAATCGGCAACTTTGGGCACCCGATGTAACACAATATATTTTTTGCAATGCCAATATGCGATGAAGAGCGGACTCGCTAATTTTTTATGATGGGATTTTGATAACATATCGGATCCGAAACATCGGTCCTTTTAAATTTATGTTCTTACCATCATTGTGATTGAACGGACGCGATATTTTATGAATCTGATTTGAATTTCATATCGGGTCCGGAATTATGTGTTTATCACAATATCGGTAAAGTCGATTATCGAAGATCGGCGATTCATGTTCATGGAAGTATACTTCACTTGGAAAGCTCCGATATGCGAAATGCAATATGGCATATGAGTAAGATAATACATCGAAGGTCTTTGATGAATAATTTGTTATCAAAAGAAAATACTAAGAACCATTTCCGATGAAATCTTATGATGCGAATGGTCTTATGATATTTCTTGAAATTTCAATTGGGTTTTCTAATGAATGAAAGCAAAGTTAAAAATGCTTAAATTTTAATGCATCACAAATAAAATTTCCCTGAGCCTATTTGCAAATTTGAATTGGGTTTGCTGCTTACTTCAAGTTTTGAAAACAAATGAAAACCTGCAAACAAAACATAACACAAATCAAAAATAAACTAAGGAAAAGATGAACTAATAACGGATGAGAATAAAGTTGTAAATACGTACCTGAAAGGAATTTGTCTGTAAATTTTACTTGATAAATCTTCAAATTCTTCCTTTGATTAAAATCATCTCATTATTTATTCTAAATCTAAGTGTGCAATCAGCCTGAATAAGATCTTTTTATTCATATTCAGGAAATGTAAAATTTACCAGAAATAAATATTAAGCTATGCTTCCCTTTTGAAGTGAAACAACAATTTATTACCTCTGCTCATTCCGAATTAATCTTGAGAAAAATCTGTATTGTTATAGTGACTGTTCAATAATGCCTTTAGTAAATAAATATGATGCGTTTTACAGCATCAGATAATAAACTAAAGCTTAAAATGAGATTAAGCCACTAATTGTAGAAAAATATCAAAACAGATTTAAATGTGTGCACTCGGCAAAATGGGCATCCTTAAGATCAGCTTTTGGCAAATTCCGAGGAAGATAATATGAACTTCATATGATTACCATGACAGGTTAGACTGACTAATAATGATTGAATTAGAATTAGGCTTATCATAGTCAATCAGACATCTCATGGGATAATGGGATCATGAAGCTTTTATATCCTCAAATCCTTACCATATGAATTTCAAAAGAAAATCTTAGAAGGAAATCTTGAAATAAAGAAAAGTGGCTTTGAGGCAATCGATACCAAGTGCAACTTTAATTGAATTTAATCAAGACATTATTCAAAATAGGCGGAGCAGAGATATCGCTATAATAAATTTCAAAAAGGAAAGCAAGAATTAAAATTTTCTGATAAGGAAAAAATGTTTCCACTGAACATGTATGAAAAGGCTGATTGCTTTGTTTTATTTTTTAATCTACAACTTATGCAAATAAATTAACTACATAAAACAAACTAACTAAATTAATTCTACTCCTATTCTAACCATATACATGAAAATGACTAGGTATAGTCATATTTCCAATGTAGCCATTTTCTCATTTTTATTCCTGCATTTATGTATAGTTCAAATGTTAGTAATAAAAATACAGATTTGACTAAACTAAGGAAAATAAATATGAAATCAGAATGTACAGTTATTGTTAGGAGCTTAATTAAAATCTCTTTCTCATGAAATTTCCTTTCCAATTGAATACCAATTGGATCATAGAAATCTGGATGGATTTCTATTAAGGATTGAGAAATGTTCAAAGGAAGAGATAACAGGCCAGATTGTGAAGATGAGCATTTAGATTTTTTGACCTGAAATTTTTTTTTTAGTGTTATGTAGAAATGTTAAATCATTGACAATTTTCCTTGAAGGAAAAATTTCCAAACAATTTTCAAATGAGTCAATGAAAAATGGATGGAAGCCTTTCAAATAAAATGGCAATTTATTAATTGAATTGAATTGCTGGCTAGATTGCAAAAATAAATTCTCTTGTTGACATTGCCTTTGAAAAGATAGAAGCTTTTGATGAAACATTAGCATTGATATAAATTGGAATATTAATATCTTTCGATGCTGATGATTATAATATGAAACTTGAATTTCCCAATCGGGCAATGCATCAATTGAGTGTTTGATAGTAAGGTATTCAATATGCCAGCGAAAAGTGTGGAAAATTTGAAAAATTGAATATGATTTTATACAAAATAAGTGGGGAAATAAAAATAAAATGAAATTACTATTTTTACAATTAATGTTACAGCACACTTGGGATCATTTTGAAATGATTTTATTTTCACAAGGAATGGCCAGAATTATGGAATTTGGGTAATTTCGAATCCCAACTTGTGAAATAGAAAACGAAATATGATTATGAATAGGAATGAGAGTTTGATCCTCATATGAATCATAAATTGGAATGATTTCTTGAATGGTGAAATCATGAAGATAATTTGCTGCTCTAAAATGAGGATTAGTTGGGATAATTCCTAAATTGAAGTGTTCCTCATCCTCAGATGTTATTTGAATTTTATCATGAGGATTCTCTTGAGAATAATAGAAATCAACATCCTCAATGTCAGAGTAATCATCATAAATGACCTCACAAGATTGTCTGGAATTCCCTTCGATTTCATCCAATATACCAAAACAAGAAGGAACAAAAATCTCATGTTCATTAGTGGCAAAAGAATGATCAATTATTGTTTCTTTATCTTGATAAAAACTTAATGGTAATTCATTTAGATCAGCCTCTTTAATTTCTGGAATATCATTAATACCAAGAGGAAAAATATTACCATCATTGAAAATATCGGGATAAAGGGAAAAGTGTGAACCTGAAACAATGCATTTAAAACTGTCTCTGTTTGAGAACTCTTGTGCATTATGGTCATTGTAAATTTCAGATTGTAGATCATCCCTTTGCGTGCATATACTTTCTTGAAGAACGCTGCTTTGCTTCTCTGATTTTGGCATTTGCTCATCATGGAGAAATTCAGAAATTTGTACAGCAGTTTGCATTTTATTTACTTTGATTGCTGCTTGTACTTGCTGATTTGCGATTTGATTTTCCGAATTTTCTTCACAGTAGCTTTCAGATTTCAATGGTGCTTTTTCTCCAAAATTGCTGTTGTTGTCTTCTTGCATTTGATTAGAAATATTTTCTAAGCTTTGTGAAACCACTTCATCACAATTTATTTGCACATCCAAATTGGGATTCTCATTTATATTGGAAGGGGATGGAACAAAGCTTGAATCAATTTCATATGGATTAGGAATGGTTGGAAGAGAACAAATATATTTAAACCAATCTAATGATTCTTCTTCTGTAGGTTTATCTTCGTCTTTAAATCTTAAACAATTCAAATGAAATCGAATATGAAAATCATTAACAGACTCATTTTTAAACCTTCGTAGATATTCAATTTCTTCACATACCTGTTCATAATCGTAGCCGTCAAATTTACAAATGAAAATTGTAACAAATTGATCCCAGCTATGGATTGAAGCAACTAGAAGAGTTTTGCACCAGCTTCTGGCTTTTGCCGCAAATGTGAGAGTAAAAATTCTGCATAAGATGCCTTCATCAATTCCTTGAAAATCGTAATTTGAAACATTTTGAATAAATTGAGAGACATGGTTAAAAGCAGAAAATTTTTTCTTACTATTAAACTTTACCTGAGACAAGAGTCTTACCACTTCGGGTGGAGTATTGGAGGATGCACGTCCATGGATACAACTCCAAATTGGAAGTTTAAGAGGAGCCATCACAATAAATAAAATATTAAAATTTGAAAAGACTCCAATAGACAAAATCTCAGGCCCTCCTTCTAGCACCAAAAATGTTGAAGCCTCGAAAATCGCTACAACAACATTGGGGGATAACCACCCAGTCCGGACCTTAAAAGCAGATCCTTTTCCGTTTGGTGTGGTGGCTCCGACTCTTCATCTATTACAGTTACCTTCTCCCTATTGCTATTGGTTTATAATGTATCTTTAACTCCCAATAGACAGGGACATTAGATCACTTCTTCTTGCTGATCAGGCAAGAGAATGACCCTTAAGCTGATTTGGGTTCAGCCAAGCCACAACTAAAATTTTGCCTCTTTGAGGAGAGGACTTAAAAGAATGTAGAATTTATTCTAAATGCAAGATTATTCTATGATGCAAGCAAAAGAAACTAATCTAAATCCTATCTTAATTAGGCAGATATAGATCTAACCCAACTAAGAGCAAGATAATTAAAGTATTGGGATTTAGATATGTCTTGTTTATAATGAATATCAAGTTAATGAAGTAGTTCAATTAACTGATATTATGGATATCAAAACACATCCTATTGAGACCTTTTAACTGAAATAATAAACCAACAACACTCAGGAAGTAGTTCACATAAATGATATTGATTATCAAATCAACAAATCCAATAACTAAACAATAATATGTGGAAATAGTTCACAACATATTACCACTCAATAAATCAGTTTTAATAAGGCAGATTTCTGAGTAAATAGTTACTCAGAAATCAGAAATTAATCCATAAGAACAGAGATACATGATAACAACATTGAGACAAACTACTCATATTGACAATAATGCACAAACATGAATAAAATGACACATTCCTGTTACCATAAAATGAAACTGATATTTAAAACAGTAGTATTAAAAATATCAATTTATTGCATCCATTTCTCTGTCCTTGGTCTCCAACAGCCCTTTACATTGCTTGAACTTCTGCTTTCAAAACTAGAGCCACAATAGTGCAAACTTGTTCTTCATGGATAAATCAATATACAAAGGGAAAATCCTCAATAATCCCCAGATCTGAGATTTTTCACTCCTCTCTCCTACAACTCTAAATTCCAATTACAATAGTTCTTTCATGGAGTCTAAAATTGCAGAGGAGAGCAGCCCCTTTTACATTCTGCAATCTGTTATTTATAATATTTGTGAAGGAATTTTTGGAGAAGAGAGTTTGTTGAAGAGAAATCTGCCAAATATAATTTTAATTGCTCCTAATTCTGATCTTCAATTGCTGGAGCATTCTCATTGCTTGAAATCATTTTCTCCATATCTTTTCCACTGTTTTCCTGCAAAAAAAATCAAAATAAATTAAAATGCAATCAAAATATCATTTCTGGCAATTAAATCAAACCCAATCAAATTCTATTTAAATAAATAATTAAAAACAAAATATAAGCTTTGTATTTGATGCTTGGAATGGTTTGATTGGTAAATGATATTATTGACCAATGGATCTGCAATTAGAAGAGGCTTTGGACAAATGAAATTGAAAACAATAACTCAGAAAATTGATTTTGTTTTCAAAATTCGGAGCCTGATCTTCTACTTGATTTTTGGCCCAATAAATGATCAAATCTGTTGGTGAAACCTCTTTCAAAATGTTCTCCTTGATTTTCTCTTTCCAATGAGCCGTCCTGGGCCTCATTTGGCCAAGTAGAACTCAATTTATGAGCTTCCAAAGTTGATGGGTCAAATCTGATGTAAATCTGGAAATTCCGTTGCTGGGCTAAAAAAAAGTAATTAAAAACTAATCCTAAATTAGTCTCTAATTAATTCTAATTATAAACTAAACTAATTATTAGTAAACTATTTATTAATTTAACTAACTAATATCTAATTAATTATTTATAACAAATTTAATCTAAAGAAACTAATTAATATTAATCTAAATGATAATTAAATTTAAATTAATCAAATTAATTAAATGTTATAAATTAATTAATATGATTAATTTAAAATTTATTAATTAAATACTATATATTAATTTAAATATAATATATTACATATTATATATTAATATATAAACTAATTAATATTACCATATCTAATATATAAAACATCAAAACTAACTATATTACCCTACGTACCTGATTCACTCAACATATAAACTAATATTAAAGACATATACTAACTTACACTATTCCTAACTTATTCCACTCATATGTATGAGTGTTTTTGAAAACCATATTAACCCAAGACAAAACAAATTAATGCCTTTTACCTTTTTCACAATCGGCGTTTCGGCGTTTTCGCTTATCGGGGATCGGAGCATGGAGGTGTATCGGGGGTTTTCAAATTTTGTCATACAGAAACTCCCGATGCGATATGTTCAAACAAATATTGGTAAGTACGTTATGTCGTTTGTTTTAATGCCTCATACTTTATGTTTTATCGCCACTTCACTTCGCATCGGGGATGGGTAATCGGCACTTCGCATCGGGGATGAGTAATGAGTTTTGAAAATGTGTTGCGAATAAAGCTTGTGATGCGATATTGCATAAACTCCCGATGCGATATATATTATTTATTTATTTTTTATATTAAATTTTAATTTAATTAAATTAATTAAACTTAATTAAATTAATATTTAATATTTTTATTATTTTTTTTTTTTGGTTTTGATTTTATTTTAATGAATTTTAATTAAGCTGTGAAATTATCAAAAGTACAGCCACTTGAATGTTTGGGTTTTTTAAGTTTAGGATTTGATTTGGAAATTAGAGTGAGTTTCTTAAAACCCCGATAATTAATAATTTAGCTGCATGACTAAAAATGAATAATGTTAGTAAAACCTTGCTACGGGTTAATATTTAAAATGAATGTCTTATTGAACTAATTTATTTACAAAATGCAATATTGTACATTTTATACATTTTTAACCCAGGCTAGATAAATGATGAGACTTCAAAGGAGTGCCATTTTCAAACCAGTTGACCAAATGAGGCGAAACAAGCGTCAATGGGAAGCTTATAAAAAATCGATTCTAACAAAGCAATCAAAACAAGAATCCAAAGAAAACTAAAAATTAACAAAAGCGCAGGGCAATCATCTAAAATAAAAATCCAAAAAGGTGTTTAACCAAAATTTTAATAGAAAGGGTCCCCATTATTTGAAGTGAACACCTCAATAATGGGGGGGTTGTGTTTTTACCACAACAGGACCCAACCAAGATACAAGTCATTTAGGATTGGCCAGCCCCAACCACTCTAACAGAGCTCCGCAACCTTCTAGGTCTTGACAATTCTACCGCAGGTTCATGTTGAGGTTCTCTCATATCTCTTGGCCTTTGAGTCAATTTACAAAGGGAGGAGTGAACACAAAGTTCTTTTGGTTCGAATCCCAACAAAAGGCATTTTTCGAGTTGAAGTATCACCTTTTCTCTACACCAATGCTCACTAATGAGCTTGAGTATTGTAGCAAGGATGCTGCAACTCCTAGGGCTACAAACTTTACTTTATCAACCTGTGGTTTTGTACAAACTTGGAGGTGACAATGCTATATACACAATAGATGCATCATTCTACTCATTCCACTTCTTAACTGGGGCACTATACCATTAGGGCATCAGCCCAGTCCTCTATTGACTAAAAATATTCTGAATACCGATAGTGAATGTAAAGCTAGTTCTAATGTAGGAAATTAAATGCTTGTCTATTCAAGAAATGTAAGCTACTAAATGGTAAATTCTATGTAATGCCATAAATCATCTAACTATGGAATGAAACAAATCACTTTGCAGAAAGGAAATTATGCTAAGCTTTCAATTTATCGTCTAACTATTAGGACTACTTAGGAATGGAAAGTTACTCTATCACCTCATAATTCACACATGCATGCATTAACTATCTCATTTACATCTACAAAGAAGAAGAGTCTTCAAGTGCTAACTTCAAAAATATATATGCCAATGTTATCTATTCTTGTAGGAGGGAAGGGAATGGGAACGCTGGTCTAGGTGGAACTCATGGGCATGGAATCCAAGCTGAGGGGTTAACCTACTCCGATAATAGGCTATACTATCATTTCTGGTAAAAACAAGGTCAAATAGGCTGCTATAGGAGATCCTATAGTTGCTACAGGAAACTGCTACAGGATGTCCTAATTTGCTACAAGATGTCCTAGGTTGCTACAGGAAGTTAGTTGAAGGTTTTTGGAGAGCAAGGGAAGTGAGATGAGGTGCTGGAGAGGTGTATGAAAATGGTAGAAGGTGTAGGGAAGGTTCACATTGCCCAAGGCTAAGACCGACACTCCTAGGAGGTTGAATTCACCTAAGGTGGTTTCTCACGATGGCTGCAAAATAGAGGTTCAGACTATGGGTTGGGATGCCTCAGCAGAAGTTGGAGAGGACCCAAGTGAAGTTGGTTGGATGAGTCCCTTCCTGTAGATCAACAATCATTGCAACAAAACCTTTTTTTTTCTCTTCATTTATGCATCAGTACATGTCTACATGGAAAAGATGAATTAAATTTGAGGAAGCTGATCTATCTACTGTTAAGGACTAGATATATGAAATGGAATGCTTTTTAAGCTACAAAAAACTTAAGGAAACAAGATAACAACTACAGGTGCTTCCAAGAAATCATAAGCAATGATCTAGCTAAGAATGAAAACTAATATGTGCAATGATCAAAAGACAAACTATGTTTTTTGGGGCTGTGAGAGTGGGGTCCTCTAATCATGATCCCATGAGGGAGATGAGAAAGAGGCGACTGTCAAAAATTTTTCTAGAGTAATTTCCTTCACTAAAATGCACCACTGGTCTACCTCTTCAACCTAATGGAAACAAGGTTAAGCAAAAATTCAAATACTTGTTAAGCTAAGTAGAAAAAAAATATAAATAAACTTCAACAACCAACTATCATTCTAAGCTAATAAAACAAATACAAAAAAGGAACTTCTACTGCTAGGGTTGGACCCTAACCCAAGAGCTTCATCCCTCTTAGTCAACTAAGTGCTGAATCAAGGTAAAATTTCTCATTATCTTCAAAATGTCAATTACAACATAACAATAACTGTCACAATGTTTCATCTCAAATGGCCTCTTGGCTATAATAAAAAATCGAATCCTAATGAGTCCCTTGGACTTATTATTTATACAAAACTGGAGCTACCAATAACTCCCTAGAAAATAGGGAAACTTGGCTCCCTAACTCGAGAATAAATTTTCCTTGTCTGTCACTAGTTTGACTGCCAATGAACTTGGTTTACTTAGTTACTAGTGACACCGAGCTGATGAGATATGGTGGAGGAATATTCAAATGATTTGAGGATTTAAGGAGGAAAACCAACTCCTAAAATCTCTCTTTCTTGCTTACTCTGAATTCCTGCACTTAAGTCAACCCAAAACCATTCAAATTTCTGCATTCAATACACATTATGCCATATGCCATAGTAATTCACCTTTACTCTTCTCACTAAGAAAAATATGACAAAATATGTAAATAAATGTGAGAAAAGTCAATTTAATAAGTTGAAGAGTGGCATTGTGACCCGTATAATTTACCTATTGATGAGCCTCATCATCACCCCCTACTGAAATTTTTTCTCATCCTATGAGAAACCTAATCATCTATATCCATATCTTTCATAGCCTTCGTGGCCTCTCTGACATCCCAGGGTTCGATGGATGGTGTCTCTTCTTCAGGATAGAACCCTGCATTTTTCTCTATCTCTTCCAACTGCTTCCTTTCCTCTTCTTCTTTCCTACCTTCCAGCAAACCCACCATTGAAGGTGGATTGAGCTTTAGTCCAATCCAATTTATCTTCAGTCTTTGCATGGCATTCTTATACATGATTTTCCTTTCCAATGCATTTCTCAATCTCTCAAGAGAGTGGTACTCCATGATCTGGAGACTATGTGGCAGGTTATTCCATCTCCTTTCACATGCTTGTTGGCTCTCAGTCCCCAATAATCTTAAAGTGTTCTCAAAATGGGAGATGGCCTGTTCTTGGGTAGCCATGTATCTTGGTGCAAGTTGAGAATCATTGGAAATGATGATGTGGTTACTAATAACAACAATGGAATTTATTTGTTCTGCTCTAATGTAGAGGGGATCTCTTTCCTCTTTTTCTACTATTATCTTCTCTTCCTCAACCCTGGACTCCTCATGAATCATCCATGATGCAAGGGCCATCAACTGCAAGTCCCCCAACTTTTCATTGGGGTCCCACACATTCAAGTCTGTCAATTCTAGGTTGTGTAGGTAGAATTCAAATACTTTGGCCTAGTCTTCAAGGGTGCTCTTGTCACATATCTCTATGAATTGCCCATAATCTTGGAATGAAAATGGTCCCTTGTTGTGCCAATGTCTTGATTTTAAACTACACCCATTGATCTTTAGGATATACTCCATATGATTTGGTTGAAAACCTGCTTTGAAGTGCCTCCATGGATAGGCTTTCCATGGTGGCTAATTGGCTCTCCTTTTCTTGCAAATTCCTCCTAAGCCATGTGTTTTGTGCCTGAAATTGTGTTCTTATGGTGTGTTCTTTGTCTCTCAACTCACTCAACTCCTTGCCCATCTCTAAGCATTTTTCTTCCATATGGCCCACATCTTCTACTTTCTTTGAATTAGAAACTTGCTTCCAATGATGTATCCTTTCCCTTTCTTTTTCAAGATCAAAGAAGAGAGGGATTAGAAATTTCTATGGTATCACTCTGCATCCCAAAATGAAATTGTAGTAGGAGCTCATATTTGGCTGTGGGCTAGGCTCCTGCAACTTTGGAAAATCTTCCTCAAATATCTTTGGAGAAGATGCCCCCTCCTGTACCTGTGGGGTTGCTTCCTTTCCTTCTTTCTGCCCCTATTGTCCTTCTTGTAGCTCTTTCTATATTTCATGTAGCATTGTTTGGGGATCCTGTAGCAGGCCCTTTCCTTTCTGTTGGAGGGTCAAATGTTCCTTGGTTTGCTTAGATGATGTTGACTTGGTGACAGGCTTCCTGACATAGATGATGGTAGCCTTTGGGGTTGTTTTTAGTGATGTGCATTCCTTAACCTTCATTCCCAAGGAACCTGGTTCATCTTTCTTGTTTGGATATTCTTCAGTTATGATGGGAGTTTTTGTAGGTGTTTGCAGCTTCCCCTTCTTGATCTTGGTGCTTATTCTTGTTCTAAAATAGAGGGGAGTCTGCCTCTGCCATTTCCTCTTGGACTTGAGGGGTGTGCTCAAGGAAGCCAAGGCAGAAACTACCTTCTTTTGAGTGGGTTCAGGAGAAAATCTTAGAGATATATCCCCTTCTGCAATATTTTTCTTAGTGCTGGTCTCTACCTTCTTCTCCTCCTCTTTTTTTCATTATTTTTCTTCTTCTGCTTCTTCTTCTTCCTTTTATTCTTCCTCTATTTTGTGTGTCTTTGCTTCCTCTTTTTCTTCTGATTCTTCTTCATCTCCTTCCTCTTCCTCTTCAGCACTAGAGGTATGGGTCCCACCATGGTCAAGGGCTCAGGCTTCAAGGAAGGCTTCTTTGTCCATGTCCCTAAATGTGGACCAGAGAACATGAATTTTCAATTGGCTTAAGGCATCTTCCACTATTAGCTTGATGAGACCATGGTGTGCTAACTATTGGTGCTTCCCTTCTTTCACCTTCTCACTCATGTCTATAATAGACTTTAAAGGAAATAAGGCAAACTAAGCCTCTGGTTTATGGGTACTCTGTCTCTGAATCTCAACTCATAGAGGAGTCTAAATTGGTAGCCATAGACTACACTTAGTCTCCCTTCATAAGAAATGTATTTAAGGATGTGGAAGATCACCTCATCCTAGGGATAGGGAAGGCTCTCTCTTCTGACCCCATTTTTGTCTTCAATTGGTTGTTCGTCATTTAGGAAGACTTCTTTCTTAGCAAAAGTGCTGCTAGCCTTGTCGTCTTTCTCCATTGTATCCCTAAAGAAGTGTGGTTACTCTGCTAATCACATCAGGGTTGATTGTAATGGAAAACACTCTCACCATAGTGGTAGCACTTATTCTTTCATGAGGGTTTAGTGCCATGGAAAATTCATAGGCTATATCATCATCATACCCCTTGAGCAACTCAAAGATGCCCAACCAGTGATGCCTCCTAAAGATATATACCACAGGGGGATGAAGGTGAATCCTTGACGTATCTATGGGTTCTCCTCTACTGAATCCCCCTCCCATTTCTCTTCTCTAGTTATAGCTAAATGCAAGAGGTGTTGTAGGCTAGCTTCAATATGGGTTCCAGGGTGGCTGAGAGCTTAAATTTTTTTTTTGTGGGTGATTGCAGTTTATACCATTTCTTACATCTACACAATTTCCTTAAATTTCCCTAATTTTGTCTAATTCTGAAGTTCACTATAATTACTAGAAGATTGTAGAGTCGTTTTTAGTTGTCAAAGCATGAACAAAGGAGAGAGGGGCCAATTAATGTTCACTGTGATGCTTGGTATTATGATAATTGATGACCACTCTGACCCTAGGCACCCCCTTCAAACTTCCTGTGGAATTCCAGTGCTTCATGTAGCTTCCTATAGGTTTTTGAGTTTCTTGTAGCTTCTTGTAGCTTTGTTTCCTGTAGGTTGGTTAGAGCAAGGTTCAACTCTCCGGTGGCTTTCCAAGTTGGTCCCTGTCTCTTTGATGTCGAAATGAACAAAAAGTGCATGAAAGTTTGGTTTTTATGCCATTTATGGTTGAGGCTTGGAGCAATGTATTGGCTAGCAGTGGTACAAGATTTCCTAATTGGGACCATTTTTCCACCATTGGTGATCATGCACTTTCCCCTCATAATTATCACCCACTCCCACATAATTGAATCAAACGCCTTTTTTATTGATGCCCTTGATTTGACACTCTGACATGGCATGCCAACTGGGAGTTCACTTTTGATCATGAGTTGAGGGTGGCCATGTTAACTCGCTACCTCCATCTCATAAAAAGATTTTTTTTCAACATTTATACATTTTTCATCATATCATACTCGGGGAAGAGCTGGGTGAGTTTCCATACCTGTGCCTACCCTTTGCTGATCAATGCATGTTGGAGGATTAGTCTTCATTGGTGCTTCCCATGGAGGTGTTCCTTTTTGTTCTTCCTGTGTATTTCTTCCTGCTTATATAGATAGCTTCTTGTTGGTCCATGTGTGCAGGTGCTTGGTACATCTTTGCTATTGCGGTTGCTGTGGAGATTTGGTTAGGAGAAACTATATGTTTAGAGATGCTGGTGCTTCCTTTTTCTCTTGTTGGGAAGAATAATTTGGGCTTAGGTTGGTTGCAGTGATGGCATAGGCTACTACAAGAGATCTTGTAGCTGCTACAGGAAATCGTATAGCTTCCTTTTTCATCCCATTTTCAGTGATTTTTCTCAGAGGGAGGCTGGGTGGTGGTGTAGGGGTTGGAGAATGATGATAGAAAGGATCTGATGGAGTAGTGAATGGCTGAGGTAAGTAGGACATGTCCTCTGGATTTTTTTTTGGACATTTTCATGTTTTTTTTTTTGAATTAAACAGGGCTAGGTATTGATATGATGGCTTGGACCAAGGATGCATGGATGATGAGTGAAATATGATGGCTTGGATTAGGGATGCATGCATGATGAGTAAGAAATGATGAGGTATAGGGTCCCCACCCAACCTAGAATAGGCCTGCATAGTGTTTTTCCTATCGGGACTCCTTCCCTATAGCATTTCAGGACATCCTATAGTGGTATAGGATCTTCCTATAGTAGCTATAGGACATCCTATAGCAAACCAAAAAATGGCAAAACTTTTTGTTTTAGATGCCTGAAAATGGAGACGAGAGATGGGTAAATGATAGGCATGGATGAGATGGAGTTGATGGAGGGGGATATGAGATGATACTTTGCATGTTGTCCCTGTAGCTTTGCATCTTTTATTTCCTTCAAAACCTACAAAATCACAAAATTTATTAGTGGATAGGTTTGAGGTCCCTGACATGGTAGTCTTTTTGTTTTTTTTTTTCTCTTTTTTTTTTGAAAGACACACAGGCTGCCCTAGAAGAGGTTTTCAGCCTGCTTGCCTGCCCTAGGCGCCTCAAAGGAGGTTTTCACCCAGGGATCTTTAAATTTTTATTTTTTCCACTCCTAGGCTATCTCAAGGAGGTTTTCAACCCAAGAGTTGGCCTCAAATGCCTCATAGAGGTTTTCACCTAGGCCTCTTATTGTTTTTTCCTTTTTTTCACACAAATAAAAAATAGTCTTCAAGAATTGTGTGACTTGGAAGCTAAGACACTTCCAATCACATTTACCTCCTTACTAATGATGTTAATGAACTCCTCCCTGGACATAGGTCTTTTATAATATTTCAATCTATATCCATTGATAGGCAAGGGAATACCTTCCTCATAAATGGTCCTGATTTGAATATCCCCATTGTCCTGGCACTTCTCTATCAGGTATGGGCCTACCACCTGGTCATCAATTTGCCTTTTAAGTCCTTGAACATGGAGTCATATAGCAGAGCCCAATCCCCTTCTTTAAAAACCTTGTCCTTAATGTTCTTTTCATGCCAAACCTTCCAATGTACTTGGAAAATTTCAGTGTGTAGGAGGGCCTGCATCCTGAATTCATTTAGACCATTCAGCTGGAGCAGCCTCTCTTGCTGTGCCTTTGTAACATCCAAATATAAATGTGATGCCATTCTCAAGGTGTACTCGAACTAAATGGAGAGTAGGGCCTTCTTCCCATAGACCAAATCATAAGGGGTGAAACTAGTGGTTGTCTTCAAGGTTGTACTATAGGCTCAAGTGGCCTCCACTAGTCTATCAGCCCAATATTTTCTACTGTTTCTTACAATGTTGGGGAGGATGCCTTCTAATGATCTGTTAGTGACCTCTGCTTATCCATTGGCTTGAGGATGATAGGAGGTTGACTTCCTATGTTTTATCCTATGTTGCCCCAATAAATTCTCGATCAAATGTGATGTGATTTGAGATCCCTGATTAGTGACTAGTTCTCTAGGATACCCAAACTTGTAGAATAAATTCCCCCTTAAGAAATCAACCACTTTCTCCTCTATTTCTACCTTGATAGCCTTGGCCACAACCAACTTGGTCAATAAATCAGTGCATACAATTATGTAGTTTTTCTACCCTGATGGTGGATCAATGGGCCCAATGAAATCCATGCCCCACTTGTCAAATGGCTCTAGGTTCACCTGAGGTTGCAAGGGAATTTCATCCTTGGGAGTAAGTTTCCTCATTCTCTGGCATCGATCACATCAACTAGTGTATCTTGTTGCATCTTTGTGGAGAGTGGGCCAGTAGTAGCCAGCTTGCAGTGCCTTCAATGCTGTCCTCTTGGCTGCAAAGTGACCTCCACAAGGCCCATCATGACAGGCTAGAAGGATGTCAAAGACTTCCTCCTCCATCACACACCTCTTAAAAATTTGATCTGGATCCAGCTTGAAGAGATTGCCCCTAATCCAAGTGAATGGGGCGCTCTTCCTTACAATTCTGCTTGTCCCCCTGGATGCCAGATTTGGAGGGAATTTTGCAGCAACTAGGTAGTTGGCTATGTTAGTAAACCATGGAGAGAGGAATGAAATAAAAAATAAATGCTCATATGGAAGTTGATCATCAACCATTCCTTCCTCACCTACAGGCAAAGCAAGTCTAGACAAAAAATCTGCAACTACATTTTCTCTACCTGGCTTATCAATGATAGTTAAATCAAACTGTTGTAATAAAAGAAACCATTTAATAATTATAGCATTCACATCAAGTTTGTTCATTAAGTATTTGATGGAAACATGGTTAGTATGCAGAAAGGTTTGATAACCAGTGATGTAGTGTCTGAATTTGTTCATGGAGTGGACAACAACTAGGAGTTCCTTTTCAGTCACAGTGTAGTTCAATTCATCCTAGGACAAATTTTTGCTAATGAGGTAAATGGCATAAGGAAACCTGTCATCTATCTAGCCTATAGCTTCTCTTATATATTTTTCAGATGGATCGTCATGGATGTGGAAAGGAAGAGCCCAATTTGGGCCTCTGAGTATGGGTGCAGTAGTCAACTTGTCCTTCAAGATTTCTAGGGCCTCTTGGAAACTTTCTAACCAACAAAATTCAGAGTCCTTGGTCAATAATCCAAACAATGGTGATGCTACTTTGTTGAAGTCCTTGATAAATCTCCTATAATATCCAGCTAAGCCCAAGAAACTCCTGACATCCCTCTGCTTTTGAGGAGTAGGGACCCTTTTTATGATAGAAATTTTATTTGGGTCCACTTGTAGTCCTTCCTAGGATATTGAGTGACCCAAAACAGTCCCTGCATTCATCAAGAATTCACACTTCTCAGGACTAAGTGATAGGTTCATTTCAATGCACTTATTTAATACTTTCGCCAAGTTAGAGAGAACCTCTAGGAAATCACACCCATAGGGAGTGAAATCATCCATATAGATTTCTATAGAGTCATGGAATAGCTCAGCAAAGATGCTCAGAACTAATCTTTTGAAAAGTGGTAGGGGAATTACATAATTCAAAAGGAAGGACCCTATAAGCAAAGGTACCCCAAGGACAAGTGAAGGTGGTTTTAACTTTGTCCTCTAGGCAGATCTGATTGTAACCACTGAATCCATCCAGGAAAGAGAAGAACTTCTTCCCAGCAAGACCATCCAAGAATTGATCTGACAGTTAGAGGAAAATGGTATTTCTTAGTGGATCTTTTTAGCTCTCTATAATCCACACAGATCCTCCACTTCCCATTCTTCTTTGGGACCAAAACTAGAGGGGACACCCACTCACTATCTGAGATGGGGTAAATGAACCCTACATCCAACAACTTCTGCAATTCTTCTTTGACTATGTCTTTGAGGGCTAGGTTTATTCTCCTATGAGGTTGGCACACTATTTTGCATCCTTCCTTAATGTAGATGTGGTGAGTACACACAGAAGGATGCACTCCGTTTCCTTATAGCTCCAGGAAAACGCATCCAAGTGCTCTCTTAGCATGTTGCACAACTTCTCTTCTTTATGGCTTGAGAGAGAGGGGTTGATTTTAAATTCTTTAGATGACCCAAATTCTACCATTTTGACATGAGCAAGACTTGAGTGAACTGGGCATAAATAAGTCCAAGGGTTATCTTCAAATTCTTCACCAGCTCATCAAGAGGCATGGTGTTGGGGGGCTTGTACTAGAGGATATGATCTATTATCACTCCGTAATTTCTTAGGCTATAAAGGAATTGTAGAGGTAACCACAAAACCACTTTTAAGTTTAGAAGTTATCCCTTCTAAACTCAGAGAGGGATCTCTTTGTCAGATTTAGCTTTGTTGCTTTAGGATTTTAGGCTAGATGTAAGGTTCAAAGTTTGGTTGAAATTGTAGAGAAAGGCCGTTTGGAAAATGTAGTCAAAGGCCTTAGGGGGATCGGATGCAAAAATATCAGAATAGATGTAACAAGGCAAGGTAGGTAGGCCATTGGATCTTCGTAGATTGATGGAGTGATATAGAGGAAAAGCTTAAGGTTCGATTAAACATAGAGTAGTTAAGAATTCTATTTAATTTCAGTTTGAAAACATATATATTTCTTATAATCCAAGACAAAGTGTAATTAAAAAAATACAATCTTTCATTTTTTTAAAACAATGATCACTTTCAGATCAGTGAACAACTTTACATCAATAACATGTTTTCTTCATCCAAGTTCTAACATTTGTACTTCAATTCATCATTTACTTATACAAAATTATCAAAAAATATCTTGAGTGAAAACCTCAAGATCTTTTACAAAATATCCTAAAATGTTTGTAAACATGGAACAAAAATATAGATAACTGAAGCTACTATGATGCTCTGGCACTACCTTAGAGGTCTACTGTTGACGACTCGGCTTGAAAAAGTGTTGCTATGCTGTTTGGGTAAAAACTGTCTTGCTCAAGTAATTCACACAATTATTCCCATCTTTTTTCACTTGGAGTGGAGAATTTTACTAACTTTCTGAAAGTTTCATCCACATCAGTATACTTTTGAAAACTAGGCTTGATGACAAATACGTGTTTTATCTCATGTTTTATAGATAGATCAAAATCAAAAGCTTCCATGAAAGCTTTTCCTATGATTCTTCCTTAGATGCCAGTAAACTTTGATTTATCCCTTGCTATGCAGTACAATTGTTGGTGATACTCTTCTAAATTTGTCAATTTGTCTCCAATTCCTATTAATCCAGGAAGTCCCTTTTGATTAAGCACATTAAATTTCTTGTGAAATTTCTGAACGATAGACTCCATTTTGGGACTTTTATTCTCCAATTGCAACATAAGGTTCCTTTTTGTAAGGACCTTCCTCACTTCAAAAATTGTCTTTGTCCTATCCGCAATTTTTAATTCTTCTAACTCTTCCCTTGTTTTAGAATTCAGAGGTCTAATGAGAGCGGTAACTTCACCAAGCTTCTGCCTTAAATCTGCTTTTACTTCTTCAACGACCTCTTTTGACTTCTGTATTAATTATTCCTGCTCAAATATAATTTTTATTGAGGGCCATATTTTAGTCATGGCCTCATCTATATCTATCCATATGATCTATTCAGCCTGTGGCAATGTCTGTGACTTTTTTTATTCACTTTGAAATTGCTCAATCTGCTGTGTTAACCTGTGTGTTTTCTGCAATTATGTCAAGTATACACTTCCAACCTTTATTTTCTACTCTTCAAGGTTCTTTAGTTGAGTTTTTAGCTTCTCAATTTCTTGTCCTTTGATTGACAGGTCATCCATTGCCGTGATAAGTTCCTCTAAAGAAACTGTTGACTGCCACTCAACTGTAATGGTTGCTGAAGTGGATGCCCTTGCTATTGATGTAGATGTAATAGGGATTGCTGTCAATGGAACTGCTGCTAGTTGTGTTGTTTGTTCTATCTCTTTTAGCAACTTCCCTATTTGAATCTTCATTGCCTTGATCTCTCCACTCTGTTCAATTAGGATCCTGAACATATCTTCCTTTTCCTTCTCAAGCTCCCCAACTTCCTTAGTCTGTGGGTCTTCTGTGGATGGAATATTGAGATGTTTCTTGAGAGCTACAATATCATCATTCTTCCATTTGACGATCTCTTCTACTGATTTCACATCGTTGGGATCATATCCCAGTTTGATTACAAGGTCTTCTAATGATTTGATCTTCGTATCTTTGTCCAAAGAAGATACTTTTTCTAACTTAAGCTGAGATTGGATATTATTTAAAGAGGCTTACAACTCACTAGCTGCTATTGCTGATGTAGTCAATGTAGAGTACATCATCTCCTCTGTTTGCTTGTGAAGGTCTATTTGATCAATTGGATGAATTTGATTAGTGCTGAAGGAAAAAATAGTTTTCTTATAATCTTCATGGGTCTTTGGGAAAGGGATTTGAGCCTACAGAAAGGCAATCTTCATTTTCCCTTTTTCTGTGTCAAAGGTAGATAGTAGCCTATGCTGTGAGGAGGCTTTCTGCTTCCAAAACTGTGTATATGTTGTAGCTTTTAGCTGCTCGTTTTTCTTCTCGATTTCTTTGTACTTAGAAAATATGTTTGGTTCAGCTTGGTCATGAACCAATTCTCCTGTCTGAGAAGTGTCCACTAGATCTTGGGAGGTCGAAGAGGATGGAGATCCCATAAAAATATCCTCAGTTCTCCTTGTAGCGCGAGGGCCTGTCAAAAAAATGGTCTGTATATTTTCTTCTTCAAAGGATCCTTCTGTTGTTGAAGTAGTTTTCTGCCTTTTCCTATAGATTTGAAACTCCTTTTTATGAATTTATGTGACTATAGGGGAAGCCTCTTGCCTTGGTCTCTTGTCATGCTTCACCTATGGTGTATGAGTCTGTGCTGTTGTAGTGGAGAGTACTTGTTCTTCCGCCTCTTGCAGAGTGCTTTCCCGCCACTGATCCTGGTTCACATACTTCTCGATCTCTGGCCTGAGAGTGTGTGAGTAGGGAGTAGTCTTCTGTTCTACTCTTAACCTTGAAATGATTCCCAGGGGATCATAGGGCTAGGTGAAGCTTAGTGTGAAATTCATTTGCTTCAGGAGGATGTTTTCTTCTTTGGCTGCTTCTCTACTATTGCAAATGAATGGGCCCACCTGTGTTTTTATCTTAAACTATGATTTCTTCTTTACTACCACAAAATTCATCTCATCCATATTGCTCATCGGTCTTATGTACTCCTATGAGAAAATCCTCATTGGGACAAACTTTGGAAATTTGTAAGGTGGAAACTCACAACCATAGACCCTAATCTCTGTGTAGTTTTGGTAAAGGTACCAGTCACTTGTTTTAATCTGTTCACTTAGATGAAGAAATATTTTAATTTCTGGACCTATTCTTGGCTCAATATCACTGTTTAACAAACAAGAGATTGTGTATAAAAACTGATCAACATACTCTGTGAAAGTAAATTCATTAGAGTGATTCCTTACCAAGGAAGTCTAATGAATTACTAATTGGGGATTGCCCCGCTCATCCAATTTCTACAAAGGAAACTGAAACCTATTTGCATGATGGTAAAGAAACAAATAAACAAGTACTAAAGCATATTTGAAATCTCCCTCTGTGGATAATTTGAGGAACTAATCATGGATTGCATCTGATATAAACTGACTGTAATTGAAGATGGAGGGTTTTTCACATGTTGTGAAGACTGATAAAAAACCAATAATAGCCTCATCAACCCATTGATCAGATTGGTAGCCTAGTAAACATGAAACAATAGAAATGATTTGTTTGGTCATCTCTAGGAACATAGATTATGAATAGGGGGGATTTTTCTTGGGTAATTTGGTATCCTTAGGGAGAAAAGTATAAAAGTTTAGCTCTTTGTGGGAAGGTCAAGTTTTTGTAGAATCCATGAGGGAATATACTGAAAATGGTTTCAGCAGAATTTTTCAATTGGAGCATTTGGGAGATGGATTCAACTGTAATGGTGAAAAGGATATCGTTATTTTGGGCCACAATTTCCCTCTGACTAGGGATATATCTGAATTGACACCATGACACAAACTCAGGAAAGTGGTAGGTCTGGGGAAAAATGAATTGGGGTAGGGAGGATTCCCACAGACCCAATTCATCACTGAGGTCTATGAATTTATGTTTTAACTAGTTGTGGAGTTCATACAGGTCGAACTCACAACTGGTTTCAACAATCTTGTATTCCTGGTCTACTAGAGGTTGGTGGTCTAAATCTAGAATAGGGGGTAGTAGGGGGTTGTCCTCTGTGACTTTAGATTTTCCTTTAGGAACCATGATAGAAGAGAAATGAACAGGAGGTTCAAATTACCTGGGAAAATTGGTCGAAAATTTGGTATCTGAGGTGCAGACTGGTAATTGGCTGAATGTACGGGTCACAACGATGATCTGGATCATTGTTACAGTGATAGGTTCTGCTGATTGGGCACTACGGCAGGCTATGATGCAATTTTTACCTTGAAAAAACAAAAGTAGGGTGGATTGAATGGGTTTATTTGATAATATAGGCAAAATGGCTTACTGTTGCAATTTAGTGGTTAGAGGAGCGGGTTCGTTGTCGCGAGAATGAATAAATATTAATTGCTCAATGGTTTGGTGATGAGGTGGTGGAAGTGCCAGGTGGTAGTAGTGTATTGGGGAGAATTGGGGATGGGAGGTTGATTTTGTAAAAGGGAAATGGGAAAATAGGGGAATAACAAGTAGCGGCGTGGTATAGGTCCGAGGTGGGGACGGGAGGTCCACCTTGCAGATGGTGAATGGAGAAGAAGCAACATGGAGTCAATGGTCATAATAGCGGGAGTGGGATGATGGATTTCAGAGGGGGGAGATGTGGTTCCTAGTATTAGGAGGGGGAGGGGTGCGAAATGGATGTGGAGGGTAGTATAGGAGGGTAGTATAGGAGGGAACTACTTTTTGGACCCCCCCCGGTTAATCATCGGAGGGACGGGGTGGATCGAAGCTCATCACCCATCATTGATCCGGGTGGGTGAGGTCTTCACCATCCATTGTTGCGCGAATTTTATTTAGAAAATGACAAAATGTCTTGTCGCGTTGAACTTTATTCAAAACTATATACATTCTTCTACCATGTAAAGAGGGCTTATTGCATTAATTTTATTTTATTTCCAATTAAACCATGATTAAATGATGTAGTTTAATTAATCAACTTTAACTAATCTAATCAACTCAAAGTTAAGCCACGATTAAACAATGTGGTTAACCAATTTATTCTAACTACTGTAATTTAACCATGGTTACACTGTGTGGTTAAAACATTCACTTACCTAAACTAATTATATTTAATCAAGCCTAATCATGCTTAAATGGTGTGATTAAACTAACTAACCCTATTTATCTAACTTCAATGTGGTATTTTAACTGGCAACACATTATTCAAACTTTCTAAGGTATTACTGATGCATTTTTTCATTTTTTGAGTGGCATTTAGAATTGCTCACTTATTTTTGGGGTATTTTGATTTTTTTCAATTTTTTCATAGTTTTGTTTTGTTTTCTTTTATTTCTTCACATATATATTTTTTCCTTTTTTATCCCCTTTCTTTTCTTTTCTTTTATTCTATTTTCTATTTTTCTTTTCTTTTGGAAATAATTTGTAGAAAGGAAGATTATTTACAATAATCATATACATGAAAATTCACAGATAATCAACTTATGATCCTATAGATTATAGGACCCTAACATGATAAATGAGGCCATCATCATCCCCTCCTATAATAGCATCTAGGATACATATTGGGTAGGATGTAGTATGGCATATTTCATCTTCCTCCTCCTCTTCCAACCATAAGGTTAAGTCATGCTCTAGCGATGGTTGAGGAGGAGGGTACAAGACCAACTATTTAGAGAAATGCCCATTCTTAATGCTCATGTTCCTAGCCCTGCAACTTATGTAAGCATCAATAGTGGCTATCCATGACCTTCCAAGGATTAGAAGATAACCATTGAAATTGGTCTTGGGCTAGAGAACTAAGAAGCCAGCAGGGTACTCCCAGGAATCAATAGAGGCCATCACATCCTCAACAACTCCCTTGGGAGCTACAGTGGATCTGTTTGCAAGTTGCAATATTGTTGTGGTATTTCTTAAGGACCCTTAGAGATTCATTTTGAGCATGGTCTCCTTAGTCATCACATTTATGGCAGCCCCAAGGTCAATCAAGTTGTGGGGGACAATGATGCCATCAATATGCACATCTACCACATGAATTCCAAGGTCTAGATACTTTGGGAAAATCATTCTCCCCAACATTAAGTCAGACATCTGTCTAATAAAATTAATGGTAGGTGTGTCTTTATTTCTCTTTCGAGGATGTTTGAAGCATTTCTCCTTGATTAACTTGTTTTATATGGAGACATCCTTGATAACTTGGAGGAGTGGGATTTTAACACACAAGTTTTTCAATTCTCCCAGAAGTTCAGTCTCTTCTAGGATGTGTTGACTAGGATGGATCAATCTTTCAGGAAAAGGAGGTGGATTGGATTTAGGAACACTCTCTTCCTTTTCCTCTTCAATCTCCTCAGGTGTAGATGGAGGTTGGTTATCTAGAAGCACTCTTCCAGACCTGAGGTTGATTACTTGAATTTTTGCAACATAGGCCGGGTAGGATGTCTCTCCACTATAGACCTATTGTGCCTGTTTTTTGTCCGGGTTCGGATTTGGTTGAGTAGGAATATGAGGTTGCTTAGGTGGATCTGAATGAAGGAGATGTGGTTGAGATGGAGGTGGAGGCAATAAGGCTGGGGATTGATTGAATTGAGGCCTCCAACCATGTGATGGGGTATTCCAATGAGGATGTGGGGGAGAATATGGCTGAAATGACTGATTGACAGGTTGGGAAGGGTATTGAGGTGCATAAGACCAAGGAAAAGGTGTGGACCATGAAGAATGAGCAGGAGAACACCAAAGGGGAAGGGATTCATTCTGATTAGGATTGTAGTAGGAGTAGGATGCCTTGCTGGTATGGTCGAGGTCCTTGAGGCCACCTTTGATTGATATAACAGAGTTGTTGAGCCCCGCCTTTATCCCCTTGGTATACAACCTTTAATCTAGGTAGAAAAGTGCACTTATATGTGGAATGAATTTCCTCACAGACCAAGCAGACCTCTATAACATTTAATGGACATTCATTTCTTGGGTGCCTCCTAGTGCATCTAGGGAAAAATATAGCTAAGGATCTCTTTGCTTCCTCCTGCATTCTCTTGATATGCATGGTGTCCATTTGCAAAGCAAGGGTGTGCAACATTTTACTTTTAAAATATTCCAACATGTTTCCAATACCGCTCTTGATAGATGTGTTGGAGGAAGAGGAACTGGCCAAAGATTGACTAGACCTACCCTTCTTTCTGGCAGCCCTAGAATGGTTTTTGAAAACTGTCTTGATATCATCACAAGATAGCTAATAAATGTCCCCTCCAGATAGCACGTTCAGGGTTTCAGAATGTCCTCCCTAATTCTGCTAAGAGGGACTAACTTGAGTGATTTGGGATCAAGGGTGCATCTGGCCCTTATGTAACTGAGTTGAAACTTTTCTTCATAATCTTCCAAGGATTCATCATGTCCTAAGGTCATTCTAAAGATTTCCTCTTTGGTGTCTTTGGACCTACAATAGTCCCTGTACTTGTTGTTGAAGGCTTGCTTCATTTGAGCCCAGGTAATGATGTTGTCCCTAGGTAAACACATGAACCAGCGTAAGGTTGCATCCTTAAGGGTGGATGGGAACAACTTCAACTTTTGGTCATCATAGGTATAATCATAAGTTCTACATTTGACAACAAACTAAAACAAAAAGGTGTCAAGGTCCTTTGATATTAAGCCATAGAAGTGAGGAAGGGCAGAGGGGCTTATGTTTTTAATCCTAGCATCTCCATTAGTCTCTCTAATTGGATAATCACCCTCATTTTTGTTTTTTGTCCCATTTCTATTTTCATCCATGGTGTAAGTGTGTGGAATGGTTTCTTAATCTTCTTCCCTAATATGCTTTTCAAAGATCTTTGGTTGTTCACCTAATGGCTCCTCTAGTTTCCCTGTAGTCAGAGAGGGAAGTTGACAGCCACCAAAGAAGAGGGAAGGTTGACTCTTTGATGGTGTGGGGGTATTTGGAAAGAATTTCCCTAAATTTTCTCTACTCCTACGAGGCATGATTTTTTTCTTTGTTTTTATGCGTTTTTATAATTAATTGTAAAAGAGAAAGGAAAGCATAATAACATCTACCTACTCAATGAAAATCAGAAAGAAAAGAAGAAATTACATCTACCTAGACACCTCCCCGACAACGGTGCCAAAAAGTGATGAGCCATAATATTGTAGTAAGGATTATACAACTCTTAGGGCTACCAACTTTACTTTATCAACCCGGGGTTTCGTACAAACTTGGAGGTGACAATGATATATACACAACAGATGCATCATTCTACTCATGTCGCTTCTATACTGGGGCACTAAAACATTAGGGTACCAGACCAGTCCTTTATTGACTAGAAGGAGTCTAACTGCTGATAGTGAATGTAAATCTAGTTCTAATCCAAGAAAGTAAATGCTTTTCTATTCAGGAAATGCAAGCTACTAAATGGTAAATTCTATGTAATTCCATAAATCATCTAGCTATGGAATGACACAAATCACTTTGTAGAAATGAAATTATGCTAATCTTGCAATTGATCATCTAACTATTAGGACTACTTAGAAATGGAAAGTTACTCTATCATCTTAGAATTCACACATGCATGCATTAACTATCTCATTTACATCTGCAAAGAAGAAGAGTCTTTAAGTGTTAACTTCAGAAATATAAATGGCAATGTTATCTGTTCTTGCAGGAGGGAAAGGAATGGGAAGTATGGTCTAGGTCGCATTTATGGGCATGGAATCCAAACTGAGGGGTTAATATACTCCTATAGTACGTTATCCTATTATTTCTGGTCAAAACAGGGTCAAACAGGCTGCTACAAGTGATCCAGTAGCTGCTATAGGAAATTGCTACAGGATATCCTAATCTGCTACAAGATGTCCTCGATTGGTATAAGTTAGCTGAAGAGTTTTGGAGGGAAAGAGTAGTGAGATGATGTGTTGGAGAGGTGTATGATAGTGGTAGAAGGTGTAGGGAAGGTGCACATTGCCCAAGGCTAAGCCCAACACTCCAAGGAGGTTGGATTCGCCTAAGGTGACTGCTTAGGGTGGCTGTAAAATAGAGGTTTAGATTATCGGATGGTATGCCTCGACAGAAGGTGGAGAGGACCTAGGTGAAGCTGGATCGATGAGTCTCTTCCTGTAGATCAACAATCACTACAACAAAACCTGTTTTTTCTCTTCATTTATGCATCACTACATGTCTACATGGAAAAGATGAATTGAATTTGAGGAAGCTGATCTATCTTCTGTTAAGGACTAGAACTACGAAATGGAATTATTTTTAAGATACAACAAACTTAAGGAAACAAGATAAAAATTGCAGGTGCTTGCAATAAATCATAAACATTGATCTAGCTATGAAAGAAACCAAATCTGTGAAACGATCAAAAGACAAGCTATGTTTTTGGGGCCACGAGAGTGGGGTCCTCTAATCATGATCCCATGAGGGAGATGATATAGAGGCCAATGTCGCAAGATTTTTTGGAGTAATTTCCTTCACAAAACTACAGCACTATCTACCTCTTCAACCTAATGGAAACAAGGTTAAGTAACAATTCAAATACTTGTTAAGCTAAAAAAAAAACATAAATAAACTTCATCAGCTAACTATCATTCTAAGCTAAGAATACAGATACAAAAGAGGAACTTATGTTACTAGGGTTGGGCCCTAACCCAAGAGGTTCAACCCGCTGAGTCAACTCATTGCTGGATCAAGGTAGAAGTTCTCATTATCTTCAAAATGTTAATTACAACATAACAATAGGAGTCACAATGTTTCAGCTTAAATGGCCTCTTGGCTACAACAAAAAATAGAATCCTAATGAGTCCCTTGGATCTCTTATTTATAAAAAACTAGAGATACCAATAACTCCCTAGAAAATAGGGATACTTTTCTCCCTAACTCGAGAATAACTTTTCCTTGACTGTCACTGGCTTGGCTGCTAATGAACTTGGTTTGCTTGGCTACCAATGACATCGAGATGATGAGATATGGTGGAGGAATATTCGAATGATTTGAGGAGTTAAGGAGGGAGACCAACTCCTGAAGTCTCTCTTGCTTTCTTACTCCGAATTCTTGCACTTAAGTCAACCCAAAACTAATCCAATTCTTGGATTCAACACACATTAGGCCACATGACATAGTAACTCACATTTACTCTTCTCACTACATAAAATATGACAAAATATGTAAATAAATGTGAGAAAAGTCAATTTAATAAGTTGGAGAGTGGCATACCCGCAGCAACAATTTGAGATAGAGATAGATGCCTCTGACTATGCTATTGGTGTAGTTTTTACTCAGCAGGGGCATCCAGTGGCATATCACAGTGAGACACTTTCAGATAGAGTCTGAAAGTGTCCCACCTACGACAAAGAGATGTATTCCATTATGCAGGCCTGCCGAAAATGGAATCATTACATTATGGGGAAGGAAATAGTCATCCACACAAACCATTGACCCCTGCAGTTCATACAGACACAAAGGGAGTTGCTGAATGATTTCCATCAGAAATGGTCCACATACCTACAACAATTCCATTTGAACATTAAGTACAAAAAGGGAAGCACCAACAATGTTGTAGACTGCCTCAGCCGACTGTTGGTCATGATGCCAACCACTATACTCGACTCTTGTGGGCATAAGACTTCGGGGTGACCACATCTTTACAAGCGCGATTCAAAATTTGGCAACACATACCAAACACTCCTGGAAGGAAGCAAGTTTCAAATTTGCACCTCCAGGATACATTATTATGCCACCCGGGACACCTCTATGTTCCTTCAAGACAACGTGCCAAGATGATTTTGGAGGTGCACTACAGTCGGGTCGTTGGACATTTCTAGGTAGAGAAAACAGTGGCAATGTTGCAGAAGTATTTTTATTGGCTGAACCTTCAACAAGATGTTGGGAAATACATTATATCCTACACTCTCTGCACCAATCCCAAAGCAACCATCAATAAGCAATGCCTATATACTCCTCTGCCTACTCTAGTCGACCTTGGGAGTCCATATCCATGGATTACATTTCGGTCCTTCATTCTACTAAGCATGGAAACGACTGCGTTTTTGTGGTAGTCGACAAATTCTCTAAGATGGCCATTCTACCGGCCTGCAAGAAGAGTATCGTAGCAGAAGCCACTACTAAGCTCTTCTTTGACCAAGTGTGGGTACACTTTGGGATCCCACATTCCATTATCTTAGATTGGGACAACAGGTTCCTAAGTACATTTTGGTCAAGTCTCTAGTCGATGTTGGATACCAGGCTCACTAATTCCAAGACTTTCCACCCCGACACTGATGGCCAAATAGAGGTCGTCAACAGGATGATCATACACATTCTGCACATGTGCAACTCAAAGAATCCACGTGCATGGGATGAAATCCTCCCCAATGTCCAACACAACTGCAATAGAGCTCTCCATAGCTCAACTGGACACAACCCCTTTTAAGTGGGGTTGCGATTCCAGCCACTATGTCCCATTGATGTGGCCATACCATTTGCAGTTATCAGGAAGATTCGGCTCATGTCCAGTCCAAAGATGACATGGATAAAAAATTCATTGAGTGCATTCAAAAAATCCTCTAGTAGGTCCATGACATAGTGGATAGAGCTAATGCTAAGTACAAGAAGCAACATGATCAACATTGGGTGCCACACAAGTTTCAGGTGGGTGACAAAGTTTGGTTGCATTTGTAGAAAGAATGCCTTAACGGAGCCCATAGAAAGAGAATACCATTCTGATATGGGCCTTACACCATTACCAAGGCTATGGGAGACAATGATTTTGAGCTCAACATTCCCCCATTCCTTGGCCTGCACCCAGTGTTTAATGTGGATCACCTTCGGCCATACTTTCCACCATTACTAGACACATCATACATTGCAGAACAAATCACACCAATAGAGTTAAACCCAAACTACATGGAACAAGCCACAACTGATTGGATCATGGAAATATAGATAAATAAAACTTTCTAGTAGAAGATCCAACTGTATTGGGTTGTCAAAGATGGCCAACTCCTGCACCAAGGCAAGTGGCTCACTAGGGACCAAATTTAGCGGAAGTTTCCCCATCTCATGGAGGTACTCAATGCAATGGAGACCATTGCTTCCTAAGGGGGGAGGACTGATCTAGGTGGATAGTGGTGGCCACCCACCTATTCCACTTGTACCCCCACCATTGTTTCTTTCAGTTTTTTAGTTTCCTTAATTGTAGTAGAATTTACTATTTTTGGCAGTTTTTCAGGTCCTAAACTTCCAGAGCCATTTTGAGGCCCTGAATGATGTTTTTTTGGAAAAAAACCATACTTAACTCTTCAAATGAGGTTTACAGTCGAAAGTTATAGTCCTCAGTTAGATATTTCTAATGAGTTATCGTGTGCGTCAAAGGAAGATCGTATGCCAAAGTTATGACCCTAGGAATTTGATGTGCCAATTTACCCCAATGCGGCCCATAGTTTTGGAGCTTCATCTCATAGGGTTAGTTTTTTGGATGTTTAGGGTTTTCTATTATTTCTCAAAAATAAATAGGCCTTCAAGCCTCATTGTAACACAATTTAGAGCCATGTAACCACCACATCTCTTCTCAGAGATAAGCTACCATCACCCGAGCTAGTCTTATTTCCAGTCTATATGTAAGCATATTTCAGTTCTTTAATATTACTGAAATGAAGTGTTATTTTTGTAGCATCTATGTATTTATGGGTATATATGTATTTTGTTGCGTTCCTGTTTAAGTTTGGATCATTATGATTCTGCCATCACCCTGGCCTTTGCATAGGGATATTATGGCAAACAAGTTACCATTGAGACTCTGAGATTTGAGCTGACAGAGCAATTCATTTCTCAAGCTACAAAATTTCCATCCATGGGAGAACAATGGTTCAAGAAATCAGAAGTTGCCAAAGGAGCTTGGAAAAGGTTTTTGGAGGAGGCTTACTACCGTCATGATTGGAAGAGGGGGGTACCTCAGAACCGAATTGTTAAAAAGTGGAGGGACCTGCTCTTCATCTTGCAAAAGTTTTTTACCTACGAGGGGAGGTATTATGTAACCTTCGTATATCACACCCACCTTCTCTTACATTTTGAGTCTGGGCAGGCCATTAATTTTTCTTATTTCTTGTCGCATAGTCTAGCCAAAATGGCTAGAGGGATTCAAAAGAGCTATGTGACTCAAATTGATTATAAATTATGTCACTTTGGGCTAATCAAAATCCTTTTGAGTGAAGAATTGAAGAATAGGGGTTCTTCTCTGGACAAATTTCTCATTGCACATCAATATGGAAATATAAGGCAAGTCATCAATGTTCAAAGGGTACCTAAGTAGGGATTCATAGTAAAAATCATGGGGTCTAAGTAAAAATCCAAGACCAGGCTACCTTAGGAGGATACATTACAGAGTGAGAAACAAAATAAGTCAAGGAAGGATGTGCCGTCAAAGGAAGTGGTGTTCGAACCACCCCAAAGAATAACTGGAGGGTTACTTAAGAGCATGCATGTTGCTTTTGAAAAGTAGGGGTTATTCAAAGAGACTTTACCTAAAGTTGAAGTTATTATGAAGTCAGAATGACCTAAGAAAGATCATGCCGTGTCTTAAGACTAGAATAAAAATGTACCTATAAATGAGGAAGGTCAAGGTATGGTAAGTGACCAGATGTCAATTAAGAAACCTATTGATGACAAGAGGAATTTTTCTCTTTTGGTAGATGTTGCAACAACTCTAGATACTTCTGCTAGTAGTCAAAAACCTGTAGTGGAAGAGCATGAAGACTTAGTTCCCTTGGCCTTCTTGGTCAGGAAGACTAAAAAGGAAAGATAAATTCAAAGACTAAGAAGAAAAATCAAGGATTTAGAAGTTTTGGATAGATATTTGAAGTCTTAGAATGGGATGCTGGTGGAAATAAATGACGAGTTTCTTGCAGAGGTGGCTAGAATGAAGGAGAAAGTTAGGAAGTGGAGAATGCATGCAGGATAGATGAAGGCTTGGACCTGAAGGTTTAAAAGGTAGTTGAAGAAGGTCTAGAGTACCAACTCTAGGATTAATATCCAAATTAACAAGTGATGGGAGGAAACCTTGAAGTTTTTGTTTTTTGTAGAGGTTAGTGACTGAAGTTCTATGAGGACACACAACCATATCAGGGTGGGGGGATTTCAGGCCCTGGAATTGTTCTAAAATTTTCCCATAGATCCCTATTTTAACCCCTATTTTACAATGAAAAAGAAACCTTTATAACATGTATTTCTAGTTTCTATCAATATACTCATGAGAATTAGGATAATATTGCTTATCATTAACTAGGATTGATGGATCAATATTTTTAGGACTTAAATGCCTTGTTTTGGGTTATCTTTAGGAATTGTATCATTTTAAGTCATTATTATTTCATAAATGCAACTAGTATGTGGAGGTAGGTGGATTGGGATTTCTGTACTCGTTCCTGCACTGGCCCTAAAACTTCATTCCTGTGATTTTTTGGTATTTGATTCCTACACCAAATCTAGATCAGTTATGTGGCAGCTAAATAACTCATGGATGAGTGGAGCTAGATGGAAGTCAAATCCAACTGTCACTATGGAGGGGTCTTGAAAATCAAGAAGTTCATTGTGTTCCCTTTCCTCTTAATTTCCAGAGGATTTTTTTTTTAGTTTTGATTTTGACCACTGTAGTGTAATTTTGTTATTCCCTCGTCCACTATAAATTGGCTTCATCAAATTTGCATCGTTTTGATCATGCTTTAAAAATAATGTAAGGAGAATATTGTTAACTAATTACTATTTTGATAAAGTGGAGGAATGCCTCACTTCAGTTTTGTAATTTTATATATATGCGATGTGAAATGTATGTAGTTTAGCAATACTCTATTTGTGAACGCACTTAGGAAGTAATTTTCTTTGTATCGCCAGGCCTTCTATGGCTAGACCATCATGTATTGAATAACAAAGATATTTATCAATAAAAGGGGGATATGCCAGGTTTCACATGTCATTGTAGTTTTTCTTGTTCCTAATTTAAAAGCACTGTAACTAAGCTTTTCTTCTTATAGGGGAGCGAGTTGGTTGGATAGGGCCTGACCAACCTAGTTCGTCACCCACTTAGAGTAGTTCACTGTGCGATATTTCTATTTGCATATGTGTATGGTGTGTGTCTCACTTTTTGTTTGTATAAGGATTGATTGAAAGCATATTGTGGTTGTTTGCTGTGACAATATACAAGGAGAAAGATTGTTAATCAAATAAACCCATATATGAGCAACAGATTCAAACCCAATAGAGATTTACGAATTATGTTGAGTTAATCAACACTTTTGCTTAAGATTTGTTGATTTGGATTTGAAATTGTATGTAGGTTTTGGAGATCTGAGTCAAATAGTCTATTTTTAGTTTATAATAACCCAAGACCAGATACATTATATTATTGTTTTGATGACTTTCTTCATACTATTGCGAAGGGTTGATTTACCAAACAATTTTAACCTAGATCTGGTGGTTTTATGTTTATCTTAAGGGTTTACAATCTATTAGGTGGTATTCAGTTTCTATTACCTCAAATTAAGTGATTCATGATTTATTTTGAAATGATTATAAACCTGTTCAGAACCTTCTTCTTTCTTACAACAACGATCACAAGATTTGAATACTGAGATTTCATAACAGTTGTGAACACTTTGTGGAGTTGTTTAATTATAAGATTTGAGATTGTGTTATTTTTCCTGTACATATGAATAACTTCTCTTACAAAAGTTGTGTGCTTGATAACTTTTCTTGTGAAGCCTGTAACAAAATTGCAAAAGTCTTTAGGTTAAACTAAAATTTGGTTATAGGACTGATTCCTTGAGATTTATTTTGTTATCCTTGGAAAGGGTGAGTATAAAGGTTACGATATGGTTTGAGTTTACCTTTGGTTGGGATCATTGCATAATGCAAGGATTGAAGGTTTGACTGTGGATTTTGTTTTAGTACGGAACAAGCCTGAATGATTTGTTCTAGTGCAATAATTGATTCATGATTTGGTTTGATGATTGTGAAGTTTGAATTTATCCTAAAAGATTGTCTTATTTAAATATCTTGACTTCTTTGCAGTGAAGGACAACTTTATAATGGTTTTGGTGTTGCTCTGAGAAAATGTTTAATTAGAGTTTTCACCTTTTTATCACAAAGCTGGGGAAGTATGATGATTGTGTGCAGGGATAGGATAGTTCATGAAGTTTGCCCAGAATATTCTTAGAATTACCTATGATACAACTCTAAGTTTATGAAACCTATGGTTTAACAATTAAGTGTTGAGGATTGAAATACAATTCTAACACCCAACAAGTACTATCCTAAGGGGGACCCGCAAGCGGAAGAGAAAGGCTTGTTGATTTACCTACAAATTAGTCCACAAGATAAACAACAATCATAAAAAACATAACAACACTCATTCAACAATATCCATATCTAAGTAACGAAATATTTCATTAGTATTAGTATGTATTACACCAACATATACCATAAACATAACAATAATATTCATAATACATCCATTATACACGCGTGAAGAAGTGTCGTCTCGAGGAGCTTCTGATTATGAATGAAAGATTCCAAGTACACTATTACATAGATGAAACACTAGATCCAGTAGTGGAACATAAAGGCACAACTTGCTTCTCCAAATAATGATCTATCTCCTATTTAATACAAGAGAATCCAAGGCAAGAATCTAAGAATCTAAGCCCTTTACTTGAGTTATGAGGACCTATTTATAACAAATGACAATGAATTTGAGTTTCCTCTTGACTCTTCAATTTCTATGACCTATGGGCTTCCATACAAAATTTCACATTCTATACACGACTCTTTACATTTCACACATGTCTTTTCATATTCCACATGTCTCTTGTACTTTATTACATTAAAATTATTACAAAAGACAAAATACACATAAGACGATGGCTACATGAGACAAACTGCTAATAGGATAAAGATGTTTTCAAAAAGACAAGTCATTTGCTTCTTCATGGAGCTCATCGGTAATTTATGCATGCCATGCTTTGAATTCCATAGAAATGACTTTAATATGAACTGACAAGTCCACTACAAACCACATCTTCACCTATAATGCTTATGTCAATATAGATTTGAATCTTGATTGTACACTATTCCATAGCCATGATAGTTTCATGTGAGATTTGGCTGGCAGAATGACATAAAATAGAAATTTCTTTAGTGATCTCCAAGCCTTCTTGTGCTAATGTTTGATTGATTCTCTTGGTGTACTATTTCACTTCTTGAAAGATGATTTCCCTGCTTCTTATCTCTCCAAGTGATCCCACTGAAGGCATCCCATGATTTTGTGCTAGAGAATATAAACCATTGTGCAGTTGACTATAAGAAATAATGGTGTTAGTTGATTATTCTCTAAGATGGATATAATTTTGATGGTTAAGTATCAACTATACTCTGTCTATTTCTGTGGTAATCCTTCCCTTTCTAACCAACTGTTGAGGAACATATGGATATTTGACAACCCATTCCTGGATTTGAACAACAACTTTGTTTTCACTTCCGGGGTTTTATAATTTCTTGTGCCTTCTTTTGTATACCAACAAGGGTCACCACTACTTCATGTAGAATAATCATTTCATCATATAATTGTGCCATGGTATCCTCCATTGGCCTCGATTCCTCCTATATGGCTGACTGCTATTTTGATGTATTAAAGCTCCAGGATGATATTCACCAGTTCTCTATAATGAGATGTTTTAATTGTTGCTTTATTGCAACTAAATATTTCCTCAATATTGCATTACCATTCAATAGATAGTCTGAGTTATTTTGCACTACTGTAGCAAAAGCAACATTAACTGCCATGATTTCCTGGGGATTCCTCCTAGTGTTTGCAGTTAACACCTTTTTTGTGGATAAAAAGACAATATTTTGAGGATCATCTGGGAGGTGTATTTTCCTTTGATGCATGGTCCTTTTCTTCAGATGATCAAACATGAAAATTACACACATCCATGACTTGGTACTTTGGTAGAGGTGTGATTCCCATATCGTCAAATGGGAGATGGCCACCCGTGAGAGGAGGTTCTTCCAGCGAACCTGGTTCATCATCTATGGGCTTGATGGTATCATCTTCCTAAAATTATTCCTCTATTTCTTGAGTCAATTGTTTTTCCTCCAACCTTTGTGTTGCTTCCTATTCCTGTGGCTTCCTTTGTTGCTCTTTTTCTAGTATCCTTCTTTCCTCTTCTTCTTCTTGTTGCTTTCTGAGCAACTCATCTTGTTTCTTCTTCTCCTCTTCTTCCTATTGCATATTTGCCTCTAATTCTCTCCTTTCATGTTCAACTTCAATATATCCCTTATTCAATGGATCAAATTTCCATTTCCTGCTACTTTATGTTATTGGATCACACTTGATCCCTTTCCCGAGAGTTGCAATATTTACTTGACCAGTTGTTTATGGTGCTCCCTATACTCGTATATCTTGAGCTGGTGGAATTTTGGGGGAGATAGCTTCAATTCTTGGATGTGTCTTTCTTACTGTATTATACTAATTCTTCACCTTTTCATATTTTGCAGTAGTCATTGATGAATATCCCCAAGCAAATCCAATCGTATCACAATGTTGCTTGCACACTCTTTTGGGGCCATACCCATGAAAGTCTTTGACTGCAAAGTGCAAGTAATCTAGCTCTTATATTTCTGCATTTGCTGCCTTGTGGCTCTTCAGCTCATACAATATGATCCTCAAAGGGAAAGTGGGCCAAGGGGATTTCTTCCCTCTATGAAGAAATCCTGACAACCCTTTATTCAATTGTTAGGCCACTTCTTGCAAGACCACCTTATTAGTCACATCACGACATTAGATGAGGAGAAATATAACATGCAAAGCATCTGAAATAGGTACCTTTTGGCACAACAAAAGAATTTTCAATATCATGTAATGAATCCTTCCCTTGATCGATCATGCTAGGAGGATCGATCTCATATATCATCTGAAATATTACTGCGAAGAAATGATCTTCGAATCTTTCATATGCCCCTATGAAACCCAAATCTGACAACACCTTGCAATGGAAGTAGTCTAGGAACTAATCTTATGGGGTCTAGTTCCAATACATTCCCATGAATGCATACCGTGCACAAATGCCATCCAAAAGAATGCATACATATAGAACTATGGTGCCTGGTTGGACCTTAGAGATGCTTTAGCCTACCCAACATGACATTCCAACTCAAAAGAAAGTATATCTGCCAATTGAATATTTTGTCACAAGTAACTACCATGTTGAGCATATATATCCAGTTCTATTCAAACACTTCAATGCTTTTTTTCCCATGCATCCTACAAGGCATGATAATAAGGTAGTGATACACATCCCTGAGAATTCTAATTGGGTAAACTTCAGATGGGCGGTGTTGGAATATGGTAGGTTCTCGACACCAAGAGTCGATGATGTCACTTGTGTCGAGATCAACCCATCTAGTGTAGAAGTAATTATTGACATATTTTGTGGGCTTAAGCATCTTGTGATAAGTCTGCATATCTTCTCCATAATAGGTGGCAAGATGACCACTGATTTCACTATGAAGCACCAGATCTGAATCATCTACCTCTGCACAAGGAATGAATTGGAAACTTTGTATCCTGGACCACTTGATGTTGATGCATACTTCTAAATATTCTAAATTTTCAGAGAACTATTTCTACAGGGATGTGTGTTTGATGTCTTTCGACGTGACCTAAATGGATTTGTGTGTGAAGTACTGTGCATCTCTAAGAATAGGAATGGTGGGATTTGTAACTCCTACTACTTCTTCATTGATTTCTTCTAAATCTTCTTTGGAGGACACTCAATGTGTAGTGGGGGGCATCATTCCAACAAATGATGAAAGAGTAATGAGACTAGTAAATTGAACACCCGCACGTGGAAACACACTCATAATGACAAATATTATCTTCATAAAATATTCTATCTATTACAAGAAATAACTTAGCAGATCATATTCAAAAGGCCATCAAATGTAGCTGACAATATAATGTAACACCCTCCCACATCTACCCAGTAACCGGCCAACCCGGGTAAACATATGACGGGAGGCTACTATGGTTGGATTCAACCTCCTAGGTGACCTTAAGGAAATGGAATTGACAGAAAAACATCATAAAAACCTTCCACATCAGCTACAGGACCCCTGAGACCCATATTAACACTTTTGGTAACAAACCCCTCGGTCCCACTGAGGTTTTAAACCTCTTAACCTCTGGACTCTCCCATACTATGGGACTGATAACGTCCAAGAGGCTTTGGAAACTCTCATGAAAAGGCATGCCAACATCGGGGGACTATATTTCTCAGTAATGTGCCAGCGTCCCCAAGATTTAAGCCACTTTTTCAGGCCCAAAGCCTAGGTCACTGCCTAGAATTTATTGACACCTTAAGAGAAAAAATATAACAATGAAACAATGATGCAAATGAAAATACTTGAACAAGCCCTTGACTGGGCCCCTACTAGCCATGATAGGCATTTCATCAAACATAACACAAATATGTAATCTATAGGTATAAACAACAGTTCTAAGCATAGGGGTCTCATACTCATTTGAGAATCGCTAAGAGACATTGAGGCCTTAACACATTAGCTGTAGTATCATCCATTAGGCCATAGATACATTGTTCATTAATTTACAAGTAAAAACATGAAGAGATCCATACATAGCTACTGTCATAAAACATATACATAAACAACATAATAGCAACAAAAATACCAAGGAAACCACAACCATATGATCCACATATAAACAAATATAATATTAATAGAAATACAAGGAAAAATAACCTCATATTGATGATGAAAAATCCAAACTCGGGATGGGACTACCACATTCCACCTGACCGTACAATGGCTGACCCAAATATCTCTTCAACCATTCACCCTTGTGCCATATTCCAAGCATGAATGTGGGACCTCATAAAACACATCAATCCAAAACCATCCAGGGCTTCCAGAGGCCATCCACCTCAACCCATCAAACAATGATTCCACCTCATGGTGGAACATCACAAAACCATCATCATATTGGTCTCTACCCAAGCCTTCCAGGGCTCTAGAGTGTTTTTTCCAACCAAGGCTTCCTAAACTAGTAACTCAACTCACAACTTATTCCTGGATTCAAAAATGTTTGTCCAACGAGGGCTTCCAAGACTAGTAACTCCTCCCACCTAGGGCTTCTAGAGCATTTGTCCAACCAAGGCTTCTAGGACTAGTAACTCAACCCAAGCTGTTACAGGGCTTCCAGAGCGTTTGTCTAACCAGAGCTTCTAGGAAATAGTAACTCAACCCAAGCTAAAGGAAACATGAGAAACAATCAAAACAAAACAAGGAAATAAATCCACAATCACCATGGCTATCTAGGAAATGGCAAGGCTAGGCAAATCCACTGTCAATCCAAGAAATCCTCCATTCTAGTGACAGATCATGACCAATAAACCACATGCATATGCCATGCATGCCAAAAATAGTGAGGAAAACATACATGCAACTCGATACCTGCAAGAAAAACCCATTGTAGTTGTTGATCCCGATGTCCTCTTGCACTTTCCTGCTCTTCCTTTGCCTTCTTGCTCCAAAACTCCAAGTATGCCACACCCTCCAAGAGTGCTCCAAGAAAACTCTAAGTGTCCAAGAGTGAGAGAGAGAGAGAATAATGAGAGAGCTCCCAAATTGAACTAACAAAATGTTAAAAACTGGTCCTCAGAAGCCTTTTTATCAATTAGGCCTCTATTTTCTTCATTTTCCATGATTTTCCTTCAATTTCCTTCTCACATGCAACCTGTGACCTTTCACCTCCCTTTTCTCCTAATTTCCATTATTTTCATAAATAAATGTGCCAAAAATTCCATTTTGCCTTTGCAAAGCCTTAGCCATTGCCTTTGCCAATTTTCTTAGTCATTAATAAAGTAATGAACACCCACACTAGAATGTATTTCCCAACATTCAACTTGGAATAAGTGTCCCATCAACTGTGGTTATTGTTTTTCCTTTATTAACTTTTATTACATGGAATTTTCACCAGGGTTGTTACAAAACCCTCCCCCTTGGGGGAAAACCATCCTCAGTGTTCAACAACACCTATAACCACAAGAATACTATAAACAAAACATATTGCTAATGGAGCTTTATAGCTTAGTTCGTTGCCATATTTGCAATGATCAACCTGCTTAGAAGCAAACCAAAATGAAAACATAACAAACATAACATCATAATGACATGGCACCCATATCGCTTATTGGGGCTTTATAACCAAACATCACCAAAACATGTACCAAAACATGTACCAAAACATATACCAAGACATATACGAAGACATATACCAAAACACCATACCAAAACTTCTTTGCCTCAACCAACAAACAATGAAGGATACATAGCATGCATCTGATCCACCATCTCCCATGTAGCTTCATCGGGCCCAAAGTGCTTCCATTGCGCCTTAACTTGCTTGATTGCTTGGTTCCAGAGCATGAGCACCTTTTTTAGCAATATACGCTGAGGCTGCAACTGGAATTCTCCATTTGGTTCCACCTGCGATACAAACCAGTAAATCACATGATCAACATGCTTTAACATACTTCTTAAGTAATGACACATGGAAAAAATCATGGACTTTCACTGTCGGTGGAAGTGCAAGTCAATAGGCTACTAGCCCAATCCTCTCAATAATACTGAAGGGTCCATAAAACCATGGTGCCAACTTGGTAGATGATCCAATCCGCAAGGATCTCTTATTTAGTTTGATGCACAAGTACACCTGTTCCCCAACTTGGAACTCTTGAACAACCTATTTTGATTTGCATAACTCTTTTGCCTATCCTATGATGCCTCTAGATTCTTCTTTATAACCTGCATTTCTTATTCGATGTTCACCAACATGTCCGGTCCAATCAACATCCTGTTAACTGGATCACTCCAACTGATGGGAGTATTGCAACTCTACCCATACAATGCCTCAAACAGATTCATCTTCAAATATTCCTAATACCCATTGTTGTAAGCGAACTCTACCAGTAGAAGATACTATTCCTAGCTTCACTGCTGATGCATCACATAAGTCCTCAACATGTCCTCCAATTTCATGTTGACCCTCTCTATCTATCCATTGGTATGTGGATGATAAGATGTATTGAAGGCCAACTATTTGCCCGAACCTGCAGACAACTCCTTCCAAAAATTGGAAGTGAAATTTGCATCCATGTTAGACACAATCTTCTTTGTAACTCCATGCAATATGATCACATCTCTAATGAATACCTATGCTATATCACTAGCTCAAAATGTATACTTCACTGGAATGAAGTGCACAACCTTTGTCAACCTGTCCACAACAACCATGATGGAATCATTTTGTCTCACTGTCCTCGACAAACCTGTGATGAATTCCATGGAAATGACCTCCCATTTCCACTCTGGAATCACAATCGGCTGTATCAGTCCACTTGGATTCTTACACTTTTCCTTCACATGCTGACAATCGAAACACCTAGCCACAAACTCTGTTACATCCTTCTTTAGATTCAGCCAATAACAAAATTTCTTCACTATGGTCAATGTCTTCTGATAGCCTAGGTGACCTAAATATGGTTTCACATGGAACTACCTCAAGATCAACTGCTTGAGCCAACTACTGTCTGGAACATATATCATGTCTCTGAATATAAACAATCCATATGCTGTAACACAATAGTCCACATTTCGTGAACTTGCACATGTACCTATACCTATACCACTACCTATACCTAAACCTATACTACTACCTACACCTATACCTATACTACTGCATGTACCTATACCACCAAATATACCCGTACCTATACTTTACTGCAACCTATGCATAATCTCCATATAACTAACATCCTGCAGAGATGTCTGCAAGATCCTATCCTGTAAGTTTATCCTAGAGGAGCTCATAGCTGCTAAGTGATTTACCTGCATCCACCTGCTAAGAGAAACTACCACCTTGTTCTCTTTACCTTTGATATACCTAATCTCAAAATCAAACTCACTAATCGTGGCCAACCACCAAGCCTTCCTACCATTCAGGTTCGGTTCGTCAAATAGATACTGATCCCCACTATGATCACTCATCAACACAAACCTCCTGCCTAGAAGGTAGTGCCTCCACATTTTCAATGCATGTATGATCACTGGCAACTCAAGATCATGTGTGGGGTAGTTATGCTCGTGCTCATTCAATTTTCGTGACTCATAGTATACCACCTGTCCATCCTACATAAGGACTCCACCAAGTCCTTTACTACAAGCATCTATGCATAATACAAACTCTTTGTTCGGATTTGTAATATTTAAAACTAGTGCATGTGTCAACAACTATCCTCACACTCCTTTGTCCATTCAAACTTCTTACCTTTTCTCTGCAATGATGTGATAGGATAAGCAATCTGTAAGAAGTTCCTGACGAACCTCCTGTAATAGATTGCTCACCCCATGAAATATCTCACCTCACATACATTTCTAGGAGCTACCCACTCCATGATGGCCATTATATTTTCTGGATCTATTGCAATGCCCTCCTTGGAGACAACATGTCCCAAGTAATGTACCTCAGTCTAGAAGAAACTGCACTTGCTAAGCTTAGCATACAATTGCTGCTCTCTCAATAACCTCAAAATTGCTTCTAAATGCTCAACATGCTCTTCCTCATTTTTAGAATATACCAATATATCATCAATGAACACAATAAAAAACTTATCTAAATACAGACGCAACACATTATTCATCAAGCACATAAATGTAGTTGGAGCATTAGTCAAACCGAATGGAACTACAACAAACTCATAATACCCATACCTGGTCCAGAAACATGTCTTGTAAATGTCCTCCTCTTTGATGCATACTTGGTGATATCCAGATCTCAGATCAATCCTTGAGAACACTGTTGCTCCCATCAACTGATCGAACAAGTCATCAATCCTTGGTAACAGATACCTGTTCTTGATGGACACTTTGTTCAACTGACTGTAGTCAATGCATAATTTGAGAGTGCCATATTTTTTCTTCACAAACAATATTGATGTGCCCCAAGGTGATACACTTGGCCTAATGTATCCCTTGTCCAACATTTCCTTTAATTGCATCTTTAACTCTACCAACTTAGGTGTACTCATCCTGTAAGGTGCCTTTGATGTTGGAGCTTCCCTTGACACTAACTCAATAGAAAAGTCTACCTCCATGTGAGGTGGAAAATCTGAAATGTCTTTAGGAAATACATCTTGGAGCTGTTGTAGAACTGGGTACCTTCTCAAAACATCTGCATCCTCAACCTCTTTACCTTTGTCACTAGGAATGTGCACTACAAATAACACAAACCCTTTCTTGCAACTACGCTTTGCCTACATAAATGTTACCATCCTAACTAATGTGGCTTTCTTCTTTCCCTATAAGACTCTTGGTTCCCCATTGTCATCCAAGCACTCAATGGAATTGTCATAACAATCCACCTTGGTTCTATGAAGGGACAAACAATCCATGCCCATCAACATACTGTATGATCCCAATGATAATACATTCAAATGTGCTGCAATAGGCATACCCTTCACATCAAATGCACAAGCTCTTACCGAATGATGAAATCGCTTCTTTGTACCTGTAGCCAATTTCACTAACAAAGATTATACAGGAAATTCCTTATTCAAACCACACTTATCCACCAAGTTAGGACTAACATAGCTATAATTAGATCCATGATCAATTAAAATAGAAATAACTTGATCACAAAGCTTACTTTCCATCTCAATGATAGATGCCTGATGGCCTACCTGTTTGTTATCCAATGCTGCATAGATACGAGGAATGCTCTAAGCAACATCCTCAATAATTTGTACCTCCTATGCACGATATATATGAGGCCTATCACCCTGATTCTGCAGACAATCTCTCCTAGATGATCTTTGCCACAAGTTCAACACTCTATAGGATTCCAACCTGCATCCTTATTCTTATCCTCTGATTGATGTCCCTGTCCTTTGTTAAATGCATTGAACTTCTTAGGTGGTGCCACATTCTCCTTATTACCTGAATTCTAAGGTCTTACTCACTTATTTTCCAATTTTCCTTTGTTCTTTGAATTACCTTTCCAGTTTGGCTTAGTCTCAGACCCGTGCTTCAATTGTTCATAGCAATGCTTTATCTTTTGGATGGCCTCCTCCAATGATCTACGATCATTGAACTCAATTATGTCTTTGAATGCCATCGGTAACCCACTAGTGAATCTTTGAATCTTGGCCTTCTCCTCCTTGAGGTAAGGCACATACATTAGTAGTTCCAAGAACTTGCTAGTGTACTCATCATCTTTCATAGATCCCATATTTAGCTCATAGAATTCCTTTGCCTTGTCATCAAAGTATCTCTCTAATAGGTACTTATTCTTGAATAACAGCTCAAACTCATTTCATGTCAAGTTATCCTCATGTATACCTCTGAAATTATTCACAGCTTCCCACTCTGCTTTACCTCTGAGACTGAATGTAGCTATTATGGTTTTCATGTTGTCCAAGTAATCATGCAACTTGAAGAACTTCCTTATGCCAAGCAACCATGCCTCTACATCTTGCAATTTCTTCATCTCTCCATCAAATGTAGGTGGATTTTCTTTCTTAAACTCATCGGTAAAATACCCCCTATCACTCCTCCTGTAAGGATGATAATGATGTTGATCATCATGTCTATCAAAACCAGAATTAGAATGGTACCCGTGTCTATCACCTATCCTATCTGGAGTGTCCAACAATTTGCCATCTCTAACCATATCATCTCTATCGGACTTGTGACCACCATGCGACCTACTTTCCATATTCCCCATTAGTTTTTTCCTCCTGCTCATGGCTGATTTGAACTGGTCCTTATCGCTACAATTCTGATAAAATCTGAAGTATCACTGCATTTGCCTCTGCTAGTTTCTCCTGTGCTTGTATGATTCAGTCATTGTCTGCCTTACAACTCCTTATTTCCTCCTTTAAGCTTCTCAGTGTATCTGCCAAATTGGAAGAATTCCAAACACCACGTTGCTCATCTGATCCATAAGGAGAGTCTTTGTAGTCTACCATCTTGCTAGCCATTTTGATATTTCTTACTGCAAGGTATATCATGTAAGCTAAACCAAATCACAATAAACCAACGTAGCTTAGTATAGTTTGGGGAGGATACCTCAGTTGCAAGATCAACAAATCAACATGATACATGTATAACATAATTAGGACAACATATCGAAACATAACACATAAGCATATAAACATGTAACCATCATTCTAGCTAGGGTCCAGTCATAAATGCATGAACTTATAAAAAACACATACCATGACCTCATGCATCAAAGCAACCACTACATCATTGTACACTTGACCACATGAAAAAATTAACATGTGTAAGCAATGCGTAATCAACCATAGACTCATGACGACACACTCCACAAAACCACCATTAACTTCCCATGGAGACATCACTACAATCATGACCCATACCATACAAATGAAACAAGAACATGGTACTACAACACAAGAAACACATATGCAACCAACATGAATGGATGACCAACACATAACACATCCAGTTTGAGGGGTGAATCATGCTCTGATACCACTCTATAACACCCTCCTCCCACATCTATCCAAGTAATCGACCAACAAGGGTAAACATTTGACGAGAGGCTACTATGATTGGATTCAACCTCCTAGGTGACCTTAAGGAAATGGAATCAATGGAATCACATCATACAAACCTTCCACATTAGCTACAAGACCCATGAGAACCATCCCAACACTTTTGGTAACCAACCCCAGGGTCCCACTGAGGTTTTAAACCTCTTGAACTTTGGACGCTCCCATGATATGGGTCTGACAGTGTTTAGGAGGATCTAGATGCTCTCATGAAAAGGCATGCCAACATCTAGGGACTATTTTTCTCAATTTTGTACCATAATCCCCGACATTCGAGCCATTTTTCAGGCCCAAAGCCCATGTCACTGCCCAAAATTTATTGACACCTTCAAAACAGAAAGATAACAATGAAACACTGATGCAAATGCAAATACTTGAACAAGCCCTTGACTAGACCCCTAGCCATGACAGGAATTTCGTCAAACATATCACAAATATGTAATCTACAGGTATAAACAACAGTTCTAAGCATAGGGGTCTCATACTCATCTAAGAATTTCTAAGAGACATTGATGCCTCAACACATTAGTTGTAGTTTCATCCATTAGGTCATAGATACATTGTTCATTAATTTAAAAGTAAAACACGAAGAGAGCCATACATAACTACTGTCATAAAACATATACATAACCAACATAATAGCAACATAAATACCAAGGAAACCACAACCATATGATCCACATATAAAACAATATAATACTCATATAAATACAAGGACAAATAACCTCATATTGATGATGCAAAATCCAAACTTGGGATGAGACTACCACGTTCCACCCAACCAAAGAATGGATGAGCCAAATATCTCTTCAGCCATTCACACCCGTGCCATATTCCAAGCATGAATGTGGGATCTCATAGAACACATCAATCCAAAACCATCCAGGGCTTCCAAATGCCATCCACCTCAACCCATCAAACAATGATTCCACCTCACAGTCAGACATCACAAAACCATCACTAGATTGGTCTCTACCCAAGACTTCCAGGGCTCCAGAGTGTTTGTTCCAACCAAGGCTTCCAAGACTAGTAACTAAACCCATAACTTATTTTGGGCTTACATAGTGTTTGTCCAACCAGGGCTTCCAAGACTAGTAACTCCTCCCACCTAGGGCTTCCAAAGCATTTGTACAATAAAGGATTCCATGACTAGTAACTCAACCCAAGTTATTACAAGGTTTCCAGATCATTTGTCCAATGAGGGCTTCCAAGAACTAGTAACTCAACCCAACCTAAAGGAAACATGAGAAACAACAAATAAAAACAAGGAAATAAATCCACAATCACCATGGCTATCTAGGAAATGGCAAGGCTAGGAAAATCCACTGTCAATCCAGGCAATCCTCCATGCCAGTGACAAATCATGACCAATAAACGACATGCATATTCCATGCACACCAAAACTAGTGAGGAAAACATACACGTGACTCGGTACTTGCAAGAAAAACCCGTTGTAGCTGCCGATCTCGATGTCATCTTATGCTTTCCTGTTCTTCCTTTGCATTCTTTCTCCAAAATCCAAGTATGCCACACCCTCTAAGATTTCTCCAAGAAAACTCTAAGTGTCCAAGAGTGAGTGAGGGAGAGAGAGAATAATGAGAGAGCTCCAAAACTGAACTGACAAAAGGTTACAAACTAATCCTCATAAGACTTTTTATCAATTAGGCCTCTATTTTCTTCACTTTCCATTATTTTCCTTCAATTTCCTCCTCACATGCAACCTGCGACCTTTCACCTCCCTTTTCTCATAATTTCCATTATTTTCATAAATAAATGTGCAAAAAATTCCATTTTTCCTATCCAAAGCCTTAGCCATTGCCTTTGCTAATTTCCTTAGCCATTAATAAACCAATGAAAACCCACACTAGGATGTCTTTCCCAACATTCATCTTAGAATAAGTGTTTCATCAAATGTGGTTATTATTTTGCATTTATTAACTTCTATTACATGGAATTTTCACTAGGGTTGTTACATATAAGCCTATCAACGACGGGACATGGTCACTTGTACAAGCACAAAATCTACATGAAAACAAGGATGGCACATTGTTAGAGCATGAAGGGAAGTTCAAGGATTGCTTGAGGCTTCAATGTGCGCTCATGTGCTCAAGTAAGAGAGAGAAATAATCAAGGGCATAGGGCGTACTGTCGAAGCATGAAGGAGGATCATTCATGAGTTCAAGGTGAACTCATGCACTCAAAGAGGCTAAGAGGGTGCAAGGGCACACTCCGAAGGGGTTAGACTTCAAACCTTCAAGGTGCACTCATGCGTTCAAGAGGACAAGGAGGGAACAAGGGAGCATAATAAAGAGATGAAGGTGAAAACACTCATGTATTCAGGGTGTGCTCATGCGCTCAAGGAGGGCGCAGTTCTTTGTGTCGAAGTTGTGCACTCTTGAGGGAATCTTGTCTTTCTGGGCATATTTTTCTTTGACAGTTAGGCCTTTGCTTCTAGAAGTGTGCTTTTTCTTAGAATGGCTCATAGACAAGTTCAACAATAATATAGAATGATAGAAATGCTGAGAGGTAAGATCCACAAGTTCTTATAGCTTCTGTCACAATCATGACTAGAATATGAAGAGTTAAGGAATGTGAAGAGTCACAACCTGCGATAATAATTTGACACTTGTAGAAGAAAAAATGAACTGAAACATCAGTAACTGAATTGAAAAGAAGTGAAATGCCAACAAGAAAAGCAAGATTGACAGCAAAAACATCAAAGGAAAGAAAGAGAATCAACATGCAACGCTTACATGGAATGAAGATTGACAAAGAGTTCCTTCAACCAAAGGAGTGCACTCAACCCAATATGAGAGTGATTATGAGAAATAATGTTTAACAATATTGATTATAAATAAATTACATGAAAATATGTTCCATGCATGCTCGCTACTTGTCAATGGATAGATAAATTAGTTAGCGAAGGAAAGTGGGCTCCTATTTTCTAGGAGTGCACCCACATGTAACAAGAAAAGTGCATGCATGAGTTTGAAAGGGCACCAATCTTCGTGTCGAAGGAGTGCGCTCAAGTGAGGGTGCACTGGCTAAGCATGAAGGAGTGTGCTCCAATAGGGTGCAATTGTTCAACCTGAAGGAGTGCACTCAACAAGGAGGCAACTCTTCATCATCTTGAAGTGCGATTTTTCTTAAGATAGCATTTCTCTTAGATTTTGTGTGCTTTTTCATGGTGAATAAAGCTAGTTACTATGTCAATAAAAGATATAAATTCACCTATATTTTGGATAAGATAACAAAAATGCTCACAAAGATAAGTTGGTGACACTTAGAAGACATTGAATTAGGAGGATGTGACACTTAGAGATAAAATAAGGATAGTCAAGCAAATAACGTGATGCCACTAGGTAGCTCGAAACGACAATTCACGTAGGCTCCAAAATCGAGTCAAGAAAAATTTGGAGGGTCGTCACAACAACAACAGTTGGGTAAGGAATTCTCCCAAGTTTCCCCCTCAAAACTGTATCCTCAAGCAAGATTCCCTCACACGCTCGAGATCTATGTTAGTTGGCCCCTTTATTTATCTTTAACAATTATATTATATTAAAATGAATGTTTACATCAATATAAATCAATCAAGGGATCCATATTGGTTATCCAACATTATAATTCTTTAATTACATATTATAAAATGCGAGGTTTAAAAAGGGGTGTTACAAATTTCTTATCTTCAATCCACCATTGGCTCATTACTTTATGATGATTTTTTTTCCATAGTCAATCACTAAGCTATATATATATATATATATATTTCTTATCTTCAGTCCACCATTGGCTTATTACTTTATGATGATTTTTTTTCCATAGTCAATCACTAAGCTATATATATATATATATATCTAGTTTCCAAATTTATAATACGTCTCTAAGTTGCTAGATTGAAAAGATGAAATGCACATGCCTTGATCATAATCCATCTAATTATTTTAGCACAAGGTTATAATGTTGGCCTAGCAGTGTAATTGTGACTTTCATATATTAAGATATACTTCCAATCCTTCTGCTCAACATTGGCTAGGGTTTTTTTAATAATAACCAAGGATAATTTTGTATTAAAGAAGGCATGCGCATAAAACTCAAATGTAGTAAATCTCAAAATTATTTAGAGAGACTATTTCTTAGAGCTACTATTTTTTGTCTTCAATGAGTCTCTAGTTTATGAGTACATCATATTTAAACATTCTATGCTACTGGCCTCTTTATATCGCTTATAGGAGCTGTTAAAATTGGAAACTAGGGCCAAATTCCATGTGGGTCATCTTATTCATGGCTGATAATATTTTTATTAGACTCCTCTCATTGAGAGATGTAGGATTGATCTAAAGATCATCCGATTCTGATAAGTATTTATGGAGATATGAATTTATTTTGATTATGGAATAATTGTCAAGCCTACCAACAACTCATGTAGGTTTAGAAGCCCAACAGTTGCACCTATTCAATTATCATCAGATGTGTATAAATATAGGAGAAATTTTCCTCATTTGGACTCACTCAACTCATCACATCTCTCTCTCTCTCCAACGCAGAAAGGAGTCTCTTCTCTCCTACGCAGTAGGTGAATCTCTCTCACACAGGTGGAAGGAAGGACGTAGAATTTAGTGCTGCAACTGTAGAAACAAAGTTTGACCAGCATTGACCAGAAGAATCCCTCCTCAGAACTGCGCTGTAGGTCCATCTAGACCTCCTCGGAAGGCCGCATTTTTTGGTGGTGGAATCAAGCCGATTTGACGGTCGGTTTGCGAGATATCGACTGCCCTAGTTTTGATGATGAAGCCGCTAATGCTGATGCTGCTGATCTAGGGTTTTCTACTGCTGATATAAATCAGATTTTTTGTACTATTTCTCTCTGCTGAATTATTGAAGATAAAAGAATATTTGATCAAATGGTTCCCCATATTGGGGTTTGTCCCTGGCTAGCCGCCACATCTTGTGTCTCTTGTCTTGGCTTGTTTTCTGTTGATCATTTAATGTTCTATCTGCACTTTACTTATGCACATGTGCTTGCTAATCTGTGAATAATAATAAGAAAGAGAAGTAAATTTCTCTAAGCATAGAACATACCATAAATTAACATGGTATCAGAGTTGAGGTGAAGACAAAGCCCGAGCAAGAGCAAGAGTAATCACCGAAGAGAAGATTGGCAAGGTTATCCTAAAAAAACTATGGGGTCCTCATCACTCTTTCCTGCTGAGGACAAGCTCTCTGAGAAAGATGACTATCATGGATGGAAGATGTCTATCAATATAACCTTAGAGGATCAAGGAGTATTGGACCATGTGAGAGGCAATATTGTTGAGCCTCCATCAAATGCAACCGCAGCTGCCAAGAACAAATGGAAAACCGGTGAAGTCAAAACAAAGAAGATCATCCGGGACTCTATTGACAAGTGCTTGGTGGCCTACATCTCTGACCTAAACACCTCCAAGGAAATCTACAATATACTGGTGAGTTTATTTAAATTTAATGATGCAAATCAAGTTTTGTTTCTTAGAAATAGGCTGAAGGAAATTAAGAAGGGCAAAGATGAGAGTATGTAAGCATACTTCTTAAGAATTACCGAGATCAGGAATGATCTCCTATCTATTGGGGAGACTATTACTGATAGAGAAATGGCACTCACGACTCTTGGAGGATTACCATCCAAATGGTACGTGTTTAGGACTACTCTTTTGAACAATAATGTAATTCTTGGTTTTGAGGAATTAATGGCTAGATGCATTCAAGAAGAAACAAGGGTTGAAGAGCAAGAAATGCCCATGCCTAAAGGTCCTCCTGCTGCTTTTTCTTCTCATGCTAAGAAAAGGAAAAATTCCGGGACTAAATAAAAAAGAAAGGTTGGACCTAAGGGTGGAAGAAAAGGATGATGTTACCTTTGTGATTAACCAGGTCACTATGCAAGGGAGTGCCCTAATAGAAAGGACTCACACCGAGACAATGATCAAAATCCATCTCATGGCAATCAAAGGAATGGAAAATTCTATAGCAAAGGTAAAAGGAGTGCTGGTAATCAAGGAAGAGGACAACCCTTCAAGAAGGCTAGAAATTGTAGGTATGAATCCAACATTGTTGAAAATAAGCAGGATGAATATTATCTACCAGTTGCTCTATCTACCTCTGCTCCTTCGGATTCAATGGGAATTTGGCTCATTGATAGTGGTGCCTCAAGGCACTTCACTGGTTACAAAGAAGTTCTCCATAATCTAATAGAGAAAGAAACTAACCTGGTAAGTGTCCTTGGAGATAATATGAAATACCCCGTAAAAGGTGTAGGCAATGTATCTCTTAAATTGAATCAAGGTAACACGATCCACTTACAGGATGTATTATATGTACTTGACCTCAAAAAGAACATGGTGTCCATCTCAGCAATGGAAGACAAAGGCTACAAGGTGAACTTCAATGATGGCAAGGTACATATATGGAAAAACAATATTAAAGATTCTTTCACTCTTGGGTTTCGAGTTGATTCATTATATCAGGTCGGTGGAAGTCCACTAGGTGTCATGTCTTGTGACACATCTCTTCAGTCCGAACTTTGGCATCAGAGGTTTTCCCACCTTCATTATAAAGCTCTACCCGATGTAAGACAAATGGTAACAGGGATGCCCGAATTCCGAGTAGAGAAAGAAGGTGTATGTCCGGGATGTGCTGAAGGAAAGCTCAAAAGGGGACCATTCCCCTCAAGCCAAAGCAAGACCTCCGACATATTACAACTGGTTCACTCAGACATATCTGGTATGATGCCTGTGAACTCCTTGGGAGGATATTTATATTACCTTACTTTTACAGATGACTATTCTCGAAAGACTTGGATATACTTCTTGAAGAAGAAGGATGAAGTGTTCTCTTGGTTTCGACACTTCAAAGCCTTGATTAAGAATCAAACTGAAAAGAAGATCAATATCTTAAGGACTGATAATGGGATTGAATATGAATCTAACGAGTTTCATGACTTTTTTAAAGAGGCCGGCATCAAGAGGGAGACTACTACACCATATACTCCTGAACAGAATGGTGTGGCGGAAAGGAAGAACCGTACGATTATGGAAGCTGTCCGTGCGATGCTCCATGATCAAAGACTTCTGAAGTTTCTATGGGCCGAAGATGCAAACACCGCCGTATATGTACAAAACTGATGTCCTCATCAAGAATTGGGTTCCAAGACTCCTAAAGAAATGTTCACCGGTAAGAAACTTGACGTATCTCATTTTAGAATCTTTGGAAGCCCTATATATTTTCATGTGCCAAAAGAGAAAAGGAATAAATTGGGTGCATCTAGAAAGAAAGGAATCTTCATGGGCTATGGTGAAAATACTAAGGGCTATAGAATCTATGTTGCCAGTCAAAGGGAAGTCGTGATTAGTCATGATGTCACCTTTGACAAAGATATGGCTCTCAGCAAAGTGGACAATCTTCTAACTTTGAGGAGCTCTCAAGAAGCTGACACCAGGGAATCAAAAGAAAATGATGATGAATCAATGCTTGATGTGGAAGAACCCATGGATCCTATGATCCACCTGAGCCTTCCTATTCTAGGAAGAGGCCCTCTTGGCTTAGGGGGCTACTTGATGATGCTGAAGGACACACTGCACCCCAAGGAACCTTCCATGAAAGTAAGAAACCCAATAGGTATCAAGAATACCTGACCATCATGAGCACGATCATAAAAAATGAGCCTTCATAATTCTCAGATGCCATCAAACATCAAGTATGGAAGGATGCTATGACTGAAGAATATGAGTCTATTATGAAGAATGATGTCTGGGAAGTAGTTCCCAGACCCCAGGACAAGACAATTGTCACTTCTAAATGGCTTCACAAGATAAAGCATGCAGAAGATGGAAGTACGAAAAAATATAAGGCTCGTTTTGTCACTTGTGGCTTCTCCCAGAAGGAAGGTATAGAATATGACGAGATATTTGCACCTGTTGCCAGATATACCACCATTCGCTCGATCATAGCCCTTGCAGCTTCTCAAGGATGGAACCTACATCAGATGGATGTCAAGAATGCGTTCTTGCATGGTTCGATCAAAGAAGAGGTCTATGTGGAGCAACCTGAAGGATTTGAGATTTATGATCAAAAATATCATGTATGCAGGTTTAAGAAAGCCCTCTATGGGTTGAAGCAAGCACCTCGAGCATGGTATGAGAGGATTGATAGCTACTTGATGAAGCTGGGATTCACTAGGAGTGAAGCCAATCCTAACCTTTACTTTAAGGTTGAAGATGACAAACCTCTCATACTGGTGTTGTATGTGGATTACCTCTTCCTAACAGGTGCAGACCCTCTCATTCACAAATGTAAGAGGGAGTTGGCTTCTGAATTTGAAATGAAGGACCTAGGACTGATGCACTATTTCCTAGGACTTGAAGTTTGGAAAAAGCTAGGGGAAATTTTCCTATCTCAAGGAAAATATGTGGTGAAGATTTTGGAAAGATTCGGTATGGTGGACTGCAAGCTCGTAACTACCCCGATGGAGCTTGACTTCAAAAAGTTAAGCGGTAGTGATGCTAGACCTGTTTTACGAAATGCCACCAAGTATCGTCAACTCGTTGAAGCATTAATTTTCTTGGGGAACTCCCGTCCAGACATATGTTTTGTAGTAAACACATTAAGTCAACATATGGTTGAACCTCACCACATACATTGGATTGGTGCCAAGAATCTGTTGAGATATCTTCGTGGCATAATCACTTATGGGTTAAGATACACTACTGGAGATGTGAGACTACTTGGATATACTGATGCTGATTGGGCAGGTAGTGTGGTGGACCGTAAGAGCACTTCCGGGCACTGTTTCACCTTGGGATCTTCTTTGATATCTTGGATGAGTAGGAAGCAGAAGTCGGTGGCTTTGAGCACCACCGAGGCAGAGTATATTGCTGCTAGAATGGCCTCCTATGAGGTAATCTGGTTGCAAAAGCTCTTTAGTGAGCTATTTGGATTTACACTGGATACCATCGTGATCCTATGTGACAACCAAAGTGGGATTCGTTTGTAAGAGAAACCCGTATTTCATGATTGCTCCAAGCATATCGATATCAGGTATCACTATATTCGAGATATGGTGCAGCAGGGAGCTATAAGGCTCCAATATATCGGTACAGATGAACATGTCGCCGACATACTGACAAAGCCCCTAGGGAAAGTCAAATTCCTGATTTTCTGAGAACAACTTGGTGTTGTTCAAAGACCCTCTAATGAGGGTCCTGTATGATGCATTGAGCTCTGGGAGATCCGGGGGGGTGTGGGGTACTTCTTGGAGCGACATATGACCACAGGGTGATTCACTATCCCTTGGTGGTGTACATGTACACCCTGTGGCAACTATGTAACAGGATGATTGGTTATCCTGTGAGGTCTGGATGATGTGTTCTCCATGATGATTATGTAGCAGGATGATTGGTTCTCCTGTGAGGTCTAGATGATGTGTTCTCCTTGACGATTATGTAGTAGGATGATTAGTTCTCCTGTGAGACCTGGATGATGTGTTCTCCATGGAGATTGTGTAGCAGGATGATTAGTTCTCCTGTGAGGATAGGATTGATTAAGTTCTCCTGTTGAGGCATCCTACCCATGCAGTCTGGGACTCATGGGAAGTACCTCTCATCTCATTAATAAGCAGGGAAATGAGGATAGGGACCATAGTAGTACTCATGGATGCATCGCTGTATCTACCTCCCTATGCTAAGACGACCTTCATTGATCTAGGATCAATGATACTGGTCTGGGACTAGTGGTAGGAGTGGTACATACTATGACGCTGACTTTGGGTCAGTTGACACTGGTCTAGGACTAGTGGTACACACTTTGAGACTGACTTCAAGTCAATAGAGGATGATACTAGTCTGGGACCAGTGGTAGGAGTTGTACTCACTATGACTTTGACTTCGGGTTGGTTGAGACTGGTTTGGGACCAGTGGTACATACTCTGAGACTGACTTTGAGTCAGTATGATGCATCCTCGATCATTTCTTCTTCTTCATGGTTCAGACAAAGGCAGAGTAGAACAGAACAAAGCAGAGAGAGCAGAACAATACATATTAGTACAGGGTAGAATAAGACAAAGAAAAATAGGTAGAATAGAGCAGAGAAGGGCAAGGGTCAAGCTATACAGGGCAGTGCATTTGATGGATGAATAGTAGCGATCGACAGACATATTGCAAATGGAGTTCTCCCTAGTTGAGAGGGAGTGTTAAAATTGGCAACTAGGGCCATACTCCATGTGGGCCAGCATATTCATGGCTGATAATATTTTTATTAGACTCCTCCCGTAGAGAGGTGTAGGATTTATCTAAATATCATCCGATTCCGATAAGTATTTATGGAGATATGAATTTATTTTGATTATGGAATAATTATCAAGCCTACCAACAACTCATGTAGGCTCAGAAGCCCAAAAATCACACCTATTCAATTATCATCAGATGTGTATAAATACAGGAGGACTTTTCCTCATTTGGACTCACTCAACTCATCACATCTCTCTTTCTCTCTCTCTCTCTCTCTCTCCAGTGCAGAAAAGAGTCTCTTCTCTCCTGTGCAGTAGGTGACTCTCTCTCACATAGGTGGAAGGAAGGACGCAGAATTTAGTGATACAACTATAGAAACAAAGTTTGACCAGCATTGACCAGAAGAATCCCTCCTTAGAACTGCGTTGTAGGTCCATCTGGACCTCCTCTGAAGGCCACATTTTTTGGTGGTGGAATCAAGCCGATTCGACAGTCGGTTTGCAAGATATCGATTGCCTTAGTTTTGATGATGAAGCCGCTAATGCTGATGCTACTGATATAAATCAGTTTTTTTGTACTATTTCTCTCTGCTGAATTATTGAAGATAAAAGAAGATTTGATAAAAGGGTTTCCCCATATTGGGGTTTGTCCCTGGCTAGCCACCACATCTTGTGTCTCTTGTCTTGGCTTGTTTTCTGTTGATCATTTAATGTTCTATCTGCACTTTACTTATGCACATGTGCTTGCTAATCTGTGAATAATAATAAGAAAGAGAAGTAAATTGCTCTAAGCATAGAACATACCATAAATTAACAGGAACACCAAAAACAATCAAATAAAAAGAAAAATTTACAGTTCATCTAGGAGATTATTAATGGGACTTACTAATAAGTATATAATAATTCCCATCTGGCCATCCTTCAACATATATTTACCTCTCTCCTTGCATTTGATAACACCTTTTTTATTATAATGTGTTTATTAGGAAGATTAAAGGATGTTTATCATATCTTGTGGCCTAACATGATTAATGTGTAGGAAAAGGGTGCATTTATTATGCAAGATTACGTTGGAGGCAGCTAGAGGATATGTAGGATGACTTACCCTTTCATTTATTCACTTACAACTCTACGTTCTCCATGTATTTAATCACCTACAGTTTGAGGATCTATTGAATAAATGATTCACTCAAGGACCGTGAGGATCTTAGGGAGATAGATCCACCTTTATAGGGATTTTGGAGGGAAGCAACCCTCCTTGCAAGGAGACTTCCCCCTCAACCATCTTTGTATAAATAAATAAGCCCAAGGTCTCAATAGGGTTCAAATTTTTAGAGAAGAATAGTGACTACTAGATCTAGGAGATTGTACTTGTAATTTTCATTTCCATATCATGTACATGAGAACATTTTGAGATCAATGAGAAGTATTTTGTTGCCTTAAATTTGAGTGTGTTCTAGAGGGATGATTTCTGTTAAGAAATTTACTGTCAAACATAAAAAATTACCGAGAGGAATAAATTAAAAAAATAACCAAAAACAAACATATAGACACATAAACGCACAAATTTATCTAGAAAAACCCCAAATCTGGGGAAAAACCCAACCCAATGAGATCTCATTAGCATTGGCCAAAACCTTGGCCAATCCAACCAAGTGAGCCTTCACCGCTCACCTCTAGGCCTACATTACAATGAAGTATTCCCAACCTTTTATAGGCTCTATTACATGCAATACCACATACCATAATACCATGGGTACACTATACCATGTGCCCAAAAACCACTACTATTTAACTAGGTCAACCTTGACTCAAACCCCAAGTCAATTTTACCTAACAATTCCCCCCTTGACTTGGGGTTCCATGACTAAGTCTAGCCAAAACTTGCTAAGTGAGAAAATCTCGCTCACTCTAGCCTTTACCCTCCTCAAAGTTTAATACCCAGGGTATCAATTAACCCGACATCCCCCCTATCACCTAGGCCTAACCCAGACTTTACCAGTGATTACCAAGGGGTACGCATGCCATACTAGGTATTACAGTAGTATGCCCATTTACATGTAATAAAAAATTACTCCATAATATTTTGTTTTCCCTTGTCACTGTCTTTGTACATATGACATCAATGCCCATATAAAAATAACCCATCTACTAGATTACATGGGTCACTAGCCGCTATAATTGCCAGTTATTTAGGTGTTCTTTTCAGGTACATCGTTCATCAATTAATTAATCCACGTGCACATATCCTCTCTCACTTTAAATTTTACTTTCATTGTTGCATCTAATGCAGATCAACCTTATGTGTAGACTCATTTTCATCCTTTTCCACCTACTAAGGCCCACAATATTATTTACACAACATTCACATCCATCGATTTTCCTGCTAGAACATCATCATCATTTTCATTGATGCTGATGTTCAGCCCTCTGCTGATCACACACCACCGATCTTTCCTTTGGTAATGTGAATGAGCCCATTTGAGGAAACATATCAAGCACTGCACATCCTATAACTACAACCTTTAACATGTAGCAAATGCATTGAAACCTACCTCTACCATCGACATACGTTCATCAATTAGAGGGGTCTGCATGGACAACCAATGACATGCCAATGTGTTCCCCCTCAATTGTAACAACGAACTTCAACATCCAACGCAACACGATGCAGTGCTGAAAACTAAAAATAATATGTTGATTCCCATTATAATCGACAAATGTGTGGGCGATACAATATTTGTATCGCTTCTCAGCCGACTTTTCCTTTGTGCACAGCTATCAATCTCATGCCAACCATCATATCTCGCTCAAGCCATTCTGATGTGACCAAGGCTACGATTTCATTTCGATCAATGAACCACCTTAGCTCGATCTGCCTTTCCTTGTCTTTTGTTGATACTTAGGTTGTGCTGCATCTCCTTGGTGAAGGAGTGCTTGGGTAGTGTGAAATCCAGCACCACCAGCAGAGGGACACGAGAGTCTTCTTAGATGAAAAAGCTGACATGCCCCTTGTGATGCCCGAAGATGGTGCAAGTAACGGTCGATCCCAGCATGGTCGTGGCCATTGTCGTGGACACACCATCGTCATCATTTCCCATCGAGGCCGTGTAGGCGCAGCAAGCGAAAAGCACAAACTCCACTAGATATTTGAGAGACCTCTAGCATCTGGCATCCTTCTCGCACTCCATGGACATGGAGTGACATATTATATGTATACCTTCCCTGCTTCTCTCAAAGTTGCCTTCGAAATCTGTGGAGGTCCTCATTATCATTGCACCTTCAGCCTGATTGATCCTCAAATCCATTTGTACAGATTGTTATGAACCCATCTGTGTTTTGCTATCAATGGTGCACAGTACGTGGGAACTAAGGCGATCGCAGGACTTGAACACATCATCATAACAACAATATTCTCTGACCATCATCGTTGATCCAGATCCATACCAAATCTGAATTCAATTGGATCTTTAACCATTTTCAACGGTGATCTCATGATCAATAATGAAAAAACTATGTGCTGATCTTTCTATCCATTGGGCCAAAATAAATCCTTCACTGCAGAGGCGTACATTTGAAGCCCAAACCCTTAACCATGGCTGTGATACCAATTTATACCAATTCTTAATAAATTGACTGTAGAACATAAATAATTACCGAGAGGAATAAATATAAAAATAACCAGCAACAAACATATAAACACATAAACACACAAGTTTATTCGGGAAAACCCCAAATCCGGGGAAAAACCAAACCCAATGAGATCTCATTAGCATTGGCCAAAACCATGGCCAATCTAGCCAAGTGAGCCTTCACCGCTCACCTCTAAGCGTACATTACAATGAAGTATTCCAGCCTTTTATAGGCTCCATTACATGCAATACCACAGACCATAATACCATGGGTACACTATACCATGTGCCCAAAAACCACTACTATTTAACTAGGTCAACCTTGACTCAAACCCCGAGTCAACTTTACCTAAAAATTTCCTTTGGGTTAGGGCCCAACCCAAACACTCTAGTATCTCTCCTTTGTACATTTTATTATGCATCTTTCTTTTCTGCACTTAGGTTAGTATTATCTCCTTTCTTGCAAGCTTTGTTTATATGAAAAGTTTCCTTTGTAGATTTAACAATAAACTCTCTTGGAAAGTGTGGTTGTAAGACTTGTATTGGAAAGCATAAAAATATAGGTTTCATTTTTCATGCAGTAGGAATATCTTGAATAAAATTAAACTCATCCTTTCTTTTCTAGTTTAATTTTCTGCAATTGACATTGTTAACATGCTTTAGATGTTTTGCAAGATTGAGTAATATTTGTGGTGTGTAGGTCATACTGTTTGATTATAGGGCATATAAATTTCATTTCCACTTGTCATCTTACTATCAACGCCCTCCTTCCTTCCTCAACAACTTCTTCAAACACACTGTTCACCGAGAATTCATTTCAGATTTGTTAGAGGCCACCATGTGCATTTATCCTTGTGCAAGATGGGCTCCTGAGGGGTACTAAGCTTGGAAATGACCTCATACACCCTTATTACACCTTCCACTACCATTCCTCACCTTAATATCACATTTTAAGCTCTTATATTCAATCCTGTAATGGAATAGGGCAATCCTATAGCATCTTGTAGCATTGTAGCACTATGTAGAAGCTCTCCAAAATTGGCCAAATTTTTTCTTTAAGCTTTATTTTTTCCTTCTATCCCTTCATTATTCCCCCTAGGATTTGAAACCAAGTTTGAGGAAGACTAGAGACCACATAGGACCTATCTCCCCACCACTACAATTCATTTCTGCAATTATGATTAGTAAACAAGTTCATGAATTGAATGGTATAGTGATGGTTTACATGATTAATTTTTGAAGCACTTAATGGACTTTCTTACTAGGATATCATTTCTTTTGAATGTAGTGATTAAGAGTTGATTCCATGCTATTTACTTTATGTAAGTTAGATTACGTTTTCCTTCTCTGATTTATGCTTCTTAGGCTAGGGTTTCCATTTCAAGCATTGTCATTTCTTGCAAATAGACTAGGATTTCCTTTCATGCACATTTACATTTCCTGCAAGTAGATTAACATTTACATTTTCTACAAGTATATTAACATTTACTTTTAAGAAATATTTCCATTTCTATAAGTAGATTAACATTTACTTTTATGCCACATTTCCATTATTGCAATCAGATTACGACTTATTTTTATGCAACATTCTTCCATTCTTGCAAAATCTAGCTTTAGTTGGTAGAATGGATTTTGTAAACCTTGGTTTGTTTCATTGTCTTAGAACAAGTTGATTATATCTTAGCTTATTTTGCATACAATATTTTCACCTCTAAAGTTTGTATGAACCCTAGGTTGATAAATTAAGGTTGGTATCCCTGGGAGTTACAACAATATCGTTGCAATACCAAAGCTCATCACTTTTGGCTCTATTGCTGGGGAGGTGTTAGAGTAGGTGTTGAATATGCTTTGAGTTACTTTATCTTTCCATTTTATTTAAAAAATAAAATAAAAAACAAAAGAATCTTTGCATCAGTTTTTGACTATTTAGAAAGACCCAAAAAAGAGAGGAAAAAACACATAAAAAACACATATTTATTTCATGCCTTGTAGGATTGTTGATACCTAGGGAAATTTGTCCCAAAAAACCCCACTCATATAATAAATCAACCATCACTCTTCTTTGGTGATTGTGAAACTCCTACTCTGACCATAGAGGAATTGGAAAATCCTTTAGGTGAGTAGCCAGAGATCTTTGAAGAACCCATAGGGGAGGAAGAACCTACATCACCTACCCAAAAGATGGTTGAAAATAGGTATACTGAGTTCTTTCCTATTAGAGAAACCATTGGGGAAGTCAAAATGAAAAATATAAGCCCCACTGCTCTCCAACACTTCCATGGCCTAGCTTCTGAGGAACCTGATACATTCATGTTCGAGTTTCCTGTGGTTTGTAGAACTTATGATTACACTTCTGGTGAGCAAAAGCTAAAGTTGTTCCCTTCTACTCTCAAGGATGCAGCCTTACACTAGTTCATGATATTGGAAGGAGGCAACATGACCACTTGGGATCAATTGCAATAAGATTTTAATAAGAAATACAAGGATTATTGTATATCAAGGGAAACAAAAGAGGATATCTTTAGAATGTCTCTAGGGCTTGACGAATCCTTAGATGATTATGAAGAAATATTTCAACTCAACTATAGTATATCTAATTGTACCTAAATCCTTGAAGATTGTACTTCTCTGGGGGATTAGAGAGGATTTAATGGAGACCCTTAATATGATGTCTGGTGGAGACATTTACTAGCTGACTTATGAGGATATCAAGACAGTATTTAAGAATCATTCTAGTGACAAGGAAGAGAGGTAGGTCTAGCCAAGGCTTGGTCAACCCTTCTCCCTCTAGCTCAACTATCAAACATTAAATAGGGAGTATGCCAGAACAATTTGAGAGTGAGATGTTGCGTACCTTTTCCTTACAAATGGATACCATGCAGATTAAGAAGAAGCAAGAGGAGGCAAAAAGGGAAATAACTATCTTTTTCCTTACATGCACCAAGAGGCACCCCATAAATGAGTGCCCACGAAATGTCATAGAAGTATGCTCTTTTTGTGAGGAGAACCATGCAACTAACAAATAACCCTCTCTTCTAGGCCTGAAGGCTGTATATGAAGGGGTAGAGGGTGGATTGGAGCAACTTTTTTCATCAACCAAAGGAGGCCACAAGGCCCTCAACCATATCAACAAGGCATGTAAAGTGCACACTATCCTTCTTTCAATCCAAATCAGAGTGTATCCTTTCAACCTTGGTATCCTCTAACCCACTCATCTTGGTACATTCCTTCTCCTTGGTCCTATCCTCCTCAATATCCTCCTAAGCTTGTCAATCCACACTTCCAACCATATCAACCTCAACCTCCTTAATGGAGAAACCCTTCACAAGGATGGAGGCCTCAGGAAACCTAACCACCTGCCTTAATTCCTCCTCCTCCACCTCAACCACAAGTACCCCACAATAATCGACTTAAGCAACCTTAGATTCCCGTCGAACCCAATATGAAATCAAACAATAAGCAGGCCCAACAGGTCTATAGTGGGGAAACATCCTATCTTTCTTATACTATGGAGATCTACGATATCAACATTAGGTCTTAGAAGGTACTTGCAGATTCTCATCCACCTTATCCATTTGAAGATATTGAAGAAGAGAAGGAATATAGTGCCCCTCAAGCCAATATGCCCCCCAATCCTAAAAGGTTGGTCTAGCCTAAACAACACACCCCAAAAGAGGCTGAACTTTTGGGAGAACTAAATAACCCATGTGTTAAAATACCCCTTCTCCAAGCCATCAAAGATGTTCCCATATACAAAAATATTATCAAGTAAGAGTGTTTAAAGAGGCCTGGAAGAATAAAAATTGATTCCCTCAATATCACTGTTTTTAGCTAGTTGGCTGATGTAATCTTAGGGAAGGTCATCTCCTCAATGTATTTGGATCCTGGTAGCTCAGTAGTAGTTGTACACACTAACAATATTGTAGTCCCAAACACACCGATTGACCTTGGGGCTGCAATCAATGTCATGAACAAGGAAACTATGTTGAAGCTCAACCTCCAAGGAGCCTTGAGGAAGACTACAATGGTGCTGCAACTTGCAGAAAAATCCATAGTATCCCCTGAGGGCGTTATTGGGAATGTGATGACCTCCATTGATTCATGGGAGTACCCCACAAATTTCCTTGTCCTCCTACCCAAAGCCAAGTTTAATCGGAACCCTCTCATTTTAGGGAGACCTTGGTCGGATATGGTTGATGCTTACATCAGTTGTAGGACTAAAAACATGACAATTAAAAATGGAAAACTCACAAAACAACTTTTATTATACCCCCCTGCTCAACCCCTTGTTGAGCATGACTTACCTTGTGGATAAAGGAGGAAGAAGATGATTTTTTTTATCATTCATCTCCCTACCCAATTGGTACATTAGACACTACTATAGGAACCATATAACTAGATGAGGATGACCTTATTGATAACTTTATGCAAAATCAACCTCTTTCTACCATGCTAATTGATGAGTTAGTAGAAGAATCCTTAGGGAAACCTAAGAACAACCCATGGGCCGAATTGTTCATTGCTAGTTCTGATCAAGTTAATGCTAATATTGTGGAAATTAGTCCATCCAAAACCTTGAAAATCAATCCTTCCCTCTCATAAAAGCAAGAAGAAGAACTGCTCACTGTGTTAAGGCAACATCTTGATGATTTTTCTTGGGACTATAAAGAAATTAAAGGGGTCCATCCCTTAGTTTGTATCCATCATATATATATATTAAAGAATGATGTAAACATGTGCACCAACCCCATAGGAGAATGGACCCTTCCCTTAAAGACATTATGAAATAAGAACTGCAGAGGTTATTGGATGCATGATTCATCTACCCCATTTCAGATAATGAGTGGGTGTCTCCTCTTATTATGGGAAGTGGAGGATCTGTGTTGACTATAGGGAACTCAACAAGGCTACAAATAAAGATCATTTCCCATTTCCTTCCATTGATCAAGTTTTGGATGGTCTCATCGGGAAGAAGTTATTTTCATTCTTGGATGGTTTTAGTGGGTATAATCAGATCCAGATCAACCTTGAGGATTAGGATAAGACCACCTTCACAAGTCCATGGGAGACCTTTTCTTATAGGGTCATTGCCTTTGGTTTGTGAAATTCCCATGCTAACTTCCAAAGGGAAATATTGAGTATTTTTTCTAGTATTTTTCATGATATAGTTGAAATTTATATGGATGATTTCAATCCTTATGGGAATGATTTCCTAGAAGCTCTATTCAACATGTGTAAAATATTAAAGAAGTACATTGAAATGAATATCTCACTAAGTCCATAGAAGTGTGAATATTTTATGAATGCAGACATTGTCTGAGGTCACTTCCTCTCTAAGGAAGGGATCAGAGTTGACCCTAACAAGATCACCATTATCAAAACGGTCCTTGTCCCTTAAAAACAAAGGGATGTTAGAAGTTTCTTAGGACTAGCTCAATATTATAGGATATTTATCAAAGATTTTAGTAAGATGGCCTCACCTTTGCTTGGATTGTTAAGTAAGGATTCATGTTTTTGTTGGACAAGTAAGTTCCAAGAGGCACTCAAAGAGATAGGACAGATTAACCACTGCACCAATTCTTAGGGGTCCCAATTGGGCCTTTCCCTTCCACATCCACATAGATGCATCTAATAAGTCTATAAGAGAAAACTTGGGACACGTGGAAGGTAATTTTACCTATTCCATATATTTCATTAGTTATAATCTATCCAAATATGAACTCAACCACACTATTATTGAAAAAGAGCTCCTAGATGTTGTGCACTCCTTGAACAAGTATAGGCATTATATCACAGGGTACCAAGTTTTTGCACACACTGATCATGAAACCATTAAGTATTTAATGAAAAAGCTTGATATCAATGCTAGGATCATTATGGCTATTATTGTTGCAAAAATTTGATTTAACAATTATTAACAAGTCAGGAAAGGAAAATGTGGATGCAATTTTTTTGTCTAGATTAACATTTCCTATAGAAAATAAGGAGATGATAGATTATCAGCTTTTGGATGAGAACATCTTTGCTATTTCATTTTTGTCTCCTTGGTTTTTTGATATAACAAATTACTTGGTTTCATGGAGATTCCTTCCTATTCTCTCCTCCAAGGAGAAGAGAAGAATTTTCAGAAAATGTGCCCCTTTCACTTGGATTGAGGGAAATATTTTCAGATTGGGACTAGATGAGATCTTGAGGAGGTGTGTGAGGGAGGATGAGGCATTTGATATCCTATAAACTTTCCATGATGGAAATTTTGGGGGACATTTTTATACTAAGAGGACAACCTTCAAAATTCTCCAACATGATGAGTGCAAAAGGATGGGAAAACCTACAAAAAAGGATACAATTCCTCTACAACTTCAAGTGACTCTTGAGCCACTTGAGAATTGAGGAATGAATTGATGGGAATAACACTGAGAGGGGGAGGGGGGTGAATCGGTATTTACAAATAAATAATTTTTTCATTTCATAATTAGATTTATATACACTACTTCAGTGAAGGGAACTTGCGTGTGCACACAACTGTTCTTAAGAAAGCCATCGTATATCCAGTGAACTTATAATTCAGTAAATTCATCATATGTTGATCTTTAATCAGTGCATCAATACTTTATTAAACATTAAACAGTAACCATGTGCAGTAATAACAAAATAAACCATCACACATAAGAAACACACATGAACACTAAGATTTAAGGTGGAAACCCAATGCAGGAGAAAAACCACTTGTTGTTGTTGTCTCTATCTTCTTTTTAATATAAATAATAAGCTGTTTACAATCTTGTACTGGTGCAGGCTCATACCAGTACGCAGACACCCACCTGCAGAAGGCTACAACCTTCTCTCGTTCTCTTGCTTCCACTATAAGGGAGCTATAACCCCCTGGATCTTGTATTGGTGGATATGTTTACCAGTATGTAGGCGCCAGCCTACATAAGGCTACTACATTCACTCGTTCTCCAGATGCTACTAGAAGGGAGTTCCAACTCCCAGATCTAATCACCGACCACTACTGGCAGGAAGCTTCGACTTCCTCATTGAAGGCTCCAACCCTCAGTATCCTCCAGGGACCACGTTTCATAAATTTTCAGACTAGATACTCCTGGTACACAACAATATAATATGAAGGCCACATTTCATCAAATTTTCATACTGGACCCATCAGTAACATTGAAGCTCAAAATCAATCACCACTACATTACATCCAACAAATACATCTACATCAACCCATCACTGAAACCTAATCATTAATATTTGAATCAACCACAACTGAATCAATCAATCACTGAAAACTCAATCAACCGACACTTAATAAAAAATTCAACCAATCAACTGGAACAGACATATCACTGTAACCAGTACACAGATCTGAACCCAGAACAATGCATCAACAACTAGAACCAACTGCAACCTCAAAAATCATATGTCAGATTGTATATGTTACTTTAGTGAAGCCAACCTGCATGTATACGCTACTTCCTTTAACCAAACCTACGTATACCTCTAAAGATACTGAGTCATAAAACCTATGAACCAAAAACTGTACCAATCAGTGATATTATGAAGATCTACTATCAATTTATAGAGTTTTAAATAGATAACATCAAATATGACCTTTCTCACTTAATCAATCAACCAACCAAACTCAATCTCCTTATACAATCAGTTCTACTTTCAGATCTATGAAGACATCATTGACAGACAGCAGTAAAAAGGCAACACTGATCAAATAGATCAGTCATCTCTAAACAACAGGCTTTTCATCTGCATACGTTACTGGGTAGTGTCAAACTAGCGTGTATATGCACCTTCACCAAGGTGAACCAACATATAGATCTGCAAATAATAACTTATAACTTCGAAACTATTCCAGACTTCAGACATAGCCAGATCATACCATTTAAAGAATAAAACATGTGTTATCATTCGAATCTAGCCCATCCATTATCAGATCATACAATGATAAGTCATTTCAGGTCTCATGATCCTGATCCAACATTAGATCCCATCAAACACTCAGGTGCATACTTAGTTCCGATCAAGCAAAGCATCAGAAACCCATAACATGCATATTTGCTTTTGATCTAACTCTTCATGAGATATTCATTACTTTCACCACCTCACACTTTGATCTTCACCTCCTTATATACTTAGAACCTTTTTCAAAACCTCGGACCAAAACAACACTTAGAACCTGTGGTATTCTTAGACGAGATTAATCAAACATTATTCCGCTCAATATTGTGGTTTGATACCATGGTATGGACCCTTGATATTCTTTAACTTTAATTTTCCTTAATTTTCCATCCCATATGCACTTTTCCTCTTGTGAAAGTGTGTGCATACGTATATGCTCTTTTTGTTCTGTGAACCCGCTTGTATACGCTACTTGGACTAGGTGAACCCGCATATACAACTTAATATACCTTAAAACTTCTTTTTCCTCAATTGATTGATTATGATCTGTAATCCTTTGTCCCATCATCCTGTTCTTTTGTGCCATTAATCTGTTACCTCTGAATATACCTGTTATAATGTGAGTTGTCATCATACATCACTTCTGAACTGATTCCTATGAATTGTCCTACATTTTGTCACAACTGTAAACACAACTGCCATGTATTCTGTCACATCCTGTTTATACCTTAATCAAGTAGTCCATTCATCAAATAGGTTGTCATCAAGGACAACTCATCAATTAGGTTTATTATCAAGGACAACACTAACACAATCTCCCTGTATCAAACCTTTGACTATTATTTTGTTCCATCATTTTGTCACCTCTGATCTGTCCTGTAGATTCATTTAGTTACCATATACATGTTCTGCTACAAGTGAGTTGCCATCAAGGAAAACACATGCAACATAATACCAACATGAATTTCATTGGGCCAATTTACCCCCCATTTGAACAAAAGAGATACATCATTGTGTGCACTAATTATCTAACAAAGTGGGATGAAGTGAAGAAGTTAAAACAACAAAAAAACAAAAGGTGGCAAAGTTCATGAGGGAGAACATTTTCTATAAGTTTGCATTTCCAAGGGATCTAGTCAATGATCAAGGGGATTAATTCACTTCAAATCCGATTGAGGGAATCATGTAGTAACATCACATAAGGAACATAAAATCCACTCCCTATCATCCTCAAGAAAATGGGTAGGTAGAGGTGACAAATAGAGCTTTATAAAACATCTTCACTAAAGTTGTCAACAACAACAATAAGGATTGGGCAAATAGACTCGTGGAAGCCACTTGGGACTATAACACCACATGGAAAACTACCACTGGGTTCACTCCCTTTGAGTTGGTTTATGGCAAAAAGTCATTGCTATCCATTGAATTTGAGTATGACACCCTAAGAATGGCAGCAAAATTGGACCTAGACATCACCAAAGCTCAACAAGAGAGGATGCAACAACTCAATGTCCTTGATGAATTCATATTGCAGGCTCTCATGCACACTAAGGTGGTTCAACTGCAGAGAAAGAGTTGGCATGATAAAAACATCAAAGAAAGGACCTTCCAGGAGGGTGATTGGGCCCTTCTCTGTGATCCTAGTTTCAAGGATTTCAAGGGGAAGTTGATGACACGATGGTTAGGTCCTTATTTGGTGGAAAAGTGTCATGAGAATAGCTCCGTCCAAATAAAAACAATTAATGAAGAAGGAATTCCACTTTTAGTCAATGGCTACTAATTGAAGCTATATAAGAAACCTCTGTCAAAGGAGGAGTTTACTAGTTAAAAAAGTAAGGATTTGAATGTGATTAAGGGTCTCAAATATCTCATTCCATCTAGCCTTTGATAAGCAAAAGAAGAAGAAGAAGAAAAGAAACAAAAAAGAGAAAAAAGAGAAAAAGAGGATAAAAAATATGGGTGAAAACCTCCACGAGGCACTTAAGGTAAGCTCTAGGACTAAAAATCTCCATGAGGCAGTCCAAGAGTCTAAAAAAATGAAAAATAAAAATAAAAGATTCCCAGGTGAAAACCTTCTTTGACGCACATAGGGTAGTCATGCAGGTTGAAAAACTCCTTTGGGGCAGCTTGTAGGTCTTAAGAAAAATAAAAAGAAAAAAAAATAGAGAATAAAAACAAAAGAAAAGTAAGGGAGCCCTTACAGAATTTTTCTAACATTTATTTTTGTAGGGTTCCAGTTACAATCAAAGGAGGATAACAGACAAGGAGACAACTTCAAATCCCCACCTTCAGACCCTCCAAGCTAACTCTCTGCATGTACTCCATCACTTCATTGATTTCCCCAAGTTCCTCCATCACCAGATGAACTTTCTCACTCAATTATGCCTTAGTCCTAAAGTGCTACAAGATTGATCCAGATTTTCTACAAGATTGTGATTGGTACAAAAAGAAGGTATATATCTTGTGCTTTTCACCTAGGAACAAGGGGAGGGGTCCATCATTGATCTGAATTGGATCCATGAAGAATAATCAAAAGAACCATAGTTGTATCAGGTCAGGACACACATAAAAGAATTCAAAACAACGATCAAAAACACCTCTAAACCAGTGGAAATTGGCAGCCATCGTGGAACGACGAGGACCTCGGTCAAAGCGCACTGACCGAGGCCCATGGAGATTGTGCGGGAGATGAAATTAGCCCCTGGGAGGCCCAGATCGGAAAACGAAGGAGGTTTTTGATGCGCTAATCGCACATTGTTTGGCGAAAACCCTCAAAATGGAGAAGCCCTAAGCATCGGTCGCATGGAAGAGCCGAGAACCGTGGGGAAAAGGCTAAAGCTAAAAGGCGGGACCTGCTCCAAAACCGGTGGTACTGATTGGGGGCTCCTTGAGCGGTAAGCGGAATTGGTGAAATTGGAGCGATCCCACTCAGTTCCCGATGCATGGCAAGCGGAGGAGAGAGAAAACTGCCACTCATTGCATGCTAAAAGTCGAGCAAGTCAACCGCGCGAAATGAGAAGATGTCGTTGGATCTAGAGGGTCCAGATCAGATGGTTGACATCGCGACCGACGGCAAGACTGGATTTAACGAGGGAATAAGCTGTGATTTAGAAGGATTTGAGGTTTGCTTTGACCACCACGGTGGAGGAAGACTCATTCCATGACGTAACCAAAGAATCGAACCGACGAAGTAGGCCGGCGCAATTTACAGGAGGACAAGTGGCCACTCCCTGTGAGCTTGATGATGATGCCAAATAGGGAACTCCAAGCGCAGCTGCAATAGGCGATCTGATGGAGGTGGAAGAGGAACTGAACAACCATGAGCTTGAATGGTTTTAAAGCCATGAACAGAAGACAGAAGACATGAGAACCCCGAGAGGAGAACAGAACACATAGAGGAAGACAAAAGATAGAGAAGTGAAGAAGACAGTGAAGCAAAAGCAGAAAGAGGAAAGAGGGCTGAGCTAACCAGAGGCAATGTCGAGCACCAGAGAGCTTGAGAGATTCAAGCCATCTCCGAGAGGATCTATTAGACCAGAGAGGTTAAAGAGCTGGTAAGAAAAGAGTCTGTGCACTCCAGGGGCTTGGGGAATCCAAGAACCACTCTGCTAAGCAAATCTGTTTCAGGAAACTCATATTGAGTCCCTGCATTGTAATTCTCTGCTTAAAACACAATAAAATAAGGCCACCACTGAGAGCTGGACTGGAGATGTAGCCCTGGAGGATAGGGTGAAATTTTTATTAATTTCTTGTGTTCTTGTATTTGCTTACTGTATTTCTCTGCTATCTTTCCATTTCAAGTGTCTGTGTATTTGCAATCTAATCGATTCGTTGCTTAAATAACATAGACACACACACACCAGCACATGAGTATGTAATACCTTTATCCAATAAATATTTAACTGAGGTTACTCATAGGGTGATTATCAGATCAATTGGTATCAGAGCTTTAGGTTGTAAGGTTAGACAAGCTTGTGTTGGTTTAGCTGTTGAATGCTCACTATATCAAAGCTCAAATTAGGAGAAGAAGAGTTGGTCGAAACTAATCCTGAAATTGGGAGAGTCTATCCTCGGAATACAATGTTAGAGGAAGGTTCTGTGGGGCTATACCCTCAATTCATATAAAGTTTCCTAGCTATAAAGTCTATGGTAGAAGAAATGTATAGGGACTTTAGAAAGCATAAGGACGAGGATTCATTAGGTTCTAAACAAGATAAAGAAGAAGATGAGTCTCACTTCCATGACCACTCCAAGGGAAAAGGGAAAGAGGAAAGATTTCTCACACCTCCTAATAGCCCTATACATAATAAGAAAGCATCTTTGACCAAGCTAGATGTTAAATTTGACTTGCCTATATATGATGGAGAGCTAAATTCTGAAAAGTTGGACAATTGGATTAGACAAATTGATGTGTATTGCAGGGTACAGAACATAGACTCAGACAAGAGAAAGATTCAGCTAGCAAACCTACGCCTAGGAGGCATTGCCTTGGTTTGGTGGGAAGGCAGAGCTCAAGCTGACATGAAAAGACATGGTAAGACCATCTTTGTCTGGAGTGAATTTGTTTCTGCAATTAAAAAGCAGTTCTATCTATTGGCCTACATGCAACAAGCCATGATGAGTTGCCAAACTCTTCGACAGTTGAAAGGGAAAAGTGTGCAAGGGTACACTCAAGAGTTTAGAAAGAGAGCATTGATTCTAGGGATCTCATTAGACTCACCAGAGACTCTTTTGAAGTACATTGGTGGTCTACATAGCTACATGAGGCATACCATCCTCATGTTCAATCCCACTAGTATAGATGAGGTATCTGTACAAACTACTCATCTAGAAGCTAGAGGAAAGAATGGAAATCCAAAAGTTGAGGGACCATCCAAACCCACTGCAAGCAAGAGCATGGAGAAAAGAAAGCAGAAGTGGAAAGCAAGGAAGGCTAACTCTGCACAGAAAAGTAAAGCTTTATGCACTCATTGTAAAAAGGATGGGCATGATGATGAGCATTGTTGGATTCTGCATCTAGAGCTGAGACCTAAGAAGTCTGAGGGCAAGAATAAGAAGACTGTTGCAGCTATTCAAAAAGATTTGGGGTCAGAATTAGGAGATGAAACAACTATTGCAGCTACAGGTATAAAAGGTAAGAATTCTGAAGCATCTACTAGTAATTCTGCTCAATCTGTTATTGATGAAGAAAATGAGAGAAAAAGACATGAGCTTTTCCATATTCGAGTTGTTTCCAAATATCAAAAGATTGACACTTTGTTTGATAGTGGCTCACAAGTAAATTTGATTTCTGAAGCAATTGTAAAGAAATTGGGATTAGCAACTACACCTCATAAGAAACCATACCCATTAGGATGGCTGAATGATAAAGCACAACTACAAGTGACTAGACAGTGCAAACTCAAGTTTTCTTTTGGGTCAACATTTGTAGATGAGGTTGAGTTAGACATAATTCCTTTGGATATATGTGGAATTGTTTTAGGAAGTCCTTACTTGTACGATAGAAAGGCTATTTTCTATAGAGTTGAGAACAAGTATCTACTTGTTAAAGATGGAATCGAATACTTTGTAAGAGCTCACAAGCTCAAGAATAATTATACTCTCATAAACTCAGGGCAGATGAAAAGAACGATAAATTCATGCAAACAATTCTTACTGATGGTTGTAAAGGAAAAGAAACCTGATAAAACCAATGTATTTGAGGGCTGTAATGCTGAAAAACAAGCTGATATAGAAAAGGTTGTTTCAGAGTATGATGTCTTATTTCAAGAACCTAAAGGTCTGCCACCCAAAAAGGGAATAGTACATGATATTATTTTGCAGCAAGATGTTCCCTTGCCTAACAATGGAATGTATAGGTTGTTTGCTTTAGAAAATGCTCATCAGGCCTAGCACATCACATGTGGGTCAGCAATCATTTTGGTGAGAAGAAAAGATGGCTCGTGGAGAATGTGCATTGATTACCAAGCACTGAATAAGATAACAATAAAAAATCGTTATATCCTTCCTCGCATAGATGATCTTTTAGATCAATTAAAGGAAACTGTTTATTTCACCAAGCTAGACTTGCACAGTGGATACCATCATGTCAGGGTTGCAGAGCAAGATGCATGGAAGACTGCTTTCAAAACAAAGCAGGGATTGTATGAATAGCTAGTTATGCCTTTTAGCTTGACCAATGCTCCTGCTACTTTCATGAGATTAATGAATGATGTACTCAGACCTTTTCTTGATGATTTTGTTATTGTGTACCTGGGTGACATTCTGATTTTTAGTAAAACGTGGGAAGAACATTTAAAACATGTTAAGCAGACACTAGATGTTTTGAAAAGAGAAAAACTTTATGTTAAACTCTCAAAATGTGAATTTGGAAAAAAATCTCTAAACTACTTGGGTCATATAGTAGGGGGTGGTGAATTAAAAATAGATCCCTCTAAAGTGGCAGTCATTGTAAACTGACCTGAACCTAAGTCTTCTACAGAAGTGAGAAGCTTCTTAGGAGCAGCACAATATTGGAGGAAGTTCATTTCTAACTTTTCCTAAATTGCAACTCCCTTACATGCTTTAACAGGATTGAACAAGGTGTTTCAGTGGGGAGGCAAACATCAGAAAGCCTTTGACACCTTGAAAGAAAAGATTAGTATAGCACCTATACTAGCACTGCCTGATCTGCAAAGACCATTTGAGATCCAAATAGATGCCAGTGACTATGCCATGGGAGCAGTGTTGACACAACACGATAAACCCATATGTTATCATTCTCAGACTTTTAATCCTGCAGTAGTTAACTATCCTACATATGATAAAGACTTGTATGCATTAGTTCAGAGTGAAAAAGTGGAAACATTACTTAATGGGAAAAGAGACAGTAATACATACTAATCATCAACCATTTCAATATCTACACTCCCAAACTAAGTTGCAGCAATCAAGACACTACAGATGGATGGGTTTTCTACAACAGTTTCATTTAGTCATCAGATATAAAAAGGGCATACATAACCAAGTTGCAGATATGTTATCTAGACCCATTATAAATGCATCTACTATACTTAAGCATAATTCTATATTACATAAAAGCTACATTGAACAATATGCTGAAGATATAGAATTTAAAGATGTATATGCAACTTTGAGTCAAGGCAAAAGAGTAGAAGAATTGGACTATCATGTGAAGGACCGACTCTTATATCATTGTGGGAAACTTTGCATTCCAAAAACTGAGAGAGTAAAGATAATTAGGGAGGCACATACTTCTCTGATATTAGGTCACTTTGGGGTAAGTTAAACAGTTGCACAACTGCAAAGGTTTTGTTATTGGCCGAAAATGAATGAGATAGTTTATAGATATGCAAGAGGGTGTGCTATGTGTGCTAAAAGCAAGCCCAACAACAGAAAACTAGGCTTGTACACTCCATTGCCAGTTCCTTCTCACCCTTGGGAAAGTGTTTCCATGGATTTTGTTGGAGGATTGCCTAAATCTAGGAAAGGTCATGATTATTTATATGTTGTTGTGGATAGGTTCAACAAAATGTGTATTTTGATACCTTGTAATAAACAGATTACATCTGAAAAGATTGCAAAATTATTCTTTGAACATGTATGGGTTCATTTTGGATTACTAACTTCTATTGTATCTGATCGAGACACCCGATTTGTGGGGAAGTTTTGGTCAAGTCTGTGGGAACTGATGGACACCAAATTGAAGAAGAGCACAAATTTTCATCCACAAACTAATGGCCAGACAGAAGTAGTTAACAGGACAGTGATCTAGTTACTGAGAGGATATTGTAGCAAACATCCTAAGCTTTGGGATGAACATTTGTGTTATGTGCAGCATGCTTACAACAGAGCAAAGCATTCTTCTACACAGAGATCTCCTTTTGAGACCTGTTTTGGTTTCACACCAAGGTCTCCTTTGGATTTTGTCTTTGGTAAAGATACCATGGTTGATGGACACAGTGATGTGGACAAGGCAACTAGGTTCATTGAACAGATCTAGGAGATCCACCAGGCAGTACAAGAACAACTGGAAAAGAGCCAAGCCAAGTACAAGGCTAGGCATGACAAGCATCGGATGGAGCATAGTTTTCAAGTTGGTGACTGGGTCTGGCTGTATGTCAACAAGGATAGGATGCAAGGTGAAGGTAAAAAGCTAAAGCCTATCAGGTATGGACCCTTTAGGATACTTGAGAAGATTGGTGAAAATGCTTTTCACCTTGATCTACCAGCTTACATGCACATCTACTCAGTCGTAAATGCAGATTGCTTGAGATTGTTTGAACCTTCAATGATTGAGGATCCTGAAGAGCAAGGTCAATTGCCTTCTATTGATGACCCGTTACCTGAATATCTTAATGAATTATAGGAGGACACAATGTTGGACAAGAAGGAGAGGACAACGCGCAAGGGAGATGTTGAGTACCTTAGAGTTGGGCTCGAAGGTTCAAAGCCAAGCAGTGTAAAGTGGATTGAGATTGGGCAAGTGAGAAAGCGATACCCTCACTTAGTCGATGCTTGAAAACCAACTTTTGGTGGTCCAAAATATTTTTTAGTGGGAAGGCCATGATTCGAATTGGATCCATGAAGAATAATAAATAGAACCATGGTTGTATCAGGTTCAGACAAACATCAAATAATTCAAAGCAACAATAAAAAACACCTCTAAACCAGTTGCAGTTGGCAGCCAACGTGGAACGACGAGGACCTCGGTTAAAGTGCGCTAACCGAGGCCCATCGAGACTGCGTGGGAGGCGAAATTAGCCCCTGGGAGGCCCATATGGGAAAACGGAGGAGGTTTTTGATGCGCTAATCGCACATCGCTGGGTGAAAACCATCAAAATGGAGAAGCCCTGAGCATTGGTCACATGGAAGAGCCGGGAACTGTGGGGAAAGGATAAAGCTAAAAGGCAGGACCCGCTCTGAGACTAGCGGTATTGATTGGGGGCTCCTTGAGTGGTAAGCAGAATTGGTGAAATTGGAGCGATCCCACTTAGTGCCCGACGCGTGGCGAGTGGAGGAGACAGAAAACTATCGCTCATCGTGCGCTAACGGTCGAGCAATTCAACCGTGCGAAATGAGCATATGGCGTTGGATCTGGGGGATCCAGATCAGACGGTTAACATCGCGCCCGACGGAAAGACCGGATTTAATGAGGGAATAAGCCGTGATTTAGAAGAATTTGAGGTCTGCTTTGACCACCATGGTGGAGGAAGACTCATTCCACGACGTAACCGAAGAATTGAACCGACGAAGTAGGCCAGTGCAGTTTACAGGAGGATAAGTGGCCACTCCCTGTGAGCCTAATGATGATGCCGAACAGGGAACTCCAAGCGTAGCTATAGTAGGCGATCCGACGGAGGTGGAAGAGGAACTGAACATCCATGAGCTCGAATGGTTTTAAAGACATGAACAGAAGAAAGAAGACACGAGAACCCCTAGAGGAGAAAGGAACACAGAGAGGAAGACAGAAGACAGAGAAGTGAAGAAGACAGTGAAGCAAAAGCAGAAAGAGGACAGAGGGTCGAGCTGACCAGAGGTAGCATTGAGCACCAGAGAGCTTGACAGATTCAAGCCATCCCTGAGAGGATCTATCAGACCAGAGAGGTCAAAGAGCTGGTAGGAAAAGAGTCTGTGCACTCCAGGGGCTTGGGGAATCCAAGAACCACCCTGCCAAGCAAATTTGTTTCAGGAGACGCATATTGAGTCCCTACATTGTAATTCTCTGCTTAAAACACAATAAAATAAGGCCACCACTGAGAGTTGGACCGGAGATGTAGCCCTAGAGGATAGGGTGAACTCCTTATTAATTTCTTGTGTTCTTGTATTTGCTCACTGTATTTCTCTGTTGTCTTTCCATTTCAAGTGTCTGTGTATTTGCAATCTGATCGATCCGTTGCTTAAATAACATAGACGCACACACCAGCACATGAGTCTGTAATACCTTTATCCAATAAATATTTAATTGAGGTTACCCATAGGGTGATTATCAGATCAATCATAACCTAATCATCCATTTTCCACACCACTTGTCCTCTCATCCACCCAAATTTCCACTTATGTCCATCAAAAGCACTCCATTTCAACCCTTATTCCATCTCTTCACCCACAGAAAAGGCCTCATACCCTTGTCCACAAGATTCCCATGAATTATCAGTGTTTTTAGAGGTAGCACTTGAAGGAAATTATGATCCTAGAAGGGTCTACGTGACTACTACAAGAAGACACATAATCTTGTAGTAGTCTGCACAAACCTTATAGGGCCACAATTGGAGCACCAGATTGAAGAAAAAACCACGATGAAGGTGTTAGAAGGTCACTACTTTGATATGGAGCAACTATAGCACCCTCTACAAGATATTACAAGGTCATTGTTCACCTACAAGAAACAACATCTGATCCACCTCCCGAAGAACCTATATTGTCAAGCTACAATTAGTAAGGGATATTTAATTTTTTTTCAAATAAAAACATGCATGGAGCAACAAAAATGAGAGGACGATACCTCTTAATATAAACAAAGAAACATTACCTCTATTCATAAATAATATGAAAACATCAAGTGATCAACACACCAACCAGGACTACGAGGTAAGCACATGTATGGAAGACTCCTAACTTCTTCCTTTAAGTGCATAGTAGTCTAAAAATGTTTTGAATGCATGGGGGATGAGGTTTTTTAGGTTGAAGGTGGCTCAACAGTATCGACCACCCTCAAACATTTAAGCTAGGGTTATCTTTCTATCTCATCACACGTGGAGAAAATGACAAAAGAAATAAGGTGATAATTACAAGGACTGGGCCAACGGGTCTATGGAGGAGTTGTGAAGGTGGTAGGTGGGGGCTAGCTCATACAATGCGTTGATCCCACCACCCAAACACTTTTGGCATAAAATCATGCCCAAGCCTCATTGGGTGTGCACTTCTCATTCTAAAAATAGAAAAGAGTCCCACTACCATTGTTGAGAGTTGAGCTACGTACACCAGGGGTTTCATAGACTCTACAAAGAGGCTACAGGGTTGGCAAACAACTACTATAGGATACATACAATGCATTACTAGATATTGTTTATGTGCTACATGATTGACTTGGTTGCTACAGGATTGTGCTGAGAGGTGAAAAAGAGCTTTACCTTACACAATTTTTCACACAAAACCCTAGAGGCACAAAGGAGTCTCCAAGGGAAGCATAAGCAACCAATTTTACTCACCTCCTATGCAAAAGAAGCATGTCGAATTATTTAGATTATGTCCATAAAATCATCCTATAGCAAACTCTTGAAAGTGAAAATAAATTCAAGGTATAAATTTTCCTTGTAAGACAAGCATGGTAATAAGGGAATGAGCCTATTTGGAGTTAGGCATATAACTCTTCTTCCCCTGTTAAAAAAAAGAGAACTATTCCTCTCATCTCTTCTTTGAAACCTTAAATTCCTCTTAAAACTGATAATCGATAGAAAAATTCCCTTGTAAAAACTTTGAAAAACTACAGTATGGATCATAAGGGGTGGTTTTAATAGAAAAGAGCCCATAGACTCCTCAAGGATCCACCAACACCCTCATGTTAGAGACATCTTTGCAAACCACTAGTGGTTGGATTTGTTTGAGAAATTAAAGGGGTTTGATGATAGAATTACTCATGAGTTTGCAGTAGGCCTCCAACCTTAAGGGGAAGATAATGCTATGACCATTATGAGAGGGCTTGTTATCCATTTAAATGAAAAATCATTAGCAGGGTGACCAAATTTCCCCTATGAGTAATTTTGTGCAAGGAGGAGAGAACAAAGGATATCAAAACCAAAAATAACTTCTTCCTCCCTGAAGAAACACTGATTGAAGATAAAAATTGGGTTAGAAGAGAGAGTCTACCCTACACATGAGAATAAGAAGCCTATCACATATTGAAATACATATATTGTGAATGGATACTTAGTGTTGTTTATCCCTATTAGTTAAGGATAATTTATGATTTAATATTCCAAATGGATTTTCCTATCCTAAGAAAACTAAGTGTTCCTGATTTATTTCTCTTGTCGATAATGGAAATGAGCCAAAGGGTGAGAGAAGGGAAAAATCAATACATTACTCATCATAGGCTCATAAGGCTCATTGTCATAGATGCTTTGGATAAAATCAAAATCCCTATGTCATGGACATATTTGTGGAGATGGATAAAGAAGCTTTCCTTAAGACCCAAGCCCAAGCCTTACTAGAGCATGGAGAGACCACAAATCATAGTACCAAAGAAGGAGAGGTTGAAGAAGAGTAGGATGAAGAAAAAGTAGAGGAAGAAGAAGTGAATGAAAATTAAAAGGAAGAGGAGAAACTTGAGAAGGAGATGAAAACCCTTGGGGAACCTTCTAAATCAAAAAAGAAAAGGAGACAAGAACAACAAAAAATCCTTTCATAGGGGAACATTGAACAAGAAGTGGTTTCCACCATGGTAGCCTTAAGTACACTAGTCAAGGTCAAGGGGAGGCAGCAAAAGCAAGGTCATCTATATTTCAAATGGAGTAGAAGTAGTAGACTTAAGAAAGGGAAGCCTCAACCTTCCTCAACAACCCCCATCACCATTCAGGGGTCAACTAGTCACCAGGAGGGTGAATTGGAGAAGGATAAAAAAAAAATTGAAGAAGTAATCTCCCTCAAATCCAAAGAAAAACAACTCCAAGTACCACAAAGGAAGCCAAACAATAGGGGAGAAAGGATGAGACAACTGCTGGAGGAATCTTCCATGCTACAGGAAGGCAAGAATGTGCTACAGGAAAGCAGGGCAACTCTGTAGGAGAGTGTTGCACAACTTCAAGAATGACAATAGTTGCAAGAATATGATCCACAACCAAATCTTGGGTCTTATTGCAAATTTTATTAGCAAGGATAGATAATACCTAACAAATTTGCAGTCCTAATCCTCCTTGACCTAGAAAAAGAAAGAGGTAGAACCCACTGGTGGATGTCGATTGCAAAGTCTAAGGGAGTTGAGGATGTGGGCTTGATGGAAGAGAAAATGAAAAATATGGGTGAGGAGATTGAATTTTGTCATAGATCTAGTGTGGAGGCCCAGGGCTAGGATGACAAAATTCTATATGCACAATCTCATATTAATTGACATGAACTTCTAGGATCCAAATTCTAGGATGGGAGATGTATGAAAAATGGCATTGGCCTCTTGGATGACTCATGAGGAAGCAAGGGTTGAAGAGACAAAAAGGGTCATGTCTAGGGAAACTAATGAACCCCTATGGATAAGAGCATAATTGAGAGCCCCTCACCTTGTCATCAACAACCATAGGATCATCTCTAAAGACCCCAAATTGGCACCACTTTACATAGAAAAATAGAAGTAACCCATCCTGCACTTTGAGGACATTTTCAAGTTTCTAGGAACCGAGAGTTTGCAGGCTTGTCAGAGGAGATGGCACTCCTTACCACATAGCTTAAAAATCAGAGAGTATCATTATCTGAAGAGATTAAGGAATGCCTTCAATAAGATAGACTTGTATAAGAGAATAGTTCAAAGGTTAAAGGTCAACTGGATTGGGCTTAAGTTCATCCCTCCTTTACTGTTAGGGCTATAAGAAAGAAAAGAGCATACAAAAGAGAAACAAGAATGGGCAGAGATAGAGAAAAATGTAGGGTTCCACCCTTAAGAGGGCACTCCATCAGAGATACCTTGGGATGTCAAGGCTGCCACCAAGGCTATGAATGAAATGGAATTAAGTGGTTGAGTTTCTCAGAGGGTGAGCAACACCTTTAGTAGGGGGGTGATGATGGGACTCACTGATAGGTATATAAGAAGGCCCATCTAGCCATACTTCCTCATATATTTACATATCTCCATGTATTTGATAACACCTTTTTGACTATAATTTGTTTATTAGGAAGATTAAAGGATGTTTATCATATCTTGTGGCCTAACATGATTACTGTGCAGGAAAAGGGTGCATTTATTGTGAAAAATTACATTATAGGAAACCAGAGGAGATGTAGGAGTCTCTCCCCAATGCATTTACTCACCTACAAATCCACTTCCTCCCAATATTTACTCACCTACAATTCAAGAATCTATTGAACAACTGATGCACTCAAGGACTGCGCAGATATCAAGGAGATAGATCCATATTTATAAGGATTTTGGAGGGAAACAACCCTCCTTCCAAGGATGTTTCACCCTTAACCATCTCTATATAAATAAAGAACCTAATGGCTCAATAGGATTGAAAGTTTTAGAGAATAATAGTGTTTGCTAGTTCTAGGAGCTTGTTGGGAACGAGATCCCCAAAGGACAGTTTTTGAGGCTAAAAGCCCATGTTTTGGGTCAAATTTTGTAATAAAGTTGTAAATTCTCCGCATTTTGTGGTCGCGGAGCGCGAAGGTGTCATGAGTCATAAAGGGTTGTCCGCCCTTATTTTGTAAAGTGTAAAGTCGGCTGTAAAGATCTATCCATGGTTCGTGGACCATGGGATTGTATAAAAAGAGCTAAGTAAGTAAGCTCTAAGTGATAATTCTTAAGCGATAAGGAGGAAGTCTTTAGAGAAGTCTAAATTTTGGGTCTTAGCGTAGGTAGAGGCTATATAGTTGAGTGCGCAAAGGCCTAGGGTGGAAATCCATAGCGGAGTGAGTGGACCCCTGTAGCTATGTGCGTAGGGTAGATAAAGTCTGTAATCTTCTGAAGATATCAATAAAGAGAAGCATTCTACAAATTCTGTGTCTTTGTTTCCTGTTAATGCATCTAGTTATATTGTGTTTCGAGTTTAATTTCTAATGTTTATGTAATGCGTGAATATATGTGATTATATTGGGTAAATGAATGCAAGTAAGAATATCATATTACGCGGCACTAACTATGATTGTTTAGTAAGATAAGTAAAACACTTAAAATAACTTGGAAACCTATTCAATATGCCATCACAGCAGCGTGAAAGTACCTGAACCGCGGGCTAGGACTGCGTGAAGGTCAATCGTACTCCTTCACGGAGGTACTAAAGGCCGAAATAAAGGGCTAGACTGATAGAGCCCTAGAGCTTAACGACCTGCACAAAACAGGAACATAGGGAATAAACCAACATCACGACCATATCAGGGTGCGGAAACTTGGTTCCAGCATCCCCCCATATTGCTTCGGGTGAGACTTCAGTTTGTGCTCCGTGGAGTGATGCTAAAAGGGCCAGTAGTGTAGGGATTTGTTTGGCTAACTAACGCTGAACCTGGGTTAGGCCCCATGCAGCCAACTAAAGGTTCCGTTGCTGGGACCAGAATCTTCATAAGAGATGTGTGATGTCATATCACTGGAATCCAACTAAGAAAGAGATCAGAGACTAGTTGGATAGTAAGATCCACGAATTCATGATGTAGGAGAACAAAAATCCACAACTGACAAAGGAACAGTGGCTGGATAGGTACCTATATACAAAAATTCATGAGATCTTTTTCTATTCCTTTCCGGTTGAGTTATACGAGTGGATTGCGAAGCTAGCAGATAACCAAGGAAGGTGGAGACTTGACAGTCTTGTTGTCTGGACCCCAGAGTTAGTACAGAGACTGGAAGCCTCTAAGGATAAGATTGCCCGTGTTATCGATCATTGGCTTGATCGCATCATAGGAGGATTTGTGACTGAATTCGTGGTCGACACCTTAGTTAGCTACAGGAAGGAAGAGTGACGTTTTTTCAAAGGTCTGTGAGGTAAGTACTTGAAGTCTTTGAATACCTGGATTAAGATGTTATTGTGTGAAAAACAGGTTATGCAACTACCTTGATGTTTGGAGCTACGCGAAGCGGAAAGACTTATAGGAACGAAGGGAGAAAGGGTCCTAAATATAGTTCATTGTTTCACCTCCACTAGGTGACGAAGAGGGAGTAGTGCAGGCTTCTCTGCGAAGTGCAATTCAGTTAATAAGACAAGGATTCCTGTTTGGTCAATTTAGAGTATCCTAAATTGTTGTATTAATTGTCAATCCAAGAGTCGTAAACTGTTGAAGTGTGGCGCACTATATGTGCAAGATAACCTATTTCTTACTTTTTGTCGTTTTTGATTTTTATTTTGTTTTGGGGGGTTTTTATCTTCTTTTATCTCCTAATGTAAAATGGAAATTCTAAAAGACAAGTATGGATATAAATTTTCAAGGCAATTATGTCCTTTATAATGATTTCCCAAACTTCAAACTTTAGAAGGTTTTAGAACATGTTAATAATGAAATTAATTCCTAAAAGAAAATGAAAATGTGCCACTATTCTAATCAAACAAACAGTGAACTATTGATCATGAAACCATTGTCCCTGTTGCTGTCTAAATACAAAAGAAATGAATTAAGCTACTGTACTCAAAGAAATCCAAAAATTGCAAGTAAAGTAAAGCTAAAATCAAATTATATTAGTTCATATTCTGACCCCTCGCCAGTTAGTCTCGCTATGGCTTTCAGAGATAATCATCAACAAGTTGAGCAATCTGATATCTAATTGTAGAAAAGTAAACTTAAAATCAAATCACATCAATTCATAGTCTGACCCCTCGCCAGTTAGTCTCGCTATGGCTTTCGGAGGTAATCATCAACAACTTGAACAATATGATATCTAATTGCAGAAAAATAAAACTAATATCAAATTACACACTCATACTTCAATCCCTCGCCATTAGTCTCGCTATGGCTTTCAGAGGTAACTGACAATGATATGAGCAATTCAATATCTAAGCTAACTAATAAAGCCAATGAACGAAATTGAAAGAAACAAAACAGAACTAGAATTAAAAGCTAAGAAAAGTAAGTCAGCAGAAAGACTGATTCCATGTCATTAGTCATTGTGAAAACTATATGCAAATGCCCGGGCTGCCTACTATAATCTGGAACAGATACACTGATCAACGTTAACAACAATGTAAAGCATGTAAAATTATGGACAAAAATGAAACGTTAGTACCATAGTGCATGAAATATACATAAGTGAATAACTATGGCATAATAAACATAAAAAAAACACAGCGTGAAACTGTACAGCAATAAGAAACAAAACCTCGGCGTGTGCAGGGGCCCTCTGCACAACCTCGGGCAACAGCTATCAGTCAAGACTTATGCTCAGAAACAGAGTCTTCTCATATATTCAGAACGCAGTCATAACAACGAAACAATGTCACGGCACAGTGGGCTCTTTAACAGTCAACAATACATTCAAAAGACTAACTACTATGCGTGTAGAAATGCATTATTTATAACAGAAGGCTACATAACTGATTTCCTAAAAACTACGCTGACAGAGGACACTTGAACGACAATGTCCATGGATCTAGAATCATGGCTGCCGAGATGATGCAATCTATTGAAAGCGGCTTGTTGGATTTACATCGTGGGCAGCCTACAGGTGTCAGCGTGCCTCCAGAAATCTAGAAACGACCACAAAAATCTTTCACGTGCTTGGAAACAGAGTCCTGTTGCCATAGGACTCTTCTGTTTGACCACCGCTTGACCATCGTTGACCATGGCCTCCTCTAATGAATCCAAATGAGCCAATAGGACTCGGTCCATGTCCACGTCATTTCCAACTTGACCATGTGGCTCGATTTTACTGAAGACACCTGTAATATAGACTTTGACAAAAATAGCTGCGGAAAGTGACAGGATTCCGTAGCTCAATGAGCAAAAATTTAATTCAAACAACAGACACAAAACATAGTTAAAAACCACTTTAAGTGCTCTTTTATGATTAATATGCAATGATGTTGATAGCTTAGGAGGTCCAGGTAAATGGAAAAAGTCTAGGAAGGTGTATAGGAAAGATGCAAGTTCAAGGCTCAACAATTCCTGCGACAGCCACCTCCACCCACACCACCTCTATCATCACCACCATCACCTGCAACTTCACCCATACCACCACCACCTCCACCGTAGTTCAGCATGGAAAATTCAATGAAATTGTCTTTGTTTAATGGCTTGGGAAATGAGGACCCAAACCAATTTTGGTTCGTTGTGAAAGCTATGTGGGAAGCTCAGGGCATTACAGATGATCACATGAAGAAGGCAACACTGGTTAGTGCTCTGCAGGATCGCATGCTAACCTGGTACATAATTACTCTAATGATAACCCAAACGTTGGAGTGGCATACATCCAAACCGCATTGAATAAAGAATTCAATGGGCCTAAATCCGAAGCATAGTCGATTGTGGGGTTCAAGTAAATCACAATGAAACTAGGCGAGACACCTTGGGAATTGGATCAGAGGTTGAAATTTAAAATCAGCGAAGTTAATATGAACTTAACAGATGGACAACATCGTGAATGGTTCATGGCTTTGCTCCTGCCACACCTAAGGGTTGCGCTGTCACAACAGAAGATAACAACTCAGGAAGAGGCCTTGGAGAGTGCAATGAGACTGAATGAAACACCGATGCAGGATTCGAATCTGGGGGTTCAACAAATCCATGCACAGTTGCAAAATCTTTTCCTTGAATTGCAAAGTTTGAAGCATGACATAATAGCTCGACCGGAGGTGCGCGAAGAGGTATGTTGCCTGAAATGTAAAGGTCAGAGGCATGACAAAGACCATTACCCAGTCTTTGCATGCAACTGCAGAAGCTATGAATTGATGATGAACAGAGAACTCGCCTATAGGGTTCAGTTAGAAACGCGGCACCCTGACTAGAGTGCAGGGATGGCATGAACAGGCTTTTAGGGGCGCGGATGAGGCCGAGGCAGAGGAGAACCTGACAGAGGTCAGGGACAGCTAATCTACTACAATTGTGGAGGACCAAGACACTATGCCCACGATTGCACTAACCCTACACGTCTGTCATGCAAATATTGCACTCTGTTTGATCATGAAACAGAGGACTTTCCTATGCTGATAGCAAGGATATGCGACAAAGGGGTGCTACCACCTCAATCGACTCAGAACCTACAAACGATGAGGTCTGAGTCTCGTGAAGAGGATCCAAATGTGAATATAGTGCTCCGAAGTGGAATTGCAACAGGGGATGATAAGGGAAAAAAAACTCAAAGACAACGCATGGGTTCACAAAGCTCCGACGAAGGAGGCTGAATTTGATTTGGAGCGCGCACACGAAACATTCATGGAAGCAAAGAAGAGCTTCGCTGAGGCCTCCACCTCAGGGAGCAAGGATAAGCCTGATTAGGAAATGGACCCTTCTATGTTTACGACATTTCTAGAAACCTGCATGAAGTTGCTGCGTGATAGAAAGGATGTGAAGGGATTATAGGAGCTTATAAATAGATGTGCCGGAAACACTCCAGGTGAACCATGCATGGTATAAAATATTGGTAAGCATAAAACAAGGACAAGACGAGAGATGAGACTGACCGCGCAGATAGGAGAATATGAAATGGATCAGGTTATTTTGGATCTGGGGTCAAACGTGAACGTCCTACCAAAGAAGACTTGGGAGCGGATGGGAAGACCCACACTGCAGTGGTCTTCGATTCAGTTAAGGATGGAAAATCAACAAAAGATCATCCCCATGGGGTGGCTACAAGGGGTGACTGTAGATATTGAAGGCGCGAGCACATTGGCTGATTTTGAAGTAATAGAAATTGTGGATGATAGCAACCCCTACCTTGCGCTCCTTGGCATTGATTGGGCTACTGACATGAACGGGGTAATCAACCTAAAGAAGTGGAAGATTATATTTGAAAAGAAATTGCTCCATGTAATAGTACCCCTGGATCCTACTGAAGGATCACGCTATACTGAACCAGTCCGCAATTATGAGAGCGATGACGATTTGGATTGTATCTATAAGATAACAATGAGAGACCAAGATTGGGTGAATCTGATAAGAGATGGATGAATTACATGGGATCGCGAGAGTTCTTGCACCTTAGACTCTGATGAAGAATTAGAGTGATGGCAGAATTGATTACACGAAATAACCACACTGAGCTGTAACATCATGACCCGGTCGCTACACTGTGTGTCGACAGAGGTAAGAAATATGCCCATTTATGATGGCCTGAATGATGTAGATATATTTTTGGATGCATTTGAGAGGGAGGTACTAGAGAAGCAGTGCTTCTAGGCTTTGGACTAGGCACTGCGTGCTACCCTCGCAAGGTGGTGGGGTACGCACAAGGGTAGCTTTGATGATTGGCACGAGTGTAGGAGGATGATGAGAACATGCTTTGCGAAGCCGAAGGTATGAATGATAGAAAAATATGATGGGAAGGATGATCTATGCGCACACTTGGCCAAATGGGCTCAGGCTTATGGAGCAAAGCCCCAACTAGAATGGGTGCACTTGTTCTGCCACACCTTGGATGTCATCCCGATGAACTGGTGATTAGAAATAGAGCTCTACCATGGTACATGTGAATGGGATATCCTGTGCAAAGGATTCATAATGACATTCAGTTTTGAATACGGGTTTGACTGTATTGACAAAGCACTACAAGAAGTGAAAGCAACAATCTTTAGGATATCGTAGGATCCATTGGAACTAATTCAACCCGATTAGACCACTCAGTTGAGCCATGCCTTGAAATGCTATAATGTGATAGCTGAAGAAGAAGATGAGGATCCGTGAAAGATGAACATCCATGAAACAGAAGGTCACCGCGAGGTTGAGGGACCGTAGGTTGAGAATCCTTATATAACCGCACCACTGAAAACGAAACAAGTAAATATTGGTACGGAAGCAGAATCCAAATTCGTAAAGATTGGAGATTACTAGGATGACGCGACGGTGGATAAGGTCACTGAATTTCTTCGAGAATACCAGGATTTGTTCCCTACCATGTTTACGGAGCTAAAAGGGATAATAGTAGATCTGGGTGTTATGAAGATCACGATAAAACCTGACGCGAATCTAGTTAAGCAAAGACCTTACCGCCTCAATTCAAAGTATAAGGAGAAGGTCCGCTTAGAGCTAGACAAGATGCTCATGATAGGCATCATTGAGCCCGTAGAAGAATATGATTGGGTAAGCCCAATGGTGGTACATGAAAAGAAGTAGAAGGGTGAAATAAGGATATGCGTAGATCTCAGGAAGTTTAATGACGCTTGTGTACATGATCCTTTCCCGAATCCATTCACTAATGAAATTTTGGACAATGTAGGTGGTCAAGAAGCGTATTCCTTCACTGATGGATTCTTTGGGTACCATTAGATCAAAATCACGCCGGAGGATAGAAGCAAGACAACCTTCGCAACTGAGTGGGGATGTTTTCAGTACACTGTAATGCCATTTGGATTGGAGAATGCACCTGCAATTTTTTCGCGCGTAGTCATTGTTGCGTTCAAGGAATTTATTCATAAGTTTATGGAAGTATACTTTGATGACTGCACTGTGTTTGGGCTGGTGAAACGCCATGTCGCAAGCTTGTGCCTAATGTTAGATACTTGTTGAAGGTACCAAATTGCGCTCAATTTAAAGAAATGTTTGTTTTGTGTTCCTTTTGGGACTCTGTTGGGTCATGTGGTTTGTAGGTAGGGACAAATGGTAGATCGCACGAAGATCACGGTGATAGTTAACTTGGAAGCATCGAGGAGTGTGAAATAGCTGCGTGCTACCCTAGGACATACTGGGTATTATAGGAAGTTTATCAAGGGCTATGCCTATATCACCGCGCCTATGGAAAAGTTGTTGAAAAAGGATGTCACATTATGATGGAATGAGGAATGTAAAAAAAAATTGGATGTATTGAAAGAAAAGATGGTCACCACGCTGATTTTAGTCTTCCCGGATTGGAAGAAGGAGTTTCATGTACATGTCAATGCATTATGTATAGCGTTGGGAGCAGTATTGACACAGGCTGGCAGACGAGACTTGGACCATCCTATAGCATTCACAAGTAGAAGGTTATCCAAGGCTAAAAATAACTATTCCACCACCGAGCGTGAAGGGTTAGCCATGGTATACGCGCTCTAGAAGTTTAGACACTATTTGTTGGGTGAACATTTTAAGATGTATACAGATCATTTTGCATTGAAATACCTGGTCAATAAGCCTATGTTGGGGGTGGGGGGAGAATCTATAGATGGTTGTTATTGTTCCAGGAATATGATTTTAAAGTTATTGTGAAGCCTGGACAATTGAACTCGGGACCAAACCATCTGTCATGCATCGAAACAAGGGAAGAGCCACTTATTTGGAGGAGGGATTGCCTGATGCGCAACTATTTGCAGTGCGCGTCGCGGAAGGTCATTTTGAAGATATCATACACTTCCTAACGATAGGAACTACCCCAAAAGGTTACACCGTCCTGCGGAAGAAGGAGTTAGTGGTACGCATGGCAAAATTTTCTGTCATTGCTGGGCATCTGTACAAAATGGGGTTTGATGAAATATTGTGACGATATGTACTGGAGTTTGAAAGGAGTAATATCCTCACAGACGCTCATGGGAGCATCACGGGACGTCATTATGCAAGAAGAGCAACCTTGTAGAAGATTCTACGTGCAGGGTTGTGGTGGCCAAGCCTCCATCAAGATTCAAATTCTTATTGCAATGCGTGTGATGTGTGTCAAAGGATGGGCAGGCCATCGTGGAGGGATGAGCTGCCTCTAAATCCACAGATGATGTTACAACCCTTTAAGAAATGGGTGATAGATTTTGTGGGACCCATTCAGCCCCAAGGGAAGAGGACGGGAGCATGGTACATTATCACCATGATGGACTATTTGAATCAACGGGCAGAGGCATAGTCTATGAAGGATTGCACAGGCGTGACTACTATGAAGTTCCTCTTTGATTATGTACTGACGCGATTTGGGTGTCCAAATATTTTGATGAGTGATCAGGGTACGCACTTTCTGAACGAGATGATCAGCGCACTGATGGAGGAATTTCAGGTATATCACGAGAAGAGTATGTCTTATCACCCACAGGCTAACGATATGGTGGAAGCATTCAATAAAGTGTTGGAGAACACGCTGACCAAGGTTTGAAATGCTTAGCGAAGTGATTGGGACCTACACATACCCGTAGTACTATGGGCCTATCGAATGACATGCAAGAAGTTGACTGAACATACACCCTTTAGGCTTGTATATGGTGTTGAAGCAATGATGCCCATGGAATACATTGTGCCTAGTCTGCGTATAGTGGAACTCATGGGTATGACGGATCACGGAGCCCTGGAAGAGAGGCTCATGCAACTAGATGAGCTTGAGGAAGAGAGATTTCTAACTAGATTTCACCAACAAGTCCAAAAGCAGTGCGAAAAAGCATGGCATGATCGGCACATTAAGTTGCACACCTTTAAGGTAAATGACCTGGTTTTGTTATATGATAGTAAATTTGATAAATTCCCAGGGAAATTTAGAATGCACTGGTTAGGGCCCTATGTCATTAAGGAAATTACCGACGGTGGAGCAGTTCAGTTGGTAAAATTGAATGGAGATCCCTTCCCAGGAAAGGTGAATGGTAGTCGATTGAAGCCATACACTGGTGGTTTGGCCATGTTACTATATGAAGGTACCACACTCTTAGCGCTACAGGCAGCTGAAAGGAGGCATGGGACGATAAACTACATTGCCTGAGTTGGGGAGCTATGCGATTGGAGGGTTGTGTGAAGCAAGGAAGTGTCACAGGGTTTGCAATAGCGCGAAGGGAGCTGTGCTACCTAGGGAGAAAACGTAGGTCAGCTGGAAACTGACCGGTAAAGTCACTGTTCATGATTTGACAGTAGAAATGCCGCCAAATGGAGCGGGCGGCCGGCATTTAAGACAAAATTTATGGGTCAGATCCTTGAGAATTTGCCGCCAATCTGACATTAATGAACCAGATGTGGGGGGAATGGTCAAATTTGAATTCAAAAAGCCCTATAAATTACAGGTGGCTTCCTAGCGAAAAAAACTTGGCATTTTGAGAATTGAGTTGTTGAGCTCTCAATCGCATAGGAACCGTGAGAACTTCGAAGCTCTAATAGCCAGTTCAGTATTTGAAACATTGTCGAAGGTGACACAAGAGTTGTTGCAGAACATCGTGTCGGCACCCATAGAAGCTATGGATACCGAAGCAATGACAGTGGAGGAGGATATGATGGAAGTGGTTAAGGAGGTAGAAGAAGTTGCTCCAAAGGTTGTTGAATTATTAGTGGAAGTCCCCAAATCACCAAGGACGCCGAGACCAAAGCCAACCCCAATCAAGAAGAGTGCATTGGATAAAAAGGGCAAGCAGCCTGCAATACCAGTGTGTGCATCACCGAGAAGAAATCCATCGAAGGATAAGCCCACCGCATAGGAAAAGGGCAAATCCATCAATCTGCAACAGGAGGAGGAAGAAATTGAAAACATTCCGATGGACGATGAGGACATGGGGATAGACGTGGAGGAAGTTGAAGTCTAGGGTGCTGGCTCTATCAATCGGTTCCCTGAGTACGTCCCTCCATGCCAGGGCAAGACAAAGGTGCCAAAAGATATCGATGAGAGAAAGGTCCCCTTGCAAACCCCTCTACTACCGGATGAGATTGTCTTCGAAGGACGCGCTTGGGGCGGGTTTCTCTGTTAAAGCTCAAAGACTGAGACCTAGCTAACCATGAGAAGTTCCTGCACCTGGCGACCAAGTAGCTAATGCGCCGCATTATTGATACAATCACCAGGATGACCACATTGGAGCTGCGGAAGTGGCTCAGAGGAGTAAACAAGGCAGGTCTGCTCAACCTCCTCTGGGTGCCGCACTACAACCGCACCCCGATTACAGTCTTGGTCATCAAGCAGCTGCTATGCTTGGTGCATGATGTGTGTTTGTGGTTGGAGGAGCCAATACCCATCACTAACATATTGATCCATAGGATCACGCGGTTGCCCTACATAAGAGAAAATTCGGCCATGATGTTTGGCGGAAAAGGTGGAGAGCAGGCCCTCGCCAAGGCCATGAAGGAGAAATTTAAGCTTATGAAGAAGTTGCTCGAATATGCCATATCAAGCATCAATGACCCTACCGTAAAGGTGGCTATACAGATTTTGGCAGGGAAGGTGATGAGGAAGTGTCACACCGATGAGGTGCCGACACCTGTCGTCGCGCTAGCAGCCCAATGCACCGAAGGAGTCCAGTTCAATTAGGCACACTATCTCTACGATGAGTTCCTTGCGAACTGTCGTGAGGCATAGGAGCTGAGAAAGACGTTCTAGTACGCGTGGCTCTTGCTGTCTATTGTTCTGACAGCATGGGAGCTGCTAGAAGACAGTCAATTCCCTTCGGTTGCGTTGGACCTACCAAAAGCAATGAAGTATGCTTCGCTGTGGGCGACCAAGGATGTGCAGTGCATCAAGGACAACAAGATCTTCTGGATCTTGATGGAGATGAACATCCACATGGCCATCAATCACAAATCGTGGTTGTTGCCTACGGTGTTTTCCAACCTACAGGGCTACGCAGAGTTTAAGGCAAATTTTCACCATGTGTCCATCAGGGCGCGGAAGGACCCTGCACAGACATGGTATGACTTGCCTTACCTAGCAATCGACGATGCAATTGATGTAGTGTTGGATTGTTGGCTAGAAGAGTGGTGCACTACATCAGACTTGGCGGTGGGAGCGAGCAAGTTCACCACGCAATGCAAGAAGGAGGAGGCCAAGCTCAAGATGACGTAGCTAGCCAAAAAGAGAAAGAAGGAGGCCGCTGATAAGGCCTAGGTGGAGCACGATGCTGCTCAGTAGACGGAGAAGAAAACAGTTGGAATAGAGTGGGGCTCTAACAAAGGCGCAAGGTCGCTTTCGCCTAAGACAGAGGAAGAGACAAACGAGCAAACTGAGCAGCATAGCACGAACCCATAGGTGACGTCCACCCACATCAAACATCCAAGGGTGCAAGAGAAAGGAGGGTCCAGGAAGAAATACAAGGCCACTAAGACATTGTTGGAACCAATCACCATCACAGAGGGTGATTTGCATGACATCGGAGACATGATGCGGGATATCACAGCGGAGGCCCTACAATAGTTTGAGCAGCAACAACAACTAATATTGGGGGCTATCTAGATAGGTATGCAGGAGCTGCAAACCCACACATCACAGGTTGGCACGATGTCCACCAACCTTGCTATAGGTACTTTAGAAGCTGCTGAGATGCTGCGTGCGAAGGTCTCCAACGCGATAGTGTTGCCCAATGGAGCACTGACCATAGATAATGAAGTTGACAGGCCCACTATCAACGCCCTCAGGGGAGTAGGGTTGAATCTAGCAGTGCTCCTTGGTGAGGCGCTCCACCTATTGTAGGATGGAGTGATCGCGGAGCTAAGGGCCCGTGAACACCCCCCCCTACAGATGATCAACAAGCAGAGGATTAATAATGAACAGATGGCCCTACAGAGAGACTCTGCCATCGTCATCATGAACGAGGCAACCATGCAAATCAAGCAAATAATTCAGGTCATAGAGGAGGCATGTTGAATGGTCTCGGAGTTGGCCATTCCTGAGGAAGAACCAGTCAAGGTGTGCATCCGCAAGCTGGCTACAGGGGTGCGCAACGCTCGCATAGAGATGGTGAGGGTTCAGTTGGAGCTGAACCTGCAGATCACTGAATTACAGTTGAAGGCCCAACCTTCAACTCTGCTAGAAGTAAAGGAGTAGTGTGCAACCGCTGAGGAAATAGCGACGGTCGACAGTGCAGTAGCAGACTGCACACAACTTTTTGAACAGTTGTTCAAGGTCCTGACGAGCTTCTAGGAGGACCCTCTTGTATAGTGACTGGAAACAGAAGAACACAAGCTACAACAATGCTATGATGAGGTCAAAGGAATAGTGTGAACTATCGCGCACACATAGAGACTGGCAAAGTTGCAGGAGGCCAAGCAGTTGAAGGAACAGGTAGATGCAACGTAGCACAAGGAGGCAGTGCTGAAGGCGTGATTGAAGCCCTGGCTGGATGAGGCTTACACAGTCATAGCCTCTATTGAAGGAAAGCTTGTGACTCTGCAAGCAACTCAGCAAAAGCTTCAGGTTGATAGTTCAAGAGTAGTGACCGAGTAGATGGTTGAAGAAGCAAAGCAGGCAGTCGCACAACTACTGAGGTTGCGGTCATACATGTTGAGCTGGGAGATCTTCGCGCTAAGATCTCCGTGCCCACTGGGTGACTCGAGGGCGAGTTGCTATGTTTGTGTTGGGGGCCTGTTGGGAACAGGATCCCCCAAGGACAGTTTTGAGGCTAGAATCCCATGTTTTGGGTCAAATTTTGTAATAAAGTTGTAAAGTCTCCACATTTTGTGGTCGCGGAGCGCGAAGGTGTCATGCGTCATAAAGGTTTGTTCGCCCTTATTTTGTAAAGTGTAAAGTTGACTGTAAAGATCTACCCATGGTCCAGAGATCGTGGGATTGTATAAAATGAGTTAAGTAAGTAAGCTCTAAGTGATAAGTCTTAAGTGATAAGGAGGAAGTCTTTAGAGAAGTCTAAGTTTTGGGTCTTAGTGTAGGTAGAGGCTCTGCAGCTGAGTGCGGAGAGGCCTAGGGTGGAAGTCCACAGCTAAGTGTGTGGACCCCTACAGATGTGTGCACAGGGTGGATAGAGTCTGTAATCATTTGAAGATATCAATAAAGAGAAGCATCCTACAAATTCTGTGTCTTTGTTTCCTATTAATGCATCTGGTTATATTGTGTTTCCGGTTTAATTTCTAATGTTTATGTAATGTGCGAATATATGTGATTATATTGGGTAAATGAATGCAAGTAAGAATATCAGATTATGTGGCGCTAACTATGATTGTTTAGAAAGATAAGTAAAACACTTAAGATAACTTGGAAAACTATTCAATACACCATCACAACAGCACAAAAGTACCTGAACCATGAGCTAGTGTTGCGCGAAGGTCAATCGTACTCCTTCGCAGAGGTACTAAAGGCTAGAATAAAGGGCTAGACTAACAGAGCCCTAGAGCTTAACGACTTGCGCAAAAGAAGGAACAAAGAGAATAAACCGACATCAATACCATCTCAGGGTGCGGAAACTTGGTTCCAGCATCCCCCCATACTACTTTAGGTGAGACTTTGGTCCGTGCTCCATAGACTGATGCTGAAAGGTCCAGTAGTGTAGGGATTTTTTTGGCTAACTAACGCTAAACCTGGGTCAGGCCCCATGCAACCAACAAAGCTTATACCTGCTATTTTCATTTCCATATCATGCACATGAGAACTTTTTGAGATCAATGATAAGTATTTTTTTACCTTAAATCTAAGTCTGTTCTATAGGGATGAGTTCCCTTGGGTTAGGGCCCAACCCAAGCACTCTATTCTCTCTCCTTTGTACATTTTATTATGCATCTTTCTTTTCTACACTTAGGTTAGCAGTATTTTCTTTATTGCAAGCTTTATTTATATGAAAAGTTGCCTTTGTAGATTTAACAATTATATCTCTTGGAAAGTGTGGTAGTAAGCCTTGTATTGGAAAGCATGCAAAGACAAGTTTCATTTTTCATGCAGTACAAATATCTTGAACAAAATTCAACTCATCCTTTCTTTTCTAGATTTATTTTCTGCAATTGACATTGTTAGCATGCTTGAGATGTTTTGCAAGATTGGGTAATATTCGTGGTGTGCAAGTCATACTATTGTATTGCAGGTCACATCACTATCATTTCCACTTGTCATCGTACTATCAACACCCTCCTTCCTTCCTCAACAACTTCTTCAAACACACTGCGCACCGGGAATTCCTTTCATATTTGTTTGAGGCCACTGTGTGCATTTATCCTCATGCAAGATGGGCTCCTAATGGGTACTAAGCTTGGAAAGGACCTCATACACCCTTCTTCCCACATTCCACTACCCTTCATCACCTTCATATCACCTTTTAAGACCTCAAAATTCTCTTAGATTCAACCATGTAGCAAAATAATGCAATCTTGTAGCAGCCTATGTCACTGTGTAGAAGCTTTCCAAATTTGACCATAATTGTTATTTAAGCTTTTTTTTTGTCTTCTAACCCTTCATGATTCCCCTAGGATTTGGAACCAAGTTTACGGAGGACTAGAGACCACTTAGGACCTATCTCTCCACCATTGCAATTCATTTTTTCAATTAGGGTTAGTAAACAAGTTCATGAATTAAATGATACAATGATGGTTTACATGATTATTTTTTGAAGCACTTAATGAACTTTATGGATAGGTGATCCAAGTGGATCTTTAGTAAAGTACTAGTGGCCTGGTAGAAAGGCTCAAAACTCAAAGTGGTAGATTCTGGATGAACTCTGCATCAGATTGAAGTTCTCGTCGTCCTAATTTCAACGGTGGGGACGACACTCAAATTCGAGTCCAGATGAAAAAGTTAGAGAAAGTCAAAGTTTGAGTTTGACTTGTCCAGGTGGAAAGAAGAAGATGACATGGAAAAGTTTTAACGAATGAGGGTGTGCCACGTGGCAAGTCCACTGGGCCCTGCATATCACTTATTGGCGAAAATGAGGAGCGCTTAATGAAGAATCGACCCTTGGCATTCCCGATTGCGATTGCGATATCACATATTGCAGGCTGGAGGAAGAACATAAAGGTAAATCAACCCCGGCAGGACTTTGTTGCGATACGATATAGCATACCGCGATCGCAGATCGAAGGAGGTTCTAAATCAGCCCCAATAGGACTATGTTGCATTGTGATATCACATATCATGATCACAGATTAGGAGAGGTTTTGGATCGGCCCCGACAGAACTTTGTTGCGATGCAATATATATCGCATATCACAATTGCATAAAAGATTTTGATTTGCGACAGGACTGCTTGAACGTGATATTTATAAACTGTATTCAATAAACTTGTCGGGTCCATGTTATGAAGACTTGGGTCTGTCCACCATTGGAAGCCGTCGATTGCGAGTTGCAATGGACTGCCGGATGCGAAATTTCATATGTTGTGTTTTATAATCTCAGCGGGTCCGCCATATTGCAGATCACTGAAGCATGTGTTGGTCTGTATGCTGATGGTTCCTGCTGATTGCAATTGCGATTGCGATGGGGACTACCAGATGCAATATGTTATATGTCATATTATATAGGTCTGATGGGATCGTGTATTGCAGAGTGCTGTTGTTTGGGCTTGGTCTGTCTGTTGATATGAAAAATGCTAATTCTCTGTTAAAGCCGTCGGGGTTGGAGAAACGCTGATTCTTTGTATTGTCCACCATTTTGAGGTTTCAAAAGAACAGTCTATTTTGACTGTTTGATAAAGTTTCCCCTATTTGAAAAGGTTTGTTACCATGCCTTATTCGGGCCCGAGAACCTCTAATTGAAGACACCCTTTTGATTAACTTGGCCTATGGTTAGAACTTCCCAGGTTTTGAGGAATTGTGCTGCCAAATTATTTAAAGGACCATTTGAGTCAGAGGAAAGGGGGAGAGAAAAAAGCAATGTGGGTTTGCAGTGCACGACAATGGCACCTGCTCATGGCAGGTGGCTATAACCGTTCCTAAACAATTCAGGAGGTTCCGAGAAGGTTGTAGAAGGCCCGATTATCCGAATGGGGTGTTCAGATAGGCATTTTTGCACTATTTTTTGCCAGGAAATTAGTGGTGTTATTTGTTTCTAGATATGGGCATTTTCTAGCTATCTTCCATATTGGAGGTATAAGGTTGTTTATGTAGAAATATGCTTGTACTTCTCTCTTTTCATGCCAATTAATAAAAGAAGGCCTCCCCACTATTGAGCAGGGCCCAAAGATGTAGTCCAAATTGGATGAACTCCGTAATCAAATATCTGTGTCATGATCTTCTGTGATGATGTCTCTTTGTCTTCATTTTTCATGCTTATGTTTTTATGGTTTTTAAGCACTGTAACTCATGTCAATTCGGATGCACCTATAAGCGAAAAAAAACCTTGGATCAAGTGGTATCGAAGCCAGGTTTTAAGTGATGTGAATGGCATGAATGCGCTAACCAGAGATAGGCTTCAAAGGACGAGCATCTTAAAAATTGATACATGGTGAGTATTGAGGCATGGGGGAGAGATATGGTACAATCACTATTAGAGTGTGTGTGAATGAGAGAGTTGTGCGTGAATGATTAAGTGTGCAGCCATGGAGTGGAACAAGGGAATGTGTGAGGCTTTCCTACGTATGTCCAAAATGGTGGATATTATGTATGCAGCATCTAAGAGGCGCAAAGAGGAGGAGACTTGGGGATCAGAGAGAGATATATCATCTACCTCTTCCGGTTCTTTTCAATCATCACCTTCCTCGAATGGGGAAATTAACTAGAGGCTTCAAGAGGAGAACACTGAATTAAGAAATCTCCTGCAAAAAGCAAATGAGGAGAGACAATGATTGCAACTTTAGCTATGAGCCATAGATGACGCCCTGGAATAATTGAAGCACAGTGACCAGAGTCTTCAAGCAGAGCTCGCTGGATTAAGGAGGCTTCTACAAAAAGAGGAAGATGAGAAACAAAGGTTTCTATGCCAGCTGCAAGCTAAGGATGAGGCCGTGGAACAGCTGCAACGTGACTCCCATGAGGTAAAAAGTCACTCTCTGACTTCATTTATGTTTCTTGATGATGACTTCACTGCTTTTGAAAATCATACCACAGGAATTGGCTCCAAACTGTTGAAGAAAATGGGGTATGAAGGAAAAGGCTTGGGAATTAATGGCCAAGGCATTGCCAATCCCATCAAAGTAGAAGGATTACCCTATCGAATAGGACTTAGGTATGTCAGGAGGGAAGTTGAGAAATGTGATATTACAGCCAGTGAACCATTAATGATAGATGATGAGAAGCTCTCGTCATATTTTTCCAAATCGATGGTGGAGGTAAACGATGTTGAAATCACTTCAATTTCATCTTCACATAATTTAACTTCTGTTGGAAATGTGCAGATACCAATTTCAGGGACAAACATGAGACTCCTTACCAGGATGAGGTACAAGTAAGAAGAAGGACTTGGTGTTAATAACTAAGGCTTAACTCAGTCATTGGAGGTTGAGAAAAGACCTCAATTTGCAAGGTTGAGGTGCACCGAAGGACAATGTTCAAATATGTTAGAAGCTTCCACAACATTGTTGAAATGACTGAGGAAAGAGGATGATGGGAATACATCACCATCAACATATGGAAGTATGCATAACAGAGACAGAGCTGAGGAAAGCTCTTATTCTCATGATCATACCAGAGATCGACAGAAAAGGTATCACTAGTCTCGGTATTTTAATGTTCATTTTCATTACAATCGCATTGTTAATAATGGACGTAGATCATGGCATAGAAGGACTTGCAATTTTTGTGGATTGCATAACCATTTGTTTGCTGAGTGTTGGAAGAGAATAATAGTACAGAAAAAGGTGAGGGGTAGAAGACCCTCTAAACAACAGGCAAAGAAGAAGAAGATCAAGCAGATCTGGAAGGTGAAGGCTCATTGTATTCATTATGACAGAGGTGAAAGAGCCACATGTTGGAGGCTCCATCTAGAGCAGCGTCGCAAGGACAAGAGCATCCGAACATGAATCGGGTGAAACAATTGTTTGATCAACGAATGCGCCACAGGCAGATGATCCATTCACGTTGATAAGTGAGATATGGTTCCTCTAGGTGTGGTAGAATGTCATGGCCTTATTTTTTTTCATGTGTTGCATTTAAAATTGTAAAAGTGATGACGTGTTTTCCATCATTTGTTGAAGCAACAATGATACTTGGCCTTATTTTGTGTTTCATTTTAAACTGTGGAAGTGAGGATTTGTATTCCATCACTTGTAGAAGCAACAATAGTGTTTGGCCTTGTTTGTGTAAATCATGTGTTGCAGTGATGATGTGTTTTCCATCACTTGTTGAAGCAACAATGATGTTTGGCCTTGCCTTGATAACTGGAGTATTGTTTCCATTTATATGTAAACGTGACCACAGAGTATGTGTTATAAACTCATGGCAAGTATGGGAAGCTTGGCTCATTTTGGTCATAGAGCTAAACATGTAGTTTGCAAGATATTGTACTACAGTTTTGCAGGGGACGCAGGTGTTGGCACATCACTTATGGCTCTGAAGGACAAAGGTGAAGGAGAAGGAAGGATGACGTGTTAGGAAACTTGCAGTGCATACAGAGTACAAAATAGTTGTAGATTAATTAATGCTTTTGGAGGACCAAAAGCTTCTCTTAGTGGGGAGGATTGATCCAGGTGGATCTTCAGTAAAGTACCAGTGGCATGGTAGAAAGGCTCAAAAATTGAAGTGGAGGATTCTTGATGAAATCAACATCATATTGAAGTGCTCGCCGCCCTGATTCCAACAGTGTGAATGACACTCAAATCCAAGTCCAGATGACAAAGTTAGAGTAAGTTAAAGTTTGAGTCTGACTTGTCCAGGTGGCAAGAAGAAGACATGGAAAAGCTTCAGCGAATGAGGGCGCGCAACGTGGCAGGTCCACTGGGCCCCGCATATCGCTTATTGGTAAAAAGGAGGAGCGCTTAAGGAAGAATCGGCGCCTGGCATTCCCGGCTGCGATTGCAATGTCGTATATCATAGGCCGGAGGAAGAATAGACAGGTAAATCGGCCCCGACATGACTTTGTTGCGATCCGATATCACATATTACAATCGCAAATCGGAGGAGGTTCTGAATTGGCCCCAGCAAGACTCCGTTGCAATGCAATATCATCTATCACGATCGTAGGTTGGGAGAGGTTTTGGATTGGCCCCAACGGGACTTCATTGCAATGTGATACATATCACATATCACAATCGCATAAAAGGGTTTGTGTTTGAGACATGGTCTGACTTTAATCACCGATTGCGATTTGCAACAGGACTTCTCGGACACGATGTTTATAAATTGTATTCAATAAACCCAGCGGGTCCGTGTTATGCAGAATTAGGTCTGTCCACTGATGGAAGCAGCTGATTGCGAGTTTCGATGTGCTGCCATATGCGGAATTTCATATGTTGTGTTTTATAATAATGGTGGGTCCGCCATATCGCAGAGCGCTAAAGCATGGGTTGGCCTGTACATTGATGGTTCCCACTAATTGCGATTACGATGGGGACTGCCGGATGTGATATGTTATATGTCGTATTTTATAAGTTCGATGGGTCTGTGTATCGTAGAGTGCTGTTGTTTGGGCTTGGTCTGTCCGCCACTATGAAAAACACTGATTCTTTGTTAAAGCCATCAAGTTTGGAGAAACACCGATTCTTTGTATTGTTCGTCATTTTGACGTTTCAAATGAACATTCTATTTTTATTGTTCGATAGAGTTTTCCATATTTGAAAAGGTTTGTTGTCGTGCCTTATTCGGGCCCGAGAACCTCTATTGGAAAACGCCATTTTACTTAACTTGGCATATGGTTAGAATTGCCCAGGTTTTGAGGGATTTTTCCATCAACTTATTTAAAGGACCATTTGAGTGAGAGGAAAGGGGGAGAGTAGAGAGAAACACGTGTTTGTAGCACATGATAATGGCACCTTCTCTTGGCAGGTGGCCGAAACCATTCCTCAGCAATTCAGGAGGTTTCGAGAAGGTTGTTGAAGGCCTGATTATCCGAATGGGGTATTCAGATAGGCATTTTCACACTATTTTTGGCCAGGAAGTCAGTGGTGCTATCTATTTCTAGAGCTAGGCTCTTCATTTTCCAGTTATATTCCAAATTGGAGGTATAAGGATGCTTATGTAGAAATCTGCTTCTACTTCTCTCTTTTCATGCCACTTAATAAAAGAAGGCCTCCCCACTATTGAGCACGACCTAAAGATGTAGTCCAAAATGGATGAACTTTGTAATCAAATCTCTAAGTCATGATCTTCTGTGATGATGTCTCTTTGTCTTCATTTTTCATGCTTATGATTTTATGGCTTTTAAGCGCTGCAACTCATGTCAATTCCGATGCATCTATAAGAGAAAAAAATCTTGGATCACTAGGATATGATCTCTTTTGAATGCAGTGATTGGGATTTGATTCTATGCTCGTTACTTTATGTAAGTTAGATGAGGTTTTCCTGATCCGATTTATGCTTCCTAGGCTAGGGTTTCCATTTTGAGCATTACCATTTCTTGCAAATATACTAGAATTTCCTTTCGTGCACATTTACATTTCCTACAAGTAGATTAAAATTTACATTTCCTGCAAGTAGATTATCATTTACATATTATCAAAGTATATTATAAGTTACTTTTATGCAATATTTCCATTTCTACAAGTAGATTAACATTTACTTTTATGCAACATTTCCATTCTTGTAAGTAGATTAATACTTCTTTTTATGCAACATTCTTCCATTCTTGCAAAATCTAGATTTGGTTGGTAGAATGGTCTTTGTACACCTAAGGTTGGTTCACTGTCTCAGAGCAACTTGAGTAGAGCTAAGCTTACTATGCACACATCGTTGTCACATCGTAAGTTTGTACGAACCGTGGGTTCATAAATTAAAGTTGGTATCTCTGGGAGTTGCAACATTCTTGTTGCAATACTAGAGATCATCAATTATATCTAGTTATGTGATGGATGATCCTTGGAGGCACTTTTGACTTCAAAATTTTCCTTCACTTCAATCTTCAGGCTGTAGATGCAAGGTTGAAAAAATTGCATTTCTTCCATTTTTTTGGAGATTTCCTAATGAAATGTGTTGATATGGGTGTCATTGGTGTTTCCCCATGAGGCCATAACTTGTTAAGAAACTGATAGTTGAAGGCAATAAGGGGTGAGAACACATATTTTGATATTCTAGACTTTCTCGACCTTGTGGGTGTTGTTGATGAGGTTTAGAAAGGACATTGTGGAGATCATCTCTTTATTGGGAATTAAACAAAGGAACAACAACAAGATCTTCACAGAGGCCATATCGACTCTAAAGCCAAAATTATTGGGAGAGATGCAACATGGACTAGCTGGAATGGAAAAGCCACCTAAGAGAGTTGCCAGATGTGCAAAAGACCCAAATAGAAACAATTCAAACCACCCATGGGATGATAGGCTATTAAATGGAGATCCCAAACATATATGGAGGCAAAAATAACCACAATTAACAACCTCAAAATGCAGGAGGACATTGGGGAAAATAAAAGAGTAGATATACAAGCAAAGAAAAGAAGAACTAAGAAGATGAGAGGGGAAGGATTACTTCTATAACAATTGATATAAAATGAATACCACAAACCACGAATTGCACCGCGAATATTACCAAAACCACGTAGCTTGGAGGAACACAATTTCAGAGGGTGTATTTGTAGTTCATATTGTGCTTCCAGACGAAAAATTCATCCCTCAATGTCTACTCAAAGCCATCAATGTCATCAATACCTTTCCCTAAACCTGAAATCATGAATAGGACATCTTTATGCTAGAGTGTACCATCCCACTTCATTTGTTTATCCAAGAGTTTCCCCCTAATCGTAGTTGGCCTTGAACTCATCATTGACATCACTCACTTGCCCATCATAGCTGAGAATGGGTAAATGAATTCACAGGAACTTCCACTTCCCTTGGATCATGTTTTCCACCTGCACCTCAAGCCAAAGGTTCTTGGAGATGACACATGTAAGAGGAGGCACATGTATACCTTGTGGAGGGATTTGTAGATTCCAAGGAGAGGGCCCTCCATTTGATTGTTTTTGAAATATTAAAACTGTGCTTGGGACAATTCATATAAATCGTTAGGGGATAGGGGCCCTTTTATTCTAACCTTGACAAACTAATCCTTCTTTGGGAAGAGTAGAACCAAGATTAGCCATTTCATTTGCAGTCAAATTATTCACCCTTAGGACATGGTAGCATTGATTTATAGGGATGAGGTAGAGTAAATTAAGGATCCATTTGATGATTTGAGCTAGCTTGAGATCATTAGGGAGTGTTCTATTTAAAATTCTAGAGATAATGGGAGGATAATCTCCAATCATGATTATCTTTTGAAATTTTAATTGCATTTCTTGTTTTATACCCTAATAAAGAGAATAAGCTTCAACAACATTGTTTGTTACCTCTCCCAATCCACAAGCAATTTTGAATTCTTGATTATTCTTAGGATGAATGATCACTGCCCCCCTCCCCCTTGCTCCTGCCACCCCTATCATGAGCTAGGTTAATGATTAAGGGCAAAGGAGATTAGTTTTCATCCTCAAAAGTTTGAAACGTATCAACCTATTAAAGATGATCAAACAACCTTACATAACTAAAAGTGTTTGTTTAAAATTGACCAATTAAACTCCTTGTTCTCTACTTCCATTATTGTACTTTCTTCATCTTTTCTTGTGAGTGTGATCTGTTGATCTTAAAATCATTAAGATAATTTTATAACTCTTCCCATAAAACAACATAACACATCAATAACATAAATTATGACTCTTCCCAGGAAACAACCTAACACATCAGTAACATAAAATAAACCATACAACACATCAATAACATAAAATAAACAATATAACACATCAATGACATTAACCCATAAAATGTATTTCATTCGACTCAACTACTATTCCAATACTTTTTGTAAAACAAATCATCAACTTGACTCTAAAAGTTATCCCATTTATATAATGAATGTAATAAATACTCGAAATTTAATTGGTGTCCTAAATAGTTTCTAGGCTCTAAATGATTGAGTTACAATCTTTCGAAAGCTTTTCCTTTATTATGAGTCAAACTATATTAAATATAGAAAGTAGTCCTAGTATAGAAAGTAGCTTTACTTAGCTTGTTATTCACAACAATTATAAGGCTAACGTCAATTTGTTTATATAAGATAAATAGATTTCAAAGGTCAACCTTACAAGTTACAACATTAAAATCGTAGAATTTTGTTTATATGAAATAAACAGATTTCAAACTTCAACCTTACAACATTAAAATCATTGAGTTTGATCCTTGAGAAAGAATATGAGTTTGATCCTTGAGAAAGAATATTTGAAAGCATGTGAAAGATTTCTTACTTTTAAATAGTCATGGGTATTAAAATAACATTAATTTAAAATATTGTGAATTAATTTTAATAATAAATATCAACATCCAAATTTTAAATGGAAAATACAATTCCATTAGAAAGGTGTGAAAGAAGTAAAATTTGAATGTTGAAATCTTTGACTATGTAATATTTAAGAACAACTCAAATAATCATTGAGACATTTAATAAAATGTTTGAATAATTTGTAAAATGTACCAATCGACCATCGAGAAAAGCCTAAAGTTTGAATGATTTTTTTAAAACCTCCTAATGAAATATCAAGAGCCTTCAAATATGCTTACTAAATTATTAATACAACTTCAAAGATGCCATGCTCAATAGTTTTGAAACTTCTCAAAAAACCATTAAGAGAGGTTGAAAGAGGACCACCTTGGAATGTTTATAATCATCCCAATGGATCACTAGAGAAGACTCAAAGATGTTAGCATGATATATTTGATCATTCTAATCCATTATTGGGAATAAACGTAAGACATACTAATTCAAAAGCTTGAACTATCTCAATGAACCTTGAAATGAAGTCATATGATGTGAAAAATGATATGGAACCAGGAAACTTCAAAAGATTGATGAGACATTTTTCAATGAATAACCCAATGAATTATTAGGATGATTCGAAATATATGATGTTTTTTAAGATCAAATTGTCCCAATAAACTATCATGATCCTTCGAAATATGTGAATAATGTATCTTTTGGGAAAGCTAAATGAATGATCTAAGTTCTTTTGAAAAAAAATCAAAAGAGGTAATCAGAATCAAACAATTTTTTTTGAAAGTTGGAGGCATAACAAAGTGTATGCATGGATGATGATAATAAGAGAGTCAAACATTTTTGAAAGGAAAAATCCAAATGAATCTGAACTCTCAACACAAAATGATAGACATATTTCAGATAAGACAAATAATATTTAATTGATCTAGATACAAGTAGTTTTCATGATATAAAAAAAAAAAGGTTTAAAATAAAGAGTTGGGCCCTAAGTTCAAGTGCTTGGGAATAATTGAGACATCACTAAGTAGTTACGCTTATGGTTTCCTAGTTTTCCAAAATGGCTTCTTTTGAAATGTCTATTTTGAAGGAACAAAATAATTGGTATAAAATTAATTCATTGAATATAAAACATCAAAGATAATGGAATCTTTGTTTGGAATTGTATTAGAAATGTGGTAATACATGGACAATTGTGTGGATGGTTATTTTTCCATTTATTTTTTCCAACATTTATTATACTACCAGTTACCAATGTTTTGCAAGGTCGGTTAGATAGAAAGGTTCCAACAATGTAGGTTATTTCAAATAAGCATATATGAAATTGAATTTGGATAAGAAATATTTCAAGCCATGGGATACTTGATGAATTGTTTTGTGGCCAACATTTAGCTTGGTGATGGTCTTTCTCATGTGACCAGGGGTAATTTTTGTAACATATGGCATGATGTTTCTCATGCACTTATTTCATACTTGATAATTGCTTTTAAATGCAAATAATGATATGGTTCTTGTAGACTTGGTGTCTATATTATTATAGTCAACATGTGGTGATAACTCTTTAATCTTCCTTCTACCTTAATAGAAACATATTTGGAAATGTATTTTAACATTCCATAATGATAGGGGACTAGTTGGAAATCCACATTTATTTAGAATGTCATAAGTATCTAAACATTATGAATGTTTAGTGGGGCATCATTGTGTGCTAGCTGATATGTCTTTTGTCATTTTTATCATTGCAGAGTGATGACTTTGGTTGTATTTTCTAAGGGAATTTATATTTGTTTGAAATTTATCCCCTTTTTATTAATGTAGGTAAGAAATTTCATTACATTTTGTATGTCTTTGTACTCAATTTAGGAGTTTCTCATAATTTTCAAGTGGGTTGGATACATAAAACTCTTTTGTATTTAGTAAGCAAAGGGTAACCACCAATGGAATAATGTGTCTATATCTTTGTATGATGGTTGTCTCTAGGATTCCACATTGTAACATACACGCACACATATCAGAGAAACCATTAAAATCATTGATTTGTTTTCTAATCTATTTTTTTCTATGTTTGGAACATTGTCCAACAAAAGGAGACCATGAATGCACAGAACCTTAATGTTTCCCTTCATACCTGTAAAGGAATGTGTTTATATTAGAAAAAATGATCAATAGTTACAAGTTTTTTCTATGCAAATGACATTCGTAAATATTGTGTATTTGTACCAATAGTCTATTGTGTGTGGATTTTTGAAGAATCACTTCATGGAAGATGGAAAATATATTTTGCATGTATGCAACTATAATCCAAGGTAGGTCACCAATATTGGATGTAGTCTATTGATATCACATCACTAGGTTAAAAGGCTTATCAATTTGCATCAATACATGCAAATTTGACCACTTTATGTTGATTACACTTTGATTCAAGGACAAGGTAGGGAACTATAGTTCTGTGATAATGTATATTACTTGTTCGCTATAAAGGTTCTAGAAAGTTGTAGTTCCACATAATTGCACTCCAAATCTCATGACATGGTCCAATAGTTTGTTTATAAGAAGGTTTTTGAGATGGAGGCTTGACTCCTCTATTGTGGTTGGTGTGTTAGTTCTTGGCTCTACTTTACAAATAAATGTGTCATTTATTGATGTTGAAGACACATAAATAAGTTGTATAGGAAACATCTAAACAATGGATGCCTATTAAATCTTTTTTTCATGGTATCTGCTTAGTTGTAGTGTATAAAATAAAAAGTGAAATGTTCTTCATTCAAGGTTGTTGATGTGTTGCATCCTTAGTTGGGAAAACCATGTCAAATATGCCTTTTGTGCCATTCTCATTGATTTATGATAAATAATGTTTTGACCAACCAATCTTGTCTACTGTAAAAATGTCTTCATTATGAAGAAATTATTTGATCCTTTTCATTTCTCATTGCATAATAAGAAACTTGAAGGCAAAGGAAGATAAAATTTTATCCCCTTCGATGCAACCATTGTTTTGTAGACTGGGAATATTTGGCTCTTCAGAGGATGGGTTCCCATCATAAAATTTTCTCTCTATTCCATCCTTTACCACAACCAAGATGTCAATATTTGCAATATGGTATGGAAGGTAACGTGTGATTTGAGAAATATTTTGAGGGAAACTAATAATGTGGCCATTGTTTTTGTATTTCCCACTTTCATCATGCATGACTTGTAGAATTGTGATAAATCAAGCACTAATCATTTATTCAACTTGAGTAAATATTGATAACACAAGAGGTTGGTCCATAGGGTCCACGTTACACCATTTTAAGCATCATTGGTTGTTAATTTCCTTGTGACATTGATTACATATGTCGTTCGAGAAATGTAGTAGCAAATGTGAGGATATGATTCCTTACAATTAGTACACTTATTTATTTTGGACAAGGCATCAATTTGATCACATAAATCCATGGTAGTAAGTGAATGCACATGATTTTCATGTAGAAAATCCTGTAGATTCATAAGCTAATACAATTTGCTAAAGTAAGAGACAAGAATCTACTTCTACTCTTTATAGCGGAAACCCATAAACGAGCAAAAAATAATAAATAGAGGAAGATAATCAAAGGCACATAACACAATAAATATCTGGGGAAAGCCACAACTCAAAACCCCACTATCTGTTTTGTATTAATTCGGAAAATCAAGATGAAATTACAACGCTTGTTCTCTCTAGAAAAATCCCAACACTCAACAAATTCAATCTCCAACTCATAAGCAAGCTCAAGGCCAAATCTTAGCTTATTCACAAGCTATCCAAGTCTCTATTCCAATGTGTAATTCTTATGAAGGATAGCTTTTACTTAAAGGGAAATAAAGCCTCTAAAAATAGCGCAATCCCTCAAGGATCAGTTAATTCTGAATGCAGGCACTATTAGTGCAACTCAAAAAAATCTAAAACAAATAATACATTGTCCCTGCACTCTAGTCTCAATTGGGTCTTTCTCAGAATCAACATGAATGAGTTTCTGGTGGTGGAATATTTAATTAACTAGAGTAGCACTAATTAGGTCACTAGTGTCCCAACTAACTGTTTACTCACTATTAGTTCCTGAAACTGATTGGAACTAATTTAACTGGACTTAACTCAATAAACTGAGTTAACTAATTACAACTCATGCATAACTCATCCTTAACTCCTATAAGTTAGGGAGAACATATACATGTCTTTTAAAATAATTCCAATTCAAATTTCCTCAATTAATTAAGTTAATTAAACTTAATTAATTATTTTCAAATTTATATGAGAAAAGAATTCTATTTTAATTCACAGTTTAATTCAAGGACAAATTAAACTGAAATTTCTTGTTGCCATTTCTCAACATTCCCTCTCAACAAGAAAGGGGTTATCCACTACCCTAATCCTATCTATGTGAAACTCGAATTTACATCTTGGAAATGCCTTTTTCGAGATGTCGGCATCTTGCTCCTCTATGGGAATGTAATCTAACAACATGATCTACCTCAATACACAATATCTGAGATGATGATACCAGTTATCTATATGCTTGGATCGATCATGAAAAGTTGTTTTTTCAGAGAGTTTGATACAACTCTGATTATCACAATAAATCACTGTCGGATCAATATGCTGACCAAACAAACCAACCATGATCTTCCTCATCCAGATAGCCTAACATTCTGCTTGACTTGCAGCCATGTACTCTGCCTCTACCGAACTGAGTGCAACCGATCTCTGTTACTTGTTGTACCAAGAAACTGCAGCTGACCCAATACTAAATATACCTCCTAATGTGCTCTTCCTGTCAGATGGAATCCCTACCCAATCTGCATTGTTGAAGCCTTGAAGCTTCACTCCCTTTGTTCGTCTATACCACAACCAAAACTGAGTAGTGCCTCTAAGGTATCTCAATACATGCTTTGTCGCCTTCCAATACAACTTGTTAGGCATAACCATTGCTTAACTAAGTTGGTTAATTGCATAGAACATATATGGTCGTGTGTTCACCAAGTACATGAGTGAACCCACAAGCTGCCTGTAAATAGTAGCTTCCACTACTTCCCCTGAAGTAGCATCCTCCTTCCTCCTGTTACCATCTAGAGGAGTCTCCATGTCCTTCATCTCAAGCTCTCTTGCAAGGTCCTCCTTGCAAGATTTGATGAGCTTCTCATCACCTGTCAGTATAAGATCATCTACATAAAGTACAATGATCAAAATATTACCTTCCACCACTATGTGATATAGGTTCACATCTGCTTCACTCTTTGTGAAGCCCAACCCAGTGAAGTAGCTATATATCCTGGTGTACCAAGCACGGGGTGCTTGCTTTAGCACATACAATGCTCTCTTGAGTCAGCACACATGCGACTCACGGTCCATGGTTCCAAAACGTTCGAGTTTCTCTATGTACACCTCTTCCTCAATCATGCCATTGAGGAAGGAACTCTTCACATCCATCTGATGGACCTTCTAACCATCTGTGTTGATAGTGCCAAAATAGATCTGATTGACGAGTACCTTGCAACATGAGAAAAGCTCTCATCATAGTCAATCCCCTCTACCTATGAAAAGCCACGGGCCACAAAATTCTGGCCTTATGCTTCTCCACACTACCATCTGCAACTTGCTTTACCTTGTAAAGCCAATGGCGACTCACAACTAATTTGTCCTCCAGTCTCGGGACCACATCCCAAACACTGTTTCAAACTATGGAGTCATACTCCTCTACCATCGCATTAACTCAAACTGGCTGTTGGACTGCTTCTTGAAAGGAAGATGGCTCTGTCACAACACATGTACCCATAAGTGCCATGTATCCAGCGTGCCTCTGTCTGCGCTGAGAAGAGGGTGCTCCCACATTCTCCAGTGCATCATCCAACAATTTGTCAGCCTCTCTAGTGTGCTTTCTTCCCTCTCTAGAAGACTCTAACTAAGTGGACATCTCCACTCCTGGAACCTCTGCATGTGGTTGCTCCACATCAATCTGAGGCTCCTCAACCTCAGGAACTAAAAGTTCCTCCTTCACATGTGGCTCAAGCTCCCTCTCAAGCGATACTCGCATGGCCTTCTCCTCATCAAACTTGACATCCCTGCGAACCATTGTCATCTGACTGGTTTGCATGTACACCCGATAGTTGTGGGGAGTATCAGTGTACCCCACAAAGATCCCCAACTCTGTTGTTGGCTTAAGCTTCTTTCATGCATCTTTGGTCACATGGAAATAAAACAATGACCCAAAAATCCTGAAGTGACCAACATCTCGCCTCTTATTGGAATAAGCTTCCTCTGGTGTTTTACTCTCAAGTATCCAATGTGGGCTACGGTTTTGAACATAAACTATTGTGTTGCATGCCTCAGGCCACAAGTGTAGTGGTAAGCCCTGATCATGCAACATCACTGTCGAGCTATAAAAAGGGTCTCTTTCACTTCTAATTACCTCACATTAGTTTGTCAATCCAAGAACGTTTTGTTATTCCAAAGAGTTTCTCAGTTTGAGGCTATCATTTGATAGAGTAATGCTAGTAGTATAGTGCTCAAAAATACAAGAGTAAACAGATGCTTTTTTACAACAAACTGCTTTTAAAGTCTAAACCATACATTCAGAAAACTAAGCAATTTATCAGTCAAGGGTTCAGTGGTAGTAACTCATCCCTTTGTAAACTGATGGAACCAAAGGAAATTAGGGAACAGATCGTCGATCTGGGAGCCAGACAGTAAATGTCAATGCCCACTACAGTCTCAGATCATTCTACACACCGAAGCAATAATAATGCGAATAACAGGAAAGTAACAACAACTAGGAAACTGTAACAACAATTAAGTTTAATAAGCAGCAACACCTTAGTCTACAAGATCAAATGCAACAATCGTGTCCTACAGAAATCAAATGGCAATCCTCTACCTTTAAAGATGAATCGAACAACACATAGAAATAGAACAACATTGACTAATGATGGAATATGGGACAACACTAGAAAGTCAAACAATAACTTAACACACGGCACACCTCAATAGTAATCTGATCTTGGTAATCCAATCATCAGTCTTAGTTATAAATAATATGATTGTATTTCAGAATGGAACAACAACGTCCATAGATTCAACAATCGCAAGGAAATATAATCTCTAGTATGAATTTAGTAATACCAACAATCAAGCATTACAACACAAACATTCTATAATTGAACAACAACGATATCTTGTAAAAGCTAGTTATATCAGTACTTAAGGAAACAACGATGCGTTGCAGAGTTATAATGTCTCTGTCTCAGAAAACGATATCACTTAACAGATCAGATATAACAGGGTTTTGATAACAGAACATATCAAATTACCGAATAATTCTGATGAGCACACCATGCATAAACCAAAAGTACTAGTACAGGAGCAAGTGTTCCTCCAGGGCCGGGCCCTTAGCCTCCAGGGGTACACCGCTTGAAGTTATTTCAGGATCAGAGATGAAATAGCAACCAAGTTTGTATTAATGCATAAGACAGAATTACAATGGATCACTTCTCAACAAGAGTCAATGATCAAAGTCTCAACTTTAAGAGAAATTACATAAAAACATAACAGACTATCCCCTGGGCTAACAATGCTGCCCCTTTTTATAATGGCGAAGGCAGAGATGTCTAGGTGCAAAAATAGTTAAAGCAGCGATCCCTCAGGATCAAAGGATCCTGAGGGATTCGCCGAACCGTTGGCTCTCAGTTATCTCTTTACTTTCTTGTGCCGAGCCGATATCTCCATTTCCTTTCCTGGGCTGATACGCTTTGATTTGGTTTGCCTTGTTTGTATGTCGTTCCCCGTCAAAGGGATAGCGGTTAACATGGCCTTGTCCTTTCCTTTGGAACGACAGTCTTTCGTTTCTCCTTCTTCCTGCATAAGAAAATGACAATTGTCAGTGTTTTCGTTTTGCACATTAATCTTACAGATTTTATTACAATTCCTTACAATCTACCTAGTTCATGATGTAAAAGGTTTGTAAGTTTTAATGAAAAGATGCTGAAATAATCACCAAAAACATACCTTCTTTAGTACTCCACACACCCCCTTGCTTACCCTTTTTCATGCCCTCATGAAAACATTGTAGTTGACATGTAAGGCAGTGAGAGAGTAGGCTGGAGATGGGATCTCATGTGGGGGTCTACAGCCATGATGCATAACTAGGTGTTCAAAAAAATAGCCTGTCTGACCCTCAGGCATCTCGTACAGGGCTTGGTATCCAGGTGCAGGGTGCCAAATAATTGGACTCCGGAACCTATATCCTAACCAGGATGGCCCTGCCCTCAAAATGATTTCGCCATAGAGGTGCAAGCGGTTGGCGGCTAACTTAAAATTTTCATAATTAAATGGTTCCCTAAGTTGGATATTCGGATTAGAGATCTGATATCTAAATTTAGCCGCATCAATGGAAAGGTATTTAATAGTGAGAAAATATTCTATTCCCTACCGATTGATTGTTGTATGAATGGGTTCGAATGCTTCATTTACGCCTGGAGTCCTCATGAGGTTCCTATGTTCCCTCCACAACTATACTGGATTCCTAGGCTCAACTATTACCCACAAGTCTAATCCGTTTTCTTGTCTTTGGAAAGCATTATAGGCTTTAAGCCATTTAATTTGATTAACCCCAAATGAAATAAATGCCTGTAATTGGATATCCCCAAAAAAAGGGCCAGGGTTCTGCTCGGTCTCCTGGTCTAACACAAGGTTATGCAAATAGAATTCACACAGTAATCTTTGAACTTTTACCGTGTAATGCTTACAGCAGTTTATAAAATCATCGATGGTATTAAATTGTATAGGGCTGCTTGCTTTAACAACCTTTATTTTCAATTGCAAATATCGTTCCATTAAAAACAAGGCATAATTCTTAGCAGGGGCTCTACATGCTAGGACGTCATTGTACAAAGAGCATAAGGTATCCATCTGCTTGATAACTATATCTAACCTACGAGTTACCTTCGCGACTTTTTCTTCTTCCTTTCGCCACCCTTCAAAGGCCTGGCTTTCGGATAAATTGACGTTCCTTAGTTGTTGTTGTAGTTCTTCATACCTTTCTCGAGGAACCGTTTGTTCTATGAGTTTTTCTGCTGCTTGCTGAGCTTGCGTCAAACCCTCTCGTAGGGTTACCGTCCTCGGATCACTATCCCACATGGTAGTGGAGACCGAGAGGTTTACTTGAATCTTCCTATTGCGTTGTCTTGTGTTCATGGCCCGTATTTCCCCCGAGGGTTGTGCCTCTATCTGAATTTCTTTATCACAGGTCAATATATCATCTGTTTGTACTTCAACATGGGTAACAGTTAAATGCTGTTCCTTTTTATTTTGAACAGCAGACTGCTCCTCAACGAGGTTTGGAATAGCAGACTGCTTCTCACCAGGGTTTTGAACAGTAGGATGGACTCGGGTCCTCCGAACCTTTGTCTTGAGGGGTTTTGCTGGAGTGGTTGCATGTTTCCCTCCCGAAGTCCTTTTTACCCTTTTCCTTGTTTTCAAAATCCTGATCTGCTGTCGAAGTTGAACTATTACATTCAGTAGTCTTTGCTGTTCTTTCCGTAATCTCCTAATTTCCTCAATTTCCTTAGAAGGAACAACAGACTGTTTACTGCGGCCTGGACTGTTATCTCGATCAATTCCTTGGTTTTCTCTTTGTGGTGCTTCTTTGTTGCTCTGCTCGAGTTGCTCAAGGGCAAGAACCCTAGCTGGTTCTGTTATTTCTTGGGTGACTTCTTTTTCCGCCTCCCCTTCTTCCAGAATTTCTTCTGGTGTAGTCTGGCTAGGAACTGATTGTTCCTGTTCTGTATCACTTCTCTCTCCTGTCATACTTTCATCATGAATAGGCTGATTCTCCTTTTCTACCTCCTCATCATGTAATTATTCGAGTGCATTTTTATCCTGAGTAGAGTGTTATTTTGGCTCTTCTTCAGCATGGAGATCTGGTGGGCTGAGAGGTTGTCCATATTCGCCCATATTGGCCAAAATTTTGGCCAATTCATCTTCTCTCAATGGATTCTGCAATGTGCTGCCTTCATGCTGTTTTGTTTCCTCCTCCTTCTCAGGTTGCTCAGTTTCTTCCTCCATTTCTCCTTCCTCATTTCCTTGCATTCCTTTCTCATTTTCTTCCCCTTCTAATCGTGGGGGTTGTTCATCCCCTGTATCATCTATCTCTACTGGTTGGCTAGTATCTCCTTGGGAATTTTCCAGCCTCCCTTTAATCCGTGCTAATCGAACTGATTTCCTTCATTTTTCTGGACGCTCTGGTGTACTGGTGGCATGTTTACATTTTGGGGATGGCGTGGTCAATCCCCCGTCTATTATGGAAATTAGCTCTTCCCAGCTGCTCTGTTGTTGGGTAAGGCTATGGTTAACTATTAACCGTATCAACCCATGGTGACTGACGACTGATTCTACATGCTGTGCCTTTTTCATACTTCGTGCAACATCATGAAGTAAAAAATTTAAGAATGCAGGTAAATTTACAGAGCATTTCTGCTTTAATACGGCTAAAAGTTTAAGGTGTCGTGGTCTTACCACGTCTTTCCTGCCTTCACAGGTGATGTAGCTCTAAATAATCTTTGCCAATTCTGCCCACGGCTCTCCTAATGCTGCAGGTAGAACCCCTTTTCCTCTAATTGTCAGGTTTTGGCCTTCATCCTAGAAGGTTTTTATGATTTTTTTCAATCTCTCCTTCTTTAACGTCCATACAGGTTTGATGGTTGGCAGTCCTGAGACCTCTGCAATTATGTCATTGGTGACTGCTATATGTCTCCCCCTTACTGTGGAGTGATCTTCTTGCAAGTTCTGCAAGAATTCCATTGCTACAGTCTCATTGGATTCCTGTAAACGATTGAGATAATTTAACCAACCTACTCTTGCCAGAATTTCCCGTGCAGTAGCAGACACTGTCAATTCCTATGGTTCTCTCTGAACTGATCTTCCTCCCATGTTTTTGATTTCCCTGTAAAACCTTAGAATTGACAATGGAACAACAAGTTGTTCACGCTGTTAAAACACAGAGAAACTAATAGACGTAGGACTCGCTCAAAATCTAAAGGGCTTTACTAATGCCGCAGAGCATACTATGGAAATGGCTTGGGAACAACAAGCCATGCAAAAATAAAAAAAATAGTATACCGTTGAGCCGTGCTATTCCCAAGTACACAATTTCCCGAATAGTGGTCTGACACGTAATCCAGCGAATGATGAGGTTAACCTCCCCCCCGCAATGTGATAGGCCGTCCCCGGCCGTCAAATATAGGAGCGGCGTGCCGATCTGCCCTGGAACAGAGTCATAAAGGAATAGCGTATGGCAATATGCCATGTTTACAAAAGTAGTAGGTTACCGAAATCGAGGTGTAAAGTCGGATCGCTTAACAAGTAAGAGACTGTTGTGATATGATGCGAGGCTGGGAAGATAGGACAGTTGCCGTGCATACAGAGTCTCATGCGGTCATTGTCAACTGTTCTGTCATGATTGGTGATAATAGATTTACATGCGTTTTATGGTTCGGGAAATAATATACATTCTTCTTATGTGATTTATTACTAAGGTATAAGAAACAGAAGGGTGTTAATAATTACCTATTGGTGTAAGTAATGTGACTTCAATACCATTAACAGAGCTCTGTTGCCGACAGGTGTCCATAACCTTGGCAGAGTTGTTTGTTTCACCCATGGAACCATGATCCTTTGTGTATGCTTAGGAAATGTTGTGCGATGTCAAAATGTAGGCCATTATGCTGGCTTGGTGACTAGTTAGCCATAATGCCATTCACGAGGAAGGAGCGAAAGGTGGGCAGGCCGGCTCGTGATGAGACCTCCTGTTCCAAGGGTTCTTTATTTGATATACCTTTTGGACCATATCCTTGCTGTGGTGGCCATAGTGGGAATGCCACTTCACTTTCTTCCTCATGATCACGGTAGGTTGGCTCTTGATGAGACCCCCTATCCTGCATTTGACAACTTATATAAATAAGTCATTAAAACATCATTTTTAGCTCTTTTTTTTCTTTCTCTTTCATAAAGTACTTTCCCATTTATATACAAAGGGTGGTTCAACACTCCTTAAGAGTAGGAATGGTGGAAGAAGTCTTAACATCTCAATAGGAACATGTAAACTCTTTGCTCTTATCCCTGAATAATAGTCGAAGAGAATTGTAAAAATTTAAAAGGAACCAACATGATAAAGGTAACCAATCAGAGCAAAATTAATGGAATAATGGCAGCAAAAGATAATGGGTAAGTGTGTCCTTCCCTCTGTCCTCTTACCAATTCAGAGCAATTTCTTATAAAAATAGCGATTTTATAATTCACTGATTTCAATATGTTATCATTTTGTATCCATTGCATAAGTGCATCGTTGTGTTCCAAAAGACTTGAAAGAACAAGAACAGTAGGCATCCTTAACTTAGAACAGCAAGGGGAGCAAGCATAAGTAAAAGGAATACGAGGATGTTGTTATTTCAAAAAGGAAGAGCAAAAGAATACAAGTGGTGTTCCTTTTGAAAAAGGAACAGCAAAGATCAAAAATGTTGTTCCTTTGGAAAAGGAACAACAGAAAACACAAATGCCGTTCCTTTGGAAAAGGAACAACAAAAATCAAAAGTGTTGTTCCTTTGGAAAAGGAACAGCAGAAAACACAAATGTCGTTCCTTTGGAAAAGGAACAACAGAAATCAAAAGTGTTGTTCCTTTGGAAAAGGAACAACAGAAAACACAAATGTCGTTCCTTTGGAAAAGGAACAGCAAAAATCAAAAGTGTTGTTCCTTTGGAAAAGGAAAAGCAGAAAAAACAAATGTCGTTCCTTTGGAAAAGGAACAGCAAAAATCAAAAGTGTTGTTCCTTTGGAAAAGGAACAACAAAAATCACAAATGTTGTTCCTTTGGAAAAGGAACAGCAAAAATCAAAAGTGTTGAAAAGGAACATCAGAAATCAAAAGTGTTGTTCCTTTGGAAAAGGAACAACAAAAGCACAAGGTAAAAAAAAGAACAGCAAAGTTAAAGCAAAATGAACGGCTGATCCAAAAGGTGTTGTTCCTTTGAAAAAGGAACAACATAACGGAAATGCCATTCCTTTGAGAAAAGGAATAGCATAAAATAATAAAATTGCTGCTGCTCCAAAAAGTAACAGCAAAGTGTTGATACAAAAATATGTCCAAAAATAATTCAACAACAAAGAAATTATGTACAAAGTGTAAAAAGAGATAAATCACTTAATGAGTGACAGGTGAGGAAGACTTCTCTCCATCCCCCAAAATTTCCATATCAGAGTCTTCGCGTAGCTGCTGGCAGAGGGACTCCGGAGTGAGTGGTTTGCCATAAAGTCGGACTCAGTGGCCATTTTCCTTGAAGGCATATCCATAACCGTCAATAGTGATTAGAGTAAGAGTACCATTGTCATGTACCTTCTGGATTTCGTATGGTCCCAACCAACAAGTCTGGAGTTTCCCGGGAAAGTCCTGAAACCTGGAATCGTACAAAAATGCCCAATCTCCTTTATGGAAAATTTTATTTTTAATGAGAGTATCATTCCATTTAGCTCGCTGCTATTGAATCAGTGCAGTATTTTGAAGTGCAGAGAGCCTGATTTCATCCAACTCATTGATCTGCTGTAATCAATTAATTTGTGCCTCAGTTAGATCTAAGCCAACTTCCTGTGCTGTTCGCAATGTTTGGATTTCGAATTCTATGGGGAAGATGGGTTGTTTTCCAAACACTAATTGATAAGGTGAGTAGCCGGTGGTACTTCTCCATGTTGTTCTGTAAGCCCACAATGCTTCTGGTAGTCTGGCAGCCCAATCACGTCAATGTGACGCAATGGTTTTTGTTAGGATTGATTCTATTATTTTATTGCTGCTTTCTACCTGACCATTTTCCTGTGGGTGGTATGGAGTAGTGATTTTATTCTGGATATGATAGTTTTTAGTGTTGTAGCTATTTTGTTACTAGCAAACTGTGGTCCACCGTCTGTAATTATATCTCTTGGAAGGCCATAACGCACAAATATATGGAACAGAAACTGTATGACAAAATCCTCTATAGCTCTCGACAATGCCTCTGCTTCAACCCATTTGGTTACATATTCTGTTGCCACCAAAATATATGTTTTCTGGTTCGAGGATGGGTTAATTGGTCCAACGAAATCAAGGTCCCATCACTCGAATGGTTTAATGACTAGCTGTGGGTTCAGGGGCATCTCATCGAATTGACCAGGGTGTCCTGCTCTCTGGCAACTGTCACAAGCTTGGACGAATTTATTTGCATCTTTGAAAATCGTAGGCCAATAATACCATGTTTGCAGTACCTTATGTCTAGTTCATTGATCGGCAAAATGTCCACCACATGGTCCGTCATGGCAGGCTTTTAAAATGTTAAATATTTCATCTTCACGGACGCATCTCCTGATATGTATATCTGCCCCTATGTGAAACAGGTAGCCCCCAATCGAAGAAAACGGAGCACTCCGCTGAACAATCTGTTTCCGCTCATTGGGGGTTAGATGTTTCGGTAGTTTACCTACTACTAGGTAATTGGCAACATCAGCATACCAGGGTGTTTTAACAGCAATAGCGAACAAATGTTCATCTGGGAATTGATCTTCAACTTCCGCTGCATCGATTGGCTTTGGCATTCGTGAAAGAAAATCGTCTACAGGATTTTCTTTTCTGGGCCGATCCTTGATTGTAATGTCAAATTCCTGCAACAAAAGCAGCCATCTAGTTATTCCGCCATTTGTGATAGGCTTGTTTGCTAAATATTTTATGGTAGAATGATTTGTATACAAGATAACAGGATATCCAGTAATGTAATGTCTGAACTTATTGACAGCATGTATTACAGCTAGAAATTCTTTTTCAGTAACAGTGTAATTCAATTCAGCAGGGGATAAATTTTTGCTAATATAATAAATTGCATATGGTTTTTTATCCTCTTCCTACCCAAGGACTGCTCCAATGGCTGTATCTGAGGCATCTGATGATATCTGAAATGGAAAATCCCAATTTGGTCCTCGAAGGACTAGGGTTGTGGACACAAGCTTCTTCAGATCCTGGAAAGCACGTTCACATTTTTCTGTCCAAAGAAAGTCAACATTCCCTGTTAGTGCATACAGAGGTGCAGCAATATGCAAAAAATGTTCTATAAACCTCCTATAATAACCAGAAAATCCAAGAAAACTGTGTACCTCCGTTTGAGTGGTAGGAGTAGGAATAAGCAAAATTATTTGGATTTTGGCTGGGTCTACCTGAATGCCAGCTGCTGAAATAAAGTGTCCTAGAATAAGTCCTCCAGTCATCATCGTATAGCATTTTTCGTGGCTTAAACAAAGTCTGGTAGCAATGCAACATTGTAGGAATTTTTCCAGTGTGTCCAATGCTGGATCAAAATCATCTCCGTACGGTGAAAAGTCATCCATGTATACTTCAAGTCCTTCATTTATTAATTCTGCAAAAATGCTGAGGATAGCCCTTTGGAATGTGGCAGGAGCATTGCATAAGCCAAAAGGTAGAACTCTGTAGGCAAATGTTCCCCAAGGAAAAGTAAAAGTGATTTTGTCTTGGTCTTCAGGGGCAACCGGAATCTGATTGTATCCACTGAAGCCATCTAGGAAAGAAAATAATTTCTTTCCTGCCAAAGTGTCTAATACTTGGTCGATGAATGGGAGAGGGAAGTGGTCTTTTTGTGTTGCTTTATTTAGCTCTCTATAGTCCACACAAATTCTCCATTTCCCATTCTTTTTTGGTACCACCACAAGTGGAGAGACCCATTTACTATTGGAGATAGGGTAAATGAAATTGACATCTAAATTTTTTTTCAGTTCAGCTTTTACCACTTATTTTAAATAGGGATTAAGTCTCCTTTGAGGCTGGTGAACAGGTCTCGCATCTTTTTCTATGTAAATGTGGTGTGTACATAATTGGGGATCAATTCCTTTCATATCAGGGTAGTCCCATGAAAATGCTTCTTTATATCTCCTCAATCATTGGATGAGCTTCGTTTCTTGTTCGGAGGTGAGGTTGGCATTAATGTTTAAGGTTTTTCTCAGTTCAATTTCCACAACTTTACTATTTGCGACAGAGGTAACAGGTATTGTTTGATCATGTGTATCTTTAAGAGGATCTTCTTCCAATTCGTTATCGAATGCTGCCTCTATCATGTGACATTGTGTATGGGATCTGAGTTTAGTTTGACTGATAAAATTATTAATGGTATCATCTTCTGTTTGGTCCTTGAAATCACGTGCCTCTTGTATAGTTAATGGAGATCTAATGTTTTCAGTAAGGTATGATACAGGGTGCCTATTAGTTTTCATTATTGTGACACTTTGCTGTGCTGGAGGATATAAAGCTAAGTTCTTGATATTTTCTCCTCTGGTTATGGTCATATTGCCTTGTCGGCAGCCAATATAAGCATCAGTAGTTGCAAGCCAGGGTCTACCTAAAATCAATGGATGTCCATCAAGTTGGTTTTTGGGATTTATTATCAGAAAATCGGTCAAATACTCCCAGGAGTCAACAGATACCATGACATCATGTAGTGTGCTTTCTGGCCTAACCATAGATCGGTCAGCCAGTTCTAGTAAAGTAGAGGTGGGTTCTACATATGTAATTTCTAGCTTCTGGCAAGTAGTAGTTGTTAAGATGTTAATTGCAACTCCTAGATCAACTAAGGCATTGGATAAGGTTTGACCATGAATTTGTACGATTACTATTGGACTTCTTGGGTCTTCGTATTTAATGGGTGCTTCTTTTCCTGATAATAAGTCAGATAGAGTGCCAACTACTTGGACTCTTGGATTGTTTGCTATATTCCTCCTTGGTTTCTTTACACATAATTCTCTGATAGTCTTTGCATATATCAGGATGTCTTGAATGGCTTGGAGGAATGGAATTTTTATGTACAAATTTTTTAATTCTCCCAGAATGTCAAAATCAGGATATTATGTAGGTCGAGGTATGATTAATCGTTCTGGGAACGGGGGAGAGGATGTGGTTGCTTGATTATGAATTTTTTATGTATTCACATCCTCGTCTTGTGACGATTGTTCTCTAGGTAACGGATTTTCAACATGAACTGTCTTGTCTCCCTCGATTTCAATAATACGCCCAGATCTTAGCTGAAGATCATTACACTCCCTCAGATCAGCTCCTATTTCTGGTGTTTCTACTATTTGGACAGATTGGACCGGTCTGTTATTTGGGTTAGGGTTGGGTTGGGCTGGGAGTTGCGGTCTCAGGTTAGACTGGGGGTTTTGTTGTAAGGCTGGCAGTGTAGGTTGAGGGAGCAGAATGGTTCCTACTGGCTGATGCATCGGTCTTTGCCAGTTTGTCTGCCAGGCTTGACTTTGTGAAGTAGGAGGGGTCCATTGTGTTGGGTATGCGTTACTTTGCCAATATGGTGGGGCATAGGGAAAATTCGGCCAACTGGATTGGCTTGCTTGATTTGGCCATGGGGTTGATGAAGGAAATGACTATGGTGACCAATTCGGAAAGGGGGGTTGAGGTTGATTTTGCCACATATTATATTGTTGAGCATTATACTGTGGAGACTGAAAAGAGGAAGTTGGGTCCGAAAACATACCAGACTGTCGCGGCTACCACTGACGATGCTGATTGAGCAGATACACCAACTCTGGCTCCTCTTCTGCTTCCTTGTATACTGATTTTAGTCTGGGAATTGAGGGACAGCTTTCCGTAAGGTGGTCTTTTGTGCATATGGCGCATGTTTGGACTGCATTTAGTGGACACTCCTTATGGCTATGTTTCTTTCTGCATCGGGTACAGAAGATTGCCAAATTCTGTTCTACCTCCATTTGCTTTTGTTTGGCCTGCATCATATCAAGTTGTGTAGTTAGCGTCCCCAGTATATCAGTTTTAAAATTTTCCAATAAATTTCCAATTTCTGCATGTGTTACTCTTTTTGTCGAAATTCTCTTATCTCTTACAAACCGATCATGTTCTACCGGTTTTAGTCTTGTGCTGCCTCTCGAGCTCCTGATACATAAATCAATAATGTTAGTAAATTTTTCCTGATAAATATCTCCTTTTCCCATAATGCTTAATGTTTCAATCCATTGTTCTTTCATTCCCCTAATTAATGTTGTTTTTAACACATTATCGAGTAAAGGTAGTGATGCATAAGGAGATCTTTGAAGATTATACTGAAAGCGTTCCACATACTCCTCTAATGTTTCATTTGGTCTAGCTACCATCTGGATTATTTCGTCTTTTAGTTCCCTAGACCTGCAATAGTCCTGATATTTTTTTAGAAAAGATTCTTTCATTTGATCCCAATTATTTATAACACCGCCACCTAGTCCCATGAACCATCTCAAAGCAGCCCCTTTTAATGTAGAGGGGAATAATTTTAGTTTCTAGGGGTCGGTGGTGTAGTCATAACCCCTGCATAGCACATCGAACTCAAATAGGAATGCATCCAGATCCTCTAATGTAAGATCATGGAATGTAGGGATATGTTGAAGAGGAATTTCTTTCATAGGCGCATTTGCTACAGTATCCACGATGGGGTATTGCAATGTAGAGGTTTGGGTGTTTGGCTGGCTTTGAGCCATTTGGTCAAATATATGCCAATAACCTTCTGGGATATCTAGGAGGGTATTCCTAGTGTTGAGAAGGAATGGCTTTAACAGGAATGGTTTTAATAGCGCTTCCTTTATTTGGGATAATGAGAGTGCCTAATGTCTGAGGAGATTGAGTTTCTTCAAAAATAATTTTTGCAGCACTTCCCTCATCTGGGCTACTCAATGGCTGAGTTGTCCCAAGAGGAGACCTCGGTTCCTCAGTTTCCCCTGTCTCTCCTCTTCCTTCACAAATATTGCTGAAATTCCCTTCTTGCAATAGTTCTGGAGTAGAATTTCCAATTTCTTGAAAATCCTGCTCTTCCATTTGACTATGCACCTCAGCAGAGGCTACAGATGGTGATCCTATGGCCTGAAGGGAACTAGTAGGCTATCTGGAAATAACTTTTTTGGGTCCTACTGAAGGCTGAGATTCTGCTTTCTTAAAAATTTCATCTATAAAGGTTGATCGACCAAGGGTCACCGGCCCCTTAGCTTTTTCGGGCTTGGGTAGAGGATTGGAATTATTTTTTGGCTTTTTCTGCTTAGTCATGCACACACAAATCTACTGCTAGATTCTACCCAAACAAAACAATGACAAATCTGTAGGAAAGCAGGCAGAGGAGCAGGGTTGTTACATGCTCTACACGTAGGTTCTTATCTTCCATTTTCCCAATTCTTCCCTAGCAGGATCTTACACTACTCTGAAAAGAAACAAATGGCTACACTCTTTCCCCGGGAATGATGCCAAAATGTCGAGCTGTAAAAAGGGTCTCTTTCACCTCTAATTATCTCACATTACTTTGTCAATCCAGGAATGTTTTGTTATTCCAAAGAGTGTCTCAGTTTGAGGCTATCATTTGCCAGAGTAATGCTAGTAGTATATTGCTCAAAAATACAAGAGTAAACGGATGCTTTGATCCGGATTTAAACAGGAACGCAACAAATTACAGAGATAACCATATACACAAAGATGCAGCGGACATAATACTTCATTTCATTAATGGAAAATACTGAAATATGCTTACAACCAAAAATGGAAATAAACCAGCTAGGGCGATGGTAGCTTATTTCTAAGAAGAGATGTGGTGGCTACATGCCTCTGAACTATTCCGAACTGTCTTTACAATGAGGCTCGAAGGCCTATTTATTATTGAGAAACAATGGAAAACCCTTCACATTCCAAAACCTAACCCTAGAAGATGAAACGCCAAATTGTGGGCCCCGTTTTGGGGTGAGTTGGACAGCCAACTTCCCGGGGTCGCGAATTGGTCGTATTATCTCCGTTTGACGTGCATGATAGCCCGTTGGAAAGATATCTCCGAGGACTACGACGAAAAAGACGATTTTTATCAAAGAAATCGTTGGCGGTAGATTTCCCAAAAAACGTCGTTTAGGGCCTCAAAACGGCTCCGGAAGTTTAGGACCCGAAAAACTGCTAAAAATAGTAAACCGCGCTATAATTAAGGAAACTGAAAAACTGAAAGAAATAATGGTGGGGGTCCAGGTGGACTTGGCAGGTGGCCACCAATATCCACCTGTATCATTCCTCCCCCCTTAGGAAGCAATGGTCCCCATTGCGTTGAGTTCCTCCATGAGATGAGGAAACTTTTGCTGAACTTGTTCCTTGGTGAGCCACTTGCCTTGCTGAAGGAGTTGACCTGCTTTGACAACTCGATACAGTTGGATATTATGTTGGCGAGTGTTCTTGATCTGTGTGTCCATGATCCAATTAGTTGCAGCTTTTTCCATGCAATCTGGATTTAATTCTGTGGGTGTGAGCTGTTCTGCAATGTCGGACGTGTCTAGCAATGGTCGAAAGTATGGCCGAAGGTGGTCCACATTGAACACTGGGTGCAGGCCAAGGAATGGGGGAAATGCTGAGCTCAAATGCATTGTCTTCCATAGCCTTAGTAATGGTGTAAGGACCATATCGGAGTGGTCTCAGTTTCCGATAGGCTCCAGTAAGGCGTTCCTTTTGCAAATGCAACCAGACTTTGTTGCCCACCTAAAACTTGTGTGGTACCCGATGTTGATCATGTCGTTGCTTGTACTTGGCATTTGATTTCTCCAGAATGTCATGGACTTGCTGGCGAATATGTTGGATGCGCTCAATGAAGCTGGTGGCCTTATCTGTTTCAGACTAGACATGAGCTGAATTTATGTGAGTAGCTGCAAGGGGCATGGCCACATCAATGGGGCATAGTGGCTGGAATCCCAAACCCACCTGAAAAGGGCTATGGCCAGTGGAGCTGTGAAGAGCTCGGTTGTATCTGTGCTGAACATAGGGGAGGCTCTCGTCCCATGTGCGTGGATGCTTTGAGTTATACATGCGCAGAATGTGCACAATCATCCTATTGACAACCTCTGTCTGGCCATCAGTTTGAGGATGGAAGGCTGTGGACTTTGTGAGTTTGGTGTCCAACATTGACCAGAGACTGTACCAAAATGTGCTGAGAAACCGACTGTCCCGATCTGAGATGATAGACTGTGGGATCCCAAAGTTCACCCACACTCGTTCAAAGAAGAGTTTAGCAGTGGCTTCTGGTGTGATATTCTTCTTGCAGGCCACCATAATGGCCATCTTCGAGAACTTGTCGACGACCACAAAAACACAGTCATTTCCATGCTTAGTGGAAGGAAGGCCTGACATGTAATCCATGGAGATGGATTCCCAAGGTCGACTAGGGGTAGGCAACGGGGTATAGAGGTCGTGCTTCTTAATGGTTGGTTTGGCAAAGGCACAGGCAGTACATGATCTGATGTACTTCCCAACATCCTGTCGAAGATTCAGCCTATAGAAATAATTTTGCAGTACTGCCACTGTTTTCTCGACCCCGAAATGCCCAGCAGCCCGACTGTAGTGTGCTTCCCAAATCATCTTGGCACGCTCGCTTGAAGGAACACAAAGGTGACCCAGGTGGCATAACAGGGCATCCTGGAGGTGAAAATCTGGAACATGCCGACCCTCCAAGAGTGTCTGGTATGTGTGGCTGAATTCTGGGTCGCTTTTGTAGAGAAGTGGCCAATCAGAAGTCTCGTGCCCACAAGAGTTGAGCAGGGTGGTTAACGCCATGATCGGTGGTCGACTGAGGCAATCTGTAACATTATTGGTGCTGCCCTTCTTATACTTGATATTCAAGTGGAACTGTTGCAGGTATGTAGACCACTTCTGATGGCAATCATTCTGCCATTTCCCTTGGGTCTGTATGAACTGCAGGGGTCGGTGGTCTGTGTGGATGACCGTTTCCTTCCCCAAAATGTAATGCTTCCATTATCGGCAGGCCTGTACAATGGAATACATCTCTTTATCATAAGTGGGGTACTTCCGAACTATGTCTGAAAGTGTTTCACTGTGATATGCCACTGGATGTCCATGTTGAGTAAGGACTGCCCCAATAGCATAGTCAGAGGTATCTGTCTCGACCTAAAATGGTTGTTGTAAATCTGGTAACGCGAGCACTGGTGCCGTGCAGAAGCGATCCTTCAACTCCATGAATGCCTTCTGTTGAGATTCAGACCAAAAGAATTTTGCTTTCGCCCCTCCCTTGGTGACTTGACTCAAGGGCCAAGTAATATGAGAAAACCCCAACACGAACCACTGATCCGGATCTTGGGAGGAGACCCCCAAGATCTAAAAGATTGAAATGGATCTTGGGGGAAAGACCCCCAAGATCTGAAAAAAATTGAAATGGATCTTGGGGTAGAGACCCCCAAGATCTAAAAAGTTGAATTGCCAGAAGAAAAAGAAGGAGAATGCCCAATAAAGAAAACCACAAAGAAACTTTTATTTAAAATAGTAATGGAAATAAACCAGCTAGGGCGATGGTAGCTTATCTCTGAGAAGAGATGTAGCAGCTACATGCCTCTGAACTGTAAAGGCTACATTGTGGCGGACAATCTGTCCTTTTACAAAATGTGACTTGTTACTTATAGTATTTTTCAGTTACAATACCACGGGCCAATTCCATGGGTGAATGAATACCATGGGTGGATTTTACAATACCACGGGCGGATGCCATTTACAATACCATGGGTAAATTCCATGGGTCTTTGAATAATATGGGTGGATGAGTACCATGGGTACTCATCAACCCATGGTACTCATCAATGGCATCAACCCATGGTACTCATCCATGATCCGAATGGAAAATGGCATCAACCCATGGTACTCATCCACCCATATTATTCATCGACCCATGGAATTTACCCATGGTATTGTAAATGGCATCCGCCCGTGGTATTGTAAAATCCACCCATGGTATTCATTCACCCATGGAATTGGCCCGTGGTATTGTAACTGAAAAATACTATAAGTAACAAGTCACATTTTGTAAAAGGACAGATTGTCCGCCACAATGTAGCCTTTACAGTTCAGAGGCATGTAGCCGCCACATCTCTTCTCAGAGATAAGCTACCATCGCCCTAGCTGGTTTATTTCCATTACTATTTTAAATAAAAGTTTCTTTGTGGTTTTCTTTATTGGGCATTCTCCTTCTTTTTCTTCTGGCAATTCAACTTTTTAGATCTTGGGGGTCTCTACCCCAAGATCCATTTCAATTTTTTTCAGATCTTGGGGGTCTTTCCCCCAAGATCCATTTCAATCTTTTAGATCTTGGGGGTCTCCTCCCAAGATTCGAATCAGTGGTATCAGAGCAGGTTATGATTCCATGGGAATGTGGGTTTGATGCATATTTCAGTTTCAAATTTTGCAGCAATATTCAACAAACTTCAGGCATGTGCTACAACCTTCATAGAGCACTTTTCTTGGGTCAAGCAAGAAGAATTTTTCTTTCTTCATTTTTTTGCAGGAATTTTTTTTTTGGCAGCGACTTTGCAGATCAGATCTGAAACATTTGGTACAAAATTTACAAAAATAAATACCAGATCTGGATTCCTCTCAAAAAATCACCCAATTTCAAAAAAAATGGGTCAAATCGGAGTCCAGATGTGAGAGATATCGCTGATTTAAAATCAGCCATTTTATCAGAATTTTTGTGACGGCGGAACTATTGCAGCGCGAATCTGAGATCTCAGAGTGCCCAGATAAGGATTTCCAACTCATGGGAAGATGCAAAATGATCCTTCTGCTTCCAAAAATAGGTTATAATAAATATTTTGAGTTATATTGGCCGAGTTATGTCCATTTTAATTCTGGAGCAGCATTCGGAGTGGGTTTCCATTGGAGACGTGCCCTCCCACCCCACTTTAGTAGGCACCTGCTTCACATTCATCAGTTTCAACATAGCAGCATTCGGCTTGGGTTATTTGGAGACGTGCCCTCCCACCCCAGGCTATGTAGGCACCTGCTACTTCATCAGCAACCAACATCATGGTTATGGGTCAACCACATAAAATCCTTGTCATCGAAGTCCATTTGCTAGGCCGCACACTGTCAGCATCACAGTTGGTCACAAGCATTACAGGGTATCTCTATCCTCAGATCTTCGTTTATCAGGGTTTTGGGTTAACCACATAAAACCCTTATCTTCAGTGGCTTTTCATATTCCACAAAGGCTTCGCAGGAGGGAACTTTATGCAATGGGGACCATTGCTTCTTAAGGAGGGAGGAATGATCCGAATGGAAAATGGCATCAACCCATGGTACTCATCCACCCATATTATTCATCGACCCATGGAATTTACCCATGGTATTGTAAATGGCATCCGCCCGTGGTATTGTAAAATCCACCCATGGTATTCATATGTTAGGAATCACAAAATATCCACTTGTTGGTGTCATCCCTCCCAAGACATGCCCTACACTCCAAGTATCCCTCGAAGGCTTGATCCTTGGTGGTCAAGATTCGATGGTCTCCGATGGTCTACACTCCCCTCGCTCCCCACTGGATATCTCAAGGTTTACCTCACCTTTGTCCTTTTCGCCAAATCACTACAATGTAACTCCCTCTCCCCCTCCGTATAATTTGAGACCTTGTCCTTACCCTTCTACTAGTTAATTTTTCTTAGGGATATATTTTTCTTTGCTTAAGATAATTGCATTATATCATTTACACATTGAGTTCACCCAAAAAAATTATATCATCATTACATCATATGCAATTATGTAGAAAGAATAACATTATCAATAATGTAGCGAACAAAAAAGGAAACATTAGAAGAAATAATGTACACATAGAGACACCAGGATTGGTCGGAGACCAGGGAAAAACCCCACAAGGGGGCAAACCCAAAATTCTTCTTCTTCCTTTTCTATTAGATTTCATCAATTGTTCAACTATGATACAAAGTCAAGATACATATGACATCAAGTTTCTAAGAGCCTATACATAGCTTGATCACAACTTCGTTTATGAACAAGTTTCATTGCCAATTTACTATTGAAGCTGCAACATAATAATATCATTAATTCTTCTGGACTGCAACGATGTCATGAAACCAATACTGCTATAGTGCCAAGATCAATACTGCTCATATGTAATATAATATTGGGAGAGATCATGAACATGAATAACACTATGCTATGAGCAACCATACATAATACTGAATTGTAGTGAGATCAACAATAACACTGAGTTGTGTATGACCTTACATAATACTTAGATGACATACAATGTTGGGATTCCTACAACGTTGAGATGCCATACATAGATATCATAATTAAGTTATCTATGTATGGCATCTCAACATTGTATGTCATCTCAGTATTATGTATGGTCACACACAACTCAAAGTTATTTTTGATCTCACTACAGTTCAATATTATGTAGGGTTTATCACAACATAGTGTTATTCATGCTCATTTGTGTGTGTGTGTGTGTGACAATGATCATACATACATTTGTGATGCCAAATATTCCATACATGTGTATAGACTTAAATGCATAGGTTGTTGGAGCGACAACATTCATATTACGAGCCATGCATCATAGGTGACTATAGATTAAGTCCCATACATCATACCTCGTGAAACCAGGGAGATTCCCATACAGTAAATGAAACCATACAAATACCATAATTGAGTTTCATACTTTTGTCGCTTCCAGAGACAACCTTGGATTTCTTACAAGACTAGTGCCTGGAACATCTAGATTTTGTTTTTCTCATATGATTCTCAGGAAGCTGGAGACATCACATATATTTTTTGTACATATATCTTCATATATATAATAAACTTCATGGGTCGGTTCATTCATCTAAAGGCATAAGCCATGTATTTCTAGTACTTTTTCACATACACAACTCACATAAATACAAGTATAAACTAGCGGAGTCCGAGTAGTTCAAGGACCTATAGTTTAATAAGCTTTGGCAGAGCAATGAAAGAAGATAAGGAGATAGAATAACTCATCATATAGAGCTTTGTTACCGGGAAATCTAGTGTCTATTCAGAACTACTAGTCCCACTAAGACGGGTAGCTATCTTAGAAACAAACAAACTAAAGTCACTTGTGCTTTCCTTTACGAGAGATAGATGAGAAAGAAGCAGAGAGTACCAACCTCAGTCTTTCGCTTGGCTCCTTGCTTGTTTCCTTTCCCCTTCGATAGAATCTCGCCACTGCTTCCTTACTTGTCCCACTTCAAAGAGCACCTGTAGAATCACAGCAACATAATACCATCAAAGCATAGAGATCTATCACTGTAAACAATATAGGATCAGATATATATTGACCATACAAATGCATATATCAACACAATATTCAGAGATACACAAGAATATGGAGGAAAACTCAAATAGCTTTATCGATAAAAGTAGTAAAAGAGAGGATTACAACCACTTGGTCTGACCCAGCGCCATCCTCCCAGCTTGAAAGCCCTCTTCACCTCATACAAAGCAAGATCACCCAACAATGTCTTCAAAGAGAAACCAACAACACTTCTTTGAAAATTACCAAATTCAAACCACTAGATCTCTGGGATAAGGGATCCATATATAGATATTTGTAGGGGGGTGAGTTAGCTTCTGGGATTTTGATTAGTGTCATCTCTCTGATAGTTCTTGGTTCCACTTGGATATTTCATGATCTCTTACTCATCCTTGGGCAAATTCAGGGAGGCAAGTGTCAAATGAGCAGCTTCTAGAAGATTCTGAGGGTCTCCACCTAGCAAACTGCTTGTGCCATTTGTCTGTTCTTGCTCATCGCACCCTATAGAAGGGCTTTCCAGTATTCATCACACTTTTTACATGTGGCAGGTGAGATGCATCGTACCCTTTGCACTGGGCAGTCTGTATGGTCCTGCTTTGACTAGTTCTTAGTGGTTTTTCATGGAAAACTTCTGGGAGATGATGTAATCAGCTGACCTTGCTCCTTTAGGGTATGAGACAACAATTTTAGGGACTTAGAAGCCCTTGGTTTATGGACATATGTGATTGGGGTTGCAATTCCCAAATATGTCTATAACAATTGCCCCCTAAAGCATGAGGTCGTAAATCTTCTGATGTCGGGTGAAATGCTTTATGATGAGGATGCGAAGTTTTTCGAACTGGAAGGTGACCTGTAATAAGATACAATACAATACATTATCTTGATAATATTTTCATGATCTAGCTGAGGTGGGCATTCCCATGCTTAGCTTGATAAATTCATTTTCATGTACATAGGACAGACAACCCTCTGTGTGTAGACTGATGATTCTGGTAGAGTCATCATCCCTTAGTTTGGATGATTATCTATGCAGCAATGATGTACATTTGATGTCTTTATTTTCCTGAATATATCGCAGCCCGGATGGATGAAACTAGATCCGGGGTCTTCAAAACTTGTTCAATCTTCGCCTGAAAGTACGAGTCGATCCATGTGAAAAGATGTTCTGATGTCGAACATGGAAGGACATCGCCTGATTACCAGCCAATGATGTAAGTTGTTAAAAGGTGTGAGAGGAATCACCGATGATGATGATGACCCTCAAGGTACTGCAGTATAATTCACGTGGTGTGAATACATGAGTCGATGTCGAACACCACGCAAAATCTTTCGGTCGAAGGCCATTAATGTAAACCGTCGCCGAAAGTGAGAAACTTGCCATTGAGCCATGCAAGCTTCAAAGTACTGAAAGGGTTATCCCTAGGTCGGCTTCTTGGATAATGAGCTTATGTCAACAAGAAGTGACCTATTGTAGGAGGGCATTAATGGATCCCACATCTACGACATGGAACGGAGCAAATGATTTTGTAGAGGTGAAAACGATATGATGATACAAGCTTCAGGGTGGCGGTCATGAAAGAATGAAGCATGAAGGTATTACATCGGATGAGACACAAGTCGGGTAGGTAAATTCTCTGAGCGACTTCTCTTGAACATATCGGTGACACTAAAATGGATTGGTAGCGTTAACCCAAAAAATGGATGGTACGGTGGACCAATGGTGATATGACTAGTGAACGGAATAACCCAACCCAACTCAATCATGGTGATGGAGTGAAAGTGTCATGTTCAAGAGCGACCTGCTATCAATAAAGTTTCTTCAAGTTTTCTTCCCAATTTTCCCCAGTCATTTCTGACCAGTACCTCTTTATTTTTGTCAAGCTTGAGGAGGATAACATATGCTTGTTCTATAATTTTCCCTTCGGGCAAACCCGTCGCTATGTTTTAACGAGCCTAGTGACAGTAAAACTCGCCCTTGTCTGAATGGACAAGTTTGTCGCTATTATTTTAACGAGTTCAACGACAAGGATAACTCGGTCCTTTTCAATTTTAGAGAGTCTGAAAACAGATGGAAAGGAAACTCCAATATTCCTTTTTCGTAGTGTAATCCCTTAAGTCCGAAAAAGTATAAAACAATGCGAAAGGGATGACTTTTCGATAGTTTCAACAAGCGAAACAAGACAAACGCTCGATCTTTTTGTGTAATAATCCCTCAAGTCCAAAAGGATTAAAATCTAGAGGATGGATGGCACTTCCAATCACTCTAACGAGCTGAAGAGGCCAATTGCTCGACAATCTTTTCATATTTTACGAGTCAGATGAAAAGAGCTTAAAGGAGACTCGTTTTTGAGGAACGAGTGATATTCTCGGGTAGCAGCTGGTTCCAGGTAAGGGTTGGAACTTTCCAATCATGGAAATGTTAAGAAGATGGCTAACAGAATCACTCATCATAGTTGTTCCTCAAAAGGGGTAAACAATCAAATGGAGGCGAATGATCGGCTAAAACAGAGTAAGAACACGACCAAGGCTCAAAAGTTGATGATAATGTGTTCGCAATGGTTATTTACCAGAGGTGGGTTCATTTTTTAATGAGCTTAAACTATGGTGGAACATATGCTCATTGCTAGGTTTAATTTTTAATGAGCTTGAACTTCGCGTAAAACTTCTCGTCTAGTCGTATAATAAGGATGTCTCATCGATAGGTTCATTTTTTAGGGAGCTTGCACCATTCGAAATTATGCTCCGACTCCTTTTATTATGTAAGCTAGGAACGACCAATCCTATGAGTTTAAAGGGTTAAGAACCTACAAACTAAGAAAATAAATGGTCGCTTTTCACTTTCACGCAAAAAGGTTTGCATGCCCCCAGGTATAGTGAAGTATAGTTTCCCAGGTTACCCCTCAATTTGTAGACAAAACATTTGTTCTATCGAGAAAGGCATACCTTCTGACAGAGGTATCTTATTTCGGTCTAATCCCATTTCCCTAAATGGACGGGTGTGTCAGACTAGTCATATATCCTCCGCAGAAACCTACCCTATACCTGAAGTAATTCTGCCGAAGCAGACAAGGGTGCCTGCCCCCTGAGTTTCAGTCATAACCACCGCATCACTCGCGTTCATCAGGTGGATAGACTGGAGATTGATGAGACATTCCTTGCGCAAAAAGACTTGCTAGGGACAGCATTTGACTATTAGCTATGTGTGACTTGGGGAATGAAAGCTGGTCTACGAGCTGGACCACTTTGCCTTCATGCGGAAAACACATCACTCGGAAGAGTGAGGAAACAATAGCTCCCATGCTATAAATGTAGTCACGCCCAAGGAGAAGATTGTAATCTAAAGGTCCTTGGACTACCATTACATTCAGATAAACAGTTTTCCTTCTTAAAGTTATAGGCAAATTTGGAAGGATCCCTAACGGTCGACTGGTTCCTTTGTCGAAGCCTGTCAGATTTTGCATCTCAGAAAAAAGTGATGGCGAACCAAGTGCTTTCCAAGCAGTTGAGGAAAGGATACTCACAGAAGTCCCTTCATCTATGATGGTACCAACCATGACCATTCTGTAAGTTTGCACTATGATTCGGAATGGTACATTAAATGGTAAAAATCGGGATCTGCCTAATAGATTCCAATCGAAGGAGACAACTAGGTTGCTTGGAGGTGGGACCAAATAAATGGCGGGATACATATATGATGAACTTCCTTCCTGCGGTAAAGGAATGGGTAGATTTCCCCCATGTTCATCAGAATCTGTGTTTACAAAAAGAATTTGAACGGTGTCGTTCTCATTCTTTTTGGTGACTGTATCATCTGAAGGTGAATCCTCTGAAGACAAGATGGGGTCGACTGCTGTCTCGACGTGTTGACTTTGGTCCGATGTGGACTTAGAGGGTTTATCTTCAATGATAGGTGCTTTGACTGAAAACAAAGGTGCATCAGTCGGATTTTCAACTAGCAATGGACTTGGCAAGAGTTTCTTGTATCCAGGAGGGAGTCGCTGCGGTGATGCAGGACGGTTATCCAAGACTCTTTTAGCTTCATCTAGGAAGGGACAACGATGGAGGGCATGATCGCCTTCACACAGTTTGCAAGGAAATTTAGATTTTCCTTTCTGTCCGGTGACTTCATTTCACTAGTTGAAAGTGTACTCTCAACATGATCGTCAGAGGTTGACGACACCAGATTGTGCAAGCGGGGAGACCAGTTCCTTAAGATCTGTGGGATGTAAGGACAATCTCGATGATAGTGGTCCCTTTTGCAGATGACACATGGAGATTTAGGTTTGGATGGTGCAGTGTGTGGATTTTCGCTAGACGATGTACGGTTGCCCCTTTTTTCCATTGGCTCCTTCTTCTTCTTCTCAATTACTTGGTTTTTAGTTTTACTATCTTCACCAAGCGAAGAGGAAGAAGGAGAGGGAGAAACAAACGAAATAGAAGGTTGGGGGGTAACTCTAGTATCATCTAGTTACTGATTTTATTGCTCAGGAATCACGGTGCTTTGAACGATAGAGGTCGAGAAAAGTCGTACCGGTAGGCCAATTGTCAGTCCTGGAAGGGATAATGTGGCCATATGAGGTGCACCAACATCTCCCCAAGAGGAGAAAGGACTAGCATTTCCCCGAAGGGGAAATCCTTGGTTGGTGGACTCCATTTTCTCAACCTAAGATCAAAAAGGGAACAATGACGTTATTCCGATTAAAATTTTAGATGCTTTGACACAACTTGCTTTTTCAATTTTTAAGAGTCGAGAAAAAGCTAAAGATGACTCTAGTCGCCTTCGATTTTTAATGAGCCTGAAGTGACAAGTGCTCAGATGGACCTTTTCTTTTAAGTAGTCTGAAAAGGAATGAAAGAGACTACTCTAGGAATCTATACAAAGGGATTACCAAACTAATCGCAAAACTGTAGAATACTTTTTACAATACGGCAGTCAATCTTCCCGAATGTTGTGTTCAATGCATTGTGATCGATAAGGCAACAGACACGGCTTCCTAAGGATAAAGGATATAGCCTATTGTGGTCTCCCAATATATACTCGACGGTACGTGGGAGCACAAGTCCATACTGACACTTGTCGTCTCAAAGAGGAGGAATCACCCAACCTACGATGAAAGCGACAGTTACCAGGCCTTACGACGCCGAAATACGTCTCTAGCCTAGACTTCTAGATGTTGTGCGTTAGGTTCCAAAGCGTTTTTATGTTCATTGAATTTATTTTAAAGTTGATCTTTCTTAAGAAGTTTGCCTTTAAAGTTCACCGCGTGATGTAGATATACAACTCCTAAATATGCAATCTAAGATGATACAGAGTCGTTTACTCTTCTTTTTGCAATGAAAATCCTAGATACTAAGGAAAGAGAAATGAAATCCTTTCAACATAGAGTAGAGAGCACACACTAGATGCACTGTCCTAAATCAAAATAAACAAGCAGTCTAAATGCAAATGCACATGCATGTATTTGTTTTCCGCTTTCTTAATGTGTGAATGACAAAAATAATTCTAAGTACAAATCTGAATTATATCTTCTTTCAAAGCGACAGTACTAACGATTTTCTTTTCAAAAAACAAAAAGGAGACAAGATGACACTTTGCGATTTTGAATTGAAAACTGCTTTCGACACTTGAAATACTATAAATTCAGATCAAATACAAGAGTAACAGTGTAATCAACTATCAAAAAGAGAAGGATTCCTTTCCTTTACTGAAAACGACACTTGCGACACTTTCAAATCAAAAGATGACAGTTCGATTAAGCTACTATTTTGTAAATGAGAACCGTGAATGGCGAAAAATACACAAAAACATTCACAAATATTCGTACAATGGAGGCTGGATGATTCAAAGGAAGGGGGTTTCAACAGTGGTCTACTGATCACAGACAGCAAAACTCCTGAATAAAGCTGAAGAGAGTGAAGAAAAACCAACATTTTTAGGCAGAAATAGTCTTATCTGATCATCGCACCTGTAACACAGGGAAATAGGGATACATCTCACCTACTGCACATGAGAGGTGTGATGCATCCAAATTGCCAAGAGGAGAAGGTGCGATGGTCCAGGTACGAGACTTTAGCTTGGTTTTTGGTCATAGTTTGCAGCTTAGTTCAGGGATTTAGGTCGAGCTAATGATAGTCAGTAACTACAAAGTATAGGGGTTGATCTAATGAGGTTACTTGAACTACCTCTAAGGAACTTAGGATGTTTGCAAGTCAATTGTTCAGTTCGTAAACAAACCCAGAGATTGCATGAAGTAGCGTTGATCTACTTTGCACTTGCATAGCAAATGCAGTTCGAAGGCTAGCTAGCTTAACTTCAGGCTCCATCTGTAGTTTATGAAGCAAACAAATAGAGACAAGCAATCAAACTAATCGTTCCCCAGTGGAGTCATCATTTTGTTATCGGGAAATCTAGTGTCTATTCAAAACTGCTAGTCCCATTAAGATGGGTAGCTATCTTAGAAACAAACAAACTAAAGTCACTTGTGCTTTCCTTTACGAGAGATAGATGAGAAAGAAGTAGAGTAAAAACCTCAGTCTTTCGCTTGGCTCCTTGCTTGTTTCCTTTCCCCTTCGACAGAATCTCGCCATTGCTTCCTTACTTGTCCCACTTCAAAGAGCACCTGCAGAATCACAGCAGCGTAATACCATCAAAGCATTGAGATCTATCACTGTAAACAATATAGGATCAGATATATATTGACCATACAAATGCATATATCAACACAATATTCAGAGATACATAAGAATATGGAGGAAAACTCAAATAGATTTATTGATAAAATTAGTAGAAGAGAGGATTACAACCACTTGGTCTGACCCAGTGCCATCCTCCCAGCTTGAAAGCCCTCTTCAGCTCATACAAAGCAAGATCACCCAACAATGTCTTCAAAGAGAAACCAACAACACTTCTTTGCAAATTACCAAATTCCAACCTCTGGATCTCTGGGATGAGGGATCCATATATAGATATTTGCAGGGGGGTGAGTCAACTTCTGGGATTTTGATTAGTGTCATCTCTCTGATAGTTCTTGATTCCACTTGGAGATTTCATGATCTCTTATTCATCCTTGGGCGAATTCAGGGAGGAAAGTGTCAAATGAGCAGCTTCTAGAAGATTCTGAGGGTCTCCACCTAGAAAACTGCTTGTGCCATTTGTCTACTCTCACTCATCGTACCCTACAGAAGGGATTTCCAGTATGCATTGCACTTTTTACATGTGGCAGGTGAGATGCATCGCACCCTTTGCATTGGGCAGTCTGTATGGTCCTGATTTGACCAGTTCTGAGTGGTTTTTCATGGAAAACTTCTGGGAGATGATGTAATCAGCTAACCTTGCTCCTTTAGGGTATGAGACAACACTTTTAGGGACTTAGAAGCCCTTGGTTTATGGACATATGCGATTGGGATTGCAGTGCCCAAATATGTCTATAACAAGCTTGAAGCGTCAAGATATCTACTCTCGTCACATAGAGCGTGAAGCATCAAGAATTCTACTCTTATCTAAGTTACAGGTAGACATAATGGATGAAAGAGAGTTGGGTGTGATGATTCATGGAGCACAATTTTAAAGATATAATCTCAAAGATCCATACAGGTACATGCATTAACAAGTCAATACAAATGAACCTGTAAGAAAGTATGAAACATTTCTAGCAGCTACGATTACCTGAAATCAGAGAGGAAACATGAAAATAATGGAATTTAAACAGGGGGGTAACATATTGTAGTACTTGAAGGAGGAATCACCACCATTTCCTTAATATTATGAAAGACGCATATCATAAAGTCATACAGTCTTGAAAACAACATGTAATTCTTTCTTTAGGATTTTGAACCTTTGTGAAGTGTTGCTTCCAATTATTTATATAGAGAGGGGAGCATTGAACAGTAATTACAACAAAATATCTCAATCAAGCCTCAACTGTTAGATAGACTAGCTGCCTCGGCCTGGGATGGCTCTGTGGCCCAAAAATGACTACAAAAGATTAATTGCTTCATTAAATGGTGACACATTACAGGATAACAAAACAAGTCGACAATCATATCAAAACGCCAACAAAATATCTCCATGCCCATCCATGGGATCGCCTTTGCTTCAAGTTGTTTCTTGCCCACGGTCTAGCCAGCTGTGTCACTCAGCCAATTCCTATTACTTCTGCCTTTACTGATATCATTCATTATTTAAAACTGGGAGTGATCAATTATCAATTTAATGCCATAGAACAAAAGCAGAAGTCGCCTAGGCGGTACTTCGTCTTCCCTCTGCATGGAGCACCATGCTAGATCATCAAGTCCTCCCGAGCTTCCATGTCTTCATTTACTCTGTCAGTGTCAACCCTGGTTTCATGTCACAAGGGGCCTTTCTCGGTCAACCCATGTTGATTTTGAATGATGCATCTCCTTTCTTAAATGCCTCAATTGTCGACCCACCACGCCTTTAAAGTTTTGCATTACTTTATCGCAAATTTATCACATCAGGATTTCCCATTAAAGGTCCTTACGGGCCAAGACATTCCAATCCACTTTAGCTCCTTTTTCTTCAAGTGAACTGGGGCTTTGACCAGGCTTTTAGTCCTTGGGTGCTAGGACCTTTAGGCTCGTGTCTGTGAGGCTCGTCCCTTTGTTAAACAGAATCCCGCATATCGGTGATTTTTGATGCTTTCCTTCGATATCTCCTCCCCAACATTGCGATCTCCAATGCGCGATGCAGTCTAGCCCACTTGGAGAAAGGATGAGGGAGAGTCTGCGCCCTCTATTGCTTGCGACCACCGAACGCCGATTGGTCCCACCTGGGATCTTGCAATCGACAATTTCATAATATCACCTTTGTTTGCTCCATTTGACACTTGTAATCGCCAATATGCAAGATTGCTTGTCCTGCTCAGCTCTTGGTTCTTCGCTCTTCTCGAGACCATCAACTAGCCCCCTTATCAGAGCCCCTTTCAAATTAGAGGTTCGCAATTGGTGAATTACTCATGATACATAATGTGCTGCTACCCCCGATTGCCGATTGTCAATTGATGGTGTCATCACTGCCACGTGTCGCTTCCTGAGTGGTGACACGTGTCACTCGTATATGCCCCTATAGGACTCCTGAAATTTTCAAATCAACATGCCATGTGTCCTTCATACTGCCACGTCATAATGACATCAGCCGCCACATGGCCCTATTTGGGCCAATTGTATTCTGCCACATGGCCCCCCTAGAGGAGACAGAAAAGGTCCACCTGCCCCTAGTTTTTCACTGATTTCCTTTGTTAAAATGTTTTCGGCACTCCTAGTGATTTTACACTATATCAGAACTTTTCCATTTCATAAAAATTTTAGAGTTGTTACCCTGCCAGTTTGTTGATTTGTCGCTCGTTGATGCACGAAATCCTAGACCCTTTCGATATGAGATTTGAGATATCGGCGATCACTTCATCACAAGTTGGCTTTGACCTCGCTGATATCAACGATTGATGATCACTAATATGCACTGTAACCCAAACCTCTGACATTGGTGATCAACAATATGCGGGATCGCTGGAACCTCCGATCTATGATATTGCTGATCATTGGTTTTTCTCTTTGCTCTGCTTGCCTCATTGCTACCAGGGACCTCCGATATGCGATTTGTGATATACTCTTGGACCTAAGATTGCCAATGAGCTGATATCGACGATTTCTAATTTCTGATTATTGATGCACTCCCCCAATTCTGCTTTAGAAAACTCCGATTGGCGAGATTTGAGATTAAACTTAAATATTTTCCTTTGCTTTCTAGTTTTCAAGGGAAACTTTCAACCTGCTCTAACTTTTGATTCTGGAGTCCATTTGGGGAGTTCCATATACCGTTGGAAATCTAATTCTGATCACTATCCATTGGATGGTGGCCAATTTAGCTTTGAGTGATTTTATGAATTGGATGCTAGATCCAAACATCTCTGCTCTGTTTCCCTCTTTGTACAAATGGAACTCTCTTTTCAGAAGGTGACAACAATTACCATGAGTGCCAAATCATACAGAATCATAAGAAAGGTAAGCAGTTGTATCACTGATAATACTCATAACATATTTTCTTATAAAAGAAGAGGAGTCCATAACCAATGGTAGGGGAGATCAACCCTTCAAACCCTACATGTCTTGAAGACATGTCTCACAATTATTCTCAACATAACTCAAATTCTTTGATCATTAACCAAACAATATCGATCTAAAAAAGAAGAAGGATCATCATAGGGGAGTCCATCTGAACTTACATCATCATCATAGGGAAGCATATGGATTCCATCCTATATCCAATAATCAATGTTGTCACCTGATATAGAATCATCATCGTCATTAAGTCATATATCGTCTCGAATCATCTTTGCTTGTATTCGTCTAATAAACAATTTCAAATATGAAAATGAATATGACATTGTTGGGGAGCCCAACTCAACCCACATCAACATCAAAGAGCCTAGTTCAATATGGAAAAACATCAGGGAGCCATGCTGAACATAGAATCACATAAGGGAGCCCAAATCAACCTAGAATATCTAGTAGTAGGGAGCCAATGATAAAACCTGGGAAACTCATCATCGGGGGGCTAATGCTACCACCCAAAATCCAATGTCAATGAGGAAGGTCCTATGGGAGAATCTCACCTCATGTCTGCGACAATGGGGAAGGTCCTATGGGACACTCTCACCCCAAGTCATCTCACACAGGGGAGCATCTAGCTACCACCCTATATTAAGAAATATGCGAGATACCACTTACCAATAAAGGATTAAAACCGTCCCATTATGCAATCAATGGGCGAGATACGACTTGCTATATGAGGTAAGGATCGCAACCATCCTATTTCCTGCTAATATTCCCAGAAATTACCCTTAAGAGTCATGTGGTAGAAAACCTACATCATAATCTAAGCTTGGGTGAGATACCCAACTTACCAAAGGTAAGGATCACGAACCCCCAAGCCTCCTCAACCCATTGGCCAGACAGGGAGGGACAATACTAGTAAGCCTAACTTGTGGGTATGATTCCAGCTGGGGTATACTCTATTATACCAAGATAGTGGAAGATACTTGACTTCTCAAAAAAGGACAAGGATCACACACACCCTATGGGTGACAATAGGGGAGATACCCAACCTACTGCAAGAGTAGGGATCACACACATCTATTGTTTACAATTCCCTTAACCCTAGGAGCTCTTCGACTCAATTCCTCACCCTAGGAGCTCAGACAGGGAGGAAGAGCTATCTTAGTGTCCTTGATTAGCTTAGACCCTTGGCTAGGAGGGTCACATTCTTCAATCCATGTTGCTCTCTGAAGATCATAAACATATCAACGTGCTTGTATCAGGTATCAACTCAAATAACTCACTAAAGAGTTCAATCACTCTGCCTCGTGCATTACTAAGAGCAACAATACTATGTTTTCCTGGTCATATAGGATATCAAGAGTCAGAGAAAAAAAATATATAACATAAAGAAAAATAATACCGTATTCATTTTTTCTCCCTCTCACACAGGGAAGCAATAACAAAATCCTAAGCTTATCTCATATAGCAACATCAACTTAATCCATGAAGATGCCTCTGTCCTAGCTATATATGATCAAACTATGCCTAGCTCAGAGTGCATATAAGAATCCATTTAACTGATTTCTTATCACGATATCTACTAAATATGACAATAATAATCCGTTAATGCAATCCAACATGTCAAAAAAGAACTTCAATATGAGAGGTGGATCCTGATACTGCATGGGGTAAATCATTATTGCCAACAAAGAATTGTTCGCTCAATAATAAAAAATAACATCAGATGATTTGTTTCATTCTACAATCATGAGACTTCTAATCATCCACCACAAATGAATGGTAGGTGTTGGGATCTCATTAAGGATATCTCCCTCTAAATGGGAAGCTTCTTCATTCATCATTAATCAAGACATCAACCTGTCTAACATGTCATTAAGGAGGGTCACCAATTTTCATTAATTTTTGGCGTTAGCATGCATTTTTGGAGGTTCGACTTAGGAGATGAGGAAAATTAAAGTTTTGGTGGATGTGGGGGCCACTCACAAGGAATACGAACCCCCTTGAGGAGCACACACTTGGGAGAAAGAGAAAATGGAGGGAAATTCGGGCTAGTGGAGTTTGGGCCCCACCAAGGGAAAATTGAGGCAGCAAGCTTAAATAGAAGGTGAGGGCCATTGTTTGGGGATTTTGTCAATTTTACATCTAAACTTAATTGTTTACTTCAGCTGTTCATCTAGGTGAACAAGTGTTGCTTAGCATAAAGAGATTTCTGGGCGGGAATCTCAACTCTTGCTTCAATGGACCTAGAGTGCCACCCTCGGGGAGTCATTTGTAAATTCGGGAGCCATTCCAGAGCAGGGGATTGAAGGTTGTTATCACTACTAGGCAAAACAAGGACGTTGGAGGAGAAGTTTGTGCCACTTGTGGACTTCATCTGAGAGAAAATTCATTGTTGGGAATTTTGGACTTGACTTGGTGCATCAATTGCAGGCTATTTGGGGTGGTTTGGGGTGGTTTGGTGTTAGATATTGAGGGAGTTTTCTAGGAAAACTTATGGCATGATAGGGATTGCGCAGTTATTTGGTAGAGGCACTCATGGGAAAGAGAAGAAACATTATTTTGTGGGCTTGGTGGCTGGAGAAATTTAGGGGAGAAATTGCAGGCAAATTTTGGGAGTTTCCTTGGAGGATTGAAGGAGTTACAAAAGCATATTTCCAGCCAATATGTTTAGCCAGAGGAGCTGAAAATTCACACTTATTGTGGGTTTTCTAATGGAAGGGTTTGGGACTAATTCCTTTCTGGGTCATGTGGGGAAATTAAGAGGGTACAACAACATTTTTCAGATAATTTTGAGCATTGGGGTGGCAGAAAACCCCATTTCTATCCTGCAATAGTGGCAATGAATTTCTTGGGCTAACACAGAATTTGTGGGCAACTTCCTTAGAGATAGAATCAACATTTTACCACATGGGTTTTTCCCTAGCTTTTTGAGGCAAGCCCAAGTTTATTTCTCTCTATCTCCATTATACTCTTGTGCCCAAATTCTTAATAAAAAGTGAATTTTTGGGGCTGCTAATTGTGTGGTTGGCTCTACATTTGTGAAATTGTTGTTTCATTACTATTTCAAGTTACATGCTTATGTTATTTACTGTTAATTCCAATTAGGAATATTATAGTGGTATCAAAGCATGTTATTGTACAGTGTGGGGATATAAGAGAAGGTGACGCCACCCAAGTACCAAGGAGTTGTTTTTCAGAGAGGCCAAGGAAGAGGTAGAGGTAGAGGTCAAGGTAGAGAGAGAGCATAATACCCATTTTTTGACACAGAGTTGGAGAATTTTAGAGAGCACATGGAGAACCAAGAGGATATAGAGTAGCCTAGAAAAGGAGGACAAAACCAGATTCTAGAGGAGTTATAGAGGACCGACCAACAAATGTTGAGGCAAGGCTAACTTATGATGGACATGGTGCAGCATGTGATGGACTTACATGTGAATGATAGACGAGGGATAGAACCCAAGGTGATGGGGGTTCCAAAGAAGGTGGAGGAAGTCGTATATAATAACCACCTCACACCCCTTTGCATGGCCAAACATGTCGCCCTACAATGCCCCATTTTGTGGATGAGCCTAAGTAGGAGAGGGAACCTGCCCATGTTGCAAATTTGGTGAACTCGATTTCCTCACATTCTCTTTTAGATTGATAAACTCAGCAATCTCTCTTTGATAAACTGGTGTTTTGACCAACTCTGTGAGGGGAACTTGAATTCTGATTTTTTCTAATTCTTTAGTAAGACTAAACACATGGGCCTGTTTAGTATTCCTTTCATCTTCACTTTTCTTCATCACTAAAATCTCTTGTGGAATGGGAATAAATTTGTCTAAAGGAATTTTATCACTTTTGTCTTGAGAGTATTTGAGTCTTGCTATTTGTATTCTGTTGGTGCTTTCCTTTATTTAATTATTTTGCAGGCTGTGGTTCTTGTGGAGTCGCCTTTTGTAGGGGAGTTGGAACTTGTTGCTCACCTTCATTTTCTTGAACTCTAGATATTTTCCTTGATCTCAAGTCATACTTCTTATGTAATTATACCTGCATAAAATCAGTAAATTGCTTCCAATATTCATCAATGTCAGTGTCATCATAAATGGCATCTGTTTCAGTATATTCATATTCTTCTCCCGCAACACCTAGTTCATCTTTGTCTATTGCATACAATGTGGAAATATGATCATCATGGTCCCTGGAATGCTCTGGTACTTCATCAGGATCTACCTCTAAGTAAAGTGGTGCTTGAACATGATCTTGATCTTTTCTCTCCTTCTAAAAAATTTGCAGAGGTTGTCTTCTATATTGAGGATTAAAGTTTCTATTCTGATGTGCTTGCCTATGCTACTGTCCAATTCCAATTTAACCAATTTATTAGACAAACTTTTAATTACACTATTCATATCCTCTAATGTTTGACTTTGAGAGGATTCCACTTTAGCCTTTCCCTTATCTTGGATAGGTTGTGTCTCTGGTGCTTTAACTGCAACCACTGGATTTGTTTCTATTTCTAAGGCATCAGTTTAGATCTGATCAAGGGTTGTGGATCGTCTCTCCCTCAATGTGAATCCAAAATCTGATTCAAAATCCCCTGCAGAAGTTATTTTTTCACCAGCAGGAGGGGGCTGAATCTCCAATGGAAGACTATTGTACAATTTATTGAACCTTCTGATGAACTCGACAACACTTTCATCAAATTTCTTCTTAATAGCATTAAAATTTGTGAGTGAATACCCATGGTATCTTTTCTCTCCCCATCTCTGGGTGAATAGGCGCTCCATATCTTCCCATGTAGGAATAGAGTTATTAGGAATCCCTTTAAACCACTTTCTTGCTTCTCCATCCAAGGATTGCACAAAAAGTCTTAAAACAATGTCCAAGTGTTCAACATTGAGATTTTTTGCAAAATTACAAAACATTGCTATATGCTTCTCTGCTATTTTTTCATTCTCCCCTGAGAAACGAGGAAGAATCTTCAAGTATCCTTGAGGCATTTGATTTAACTATTGTGGCAACTGAATAGGTGCATATCTATTCAATAAGAATGCAAGTGCTGCCATGTTTTCTCCTGAACTTACTGAACCTTGAGTACCAGCAAATGTATAACCTGACTGAGGAGTAAATGGAGTATGAAGAGGTGGCAATGTAGTTATAAGTTCAGGTTGAATAACTGTAGCAGATACTAAGAAAGAAACAAACTCTAAAGATTGTTCTTGACAGTTGGGTTCTTGAAATGAAATGGATGTAAAAGGTATCTCTTGGTCAAATAAAGGTGAATGCTTGGAAGAAATATGTGTTGAAGTGTTGCCAGGTGCAAACAGTGTAGGACTTGGTGTAACTGGAGTTTTTGGCCTTCCAACCCTCTTGGAAACTAGTCTCTCAGGGCCTGAAAGGGCTTGAACTTTTTTGCTATGAGGTATCTGACCTTGTATGAGGCCTCTTTGAAGCTAGAGTTATTGCTTTCTATTCAATACAGCCAAATGTTTCCTCCTCACTGAAAAACCAGAGGAAAATATTAAAAACCCAAGGAAAAGTGTTATTGACTTCTCTCCCTGGTAGCAACACCAATTAATGTTGTCCCTTAAGAAACCAATTTCTTGGTTGTGTAGAAATTGTTCTTCAAACATTAATGTTTATTATTATTGTCACTTATTTGTATGATTTATCCTCTGAAGTGAAGGACCTAAAGGGCCTGACTTTTAACCCTTAATACTTAGGTGACATGAAAGTCTCAGAATGCCATTTGATTGCTGAGTAAAAATGCTGAGTGAAGAATGCTTTAAGAAGTTAGAGACAATATGTTGTTTTTCATAGAAACTATTATCTGTAACATTTTGGGAAGTTAAAGACAATATGTTGTTTTACACAAAAACTATTATCTATAACATTTTGGGAAATTAAAGACAATATGTTGTTTTACACAGAAACTATTATCTGTAACTTAGAAGAAATGTAGAAGTAGGAACTTTAAGTACAGGAGCACTCTTTTAAGGAATTTTAACTTCATTCACATAAGTAAACAAAGACCTGCAGCTTCATTACCATACTTAAAGAAAGGAAGATACATGATGACACATAACAGAGAAATCACAAATCATACCCAACAATGTGTGGAAAACTCCTGATTCTTTCATTAATCATCAGTTTTATCAAGAATCCAATAGCCTAGTCTCCAAGTTCTTCAAAATTCGAACCCTTTTTCTATAATTTTCCCTCTTTTTATACATCATGGGACAGTTAGTAATCACCAAAATTGTCAAACTGCTTAACTATCTCCTAACTATCTAAGGTAAAAGTCATTACAGAATATTACATTGGAGGGTAAAAGATACCTCATTCTTCTCAAGAAAAAAAAATAACAAGAAGTAATAGAAATTATAAGGTGATGGCTGCTCGTTGTTCGAATCTGTGGCTTGACTGCTGATGAAGTTTCTTTGTAGATGTTCTAATAATAGCTAGACTGTTTTAACACAACAAATTGCATCTTTACAAAACTCTATGCGTGGACTTGTGGTTATGGGCCCACGTACATATAGGAAGTGTTCTAATTGGCGGAAACACAAAGAGACCCAACCAATCACTGTTCCTTCGAAGTTTCGGTCATCCGCTTCTAATTTTAGTTATTCTGCTTAAAACAACGGAATTGGTTGATTTACGTGAAATATGGCAAACCTTCAGCTACCACAGAACCAAAAGGAAAAAAAACTTTGATTCATAATCTTATCGCGTCCACCTTTTCCACAAACCTTTACCTTCCCCACGGACCTGATAGGAAATAAAATTACATTCCAAAGACTTCAAGTCCGAAATTTATAATAAAACCCGTGCACTTTTTGACACGATATCCGTCGGATCTCGCCCCTTCTTGATGAGCGGTTGTGATTGATCTGGACTTCAACGGGTTAAACCACATTCTATAAACCATCGCGTCTATTTTCTGAATTAAACCTCATCCTTGTTAACCATGTGATTACAGTCGGATTTGTATCCTTCAAGCGGACAACCCTGATTAACTGAGGTTTTAACTCCGTTTTATAATTTCTCGCGTCTGATTTTGAATTAAACTTAGTTCTTATTATCCACACGATTACCATCGGACATATTGCCTATCAAGTGGACGACTCAGATCTTTTCCTGGGTTTCTCATGCTCACAAGCCATCAATAACATAGAATAAATCGTTTCTTTCAAATTTCTGCATTCTCTTTTATTTCCCGTTAGAATATAATATTTTTTTTTTCATTTTTGCGTTAAAATTGAAGATAAAAATAAAATGACAATGGATGCTACAACAAACGCAAAGAAGGGTTTGCTTGTCAAGGGGAAGGAAAAAGGAGACCTATTGATCTAGAAGAAGGAATACTACGTCAAGCCTTCATTGAAAAGGACTACATCAAGCTCTCATCAAAGGAGGGCCTGAAGAGTAGGACTACATGAAGTTTGGTTAAGCTCTCTTGAAAGGAGATCTATTTAAGGGCTCATTGGTAGACATATTTGAAGGAAGTATCAAAGGAACTTGGTATCATTCATCACTCTTGGAAGTTGTTGTTGGAGGAATCTTAGGAGGCATCTTTCCAGGACATCTTTGAAGTCTCTTTGAAGATTTTGAAGGCATCAAGATAGTTGGAGACATCATCATAGAAGAGAAGAATATTGGTTAACAAGTAAGCATCTCTATGTTTGAATCTACATGTCATATGGGTTCTTTCTATAAGGAAAGCAATAAGCTAGTTGGCTTAGCACCTTTCCTAGCATTGAAGAAAATGATTGACCTGACACTTACAAATCATGAAGTAATGGAGTATGTTCTTGGTGAAAGTATTGAACCTAGCAAAGCCAAGGCTAAAAAACTAGCAAAATACAAGAAGGGGGAAATATGGGCACAAATTATCATTGTTGAGTCCATTGAGGATCAACTTGTTCCATTTGTTTCTAACTTGAAGAATTCTAAGGCTATGTATGGCAAGCTAGTGAATTTGTACTCTATAAGTACATAACGACAAAAGATGTCTTTAAGAAATAAACTATATAAAATGAAGAAGTCAAAGGATGAGGACATGGCTTCCTTTCTTATGAATATTTCTCAAATAAGAGATCAGCTATAGGGGCTTTGGGAGACAATTTCTGACTCTGAAATGACCATATGTGTACTAAATGCTTTGCCACCAGAATGGAGCAGTTTTGCAATGAGCATCTACTCTAAGAAAGACTCAACTCCTTTTGATGAGTTGTGGGCTCAATGAAATTAGGAAGAAACTAGGATTAATGCAAAGGATGGCATTGAATCAGAGGAATCTCAAGCCTTCATTGCTAGAATCAAGAAGCTGAAGAAGGGAAAGTTTGGAAAGTCCAAGAAGAAGCCTGATATGTCCAAAGTTCAATGCTTTGGATGCAATGAATATGGACACTTTAAGAGGGACTGTCCAAACAAGAAGAACAACAAAAGAAAGGAAAGAAGTGAAGCTCACATAGTCGAATAAATGGGAGAACTTGAGAAGAAGTCGAAGAAAGATGTCATAGATCTCTACTATTAAGGGAGGCATCCTCTATGACAGGGTCTTTATGAAGTTGGTATTTCCTTTAGAATAACATGCATTGTTGTTTACTCTAGTAGATTTTTTATTTGGTATAGCATCATAGATAGAAGCATGAGATAGTAGCATGTGTAAAGTCTACTTGATTGAGTTTCTTTATAGGAATCATCTAGTATTTCGAAAATTGAGAAGACTGGGACCATTGTTGCATAATATTCATCCAAGCATTATCTAACATTATGTTAGAAGTAGTCATTTTGCTAAAATGGATCATCATGATCCTATTAGAACCATCATCTTGGAAGGTTCACGGAAGAAGCACTATGACAAGATTAGTATACATTCCATATAATATGGAAACAATACTCTTGAAGGATGGAGGAATGCAATTGGTCAGGTTGTAGGCTCATTATAGGTCATATAGCTAGATGATGGAACAAGAGCATATGAATGCATACTGAAAGTAACCCTTGGATAAGATTCATATGTACAAGATCTTGAATATTCTTAGTATGATTATGTGATGTTCAAAGAAAAGAATGTGACTTACTCTAGGAATAATAAAGGATTAAGACTTTCTGTAGATTATGTAGAAATATGATTAACATCCAGTGTAATCTCCAAAAGAAAGTTCTAACTTGGTAATCAAGTTCCATCCTTGGGCACTCTGATGCATGAAGGAAGATTCGAGTGGAGATGTACCATGAGGATGTTGATGCTTTGATAAGAAGGCCATCATGGTGAGGTAAGTCCAATTTTAATTGTTGTTGGTTATCTGGTTAACATATTGTTTTGCTACCTGGAAGGATATTACAAGAATGTATGAACGATGTTGAGACAAGCTCAACATATGATACTTGGCAATTATGAAGTCAAGATGCCTTCATCTTAAGATTGAAAGGTAGTAGCACGAGTAGACAACCTGAAGGTCAAGTTCATACAACAACAAGGAGATCACTTTCATGAGGAAGCTACGAGTTAACTTGAAGTTTGAAAAAATATCAATATAATGCCTTCATTGATGATGACAAGACGAAAGTGATATGCAAGATTGATAACCTAAACCCTATCACAAAGGAAGAAGATGGCTCCATGATACCAAGGAGGGAAGCAAGCCTGATAGAGTGAGATGTAGAGGAAAGAGGCAGCCATACAACTAGGAAGATATGGTAGTTGGTAATCTTATGAAGACAGGCTAGAGAAGCTTGTGGTTATGACTTCCCAATTAGAAAGGAAGTCAGGAATATCCTCTAGATTTAAGAGGGAGTAAAGGAGTCTTCTTGAATAGGAGGAAGGATCTATTCCCTAATCAAAAGGAATAGGGATATCCTCTTTGGTTGAGAGGGAGTGATGTTGGAAATTACATGTGCATTCTCTTCTTCACGTGTCAAGTACTTGACTAGGACTAACAACTGCAAGTCTAAGTGAAGGCCTTGACGAGAGAATGATAGAGGATTGGATAAGCAATTGTGGCTTCCTTGAGGATAAAGAATCCAAAAAAGGAAAGGGACCAACACTCTTTGAGGATAAGACAGGTGTTCAAGATAAGAGTGGTCGAAGAGGATCAATATTCTTTGAGGATGGAGGGTTAAGAATCCCATATAAAAATAGTCCTAAAAGGACATACCTTATGAACATTCAAATGGGGTATATGTCGTGTAACGGTAGTGTGGTATCACATGTAAAGCTTCCTTGCATAATACTCTTGAATGAAGATGAGCTTGTCTAGTTAGGCCTCAAAAGATAATGCTGGTTATAAATATTGATGCTTACACTTTGGCTTATCAATCTGACTCTTCTTATGAGAACTCTTCAGTTTGAGAATGATGTTGTATGGATTGTACAATTATGAATACCTCCCTAGTTAAGAGGGAGTGTCGGAAATGAAACTAGTTTCAGCCTTCATAACTATTATTGTACTCATTTCAATATGTATCTTATGTAACAATCAAAAGAAGAAAAGAAAAATTACTATTGTAAAGCATGGATTTCATGCTCTTTCTTGATGGTCTTCTAGGTAAAAGCATATTATTCATGCTTCTAGGGTGTGTTAGGTCATAGGATTTATTATTATGAGTCAACATCATGTTTATAAGACCCATTCAGGCAAGATGTAATTTGTAAAAGAATTTATTTCGAGTCTAGAAGGTCCTGGAAACCTCAAGAGCACAAGTCGGCCCTGGTAGAGACAAGTCAACCTAGATAGGGGTTATTCGACCTCCTAGAAAGGCTATATATAGAGACATCTTTGACCTCAGTTGACACACATCACCAAGTTCGATTTGCAATAGAAGGACAAAGAAAGAAGAGTGAAGGTCAAGGATTCAAGAAGAAAACCCTAGCGAAGGAAAGAAGAAGATTTTTTGGGCATCTTCTCTCACTCGTGCAAGTTTCTACAACGATTGCAGGTCTGAAATCCTGTTGCAAGGGTGGGCGAAATTCTGAGATTGGTGCAGTTCTAGAAGGGTTTATCTATGGTTGACATGGTTTGACTTTGACCTAATTAGAAGGTCTCTTTGGAGGGCTGACTTGGTGCTTTGAGGAGGACTTGATCTAAGGTTTGTAGAAATTTTGAATAATTTAACACATATTCAATGGAGATTATCCTGATCATGTACTATTGCGGAATACATACATAATACATAAGCTCCTCTACGTTTATCATCAATATAGCAGCATCAATAACAATAAAACATCAAGAGCATTCACACATTAACATAGTATGTAACCCGGGGAAAGCATCTCGCTAAAAACCCCAGCTATCTATATATTAATGATTGAGACCATCAACTCCACCAACTCCACAATCAACTCCACCAAACTCAACTGATTGAGTTCTAACTGAAGTCATGCATGCAACAAATCAACTGACTCATAAGAAAAGCGTACTTCCTTCTGACAGCTGCATGGGCCACATCTGTAGCTCAAACTGAAGTGCTCCAAGAGAATAAGATCAAGTTTATAGTCCAAATATTATTATGAGACAATAATATTTGACTTTTCTATTTTGGACATCCAGTCTAAAAATAGACTTTGATCACTCCTGCTGTGATCACTCCTGCTGTGGTCACTCCTATTGTGATCACTCCTGCTGTGGTCACTCCTGCTGTGATCATCCCTGCTGTGGTCACTCATGTTGTGATCATCTCTGCTGGGATCCAAAAATAGAACTTGCGCCATAAGTTGCGTGCGGGCCCACTTAGTGAAGGCAACTCTTTTCACTAAGCTCCATCATCTTGTTGCAATCTCAACACTCCCTCTCGACAAGATATGGATTATCAACAACCCCTATCCTGCCTCGGTGGTATTCGAATTTGCTCCTGGTGAGAGCCTTCGTCAGAATATCAGCATCCTGATCCTCCGTTGGAATGTATGAAAGCAACATGATCCTCCACTGCACACAATCTCTGATATGATGGTACCTGATGTAAATATGCTTAGATCTATCATGAAATACAGGATTAGCCAAGAGTTTAATGCCACTCTGGTTATCACAGTAAATCACAGTAGGATCCAAATGAGAACCGAACAAACCAACCAGGATCTTCCTCATCCATATAGCCTCGCATGCAGCCAAAATTGCTGCCATATACTCGGCCTCCACTGAACTGAGTGCCATGGATCTCTGCTTCCTGCTGTATCAAGAAACTGCTGTCGATCCAATACTAAAGACCCCTCCTAATGTGCTCTTTATGTCTGTTGGGCTCCCTGCCCAATCTGCATCCGTGAAGCCACATAGCTTCACCTCATCCTCCTATCTGTACCACAAACCATATCCCGTTGTGCCTCTCAAATAACGCAATACATGCTTGCTTGCCTTCCAGAAGAGCTTGGTAGGCTTAACCATAGCTTGTGAAAGTTGGTTAACTGCATAGCATATATCGGGTCGTGTATTGACCAAATACATTAGCGACCCCACCAACTGTCGATAAACAGTGGCATCCACTTCTTCTCCTGAAGTGGCATCCTCCTTCCTCCAACCTCCAGGAAGAGGAGTATCAACAGGCTTGCAGCCATGCATGTTGAACTTCTACAGTATATCCCGAGCATACTTGCCCTGAGAAACAAATAGTCCACCATTGCGCTGCCATAATACCAATCCTAGGAAATAGTGAAGGAGGCCCAAGTCCTTCATCTCAAACTCTGTAGCAATATCCTTCTTGCATGATAGTATCAACAACTCATCACCCGTTAGAATCAAATCATCAACATACAGTACAATGATAAGCAACTTACCCTCCACCACAATCTGGTATATGTTAGGATCCGCCTCGCTCTTGGAGAATCCAAGTCCTGTGAAATAGCTGTCTATCCGTGTGTACCAAGCACGTGGTGCTTGCTTCAACCCATACAATGCTCTCTTGAGCCAGCACACATGCGACTTGCTGCTGAAGACCTCAAAGCCTTCGGGCTGCTCAATGTACACCTCCTCCTCAATGACTCTGTTGAGGAACACAGTCTTCACATCCATCTGATGAATGTGCCATCCCATCTGCGCTGAGAGAGCAAGAATCATCCGTATGGAAGAATACCTTGCGACAGGTGCAAAGGTCTCCTCATAATCGATCCCCTCTATCTGTGATAAGCCTTGGGCAACAAATCTTGCCTTGTACTTCTCCACACTCCCGTCAGCTGCCTGCTTAACTTTGTAGATCCATCTCGAACCCACCACTAATTTCCCTTCCGGTCTAGGAACAATCTCCCATGCACTGTTTCTAACACTAGAATCATACTCTTCCACCTTGGCGTCTACCCATGCGAGATACTCCACAGCTTCCTCGAAAGAGGATGGCTCAGTCACAACACACTTGCTCATAAGAGCCATGTATCCATTGTACCGATCAGGTGACTGTCTCTGCCTACGTTGGGCTGTAGGTGGTCCTACAAATTTCTCTGCATCTTGAGCCAGTCGCTCAGCTTCTGTCAAGCGCTTTCCCCCTCTAATGGTTGGCACTACATGAGTGGTCTCTTCCACTCCATGAACCTCATCCTGTGGCTGATCCACGTCCTAAAGCTCATCCTTAGGAACTAATAGCTCCTCATCTGCATGTAAGTGTAGCTCCCTCTCAAGCGAACACTTCATGGCTTTCTCCTCCTGAAATTTTATATCCCGTCGCACAACAGTTTTACCACTGTCTAAAATACACACGATAGTTGTGGGGCATATCAGTGTACCCCAAAAATATCCCAACCTCTGCGGTCGGCTCCAACTTCTTCCTGGCATCCTTCGTCACATGCATGTAAACGTTAGCACCAAAAATACTGAAATGAGAAAGATCAGGCTTCTTACCAGAATAAGCCTCCTCGGGTGTACTCATGCCAAGTATCCTATGAGGACAACGGTTCTACACATAAATTGTTGTATTGCATGCTTCCGCCCACAAGTGAAGGGGTAGACCCTGATCATGCAACATTGCCCGTGCAACACCCACAATCGTTCTATTATTCCGCTCAGCTACCATGTTCTGCTGTGGGTTATGGGGAGCTATGAGCTCTCTTCAAATCCCTTATGCCTTGCAGAAATCCTTGAACTCGTCTGAGATGTATTCACCACCATTATCGCTCCTAAGAGCCTTCACCTTCTTCCCCGACTCCTTCTCGACCAGTGCTTTGAATTCACAGAACTTTGAATATGTCTCGCTCTTCTTCTGCATGAAGAAGATCTAGCACTTACGAGAGAAATCATCAACAAAAATCACATAATGCATGTGTTTTGCTGTTGAAACAATTGAGAAAGGTCCACACACGTCTGTGTGAATTCTCTCAAGGATCGTTGTGGTGCAACTATCCTTCTCGTGAAAGGTGGCTTTCACAAACTTCCCCAAAGTACACCCCTTGCACTGATCTAACTGCGCAAGTGTGCCTTTAGGAAGCCCTGTAGTGATCTGCTGCAGTATCTTCAAGGCTCCATGGTGAAGGTGACCCAATCTCCTGTGCTACAACTCGCCATCATCCCGGCTCACCAATCCTTCTGCCTTGCCTGCCATTGCTGCACATCCATCTACATGCAACTGATAAAGGTTCCTCACTCGAACCCCTATCTTCCGGGTCTCACCAGTTGTCTTGCTGCGCAACAAAGCCTTTCCCTCGCTGAAAACAACATCATACCCCTTGTCTTCTAACATCACCACTGAGATAAGATTATTCTTCAATCCTGGAACATGCATGACTTCCTTCAATACGAAGGGTTTACCAGACTCCCTCTCAAAGGAAATGGTACCGATACCAGTTGCACTGTATCTACCATCATCGCCCATCTCAATGTGCACTCCAAGATCTTTGTCCTCTAGATCAGAGAACAAATCTCTATCTCCCGTCATGTGAAAAGACGCACCACTGTCCAAGAACCACACCGATCCCATCACACTTGAAACCAAGCATGCGATCAATGAAAAATAAAGCTCAAACTGCGAGGCTAGAGCCTCTCCTGCTGCCGATCCAGCAGCCTGCTTGTTCTTCTTCTTATGCGGACAATTAGTGGCATAGTGTCCGTGCTAGTGACAGTGAAAACACTTCACCTTGGACATATCCTGCTTCTTGCCTTTCGCACCAGACTGAGAAGCTTTCTTGCTCTTCCCTTTCTTTACTTTGGCATCCAAAGCATAATTCTCTTCATCAACTCCCTTTGACAAAGATCCGTCCCTGGTACTCCGCCTGATATCCTCCTGCACAAGATCTGACCATAGTCTTTCCCATCCTGACAATTTCTCCCGACCATTGACAGAGTCCTGATAGGAATTCCAACTCTTTGGAAGACCAAGGAGAGCCAAGCTCACCAAGTCCTCATCATTGACAGTAACCCCCACACTTCCCAGCTCATCTCGACACTGAGTGAACTTCGTGAGATACTTGGGCATACTGTCACCCTTCTCGCATTTGATGTTTCTGAGTTTATCTTTGAGCGCCAGCTTCCTCTGGTCGCTCTTGCTTTGGAATAGATCTATTAAAGACTTCCACATCAGATATGGAGAAGTCTTTGTATGTAGGCTGGACACAATGTGATCCTTCACGCCCTCCAACAGAATCCTTCGACATTTTGCGGTCTTCTTTTGCCAAACTTCCGCTTCAGCAGCATTAGTGGGCTTTGGGACATCCATCTCTATGAACTCCTTCAGCCCATTATCATCCAATACTGCCTCCATCCTATCCTTCCATGCAATATAGTTTGAGCTACCCTCAATAGCATACTCCAATCGCAATTCGTTGAAAGACATTGCTGCGTTTCCACCAAGAAAACACTGCTGCAAATTCGAATTTCCACCAGCTCCAACTCAACCGCCTCGGATCTAAGATTCATGAGAACACAATATTTCTTGTACAGAGATTGACTATATGGGCATTCACCAGATATCTCACCTTCCAAAGGAAGGATGAATCCAGAGGCTACCTGGCCCGATTACAGACTCTGCCTGAAGAAATAGAATGTAAACACTTCCTGAATAGTAGATCTGATGATCAACAGCTCTGATACCATGTAGAAATTTTGAATAATTTAACACATATTCAATGGAGATTATCCTGATCATGTACTATTGCGGAATACATACACAATACATAAGCTCCTCTACGTTGATCATCAATATAGCAGCATCAATAACAATAAAACATCAAGAGCATTCACACATTAACACAGTATGTAACCCTGGGAAAGCATCTCGCTAAAAACCCCAACTATCTGTATATTAATGACTGAGACCATGTAACATTACAAAGTACAATGCTTATCACAAGCAATCCAGTACCAGCTCCACCTGTTACACACAATACAGCTAAGATCTGATCTCCAAATCTATTCCACTGCTTGCCTGCCTCCACTGCTCAATACCTGCTCAAGAATGAATGAGAATGGTTTACCAAACTCGTATTTCACCTCCAAAGAATCACTCAAACTATGTAAGACGTGAGCAGAGGCTATATTACTGGGAAAATACATGAGCAAACTCATTGGCATACTCAATCCCTTGATTGTGCAAATCCTCATGCACAACTATAGTCACAACTAATAGCAATATGATCCTCTAACACCTGTCCCTGTTGAACTGAACATGCACTGACATGCAACTGAGTTAACTAATGTATTCTATAGTTGCATTATGAGTTAATAGTTATTTTAACAACTCATCATTAGTCTATTTGTAGTTAGACTAATTACAACTAGTTTAACCAAGTCAAACTAAACACAACTCCATCAACTCCACAATCAACTCCACCAAACTCAACTGATTGAGTTCTAACTGAAGTCATGCATGCAACAACTCAACTAACTCATAAGAAAAGCGTACTTCCTTCTGACAGCTGCATGGGACACATCTGTAGCTCAAACTGAAGTGCTCCAAGAGAATAAGATCAAGTTTATAGTTCAAATATTATTATGAGACAATAATATTTGACTTTTCTATTTTGGACAGCCAGTCTAAAAATAGACTTTTATCACTCCTACTGTGATCACTTCTGCTGTGGTCACTCCTACTGTGATCACTCCTGCTGTGGTCACTCCTGCTGTGATCATCCCTGCTGTGGTCACTCCTACTGTGATCATCCCTGCTGGGATCCAAAAATAGAACTTGCGCCATAATTTGCCTATGGGCCCACTTAGTGAAGGAGACTCTTTTCACTAGGCTCCATCATCTTGTTGCAATCTCAACAAGGTTTGAGTCTTTGTTGTCTCATTTGAAGCAGATTATATAAGAAGAGAAGAGATTTTATGGGTTTTCCCCTTAAAGGGATTTTTCCCTGGCTTGGAGCCTAATATTTGTGTCCATTGTCCTTATTATTTTTTATCTTGATATTTGTTTGATGAAAAGATCTAATCAAGCATCACAATAAGATAAATAAAGTTCACAAGCAATTATTAAGGAATAAGGAAAATTTGAATTAATAAGCTGCCACATTACATTTTCCAACAATTTTCACCGTCTCATCATCACACAATTCAATATGAAATTGCAGAAGTCTACACACACGTGTGAAGGAGCCAAGGAGACATTTTGGACCAGTGTTGACTAGCCTCTTTATTTTGTTTACTTCGGCTATTTGGAATCTGTTTGATTGAGGTTGTGATTGTGTTGGAGCACTGAAGAATGTAGATGGACTTTGACTCTGTTTCACCAAATATTCATCTTTGTTTCTAGCTTGTTGGCTCTTGTTAACCACAATCTGGACTAATGTATTTGAACAAGAATTGCAGGGACTGTTTTGAATGAGGTTGACATAATTTCGTTCCTCTTATTTAAGATCTTCCATAGGACGAAATTCGACCTTGTCGTTGCAGACCTATACTTTGACCAAAGTTTACTTTCTCTTCATTGACTGGTTTTGACTTGGATAAATTGAGGTCAAATTTGGAATCTCATTAGAATATTCTTTGATGTACTATTGATGAACATAATTTCTCTCTCATAAGGAAAGATTGGTTGGGTTTCCCCTTGTGGGTTCTGCCCTGGCTTGAAGCCTAATTTCTGGTGTCGCTTATCTCTTTCTTACTGTTCATTGTGATCTCTATTTCTCTATTGATGAAATTGAATGATTGAAGTTTTCATGTATAACTGCTTTATGATTGGAATGCTAAAAGAAGTCTAATTATATCATGGGAAGTAGTTATCAATTATGAAAAACTATACTAGTCTTAATTGCACTAAAAAATCAACATGGTATCAGATCTTTGGTGAAGAGAAAGAGCTGGGAGATCACCTTGAAGAAGCATTGAGAGCACCTTTGAAGCAGGGAAAATTTTAAGAACCACCCTAAATTTATATGTATAATAAATGGGCGAATCCCCATGATACATAGGAAAGATGGGAGGTGATTTTATCAATAATATAATATGTATATATAATTTTTTTGGCGAATCACTCACCAGATTATATTATTTTGTAAAGTCATGGCGATTCTTTCACTAAATTATAAAATCTTGTAAGATACTGGAAAATATTTCACTGAATAATAAAACATTGTGAAGTCTTGGCGAATGTTTTGTTAAAGTATGAAACCATATATGATAATAGGAAAACATATTCATTAAACTGTAATATACTAACTGATCCGAATTGGATCCATAGAAGACTTTCAAAGAACCATGACTGTATCAGGTCAAAAAAATCTCTAAAGAAATCCAAAACAGCAATCAAAGACACCCTGAACCAGTGGCAATGGCAGCCAACGTGGAACAACAAGGACCTCGGTCAAAGTGCGCTGACCGAGGCCCATGGAGACTGCGCAGGAGGTCAAAGTAGCCCCTAGGAGCCCTGGATCGAGAAACAGAGGTGGTTTTTGATGTGCAAATCGCGCATCGCTGGGCGAACATGGTCGTGAAGGAAAAGCCCGAGCACTCAGTCGTGTGGGGGAACCAGAGAATCGCGGGCAGAAAAGGAAAAAGCGATGAAAGTACAAGCCAGGACCCGTGCTCTGGAAACCGACGGTTTTGAACGAGGTGCCATTAAATGGTAAGAGGTTTTGGACGAGAGCGGAGCAATTCCATACACCAATCGATGCATGGCAAGCAGAGGTGAGAGAAAACTGTTGTTGATCGCGCGCTATCAGTCGAGCAAGTCAACTGCGCGAAACGTGAATATGGCGTTGGATCTGGGGGACTCAGATTGGACGACTGAGATCGCACCCGATGAAGGAAGCTAAATCGACGAGGGAATACATTGCATTTTAGAAGGGATTTGGAATCCATTTGGCCGCCATGGTGGAGGAAGAACGCATCCACAACGTAACTAAAGAAACGAACTGACGAAGCAGGCTGGCACCATTTAGAGGAGGACAAGTGGCCACTCCTTGAGCGTTCATGATGATGCCGAATAGGGAAATCCAAGCGCAGTTGCAGAAGGAGAATCAATAGAGGCGGAAGAGGAACCAAACATGCATTGGAACAAATGGCTAAAAGCCATGAACAGAGATAGAAGACACGAGAGAAAGAGTTGAGAGACGAAGAAGTGAAACAGTGAACCCTGAGAGGAGGACTGAACACAGAGAACAATAAAGCAAAGCAGAAGAGACAGAGGGCTGAGCTGACCAACGGCAGCATCGAGCACTAGAGAGCTTGAAGACTCAAGCCATCCCATAGAGGATTTGTCCAAGCTGAGCACCACATTGAGCTCTTGCCATTATAGACTAGAAGTTCATAGAGCTGGCAGAAGAAGAAGAGTTTGTGCACTCTAGTGGCTTGGGGAATCCAAGAACCACCCTGCCAAGCAAAACCTACTTCAGGAGAACTCACATTGAGTCCCTGTATTGTAATTCTCTGATCAAAGGCACAATAAAACAAGGTCACCACTGAAAGTTGGACTGGAGATGTAGCCCTGGAGAATAGGGTGAACTCCTTATTAAATTTCTTGTGTCTTTGTGTTGCTTACTGTATTTCTCTGCTATCTTTCCACTTTATTGTCTGTGTATTGGCAATCTGATCGATCCGTTGCTTCAATAACATAGGACACACACCAACACATGATTCCATAATATCTTTGTTTAATAAATCTTTAACTGATGTCACTCATAGGGTGAATATCAAATCAAGTGGTATTAGAGCTCTATGCTATAAGGTTAGACAAGCTTATGTTGGTTTAGCTGTGAATGCTCACTAGATCAAAGCTCAAATTAGGAGAAGGAGAGTTGGTGGAAACTAATCCTGAAATTGGGAGAGTCAATTCTTGGAAGACAATGTCAGAGGAAGGTTCTGTAGGGCTAGACCCTCAATTCATAGAGAGTTTCCTAGCTATAAAGTCTATGGTTGAAGAAATGTACAGTGACTTTAGAAAGCAAAAGGTTGAAGATTCATCAGGTTCTAAACAAGATAAAGGAGAAGATGAGTCTCACTTACATGACCACTCTGAAGGAAAGGGGAAAGAGGAAAGCTTTCTCACACCTCCTAATAGCCCTGTGCATAATAAGAAAGCATCTTTGATTAAGCTAGATGTTAAATTTGATTTGCCTATATATGATGGAGAGCTAAATGTTGAAAAGTTGGACAATTGGATCAGACAAATTGATGTGTATGGCAGGGTACAGAACATAGACTCAGACAAGAGTAAGATTCAGCTGGAAAGCCTATGCCTAGGAGGCACTGCCTTGGTTTGGTGGGAAGGCAAAACCCAAGCTGATATGAAAAGACATGGTAAGACCATCTCTATCTGGATTGAATTTGTTGCTGCAATCAAAAAGTAGTTCTATCCATTGGCCTACATGAAACAAGCCATGATGAGTTGGCAAACTCTTTGACAGTTGAAGGGGAAAAGTGTGCAAGGGTATACTCAAGAATTCAGAAAGAGAGCATTGATGTTGGGTATCTCATTAGACTCATTAGAGACTCTTTTGAAGTACATTAGTGGTCTACACAGCTACATGAGGCATACCATCCTCATGTTTAATCCCACTAGTATAGATGAGGTATCTATACAAGCTACTCATCTAGAAGCTATAGGAAAGAATGGAAATCCAGAAGTTGGGGGACCATCCTAACCCACTGTAAGCAAGAGCAAGGAGAAAAGAAAGTAGAAGTGGAAAGCAAAGAAGGCTAACACTGCACAGAAAGCCAAAGCTTCATGCACTCACTGTAAAAAGGAGGGGCATGATGATGAGCATTATTGGCTTCTGCATCCAGAGCAAAGACCCAAGAAGTCCGAGGGTAAGAAGAAGAAGACAGCTGCAACTATTCAGAAAGATTTGGGGTCAGACTCAGGAGATAAAACAACTATAGCAGCCACAAGTATAAAAGGTTGTCTGGTTTAGAGAATGTTGAAATCAAGAAGCAGGTGCAGGAGTTGCTCGAGAAGGGCTTCATCAGGCCTAGCACATCACCATGTGGGTCACCAATCGTTTTGGTGAGAAAGAAAGATGGCTCGTGGAGAATGTGCATTGACTACCGAGCACTGAATAAGATAACAATCAAAAATCGTTATCCCCTTCCTCGCATAGATGATCTCTTAGATCAATTGAAGGAAGCTGTTTATTTCAGCAAGCTGGATTTGCACAGTGGATACCATCAGGTCAGAGTTGCAGAGCAAGATGCATGGAAGACTACTTTCAAAACAAAGCAGGGGTTGTATGAATGGCTAGTTATGCCTTTTGGCTTAACTAATGCTCCTACTACTTTCATGAGATTAATGAACGATGTATTCAGACCTTTTCTTGATGATTTTTTTATTGTGTATCTGGATGACATTCTGATTTTTAGTAAAACGTGGGAAGAACATTTAAAGCATGTTAAGCAGACAATAGATGTTTTGAAAAGAGAAAAACTTTATGTTAAACTCTCAAAATGTGAATTTGGCAAAACAACTCTAAACTATTTGGGTCATATAGTAGGGGGAGGTGAATTGAAAATAGATCCCTCTAAAGTGGCAGTCATTTTGAACTGGCCTAAACCCAGGTCTGCTACAGAAGTGAGAAGCTTCTTAGGAGCAACACAATATTGGAGGATGTTCATTTCTATCTTCTCCTCGATTGCAACTCCCTTACATGCTTTAACAAGATTGAATAAGGTGTTTCAGTGGGGAGGCAAACATCAGAAAGCCTTCGACACCTTGAAAGAGAAAATTAGTACAACACCTATACTAGCACTACCAGATCTGCAAAGACCATTTGAGATCCAAACTGATGCCAGTGACTATGCCATGGGAGCAGTGTTGACACAACACGATAAACCCATATGTTATCATTCTGAGACTTTTAATCCTGCAATAGTTAACTATCCTACATATGATAAAGAATTGTATGCATTAGTTCAAAGTGTGAAAAAGTGGAAACATTACTTAATGGGCAAAGAGATAGTAATACATACTGATCTTCAGCCACTTCAATATCTACACTCCCAAACTAAGTTGCAGCAATCAAGACATGACAGATGGATGGGTTTCTTACAACAATTTCATTTAATCATCAGATATAAAAAGGGCATACATAACAAGGTTACAAACATGTTATCTAGACCCATTATAAATGCATATACCATACTTAAGCATAATTCTGTGCTACATGAAAGCTACATAGAACAATATGCTCAAGATATGGACTTTAAAGATGTATATGCAACTTTGATTCAAGGCAAAAGAGTAGAAGAATTGGACTATCACATAAAGGACCGACTCTTATATCATTGTGGGAAACTCTGCATTCCACAAACTGAGGGGATAAAGATAATTAGGGAAGCACACACTTCTCTGATATCAGGTCACTTTGGGGTAAGTAAAATAGTTGCATAGCTGCAAAGGTTCTGCTATTGGCTGAAAATGAATGAGATAGTTTCTAGATATGTAAGAGGGTGTGCCATGTGCGCTAAAATCAAGCCCAACAATAGAAAACTAGGCTTGTACACTCCATTGCCAGTCCCTTCTCACCCTTGGGAAAGTGTTTCCATGGATTTTGTTGGTCATGATTATCTATATGTTGTTGTGGATAGGTTCAGCAAAATGTGTATTTTGATACCTTGTAGTAAACAGATCACAACTGAACAGACTGCAAAATTTTTCTTTGAACATGTATGGGTTCATTTTGGATTAGCCACTTCCATTGTATCTGATCGAGACACCCGATTTGTGGGGAAGTTTTGGTCGAGTCTGTGGGAACTGATGGACACCAAGTTGAAGAAAAGCACAACTTTTCATCCACAAACAGATGGCCAGACAGAAGTAGTAAACAGGACAGTGATCTAGTTACTGAGAGGTTATTGCAACAAACATCCTAAGCTTTGGGATGAACACTTGTGTTATGTGCAGCATGCTTACAACAGAGCCAAACACTCTTCTACACAGAGATCTCCTTTTGAGACCTGTTTTGGTTTCACACCAAGGTCTCCTTTGGATTTTGTCTCTGGTAAAGATACCACAGTTGATGGACACAATGATGTGGACAAGGCAACTAGGTTCATTGAATAGATCCAGGAGATCCACCAGGTAGTACAAGAACAGCTGGAAAAGAGCCAGGGCAAGTACAAGGCTAGGCATGATAAGCATCGGATGGAGCATAGTTTTCAAGTTGGAGACCAAGTCTGGTTGTATATCAGCAAGGACAGAATGCAAGGTGAAGGTAAAAAGCTAAAGCCTGTCAGGTATGGAGATTTTAGGATACTTGAGAAGATTGGTGAAAACGCTTTTCACCTCGATCTACCAGCTTACATGCACATCTACTCAGTTGTAAATGCATATTGCTTGAGATTGTTTGAACCTTCAATGATTGAGGACCCTGAAGAGCAAATTCAATTGCCTTCTATTGATGAACCGCTACCTGAATACATCAATGAGTTGCAGGAAGACACAGTGCTAGATAGGAAGGTGAGGACAATGCACAGGGGAGAAGTTGAGTACCTTAGGATTGGGCTCAAAGGTTCAAAGCCAAGCAGTGCAAAGTGGATTGAGATTGGACAAGTGAGAAAGAAGTACCCTCACTTAGTCGATGCTTGAAAACCAACTTTTGGTGGTCCAAAATATTTTTTAGTGGGCAGGTCGTGATCCGAATTGGATCCATAGAAGACTGTCAAAGAACCATGACTGTATCAGGTCAAAAAAATCTCTAAAGAAATCCAAAATAGCGATCAAAGACACCCTGAACAGTGGCAATGGCAGCCAACGTGGAACAACAAGGACCTCGGTCAAAGCATGCTGACCGAGGCCCATAGAGGCCACGCAGGAGGTCAAAGTAGCCCCTGGGAGCCCCGGATCGGGAAATAGAGGTGGTTTTTTATGCGCGATTAGCGCTCGCGCATCGCTGGGCAAACAGGGCCATGAAGGAAAAGCCCGAGCACTCGATCGCATGGGGGAAACGGAGAACCGCGGGCGGAAAAGGAAAAAGTGTTGAAAGCACAAGGCGAGACCTGCGCTCTGGAAACCGGTGGTTTTGATCGAGGCGCCCTTAAATGGTAAGAGGTTTTGGATGAGAGTGGAGTGATTCCATACACTGATCGATGTGTGGCAAGCGAGGTGAGAGAAAACTGCTATTGATCGCATGCTATCAGTCGAGAAAGTCAACCGTGCGAAACGTGTGTATGGCGTTGGATCTAGGGGACTCAAATCAAACGGTTGAGATCGCGCCCGATGAAGGAAGCCGAATCGACGAGGGAATACACCGCATTTTAGAAGGGATTTGGAATCTGTTTGACCGCCATGGTGGAGGAAGAACGCATCCACGATGTAACTGAAGAAACGAACCGATGAAGTAGGCTGGCGCCGTTTAGAGGAGGACAAGTGGCCACTCCATGAGCGTTCATGATGACACCGAATAGGGAACTCCAAGCGCAGTTGTAGAAGGAGAATCGACAGAGGCGGAAGAGGAACCGAACATGCATTGGAACAGATGGCTAAAAGCCATGAACAGAGACAGAAGACACGAGAGAAGACACGAGAGAAGAAGTGGAACGGTGAACCCTGAGAGGAGGACTGAACACAGAGAATAGTAAAGCAAAGCAGAAGAGAGAGGGCCGAGCTAACCAGCGGCAGCATCAAGCACCAGAGAGCTTGAAGACTCAAGCCATCCCATAGAGGATCTGTCCAGGCTGAGCACCACATTGGGCTCTTGCCATTATAAACCAGAAGGTCATTGAGCTAGCAGAAGAAGAAGAGTCTGTGCACTCTAGTGGCTTGGGGAATCCAAGAACCACCCTGCCAAGCAAAACCTGCTTCAGGAGAACTCACATTGAGTCCCTGTATTGTAATTCTCTGCTCAAAGGCACAATAAAACAAGGCCACCACTGAAAGCTGGACCAAATATGTAGCCCTGGACAATAGGGTGACCTCCTTATTAGATTTCTTGTGTCTTTGTGTTGCTTACTGTATTTCTTTGCTATCTTTCCACTTTATTTTCTGTGTATTGGCAATCTGATCGATCTGTTGCTTCAATAACACAGGACACACACTAGCACATGAGTCCGTAATACCTTTGTTTAATAAATCTTTAATTGATGTCACTCATAAGGTGAATATCAGATCACTAACATACATGTTTGGAAAAAGAAACATAATTTTCTCTTCCTACAAACAATGTTGCAAGTTTCAGTGGCCGTGTTTGTCAAGGTTCTTACTGTACACTCTTTCATATCCTTCTATTAGTTTTGATAATATTCCACAACAAAGTTATTTTATTTGTTGATCTTGACCACTAGTTCTGTCAAGGTAGGAGAGATTAATCTTTTCTCTACCACTTTTTTCAAGCTATGAGAGATTAATGTTTGTACAAATTTTGTTTTACTTTTCTCCCAACTTTTGTTTCCTTGAGTGTTTCCATCACTACCTTGTTGATTCCATATCAAACCAATTTCTCAAATGCCGACCTAACTGTGACAAAGTCTTTCTTGCTTCTACAAATTTGCAGCCTCATTGTAAGGAGAAGTTGTTATATTTGTAGGGGCAATTTATAAACACTTTCATTCGCTCTCCGGGTAGTTTTTAAGCCATCGACCTTCAGGTAGTTCATCCTTCCATATGATATTTGGTCATTACACTATGTTCTTCAAGAAATATATAAGTTATGAAAGTCATTCTACCATGTCATGAAGTGTTGAATCGAGGGAATCCCATACCCATGAACCTTACCTATGGTCTTACGATGCAATCTTCTGTTTTGAGTCATTGTGTTAAAGTCCCTCCCCTTCAAGCAGGCTTTATGCAAGTAGGAAAATGAAACAGGGCCCCCTTACTTACCGACCTTCCTTTCTCTTACCTGAATAGTTGTATCTTACCCAACCAACAAATGGTTCCTACCTTGAATGATGGAGTTTAATAGACCAACAATAAAAGATTTATGTAACTCTAGTCCCCACCACCTGAACACCTTATGGCCCAGCACGAATTAAGGCATGTTAAGGATTTCTTCATTAGTCTTCGTAAAGATCATTTCAATTCATATTCACCATGGATTCCGCTAACCACTTATGTAGGGTCACTTGGCTTGGAAATGAAATTTCTCATTAATGCTTCCCATCACTTGACCACCTTCAATCATATTCATTTCAACAATTTCATTTTGATTAGAATTTGTAAAATTTGTATGTGGTTTTTGTCATCAACAACTACTATTTTTTTTTAATTGCTCCATCATATTCTTAAGTAGTATTGTCATGTTCATCATCATCACCTAATAGATTATAACATCCTTGAGATAGACTCGACATGTTTATAACAACTTTTGCATCTTTATCACCAGGTATTTCAAAAACTTGCCTACAAGCCTCATCATTGGTAAGAGCATCATAATTGACTAGCCAAATTCCATTGTACCTACATTCCACATTAATATTAGAGGGTGTCAAGGTACTTTCAATAGATATGCTAGCAATTTCAACTGTTTCAAACCTTTTCACCTCTCTCCATGGGTTCTTTTCCATCCAATTTATTCTCTCAAACCTTAAATAATTCTTAAAAGGCCTAAACATACTTCTAGTGGTTGCAACTTATGAGTAATGTCTAAGCAGTACCAACACTATGTATGCCTATCGTGTTTGCCTCTATGGTTTGTAAAACTATGTTATTGTGATGACCATAAGAAATTAACAAGTATATGTTTGTTAGATAGATGCCTCCAGGTAAAAAGTGACAAAATGGTATAGCCAAATCATAAACAATTATTTAGTCATCCATGCATTAGGATGTGCAACCACGGATATTCCTTGCTCACAATTCTTGACATGGTTCTTCATATTTTTATTTCCCTAAAACAAATATAGCCTAGACATTGATAAACCAATTGTAATTGCACAACAAAATATAGTTATCCACGTTGTTGTTAGGAAACACTTTGGCACATTTTCACTCATTCTCTTGGAATTTATCCACATGCCACAATTCCTTCCAACTTGGAAAGGAAACTCATCACAATTGCATATATATTTTGTAAACTGTATGAATGATCTTTGTATGCCTTGGATAGAGTGTAATAGAACTTGGTCAGAATTGTAGGGTGTAAATCCATAGCTTTGTCTCTATTTAGGATTTCAATTGTTCATAATGCCAGCTCTTGATATATTTTCTTAACTCCTACACACCCTGATTTCCCCAAAATCCATCTTTGAATGGACTCAAAGTGGAGCAACATTAGCCTTAAGTTGTATCAACTCTAGGTCATGGCCAATTTCAAGTATCTCCTTACACTAATCAACTATTTCCTCCTTTTGTTCAATTAACACTTTAAATAGCCTCTTTCTTCTTCTTCTTCCTTGCATGAGGTATTTAGCCAATAATGTATTGATGCTAGTGAGTTCCATATTTTCTCACTGCAACTCTTATTAAGCATCCATTGAAGTCAACATCATCAATTTCCTTCATCATATCCTCTTTAGTTCGGCCTCTGTTAACACTAATATTCTTGGTTAAACTTGCACCTTGCACTATAATTCATGCAGAAGAACCACCTTCAACATCTACATCATATTCTCTTCAACTTTTATATCATTATGCTCTTCAAAACCTACTGGATTTAACTCCTCATTTGAGGAAGATTTTTGTATATGATCAACCCTTGTCACTTGCATTCTTACCCTCACAAGAGCAACAATATTTCCTTGTGCATGATTAAAAAAAAACAAAAAACAAAAAAACAAAAAAACAAAAAAAAAACAAATATTGTAGAATAATAGAGGTTGATGCAGTGCATAGCAACAAGGAAACGAAAAACTTTAAGGTAAACATAGGTGACAAGAAACAAAACTTTAAAAGGAGAGAGTTTATGAAATAGTGTTGATCCCTAACTAAATATTCGTGGTGAGAGAAATGTTTGCAGTGACCTATAGAGTAGTATTGTAAACTAAGTTGAAGAAATGGTGCTTCCATTAATGATGGTTTAGATTTATAATGCTCCATTGGAAATCTTGATTGATGAGTCCCAAGAATAAAGATACATTGTATGAAATTCTGACAGTGATCTAGAGAGTAGTATTGTAAACTGAGTTTCCACAATGGTGCTTCCATGAATTATAGATTAAATGTATAACATTCCATTGGAAAGTTGAGTGGTGAATGGTCATCGACATGGATTGCATACGCAGAATGATGATATCTATGTCTAGGATTGATTTGATTATGATTTATGGGTTCTTAGTTTCTCCTAGCCAATGTTGGTGCTTCTAAAATGTTTAATGGCCCTGGTAGATTGATTTGATTAATGGTCATTTTGAACATAGTTGAATAAGTTACTGCTTTGCATTATAGATTGCAAACTTAGGGTTGGGTCATGGAAAGCATTGGATGATAAGCATTACCTATTCATGTATGATCAAATGCACAAGGAGAAAGAAGCATTGGGCTCTATATGGACTTGAGGTTATACATATTGGAACATCATTTACTGTAGACATTCTCCAACAATCAACCTCTCTGTCAAATGTGATAGGTAATCTGTATATCAAAACTGAACCTTGTTGGACTAAACCTTTGATGGTTCTTAATGTCTAAGGATTTGAAGTGTCTTTATGTTAGAGCATTTAAAGATGTGTTTGGACATGATGTTTTGTATGGTAGTGAACTAAGAGTCATTTTCTAGACAATTGTATGCCTAGTGAGTTTATGGACTATTTTTGAGCTTGTGAGAATTCTTCGTTATTTTAATAACACTTTTATAATGTGTTATCGGTGTGTTGTGTTATGATTTGTTATAGCTTCAAAGGTCAGGTTCTATCTCCACTATTGGTCCCCATTCCACTACTAGCTTCCCTCCCCTAGTTTATCACCTGCTCCAGAATCACAAACTCATGAGGAATTGATTACAATTGAATAGAACCAATGAGAACTTGACAATAATATCAATGGAGTTGCAACAATAAAAAATCATAATTAGGTCATTGTATCAGGAAAATACATTAAGCATGCAATAATGCTTGTGAGAACAATCTCCATTACAGCAGGAACGACTGGGGATCATGACATCAAATACAAAAATATTCAAAGCATTGATCAACAAGAGGTGTTGCTTAAGAATAATGTATTACCCCACAAACAACACCTCATGTTTAATTTCAAATGTATTATTACACCACAAACAACACCTCATGTTTAATTTCAAATGTATTATTACACCAAAAACAACACCTCATGTTTAATTTCAAATGTATTACAATGAACAATAGAGGAACTGCCAACGTAAAATCCCAAGAATCAAATACATGCATAACCCAGTAGGGACTTTTGTGTTTTGGGAAAAATATCATCAATGACATCAAATACAAAAAGATTCAAAGCATTGATCAACAAGAGGTGTTGCTTAAGAATAATGTATTACCCCACAAACAATGCAATAAGCATGCAATAATACTTGCGGGAACAATCTCCATTACAGCAGGAATGATTGGGGATCATGACATCAAATACAAAAAGATTCAAAGCATTGATCAACAAGAGGTGTTGCTTAAGAATAACGTATTACCCCACAAACAACACCTCATGTTTCATTTCAAATGTATTATTACACCACAAACAACACCTCATGTTTAATTTCAAATGTATTACAACGAAAAACAGAGGAACTACCAACATAAAATCCCAAGAATCAAATACATGCACAACCCAGGGAAGATATCATATTGAGAACGTTTGAAAAATGGTGGTAAATTTGGGCAGCAACTATCTCTCTTCTGCGAGGGTGATGCAAAAAGAGTGATAAGATTTCACTATTTGAATTTTTTTTGTTAAATCAGAAAAACCAATATTAATGGAGATATTGTTTTTTTTAATTAATTTTGTGATATGACTAAATTTAGCTTTAACCATTCACCTTAAGATGTTTTTTATAATATAATTTCATAAATCTATTTAATATCTTTATTATCATAAAAACCAACCTATATCCATCTTAACTCCACATCTACCAAACTCTTGGATGAAATCTATTTATCCCTCTCAGCACTGGTAGACCCAAAATTAAGATGGATCTAAGCTGATAGCATTTCCCTTTTAAATAGTATATGCTCACATGAATACCATGGGTCAATACCATGGATTATCATAAACCTAGAGCTTAAAAACTACTATTAGTAATTTATAAAAATTAATAATTGATTTTTTTTTTAATCGAGTTAAAATGTTTAAGTGACATTAAATTACAAGATCCATTTTTACTCTTGATCTACCAAGCCCCAAGAGGGATCAAATATTTTTTCACTCTATGCTAGTTTTCATATCATGATATTTGATCCCTCTCAGCCTTGAGTAGATCCAGAGTAAAGATGGATCTATGTTGGTTTAATTCCCCCCTTTAAATAGGCTACATTCCATGTGAAAACCATGGGTCAATACCATGTGCCATCTTTATTTTTATTAATACTAATATTAGGGTTAATGATTTTTTTTTGCATGGTATTACTAATAATTCGGTCCATGGTATTTGGCCCATATGGTCCATAGGCTTCACCTAAATATAACGCATTAAAAAGGGTTATGGACTAAATATAAAAAGAGGTTTTATTTATTTACCATACCTCTAGTTTATTTATATTTTTATTTATTTACCATATCTTTGGAGTAAGTATAAAAAGAGGTTTTATTTATTTACCATACCTCCACTTTATTTATATTTTTATTTATTTACACCCTTGCCATCGATGAAAACCAAATTTGAAAATAGGGAGCCATTCACAGAAGAAATGAGGGCGATTGGGACCAAATACAACCTCCCAAACCAGAAAATGGGCGATTGCAAACGAATTTAACATTGCAAAGTAGAAAATTAGGCGATTGTAATGGAATATAACCTCCCAAACCAGGCGAATCGGGTCAAATGAGTCTTTTCATAGTTTATCCGACCCTTTTTTTGGGCTAAAATGAAAAAATAATTATTTTTTAAATAAAAGTTGGGCTAAATATATGAAATGGGTGTTTTATAAAAAAAATTCCCCTCTAAAATGAAAAACCCCTTAAATTTTGCCCTTGGTCTAAAATTCGCCCCTGAAATTTACCATGCTTTGAAGAGTTTGGCATTCTTCGTCTTTTGATTTTGGTTGGTCATATTCATTATCTTCATCATGAATTCCTTCATGAAGGCAGAGAATGAGCTTGAATAAGCTACTAATTACCGAGTATGGAACGCTAGGATGGACCTAGTACTTGCAAGACACAAAGTTTTCAACATTGTTACAGGTAAAGTGGATGAACTAACTGATCAAGTAGGAAAAGAGAAATTTCAAGAATATGAGATTTTGGCAAGAAACAACATTATAGAGTCTATTAGTGATCATCTAATTCCCTATATTGTTGATTAACAAACTTCCAAGGGAATGTATGATGCCATAATTGGGTTGTATACTATTAACAACATCAACCAATCTATGAGTTTGAGAGGTCAACTTCGAAATATCAAGATGACAAAGAATGATATAGTGGCATCATATTTTATAAGTACCTAACAAAGAATTGGTAGTTGTTGGTTTGGGTGGCTTGCCCAGATCTTGGGATCATTATGCAGCAAGCATTAGTGCAAGAGAAGATGTAAACTCAATTGATAAATTATGGGTTTCCTACACTCAAGATGAGTCAAGACTCCATTCTAGCGACCTAGCTGAAGATCCAAGTGAAGAAGGGTTGCAACTCATTCTAAGATTTTCAAAAGAAAACCTTACTGTGGAAGATTTCAAAGAAGTTCTTGTATAAGACCAAATGCACGACCTGCTCCAAGATTTTCTCCAAGAAGGGAATCTACTTCATAAAGAGGACCTCCTTCTCCCTCCCAAGATATAAGAGATAGAAGAGATCTCACAAATGTCTAATGTTATCGGTGCCAAGCTTATGGTCACTATCAAGATCATTGTCCTCAAAGAAATCGAAGGGATGCATATCAAAGGAATGGAGATCAAAAGAGAAAAGGGAAACCATTAGGGGAATTTTGAGGTCTAAAATGGGCCTCCTAAGAAAAATCTAAAACCAAAATAAACTTTATAAGAACCAATAGGATTCAAGATGATGATGTCAACCATGGGGGATGATTCACCATTTTTGGAGTAAAAAAGTAAAACGATTAAAAAATAATGAAATAATAAAACTACTTTTTCATCTCGTATTTTCAACTTACCTCTATAAGGTTTTACTCGAATTTTGAGATGGACTACTCATTGGATGCAAAATTTAATTCCTCATCCAAGGAGTAGCCATGTTGCATACTTTCGATGGACCCTGTTACACGAAAAATGAAAAATACATTCAAAAATGTGATTGCAATAATGTTTTTCATGTATTTATCAGTTTTCTTGTAGTAACATGGGTATTCCTTGGATGAGGAATTAAATTCTGCATCCAACAAGTGTTGCCTCTTGAAATTTGAGTAAACCCATAGGGAGACAAGTTGAAAATACGAGTTGAAAAAATAGTTTTCTCTTTTTCTCTCTAAAATTTGATGATGTAATCTAATCTTAATTTATTATTTCCACTATTATTTTATAATTTCCTTAGGAGGTCCATTTTAGACCTCAAAATTCCCCTAATGATCATGCCTCTATTGTTGACCTTGATGAATCTTCTCGTAAGAGAAGGACTAGAAAGAATGATTTTGATGATGAATACTGATTTTATTCTACTTTTACAAGTACCATTGCAAGTCATGATGAGCTGTGGTTGGTGGACATTGGTGCTTCTAGGCACATGATTGGGAATCATGATGATCTCTTTGAATTGGTTGAAAAAAAGGTTGCTCAAAGAGTTGAACTTGGGGATAATGGAAAATACGAAGTAAAAGGGATTGACTCATCATCCTTCCAATTGGAATTAGGAGGTAATGTATGCATTAAAAATATTTTATATGTTCCTGGTTTAAAGAAGAATTTGTTGTCCATTTCATCTCTTGAAGACAAAGGATATAGAATTTCTTTTTTTGATGTACAAGTTCTAGTATGGAAGAAGGGTGCATCTTTTGAATCTACCAAAGTAATTGGTATGCGAATTGGAGGCCCATATTGTCTCCATGGACATTCAATTCAAGCTTTGCCACATAACACCATTGATCTTTGTAAGGTGTGGCATTGAAGGTACGCTCATATTCACTATAAAGAAATGACTAGAATGAAAGATTTTGTTAAAGGTGTTCTGGAAATCAAGGCGAATCATGATGGTGTTTGCAAGGCATGTGCCCTTGGGAAAAATGTGAAAGGAAGATGTACTAGCAATGATAGTAGATCCAAAGGAATCTTGGATCTTGTGCACTTTGATGTTTGTGGGCCTATGTCCGATAGGACAGTGCTTGGCAGTTTATATAACGTCCCTTTCATTGATGATTACTCAACCAAAACATGGATTTATATTCTAAAGTCCAAGGATCAAGTATTTGAGAAGTTTTGTGATTTCAAAGCACAACTTGAAAATTCTACAGGAAGAAGAATCAAGACCTTGAGGTCTGACAATGGTCATGAATATGTATCCAAGGAACTGATTGATTTCTGCAAGGACATTGGAATTAACAGGGAGCTAATAGTTCCTTACTATCCTCAACAAAATGGAATTGCCAAAAGAAAGAACAAGACTATTATGGAAGCTACAAGACCATGCTTCATGATCAAGAGTTTCCTATGTTTCTTTGGGGATAGGTTGCAAGAACTACTGTCTATGTTCAAAACCAATGCCCATATTGAATATTGGACTATAAGACTCTTGAAGAATTCTTCACGGGTGAGAGACAAAGTGTTGAGCATTTAAGAAATTTTGGTTGTCCTGTTTATGTTCATTTGCCCAAGGAGAAAAGGAAAGAATTGGAACCTTCCAAGAAGAAAGGAACTTTTGTTGGCTACAATGAAGATTCAAAGGCCTTTAGGGTCTATGTACCAGGACAACGTTATACTAAAACTTGCAGGGATGTTGTCTTTGATGAAGATGTTGCTTTCTAGAGTCCAAGGGTTCACACTTGGACTCTGATGATGAGATTTAGGTGGCTCCAAAGAATGTGGAATCAAAGTCTAAAGAACCTAAACCGATGGATCAAGACCCTCATGAAGAATTTGATGATCATGAATTTGTTGAATCTCCAAGAGCCACTATACTTGAGACTAGAAAGAGACCTGCCTAGCTTGAAAGAACATTGAAGGAAGCTGAAGGACATGTTGCAACTCGTGGCACCTTCAGGGAAAGTAAGGAGTCGAGAAGGCACTCTGGTTATACAACCTTGATGTGCAAGATCATTGAATCTGAGCCATCTGTTGAAAATTGTAACTAGGTTAGGTCTTCATAATGACATATGTAAATGTGATTTTATGTAATTGATATAAAGAAAAATTAAATTATTTTTGTAATGCTCGTCTCATGCGTTTCATGAGCAAGGGATTTTATTTTTAGTAATGGCTCCCCTTGTGAGCCTTTAGGCTTGGTCATAAAGTCAAAGAGAGTCAATGTCATGTATGAAGGACCCTTCTTGGGCATGTTTCATTTTGTATGAGTCATTATATATATATATATATATATATATATATATATATATATATATATATATATATATATATATATATATATATATATATATATATATAGATATATATATATATATATATATGTATATAGATATATCGCTCCAAGACCAAGCAAAGTCTCCTCCTAGAAGTCGGCTTCAAAGGATAATAATATATTCATAAAAGGACATGTCGGTTCACCACATGTCATGTCGACTAATTAAGCATGGGCAACAACTATAAATAGGGAAACTCGACTCTATTTCAAAGACAGAAATTTAGACAAGGATTTCAGTGGTCTACAATTCAATTAGGGTTCGAAATAGAGTGCGAAGTTCACAAGAAGACAAAATACTAAGCAATGAGGAAGGGAAAAGGAAGATCAAACTTATTTGGAATTGTTTTCTGGGTAAACTCCTTCACACGTGTGGTAGAAACTAAGGTTTCTATTGTAGGAACATCTGCTACAGTAAAGGACAAGAAAGGGTCATCAAATCAGTCTTCTTGTTGGAGGAGTTCATCTAGAGAAGTCTCCAAGTATAACGAAGGAAGGAAACTATTCCAATCTTGCTCATACTCCTCATACATGTGGAATTACAACAGTTCAAATTGAAAATTTGTGGGAAAGAGGCTAAAGTTTCAAGGTAGCCGAGAAATGCAGAAGAAAGAAGAAGTTTGGACTAATATTGACTTGGCCAAAAGAAAGCAGAAACGAGAAGGAAAGATCTTGTGTCTTGGTCTTGGTGTGGCAAGTAGGTCAAGGGTCTTGGTTTTGGTATTCGTCAATTGGAGTCTCTATAAGAAGAAGAATTTCTTCGGGTTTTCGTCTCAAAGAGTGAGAGGTTTTGGCCCTAGTTGATAGCCTAGATTCTGTGTCTCTTATCTCTTTATGGTTTATGCATTGGTAGCCGTTTGATGAAGAAGAACACTAATAACCTAAGTAAAAGAAGATCCTAATCTAAAGAAGTAAAAATCACTCACAAGCAGTTGAAGAGAAATCACTTAATCTCTATGCCCTAGATTTCTCAACATGATTTCAGAGCTAAGGTGACTAAGTCAAGGAAGGGCATCTTATAAAGGGACACTCAAGGATCAAATCTCAAGGAAGGCATCAAAGCGAAGATCATCTTGAAGTCAAAACCCTAGATCAAAGAAGTCTACAAAGAAGTATTAGAATCACCATCAAAAGGGAGAAGGACAAAACCCTACATCTACTCAAGTTAAAGTGTTTTGAATACTATTTATCCAACGTAAGTGTTGAGTCAAATTATATTGCATAGTTTGAGAAACATAAATTATCAACTCGGGAAGGTAAAATGATGAGGTCCAAGTGAAGTATATGTAGGTGAAATACTTAGAAGTGTTAAATCTCTAACTACTGAATCACACAAACCAATGCAAGTCTCTCTTAATCGACCAATTTGCAGCAAAGGTTAAAGAGTGGATTCACTCCCTCTACAACTCATGATCTTGTTGTTGATGATTTTGAAAGAATATCGGCAAACCACACTTCAAAAATCTCAGAAATGGAAACAATCAAAATTCAATCTAAGATGGCCACCATAAACAGAATTTAACCATTGATCTAGGTGCTGCTAATTTATAAATGACACATTGGTTATGTAATGATCTTATTGCTGTAATCAGAAGTAAACCATGATAAAATAAACCTAAAACATAAATAAATCAGAAACTAATTATACATGGGTGTTGTGAGTGAAGGGGGGCCCTTCCCTTTCTCACAACCCCTCTAAACACAAGAGAAGTTGCTCAGAAAAATGGGCAGAACATGCAATTTGTATTAATATATGAAAATATTAAGTTACAGCCCTGGCTTGAAGCCACGCCACAGTATAAATTTGATTACAACCCTCGCTAACCTCCACCTCCATATCCTTACTGTTTTTATACAAAGGACCAAGCCCAAAAGTGGCTAGTAGTAACAAGAACATGCTAAATAAGGTCGCAGCCAAACAGAAAGAACAACATCAACTGATCTAAGTTGGAACAGGTCCAATCTATGACTGGAAGCATAGATTGGACAGCATAATGTTTCAGGAGCACGTCCATGTAGAGTGGTTGCAGCCAAGTGGATCAGAGCTTTAGACATGGTCAAAAGGGAAAATAAAAAACGCTAATAGGATAGAAACCATGTGGATTGAAATCCCTTTTCAACCCATGTCTTGGTTTAGCCGAAACGTGCGTGCATCATGCCGAATCTCGGATTTCACTGTAGGAATTCTGGGTGGCTATGCACAGTCGCAGTTTCTGCAGGAAATGCGGAGCACTCTGTAGGAAATCCGGGCCGTTGCAGGAAATCCGGAACTTGGCGTTTTAGCACAAAACTGATCTTGTTTCCGAGTGGAATGATCTTACATGTGGGCTTGGAGCTAGTTAGAGAGTAATTAAGTGAAAGAACAATTTAGCTAGAGAATAATTAAAGATTAAAGATTTAGGTAAAACAGAGGAAAACGAGTGGAAAATAGATAGGTAGGATAGAAAATAGGTTCAAAAGTGGAGGGAATGTGATTCAAAAACATGGCCAAAAATGGGTCAAGTCACAACCCAACATCTCCCCCACACTTGAGATTTTTTATGTCCCCTATGCAAAAAAACTGTCATTTCTCCTAAAAAAAATTAGTTCTTGCCCTTAGCTGCAAAATCTGCAGCTAACTAATCCGCCACTTCAGCTAACTAGTCTAACTGATGCATGCTGGGCTTTGCAGGAAATTGATTTTTATATGCCCTGTTATTCTATTTCAAACGATCAACCCTGCTCTGTTTCTTCTTTAACACTTGGTCCATTCTTTGAGTCCAATCTTCATGCTCCCTTTGCATCCTTAGGTTGTTTTCCTTCAATGCTTCGTTTTCTTTCAGCAAGGCTCTTTTGGAAATGGTAAACTCAGTGATTATCTCTTCCAGCTCCTGAAGTGACCGCCTTTTTCTTTCATCCTTTATCTATGGTTCTTCATCTGCGTGGGGAGACTCCAAGTCTTCTCCTTCTGAAAGCTCTGTCTCTTCATCATCACCCCCTTCATATTGGAGCTCCTCCTCCTCTATGAATGCAACGCGCTCTATTTGAACCTCATCCTTAGGAGAAACATGACATTTCTCCTTCCCTTTCTTGGGTGTGTCCATAAGATTTCCGCTTCTAAGATTCTTCTCACCGCTTGCACTGATGACTGCTTAATTTGGCTTCTCGTGAACTGTTTGGCAGGAACAGGAGTGACAGATTTCAGTTCGGTCTTCTTGCCCTCTATCACCCCTGTCACCACAATGTCCTGGTCATCTTCTATTTCCGCAATTTTTATCCCAGTTGGCTTCTGTGGAGGTTTTCCCCCAACCTTTGGTCTCATGGGTTTCACAGCACTTGGGCCACCCTCCTGTTTTGCTTTCTCTAATATTTCTAGCCCCTGCGGCTGTTGCATCCTGGGTTTCGTTGTTTGTGCGGCTATGGCAGAGCCCGCACCCTTCTTCTTGCTCTTTTCCTTCAGCATCTGTTGACACATATGCGACACTGTTTCAGGCTCGGTCACGGGTATTGTCCTCCTAGAATCAGAGGAGTCTGAGTCTTCCTCCCTGTCTACAAAATAGTTCTCTGTCAAGAACTCAGTCCATGTCCTTCCTTTCCCCTTCAGAACCTCTATCATGATAATCTTTACCAACCCATGGTGGTAAAGATTCTCCTCCAGAGTAGCTGCCCTATCTTTTGCAGTTGCAGACATCTTAATCAAAGACATTTGTAGATAGTAGGGCAAATTCAAGGGTTTGTCATAGAAATGGGCCAAAAGGCGGACATGAAATAAGAAGGCGAGGCCAAAACGACCCTCGCATGTGATGTACTTTTGTAGGAAATAGAGGAGGTCCCGATACTTACCTCGCAGGAACATTTGTGGGATGCCTTTACTCCAATCTAGATTTGCGTGCTCCGGGAGAAGGAATGATGCACATAAATTCTTGTCTACGGAATTCCACAAGCCTGCGCCACCAATTCTTCAGTCAGTCTGAACTTGACATTCCCCACTTGAACACGATCCCATCCAAGTTTAGAGCGAATGACTTGGTCACTTCGAGGTTATGGCCACTAAATTTCATTAAAAACGGGAGCCACCCTGCCTTTTCCAATCGATGTTTAATGCGTGGCTAAGCCTCAAGCAGCTTTGGCCCTTGCGGCTCAAAACGCACAGGGGCTCTAAGTTTGGCCATAACTAGAAGTTGAGAAGAAGGAGATGAGAGTTACATAGTCTTTGGAAATATCACATAGTCTGGTGATGGACTTACACAATAATAAGGCACGGATATAGGGAGTGAGTGAGGAAATGATATAAGAAATATCAAGACATGAGATCTCTAAAAACAACGGTCATGATCTGACCATTGAAAAGTACAACGTAATCGTGACATGATGGTATAGGGATGGAGAACGGTAAGGGAAGGCTGAATGATCATGCATTGGGATATGCTGGCGGCTGCAAGGTAACCCATTAGTAAAAGACATGCAAATTAAAAAAATGAAACATCATTTACCTTATCACCTTCATCATCTCATTGCCATTCTGTACGTTACCTTTTTACCTCTAACGGGTTTGTACCTCGACTGCCATGCACTTGATTTGCAATGATGACCCACTATCTTCCAACGTTAGATTCCATGAATACATCACTCATGCTTCATTCACGCTCTTAGATATTATCACATTCTTTTTGTTTCTGTAGGAAATTTGGATGCTTCTCTTCTGCAGGAAATTGAAATGTTGGGCTTTCTGCAGGAAATCAGGCTGACAATTCTTCAAACCATCTTCGCATTCTCCTCCATCTGTGTACAGTTCAGTGCACATGAATATAGGTGCTGATGTCGAATGTGCAGCGAACTCATTGGATTACCAGCCCTTAAGGTTAGTTGTTAACCAACGCGAGGCCCATCACCATTGATGAAAATGAGGGCCAAGGTACCATGATGCATCCTATCGGGTGTGAAAATGTGTTGATGTCGAACCCCCCTACAGGATCCAGCAGTCAAGAAGCCATGGTGATTCTCCATTGTTGCTGGCGAGATAATCTGTCATTAATGCATACAGACCTCAAGGCATCATAAAGCTTTGATCTTGGACCCAGATAATTTGCTGATGTCGATGGGCCAAGATTGTTGGAAGGAGGGCCTTAAGAAATCCCACATCAATCCAACACAAGCAGACTAGATTTAATCTGAAGAAAAAAAAAGTATTTAAAGGAACATACTAACCTATAATTTTAACAAGCCCAGGGCAGTCCATGCTTGCTAGATTTCATTTTTAAAGAGTCTAAAATACTTGGGAAAGAAGACTCCAGGGGGCTCCTTTTCCGTAATTAGTCCACTGGGCCCGGAAAAAGGAATAAACCTATTCCCAATAGACATGCCTCTCATATTTTACCGAGCACGAGGAGGAATAGAGTAAGCTCATTGTGTCAGTAGGAATTAAGAAGAGATAGTGGGAGGAATGACCCCCTCCACCATCTCCAGGTCTCTTTTCTTCACAATTTCTTGCACAAATTCCTCCTTAGATTGGGGTTTCTAATACAACTTGAGTCTGTGCCCATTCACGAAGAAGGTAACACTCCCGTCATCAATGGTTTTAACTCTAACATATCCATTATCAAAGACTTTCTCAATCTCATAGGAACCCAGTCAATGTGTATTAAATTTCCCTTTAAAGTTCTTGAATTTCGAATCATACAACAATGCCTAGTATCCCTCTTTAAATAATTTCTTCTTAATGTATCTGTCATGCCATTTAGCCCTTTGTTGCTGAATCAAGTAAGTATGCTGAAAAGCGTCCTCCCTAATCTCATCCAACTCACTAAGCTACAGGTTTCTTTGCTGTTGAGCTTCGTCAAGATTCATACCCAAATCTACTGCCATTTTAAAAGTTCTGATCTGAAATTCAATGGGCAATAAAACTTGTTTTCCATACACTAGTTCATAAGGAGAGAAACCAGTGGTGTTTCTCCAAGTAATGCGGTAGGCCCACAATGCTTCAGGAAGTCGGTTGGCCCAATCCTTCTTATGTAACTGCACTGTCTTGGTAAGGATTATTTCCAACACTTTGTTTGTTGATTCCACCTGCCCATTGGCCTGTGGATGATAAGGACTAGACTTCTGGTGGGTAATCTGATATTTCTGCACAATTCCCTGCATAAGCTTTGACACAAACTGAGTACCTTGATCAGTAACTATCTCACGAGGTACCCCAAATCTTACAAAAATATCAGAAAAAGAAAGTCTACCACTATTTTCTCCGTTGCTCTAGGTAGTGCTTTTTCCTCCACCCATTTCGTAACATAATCAGTGCAAACTAAAATGTACTTCTTACCTTTGGACATGGGGTTGATGGGACCTACAAAATCAAGAGCCCACCTCTCAAAAGGTTCTATAAGAACCTATGGCTGCAAAGGCATCTCATCTGATTGTATAGGTCGTCCCATTCTCTAGCAGCTGTCACACTTCCGAACATATTCCCTTGCATCTTTGAAAAGACTCGACCAATAGTAACCTGAGCGAAGGATCTTGTAAGTTGTCCGCTTATCTGCAAAGTGCCCTCCACATGGTTCATCGTGACAGGCTCTCAGAATATCATAGATCTCGTCCTCTCGGACACACCTGCGAATAATCAAATCAGGTCCAGTGAAAAACAGATCTCCCCTAATCCAAGAATAATCAACACTCTTTCTAACAATTCTCTTTTTCTGATTAGATGAAAAATAAGGAGGTAACTTTCCTGTAGCAAGGTAGTTGGCCATGTCTGCAAACCAAGGTGATTTAAGAGAAATGGAAAACAAATTTTCATCAGGAAAGCTATCATTAACAGGAACATCCTCACCTGCATGGTTGATTCTAGATAAGAAATCAACTACCTGATTTTCCTTTCCAGGTCAGTCCAACACTGTGATGTCGAATTCCTACAGCAACAAAAGCCACCTAGTAACCCTACCATTAGTGACTGGTTTATTCATGAGATATCGAATGGAAAAGTGATCTGTATGTACAAAAACTTCATAACCCGTGATGTAATGTCTAAACTTATTAATAGCATAAATCACAACAAGGAATTCTTTCTCAGTTACCGTATAATTCAGCTCTGCAGGAGTTAAATTTTTACTAACGTAATAAATGGCATGGGTTACAGGATCTTCTTTCTATCCCAATACTGCTCCTATGGCTGTATCAGAGGCATCCGTGGAAATGTGGAAAGGAAATTTCCAATTCGGGCCTCTCAAAACTGGTGCCGAAGAAAGTTTTTCCTTGAATGTATCAAATGCAGCTTGACACTCATCATTCCAATGAAATTCAGCTTCTTTAGTCAATAATTTAGACAATGGAGAGGTTACTTTCGTAAAATTTTCAACAAACCTTCTGTAGTAACCTGCATATCCAAGGAAGCTTTGAACTCCTTTCTGATTGGTTGATGGAGGTAGCTTCGTTATGACTTCAATCTTTGTCGGATCTATTATCACTCAGAAGTTTTCCCTAGAAGTTACCAAAAGAAGGAAGCATCTGAGGTAACCACAAACCAAACTTTTAGGATTAGGCTCTAGCCAAGGTAAGTCCAGAGAGGGCCCTCTCTTTATAATTTAGCTTTGTTTTTATGGGATTTTAGGTTGGTTCTTAGCATTCACGGGGTTTTGATTTTGGATTGAAGGTTGAGTGGTGGAATTCTTAGAGCAAATGGATAGAGCTAGGTCTTCAAGCCATTGGGCTATGGATTCAATAAATGGATAGCATAACTAGACCAGATCATTAAAGGGAGTGTTCACAGGGCAGGCTAGCAAAGAAACATGCAAATCTTTAGGCCAAATGGGTGAATGGTTCTAACCAGGGTGAAAGGGCACTTAAGAATCCTTGGACTGGGATCAGAATGAAGAACAGAGGGTGATCATGACCAAAGGGCAATTAAGAATCCTTTGCTATAGACCAGAGAAGAAACTACAGGAGCTAAGGAGCAGTTAAGAATTCCCTAGCTAAGATGGTTTAGGAGAAAACGTTCAGAATGTAAAGCAGTCAAGACAGAGTGCATTCAAGCAATTTCTGAAATATCATTCCTTGTTATACATTTAGATTTTAGAAATTTACACAAAAGATTATGGAAAAAACATAAAGAAAAACAACATTGAACATGAGAGAATACTTTAAGAGAAATTCTTCAGCGTAAATCACAAGATAAATCATTTGTCGACGCGTTTCGCACCAACAAGTGTGGTTCATCGTCAAGACAAGTTGAAGAGAAATTCTTCGGTGTAAATCACAAGATAAATCATTTGTCGACGCGTATCGAACCAACAAGTGTGGTTCATCGTCAGGACAAGTTCATCGTGAACTTGTCCTGACGATGAACCACACTTGTTGGTTCGAAATGCGTCGACAAATGATTTATCTTGTGATTTACGCCGAAGAATTTCTCTTAAACTTGATATGGATCACAGAAGCCTCAATTTAACAAATGAGAGAATACTTATTTGTATTTCGCTTTACACAAGAATCTTGTAAAATATCTTATCTTTATTCCTTGATCCAGCAAGCTAATCCAGTCATTGATACAATAGAACTTTGATTTGAGAGAAAAAGTCTATAGAAATGTCTTCGAATCCACACCACATACTTCGAAATGTGAAGTATTTATACAAAAAATAACTACAACATATTTCATAACAATTTTAGATTTAATCTAGGAAATAAAATATCTTCATGCATCAAGATAGAGACAGATGTAGAACTGCTTCTTGTTGTCCCTTTTATTGTGGTGTTGCTGGCTGTTTCGATTGAGTTTTGAGCTCTTTAAGCTGGTTGATAGTTGTGGTATTTCTACGTTGGAATCTTCTTTACTTTGTTCTTTCACTGATACTCTTTGACTCTATTACTCTTTGACCCTACTGATCTGTCTTTTACCTATTCCACTGGTTGTCTTCAGATTTATTGTAGAAACTTTCTGATGTAAAAATTTTTCATAGTAAATCTATCATTTTCTCCCACCATTCTGCCTCAGGCAACTTTATTTTTACCATCCTTCTATAGATTTCATCTTCCTCTGTGATTTTGCAAAATTGGGCTTGGTGAGAAACAAATGTTTCACCTCATGTTCTAGGAAAAACAAGTTCTCCAATGTATCATATAATACTTTTCCTATAGGCAAAGATTTAATAGCCGAAGAGTTGGCTTGTTCCTTGGCCAATTTCCTGAGTCTATCACTATAGTCCAACTGGGTCATGAGTTTGTCATTGATGACCATGGGACTGGGAAGACCTTTGTCCCTTAAAATCTTAAACTTAGCCATGAACCTGTCAATGGCTACTTGCATGTTGTGGCACTTCTCTTCTAATTTGTGCATGAGGTTTCTTTTGAAAAGAAAATTTCTAATCTCCAGAATTGTTTCAGTGTTGTATTCTATGTTAGGCTCTTGGAGTTCATATCTATTCTTTTTGTTTAGGAAGTGGACGAGTCAATTTGCATCCTCAGGTTTGTCTCCTAATTCTTTTCTAACTTTCTAGATAGTTTTAGTGGCTATCTTCACTAATTCTGTCTGCTCATATAACTTGGATTGATGGCCAAATATCATTGACATAGTCAATGATATTCGCCCAGAGAATCTCTTTAGTCTATCCTAGTGGCTTCTGCAGTGTCAAATCTGTTGGGTCCCTATAATACTAGTGATTACCCCATTACTATTGTAGTTATACCCCTTATTTATATTGTTGTGCCCCTATTACCCCCATATTGTTATTTCTGTGCCCTATAGAATCCCTCTATTGTTATTTTTGTGGCTTTATATTATCATTGTTAGGTCGGCTGGATTATATTGTGACTCCTTAGACTCCTATATATAGAAAGGAGGTTTTGTCATTTGTATCATCCAAGAATTGTTCATTTATGTAATGTAAAGGAGGTTTTTTGTGACATTTCAGAAGTCGCAAAAAAAACCCATTTGAGAAGAATTGGCGCTGAACCTTGGGTCCGAATTTCAGAGCTTTTCGCGCGATATTTTCGGAGATATGATTTGAGGAAGTTGGTATTTTTGCAAACTCCTGAATTACATTCAAAACAGGTGACCTGGGGAAAATCGTCATAACTTTCTCTCTGAGGATCGGATTGAAATTTCGTAAAAAGGTACAGAAAGAGGACAGACTGTAGTTTCTTGTGTGTGTGTTTCAGATTCAAAGGTTGAAATAGTGACTCGTGGCACGTCGTACAAGTTCGCTCTACTGAACCAGTCTAAAAGCAAGTCACTGTGGAAGATTTCACATAACTCTTCCTTGAAGAATCCAATTTGGCTCAGACTTGTGGCATTGGAAAGAGGTCGCAGAAGGCTACTACAGGTAGCAATTTCAAAACTGGATGATCCGAAATTACAGAGATACATCAGATTCAATATCAGGCTTCTATAAAGTGAAAAAAGGTGTGTAGTTTTTTTTAAATTTTTGTGTAAGCTTGGTTTAACGGAATTCAAAGGGCATAGTAAAGCATTATTATCGGTAACTGATGCCCCGAGGAAAGAAAATGCAAACACCTAGTAAGGAACCTGAAAGCTCTAGCATGACTCATGAAGAAGAAGAAGAAATGCTACATGATATATCAAAATTACAAGAACAAGTGCAACAAATGTCACGCTCACAAAAGCTAACAGAAGCTAAGATAAGTGGCGTGGAATCTAAGATAAAGGGCATGGAAGCTAAGATGGATGATTCGAAGACAGATTTGAAGAGAGACATGGCAGATTTGAAGATAGATTTGAAGACAGATATGGAAGAATTGAAGAAGTTGCTACAAGAAAGGGTCACTAATGGTGAAAAGGTAGTAAAGGAAACTCATGATGAGAACAAAAGAAATGTTAATCATGATACCATAGATGCTAATGTTGGATCGAATAATCACCATATTCCCAAAATCGATATGAGGAAGTTTGATGGCAAGGATCCCGCTACATGGATATTACAGATGGAGCAATTCTTCGATCTCAATAATGTGCAAAATGCACAAAAGGTACGTATGGCAACTGTATATTTGGAACCAAATCAGTTTGTATGGTATCAATGGCTTTGCTCTCGTAAACAATTTATCACTTGGGAAATTTTTACGGAAGAATTGATAGCACATTATGAAGATACAAAAAGCAACACTTTTTTTAGCCAATTGATAAGTCTCAAACAAAAGGGTTCAGTAATGGAGCACATTGAGGAGTTCCAAAAATTGAACATAAGGGTAAAAGATATTCCAGAGGAGCATAGGATTGATGTGTTCATAGGGTCTTTAAAGGATAATATCCAACATGATGTTCGCCTTTGGGAACCTGATTCATTAGAGAAGGCATTCAGGTTAGCAAGAAAAATGGAAAGCAAAATTATGGCAACCAGGAAGCATACTACTCACAACTATAAAGACGGAAGTGTTGTTGCCCCTAGTCTTCCACAACCTATAAGGTTGACACCACAACAATTGGAAGAAAAAAGAGCAAAAGGGCTTTGTTACAGTTGTGATAGCAAATACACTAAAGGTCATAAGTGTGCTGAGAAGAAATTATTCTACATAGATTGTGAAGAGGAAGAAGAAAAGGAGCAAGAAAGGTCAAAAGAAGAAGATATACTCCAGGAACAAAGCCTAGATGAAGAACAAATAAATCTGACCATATCTTGTAATGCATTGGCAGGAATTACCACTCCTCAAACCATCAAGATAGAAGGACAAATCAAAAAGAAAAAGGTAATAGTGTTGATTGATTCAGGAAGCACCAACAATTTTATTCATTGTAGGGTAGCAAAAGAATTGAATTGCTTCCTATATCCAGCACCAGAGTGTCAAGTGATGATTGCAAATGGAGGAACAATAAATTGCTCTGGACAGTGCCATAATATCAAGCTATCCATGGGAGAATATGTATTGACTAGCCCAATGCTTTCCATTCCAATGGGAGGTGCGGATGTTGTACTAGGAGTCCAATGGCTACAATCCTTGGGTACAATAGCTTTTAATTTTCAAGAACTTTTCATCAAATTTTCTATGGAAGGAAAGGAAGTTGAATTAAGGGGTATTGCAGGGAAACCAGGAAAGATAATCAGCTCTCATGGTATGACAAAGCTTCTAAAAAAGGAGCAAAGAGGTGTAATTGCACAATTATGCTCGCTAGATGTTTCCACATTGGAATCATCTATTTCTCTAGATCTCCAAAAAGTCTTGAACAATCATTCCAAGGTATTTGAGACTCCCAAGGGTCTCCCACCTATGCGTGATCATGATCATGCTATTCATCTGATTCCAGGAAGTGTTCCTCCAAACATCAGGCCGTACAGATATCCCTATGTCCAAAAAAGTGAAATTGAACATATGGTTGCAGAAATGCTAGAGGCTGGTATAATTCAACCAAGTCAAAGTTCTTTCTCAGCTCCAGTAGTATTGGTGCACAAGAAGGATGGATCATGGCGCATGTGTCCAGATTATAGGGAGCTCAACAAGCTCACTATTAAAGATAAGTTCCCCATTCCTGTTATTGATGAATTACTGGATGAATTGCATGGATCAATTTACTTCACCAAGTTGGATCTTCGTTCGGGATATCATCAAATCAGAATGAAGATTGAAGACATTCCGAAAACGGCATTTAGAACTCATGAGGGTCATTATGAATTTTTGGTCATGCCTTTTGGCCTTACCAATGCACCTTCAACATTTCAAGGTTTGATGAATTCAATTTTCAAACCATTCCTTAGAAAATTTGTGTTAGTATTTTTTGATGATATACTAATCTACAGCAAGTCTTGGAAGGATCATGTTGAACATGTTGACAGGGTGCTACAACTATTGGAGGAGAAACAATTATATGCAAAAAGATCCAAATGTTTCTTTGGAGTCCAGGAGGTGGAATATTTGGGTCATATTGTATCTCATGAAGGAGTTAAGGTAGAACCTAGCAAAATTAAAGCCATTAAGGAATGGAAAATCCCCACATCCATAAAGCATCTGCGAGGATTTCTTGGGTTGACAGGGTATTATCGCAAGTTTGTTAAGAATTATGGGAGAATAGCAGCACCTCTAACAACATTATTGAAGAAAGATTCATTTTCATGGACTCCGGAAGCAACAAAGGCCTTTGAACATCTTAAAGAGGCAATGTGCCAAGCACTGGTCTTAGCTACACCGGACTTCACAAAAACCTTTATTGTGGAATGTGATGCTTCAGGAAATGGAATTGGTGCTGTTCTAATGCAAGATGAAAGACCCATTGCTTTTGAAAGTCGTCCAATCAAGGGAAAGTTTTTAAGCAAAGCTATTTATGAGAAGGAAATGTTGGCAATACTCCATGCACTTAAGATGGAGACCCTACCTAATGGGAAGACACTTCAAGGTAAAAACGGATCATGATAGCCTTAAATACTTTTTAGAACAAAGATTATCCTCTGAAGAGCAACAAAAGTGGGTCACAAAGATGTTGGGTTATGACTTTGAAATCATCTACAAAAAAGGGAAGCAAAATGTGGTGGCAGATGCACTCTCAAGAAAGGATGAGGATGTGGAAGCATTGTTGTGTGCCATTTCTATTATCCAACCAGATTGGATAAACGAAGCAAGGGAGGAATGGAAGAATGACGAAGAAGTGTGGGCACTTATTCGAAAGCTACAACAAGATTCCAGTACTTCTGATACATTTAGCTGGAAAAATGATTCGTTATGGTACAAACATCGCTTATACCTCTGTAAGAATTCCCAGCTAAAACAAAAGATTCTTATGGAATTGCACACTTCTCCCTTAGGAGGGCACTCAGGATTTTTAAAAACTTACCACAGGGTTAAGAAGGAATTTTTTTGGGATGGCCTTAAATCAGATATTCAAAAGTTTGTGGCAGAATGTTTGGTTTGCCAGCAAAATAAAGTTGAAACAATTAAGACACCGGGTCTATTACAACCTTTATCCATTCCAAGCCAACGTTGGGAGGAGGTTTCAATGGATTTTATCACAGGTTTACCCAAGTCTGAGGGAAAGAGTGTCATCATGGTGGTAGTTGATAGACTTACCAAGTATGCACACTTTTGTGCATTATCACATCCATTTAAAGCCAGTACAGTTTCTACTGCATTTATGGAAACAGTTCAAAAGCTACATGGAAACCCAAAGATTACTGTAAGTGACAGAGATCCCATTTTCACTGGAAATTTTTGGACAGAATTATTTTCTTGTCTTGGTACTCAGTTAGCTCATAGCTCATCTTATCATCCTCAATCTGATGGGCAAACTGAGATAGTAAACAAATGTTTGGAAGGATATCTTCGTTGCTTTGTATCTAATAAACAGACACAATGGGTCAAATGGTTGCCTCTGGCTGAATGGTGGTATAACACTTCCTTCCATACAGCAACAAAAATGACCCCATTTATGGCACTTTATGGGTATCAACCACCATCCATCACATCATATTTAAGAGAAAATTCTAAGGTTCAGGCAGTGGAACATCACATCGAACATCAACAACAAGTCCTCCAACTCTTAAAGGATAACCTCGTGTTGGCACAAAATAGAATGAAACAACAGGTAGATCAACATCGCAGTGAAAGAAGTTTTGATGTAGGTGATTGGGTATTCCTACGGCTACAACCATATAAGCAAATGTCCCTAAAGCAAGCTAAGAAGGATAATAAATTATCACCAAAGTATTATGGTCCGTACAAGGTGTTGCAAAAGATTGGTACTATGGCATACAAATTGGAGCTTCCTGCAGCTTCTCGATTGCACCCAGTCTTCCATGTTTCATGTTTAAAGAAGGTTATAGGTGACAAGCTCCCAATTCAAACAACATTGCCAGAACTTGACGAGGAAGGAAAAATTATATTGGAACCGGAAGCAGTCATAGAAACAAGAACTCGACAGCTACGAAATCGATCAATTTCAGAGTATCTTATCAAGTGGAAGAACTTATCCGCTGAAGATTCCACATGGGAGGATGAGAATTTTATGCAGAAGTACCCAGAACTACTCAAGCATTGAGGACAACACTTTTTTGAAGGAGAGGGGCATGTTGGGTCCCTATAATACTAGTGATTACCCCATTACTATTGTAGTTATACCCCTTATTTATATTGTTGTGCCCCTATTACCCCCATATTGTTATTTCTATGCCCCATAGAATCCATCTATTGTTATTTTTGTGGCTTTATATTATCATTGTTAGGTCGGCTGGATTATATTGTGACTCCTTAGACTCCTATATATAGAAAGGAGGTTTTGTCATTTGTATCATCCAAGAATTGTTCATTTATGTAATGTAAAGGATGTTGCCCCCTCGAAGAGGCTGAATTCTAAGGCGTTGATCTATGATCTATCTTTTCTATCTTTTCTTGAGCTGGTTTCATAACAAAATCTCTCTCCAGGACTTTGATTTTCTCACTCATCCTTTGGGCCTTCTGTGTCTCTTCCCTTTGCTGAATTTGGGCAAGTTTACAGTCAGTTTCTAAACTTGCCACTTTCTCCTTTAACTTTTTGAGCTCTGTAGCCTGGATGGACATATCCTGCATGGCTTTTACCAGTTTTGTTGCTTTCTCAGTTGATGTACCTACTGCTGTAGTGGACTCAGTTGTAATTGGCAATGCTATGGCAGGTGGAGCTGTAGGTACCAATGATGTTGCCAATGTGGAAGGAACTGCTATTGATACTGTGGGGATGACAGTTCTAGAAGTTGTGGCCATGTCACTTTGCTTCGACTGAATTAAAGTGTCCAACTCCTTCTCTGTCTCCTTAAGTTGATCATTTAGTTTCAAGACCAAGTCCATGAGCTCTTCATGTCCTTGCTGTGCTTCTAGGACTTCCTGTTTCTGAGGATGATGCAGCTAGGGTATCTTTAGATGCTTCTTGAGTGCAGCTATGTCATCATTTTTCTTCTTGATTAGCTGCTCTATAGTTTTTACATCTTTTGGATCGTGTCCCAACTCTATGACTAAGTCCTCTAAGGACTTGATTCTATTATCTTTAGCTTGTGAGGAGGCTTTCTCCAACTGGAACTGTGCTGATATATTGTTAAGAGAGTTTTACAATTGGTGGGTAGTAATGGCTTTCCCTGTTAAGGTGGAGTATATCATCTCCCCTGTTTTCTTGTGTAGCTCAATCTGGTCAATGGGATGAATATCCCTTGCCAGTACTTCAAAGTCCACTTTCTTAAAATCTGATGTTGTCCTTGGCTGCTGAGTGGTTGGCTTGATGAAGGTCATCTGCATTTTCCCCTCTTTGACATCAAAGGCTGACATAAGCCTTGTTTGATTGGTAGGGGTCATTTTCAGATACTGTGCATAGGTTTGGGCTTTCAGCCTCTCATTTCTAGCCTTTATTTCTTTGTATCTTTCCTTTATGTCTTGATCTTTATCTGCTGGCATTCTGAAGGAAGACACTTCAATACTTTGCTTCCTTTCCAACATCTGAGTGTGTGATGTGGAAGGTGCTAGGGTGCCTCCAGATGGAGTGGCAAGCTTGCTCATATCTCTTTCTGTGCTTGTAACCTCAGCTGTCTCCTCTATATATTCATGTTCCAAGACAGGATTCACTCTGTCTCTTATTGTTCTGGCACCTGTGATTCTTCTGGCACCTGCAGGAAAGAATCCTCATCAAGTTGTCTCTCTAGGTCAATTAATGTGTTCTCCACAGCAACTTCTACATTATCCCTGTCCTCTAAAGTGTTTTCCACCCATTGCAATTGGTTGACATACTTTTCTATCTCAAGGATGCAGTGATGGATATAGGGGGCCATCTTGTTCTTCTACCTTCTTTTGCAGATGAAGTCCAAGGGATCATATCTCCATATAAAGCTCTGTTTCAGTTTTAGTCTCTGGAGGATTAGGTCTGCTTCCTTTCTAGCTTCTCTGTTATTACAAATAAAGGGACCCAATTGGTCTTTGATTTTGAGCTAGGCTTTCTTTTTAGCTTTAACAAAATTTACCTCATCTGAATTTATTATTTGCTTGTAGTATCCAAGGGAAAATAACCTCATTGGGAGGTATTTAGGTAGTTTGTATGGGGCCAACTCACATCCATAAATCCTGATTTCAGTGTGGTTTTGATATAGGTACCAATCTCCCACCTAATGATTGATGTTTAGATGAAGGACTCTCCTGATTTCAGGACTGATTCTTGGTGGAGGGGTTCCAGTGAGCATATTCATCACAGGGTGGACAAAAGAATCAATGAATTCATTACATGAATAGGGGGAGGGATGTTGATGAATCAATGGGGTCCAGAAGATCACTGATCTCAGTTGGCCCTTGGTGTCAAGTTTCTGGAGAGTAAAGGGGAGTTTATCTGATTGGTGGTATAAAAAAAGGTGATACACAACAGAGGAGTACTTAAAAACTCTCTCATTACTCATTCTAATAAACTGTTCATGCATCCTGTCAGCTATGATGTTAGGGTCCCACCCTAACCCCCTTATTTATGTAGTAGGATCGAGTCATAGTTATAGTTAAGTAAAGAGTCAATAAATCCCATATTAATAATTGTAAGTGGTTAACCTGCATTTAATGACGGGACCACAGTTAGGTGCAAATGGGCCATGGTATTAGATAGATGGTATTAATAAGAACCATGGTATTTCTCCATGGTATTACGTGTATGAGTCATATATAAAGGATAGAGACTCCCTGCGAGGAGCATCGTGTCTTATTTTGCAATCGAGCTCTGCTCTATTGGAGGTTGCCCCCCTGAAGAGGCAAGTGAACATTACTTTCTGAATAATAAAATACCTACTGTTATTTCTCACTGTTCTATGTTCCAGGTATATTTCTGCGCATATTTGGTATTCTTGTATCATCTTGCAGGTTAAGAGCATAACAAATGGTATCAGAGCGCTTTCCAGGGCCGGTGGGATCTCCATTTTTTAGCAATTTTTTTTTTGCTAGAGACGTGTTCCGGCGTCTTTAAACCACGGGATCTATCGTTGAGCGCATAAACCAGCGAATTTGGGGAGGCATGCACACAGGAAATACAAGAGGTGGTCATGCTTGTTGGACTCCCTTGTAACCCCTGTGGGTACCCCTTCGAGTAGTAGCACATTAGACAAAATTGCGCACGGACTGTCTTCCAAGTACCCTTTGGTATATCAGAAGCCCCCTAGCTCCCTTGAAACCTCGCCATAGATAAAACATCGGTCGTCTGGCTGCTACAGTACACCAAGAACAGCACTCGAAGAGATTACTCGCCTGTACGATAGGGTAGTCGGGTTGTACGGCTAAGGGTACGATTGATCCTCCTTGGTTAGTGCCCTGAAAAATTGGACCGAGTACAACTGTCGAACCCTTATGTATATTGCAATCTGTACCACCTGACACTCCTCAAGACCATAGTTCCCTTTTCTATCTCTGGAGCACGCATAATCTCTGCCAGATCAGATCTCGCAAGTGGGGTTTGCAGCAGCAGCAGAAATCAGTCCCGCAGCTCAGATCCATCAGATCCGCAGCAGCAATCTATTCCGCCACTCAGATTTATCCGATCAGCCATTCATATCTCTCAGATCCACCAGAGCCGCCATCCAGATCTGAGTAGTTGTGTGGGTTCCTATACCGGGGCGTGATTTTCACAGGACTTTTGGCAGCATTGACATTTTGGGGATTCTGCTACTGCAGTATTCCTAAGCAAGGAGTAAAACTCCATTAGGAGTTTTCAGAAAACAAAAACAAAAAAATCTGAGACCCCCCGAGGTGCTTATTGGTGATCTATTCCATAAGAATCAGGACGACGAGTTGAGCAAGGTGGTACCATTCAATTGTTAGTGCAAAAAAAAAACAAAAAATTGGGCGGTCCCAAATTTCAAGTACATCGGATCGGTGCATGGTAGAAACTAGAGCTCAAGCTATGGCCAATGAGAAGATCGACAAACTTGAACAATCCTTGAAAGACCTCCAAGATCAGTTGACATCACTAACTAACGCACTCTCAAAGGGAAAGGCGGAAGCCCGCGAGGAGGCATATATTGGCAATGAACACAGTGAGGGTGAGTCTAGCCACTCTCTTCACCTTTGGGGCACCCACCAACAATCCCGTTTGCGACCACCCAAGTTGGATATGCATAAATTTGATGGTTCTCACCCAGTAGCATGGGTAGCACAAATGGACCAGTATTTCAATCTGAATTACATCTTAGACAATGAGACAGCTTATGGTGGGGAGCATGTACTTGGATAATGAAAGATGGCAATGGTGGCAATGGCATAAACGTTGTAATGGAAAGTTTTTGACTTGGGACACCTTCAAAAAAGCTCTTATAGAGCGCTTTGATCATGACTCTACTTTTTTGGGTCGTCTCACTAAGCTTCGACAGACTGGGACAGTGGATGAATATATTACAACCTTTGAAGCCTTAGCTTTCCACACTACGGGCCTCCAAGATGCGTTCTACACGGAATGTTTTATCAGTGGTCTTAAAGAGGCCATACAAGCTCACGTCCGACTGCACCACCCTCCCACATGGTCGGAGGCTTGCAGGGTAGCTCGTAAAGTTGAACGTGCGTTAGCGGCCCAGTCCAATCGCCCAAATTTCACCGCCAAGGGTCACCCCCCACAGGCTCACAGCACTACTCAAACACTTAAGGTTCAAAAGGTGTCACCTGCAGAAATGGCAGAAAGAAGAAAGTAGGGATTATGTTACTACTGTGATGAAAAATACTCCCCAGGTCATAAATGCAAGGAGCCCAAATTTTTTCAAATTGATCCTACTGATTATAGCGCATTAGAGGAAGCCCCACCATTTGAGGAACATGAGGAGGACGAAGAGGACAACCAGAAGGACAATGTCCCTGACGAACCAGTTATTTCGCTGCATGCTTTGGCAGGGATTTCGTCACCTCAAACTCTCAAAATCAGAGGTTTTATTAAGCACCACCCAGTAGTAGTCTTGATTGATAGTGGAAGCACACATAATTTTATCCATCAAAGAGTCGCGGAAGCAATGCATTGTTTTTTACGAGCCGTTTCGAACTTCCAAGTCCAAATTGCGGATGGGGGAACAATGAAATGTGAAGGTCGCTGTGAAAATGTCAAACTTCAAATGAGGGATTATCAGTTGAAGACCCACACGTTTACCATACACATGGGAGGGTGTGACATTGTCCTCGGTGCTGAATGGCTTCGCACACTTGGGCCAATCACAATGGATTTCTAGGAGTTATATATGAGCTTTAAGCATAACAACTCCACACATACCCTCCGCGGACTCCAGGTGGGAGCTCCCTCTATCATTAGCTCACATAGGATGGAAAAATTGTTAAAAAAGGGCCATCATGGAGTTATAGCTCAATTTAATGCCATCCAGGCCGTCGAACCCAATTCGCTTCCGATTCATCCTAAGATGCAACAGATTTTAAATTACCATCGGCCAATCTTTGACAAGCCTCATGAGCTTCCACCCTTGAGAGGGGAACATGATCATAGCATCACTTTGGTCCCAGGGGCCCAACCACCAAATGTGCGCCCATATCGATATCCGTTCGCCCAAAAGAATGAAATAGAAAAAATAATCAAGGAACTTTTGGAAGCAGGAGTCATTCGTCCCAGCATTAGTCCTTATTCATCACCGGTGGTCATGGTGCTCAAGAAATATGGGGAATGGCGTATGTGTCCAGACTTCAGGGCCCTCAATAAGTTGACCGTCAAAGATAAATTTCCCATCCCGGTTGTTGAGATTTGTTGGATGAACTAAATCGGGCTCAATTCTTCATTAAGTTGGATCTTTGCTCAGGCTACCACCAAATTCGCATGAAAGAAGTCGACATTCCAAAGACTGCATTCAGAACACATGAAGGCCATTATGAGTTCCTGGTCATGCCATTCGGTCTTTGTAACGCCCCATCTACTTTTCAGAGCCTTATGAACCACCTCCTCAAACCATATCTCAGAAAATTTGTCCTTGTTTTCTTCGATGACATCCTCATCTACAGTTGCACGTGGGCTGCACATCTTCAGCATGTATATCTGCTCTTGCAACTGCTCCGTAAGCATAAATTATTTGTTAACATGTCCAAGTGTTCTTTTGGCATGCAAGAAGTTGAGTATTTAGGCCACATTGTGGGGCATGAAGGTGTCAAGGTGGACCCCAAAAAGATCCAGGCAATGCAGGATTGGCCTCAACCTAAGACCTTGAAGAACCTGAGAGGATTTTTGGGTCTCACGGGCTACTATCGCGAATTTGTCCGCAATTATGGTCGCATTGCGAAACCCCTCACTCAACTCCTCAAGAAAAATTCGTTCCTCTAGAATGATGAAGCACAACAGGCCTTTACAACTCTCAAAAATGCCATGTGTTCCACTCCAGTCTTAGCACTACCCGACTTCACCAAATCTTTTGTCATTGAATGTGATGCTTTGGGTACGGGTATTGGGGCGGTCTTAATGCAAGAAGGTTGACCCTTGGCCTTCACAAGCCAACAACTAAGTGGGAAGAATCTAGGACAATCTACCTATGAGAAGGAAATGATGGCCATCTTACATGTAGTAGATACCTGGCGACCTTACTTATTGGGGCGACGTTTCCAAATCCGCACAGACCATCATAGTCTTAAATATTTTTTGGAGAAATGCCTATCCTCACCACAACAAAATAAATGGCTCGCCAAAATGCTAAGATATGATTATGAGATCATTTACAAGAAAGGGCGTGAAAATATTGTAGTAGATGCATTATCTCACCAATTTGAGGAGGAAAGTACCCTGCTCACAATTTCCCTTCCCATTCCAGAATGGATTGAAGAGGCTCGCAGGGAATGGTTTTCACATCCCTGGCTCTCCCAACTCATTACTCAATTGCAGGCGGATCCAAATTCCACCAAGGGCTACTCATGGCAGGATGAGATTCTTCGCTACAAGGACGGAGTCGTAATATCACCAACATCCACCCTCAAAAGTCGCATTTTGGCGGAGTTGCACTCATCCCCCAGTGCAGGACATTCAGGCTTTCAGAAGACGTATGCTCGCACTAGAAGATCATTTTTTTGGATAGGCATGAAAAAGGACATTCTTACTTTTGTAGTGGAATGCGATGTCTGTCAGTGCCACAAAGGGGAGACAGTCAAAGCACCAGGCACATTACAACCATTGCCCATCCTGGCATCAATATGGATGGAGGTTTCTATGGATTTCATTACAGGTCTTCCAAAGTCAGGAAACAAGTCAGTCATCATGGTGGTTGTGGACCGACTTTCTAAGTATGCTCATTTTTGCGCCCTACCCCACCCTTTTACACCAACTTTGGTCGCTCAATCTTTCATGGATCAGATCTTCAAATTGCATGGCATGCCCACTTCTATTGTGTAATTTTTGGTGGGAACTCTTCAAGCTACAAGGTACCCAACTAAAACTTAGTACTTCCTATCATCCACAAATGGATGGTCAAACTAAAGCAGTCAACAAATGTCTAGAAACCTACCTTAAGTGTTTCACTTCAGAAAAGCAACATCTTTGGGTACAATGGTTACCTCTAGTTGAATGGTGGTATAACACCAACTATCATGCCACCACCAAAGTGACTCCCTATGAAGAAGTTTATGGTCAACTCCCTCCTTCCCCTACTTCTTATATCAAGGGGTACTCAAAGGTACAAGCAGTGGATTAACTCCTATAGAACTGCACAACCATGCTCGCCCATCTTAGAGAGAATCTTCATCAAGCTCAAAACCGCATGAAGCAACAGGTAGATCAGCATCGCTCAGAACGCCAATTTCAAGAAGGGGATTAGGTATTTTTGAGGCTACAACCATATAAGCAAACATCACTCAAAGACAAGGGTTGTCAGAAACTATCTCCAAAATTCTATGGACCATATCGAGTACTTTAGCGCATTGGAGAAGTGGCCTACAAGCTAGCTTTGCCACCCACTACAAAAATCCATCCAGTTTTCCATGTCTAATGCCTCAAGAAAGTGATTGGGAACAATTGTAGAATTCAAACCAGTCTACCTAAATTGGATGACGAAGGGTCAATCTGGCTCCAACCTGAACAGGTCCTCGACACACGAGAACGACACCTGCGTGGCCGCATGATCAAGGAAGTACTAGTCAAGTGGAAAGACACCTCTCCGGAAGATGCAACCTGGGAACCAACCACTATTCTTCAGCAGTTTCCACAGCTTCAGCCTTGAGGACAAGGCTATTCTTAAGGGGGAGGGCATGTTAGGGTCCCACCCTAACCCCCTTATTTATGTAGTAGGATCGAGTCATAGTTATAGTTAAGTAAAGATTCAACAAAGCCCATATTAATAATTGTAAGTGGTTAACCCGCATTTAATGATGAGCCCACAGTTAGTTGCAAATGGGCCATGGTATTAGATAGATGGTATTAATAAGAACCATGGTATTGCTCCATGGTATTACGTGTATGAGTCATATATAAAGGATAGAGACTCCCTGCGAGGAGCATCGTGTCTTATTTTGCAATCGAGCTCTGCTCTATTGGAGGTTTCCCCCTCGAAGAGGCAAGTGAGCATTACTTTCTAAATAATAAAATACTTGTTGTTATTTCTCACTGTTCTATGTTCCGGGTATATTTCTGCGCATATTTGGTATTCTTGTATCATCTTGCAGGTTAAGAGCATAACATATGAACTGAGCATAGTCATATATGATAGTAGGAGGCTGTCCTAGAGTGTATATGGACATGAAGGCTAAAATAATCTCATCAATATATTCACTGGTGGTATAATCCAGGACTCTAGATATCATATCCACAATACTTCTGCCCCATGGAGAAAATAAATCTGCTACATATGGAGGGGGATCTTTGGGGGTATACTTCTCTTCTATAATGAAAGTTTGGATTATTTGAGCCAATGTTGTAGGGTTGAGTTTAGGATATAAGTCCAACAGGTCTCCAATGGAGAGGGGAGTCAAGTTTTGGCCAGGCTAGAGTTGTAGCATCTTGTTTATAGATTCAACAGTGATAGTGAAAAGTATGGTCTGGTTAGGGGACATCACTGCTCTTTGACTGGGGATATAATTTTCATGGCAGTAATGGACAATTTCTGGGAAAATGTGAACTCTGGGGAACTAGTACTTAGGCAAATTGGACTCCCACAGTCCAATTTCATCAGCCTGATTCAAGTGTCTATCCCTACTTTGGTAGTATACTTTGAGCGGGGATTCATGGACAGTGGTGTCCTTTATCTGGAAATCCCTATCAGCCAGGGGGAGGTGGTCTAGGTCCAGATGAGGAGTGGAAATAGGTCTAACATCCATGGCAATTCGGGCGACCATTCTCAACTCTTGTGGATTTGAGTATGGAGGAGGTGATTTTCAGTCTTTTAGGGCAATGGTGGTTCAGTACAAAGTAGGCTTGAGTTGTAAGAGTTTCTTTAATTAATTTTTTACCTTAACTAAGAAAACTCAGTAACTAGGTCTAAAATTGACAAGGGTTTCCAGTGAATTATGGCTTAAATACCTGGAATTTAGGAGAACTGTCTCTGAACAAGGTGACTAGCAACTGCGAACGGTCGAAAAGGCTCTAAGTAGGCTGGAAAGAAAACTGGGTGCTCTGTGGCATCTTTAGGGTGCAATTGGACGTAGTTTGACAGCTTTGACATTCGCAGGTGCGTGCATGGAGGTTTACAGTTGGAAAAACGATAAAAACAAATGATTTGGGGCATTTTGGCTTTATGCGGGAAAGTCAATTTTGGCAGGTATGGGTGAACAGTGCTCATTTTGTCGTGTAGCATGGTGAATAGTAACTATTTTGTCACGTAGCGGGCGAGCGGTAAGTGGTTTCCAACGCACCGCTTTTGGGCGCTCGATGGTATTGGGCGAAGGCCACCCGATTCCATACGTGGAATGACACGTAGCATTATGGGCTCGATGGAAAACAACTATTTCGGGCGGGTATTGTTCGGACATCAGGTTGGCCCGATATGGATAAGGGCCGTCGGATGTGGAGGGAAGTGATCACATGGTGATCGGGCGGGGAAATTGCATGGAGGCTAATGGGGGGGCCCGACGGGTGATTAAGCGAGGCGGTATTTTAGTTAATGACGGATTAAGGCGGGGTTAAGGCATCAGGGTCATTAGCGGAGGGATTAATTGGGCTTTTGCCTAACTTAATCGCAGATTGATTAGTTAGTGGGTTTTCGGGGTTTGGGTGAAATTATAATTTATATTTAAACTAAGGGTAGGGCTAATTGATATGTAGGAGTTAAATATACACGGGGAAACAGGGTTTTATCAGGATTTAATAAATAAAATTAGTAATTAATAAAATGAGCGGAAAGGGGCACCATACCCTAAGTAAATAATTTTTCACGTTTTAATGCTTTTCCAATATTAACATAAATACTTAGGATAAGGTGTTTTTGTGGGTTTTTTTAGGAAAAATGGGTTTTCCATGGAGGTGATTACTTTCCCTAAGCAAATAGTGCTTTAACCTTAGGAAAAGGGCTATTATTAGGGAAAATGAATGAACTGAAGGGGGAATGAATTTTTGTAGGGGGAATATGGTACTTATTATCCCTAAATTATTGAGTCGAGGGTCCAGTCCCTCCAAAAGTCAAAGAAATGCTCTGAGCCTCTTTGACTTAGGGATTTCAAGTACTTAAAACTTTATAATGGGAAATTAGTAAAGAAAAGGGGTAAAATGAATGGGAGAAGTTAATTAACTGACTTTGTAAATCATTTGTATGCTTGATTGTTCATTGATATCTAGAAATTTTATGATTTGAATGATAAATATGCTTTTGTCTAATCAATATTCATACTTCTGCAACCTTTCTTCTACTTACCCATCTACTCATCCTACCATTTTCACTTCTCTTTATTAGGGTGCATTTGAGCTAGCAAACCCTTGTCAAACATTTTTCTTTTCTCTTTACAATAGTAAACTAACTAAATCTAACCTTATTACATCCAAGGGCTCAGATTAAATAGTTGAGCTCCTTTTATTTACTCTACCTATCTAATGGTCTGCCAAGATTAAACAGTTTTGTCAGATTTTATTCTCTAACTATCAACATGAAATTTAAAGCATGGCATAATCAAGATTAAATTGTTGGATTACCATGGATTGTGGCATTAATATCAAGCTTCCCACAATCATTATTATGCATAAAAGTAAATAGTAGTGGCATTTTGGCTTGCTCACTTTCATGGTATTTTTCCTTTTCTTTTTGGGGTTCATATTGTTCACTTTTTTGGACCTTTTCTTATTCTTTTTGTCCCTTGATTATTCTTTTAGGACATACCCTCTTTACATTTTTTAATTTTTCAATATGGAAAACATTTGCAGAAAACAAAGGTATGTATATATGACAAGGTTTAATCTCAGTCATTCAAAAATTATGACTCCTATTGGTATAGGAACCTAACAGGATCAACTTTAATTCCTGCAACAAAAACATGATGTCCCAAAATAGTACCTTCGTTCATAATCATAAAACATTTTTCATTACTCGATGAAAGGTTAGTGCCCCCACATCGCTGCAAAAATTTTCAGATAATATAAAGCTTCCTCAAAAGTATCACCCATAACCGTAAAATCGTCCATATAAACCTCTATGCAATCATGCAAAATATCAGAAAAAAATACCAAGGACCACTCGCTGGAATGTGGTTGGTGCATTGCATAAACCAAATGGTAGTACCATGTATGCATAGGTGCCCCAAGGACATGTGAAAGTGGTCTTCTCCTGGTCTTCAGGGGCTATCCTAATCTGATTGTACCCGTTGAACCCATCTAGGAAGGAAAAATACTTTTTTCCAGCCAAGGTGTCCAGCACTTGGTCTATGAAGGGCAAAGGAAAATGATCTTTTAAAGTAGCCTTATTTAACTCCCTATAATCAACACACACTCGCCACTTACCATTCTTCTTAGGCACAATAACCAATGGAGATACCCACTGGCTATCCGAGATAGGATAGATGAACCCAACATTCAATAATTTCTACAATTCATCTTTCACAATTTCTCTTAAAGTGGGGTTCATCCTCCTTTGCGACTATCTCATAGGCCTATCTTTTTCTTCTATGTAAATATGATGAATGCATGTGTCTGGGTGAATGCCTCTCATATCTGTATATTCCCATGAAAATGTATTTGAAAATTATTTCAAAGATTAGATTAACTGTCTCTCTTGTTCAAGGGTTAAGGAAGAATTGATATTCAAAGGTTTTTCAGGAAAAATTTCAACCACCTTACTCCCCCATTCAGACATGGAATATGCAGGAAATGTAGATAATAAGGCTGAATGTAACTCGATTGCTGTACTATTTTCATGAAAATCCTGCAGATTAGTAATGAAATCTAAATTATGATTAGGATGCCCATCTTCTTGCTGCAAAAAATCAGGATTAGAAATACAACAATTTATCATATTCTCTTCTGAATTTTCTTTAAGGCTCATGGCTTGGGAAATGGTCAAAACTGGTCGGGCACATTCAAAATCATGTTCTTCTTCTTCTTCTTCAACCCAATGTGTGTTTTCTGATCTAAGGAGAGGCTAAGAAGGGGGATACAAATTGATATGCTTTGTTTCAGTCCCATGGGTGATGGTCATATTCCCATACCTACACCCTATGTAAGCATCTACTGTGGCTAATCACGGTCTCCCCAAGATCAACGGATGACCTCCTAAGTTGGTTTTGGGCTGAAGAACATAGAAATCTGCAGGATATGCCCAGGAATCTAATGAGATGACAATTTCCTCTAAAACTCCCTCTGGTTTTACCTTAGACCTATCAGCGAATTTAAGCATGGTAGGGGTGGGTAACGAATCAAAGGTTCCTATTTTGGCTAAGGTTTCCATGCTCATCACATTTATGGCAACACCTAATCAATTAAAGTGTTTCTTATAGGTTGTCCATTGATAAAGGTGGTAACCATAGGAATTCCAGGGTCTGCATATTTTCCGCCAACACATCCAGTAGACATCAAGCTTGCTAGCTTTCCACCTACTTGGATTGTGGAGAGTTCACTCTTTTGTCTTACGGATCTCTTAGTACATAGCTCCATTACTGTTTTGGCATAAATTGGAATGTCTTTAATTGCTTGCAGCAACGGATCTTGATGCACACATTTCTCAATTCAAACACGAGATCAAACTCACATTCCGGCTGTTTTGGTTTATTTCCAATCTCTCCAGAAAAGGAGGTTGGATATCTTTGGATGAGGAAGGTTCTTGTGGCCTTGAAGTGCATTATACTACTAGTTCAGGTGTGGTTTCAACTTCAAGCATCTCTAGAGGATCTTCCTCTACAATATCTTCAATTATTCTGGGTTGATTTACCACTTTTCCCGACCGTAATTGCATTTCCTGCAGCGACATAGGGAGTTCCTGCAGAAGAGGAACAAAAATTTCCGGCAGCGACTGTGGTGTAATACAGTAGGTAGGAAAAGTGGGATAAGGGACCAATCCAATGTTGTGAGTGGATTGGATGGTTTTATTGTTGGGGTTAGACACTGGCTCGACAGGAAGTTGCGTGGGATGAGGTTGATTTGGTGGGGCAGACAATTGAAGTTGTTGTTGAAGTTGGACTAATGGTTGTTGAGTGGGTTGTGGAGGATAGAAATTTTGGGGAGGAAAATTATGATTGGCGGGGTGAAAAAAGTTTCACTTCCAAGGCTGTTGTGGAGGCCAGGTTTGCCAAGGCATTGGAATATTCCACATTTGATTTGGGTTATAAGAATTTTGAAAATGTGACTGACTTTGATTAAAAGGAACTTGAAAATGTGACTGATTCATACTTGCAGCACGTGGTTTCCATTGTCTTTGAGGTGCCATAGCATAGAGCACATTGACAACCCCTTGATCTTCCATATATGATGCTTTAATTTCAAGAAGTGAAGGACATTGCTCAGTGGAATGTTCTGCTTCACAGATTAAGCATAGTTCCTCTGGACACTCCCTTGAAGCATGTTTCTTCCGGAATTTTGGACAGAACACAGCCAAGGCTTTTTCCAGCTCCTCTTTCTCCTGTTTCTTCTTAACCTGCAAAATATCCAATTGAGAAGATAATGTGCTAAGAATATCAATTTTAAAATTTTCAAATAAGTTACCCATTTCTGCCCTGGTTACTCCAGCTCCAGCAACTAGCTTGACAAGTCTAGAAGTAGTACTTCTAGTCCCACCTCCAACTTTAGAATTTCCTCTTGAATATCGTCGACAAAGTTCACATACATCATCATATCCCAACTTAGAGATATCACCTCCCCCATCAGATTCAAGATCTCAAGATATTATGGACTGATGGCTCTCAACAAAAATTTTCTTTTGGTGTCCTTAGTCAACTGATTCATTTTAGATCTCTGTAAATTGTATTGAAATCTTTCCACCAAGTCCTCGAGACTCTCCCCCGCATTCTGAGTCATGCCAAAGATTTCTTCCCTGAGATCCCTAGTCTTACAATAATCTTGATATTTCTTCAAGAAGACCCTCTACATTTCATCCCAAGTTGTAATGGAGTTTGAAGCCAACCCCATAAACCACATGAGAGCTGCATCCTTCAGCGTTGCAGGAAACAACTTCATCTTCTGAGCATTGGAAGAATAGTCATAGCTCCTGCACAACACATCGAACTCAAATAAAAAGGCAACGGGATCTTCACTAGGAACCCCTCTGAAATTAGGCAAGGCTGAAGGAGGAATGTTCTTCATTTGAGTAGCTCTGCCAGCCTCCATGATAGGGAATTCAAATGTAACCAATTCATCTTCCTTCTCATCATATCCCTCTGTGTGACCAGTCCCCTCTTCATGAGCCATTTTGGTCCGAAAGGGATTATGGGCTAGATGGTTTGCAGATCCTGCTGAACCAGGAGACCCAAAATGGACAATATTAGAAGGCTTCCGTCCAGGAGTAGGTTTTGGGCTCTTTTCAGGACCACAGACCTCCAGACCAGGCTCGTCTTCTTTTACTGCCTTTGATTTTGCAGACTTCTTTTTCCTGGCCAATGTATTAGTAAATGAAGTGGTGCTCACACCACCACAAAAGACATTGGTAGATGTTGGACCCAAGCATCTACTTAAAAAAATAAATTCACAAAAAAAAAACTACTTACAGACAATCAGGGCACGACTTTGGCGAATAATTTGACCTCTTCTGGTGCGTGGGATTTGCCCTACATCTTATCACTTCGACTCCCCCAGCCCTGAAAATTTCAAACAATGCATAAAACACAAAAACACTTCAGTATTACCCCTTTAGCACCTCCCCGGCAGCGGCGCCAAAATGTTGAGTCAAATTATATTGCATAATTTGAGAAATATAAATTATCAACTCTGAAAGGTAAATTGATGAGGTGCAAGAAAAGTATATGCAGGCGAAATAATTATAAGTGTTAAATCTCTAACTACTGAATCACACAAACCAATGCAAGTCTCTCTTAATCGACCAATTTGCAATAAAGGTTATAGAGTGGATTCACTCCCTCTACAACTCATGATCTTGCTGTTGGTGATTTTGAAAGAATATAGGCAAACCATGCTTCAGCAATCTCAGAAATGGAAACAATCAGAATTCAATCTAAGATGGCCACCATAAACAGAAATTTAACCATTCATCTAGGTGCTGCTAATTTATAAATGACACATTGGTTATGTAATGATCTTATTGCTGTAATCAGAAGTAAAGCATGATAAAATAAACCTAAAACATAAATAAATCATAAACTAATTATACATGGGTGTTGTGAGCAAAGGGGGGCCCTTCCCTTGCTCACAACCCCTCTAAACACAAGAGAAATTGCTCAGAACAATGGGTAGAACATGCAATTTGTATTAATATCTGAAAATATTAAGTTACAGCCCAGGCTTGAAGCCACAAAATAGTATAAATCTGAACACGAACCTCGCTAACCTCTGCCTCCATATCCTTACTGTTTTTATACAAAGGACCAAGCCCAAAAGTGGTTGATAGTAACAAGAACATGCTAAATAAGACCACAGCCAAACGAAAAGAACAACATCAACCAATCTAAGCTGGAATAGGTCCAATTTATGACTGGAAGCATACATTGGACAACATAACATTTCAGGAGCGCATCCATGTAGAGAGGTTGCAGCCAAGTGGATCGGAGCTTTAGACATGGTCAAAAGGGCAAATCAAAAATGCTGATAGGATAGAAACCATGTGGATTGAAATCCCTTTTCAACCCATGTCTTGGTTTAGCTGGAACGTGCGTGCATCATGTCGAATATCGGATTTTGCTACAGGAATTCTGGGCAGTTATGCGCAATCGCAATTTCTACAGGAAATCTAGAGCGCTCTGCGGGAAATCCGGGCTGCTCCAAGAAATCTGGAACTTGGCGTTTTGGCACAAAACTAATCCTGTTGCCGAGTGGAATGATCCTGCATGTGGGCTTGGAGCTAGTTAGAGAGTAATTAAGTGAACAAATAGTTTAGCTAGAGAATAATTAAAGATTAAAGACAAAATGATGTTTTTAATAATAAATCCACATACCTTTAATCTAATGGAAAACTTTAGGAAAAACATAGGAAAATGAGTGGAAAATAGATAGGTAGGATAGAAAATAGGTTCAAAAGTGGAGGGAATGTGATTAAAAAACATGGCCAAAAATGGGTCAAGTCACAACCCAACAATAAGCTAGATCAAAAGGCAGTGTCATCTCACTCTCCGTGGGATCAAGGGTCATTCTTGAAGAAAACTACCTTCATTAAGGAGAAGTTTTCTATCCTCTATATCATCATCAACATCGAGAAAGAAGCAAGAAGAAGGAGAATCCTATCAAGTAAGTATATTTATGTCCACATCTGAATCTGTCAAAATGTCTTTTTGCAAGGAAAAAAACAAATTGGTTGGGGCTTCCAACTATCTTGCATGGAAGAAAAGGACATACCTGAATCTTATTAAAAATGAGGTGATGGAACATGTCAAAGGACCTATCACCAAACCAGGAGAGGAAGATGCTCAAGCTCTTGCCAAGTATATGAAAGGGGAAGTTAGGGCTCAAAGGATTCCCATAGAATCCATCAAGGATCCCCTCATCCCATATGTATCTAAACTTGAAAATTCAAAAGAAACATATGACAAACTGGTAGAGTTGTATTCCGTAAGCATTGTTGGAGAAGTCATCTCATTAAGGAAAGAACTCTACACGCTGAAGATATAATAACCTCATACTTTACGAGGATATTTGAGATCCAAGATCAACTACAAGATCTGGGAGAAGTCATGTCTGATAGTGAAATGACTACAATTGTATTAAATGTGCTACCGGAGGAGTGGGGTAACTTTAGTTCAAGTATTTATGGGAAGAAAGAAGCTACTCCATTCCAAGATCTATGGTCACTATGCAAGATTGAAGAATCTAGACTAAAGGCCAAATTTGATGTGGGAGTAGGTGAGAAAAATCAAACTTATGCTGCAATGACAAGAAGAAAGGGAAAATTTGGAAAGTTTGGTTCTTGGAAAAAGAAAAGGGACATGTTTAAAATTCAATGCTATCGGTGTCAGCAATATGGGCACTACAAAAGAGATTTTCCTAAGGTCAAGAAGGACAACAAAAGAGGAAGAGAAGAAGCCCATATCACCAAAGAAATAGATGAAGCTGAAAAGAAGTCCAAGAAAGAGGAAGTAAGAGATCTATATTACTGAGATAGTCTTCCTCACCTAAGTTCTTCTCAAATTCCTAAGTCTTTTGTTGTAATATATGGCTATCATGATTCACTAAATGGGATGCATCAAGGCATCATAGAAGCATTGAAAGCAAGAGCTCAGGACATCATCATGGAGAAGCACGAAACAGGATTTGGAAGTCAAGGATATAGCTCTTGGGAATCTCATTGGAAACATAAGTGGCAAGGTCATCTAGTACACGGTTCATCATACATTTGTCAAAAGGAAACATCTGTTGATGGGGATACTTTAGATCCTCAAGATTCTCTAATGGAATCTTCATTGAAAGGTTCACTAATCATGAGGAAAGAAAGTGTTTCATCAAGAATTCCAATCTTGTGGAATTCATGGGATGATGGTATGATGACATAAAAATGAAGCATATCAAGCGATTGAAGCTCTTTCAATCAAGGAAGTTGTTGCCGAAAGTAAGTATGATCAAAAGTAAAAAAATGAGGTATGTATGCTTACATTTGATATTATGGAAGTCATGTCATATGGTTATATTTATCATGAACAAATGCTTTATCTTAAGAGCATGATCAAAAGAAAGGATCTCCTCCCTCAAGGGGATATAGGAATGCATGGGTCACACATTCACTAGATAAAATCAACATAATATGTCCTCATATGAAGTATGAGGTGGTTCACTACAATTAAGGAACTTTGATTGAAAGCTCTTGGGAATGAAATGTGTGAGGAAAGGAAGGAAGAGATCATGGAATGTGCAACCATGGTAAAGGAAATCAACATCCGAAAGAGCAAGAAGATTTGACTAGGATATATCCATGGAAGATATGAAGACTCTGATGGAGTCTGAAAAAGAAAGAGACCCTTGACAACATATATCCTTGGGAGATGTGTCGATATGTATGCAGGATGTTGATGCAAATTAGAAGATGTCATTATGAAAGACCATCACAAAGACAATGTTAATGTTCATTCCTTTATTTTTGAACAAATATCTAGATGGGTTCATGTAGGGTTGCTGACGAAAGTTCTATGGATGTCTTCCACCACAAATGCACATGTAGTAGGATGAAAGATCCTTAAGTAAACATGGCATGAAGAAAGAAACATGGCATGAAGGAATGCCATATATGGACTGATGGATCACTTTTCGATGATGACATGGTTGACTCATGAATGAAAGTGATAGATGGTCGATGCCCTATGTAGAAGTCCCAAATATTAAGACTCCTCAATAACAAAAAGAAGTTCATGAGATCGTAAAGAGGAGTTCTTAAAGAAGTTGGTTTTCCCATCATCTCCACCTGAGAAGTTATTGTAGGTCCCTAATTAAGAGGGAGCTTGGAAACAAATTGCTTACTTGGAAGAAAATTGGAAATTCCTAAGCCAAGAAGGAGCTTAGGTACATTCCTTTTGTAGGAATGAGTACATTCCTTTATTGGAATAGATATGTCCTCCCTAATTAAGAGAGAGAGATAGACACATCATTCTTGTCTTCATTTGGGAAGACAAAATGGAGGATTGGGTAAACATCTGGCAACCAATGCTCTTTGAGAATGTATTATGGAATCCAAGATAAAAGTATTCGTTGAGGACCGATATTCTTTGAGGACTGAGAATCCAAGATAAGAATAGTCCTGGTGGAACACACTCTCAAAACCTGAGTGGGGTATGTTTTGAGAGAGACAATGATGAGGGTGTCTATACATCATTGGTCTCACCAGCATTGTGCTTAGATCTCGTGGAGAGATAGAGATGTTAGTCAAGGCCTTGGTATGTGACAATGTTGGTTGATATGAAGCTAAATAGATGGGTTACCAATCCGACGCTTCTTATGAGAAATTATTCAGATTGAGAATGACCAAGTACCATTATGAACATCTCCCTAGTTAAGAGGGAGTGTTGAAAAGTGTAACTAGGTTCGGTCTTCATAATGACATATGTAAATGTGATTTTATGTAATTGATGTAAAGAAAAATAATTTTTTTTTTGTAATTCTTGTCCCATGGGTTTCATGAGCAAGGGATTTTATTTTTAGTAATGGCTCCCATTGTCAGCCTTTGGATTAGTTATAAAGTCAAAGAGAGGCAATGTCACGTATGAAGGACCCTAGGTCATGTTGCATTTTGTATGAGTCATTCGATAAATATATATAACCCTCCAAGACCAAGAAAAGTCTCCTCCTAGAAGTCGGCTTCAAAGGATAATAATATATTCATAAAAGGACACGAAAGTTCACCACATGTCATGTCAGCCAATTAAGCATGGGCAACAACTATAAATAGGGCAACTTGGCTCCATTTCAGAGACATAAATTTAGACAAGGATTTCGGTGGTCTTCAATTCGATTAAGGTCTGAAATAGAGTGTGAAGTTCACAAGAAGAAAACATACTAACTAGCAAGGAAGGGAAAAGGAAGATCAAACTTATTTGGAACTGTTATCTAGGTAAACTCCTTCACACGTGTGGCGAAAACTAAGGTTTCTACTATAGGTACATCTACTGCAGTAAAGGACAAAAATGGTCATAAAATTAGTCTTGTTGTTGGCTGAGTTCATATAGAGAAGCCTCCAAGTATAGCAAAGGAAGGAAACTACTCCAATCTTGCTCCTACTCCTCACACGTGTGGAATTACAATAGTTTGAATTGCAGATCTATGGGAAAGAGGTAGAAGTTTCAAGGTAGCCGAGAAGTGCAAAAGAAAGAAGAAGTCTAGACTAATATTGACTTGGTCAAAAGAAAGAAGAAAGGAGAAGGAAGGATCTCGTGTCTTAATCTTGCAGTGCGAAGTAGGTCAAGGGTCTTGGTCTTGGTATTCATCAATTGGAGTCTCTATAAGAAGAATCTATTCGGGTTTTCCTCTCAAAGAGTGAGAGGTTTTGGCCCTGGACAATAGGTTGTATTCTGTATCTCTTGTCTCTTTATGGTTTATGCATTGGTAGTTGTTTGATGAAGAAGAACACTAATAACCTAAGTAAAATAAGATCCTAATCTAAATATGTAAAAATCACTCACAAGCAGTTACTGATAGAAGAGAAATCACTTAATCTCTATGCCCTAGATTTCTCAACACCATCCACCTATGAAGAAGCAACTGATGAACAAGTTTACAAAGATGCTATAATTAAAGAATATCAATCTAAATTGAAGAATGATGTTTGGGAAATTTTTCCTAGGACTGAAGGAAACTGAAGGAAAGCTTGTTGTGTCTTCAAAATGGATCTACAAAATTAAGCATGTTGTTGATGGAAGTGTTGAAAAGTACAATGCTATATTTGTGGCTTGTGGATTCTCCGAGAAAGAGGGATAGGACTATGAAGACACATTTGCTCCTGTTGCTCGGTATGCTTCTATTAGATGTGTCATTGCTCTTGCTTCTATTGTAGGTTGGAATTTGCATCAAATGGATGTCAAATCTAATTTTTTGAATGGGGTTATTGAAGAGAGGAAGTCTATATTGAACAACCTCAAGGTTTTGAGTCCCATGATAGAAGAACACATGCTTGCAAATTGAATGAAGCCCTGCATGGGCTGAAGTAGACTCCTCGTGCTTGGTACTCCCATATTGATGGTTATATGTTGAGTCTTGGTTTCAAGAAAAGAAATGTTGATCCAAACTTGTATTTCAAAGTTGTTGAAGGCAAGCCCTTGATGTTGTTGTTGTATGTAGATGATTTGTTTCTAACAGGGGATGGAGTTTTGATTATCCAATGTAAGAGGGAGCTAGTTCTGAATTTGAAATGAAGGATCTTGGTCTTATGCATTACTATTTGGGATTGGAAATTTGGAAAAAGTTTGATGGAATCTTTGTTGGCTAATGCAAATATACTATTTCGATCCTTCAGAGGTTTGGCATGATCAACTGCAATTCCATGGACACACCTATGGTGACAAATTTGAAGATATGGGCAGTGATTTTGATTTGATTGATCCCTCTATGTATCACAAACTGATTGGCTCATTGAACTATCTTGTGAATACTAGACTTGATATTTGTTATGTTGTGAACACATTGAGTCAATTCTTGGTTGAGCCCTGAAATGTGCCTTAGATTGTAGCAAAACATATTTTGAGATATTTGTGTGTTACTATTGAATATGGTTTGAAATATGCTTCTAATGGTGGATGGCAACTACATGGATTTACTGATGCTAATTGGGCTAGAAGCTCTAATGATAGAAAGAACACTTTTGGATTTTGTTTTGGTTTGGGCTCTGCTATGATTTCATGGTCTAGAAGAAAGAAAACTTTTGTTGCTTTGAGTATGGATGAAGCTAAATATATATTTTCATGTTCAACATGTTGTGATGTTGTGTGGCTTAGGTTGTGGCCGAGAGACTTATGGATTGGTCAGGAAGATTGTCACTCCCTTAGATCAGTTGACCGAGAGGCTAGTGAGTCTGGTCGGGGAGCTTGGTTATGTGGGATGGAGTGATCCCTTAGGTTTTTACCAGGAGACCAGTTTGGTCAGGGATATTGAGTTCCTTAGGTAGTGTTCGAGAGACCTATGGATTAGTTTAGGAGATTGATCTCGAGTTCCCTCCCCTAGGTCATGGACCAGGATACCTATCGATTGGTCAGGGAGATGTAATATTCCTAATGGAAAATTTAACAATAGATACCAAAAGCAACGAACTTTAAACAACCACACTTTAACATTCAAGAAACACTAGCCAAACAATTTGAACCATTGTATTAAAATTGTGGATCTACGTACATAAAATGGGTTGAAACAATGGAACGTGCAGTTGCAAAGAAAGCAGAGCAAAACACAGAAAGGATGTTTTAGACATGTCACTCAAATTGTATAGGCATGATGCAACAACTATAAGAGTTGGGGTTGTCACTCTGATCCATGCCCTCTTTGTTCTAGTTGTCTCCCAACAGTAGGCTATGGAGGGTAGTCCCTATTAAATGTGAAGATGAAGGACTCGTTGGAAATGAACAAGTCCGATAGACACAACTAAATGGCCTAACAACTTGGTTAATTTAGCAAGTCTAGAGATTAGATTAGATTATCTTGAGAGACCAGTGCCTTAATAGAGTCAAATACTTGGTTTATATGAATTAGTTATCAAGCAACCAAATGAACAATTATTTCCTTAGGATGCTTCACTATCCTAAATGAGATGCAACATCTAAAGTCTAAGTGAAATGCAAGATCTTGGTTGATTTTATGTTAGATGCCTAACTAGATGAATCCTTTCCCTTAGTTGTTTTAAGGCTAGTCTCTAGAAAAGGTTGTGAGAGAGAAACCAAGGGGAAGAAATCTATGGCTTGATTAACGATCCCTACCATTGAGTTCTAACCACCCGATGCCTTTGACGCTACAGAGAATGTGGTTTTGATGACTGCAAGGTCATCATGTTAACCACTAAAGAGGGTCTACACTTCGCAAGCTAGATGAGAGAGGTGGTCCTAAGAGTCTTTCAACCAAGCTTATGCTTGGAGGTAAGTTAATTAAATGCAACTCTAGTCCTAGAATGCAAGTGCATGATGAGATATTATTTTTAGTGAGATTGCTAAATATTTGAGGCACTTAGAGATAAATTACAATGATATAACAAAGTACTTAAATCAATATACAAACGACAATCTTCGCTAAAAGAGGAATATGCCCAAATGGAACAAGATAAAAGGCGCCAAAATGTGTTAAGATCAAGACAATTTCTCATAAAAGAAATAGTTCTCTCAACAATACTAGAATGCCAATTAGATAATGACTGATGAAAATAGAGTGCCAATGTGTTAATTTGATGCACACGATAAAGAAGTTAACACAATTAGTAAATCAATTGACTTGATTAGCAAGAGTGTAAACTCGAGATATGAAGCTCACTTGCAAGTACACAATATTAGTAGGCTTATTATCACAATAAGAAAACCAATAGCCACTTATCCAATTTTCCAATAAGTGATGATACAAGTCACAATGTCACAGTGAAAGAAGAGAGCATTAATCCACAATGAGATTTCTTTAGCCAATCTTATTACTAGTCCAATTTAACCTTTAACGCACAATTAGCTTTGTTGATTATGTTCTTGAAACAATAAAGAGCACTTAAATGAAAAATGCTAATGCAAAAGATCACAAGATACTAGTGATTCTTTTGACCAAATTTTAAGCCCAAATCACATCAACCATTAATGCTTATGAATTAGATGAGTTCCTTATTTATTTTTAGAGTCTTTAGTGCAATTTATCATTGATGCAACTTCGTATTTAGAGGATTGCAAATTTATATCAGACCTTGCAATTGTTATATCAACACTTAGAAAACAATGCAAGATGTCAAAAACAAGGTAGAAAACTGAAACAAGAGATTTTCCAGTTACCGCTAATTAGTTTTCTAGGGTATAGATAAGACATAAACATTCAAATCAAACCTTTAAATAGCATATATCAAACTTGTATCAACTCAAAAATTCAATGATCCAGCCCTCTAAAAGTTGACAAGGCGCCAAATAACCAAAGCTAAATGAACTCTAATGATTAGTTAATGAAGTTAAGTGATTGTTTATTGATCTTTGGTCACTTTTAATGATTTTTATTAGAGTTATATGATTGCATAGATGGTTGAGGCAAAACAAAGAATAAAATGAGAGATAAAGAAGTAAACCAAGAGGCCTTCAGGCCTATTTGAGAGCTAGAAGTCTTGGGGATGGCTTCCACTTCTTGTAACTACAATGTTAGCAATACAATCGCTGCAAACACAAGATGTTAGCCCACTAAAATAATGCAAAAATTAGAGATGACTGAATACAAGGTTAGGGCAAGGCTTTAAGGCTAAGAAAACCCCAACACTAGGCCTAGAAGAGGCAAAGGAAGAGGCTAGAGGCTAGAGAAGGGAAACGATATGGAAAAACAGGCCAAGGAAGGCTTGAATGAGGGGAAACAAACCCACAAGGATGTGGCTGGGAAAGTCCCATTAGGGATTGTGACCAAGGCTGAAAGGGAGGCCGAGAGCAAGGGAACGCTTCCCAAGCCTGCGTCTAAGGGAAAAAAGGGGGTTGAGAGGGGTAAGGATCTCCTAGAGGACATAGCAAGGGGAAAGGAGTGAGGTTGAGGCCCCTAAATGGTCAGATGGGAAGGGTTAAGGCCCTTAAGGTCCCACTACTAGGCTAAGGAGGGGTGGAAAAGGCCTGAAAAGGCCTCTAAAGGCCATGGTTAGCCCTAAAGGGATAGCAGCTATGGGTTAAGGCCCTTATGGGCCTACAACCTACTAAAAAGAGCCTCAAGGGATCACGGTAAGCCTTAAAAGGGTTGCGACCAAGAAGAGTAGGCCCTAAAAGGGGCTGCAACCAAGGGAAACGGCCTTAAAAGGCCATGACTAGGCTAGAATGAGGGATGACTAGGCCTTAGAGGCCTTAAAAAAATTTCTGGAACTCCTGCAAACACAAAAAACATCCACAAAATGCCGAAATTTGCTTCCTTGAAGGCCATTGTCTTCATTTCTTGGTTGGATGTTGAGCTTAAATGAAGATTGGAGGCTAGATATTGCCTTCCTAGGCCTAGATCTGCCTCAAAACCCCAACAATTTTCCTTGAGATCTTGAAGATTCACCTGCACAAATGAATGAATGAATTCCAAAACCCCAAATATATAGAATAAATTCAAAAACCCCAAGTGCTACAAAATAAAACAAAGGTTAGAAAATAATTCTACAAATATTTACAAGTGTACAAAATAATTTTTTTATCTCTCATTAGCAAATTAAATCTTTTTAGCCCAAGATCAAATAAATAATTTTGAAAACATTTTTTAAATATATGACAATGGAAGGGTTATATATATATATATATATATGCCAAAATCCTTCTGCAAAATTAATTACCACAATGAAATCTTAGAGCCCAAACAAGGTTGACTCTTCCCCACAATCTAAATTGGAGCCCAAGGGTTAGCGTACTTGTAAATCTCTATAATTTTCTCAAAATAAAATTGTTAGATCATATGGTGAATCATATCACCTAAGATAGCATGTACCAATAGAATGTTCTTATCATAGGAAATTGAAATAACAATTTAAAAATATTTAGCACAATATAGGATAGCACATAACTAACACATATCATAGATCAGCAGAAAAAGAACATCATGAACTGAACCCCAAAGTCTTTCTATTATGATAAAAAATGTTCCCAATAGAGCAGCAATTAAATACCAGCATTACAAATTTTCTCATCCACAGATCATCATACCATATGGTGCCAAATATAACTCAATAGCCTCTTTATATAGAGAAACCCCTCGAAGTGGAAAATAACGGCTAGTTGGCTTGATCCTTGTAAAAATAATCTCGATTGTTGAAAATATCTTAATCATCTTTTAATCTCCACCGTCGAATTTTTAAATTTGAGAAAAAATCGATTTTTTCTTAGAAACCATTTTTAATTAATAAAAAAAGTATTATTTTGGATTAATTTCCTCAAACTTTTGACTTTGACTTAACCACCGAGTGTTGGCCCTCAATTTTGGTCTATTTTTTCTTAAGGAAACTTACTTAATCCTTATATTTTCCATCCATTTTCCATCACATCCATCTCATTTTGATGTATTTTATGCATATTCAGGTATTTAATTTTAATTTTGCAATTTCTAGAAGTTTTTATGATAATTGAGTTTTAAGTACAATTTTGGACAATCAGAAATTCTTGTAATAGCTATGTGGATGACATATTTGCAGGACACTTGGGCTTGAGCTGGATGCATGAATGGAAAGCTTGAGAACTAGGACTAAACTAATTCCACTTGGTTCGGTCAAAACAAGCTTTATTAGGCTCGGTCAAGGTTGGTCAAACATGACTAGTCACCCAGAGAATCCCTAGGAAATATGGCAGTTTTTGAGATTTTATGGGATTGATCATATTTCTTGGAATGGATTAGATGAGTTCGACTTAGATAGGTGGATATGAGAAGATATGATTGTTAGAAATATTATAGATCAGTTTGTTTCACAAAACCTCTATTTAAAGTCAAGATTTTGATGGCTTATGTATGTAATTTTTATATAACTTTATGTTGAGACATTTGAATATTGGAGATTAATTAGAAGAACTTGTTCTACTTTCATTTTGCTGTTCATTAGTGTGGATGTGTGACTGAAGTTTCATCTTCTGATATCAACCTTCAAGTGTGCAAAGCAAGGGTGGAGGGCCCCCACTCCAAGCTAAGTACACTTCTTGTTAGACTAGTTTAATTTTCCATAATTTGGTTATCTTAGAACTTGTTTATGTGCTTTGCTTCAGATTGGTTTATGGTTGATGTGTGATGATTTATTTTATTGAATCTTAGTTTGTTCATCACTTTAGTAAGATGGAATAACAAAGTGTTTAAGTTGAACACTCCTTCTGTTAATTGGTAGATTGAAACTAGGTTTTTCCTTGATTACATGCAAGCAATTTTTCTTATGTATTTTCAGTCTTCAATTGATAGCATTATGGTGAATGAATTATGATGGGAAATACCAAAGGTCTCTTAAGTTAAGAGCCTCCCTTCATTGATGATTTTTCCATCTTAAGCTATTGAGAGTTCATGGTTTCTAATTTCTATTCATCAAGTAATAATTGAGGAAGAATTGGACCCCTTAAGCTAAGAGCCATTTCAACTTTTCTTCATTGCAAGGTGAATTGGAAATTGTTAGTGTAGGCTATATTTGTAATATGCACTTCTTTAGTTTTTGAAAACTTGTCTTTCAAGTTTGATTATATCTGATGTCCATATACTGTGGATTTGCCTCCAAGTTTTACAAACCCAGATTGATAATTAAATACTTGTGTTAATTTAGCCAATAAATTAGCTCAACACCGAGGTCCAAAGGCTCAGATTTTTTTTAAAATATCCATTTTTCCCTTGGTGGGAGACCTCTAAAAATTGATTTTCTTTTGACCCACGAATTTTTTATTATTTTCCACTTAAAGAGAAATCAATTTATCTATCATTAATTTTTGACTCAAAATTAATTAATTTTCTGGCTTAATGATTTTTATTTAATTTTGCGAGAAAAATTAATTAATTCACTCTAGAAGGGATTAATATTTGTTTCCACCCTCAAATATTTTAGCCATGGTTTCTAATTGCGATGGACCATGCACTAAAACATTTTTTACATCCAAATAATGACAAAATCAACCCTTAGAAGGGGAAATACACATTTAGAGTTAGACCCTCAATAATTTACCCAATTCCACGACACAATATGATCTAGTATGAAACCAAGTGTGGTTGTAAAAACATAATTTAGTCAATGTGTTAAGATTATTCCCAAACACACTTTTACAATAGACTCGATAACATTAGGACTCACCTAAAACCTTGTCAACAAATTCCACCCTAACGTTGTTGTTTAAGTTGGAAGAAAAACTTTATTGATTATCCATGTTTATAAACACACATAATTCCACCCTAGATTTGGGGTATAAACTGAAAGAAAAACTCTATCGATTATCCAATATCTTAACCCGAGTCATAAATGGACTCTCCCATAGTGTTGATTCCTGAGTCACATTAAGTCAATCCAAGTCCTCCTCACCACCACTGGTGTTATTTGCCTCATGCTCAACCTCCTCCTCATGTTCGCTGTCAAGAAAAACCTCCATGTAGTGGGCATTTCCCTTATTGTAACTGCACCCTTGGGTCCACGAATCTTGATATGTGAAGCAAAATTTCCTCATCTATAGGTCCCTTCTGGTCTCATCTAATTGTCCCTTTGTTGTCCACTCCTTTTGAGGAGGTTTGGTGTCCTTCCGGTTGAATCTCTCTATGAGCCTCTACGTGAACTCTATGTATGATGTGATACCTATATGACCCAAAGTGATTAGCGCATGATACCACCACTCCTATGCATCTCCATCCAAATGTAAGGTGGCATACTTAATAACATCCACCTCTCTCATGGGGTTTTTCTGAAGGTATGCATCTAGTTTCTACACCCAAGCTCTAGCGGAACTCCTGGTCGACCTATCAAAGTTGGGAAGGGTTACTTTTCCCATTGTCCTCTGTACATCCTGGTTTTGTTGACCTCCCCTATAAGGTGTAAGTGGCTTCACACCTGTGGCATTCATACTTCTAGGGTATCTATCATAAGGATGCAAATGGCTCTAGTCTATCATCTTGTTGCTATTCAATTGGGCCAACATTTCTATCAACTTCTCATTATTCTCAAGGATCTTGTCCATGATTTCTTGTGTACTCCTTCCTTGAGTCACTGAAATGGATATATCTCCACCAGTTATTGTGCATGCATGCCTAAATCTTCCATGATCTTGCTAGTTTCCACAAGACTGGCCAAGATCATGCTCTAATACCACTGTAATATTCATAATGGAAAATTTAACAGTGAATACCAAAACCAATGAACTTAGAATAATAACAATTAAGAAACACAACCACAATTTAATATGTAAGAAATGACAGCTAAATAATTTGAGCCATTGTATTAAAATTATGGATCTTAGTATATAAAATGAGTTGAAACAATGGAACTTAGGCTTGCTAAGCAAGTAGAGGCAAAATCTAGAAAATATGCTTAAGACCCAAATGAAGAATGACCCTGGAAGAGAAATGTGCACTACCCAGAATATACAATGTTGTTGACTACCGACTATAATGATGATTTTAGCTCTAAATAATGCCTAGATCAAGCTGAAACTCTAACTGCGGACTCCCCTCCTAAAATCCACAAAAACCTGGAAAGGGTTTGGCTTAACTCGAAGCAGAGAGGGAGCCCACTAAATAATGTGAATTTCCCAGCTGGCTACAGGTGCGTACTACTGGAGAACCTCACTGCTAAAGCAACCCTCAACCCCTCTACTGAAGAATTCACCTACCAAATTCAATCCTCCCTTTTGGAATGACAAATCCTTCAACCCTTTTTCCTTTTGAACTACCTCACTCCAATTCCTGCATAGGCTTGTCCATAGAGGTCCATGTGGTGCTAAAACTAAATGAATTTAGCCTCAAGAAAAGCCCAAACCTAACCTTGCAATATGTCACCCAAACTCTGCTTCCCCGACAAGAGAAAACACCTACAAAATTTATCTCCCAATCTCCACTTCAACCTGCGCAAATGGCCAAGTCCACTTTCTTTCTGCTCCCAAGAAATGTGCACTGCTGATCCGAATGATGAAGGTTAAGCTCAGTAGAAGCCTTGGGGTGGAATCCTCTAGTCTCTAGCTAGGGAGGCACTCGAAGTCCTCCAAAACCGGCTTGGGTTTCACTTGAAATCCTTGTGCTAAACGACACTCCAACCCTTGCACTAAACAACACCAAGAGAGGATGAATTGATAAGTGTAACAGTCAAAACATGTCGAGAAATGCTTCCTTGTTGCCTTATATAGTCATGGGCCCTTTTTCTCCCCTTGGCGGTCCCCACAATCCACTAACTCATCCCCTTTCCTTGAGGACCAAATTGCCTCCTTTAGTGGCCCCCACATTCCACTAAGAGTTTGATTTTTCCCTCTCAAATGCATATTGTCTCCTTGGTGGACCCCACCTTGCCTCCCAAAGTCACACCTCTCCCTCCATTGGTGTGTGTGGCCCATTGTGTTCCCCACTTGACCATGGGACCCACTTCACCCATCTCCCCTAAAATCGCTGACACAACCCAAGAGTCTTTGCTAACCTCCTCAGATAGTAAATACAAAATTGGGGACATTACAAGAGATGTATCTTGTGCATATGATTGGTTTGGTTCCATTGATTGATCCCACTGGTCAGTAAGGCACTGACCTGGATGCCATGGGGTTGTGGCTTGTGGGATGTGTTGGATGCTATGTATCTCCCTTTATGATGAGATTGATGATCTCTCCCTTAGGTTATGTGGCAGGAGACCTATGGATTGGTTGGGGAGATTGATCTTGATAGAGAGAGAGAGACTTGTGTTTGTCCCTTACGTTGTGAGTTAGGAGACCTATGGATTGGTTGGGGAAATTGATTTTGAGATAAAATTAAAAGTACCTCCCTAGCTAAGAGGGAGTGTCGAAAAACAATGGAGAAAACTCATATTTTTTACTTAAACGAAGTCAGCCTCAAGAAGGACAAGTCGGGCCACATGTTTGAAAAGACACCTTCTCAAACACATATAAATATGACTTCATTGAGCCTCATTTACACCATCTCATCATCACACAATTCGATTTGAAATTACAAAATTCTACTCACACATGTGGAGTCAAGGAGACATTTCAGACCAATGTTGACTAGCCTCTTTCTTCTTTTTGACTTTTGTTGACTTGGGCTATTTGGCACTTGTTTGATTAAGGTTGTGATTGTCTTGGAGGGATGACGATTGCAAGAGGACTTTGACACTATTTGACTGAATATTCATCTATGTTTCTGCCTCATTGACTCTTATTGATTGCAGGTTTCACTGAGGTATTTGACCCAAAATTGCATGGAGTGTCTTGACTGAGGTTGACTGAATTTATGTCCTCTTATTTCAGAGCTTCCAAAGGCTGAAATTTGGCCTTGTTGTTGCAGTCCTATACTTTGACCAAAGTTGACTTTCTCTTCATTGACTGGTTTTGACTTGGATAAATTATGGTTAGATTTGGAATCTTGTTGGAATATTCTTCGATCTACTATTGATGAATATAACTTCTCTCTCATAAGGAAATATTGGTTGGGTTTTCCCCTTACGTGTTTTCCCCTGGCTTGAAGCCTAATTTCTAGTGTCTCTTGTATCTTGTTTACTATTCATTGTGATCTCTATTGCTCTAGATGAAATTGAATGGTTGAAGTGAAACTGCTTTATGATAGGAATTCTAGAAAACCTGTAATTATATCATTGGAAGTAGTTATCAATTGTGAAAAATATTACTAGTCTTAATTGCACTAGAAAATCAACACAAACTTCAGTCACTTTATCCTTTTTCTACTCCGATGTGTGGCTAATATAGAAGAGATATGCGCATGAGTGATTGATATGAAGTGTCGAGAGAGCTATGATTGAGGAATCGTCAAAGTCTACTGAGATAACATAAGACATTGCAGGGAGCGAGCGACGGAGGACGAAAAATCTAGAGTTTCAGGCTGTTGCAGGGGTGGTTCTCCATGGAAGGGCACAAAGGAGGGAGCTCTACTCCCTCCTTCAAATAGGCTCTGACCAGCATGGGTAAAAAACCTATGGAATATGATAGAGGCCCTTCAAAGGGAAGGAATAGGAATAGTGAAGAGGAACAAGATGGATAGAAGTCAAAGGAGAATAACATTACTAAAGAAAATGAGGAAGAAGACAAGGAACAGGGAACACAAAACAAAGCACAGAGGGGTCCATGTAAGCCCAAAGTTGTTGTTACTCCGAGAGTTGTTTTAAATGAGCCTGCTCTGCAGGCGCATAGGGACCATATGCAAACCTATGCAATCATTTGCAAATTCATGGGTTTATGGCCCACTGAAAAAGCCTTACAAATGTGGATAAAATATCACTGGAAACCAAAAGGAAGCATTGACCTACACCTAGGGTCAAAGGGTTTCTTTACTGTGGTATTTGCAAACATCGAAGATAAGGATAGAGTTTTTGAAGGCGGGCCCTACTTCTATGTTGCAGTAGGTCTCTATATGAGACCTTGGATCATGAATTTTGTCCCGGAACATGAGACCTTTACTTCGGTCCCAGTTTGGGTAAGACTCTATTCTCTTCCGCTTGATTATTGGCAAACAGAGTCCTTATCGGCCATAGGAAATAAGTTAGGACGTTTTGTCAAAGCTTCTGAAGCCACTAGGAGGGGAAAGTACACTTCCTTTGCTAGAATATGTGTGGAGATGGATCTCTCTAGAGCTCTACCAGATGAGGTAATATTGGAAGTTTTTGATGAAGAATGGGTGCAAACTGTGGATTACGAACATATTCCATTCAGATGTCGCAAATGCCATGAGCATGGGCACCTATTCAGGGATTGCCCTCTCACTAAAATAGAGAATAAGAGTAAAACTAATGCAATGAAAGACTCTGAAAGCTTTCACAAAGTGGAAAACAGAGGAAAAGGAAGCAAGAGGGGGTCAAAGATACAAAAATCTGAAGGGCAACAAGCCAGTCAAAACAGGTTCCAAGTTCTGGAAGAGGAAGAAGGGATAACTACTACAGACCAGACAAAGGGAGAAGGTTTAATGGAGGAAGGGAAAGAAGAGGACAGGGAACAAACACCAGATAAAAATCAGCAGACATAAACGATGGTGAGTGATGCAGAAACAAAAATGGATCATGAGATGACCCAAAGTGAGATGGAAACGGAGGACCAAGAACTTCAGGAGATTCTTGAGAAAGAGAATCTAGATCTGGAGGATTTCTTGATTCAAGGAACCAAGGAAGGGATAGACTCTTTACCTCCAGAGGAGTTCAGTAGAGTCCAACAACTATTTATATGGAAAACCCAAAACAAAGGGCCGGAGAAGCAAAGAAACAAGGAAAAGCAAAGTAGCGAAGGGGTAAAAACGGTGAAAACCACACCAGGATTAGCACCCAGAAACCCAGGAAAGAAAAGAGGCAGGAAAAAGTAGAACGAACTATTGATGGAATGTGGAAAGCTAATGATAGACTCAGGTAAGATGAAAGACCTAACTAGCTACTCCTTTACCAATCTTTAATAATGAAGTTTACTTCTTGGAATATTAGAGGTCTAGGTAGTAAAAGAAAACAGAGACTGATTAGTAATAGAATGAAACAAATAGCTTCGAATGTGATCTTCATCTAGGAAACCAAATGTTCCATTCAAAAAATAAAAGAGATTCATAGTAAATGGCTCAATCGTTATGAGTTTCTGGAAGTCAAAGCAGAGAATACAGCAGGAGGTATACTCACCCTTTGGAATCCAAATAAAATAGACATTTTAGATGCTGAGGCATCTAGAGAATATCTATCAGTGGTCATACAACCTGTAGGAGATAAGGAAACCTACCTGGTCACAAATGTTTATGGCCCCCAAAGACTGGAGGGTAAACTCAAATTTCTAGATTCTCTGGAGGCTCTCAGAGATAGACATTCAGGCATTCCATGGATATTGGGAGGGGATTTCAACATGATTAAATCACTTTCGGAGAAAAAAGGTGGAACCAGAGTTCTAAGTAAAGACTCTCTAAAGTTTCAGACTTTTACAAATATTATGAAGTTAGTGGATATTGTAACGAGTAATGGCATATTTACTTGGAACAACAAAAGAGGAGGAGTCTCAGGTGCCTTCAAAATTAGACAGATTTATGATATCAGAAGACCTTATGCTTAATGATAAGGAAATTTCAGCAAGAATTCTACCCTTTGGAGGCTCAAATCATTGGTTGGTTCATCTGGAGGTGCAGAGTTATGGTACTCCCTGGAACAGACCTTTTCGATTTGAAAACATCTAGCTTTCCCATCCAGATTTCACCAGCAATATTGCCAAATGGTGGTCAGAAGATTTGAACATTCAGGGCACAAGAATGTTCCTTCTTCAGAAAAGACTAAAACACATCAAGCTTTGGCTCAAGGATTGGAATAAGAATGAACATGGCAATATTTTTGAAGCTAAAAGAGCAGTAGAGGGTAAAATGCAGGAACTCAACTAAGCCCTAATCATAGATGGCTTCGATGAAACCAGAAATGATCAGGCTACCAAATGTAATCAAGAATGGGAGAATTTATGCAAACAAGAGGAAATATTTTGGAGGCAAAAATCGAGGGTTCAATGGCTCAAAGAAGGAGAAAGAAATACTAGATTTTTCCATAGATCCACTATGGCAAACAGAGTTCACAACAGAATTTTAGTGATCAAGGACGAGGGAGGTAATCTTCACAACTCTCATGCAGAGATAGAAGAAGTACTTGTTAAGCACTTTCGAGGCATAGCCAAGGAAACATGTTATGACAGAGAAAACTCCATCAGAAACTTCACAAGACATATACCTAGGCTGGTGTCCAGAGAGGACAATTTCAACCTTAACAAGCCAGTAACCGAAGAAGAGGTCAGTGAAGTGCTCAAAGAAATGCAAAACAGTAAAGCACCTAGCCCAGATGGTTTCAATGTAGATTTCTTCAAGGCTTGCTGGAATATTGTAAAACAGGATATTCTGAATGTTGTAGAAGATTCTAGGATGAATAGAACTATTTTGAAAGCTCTGAACACATCCTTCATTGCCCTGATCCCTAAACAGGAGGCAGCCCAAACTCCTGACAAGTTTAGACCGATAGCTTTATGTAATGTGGTTTACAAGATTATATCAAAAGTGGTGGCCAATAGACTCAAACCTCTCCTTCCTACCCTTGTCTCTATGGAACAATCTGGGTATGTGGAAGGAAGGCAAATTCTTAATAATATTATTCAAGCACATGAGGTGGTACACTCTCTGACTAGCAACCAAAAGGCTGGTATGATCATGCAATTGGACATTGCCAAGGCCTATGATAAATTGAACTGGAATTATATTAGGAAAATTCTTATTGCTTTTGGGTTTGATCACAACTGGGTGAGATGGGTCTTGGCCCTGGTCACTTCCTCTAGCTTCTCAATTCTGGTCAATGGCTCTCCATCTGAAACTTTTCTTCCCTCTAGAGGCCTCAGACAGGGGGACCCACTCTCTCCCTTTCTCTTCATCCTCATGATGGAAGGACTAGGTCGGTCTATCAAACATGCAAAATAAGTCGGTAAGATCAAAGGTCTCCAACTTACTGATAGGGGACAAGCTTGGACGCATCAACAGTTTGTGGACGACACCATGCTGCAGGGAATCCCCACAGTCAAAGAAGCTCATGCATACAAACAAATTCTAAATGACTTTGCCAAACCTTCAGGTATGGAAGTTAATCTCTCCATATCTAATATTTTTTTCTTCAATACTAATATTGCCATTAAGAGGAACATTGCTAAAATTCTGGGCTTTCAAAGAGATTCTCTCCCCTCAAAATATTTGGGGGTTCCTCTAACTACTAAGCCTTTACACAAGAGCATCTGGGAGCTGGTGATTAATAAATTGCAAGACAAAATAAGGAAATGGACTATGAGGTCCTTAAACTTGGCTGGCAGGTTGGTTCTCACAAAGGCTGTTCTGCAATCTATCCTAGTTTTTATGCTTTCCGCTCTCCCTGCTCTTAAAGGAGTCTTGCAACTATTCAGAACCATACAAAGATACTTTCTTTGGGGCAAGGGGGAAGAAAAGAAAAAATGGGCCTTAGTGGCTTGGGAAAAACTCTGCAAACCTAGAAAACATGGGGGTCTTGAATTGCATGATCCTGAAATTTTAAGCAAAGCTTTAGGGGCTAAATTATGGTGGCGCTGGATAAAAGAACCAAAGGCTCAGTGGGCTACAATTTGGAAAGAAAAATATGCCAGCTCATGGCAAAGTGATGACCATATACGAATGGATGGAAATATTAAGGGATCAGACATTTGGAACAAGGCCTGGGATAATAGAGGTCTGGTCCAAGATAATGGCTTCTGGGAAATTAGAGAGGGAAACTTAGCTCTATTCTGGGAGGACAGATGGCAACAAGAACCCATTCTTTTAAAAGAGGAATTGAAGGAACTTAAGGTAGAGGCAGATGCTAAAGGATTAACCAAAGTAAAGGATTTCTTGGATCAAACCAACAGTATAGGAAAATGGAGAATATCGAGGAAATTTGATTTCAGGGATGACCAGTTGAGATGGGGCAACAACAATGAGGGCACCTTTAATCTTAAGGAAGCTAAATTCATTCTCCTTGGTTTGACCTCCTAGGCTCCGAACAAAGCATGGCAAAGACTATGGAGGCATCAAGGTTGGATGAAAATTAAACTCTTCATGTGGCTAGTCTAGCATAGGAAGATTTTGACTTGGGATAACATTTGGAAAAGGGGTGTTTTGGGGCCTTCCAGGTGCCAGCTATGTGAAGCTCAAGAGGAAACAATGGAGCACCTTCTCAACAACTGCACCTTTACCTCCAGGTTGTGGGATTCTTTCGCCACCATTTTCCAACAGTCAGATAGGGACAAAGGGAGCATCATCAACACCCTAAACAAGTGGAGAAGCAATTTTTCGAATAATGAAGTCCTCAGCATTGCTTGGGATCTAACGCCCGGCTTCATTACCTAGAATATTTGGAAAGAAAGGAATAATAGAACTTTCAAGGATATAAAAAAACCATCCCTTTACCTTTTGGATCAGATCTTAAAGCAGCTTCAAGAGACAGTGGGTTCTATTGTCCAAAATCTCCCTAAGAATCCTCCTTCGATACCAGATTTGAGGATTCTCTGTCAGCTAGGGTTACAGGGTCTCATTCCTCAGGGCCTGGAAAGGAAGATTCTCATTAGAGACTCTGAGCTTGATTTTTGGCACCCCCCCAAGGGTTTTTTGAAGTTCAATATTGACGGTGCCTCAAAGGGCAATTCGGGTACTGCGGGTCATGGCAGAGTTTTAAGAGATGAAAGAGGGAATATCCTGTTCATTTTATATGGTCACCTAGGGAGAGCCACCAATAATATGGCAGAAGTTATGGCTATGGAGCATTGTTTAGAATTCCTGATTCAAGATAATCGACACAATGTGATTGTTGAAGCAGATTCTGAGTTAATCATTAACTCGGTCAAGAGAATCAGCTGGGGTACAGCACTGGAAAAGGCCTCAAGGAATTGGAGGCTGATCCAAATCTTTCAACAGATCCACAACCACCTTCTGTGCCTCCACACAATAAATTTTAAACATGTTCGAAGATCGGCTAATAAACTGGCGGATCTTCTGGCTAATCAAGGAGTGAATTGCGCAGAAAATAGGTTTGCAATGAAATGGCAAGAGCTACCTCAACACAGACTAAAGGCGAAGTGCCAAGACCAGGCTGAGGAAGATTGGTTGGTGTTTCGGAGCAGGGCCATGGAGGGCAGCATAGATAACTCAAAAGCGATATGATCAGAGGAGTGTATATAATTGGATATACAGTGAGTAACGTGCTTCGACAGTTTGCAGTTCGGAGTATCATGCTTAAACAGGTCATCAGTGGTTGTAGAGCGGATGTTTTATTTCTAGGGGTTTCAAGCAGGCTGGCAAAAGCCTCTACTCACAATGTCATAGGTAGAGCATATATGGGGAGAGATCGGAAGCCGGGAACCCGTGGCATCCCCGATAATCTGAAACTTTCGCCTCTGATCGGAATACCATGGCTAGAGTGGTTTTGGGGTGATCGCATGCGGTTTTGGGGTGATCGCATGCCTCTCGAGCGGGAAGCAGTTTTCCCTTTTTTGCAGCGATCCCATTTAGTGAACAACACGTGGCAGTGGGGCCAGATGAAAAACCGCCTTGATCACACGCTAAAAATTGGCATGTTGGGCTGTGCGATATTCATTTCAACCGTCAGATTTTGTGGCAGGGATCAATGATCAGGATTGATCGTGCAATTTTGTGGGGCCTGGAGTTAAGTTCTATTCGCCTTCTTGGTGCGAAATTCATCTCTGCTGTCGGATTAAGACATGGATTGGAAGGCCACGATTTAATAGGTAGGTTGAGTGAGTGCTAGCGCGGTAAATCGCTCAGCTAGGCATCAGTCAACACGTTTAGGGTAGGTATCCTAAGGGTTTGTCGGTTATTTGTATTGGGTTGGGGGTTCTTGCCATTAGCGGTTAGCACCCTTGGTTTGAGTCCACTTTGTCGAGTGGATAGTTGTAAAATATGTAAATTATTTTTGGCTTAATGATATAGAAGGATCATCTCTTGCTTCAGCAAAAGAAAAGAGTGATTGATATGAAGTGTCACATCATGTGTATATATACAAGTTGAATGGGTGCATTTACCCCAAGGGACACACCCTTTCATGGTGGGGCTGACTTTTCCCTTTTGAGCCAACATGAAACCCAATTTTTTTTTTTTCATAATTTTTCTAGGCCGACTTAGGAGGCCTCTTGGCATGTGGGAATACCTTTTGATGCTACACAAAAATCAACACTCCCTCTTATTGAGGAAGGTATTCTCCTTGCTTGCAACATATTTTCCTTTAGCTGAAATTTCTCCTTCCTTTATAAAAATTTATGAGCTTGTCGTGTGGATGCATGTTTATAGATAACTCCATCCTGGAGTGGGTAATTTAACTCCTCATATGCATGTGAGTATCTAGGGCTTTTGGCCAAATTCCTTTATGACCTAACCAAGTCCATTTGGATTCAAAGGTGAATTACATCTATCTCCTCTGGTTGACATAGTCAAGTCCTTCTGGCTTGTCAGGAGAAGATATGCCCAATCCTATAATGTCCTTGTGTCATTCACCTCTGGTCAAAGACTTTTATGACCCAACCAAGTCCTTCTGGCTTCTAGGGTTGGTGTATCTTATAATTGCCTTGGGATTCACCTTTTTGGTCAAAGTCCTTTATGACCTAGCCAAGTCCTTTTGGCTTCAAAGGTGAATGTGTTCATCTCCCTGGTTAAGGTCCTTTATGACCCAACTAAAGTCCTTTATGGCTTCAGGAGATGGTCTACCCAATCTTGTAAATACGTCATCATTCCCTTCCAATGAGGGAGATATTCAACATCATACTAAGCTCATCATTGAAGTAAGTCCACAATCTACTCATCTATGGATATGTATTGGAGCTCTATTGCTCTTGTTTGCATCATGTCTTGGATGAAGTGACCTGGCCATGTCCTCCTGGTTGCTTCCTTTATCATGTAAGCAAGTACTGCTATTACTGCTCCCTTTGAACTGGAAGCTCTTCCGGTCACCTGGAATGATCCTGGATGTCCTAACAATTTGTACAATCCTCCCTCAAACAATAATCACTTCTTGATTAGTCTATGCTCAAAACCAAGAATCTGACCATTGGTGATAGGAGCAAAAATATTCTCGTAGTCCATTCTCTCTTTTTGGGAGAACCCTCTTGTCACAAACTTCTTGATGCTGCTAGCTTTGCATGAATCATTGCATTGGTAGTTACCATAATGTACCTATTCTTCCTTCCATTTAGGAGGTCATGAAAGAAAGAAAAAAATTATAAACAAGTAAAAATACAAAGACAAGAGGCCGACCGAGGAATAAAAATAATAATAATCAAGGGAGAAAAATATGAAGTACTTATCTGTTGATTAAGGAAGAAATTGTAGAGGGTTGTAGGAAATTGTCAATTCCTTCTTGATCCTTGCCTCCTTAATGAAGTCCATTTGCAATTTCATCAAGGTTGGATTCCTTTGAATTCTTTGGAGATGGATTCGTCCTCATCCTCAAAATCAACTGTTGATGCATGTTACTTTCCTTTCCCATTTCTTGCATGAATTGTGTGAGAGTTAGGGTTTCTTCATCTTGCAAATTCATTGAGATATCTACCCACACCAAAATATTACAAACCAACGTTAGCACAAAGTCATTCCACATGTTATCAAAGAGATAAACCAATTATGCATCACATCAACTCCATTTGCATTCAATACTCCAAGTTTTCGTCTCATAAACCCTAGGATTTTCAACTCTTGTACCAAGATGTCCTTTGCTTCCAATGCTCACACAAAGATTAACTCCTTTTTAATCACTGTCAACTTGTTGCCCACCTAGTAGATTCCTTGATTAGCTTCTTAGGTCTGAGCTTATCCCTTCAGCCCGCACACTCCTAGCTGCAACAAATCCACAATCCTAATATGACTCAACCAACCCTCCTTAGTATGCCTTACCTAGTTGTTAGCTCCTTCCTTTGACTAACAGCTCCATGATTTTGTTGTATCGAAGTTGTACATGAATACTTGTAATCCTATATAGCAATGCAACTCACTGTTACTATGAATTCTCTAATGTGAATTGTGTTTGTTTAACTCATCTTCCACTTGGGATTACACAGAGATACTTATTTTGGTTTCATAAAACAAGCAAGCAAGATGTGAGTGTACAAGTCCATGCGCTAAGAATCAACTTAAAGAAGGAATTGATTTGTTATCGTCATTGGAAGTTGTGCCCTAGATCGAATTTGACCCCATCACCAATAACAACAATAAGAGCAATGCAATTTTTACGCACAACTTTTGTTCAACAACGTTCCAATGTACTCAACGATCTTCAACTCAAATTCAAAATGGTGATCTTCAACTCCCTCGTGCTTCTGCAACTTTCATGATGTACCCTACCATTCTTGTGCTCTAAAGTAACCTTGAAGATGTCCCCATACTCAATTTGCAACAAGAAGAGAAACATTTCCTTCTGTTTATTGGCCGTAGTAGATATTGTCAAGACGCCACACTCAGCCGGTATATATGCTCTCCGTGGAATAACTGCACGAACATTTGGATGGCCCTGGTTCTTATAAATCACAAAATTGTAAGGCATACGAGTACACCACTAGGACCATCTCTACCTCCTAGCACGATGATGAGTAAATTCGTACCAATGTCAATAGGCCCAGACCACTTACGCGCAACATGGTTAAGGCCAAGATCAAGTTCGTAAAATCTAAGATCTTTTTGTGCTTCATTTGTAGCTTGCCCAGTGGAACCTTGATCAAATTCTAAATAATCAGGCTCTATTGTAGTAAAAAATAGCATTATTGAAATTACAATCAACCTCAGTTATTGAATACACTATCTTGTGTGACTTATTGTCGTTAGATGAGTTACTGATCAAGAAAGAAGGCATTTACAGTTATAAATTAACCAAGAAAGGAATGTAACTGACAAGAAATTAAATACAGCCACACAAGTAATAACTCAGGATTTACGTGGTAAAACCCTGACAGAGTGTCAAGGAATTGGAATTTCTATTCAATCAATGAAATGATTCTCCATTACAATAGTTCGGGCATTCATCATTTTTATATATGAGCCTCTTTAGTTACATAACCGATGTTTCGGTATAAAACTAACTTGTTAATAACTAATAATTTTACCCAGAGTTACATAATTAGTTGTCAACTACCAACAAACTCCACCTTGACAACAAATTTCCTAATCCCTTGCCCATGCTCATTCATCATCTTTTCTGCAAGCCAAGAGAAGCTAAACACCATCGCAGCTTCTCTACTGTAACTGGTTTTGTGAATATGTCTGCACAATTCTCTCATGTATGTACCTTTTGAAGAGCTACTTTTCCACCATCGATCACATGTCTCAGAAAATGATACCTTACATCAATGTGCTTGGTTCTGCTGTGATAAGCAGGATTTGTAGCCAAATGAATAGCACTTTGAATGTCACAAAGTACATTCACTTTCTCCTGTGTCCTTCCAATCTCATCAAGTAGACCCTTTAACCAGATTTCTTCTTTACTGGCATCTGAAGCAGCTATATATTCTGCTTCGGTAGTGGACAATGCAACTGTTTCTTGAAGCTTTGACATCCAACTAATTGCTCCACCTGCAAGAGTAAAGACATAACCTGTAGTAGATCTTCTTTTGTCCAAATCACCTACATAATCATCATCTACATATCCGAAAACTGATCCTTCACTACCATTAAAGATGATGCAATGGTCACTTGTGCCTCTTAGATATCAAAGCACCCATTTCACTGCTCGCCAATGTTCTTCACCTGGATTTTCCATGAACTTGCTGACAACTCCAACTGCATGTGAAATGTCAGGTCTTGTAGATACCATCGCATACATTAAGTTGCCTATAGCATTTGCATATGTTAGATGAGACATATACTGCTTTTCTTCATCGGTTCTAGGACTAAAAACTGAAGAAAGCTTAAAATGGGAAGCTAATGGAACATTAACAGGTTTCACATTGTTCATACAAAACTTTTCAAGTACTTTCTCCACATACTTCTGCTATGATAACCAAAGCTTACCATTTTTCCTGTCTCTGTGTATCTTCATGTCCAAGATATGTTTTTCTGCTCCAAGATCCTTCATATCAAACATCCTAGAAAGCTGAGCCTTTAACCTGTTGATCTCTTCCATGCTTTTGCTTGCAATAAGCATATCGTCAACATACAAAGCTAAGATAATGAATATGCCATTGAAACTCTTGAAGTATACACAATGATCATACTCACTTCTTATAAAGTTATGGCTCACCATGAAGGAGTCAAACTTCTTGTACCATTGTCTGGGAGACTGCCTTAGACCATACAATGATTTCCTGAGCTTGCAAACTAATCTTCTGTTGCGACCTTGTACAAAACCTTCTGGTTGTTCCATATATATCTCTTCATTCAAATCACCATGTAGAAAAGTTGTTTTAACATCTAATTGTTCTAACTCAAGGTTAAGTAATGCAGTTAGTGCCAACACAGTACGAATAGAAACAAGTTTTACAACTGGTGAAAAAATCTCATGAAAGTCGATACCTTCAACTTGAGAATACCCTTTTGCTACTAGTCTCACCTTATACCTTTCGATACTTCCATCAACTTTCCATTTCAGTTTGAAGACCCATTTGCATCCAACAACACTTCTCCCTTCAGGAAGTTCTACAAGATCCTGGGTATTGTTTATTGGCTAAGGAATCCATTTATTCTTCCATAGTCGTTTTCCACTTTTCTCTATACGTATCATTTACTGCGTCCTGATAACAAGAAGGTTCCCCATATTCAGTAATCAAAGCAAAAGATGAAGCAGAACCTTCATACCTTTTGGGAGTTTTTCTTTCCCTTGTAGACCTTCTTAGAGTGACTGGTTGCTGAACTGGTTCAAAAACTCAAACTGGTTCAGAAACTTCAACAGCTTCCTTTGTATCTTCAACACCTTTTTCTCCAGAAGCCTCTTCTTCCTTTTGATTGTCACCAAAAAATCTAGCCTCCAACTGAACTTGTTGATTTGGCGATACCTGTTCCTATTCAATTCTTTCAACATTTGATTTTAAAAAAGAAGATTCATCAAATGTTACATCTCTACTAATGACTATCTTCCGCGATGTAGGATCCCACAACTTGTATCCTTTCACTGCATAGTCATATCCAACAAAGACATAACATTTTGATTTTGGATCTAATTTTGAACGCTGATTTTTAGGAATAAAAGAATAAACATCATAGCCAAATATCCTTAAATGTGAATAATCACAAGATTGACCTATACAAACCTCTTTAGGAATTTTACAATTAATTGCTATTGAAGGTTATCTATTAACTAAATTACAAGCAGTGGATACTACGTCTACCCACAACTCCTTTTGCAAGTTAGCATTGCTGATCATGCTTCTGGCTCTTTCCATAAGAGTCTGATTCATATGTTCAACGACACCATTTTGCTGAGTAGTATAAACAAAAGTTTTGTGTCTAACAATTCCTTCATCCTTATAGTATTGTTCAAATTCTATTGAAGTGAATTCACCACCATTGTCAGTTCTTAAACATTTAATTGATTTGCATGTTCTTTTCTCTACCATTGCTTTAAATTGTTTAAAGACATTGAATACATCAGTTTTCTTTTTTAGCATAAAGACCCAAACTTTATGAGAGAAATCATAAATAAACATTAAAAAATATAGAGCACCTCCATATAATACAACAGGAGATGGTCCCCACAGATCAAAATGAATATAGTCTAAAATATCTTTACTATTATGATTCCCAGTTTTAAATCTCTGTTTACATTCACACAATGTTTACATAAATCCAACTTCAAGGATTTCAAATCAGGAAGTGATTTACGTTTCATCAGTACCTAAAGACCTTTCTCGCTCATGTGACCCAATCGTTGATGCCATACGCGAGTACCTTCTTCTTCTTTTTCTGACACAATCGCTACTTCACTGACTTGAGTACTTCCTTTGAGTCTATAAAGATTTCTGACCTTTTCTGCTTTCATAACAACTAGGGTGCCTTTAAAGACTTTCAGCACTCCATTCTAACCTGTAAACTTATAACCATCTGAATCCAACACTCCCAAAGAAATCAAATTTTTCTTCAAATCAGGTACATGTCTAACACTAGTTAATGTTCTAACTGTGTTATCATACATTTTAATCCTAATATTTCCCATCCCAACAGTTTGACATGATACATTATTACCCATAAACACAGAACTGTCATTTACATTTTCATATGAAGTAAACTAATTTCTGTGTGGACACATGTGATGAGAAGCACCAGAGTCTAATAGCCAGCTTTCAACACCCTGAGAGACATTACATGAAGTTTCATCTATCATACATAATTCTTCAGCAGATAAAACTTCGTCTACCATACATGAATCAACCTGATTTGCTTCCTTCTTCAGGTTATCAGACTCTTGTCATTTCCAACAGTCTTTCTTCAGGTGTCCAATTTTATTGCAGTGCCAACATTTTGCTTTACACCTCTTTCCCTTTGATTTAGATCTAGAAGACCCCCTTGTTTTTTCTCCTCTTTCCTTTGACCGTCCTCTAGCTATCATGGCTTCTGATGCCGCTGTTTCATTACTGGATTTCCTTCGTACTTCTTCAGATAAGACAGTTCCCACAACTGATTCAAATTTCAAAGAATCAGCGGTGCTTAAACTGATTGAAGTTACGAAGTGATCCCATGATTCGAGCAGAGAACACAAAAAGGTTATAGCTTTGTCTTCTTCCTAAATTTAAACTTCCATATCTGTTAATTGGCATATAAGTGTATTAAAAACATTCAAATGTTCTGCAACTTTTGAACCCTTCTTCATTCGAGACTGTACAATTGTCTTTTCAAATAAATTCTATTGGTTAACAACTTTGTCATGTATAGTTTTTCCCATAAGCCTGAACTTGTACTCTCTTCAACAATGTTGAAGGGAACTTCATCCGCCAGGCATAATCTGATGGTACTGAGAGCTCGGGCAGCCAAGTCCTCCCAATCCAAATCAATCATGCTTGCAGGTGTCTTATTTGCCCCGTCAAATGCCTTGTGCAACCTTTGTTGCACCAGCAAATCCCTAACTTTCAGTTTCCAAAGAGCAAAGTTGCTCTTTCGAGTGAATTTCTCCACCTCGAACTTTGCATTCGACATCTTGGCCATTTATTTCCTCCTAGGGTTTCGGTCTTTCAACTAGGGTTTCTTAAAAAAAATGATTTGTCTTCTTCCAACAAGGGTTTTCAATTTTTTTTCTTTTACTCCAAAAAAAAAAAATTAGAATTCTATTCACAAATCAGTTTTCTAAAAAAAAAATAAATTCCTTTTCCTTTTAATTTGAGTTTCCTGGACAAAATCTCTGTTCTTCAATGAAAACCTTTTTTTTTTTTTGGAAACAAATTCCCCCTTTTTTAATTTCAGTTTCTTGAAAGAGAGAAAAAAAAAATGTCTCTATTCTTCAATCTAAAGAAACCCTTTAATGAAACCCTACTTCATCTTTCTGGAATTTTGTTACTGGTTTTCTGAACTCACAACAAATGATTTCTGATTTTTTTTTTTTTTTTTACTAGGATTTCTTCTCAGTGGTTTCCCCTTCAAAAATCCTCTTCACACAGTAGCAGTGACCACTTCTGCCTTGACAAACGGCTCCTCGATTGCACAGGTTAGCATGCTTTTTTTTTTGGGTGGTTCTCGACAGGCCAACGATTTTCAGAAACCACAGAGTTCGACTTTTTTTTTTCTTTTTTTTTCTTTTCCTACTGCAAGACCACCAGCATCTGAAGCCGTTGACAGCGTTCCTCCAATCGTGTAGGGACAACATTCCTCCAACTAGCAGTTTTCAATGATTTCGTTTGCACCACAGGGTTCCTCCAATTGTGTAGGGACAACGTTCCTCCAACTAGCAGTTTTCAACGATTTCGGCTACACGGGCCTCCTCATTTCACAGCGAGCGATTTTTCCTTGTTTGCGCAGTCTTTTTCCTTACAACAGATGCTCACGGCTGAACTGTGCACGTTTCCATGTTTTCAACGATTTCGGCTATCGGCAGAACTGTGCACGTTTCCACAACCACGAAAAACTCCTTCTGCAACCACTCATCCGCTCATTTCAACTGAGGCTCGACAGACATGGCTCTGATACCACTTGTTGTTAGATGAGTTACTGATCAAGAAAGAAGGCATTTACAGTTATAAATTAACCAAGAAAGGAATGTAACCGACAAGAAACTGAATACAACCACACAAGTAATAACTCGGGATTTACGTGGTAAAACCCTAACAGAGTGTCAAGGAGACATCCACGAGGCAAGGGATTGGAATTTCTATTCAATCAATGAAATGATTCTCCATTACAATAGTTCGAGCATTCATCAGTTTTATATATGAGCCTCCCCAGTTACATAACTGATGTTTCTATATAAAACTAACTTGTTAATAACTAATACATTTAACCTAAATTTACATAATTAGTTGTCAACTACCAACACTTATGGGCTTCCAAAGGATAAAAAATGGCGAGTCTCACAACATTTTCTTGACTTAGAACCTAAACAAGCTTCTGCTTCTCTCAAGCCCATATCATCATAGCTCAACCCTTGGGATACACTACCAAATACAACCCTAGAACTATTCTCCTACATCCCGACTTGCCGAAAGTCTCCTGATGAACCTTCTCGAACATGTTCTTCTCTTTGTTGTATTCTAGCATAACAATTCGTCTGAAATCAATCTCAACCACAATGTAATCCTATTGCGACCCCGTCAATCTGAATTGCACCAGAGAACGTATATCCTTAAACACTTTAACGAAAATAATGGTCTGAAGTTTTTCATGATTGTCCGGCCGCAATAAGTCGAAACCTTTTGCCCATGGCTACGATGATTTCATGCATTTTCAGCCCAAAACGTTGCCATAAGTAGCACAGACAGCGTCCTTGGCTTGTTGTAGAGTTAACTATAGAGAAACATTGTTCGATTCCAACTCTCAACTGCTCAAATGGTAAAGGCGTCAACTCAGTTCCGTCTCTTCGGACTCAAAGCCAAGTTCTGAGTTGCTCTCTACATTAAAGAGGCTCCTACTGAACGTTAAAACTTCGAACTAGGGTTTAGATGCAATCGTCCGAACCAATTGAGACAGTTTCAAGGTTCACTTCAAACCTTACCATTAGATGAAGATAAAGCAGTGCAGGTGAGTAACCCAGATGAGTCGTGCAAACCAGTAAAGCCATGGACCCCAAATGCTATCCTTCAACGACCGCTTTTTCTATAGCACGGCTAGCTTGCGGCATATGGCCTTCGGCAAACCTTAATTCAGTTCTTTAGTAGACAAACTCCTACACAGAACTCGACCTTCTTCTATGCTTGCTATTGTTTCTCTAGCACTGACTTTAGTGGTTGTTCTTTCAACCTCGCTCTGATACCATGTTCAATTTTCTACAAAGATGCAAGTAGAAAAATGATTTTCTAATTTGCTAATTACTTCTAATGATCTTCAATTAATTTTTTTTATGCCACTCATATTATTAAGCAATTATATAAAAAAAATATCAATAGAATGTAGCGAAAATAGTAGAAACAAGAAAGATCAAAAATGATTTTCTGATTTGCTAATTACTTCTAATGATTTTCAATTAATTCTTTGTATGCCACTAATATCATTAAGCAATTATATATATACAAAAAATATCAATAGAATGTAGCGAAAATAGTAAAAACAAGAAAGATCATAAAGACACAACGATACACAATAGAGACAACAAATTTTCCCTAGGAAACCCAAACTTGAGAGAAAACCCGACTCTTCTTCTAGGAGAAGCTATCCTTCACCAAAGTTTATAATTCAAAATTGTCTAGAAATCTGTGCTGAAAACAAAGTCCAAACTGTTGAAATGGACTTGTGTTTCATGCCAAGAGACCATAATCTCCATAAGCATTGGATGTTGTTTGTTCTAGTAATATCCTTAGTCATATTACAACAAGGAGAGAGTGATTGTTGCTTGAGGGTTTAAGTGACGTTATCCTCTTCCCATCATTAAGATAGCCTCCCATGTGAGCTTTTGATTTAATCCCATTTGCCAATTGAAATACACTAGTATCTGGTCTTTCCATTCATTTTATTTTCCTAATTCATTCAAAATTGTTTTGTTGGAATTTACTCTTCATATTAACTTTGAACTCATTGCCTAAAATCCCAGCAATCCTATGTTAGGGAAGCCCCCCTTGAGCTAGAAAAAACCTGGCCTAAAGTACAAAAGAGGGTTTCTGAGTTGACAATGGCCTCCCTCTTAGTTATATCAAAGCCTTACTTGAGCTTTAGGACTTTATCTCGAAAAGTGATAGTTCGTGTGACAACAGGCCCAACTTAAAGCTCAACGTAACTCCATGCTTATCAGGCATCAATGTTTTCACCATGGCTTGGGGGGCTCATTATCAATTTCAATATCATCTTTATAAATGCTCACTCATTGTTACATGTTAAAATTTGTTATTATGTCATTCTTCACGATGTCCCTTGCTTAAGTTGAAGCAAGCAGGATATCACTAATCAAATTACAACATTTAAATATTCCGATAAAACTGTCTTCAGAGTTTTATTCGTTATGTACATCATACTTATTTGTTGTTTCCTAATTCCAAGTTTCGAACGAATCTCCATAAAATAGGATCTGTTAAATTATTGGACTTGGAGTTGACTTATTTTCATATTTATCCCCTAAGACAAGGATACAAGTATTGATAGATTACAGGAGGGATGATACCAGTACAAAAGAAAATTAATTCCCTTATTATTCCTGCTCCGTTGGCAGGTAATAACGTAATCGATTTGCATTGAACAATGAATTAATTCAAGTTGACTAAAAATTAAACTTTCAATATATAAAGTCTACTTTATAAATGAAAAGTAATTTATTTATTTTAAAAATTAAAATTTTGTTTATTTGTGTTTTGATTGGTGCAGAGGACTGTCCTCTTATTCTATAATGATGATTTTGCACTTTGATCATACATTGTACATGGTACGTTTACGTCTGACAATTCATAGAATAAGATATGGAAAGGGTGAAGGTTATTAATGACTATGCAAACAAGATATAAATGCATGCTCACCAAACGTGACACGTAACCAGAACAAGAGAGACTACGCAAACAAGATATAAATGCATGCTCACCAAACATGACACGTAACCAAAACAAGAGAGGGAAAGATTTGAACATAATATAATTTGTAAAAGAAATTAAATGTTTTGCAGAAGAAATTAAATGCTTAGAAAAAAAAAGTGTGTTGCGTACTTAATTTCAAGGTTTCCATATATATGTTGACCAGTATTCTTTGTCTGTTTTTTTTTGGAGTAACTCCTCTTTATTTTCAACCAACTTCCATCATATCCTTAATTTTTAGCTCCATTTAAGTTTGGACAAGAATGTCCTCATTCAAATAAAAAATAATACTATTTAAAAATTATTTATTTTACTCTAATCAAAATTTTAGTTCCTCTACATTGTAAACTTACATATGAATAAAAATAATTAAATAACAATCATAATTAACGAATAATAAACCATCATAATTAACGAATAATAAACCATTTAATCAATTAATATATTAAATTAAAATAAAATAATAGACCATTTTTTATTTTATAAATAGATAAATGAAATTAATCAATCTCAATTAAAATAAATAAAATGCAAAAAAAATTCCATATTTTAATTATTCTACTTTAATTGTCCATGGGGTCTTGGATATACGAGGAATGGGTGCCTTGTTAAGGCATTCCTACATGTTAAGTCACTAGTTCAATTCCCCACCCTATTTGGGTGTTATTCTTGGATATGACAGTTATGTAGCCTCATTGTTGATGAACTCTCTCTCTCTCTCTCTCTCTCTCTCTCTCTCTCAATATATATATATATATATATATATATATATATATATATTGAAGTTGTCTTTAGTGCGATGTTATGTAAAAATTAGTTAGGATTATGTAAATTTGATTAGCTGTAGTATTTAGGCAAAAGGGCATGACTACCAAGAGGCACCTAAGGTTGTATATAACCGGGGTTCTCTCTAAAAATGTAATCATCAACTCAGAGTTCATTTTATTAATAAAGATATTTATATACATATTTTCATTTTCCATTGAAGTTTGTCACTTTATCTGGTATCAGAGCCAGCTTCACACTGGGACACCCACAAGTTCTGCTGGCCATCAGACCCTACAGGATTCCATAGAACAGCAGTGCGTGTGGGTTGTGCGTATTTTGCCTGGAAAATATGCTAGGTGAGACGCTGACCATCAGAGGAAGACTGCGGAGGGTACATCATACATCGGTAAAGTCTGCGTCTTTGTCCATTGGGTGAACTGCATCGTTCTGCATCTACGGTGACCAGGCAAAGCCATCGTCCTCAATTGCATGGGTTCTGTTGTGTTACGCTGAAACCTCGGTCAATTCCGTCGTGGTAGCTGCGGTGACCTGGTGTGAGCCGTGGTCTCTTTTCTTAACGGTGGGCGGCGAATGGATCGGTGGTCTCCTTCTCTTACGGTGGGTTGCGTAATATTTCCGGTGGACGTGACTGTTAACCAGCGCGTGACCATTTACGAGGATGTGACTGTCCGCGTTAAAATTATATAACATATTCCTAAACATTACATATATAATTATAACGTTAAATATATATAACGTTTATATATATATATATATATATATATATATATATATATATATATATATATATATATATATATAATTAAGCTGGAAAATAAATACACGCCCCCCACAAACTCACTCAATGTCGACAATGATAATAGCGGATTTCCAAAAAAAATTGTTGGATGTGGAGCATAGGATAAGTAACTACCACGATGAGGTCAGTAAAAGATTAGATGAATTCAAGATCAAGCTTGAGGGGCAGACTGACAATATCAAAAAACAGGGTGACAATATAAAAAATCAGGCTGACAAAATAAAAAATCTTCAGGATACAACAAATCGAAGAGAAATAAAGATGGAAAATCAACATGTCCAAACAGAAGTAGACATTAGAGAGGCCTTAACAACGCTGGAAATTCTATGTAAAAGGGCAAATTGTGCACCCGAACAACTACTAAAAGAAAATGAAGAGAATCAAGAACACATCTCATCAAATTCAACAAAGTCAACAGACTCTCATGAAAAAGTTGAATCCCCAAAAAAATCAACAACACCCCACCAAGAAGTGAGTAACGCAACCCTTACAAACAAGCCACTCTGGGATACCTTTATCAATCAACACCCCTTTTTCGTTCAACCATTAGCAACATACTAACGAAGGGCAAAAGTCGAGATGCCTAAATTCGATGGAAACGAAAAAAGCAATGTTGCTTGGATAAATAAAGCAGAAGAATACTTTGAGATATATGACAGCAATGATGATGACGAAAAGCTCAAGCACGCATCCATGAAAATGGAAGGGGAAGCATATAATTGGTATATGTGGTGGAAAAAGACAACACACGTCATTAGCTGGAGAAAATTTAAGGATGCATTCTTTAAAAGATTCCAAGGTGTAAAAGAAGAAGAGTTCTTTTCAAAACTCATCAAATTACGACAAAAATTAAGTGTGGACGAATACACTCAAGAATGGGAGACCTTAGTAACACGAGTACCTGGGTTATCAGAATCTCATCTAATTCAATCATACGTCTCGGGACTCAAAACCCATTTACAAGTAGAACTTGAGATGCATGATGTTTCAATAGAAGTAGCAAGACGAAAAGCAAAAACAGCCGAAAGGAAATTCGAACAAATATTTTGGTCAAAATCCAAAAAAACATATTCAAGATGAAGAATACCTCAGTGTGCGGACGCAAAAAACACAAGATATGTTCCACCACATCGTCGTGAAGATGAAAAATCTAATGTGGAAACGCAAAGGATAAAAGAGGGTAAATGCAAGCGTTATGGTGAGAAGTGGGATCCCAAACATAGGTGTGCTAAAGGAAAAGAACCAAAGAACCTATATAATTGTGAAACAACCAATGATTCAAATAGTGAAGATTCTGACATAGAAGAAACAGAAGATGCCCCAGAATTCTCACCAGAATTAGATGACGAAAGTACTCTGCAAGTGTCATTATCAGCTATGACAGGTATATCACAACCTCAGACTTTAAAGTTAAAAGGACACATAAAGAAAAACAACGTGGTGGTTCTCATAGACTTTGGTAGCACACAATTTTTTAGATGCAACCGTGGCAAAGAGACTCAATATTTTTTCATTTCCCTTACCAAACATGAAGGTGATGGTAGCTGACAGTAATAAGATTGAAAAGGTGGGGAAATGCCATAAGGTTAAATTGCAAATTCAAGACTTTAGTTTAGAGTCTCTGTTTTTCACGTTACCGTTAGGAGTCGATGTAGTCTTAGGTATCTAGTGGTTAGGAACTTTAGGTACTTATGCAGCCAACCACCAAGTACAATTTATAAAATTCAAATGGGGAGGTCAGAAGTACAAATTACACGGATTCCAAGCGCCAGAAAATCAAATTGTATCATCATTTCAGATGATGAAGATGATTCGAAAAGGAGCACCTGCTTATGTAGTACAATGTCACTAGTTAGAAATGTTATCTACAAATATGACTAGTGAAGAGTCACCAGAGATACAAGATCTAATTTGGAAGCATGAAAATGTATTTCAAGACCTACCTATGAAGATGCCGCCTAATAGAGAAATTGAGCATACAATAGAAGTCAAGGCAGGATCAGACCCTGTCAACATCAAGCCATACCGATACCCACATCACCAAAAAACAGAAATTGAGAGATTAATCCAAGACCTCTTAAAGTGTGGGATCATCTCGAAAAGTAAAAGTCCTTACGCTGCTCCAGTGGTGTTGGTAAGGAAGAAAGATGGTTCATTCAGGTTATGCATTGAATATCGGGGATTAAACAAAATAACAATAAAAAAACAAGTTCCCAATCCCCTTTGTCGACGAATTGTTGGATGAGCTACATGGCGCAAAGTATTTCTCAAAATTGGACTTAAGATCAGGCTACTATCAAATTAGAATCAGATTAGAGGACATACCAAAAACGGCATTCCGAACACACGAAGGTCACTATAAATTTAAAGTAATGTCGTTTGGACTAACCAATGCACCAACAACGTTTCAAGCAACCATGAACAAATTATTTCGTCCACATGTTAAGAAGTTTGTATTAGTATTCTTTGACGATATTCTAATCTACAGTAAAACTTGGAAGGAGCACTTGCAACATTTGGACAAAGTTCTTACACTACTTAAAGAACACCAATTTTACGCAAAAAAATTCAAATGCACCTTTAGAAAGGAAGAAGTAGAATACCTTGGACACATTATATCCCATGAAGGTGTAAAGGTGGACCCTAATAAAGTCAAAGCTATAAAAGAATGGACCAAACCTGCTAATATATCCAAGCTAAGAGGGTTCTTAGGGTTGACTGGATATTACTGAAGATTTATTAAAAACTATGCCCATATAACTGCACTTCTAACAAATCTTTTAAAGAAGAATTTGTTTATATGGGATGAGGAGGCAGGAAGGTGTTTTGAAAAATTAAAGGAAATTATGTCTAATGCTCCCATATTAGCAACACTAGATTTTTCTAAACCATTTATCATTGAGTGTGATGCTTCTGGATTCAGTATAGGTGCAGTATTAATGCAACAAGGACATCCAATAGCTTTTGAAATAGGAAGCTCAACAAAAGAGAACGCCTCAAATCCACATACAACAAAGAAATGCTCACTATCATGCACCCACTAGCTAAGTGGAGGCAATATCTTTTGGGAAGTAAGTTTTCTATTTGGACAGACCACAACAGTCTCCAGCACCTCCTTCAACAAAAAACACTTTCCGAAGAACAACAAAAATGGATTGAAAAAATTGCCGCTTTTGACTTGGAAATACTACATAAAAGAGGTAAAGACAATGTGGTAGCAGATTCCCTATCCAGGAAAGATGAAGAACCAACACTACTTGCAATTTTGATTGTTGTCCCTGAGTGGCTTAACGAAATTCGAAGTGAGTATGCCGAGAATCCAAAAATAACGGCAATAATCAATAGCCTTCCCAACAACTCAAAATTTGAGTGGAAGAATGATATCCTATGGTACAAAGGAAGAATCTATCTAAATACAAATTCCAAATTTATGTTTAAGATACTTAAGGAATCACATGACTCATTGTCAACTGGACATGTAGGATTCTTTAAGACTTACTACAATGCACGTCAATCCTTCTTTTGGAAGGGAATGAATCGTGATATTCAGAAATATGTAACAGAATGTGACACATGTCAAAGGAATAAAAGTGAAAATATTACGACACTAGGATTACTTCACCCTTTAAACATTCCGAATCAGAAATGGGAAGAAATCTTGATGGACTTTATCGAAGGATTACCAGTATCTGAAGGCAAGGACAAGATTTTCGTAGTAGTCGACAGACTCACCAAATATGCTCACTTTATGGCAATAAAGAAGTCATACTCAGCAAAAGAAATTGCTGAAATATTTTGTAAAAATATATATAAGTTACACGGTTTTCCAAAAGTCATTGTGTGATAGAGATGCCAAGTTCAAAGGTAATTTCTGGAAGAAAATGTTCAGCCATATAGGAACCTACCTAAATATGAGTTCTGCTTATCACCCTCAAACAGATGGCCAAACAGAGGCTGCCAATAAATGTTTGGAGGCCTACCTACGTTGCTACACTACAGAAAAACAAAATAAGTGGGCTCAATGGTTACATCTTGCTGAGTGGTGGTATAATTCCACTTATCATACATCAGCAAAAATGACGCCATTTCAAGCTTTATATGGGTATGAACCCCCGAAATGGAAGGATCTAGCGGTTGTCCAGACAAATCTACTTGCTGTTAAAGATCAACTAGAAGAAACCCACAAAATCGTCCAAATATTAAAAGAAAACCTTAATAATGCAAGGAATCGTATGAAGCAACAAGCAGACTGTAACAGAACCAAAAGAGAGTTTGAAGTCGGAGAATGGGTATTTGTTAAGCTCCAACCATACAAACAATTATCCTTAAAACAGAAAGGAAAAAACAAATTAGCACCAAATTTTTATGGACCTTATCAGATCAACAAAAAGATTAGCCAAGTTGTGTATGGTTTAAGCCTTCCAGAGACAAGTCGTGTTCACAACGTCTTCCACGTATCTTGCCTTAAAAGGGCACTAGGTAATAATCAAACAGTGCAAACAACGCTTACATCCTTAGATGATGAGGGAAGAGTCATTCTAGAACCAGAAGGTATTTTGTCTACTAGAGAAAGGAAGCTTCGATACCGTACTATCAAGGAATATCTGATCAAGTGGAAGGACTTACTCGAAAAAGAAGCTTCTTGGGAGAATGAATCATTTTGTCAACAACATCCGTCGTTTCGTATGCTTTGAGGACAAAGCATTCTTTCGAGAGGAAGGCACTGTTATGTAAAAATTAGTTAGGATTATGTAAATTTGATTAGCTGTAGTATTTAGGCAAAACGGCATGACCAAAGATCATGCCCTTTCACCAAGAGGCACCTAAGGTTGTATATAACCGGGGTTCTCTCTAAAAATGTAATCATCAATTCAGTATTCATTTTATTAATAAAGATATTTATATACATATTTCTGTTTGCCAGTGAGGTTTGTCACTTCATGCGACTTTTTGGAAGCTTTTCCGGTGGGTTTTTCTTGTCAAATTTCTCTAAAATCCGGAAGCAATTTATTGAAATCACAAGCTTGATGGGTAATCTCTGGACAATCAAAGCGTCCTAGGGATTTTTCAGGGTACTGAATCCAAATATGCAGTTAACAAACCAAATCAAGATTTAACCTCAAATTTTTCCACCAGATTTTGGCACCGGAAAGTTCAAAAAGTCGCACTAAAGACAACTCATAATTTAGCTATATTTAAACTAAGCTAAATTTAAACTGAGCAGTAAGAAATGCTAGCTATGCGGCCTTGTTAACATCAAGTATCAGGCTAGCTATGCGGCCTTGTTAACATCAAGTATCAATTTAATGAACCCAATAAGTTCTCCATATATTGCTATTTTTGATTAATTATGAATCATTTCATTGATAACTAGTTTGTATAATCTGACCACTGTATCTAAAAGTATGTAATTTTTTTTCGAAATCTCTTCATACTTTCTAGGAATCATAGGGTCATGCACTCAATCATTGTATCGGCTGTTATAACAGAAAACTGCAACATTCATCACAAAAGAACATCGAAGACACATTATCTCAGTGGATCAAGATCATTGTATCAAATAGTGGTTTGAGAATATTAATGCGCGTAGTTTAACGAGGCGGAGGAGTTTCCCCGAAAGTTATGGAAATTCCAATGATATTTAGAGAAAATCTGGCAAGGATTTTTGTAGATCCAAGTTATAGTTGTTAAACTTCAAAATTTTAGGTGTCCTAAACGACACCATATTATTGCTCTAGAACCAACTTTAAATGTTATGGAATACTCATAATTTTACATGGGTGTCACATGCCTGCGCAGAGAGATACCATGATTAAACATTTTAAAGTTGAGATTAGTCCAAGAACACAACTCGTGGAGCCTTTGTTTTTGACAACACGGAAAATATCAAATTATTAATATCTAATGTCTCAGACAAGAATCATAATAGGAAAGAAAGAATCACATATGCAAAAATGGATGCGTTGAAACTTAAAACATAATCGGCAGATATCTTGGTCCTTAAAACCCTTATACTTCAACTCTATTCTCAGCAAGGAGATCTGACAATTTATCTGTATAATAATCTGGCTGAATACTATTTTCGGGGTTCTGAAGCATGGATAAAGTAGTGACACCTGTGTAATAATAGATCCAAAAATGGATAGAATCAGAACATGCAATTCAGAATTAAATCTCGTCAGTTTTATTTTCATTTTCAAAGAAAGCAAGTCGATCAATAAGTAAAAGCAGATGACGTCTGGAGAAGAATATCGTATTTTATGCACTAAATATGCATTATCCATGAATTTGCAGATAAATTCAAACTTGATGAGAGATATGGACATCCTGCACTATTTAAATGCAATATACATCTGCGTGCATGAAAAAAGGGGTCAATTTTTCTTTGATATACCTGAAAGAACAAGAAGCGTTTTGCAACCACCATTTTTGCCAAATAAAATGTCAGTGTCCAATCTATCGCCTACCATGCATATCTCTGACTTTTTAATTTGAAACCTGAAATAAAAAAACAGATCGAAAATCTTTAGGACGAAATCATATATCCTGAACACATTCTTAAATAAGAATTTGATGTAGTATATAGGAAACTAAGCATCTATGCAAACTTAAAGCATGATGTGGGAGTTTGGCATGGCAAAAAAGTGTGGGCAGCTTGGCAGGTTGTGTCTGGATTTCATGCTTTGTAATACTCCAGTTTTGATCCTCAGTTCAGTATTGTGAATGCAAATGAGAATGGCTATAAGCTAAAAAATGTAACTTGTAACTGTTACATGTTACCCACCACCTGTGGGTAGTATGCACAGAAGAATTTCTTTTCTCCTAGATGGTCCTCAGCTGGAAGTCAGCGGCCCCTTGCAGCCCCCAAATAACTCGATGTGCCATTTTCTCTGCCAGCCATGTGGTCTCTCGCCCACTTGTTCTGAATGTATGTTTGAAGGTGGGCCTCCCAACCCCAAAGGTATGGCTTTTCATTGGTATAGTTGAGTAATTTTGCTTATTTGTCATGGACACTTTTGGGCATGAATTGGTGGGGGGATTTGGCGGAAAGAGTAGGTTAGGCTTGAATTCTTGTCTCCACTTCCTGATTTCGTTGTTACCCTTGTATCCTAGTCCCATGGGATCACCTTCATTGACCATTTGGCTTTTGGGTTGGAACTACATAGGAAATCCCGATTTCGGTTGCGTGGCCCTGCTTCCTAATACCACCTACATGACTCCTGTTCCACTCATTTTAACCCCATTCATCTATTTTCCCATTCGGGTCCACATGTGTCCAACTGATCCACATAGGGTTAGCCTGCCCACCCCTTGCCCGCACCTTGGTTTGGGCCTAGAACAATGCCTCGGAGGTTAACGCAGCTAAAAAGAAAAAAAAAAAACATAATTTGGCCACTCTCAACAAGAAATGTACCAAAAAATGCAAAAGATGGTCAGGACATACAAATTTAGCACGTGGGAAAAAGCCAAACATGAACTCTACCACTTATCCATGGCCATCACCTTGGTTCCTATGGGCCCTAGATGAGCCCCCTCTATGATTAAGGAACCCATGATTGTCCCAAACCCTAGTGGGCGATGAACCGCTCCACCTTAAGGGGGTATCCACTGCTACATATTACACATCATGCTCTCATCCCCTGGAGGTCCGAGCAATTATGAAGAAAAATCAATAAAAGACAAAAGGCATATGAAGAAGGGTGGAAAAACAAAGGTCGAGGTAACTCATGTACCACGATTTGCTCCCTCCTACACTCACATACCAGAATGTGAGCTTCCCTTATTATAGCTACCTATGAACCTTGACATGTGGTCTGGATGATTCCCCTGATCCCCACTTCATTCCACTATTATATCATTTGCCACCTACCACTTAAAGGATATACCATGGACATGTCACTCCTTTTAGAGGTTGAAATCACCTAATAGGTGTGAAAATTCTATCATTGCACCAACTGGTTTACTTTTCCTACTTATTTCACCATCAGTTATTCACGAAATTACTTCAACAAACATTAAAATAAATACCGCTGCAGATATCACACCGTAATACAGAAACAAACATATGCACTAGAATCAATACATTGACACAATTATTTTGGACTAATGTCCCCAGAAAAACCCAATGTAGGAAAACCAGTGCAGCAAGGGAGGACTTTATTATTCAGCAATCTTCTAGTACAACAGGGTGCCAAACTGGCTTACCCACGGATAGACAAGACTTCTTCTGAACCCAGCATAGACCCTACTGACCTCTGTGTCAGCCTGAAACCCTCTACGTCAGCCTACTGAGGCTCTGCGCAGCCTCTCTAGCCTTCTACGTCACTCCTGCAGCCTCTGCATGGATGGCGCAGGCCTTGCTGGCTCTGCGCAGTCTTTGTTGCCTCTGCGTGGCTTCCTCGGGCCCTGCGTCTGATCTCTTCTGCCTCTACGCTGATCTCTCATCTCTATGTTTTGTACTTGTTGTCTCCTGACTGCTCTCCAGACCACTGGTTCAATTTCTCAGCTAAGCCCGCTCCAGAAATTGAACTGATTGGTCTCCCTCAGTGTGTCCTTCAAGTGACCCCAAGCCTCCTCTTATACTTTTCTCGTTGATAAATCAACGGCTGAGATTAAGTCCCTAATCAATGGCTAAGATTAGATCTGGCTTGATTCATGTCTTTTGGACCATTCTAACACAGTTTCATATTAATACACATTAATATTTTATTTTCCCTAAGCTTAGAATTAGGGACTCCATTAAAAATATTAATTATTTTAATATTTCCTGAACTATTTAGAATCTGCCCAAACCATTTTTGGGTATTGGAAATCTCATGTGCCCTAACCTCTCCACCAAATTTCATGGCTAGAGCACATCCGATGCTACCCCAAATCAACAATAGGGTCCTTGATTAACCCCCTATTGAGCTTGGAGACACTTGTACATGCCAAAGCCCGCTATGGAAGGACATGCCACCATGAAGTGCCCCATTGATCGTGTTGACTCTGCCGCCTACACCTACCTACAAGTCAGTGAGAAAAATCTTCAACCCCACAAGGTGTGGTTGGTGGCAGGGAACTAAGAGAAGGGGTTGTCACACTAAATCCCCTCTCTGTTTAAGCTATCTCCTAGGTTAGCTATGGAGGTGGTCCCTAATATGGAAAACTAAGATAAAAGAAATGTGAGGTTCTAGGAGAGATGTTAAAGTGAAAGTTGATTACTTTTAAGAATTATGAGAAAAATATGATATGAGCAATAAAAATCATTAACATAGTAAAACCATAAAACTAGTGCTTTAAGATAAATTGCTCAACATGAATGAAAGATACATTTGCTCAAAACAAAAGTAGAATGTTTCCAAAAATGAAAGCAAAACAATCATAAATTCTAGAATTGCCTTCAAGCAAAGGCAACCCCACTGCTCTCTTCTCATGCCAAAAGGAGAAATAATTCTGGGTCTAAAGGTCATTTCAAAGGAAAGCCCGGATCGAAGGGTGGAAGGAAGGGGAGATGCTTTGTTTGCAATAAATTTGGCCACTATGCGAGGGAGTGTCTAAATAGAAAGGACACATCACATGATGATGATCAAAATCACTCCAGGGGCAACTTCAACAACAATCAAAGGAATGGCAAGTTCAATGGCAAAGGAAAGAGGAATGTGGGAAATCAAGGAAATGGTCAACCCTCCAAGAAAGCAAGGAACTTCAAGTATGAATCAAATGTTGTTAACAATAAGAAAGATGAGTGTTATCAGATATCGGCCCTCTACACTACCTCTCCTCCGGACTCGTTGGGCAATTGGCTTATTGATAGTGGTGCCTCAAGGCACTTCACTAATTACAAGGAAGCTCTCTCTAATCTAATAGAGAAGGAGACAAATTTAGAGATTATTCTTGGAGACAATTCTGCCTATCCTGTAAAGGGTGTAGGGAATGTTACTCTTCAATTAAATCAAGGTAACATGATCCATTTGCAAGAAGTCTTATATGTACCTGATCTCAAGAAGAACTTGGTGTCCAATTCCACAATGGAAGACAAAGGCTACAAGGTGGTATTCATCGATGGCAAGGTACGCGTTGGAAAAATAATTTTAAAGATGCTTTTACTCTTGGGTTTTGGGTTGACTCTTTATACCAAGTTGGAGGAAGTCCATTGGGAGTCATGTCTTGCGACACATCTCTTCAATCTGAACTATGGCACTAGAGGTTTGCCCACCTTCATTATAAAGCTCTACCCAATGTGAGACAGATGGTAATAGGGATGCCCGAGTTCAAAGTAGAGCATGAAGGTGTATGTCCGGGGTGTGCCGAAGGAAAGCTTAAAAAGGGACCATTCCCCTCAAATAATAACAAGACTACAGATATATTGCAGTTGGTCCACTCCAACATATCTGGTATGATGCCCGTAAACTCTTTGGGAGGATATCTATATTATCTTACTTTTACAGATGATTATTCTTGCAAGACTTGGATCTACTTCTTGAAGAAGAAGGATGAAGTGTTCACCTGGTTCCGTCAATTCAAAGCCTTGATCGAAAATCAAATTGAGAAGAGAATCAAGTAATTAAGGACTGATAATGGGACCGAGTATGAATCCAATGAGTTTCATGACTTTTGCAAAGACGCTGACATTAAGAGGGAGACCACAACACCATACACTCCTGAGCAAAATGGTGTGGCTGAAAGAAAGAATCGTACAATTATGGAAGTTGTTTGTGCCATGCTCTATGATCAAAGGATTTCGAAGTTTCTATGGGCCGAAGCTACGAATACCGCTGTATATGTTCAAAACCGATGCCATCATCAACATTGGATTCCATGACACCTGAAGAAATGTTTACCGGTAAGAAACCTAATGTCTCTCATTTTAGAATTTTTGGAAGTCCCGTATATTTTCATGTGCTGAAAGAGAAAAGAAGCAAATTGGGTGCATCTAGAAAGAAATGAATCTTTGTGGGCTATAGCGAAAATTCTAAGGGCTATAGAATTTATGTGGCTGGTCAAAGGGAGGTCAAAATAAGCCATGATGTCACCTTTGACGAAGATATGGGTCTTAGCAAGGTTGACAATCTTCCTATTCTAAGGATAAAGAAGCTGACACTAGGAAGCCGGATGAAAAGGAAGATGAAATGATGCCCGATGTTGAAGAACCTATGGATCCTATTGATCCTCCTCCTCTAGGAAGAGACCCTTATGGCTTAGGGAAAGTCTTGAAGATGTCGAGAGACATATTGCACCTAGAGGGACTTTCCATGAAAGCAAGAAGCCGACCAGGTATCAGAGATACTTGACCATTATGAGCACTATCATTCAAAACGAGCCTTCATCATTCGACGAAGCCACGAAGCATCAAGTATGGAAGAATGCTATGAATGAAGAATACAAATCCATCATGCAGAATGATGTCAGGACGTGGTCCCCAGACCCCAGGACAAATCAGTTGTCACCTCGAAATGGATTTACAAAATCAAGCATGGCGCTGAAGGGAGTGCTGAAAAGTACAAGGCTCGCTTTGTTGCTCGAGGCTTCTCTCAAAAGGAAGGCGTGGATTACGATGAGATATTTGCATTAGTTGCCCGATACACCACCATCCACTCGATCATAGCCCTTGCTGCTTCGCAAGGATGGAACCTACATCAGATGGATGTCAAGACTGCGTTCTTTCATGGTTTGATTAAAGAGGAAGTCTATGTGGAACAACCCGAGGGGTTTGAGATTCATAATCGGGAATCTCATGTATGCAAGTTGAAGAAAGCTCTCTATGGGCTGAAGCAAGCACCCTGAGCTTGGTATGAGAGGATCGATAGCTATTTCATGAAGCTGGTATTCACTAGGAGTGAATCCAATCCGAACCTTTGCTTTAAGGTTGAAGATAATAAACCTCTCATACTGGTGTTGTATGTTGATGACCTCTTTCTGCATGGTGCAGATCCTCTCATTCACAAATGTAAGAGGGAGTTCGCTTTCGAATTTGAGATAAAGGACCTAGGACTGATGCATTATTTCCTAGGGTTAGAGGTCTGGCAAAAGCCAGAAGAAATTTTCCTATCTCAAGGAAAATACGTGGTGAAGATATTGGAGAGATTTAGAATGGTGGATTGCAAGCCCGTGACTACCCCGATGGAGCTTAACTTGAAGAAGTTACAAGGTAGTGCTGCCAGACCTGTATTGGGAAATGCTTCTGAGTATCGTCAACTCATAGGAGCATTGATGTTCTTGGTGAACTCCCGTCTGGATATATGGTTGAGCTTTATCACTCGCATTGGATTGGTGCCAAGAATCTTCTGAGATATCTTCGGGGTACAATCACTCATGGACTGACATACACTGTTGGAGATGTGAGGTTGCATGGTTATTCTGATGTTGATTGGGTAGGTAGTGTGGTGGATCGAAAGAGCACTTCCGGGTGTTGTTTCTCTTTGGGTTCTTCTTTGATATACTAGATGAGCAGGAAGCAGAAGTCGGTGGCGTTGAGCAATGAGGCCGAATACATTGCTGTGAGTATGGCCCCCTGTGAAGTTGTCTGGTTGTGGAAGCTCTTTAGTGAGTTGTTTGGACATAGTGTTGTTAAAATCGCGATTAAATCGCGATTTAATGAAAAAATCGCGATTTTTTCAGCTTGCCGATTTAATCGCGATTTTTATACGAAAAAATCGCCTATTTTTTTTTGCCGATTTTTATTGAAAAAATCGCGCTTTTTTAAAAAAATCGCGATTTTTTCGAAAAAATCGCGATTTTTAACGAAAAAATCGCTGGGGCTTGGGACAGCGCAATTTTATAATTTTTTTTTTTGGTTTTTCATTTGGTCATTTGGGTTTTTTCATGCAATTTTTTTTGAAAGAAACAAATAATTTTTGAGTGGGGCAGCTTAATGATAAAGTCTAGGCCCTAGTATGGATATGCTATTCATGGTAATGTTAAATTCTTAAAGTAAAAGTGACATTCTCCTTAATCTTCATTTTCATCCTTTTACTTAAATTTTTAACATTACCATGAAATGACTCAGGATGTTTGAGAGTGGTTCCAGCCTCATTGGATTTCATATGGAGAAAGTAGAATTTTAGATTTCATTTAAAATCCAGCAGACTTATCAGTTTTTCAGGATTTCAGGATTGGGAGATTGTAATGTTTCCAGGTGACACCACCTGCTCGGGCTACCCCTGCCACCAGTAGAGAACATGGTCTACCTCCTATAGCTCCTACTTCTAGTTCTTCAGCTTCTAGAGCACATCAAACTCCACTGCCATCTCCACCAGCACAGGCACCAACATCTACATCTAGAGGGAAAGGGAAAGCTGTGGCATTTTCTCGCAAGAGGGGCAGAGGAAATCAATAGGATTAGACTTCATTTTATTGTATATGACATTATGACATGATGAGATACATTATCATATTTTTTGTTGATATTTTGAGGCTGAGTTGGGACTCAAGAGTCAGGACTTACTATTCAGGACATGATTCAATGTTATGTGTGATTTTAGCGCTAGAAATGATATTAAACATCTTATATATTAGTTTTTTTATCATATTTATGTGTCAATGTATTTATTTTATGTTGTAGATGGTTTAGATATTAAAAAAATTGAAAAAAAATGAAAAAAAATGAATATTTTTGTACCAAACGATTTTTTCCCGCTTTTTTCCGATTTTTTCCCGATTTTTCCGATTTTTTCCGATTCGTTCCCCGCGCCGATTTAATCCCGATCGCGCTTTTAACAACATTGGGACATACGCTGGATACTACTGTGATCCTTTGTGACAACCAGAGTGGGATTCGTTTATCAGAGAATCCCGTATTTCATGATCGCTCCAAGCACATCGACATCAGGTACCACTTTATCCGGGATATGGTACAACATGGAGCAATAAGGCTCCATCATATTGGGACTGATGAGCAGGGCGCCGACATTCTGACGAAGCCCAAGGGAAAGGTCAAATTCTTGACCTTCCGAGAACAACTAGGAGTCGTGGAGAGACCCTCTTATGAGGGTCCTGTATGATACATACATTGAGCTCTGGGAGCTCCAGGGGGCTTGGGGTACTTCTTGGAGTGATGAGCAATCATAGGGTGAGTGGTCCAACCTTCCCCTAGTGGTTTGTTGTGTACAAGGTAATTGTTTCAGCCTTCCCCTGTGATACCCCGTGGCGACATGTAGGCGGGAAGAGTGGTTCATCCTTCTCTTGCTAAGACATCTTACCCATGCCGTCTAGGACGCATGGGAAGTACCTCTCATCTAGCCAATGAGTAGGGAAATGAAGATAGGGACCATAGTAGTATCGATGGACGCATTGTGTAACTACTGTACTCCCTATGCTAGGATGATATTGACTTGGGATCAATTGGAACTGACTTCGGGTCAGTAAGAGTGATATAACTCACTCTCTTTTGGAACCGACTTTGGGTTAGTTAGAGTGGTATGAGACACTCTTTATTTGGAATTGATTTTGGATCAGTAAGAGTGGTATGACACACTCTCTTCATTGGGACTAACTTCGGTCGGGTCAGTAAGAGTGCTATTAGACACTCTCTTTTATCTCGGACTAACTTCGGGTCTGTAGAGGATGGTATGATACATTCTCGATCACTTCTTCTTCTTCATAGTTCAGTAGAGCAATGCATTGATGGTAGAGATAATACCGACAAACAGATGGATTAGCAGATGGAGTTCTCCTTAGTTGAGAGGGAGTGTTAAAATTGGCAACTAGGGCCAAACTCCATGTGGGTCACCTTATTTATGGCAGCTGATATTTTTCTTGGATTCCTCTCATCGAGAGGTGTAGGATTGATCTAACGATCATCCGATTTCGACATGTATTCATGGAGATATGAATTTATTTGTATTCTTGACAATTTGTCAAGGTCGGCCAGCAAGCAAAACAGTGTTTTACACCCCCAGCTTATCCTCAACATGGCATATAAAAGGAGGAGACCTTGTGGCATTATTCCACTCATCTCATCATCTCATTCTTCTCTCTCCTAGCTTGATTGGGTATGCGTAGGAGGAGCAGGTCTCTCACACGTGGGAAGAAGGACGCAGATTTGTTTTGGCAACGTTGACTTGGGTTGACTGAGGTGCAGGAGGACTGTTTCAGCAGCGTTGACCAGCGTGAGGGTATCTTTGATTGCGGATTAGTGTGGGGAGCCTCTTCTAAGCAAGCCGCAGTTCTGGACAGCAAACGTTGACCTCTGTTTGACCACCCTTTGACCAACGTTGACTGTCAAGGGTTGACCGCAAACTTTCACTTTCATTGACTGCAGTTTGACCACCATTTTCAGATTGTTTTGGGTTGTCTATCATTACTGTTGGAGGCTGAGTTGACTGAGGTTGACTTGAGGTCAATTCTGACCTGTTTGACCAGCTTTGACTTTGTTGGTTAGGGTTTTGTTGCAGCTGTCATAAAATTACAGATTTGTGTAATTGTACTCTCTCTCTCTCTGCTGAATTATTGAAGAATATAAGAAGAATTGATCAAGGGTTTCCCCGCATTGGGGTTTGTCCCTGGCTGGTGCCACATCTTGTGTCTCTTGTCTTGGCTTGTCTTCTACTGTTTACATTTATGTTCTATCTGCATTTTACTATCATGCTGATGTGATTGCTATTCTGGAAATTGATATTGGGCTAATAAGAAAATTTGAAGTAAATTGCTCTTAAGCATAGAACATACCATAATTTAACAACTTCGCATTATGAACACAGATTTTCGGATCAGAATTTCAAAGCACAAGTTTCGGTGCTACAAGTTCAGATAAGGGCAAAACATTTCAGTGTTATTTCAGGGAGTTCGGATAGGGCATCAAGACGATCTCCATGCTCTCACAGATCGGTGTTAGGCCTCCAACAGTTTGGTATTATACTCCCATGTTTTCAGTGCTATGCTTCCAAAGTTCGTTCATGTCTCAATGATATTATAATGTTGCTATCACAGTGGATGAAGGAGCTCGGATTAGGTGCATAAGTAATCTCTTCAAAGGATCAAAAATGTGAAAATGAATGATTGCTATAGGAGCTATAGAACTGAAGAATGGCAAGGTTGCCTTGATGGATGGAGGTAGTCTTGAGTCTAAGTTGTAAGAGTCTTGGTCGTCTCATCTTGAATCTACTGAAGGAAGAATTTGTGACTGGGTTTTTCCCTGGCAACATGCCTATATCTTGTGTTCTCTTTTTCTGTTGCTTGGCATTAATCTTGATGATAAGAAAAAGATAATTAAGAGATCTAATACTAATAATGAAAACATCACAAGTTAATATCATAATAAGGGAAATCGTTTTAACTGCCAACTCTATGGATTTTCCAACATGGCATCAGAGCTATGGTCAAAGTCAAAGGCAGGTTGAAGACAATTACAATGACAATGCAGGATTCCAATATGTCACGGCAAAGAAGCTCTGTCAATATCAACAAGCGCAGTGAAAGCTTAGTGCAAAATCTCATAAGGAAATTTTGATGTCACAGTAATGAATTCTGGTATACTCTGTTTGGGTAAGTATAAAAATTTATAGTGAGACAGTGAGGGATTTGGTTTAGGTGTTACTACAATAACACAATCTCGGTGACAACACAGTGATATTTCAGTGCTGCCACAGAGAGATTTTCGGTACCTACACAGTGAAACAGTTCGGATCCTTCTAGAAATTGGGTTCTTAGTATTTCGTGTTGGCACAGTTTAATGAAAATATCACCTCACTCTATATTATAGAAATGATTTCAGCTCGGATGAAGTTTGGATATCACAGTAAGGCAATACAGATTAGGTGTTTTCACAGCAAGAAATTTTAGGTGCAACCATAGAAAATGATGTCTCGATGTTATAACTATGATGAGGTATTTGTACTATCACAGTGGTAGGATGTCAATCTCGGTGGCATTGCAGAGATAAAGTATTCAATGCAAACTTGGTAACAAAATTCACTAACATGTATCTTGGTATGCAAACACTACGAAAGGAGAATTTGATCCTAAGTTTGTCCTATGAAAGGATAAAATTCAAATCTTGTGTGAGTACAAGCACAAGGTTTCAACTCAAGGAAAATCAAGTAAGTGTTTAACGAGATGCACCTTCAACTAGTCTAATAAGTCATCAAATCAAAGGTATGTAGTCACAAGGTACATATAGCATAATCTTTTAACTTTTCAATGATCCTTGTTTATGACTAGTCTAGAATAAAGATTGCAACATGCATTCTTATCTTCTAGGGATTTGAAGTAATCTAGGACATCAAGTAGAAGTTCTTGATTGAAAGAAGAAATAACTTTTATAGGATACCATCCTCCATGGTTATGTAGGAGATCTAACTTACAAAATTTAATTATGTCTTTAGTATCACATGTTCTGCTTGAAAGTATGCATTACAGGTATAAAAGATCATGGCTTACACTTCCTACAAGGTTTGTCAAGAAACATTTCCAGGTATGTCTTAGACTATAAAATTCTCTTTATCTTATTTTGAAATTTTTGCATTACATGACTAACATCGTTATATCTAGCCTTGAATCATAATGATTCTTGTTCTGGTGATTCATGACTCGATAAATCTACCCCTCCTCATATTCTTAATTGATTTTATAGAACGCTAGACAAGTTCTCTGGAAAACCCTAACCTAAGGGTATGCTAATGTCAATGTTCGAAACCCTAAAACTGCTTAGGGTTATTGGGAAATGCTATTTGAATTTGTTGTTGATGATGTCATGTTTGGGATTTCAATATGATCATGAAAACCTAACTTGTTGGGGTTGAATGATGTTTTTCTGAGATCTCGAACCTTTGAAATTTTTGGAATAGTAGGGTTTACTTTGCTATGTTATGAAACCCTAGATCTTTAGGGTTTGGTTGGATCTATAAGCAAAACCCTTGTCATATATTTAGAGTCCTAGGAATGAAACCCTAGCCTGTTCTAGGTCGGTATATGTCTAACATATTAATATTGCCTGACATATGATATGCTTGTGATATGCTGATGAATTCCTAGATATATGTGTTGACCTAAATGTTAATGGTCATGAGTCCTAAGCTTTGGAAACAAGCCCTAGTCAAAGTTTGATGGTCTAGGATGATGTTTGGAAAATCTAGGGTTTAGTAGCTAAACCCTAGTAGTAGTTAAAATCTCTAGTATGTACAAACATAGGTAATTTATATAGTGATTGTTGAGAATTAGAAGATGGAAATCTAGGGTTTACATCAAACCCTAGTAGATGCTAGTCGTGATGTTGATTAAGTTGTGATTGGTTTTGATTGTTGAAACTCATGTATGAAATTCTAGTGAGGAGTCTAACATATGAATTCGAAAAGTTGTTAGATTCATTGATTTGATTTGTTTCTAGGGTGTGCTATATAAGAATACTTGCCATGTCATTGAAAGAATATTGAAACCCTAGATTTAATGAGTTTGATATCTTGATGAGGTGTTGATATGATTTAGGGTTTGTAACTAAATCTGGGCAAGAAGTCAAGGATGTTGCAATATAGTCTCTTGCTGATTATGTTTGTAATGTCTAAATGCTTCTGTTGATATAAGATTTTGATATGGCTAACTTCATGCTTCTATAATTTTGGTTGTACTTGTTATTTAAGTTATGCAGGTACATCATCTTCAAGTTGGTGAAGATGATCGTAAGTAAAGTTGATGTGATAAGCATGATATATGAATGACTCCGATAAGAAGGATGAAAGCCATGAAAGATTCTTTGATGTCGTAAAGAAGAAGTAGAACTCCCTAAGTTAAGAGGGAGTCTGAATGAAATCACCCTAAGTTAAGAGGGAGCTTGAATGAAAGGAATCTCCCTAGGATAAGAGGATGGTTGAGAATATTCCTCGTACAGGAATAATTAGATCCTCTCTTATTAAGAGGGAGTGACAGATATGGTTCTCTACTTCATATGTCATGCACTAGACTAAGACTAACAACTGTAAGTTTTAGTGAAGGCCATGAGTGAGAGAAGGAAATCGGAGAATACATTTTGAGGTGCTGCGGAAAGAAGGAAAGCAAGATTTGATTGAAGAATATGTTGTTGCATATGAAGTAGGAAAGGAAAGTGTATGATTGAGGAATCTTCTATCCAAGATTCGGTTGATAGTCCTACTATGAAAAGTTGAGAAGCAACATCAAGTTGTTTGGAAGACCCCGAAGATTTGTATTTGATTATGTACATGTGAAAGTATATTATTGATTGGGGTTGTGTTTGTACAGGTAAATCTCTCGAAAGTTTTGATAGCATGCTGGTTACTAATCAGTTTAATCGGGAGAGATTTGATGTCTTTGATTTGTTGGATCAAGGGATGATGAGGCTTTGTGAGTGAAGCATTGCCTGGGAGGACATCTAGCCGACACTTTGTGTTGATGTCTAGGTCCCGAAGTTGGAAAGGTGGCATTGGTCATTGAGCTCTGACACGCACCTAGATCTCTGGGTTGATGGTTAGCAAGTAAGCCTAATGGTACCTAGAGAGGCTGAAAGATTAAGTCCATCTTATTCCCACCTGGATAGATTACCCTGGTCAGGAATCTAGTTCATGGCATTGCAATGCCTAAATTGTTGAGAGACCAATGGATAGATTGCCCTAGTCAAGAATCTAGTCCATGGCATTGCAGTGCCTAAACTTCTTCATAGATGACGTGTTGAGATCTTCCATGTACCTCTTTGATTATATATGAATACCTCCCTAGTTAAGAGGGAGTGTTGGAAAATGTAACTAGGTTCAATCTTCATTATTGTACTTGAAGTCAAAAGAAAGTGAAAAGAATTTTATTATTAAATTGAATTGACTTATTAAAGCATGGGTTTCATGCTTGGGTCAATTATAGGTCAAGCCTCCATTGTAGGCTTTAGATTATTGTCTACGTCAATGTTTAAAGACTCCTCCATCCATCAGAGTCTCCTTGCTGCCATTGACAAGTCGGCTTCCTATAAATAAACTCATGTCGGCCTAACTACAGTGACACAAATCTTTATCAACACATATCGGCCTATTTTTGTATGGCAACAACTATATATTCAGGGATGAGGACTTCGCATTATGAACACAGATTTTCGAATCAGAATTTCAGAGCACAAGTTTCGGTGCTACAGGTTCGGATAAGAGCAACACATTTCGGTGTTATTTCAGGGAGTTCAGATAGGGCATCAAGATGATCTCCATGCTCTCACAGATCGGTGTTAGGCCTCCCACAGTTCGATATTATACTCCCGCGAGCCTAACACTGATCTGTGAGAGCATGGAGATCATCTTAATGCCCTCCAGTTTGGTATTATACTCCCGCTTTTTCAATGCTATGCTTCTACAGTTCGTTGTGCTTCCACAGTTCATTCATGTCTAGATGCTATTATAATGTTGCTATCACAGTGGATGAAGGAGCTCAGATTAGGTGCAGAAGTAATCTCTTCAAAGGATCAAAAATGTGAAAATGAATGACTGCTACAAGAGCTATAGAACTAAAGAATGACAAGGTTGCCTTGATGGATAGAGGTAGTCTCGAGTCTAAGTTGTAAGGGACTTGGTCGTCTCATCTTGAATCCACTGAAGGAAGAACTTGTGACCGGGTTTTCCCCTCGAGGGGGGTTTTGCCTTGGCGACATGCCTATATCTTGTGTTCTCTTTTTTTGTTGCTTGGCATTAATGTTGATGATAAGAAAAAGAAAATTAAGAGATCTAATACTAGTAATGAAAACATCACAAGTTAATGTCATAATAAGGGAAATCGTTTTAATTGCCAACTCTATGGATTTTCCAACACTGATGGACGAACTTAGAGGAGCTAAGTACTTCTCTAAGATAGATTTGCAATCGCGGTATCATCAGATTTGGGTGAGGGAGTCGGACACCCCGAAGACAACCTTCAGGTGTTGTTACGACCACTTTAAGTTTTTGGTGATGCCCTTCGAGCTAACCAATGCACCTGCCACTTTCCAGTCCTGTATGAACCATGTGTTCCACAGACAATTGCGCAAGCATGTTTTGGTCTTCTTTAACAATATTTTGATCTATAGCAGGACTTGGGAGGAGCACCTCCAAAACTTGGAGGAGGTGTTGCACATCCTAGAGGAGCAACAACTATACACCAAGATATCCAAATGTGAGTTTGTGCTTATAGAGATGCTTTATCTTGGACACATTATAGAAGAGGATGGGGTGCGAGTTCACCAAGAGAAGATCAGGGCCATCCTCGATTGGCCTACACCCAAGAATGTGACAGAGCTGAGGGGATTCCTGGGTATTTGCACCTACTACCGAAAGTTTGTGCGGGGGTTCTCCCAGTTGGACACTCCCTTGACAGATTTGACGAAGAAGGGGGCATTTGGGTGGACCGAGGAGGCGTAGGTGGCTTTTGAGCACCTCAAGTAGGTGATGAGCAGTTGCCCAGTGTTGGCACTCCCAGATATCACGCAACCCTTTCTATTAGAGTGCAATGCCTTCGGGGAAGGCATAGGGGAAATTTTGATGCAGGGGGGACATCCAATTTCTTTCGAGAGTCAGAAGTTGCTTCCCCATGAGTGTTTGTATCCCATTTATGACAAATAGATGTTGGCCATCATGCATACGTTGGCCAAGTTTTGATAGTACCTGGTGGGCAACAGGTTTAGGGTGAAGACGAACCACAACAACCTCAAATTCTTCCTAGAGCAAAAGCAGTTGCATGAGAGGCAGCAAAAATGGGTGAGCAAGATTCAGGCATACGACTTTGACATAGAGTATGTCAAGGGCCAGCAGAATGTAGTGGCAAATGCATTCTCTCGGAGGTCAACCACCATTTCACTCATGAGCATTACCCCGGATTGGAGGGAACAACTACTAGTTGAGTATTCCAAGGATCACCATGGATGCGAGATCCTTGATGTCAGGGTACAAGATGATCAGTACATGGTGATGAGCGAGGTGATCTACTACAAGAACCAGATCTATTTGGTGCCAGACTCCCAGTTGAGGGAGAAGATTATGCAAGCTGCCCATGTCTCTCCATTGGCAGGACACTAGGGGTTCACTAAGACATATTGGACTATCAGAGAGCACTTTTCATGGAAAGGCCTCAAGGAGATCTCAAGGATAACCTGTAGACTACGCAGAACCAACAGAAACTGTATGCGGACAGGGGCAGGATAGAGAGGCAATTTGAGGTTGGAGATTTGGCCTTTTTGAGACTCCAGTCGCACAGGGAATCCATGCTCAAGTAGAAGGGGGTAGAGAAGCTTAAGCCCCGTTTTTGTGGGCCTTACCGGATCACCAGGTGGGTTGGAGATGTAGTGTATGAGTTGGAGCTGCCTCCAGGGTGCAAGGTCGATAACATATTTCATGTATCTTGCCTGAAAAAGGGATTGGGATAGCAGGTGACAAAAACTTTAGAGTTGCCTTCTATGGATGATGAGGGGCACTTGGTCTTGGAGCCAGAGGCTATTTTGGATACCAAGGAGAGGAGTCTAAGGAGCAGAGTTATCAAGGAATTTTTGATCAAGTGGAAAAACCTACCCAACGAGGATGCCAATTGGGAGGGTGAACAAATACTTCAGCACCCATCACTACAGTTGCTTGAGGGCAAGCAAAATTTTGGTAGGGAGGACTGTGATATTCCTACTTAGAAAATATTTCTAAGTGAAAACAATTTTGCTCAATTTTGACATTTTTGGCTTCTAAACTTAGGAAAAGTGGGTTAGGAGGACCCCACTTTGATTTTTGGAGGAAATGGCTTCCCAACATTAGGAAAGGAGAAAATTTAGAGAGAAGTGGGAGGTGGGGACCACTCCCAAAAAGGGGAATTCGTACCCCCTTGAGCAATTCAACTTGGTGAAGAGGGAGAAGAGGGAATTCGACTTGGGGGACCCACTTGGATGAGAGATGGGGCAGCAAAGTTAAATTGGGAGAAGGAGCTTCATTTTGGGTCTTTTGCTAATTTGTGAATCGAACCCCCTTGTACACTTGAGTTGTTGAGCCAAGTCTACACTGTGTTGTTCAACACAAGAGATTTCCAAGCGGGAATCTCAACTCCATCTTCAATGGACTTCAAGTGCCACTCTAGGGGAGAAATCTTCATACTTTAGAGTTGTTCCGGGAGGAATTTGCAAGTACAATCAATCACTACTTGGAGCAGATTGGGCGCAGAATAGGAGTACACATTTCTTGGGAGAGCCATCTTGGTGCTAGGTTGATTCCAGGACTCTGTGGGCTGGTTTCCTTGAGCATTTGCTAGAGATTTCAGGTGATTTGCAGAGCTGATTTGGGGGCTATTTACTGGGCCAAGTATTCCTATTTTGGGCCTATGTAGAGGAGTTTTGGGCCTGCACATTTCATAGAGAAGGTTTCTTGTAGGTGAGGCTTGGCCAAGAATTTGGAGTTGGGCTTTGCTAGGAGCTATAAGGAAAACGATTCAAGGATTTGCTCAGCATTTTGGAGGGTCTTTTGGTAGTTGATTCCCTGTAGTGCGAATTACCCAGCTAGAGGAGGAGCTCACTATAATTGGGGTAATTTTGGAAGGTTGGAACTAGGCCCAACCCTTTTTGGGTCTTTCTGGGTTATTTGAGGGGAGTCCAAGATTAATTTGGCTGAATTTTCTGAGCACTCTAGAGGGCTCAAACAAGGGTCTCTTTCCATCCAACAGTTGCAGATTTACAAGGCCAGCACAAAGCTTGAGCATAAAGCACTTCCTAGTACCAAAGCAACACATTTTCTCACTTGAGATTTGTCTAGCTTGCTTTGGCAAGCCCAAGTGCACATATTCCATATATTTGTACTCTCCTCTTTGATAATAAAATGGGTCATCTTGGCGCATTTTTTGGATGAATTTGTTGGTGTCTAATTGCATGTTAAATTTTGTGTGTTGAATGGTGGAATTTGCTTTGCTTATCATTGTTATTTCCTATTAGGAATATTACACTGTGATTTAGGTAAGCCTTCCTTGTGGTTTTAATTCACTAAAGAGCAAGAGAAAAGTTGTTGAGGTGACAATGGAAACCCTTTCTTTTGTTGCCATAATGTCTAGCCATGCCTAGTGATGCTTTACACAAGGCTTGCTAGATTTTGTAGCGACAATAACCAAACATTGAATGTTAATAAAATATATCACCGATTGCAGAATAAATGAACAAAAGAATGGGCAACTATGACTCCACAACATGGGAAAGGCAAGAGGGCTTAAGTACGCTAAGGAAAAAGATCTCAGTAAGTGAATTAACCCAAAGTCCTTGCACCATCTTAATTATGTCCCATGATTAGTAATTAATCTTGTTTTATTAAGCCACAAGGGTTTAATACATGGAGGAATCTTTGTAAGGATAAGTGGGGCCTTCATGCCATCCAAATTTAAGTTATACATTTTCACCATGCTAGGGAACTATCATTCGGTTGAAGGGTTTGAGGAGAGGGTTCAAATTGTTGGGTGTTGTGTGAACTGATAGACAACCCAAACTATTAAAATTTTGAATTATGTTGCAAACTATCATCTAATTGGGCGAAATCGAGAGACTTATCCTTGAGAAAAGTGTCATGAGAATTCAATAATCGAACTATGGAAAGATACAATCACGAATTACGTGAGAATCGTGGTTGTATGGATGAGTCATGATAATAGTAGTCATTGAGATATTTTCTAGAATTGATATTTTCCCTAAAATCCCAACTCTGGTATCTATTGGTTGGCTTGAGCTAGAGCCTTGGAGGGAAGTGGACTAGCTTGAGGGATTGCTGAGAAGAGAAGTTGTGGATTTGGATTACTATAGGTGTAAATGTTGATGGTGAACTTGGTAATTAGGCCATGAGAAGGGAATTAGAGACAATTAAGATATGTGGGGTAAGGTCGTTAGTCCAAGAAAGAACCAATCGTGGCCATTCCAGTATCCCAGTATAGAGAAGAAGAGACTAGGTAACCAAGATTTTTTTATTTCACTTACGCATATGCGAGATAGCTAAGGTAAGGCTACACTGTTGGTGCCCTGTGGAGCCCGAGCTAACCATTGGAAGAGTTCTCCCTTATGGATTCATAGTCTCAGCGTGGGACTGACCTTTGTTGTAGAGAGAACTAGTACAATGGGGAGCCTATCGTTGGATATAACGTCCCTCTTTTGCAACTAATTGGTGGACAATTTCTAGACAGATAAGTGTTCATGAATGTGCCTATGAATTGTGTTGAATTGTTTTCTAAATTATTATGGTTTATTTCATGGTTTGAATTGATTTCTAGGATGCTCACTTCTAACTACCTGTATCCTACCTTCATAAATTATAGTTTTATGGATAATTGAATTTATATTGTCATGCTTGGATATGGTAATTAGTTAAGAAAAGAACAACAAATTATGGCATCAGAGGAAAAATTAATGTGAATTTGGGTAGTTAAAATAGTACCCCATATCCTCATAATGTACAAAAAGTATTGGGTATGTTACAAAATAGTTTTAGAGCAAAAATTATTGTGAATTTGGGTGGTTTAAGGAGTATCCCATATCCTCAAAGTGCATAGAGGGTATTAGGTATGTTACAAAATGGTATTAGAGCTCTAGTTATAGCATTGGGGCTATATGGACCAAAAGTCAACAACATATGAAAAATTGTAGTTTGTCAGCATTGTGACCACAATACCCCCATAATTTTTTATAAAAGATATGGGGACCCTCCATGTAGATTTTGGTCAAAATCGATTCTTTGATGCTTTATTTGCGTAATTTTCACTTTTCTCGGTTTTCCACTTTGATTGCTTCTTAGTGTGTGTTTTCTCGCTAGCTTCCTAATGACTTAAGTTTCGTTGAATATGGATTTATGGTTTGAAAATGACGCTTGTTCAAAGTTTGACTGATTTTCACCGCCCAGGCTTAAATATGTAAAAAATATATTTTACTTTTATTTTGTAAATTTAATTAATTTAAATTATGTAAATATAATTTAGATTAATTAGGTTAATTGTAAATTATTTGATTATTTTGTAAATATTAATTTTTTATTAATGATTAATGATTAATTATTTAATTTTTATTTAACGAATCTACAAAACCACAGCAACCGAGAATATATCATAATATTATAGTATAAAATTGCACATAATAAATTACATTGTAATTATGTAAATAATGTATATATTAAACAAAATATATAATATATATTAAATTAAAAATAAATATTATTATTACATCATCTCGGGACCGCAATCCTCAGATGTTTCATTTTAGCCGCATATAATTTCCTCCGGGATCCCATCCCTGGGATGATATAGTGGGAGGAAGAGCATGAAGGTACATGTAATAATTAATGGGTAGATTGAAAGACCTTTATATTACGGTAGAAGGAAGTGGAGATTGGGTCCCACTCACGTGGGCCTCCTCCACACCTCGATCCCTTCACCCTCACATATATCATCTTGTGTACTAAACTAACCTCCACCTGTTTTTATATAGAAAGAAAGAAAGAAAGAAATTATTTTAACATCCACGAGGCTAAAGATAGCCTATGAGACAGGTTGCTTCTTCATCTGCTTGATGTATTCAGCGCTTTTTCTGTAAAGCTTCAAAATAAATGCTCCCAACTTCTCGACAAACCCCTCGCTAAATAGATTATCCCAAGAGCTAGCTGCCAGCATATCTGCATAACTTTCCCTGTTGTCTTTGAAGGCCTCACATTCTAAAACGAAATGTTTTTCTGTTTCCACTTTTCCGGAAGAACAAAAAATGCATACTCTTTCTTCCCACATTTCCTTTGGCCTTTTCTAGCGCCCTGTTTCACAACAAAGTTTATGAGAATTAGTCCTTAACTGAGCAATAAGAATTTTGGCTCTCCAAGAGATATTGGCCTCTATGTATGCTTTTGGTTGATGACTATGAGAGGGATTAAACACTTCAATATAGTGATTTTTCTTTCTTCCTATCTCCTTATCCCAAGTACGCTTGTGGAACTTTTCCATAACAAAAGCTTTTATCTCTTTGTTGTTTATGGGACACGCGTTCAAGAAAATACCCCATTTACTAAACCATTTGTTATTTTGCTGCATCCAAGTTTTTTTGCTCTTGCACAATCTATCATTCAAGACAACCTTAGGCCATCTACCATCTTCATTTGCTCAATTTTTTTTAAATACCTTATGACTCGCACCATAGCAATTGCTTCAATAGGAGCAGTCCCTGTTTCACTTAACAAGATATCATAAGGAATTGCACTTTTAATCTTAAATTTGTTTGTAATCAAGCGCTTTTGAAGTTTCTCAATTTGTCTCCACTGCATGTCGGATGTACTGTTGGCCCATAGTTCACAACCATAGAGAATCACTAGAAGCCCAAAAAGAGTTTGAGTGGTTTTCCAGTCCCATAACTCTACCTCACAACACCTATTTTGAAAAGTATAAAATGCTTTCCAACCCCCCAAAGTTCTTTTCTTTCTACAACCATTCCAACTTAGATTTTTGTTGAAGTCAATTCCAAGGTATATTGTCTCTTTTATATGTTTGTTTTATTTCAATTTTTTATTATTATTTGTTTTTGTTATATTGATGTTTCATTTTATTTGTATATATTTTATTTATAAATAAATTTTTAATATATAATTTGTTGTTTTATTTTTAATGATTTCTAATTTTTTTATTTAAAAAACAAACTTAATAAAATTCCAAGAATTTTCGGTTAATTTGCCAGCACTATGCATTTTCTAGCATGCAACCAATTTTAGTACCTAGACTTTGGAAAGCTCTAGCTTGAGTTTTACTCAGCCAAATAAGGCTTAGGACGGCTCGTTGGAAAGTTAAAATCATGGAGAACAATTTGGCATCATCAAATCAAGCAAATTCAGTCATTTAATAACCTGAAAATTCAGCAGAAGTCTAAGCAACGAATTTGTAACCAAAATTAGTTTCGCTAAGTTTGGTTTGGAAAATTTTCATTGGTCTGAAAGAACTGTTGTGGCTAATTCATTCTCCAAATTGCTCAAGTGCTAATCAAATCTCTACAGGAAGAAATCACAGCATGGAACCTCTTTTATTTTAATTTGGCAAGTTGTTGAGAGAATTGGTATTTTATTTAATATGCAAAATTAATTTGTTTTATTCTAAATTTTGATTGGTTTTGGCAGGGAGCAAGTGGGAAGATAAACCTCATAAAACCTCTTGAAGCAATGGGATTGCACTAGCAGGAGGGAAAATTAATTTTTTCCAGCTGAAAACTAATGAAGCGGATCTTATTTCAACAACTCTCCTTTTGACAATTTGTATTTGTAAATTATACATTAGAATTTCAAGGAGAGGGTTCCTCTTTTCTACAATTCTGAGACTCTAAGCACTTTTGTAAGGATAATTCTAGTTGTATATTGAGAGAAATACTCATATTTGAGTGTTTGGGGACTTTCTTTTCGAGATCTAGTTGTTGCCTATGAGGCAGAGCTTGCACTATTGCAGCTCTTTTCTCTCATAGAACTCATATTCTTGAGAGGATTGTTGAAGAGATCCATTGTAAAACAGAGCAAGGAAGCAAGGTTTGAATATTTTTGCAGATACTTTTATTTGTTAAATAAATCTTATTCATTAAATGGAATATTTATATCAATTGTTCCATGTTCTGCACTTTTGTTTAATATGAGAATGATTGTTTCTTAGATCAACTATCTGATCTATTAGTTTCTTAGATCTGTTATTTATTTTCAATCGCTCTTGGGCTTCAATCAAATTTCTGATTAACTATTTACTCAGAAATTCGCCATTTAAAAGAGATCTAACTATCATTGGGATTATGTGAACTTTTTCCCAATCTTAATGGCTTAACTTTCATTGTTTTAAATCTTCAAACAGAACATGTTTTGCAATTATGATATCAATGGTTAGAACTTCTTCAGCAGTTTGATATTCATTATAAAAGAACATGTTAAATCTCTATTCTTTTAATCACTTTGCTCTTGATTTGGGTAAATCTATATTTTGTCTTAATCGAGATAGGATAGATTATATTTTCTTTCTATTGCTTGCATCAAAGAATATAATTGCACATAGAATTAATTCCTTGCATTTTGGAAGTTTCCTTCCGCATGAGCGAGCTTTAGTGTGGCTTGGATGAGCCCTTGCTTCATCTTAAGGGTTTCCTTCTTACAAGCATGCAACAAGAAGATAAGACTGATTAATTCTCCTATTGATAATTCATTGAAATCTCACAAGTCAGCAGGAAGGGCGAGGGGGTAACTGGACCCAATAGAACTAGTCGAAACCACCAACACAAACGGAAAAGGGTATGATTTGGGGCTTTGGTCTCAAATATTGATGAGGTCATTTTTGGCCATCAAAAGTGAGACGAATGTTTGACAAAATTTCTCCATGAGAATAATTAGGGAAAATAGTGCTTGAAGTTTGCAAATGTTGAATTGAGTGCTACAATTATTGGATTGGAAGGTTGTTAGAGTATTTAGGTAGCTTATGGAGGCATAAATAAAGAAGTGTATGAATTTTCAGAGTTAACTCTATAAAATTGGTAAATGCAGTTTGAAGGATAAGTGTTTGACAAAGTGTCCATGAGGAGAAAGGCCTGTATAGAGCCATAATCTCCATCTTAGAATCCCAAATTGGGTATAGATGTAGTCATTGAAAGCTTAATATAGAGGGGAATAATTTTGATGGCTTAGATCTTGGAGAAGTGCTTTAGAATTCTTCATAACTTGAGAAGAAAGAGGGTAGTAGCCTTGATTTGACAAAATGCAACAGACCAGTAAAAGCCAGCTAGACTCTTATACCATAGCCAGAGCTAGCAGCAGAGGCTAGAGCAGCATATGATCCATCAGTGGCAGAGCCAGATGCAGTAGTTCCTATGGTTGACCCTGAACCAGTAGTTCCAGCAACAGTAGACCCAGCATTTAGAGAGCGATACCACCCTGTCAAGGCATGGGGAAAGCTATAGGTAGGCATCAGCATCAAGGCAAGCAAAGGCTACGATAGCATATATACCAGCATCACTATCGGTCAACTTCAAGTGCTTAATTAACTGCTCCATCAACAGAAACGAAGAACTAAGATGTATCTAACTGTTTTATCGGTATGCACACTTCTTGCAACATTAGAGCTACAATAAGAATAACTACAAAATATAATTGAAGAATATTATTTAAGAGACATGGAAAACAAACAAGATTTGACATCCATGAAGAAGTTAGAGGCTTGAATATTAGTGTAGAAGAGATAGAGTCTAATGAGCATAAAAAGAGAATGGATTCATTAGAGTTGAAAGAAACTATGAGTGTTACCTCACAAACCAACACCATAAATGGAAGTCCAAAAGATTGGTATTAGCCTATGGGAAACTAAGAGGGAGGCCAATATCACCTCACCAATGCTCTTCACACTTTAGGTTGGCTCTTCTCCAACTCAAAGGGGGCTCTCTAAGTTAGAATTGCTAAATCTTAGACAATAAGGGCTCATGGTGAAATAAAGAGTGACTTTAGCAAAACATGTGTTGTATAATACGCTTAAAATAAGTGATAAGAGGATAGAGACTAAGTTCAAGTCCATTAGGGAAGTGGAGTCAAGAATTGATTACCAGGGGCAATATCTGTAGGATTGAAAGTGAACATTACCCTAACAAAGGATCAACAAACCATTTATCTTGCTGCCCACCAATGTAGAATTACTTGTAAGAATTCTTGATGAGGAAAACCCACAATACATGTATTAAAGTATGCATACAAATGGATAACATAAATATAGAAGCAAATTTGGACTAAGACAAAGGATGCCATATTATATTGCCATCCATAGATACAAAGATAATAAGAGGGGGATGAGCCATAGTTAAATTCTTCTTAACAAGGGAGTTATCTTCTTAATTAGGAATAGATATTACATATATCATTTCAACCATTCAAACATCCTTGATGCAAAAGACCTCCAACATTAGCATTCAACAACATGAATCCCAAGAACGTATACCACAAAAGTAAAACACTTCTAGCCTTTCATTATCTTCAAGATCTTCAACAAAAGCTCAAGGGGGAGAGTTCCCATACCCAACCATCCTTTCAAATGGAGAGAGAAAACCCTTATATAAGTTTGAGTTCAACTTCTTTTACAATAAGCAAGTGATTGTTTTCCCAGATCCATTAGTTCTGCAAGGAATATATTAAGATATTACATTTTGACCTCTTCAACAAACTCCTTCCTAAAAGTACAAGTGAGTTGTTGAATTCCACTTTCCTCTCCTAGAAACAATAAAATAATCATTCTCTTCAAGGAAAACAATATAATAGTGTTCACATCTAACTAACTCCATGAGAAATTTCAACAATAAAATAATAATGTGTTAGTTAGGAACCACATCCAAAAATTACAAAGAAGGTAGGGTGCCTCCTCTAGGTAGTTGAGTGATTGACCAAGAGATAACTTCCGATAAATGATAGATTAATTCTCCACAAGTGCATCCTTAAAGAAGAGGACTCTCACAAGTGTAAACAAGACTCCAAGTAGTGGAAAAATTAGGGTTTTAACCCAACAAATCAACTTGGAAATGATAAACAATCCCTTCAACAAGCATGCCCTTCGAGAGAGAAAATCTGAACTTGTGGCTATAAATTTTAACCAATTTTCTTGAGGCAGATGAGGTTATAATTGTTAACCACCAAAAGTGGGTGGCCCCATAGGAGAAATTTTCTCCCATCATCTCTTCCAGGAGGCCAACCAACAACCCCTCACAACCATTAGTAGTCCATGATGATGTGCCATTTATATCTTTGCCACCTGCATCAATCATATGTTTCCTTGCCCATCTAGAAAGAGCATATGTTCGAAGGTGGGCTTCTGATCAAAGGTACTTTATTGATTTTGCGATTGAGTGCTTATGCTTGTTTGTATTTGGGCATTTGACATGGATTATGGGGTAACTTGGAAGGAAGAATGGTCTTGGCCGTGATCTTGTTCCCTCACCTTAAATGGGGGGCTAATTTTCAAACCTAGTCCAATGGGACCTCCCCTAATGGCCCAACGGGTATAGGAGGGGCACTGCTTGAAAAGACATGATTGGGATAGCAGTACCCCATCTCTCCCTATTCCATACTTACCACTTTCCATCTTACATGACAAACCTCTATCCATCTTCATTCTTTGGATTCAACTTACCACTAGTCCATTGGGATTTGGCAATCACACATCCTCATGCCTGGGCAGGCCTCGAAAATTTGCCTTAGGAGGTTGATGCAGCTAAAAGAAACAGAATGAGCATATGATGGCCACAAGCAAAACAAAAGAAAAATCAAAATGCAAAAGATAGCCGAGACATTCAAATTAACACGCGGGAAAAAGCCAAGCATGAGCTCTACCTCACTCATTATGGCCATCACCCAATTCTTGGGCCAATGTTGCCCTATGAAAAGGAACCCTTGCATGTCCCAACCCTTGATGGGCAATGAATAACCCCATCATCAAGGGGGTAAATAACTGCTATACGTAAAAGATATTGATTTTGAGTCTAGAAAGCCCTAGAATCCTCCAAGCACAAGTCGGCCCAAGAAATGAGAAGTCTCCCTAAGAAAAAGGAAGTTGAACTCCACCCGTGTATAAATAGAAGCAACATCGACCTCATTTGATCACCAATTCGATCTTTCTCATCAAGAAGTTCGATCTGAAGCGGGCAACATCAAGGAAGCAAGTGTGAAGGTCTAGAAATCAAGAAGAAAGAAGAAAAGTTTGTTTTTGGGTCTTACTCTCTCACACGTGTGAAAGTTAGGGTTTTTGAAGCTTCAAGGAAGGTCGAAAATTGTAGGTTTGAATTGCAGGAGGCCGAATTGCAAATCTAAGTTGCAAGAGAGCTAGATACTCTAATTTGGTTTAGCTTGACCTTAGAGACCTTGGATTTTTTGAAGCAAGACTTCTTGAGGAATTGTCACGTGCCTGAATTAGGGATTTTGCAGCTACTAAAGGGCTAAAGTTGCGGTAGGGGGACGAAGTTGAAGCTGGAAGCTGGTTGAAGCAGAATTGATCCTTGTTGATTTGGTTGATCTCTAACCTAGTTGGAAGGGTTTCTTGGAAGGCTGACTTGGTGCCTGGAGGAGGACTTGGTCTAGGGTTTGGGTCTTGGTTTTCTCATTTGACGCAGATTCTATAAGAGAAGAGATTTTTTGGGTTTTCCTCTTGGAGGGGTTTTGCGCTAGCTTGGAGCCTAATTTTTGCGTCCATTGTCTTTACTGTTTTGCTCTTGATAGTTGTTTGATGAAAATATCTAATAAAGAAATACAAGAAGATTAATAAAGTTCACAAGAAATTATTAAGGTTAAGGAGAAAATTGAAATAATAACTACCATATCGCATTCTCCAACAAAGTGTGCATCTTAGGCGACAACAGGACCCATACTCCCTTTCGGGAGAATGTCCATCCATACTGCAGATAAATCAACATTCCCTCTCAATGAGAGGGGTGATCTCCAAAGCCCCCAGCTTGTCTCTGAAGTACACTGACTTGTCCCTCGACAATGGCCTGGTAAGAACATCAACTATCTGCTCATTGGTGGAGATGTCCTCAAGCCTAATTGCTCTCCTCTGCACCATGTCACGGATGTAGTGGTACTTTATTTCAATATGCTTCGACCTATCATGGAACACGTGATTCTCTAAAAGATTTACACAACTTTGATTCTCACAATGTATCACTGTCGGTTCCGATTCCAACTCTTGGCCAAACAATCCTGCAAACAACTTCTGGAGCCATACTGCTTCGATACAAGCCTCATTGGCTGCGATGTACTTTACTTCAACAATGTTAAGTGCAATTGACCTCTGCTTCCTGCTCATCCATGATATCATAGTGGATCCCAAACTGAAGCATACTCTCGAGGTACTCTTCCTGTCTTCAGCACTTCCTGCCCAATCTGCATCTATATATCCCTGAAGTTGTACATCCCTGTTTGCAACATATTTCAAACCATAATTCACTGTACCACACAAATATCTCAATATGTGCTTTGCTACAATCCAATGCTCATGTCTTGGTTCTATCTGGAACTGGCTCAAAGTGTTCATAGCAAAGCAAATGTTCGACCTGGTGTTAACCAAATACATCAACATACCAATCAACCGCTTGTAAATAGATGGATCTACCAAACTGGAGTCAAAGCCTCTTAACTTCTTCAGGTTAGTCACCATGGGAGTCGCCATGGATTTGAAATCCATCATTTCGAAACTCTAAAGGATCTTTATCACATACTTCCCTTGACCAAGGAAGACTTCACCAAGTTTCTGCCATACTTCTAATCCCAAGTAATAGTGCATCAGCCCAAGATCCGTCATATCAAATTCACATTAGGGGATTTTTGAGATCTAAAATGGGCCTCCTAAGAAAAATATACAACCAAAATAAACTTTATAAGAACCAATAGGATTCAAGATGATGATGTCAACCATGGGGGATGATTCACCATTTTTGGAGTAAAAATATTAAAAAATAATAAAATAATAAAACTACTTTTTCAACTCGTATTGTAAACTTATCTCCCTAAGGTTTTACTCAAATTTCGAGCGGGAGTGCTAGTTGGATGCAAAATTTAATTCCTCATCCAAGGATTGCCCATGTTGCATACTTTTGATGGACCCTGCTACACAAAAAATGAGAAATACATGAAAAAACTTGATTTCAATCACATTTTTCATGTAGCAGGGTCCATCGAAAGTATGCAACATGGGTACTCCTTGGATGAGGAATCAAATTATGCATCCAATGAGTGTTGCCGCTCGAATTTTGAGTAAACCAATAGGGAGATAAGTTGAAAATAAGAGTTCAAAAAATAGTTTTTTCTTTTTTGCCTCTAAAATTTGATGATGTAATCAAATCTTATTTTATTATTTCCACTATTATTTTATAATTTCCTTAGGAGGCCCATTTTAGACCTCAAAACTCGCATAATGGAAGACAATTGTTTCTTGCACTGAATGATAAGAGGCTTGGCCCCTGTCAAAAACAAGTCATCAACATATAATAATAGGATTATAGGTGCATTCTTCACAACCTTAAAGTAAAGGTTTGGATCTACTTCACTTTTGGTAAATCCCAGTCTTGTCAAATAACTGTCGATATGAGCATACCAAGCTCTTGGAGCTTGTTTGAGTCCATACAAGGCCTTCTTCAACCTACAAACATGAGACTCTTTTCCATATACCTCAAATCCTTGAGGTTGCTCTATGTACACCTCTTCCTCAATCACTCCATTGAGGAAAGCAGTCTTTACATCCATTTGGTGCAGTTCCCATCCCATAGAAGCAACAAGTGAAATGATGGATCTAATGGAGGTGTACCTGGCAACTGGAGAAAAAATCTCATCATAGTCTTCTCCCTCTTTCTGGGAGAACCCTCTAGCCACGAATTGTGCCTTGTATTTGTCAATGCTTCCATCTGCAACATGCTTAATCTTATATATCCACTTGGAAGTCATTACTGACTTCCCCTTCGGTTTTCGCACAATTTCCCAAACATCATTCTTCATGATAGATTGGTACTCCTCATTCATTGCTTCTTTCCATATCTGTTGACCAACTGCTTCTTCATAAGTGGAAGGTTCTTCATTAATAAGTTTTGTCATGAGAGCTGCATAGTTGGAGAACCTCTTAGGTTTCTTCACTTCTTTAGATGTGCCATCAGGAGCTACATGTCCTTCTACCTATTCTAAAGTGGATCTAAGCCATGTTGGTCTCTTCTTGATATTTGGAACTATGACTGGTTCTGCTAGATCTTGAGGCCTTTTTGGCCTTCTAGTACATTCTGTAGAACTTGATTGTCCCTCCCTTGAGGTTTCCTGCTTTACTTCATCCAAGGAATTTACAGAAACTTCCTTAGACCTCCAATATGCCACTTTCTCATTAAAGGTGACATCTCAACTGACCTCAATCCGACGCTGCTCTGGAATGTGAATTCTGTAGCCTTTTGAAGATTCACCATATCCAACAAATATGCCTTTCTTTCCTGAAGGTTCCAACTTGTTCCTCTTATCCTTAGGAAAATATATACAAGAAAACCAAAGATTCTCATATTTCCAACCTTTGGCTTTTTTTTAGTGAAGGCTTCTTCAAGAGTCATTCCTTCCAAAGCTCTATGAGGACTTCAATTTTGAATGTATACAATTGTTCGTGATGCTTCGCCCCATAAGAACAACGATAAGTCCAAATCATGCATCATGGTCTTGACAGATTCTTCAATGGATTTGTTCTTTCGTTCAGCGACACCATTTTGTTTTGGATTATAAGGGACAATTAGCTCCCTCTTAATCCCAGCCTGCTTGCAGAAAGCAACAAGCTCCTTTGAGGTGTATTCTCCTCCATTGTTAGATCTCAAAATCTTGATCCTTTTACCTGTCAAATTTTCCACTTCAGCTTCGAATTCCTAGAACTAGTTGAATACTTCATCTTTCATCTTCAAGAGATATATCTACGTCTTACGGGAGAAGTCATTAATAAATGTCACATAGTACAATGAACCACCAAGTCATTTTACAGGCATCGAACCACATACATCGGAATGAAACAAGTCTAAAGCTTCCTTAGATCTATTGTCACTGCTTGGAAATGGTTTCTTGATGTTCTTTCCAAGAGCACCACCTTTGCATACACCATCTAACTTTACCTATAGTTCAGGAACTCCTAACACTATTTCACTTTATTCAGGCAATGCTCTGAAATGAATATGTCCATACCTTAGATGCCATAACTCACTTGGATTTATTTCGCCATGTACTAATGCTTAATCTGGTTGATTCACAAGTCTATACAGTTTACCATCATGAATCCCAATAACCCTAGCATCTTCTATACTAGAGCCCTTAGAACAAACAAGTACTTTTCAATCCACAAAAGAAACCCTATCTGCTTTATCTTCTAAACAAGAAACAGAGACAAGATTCTTTTACAAATCTGCTACATAAAGGACATTTCTGAGATGAATGTTGTCACCAGATTCCAACTCTATGGATGCCTTCCCAATTCCTTTGACTGTATAGCTGTAATTGGATCTCTTATTTGTGAAATCCTTACGAAGTATGAGGCCACAGTGTCGTCATTACGCATCCTTGTATTTTAGAGCTCATTCTTCAAACTCATGGACTGACCAACATTCTTGATAGTGTAGAGATTTCTTAGGGCATCATACATCTTCTTGGAGGTATTATGTTTTGTGATGTAGGGAATGAGATGATCTCTAATGGAGTCCACTATTAGACTCATGGCAGTAATATCATCCTTCTTAAACTTCTCTTTTCTAGTTGCATTGTTCAGTTCAATAGTATTTCTTGTCACAATATCCAACACTTTGTTTTTGGAAAGAATAAGGTCTATCTTGACTTTCCAAGCTCTGAAGTTTGATGCTCCCTCTAGCTAGTTTTTCGGATTTTATGGAGGAAGCCATAGGAGCCAATATACAAGAAGGACATTAGTAAGATGTTCTCTCAAGGGTTTTTGCAAAAGTGATCTCAATATGTATTCCTTTTGTCACTAAAGCTCTGATACCATGTGGATGTTTTAATGCAATTAGGGTTAGCACAATATTTCTAAAATTTTGATCATACTTTTGATGTAGATCTTCTTTTATCTCATTTCAATCTATTATTCAACAATTATACTCCAGAAATTCAACAGTAGAATAGAAGAGATCACAATGCACAAAGGAGAGACAAGATTTACCCTGGGAAAACCCACTACGGGGAAAATTCTAGCAACATTTTCAATAGAGAAATTCTTCCTATTCCATAAGAGACACATCTAGACCTATGGTCAAACCTAGTATCCTCCACCAAGTCAAGTCACCCAAATTGATGTTGCACATCATTCTGCCTGCTTGATCCAAAATTTAGTTCTCCCAATAACTGTCTAGTAGCCCATAATTCTGACCCCCAGAAACTACTCAATAACCCAGAAAATTTCAACCCCCCTACAACAGAATGCCCAGATCAGTGTAAATCAGAAAGAGAGACTTCTATCCACATGTGCGAGTTGATGAGAGAGAGAAAAAAACTTAACCTTCTTTCTTTGTCCTTCATCCATTTCGACTTGCCTAGAAGTTGTCTTGAGAGAGGAATGTGAATCTGCCAAATGAGGAGCGCAGGCTGCTTTTATATAGTACTCTGTTTAGGGTGAATAAATGTGTCTCTTGGCCAGGGCTGACTTGACTTGGAGGGAAGTCGACTTGTCACTTTTTGGAACAAAAAATACATTTCAAATATTCAAATTTACATCTTTAAAAAGTTGCAATGGGACTTGAATTGATAAATTTTCTTTGACTCAAGCATTTATAAATTTTCTTTACAATGATAAAATATAATTACGTCAAGTGACCAAAAGTATATTATGAAGACTGACCAAAGTTACAAATTCAACACACCTTATAATCTTCGATATTGTTAATGTGTGGCATAAAATTTATGGCAAGGACAAATGACATTGGCTCATAGCAATATAGCCACATGTGACAATGTGTGACTTTACTCATATATCAAAAGATTGAACTATGATGATGTTGTTCAGAAGCTAGATGTATATTTGCATTACATATTTAGAAGCATGGTATCTATTTCATAGTCTATGGTTTCTCATTTTTTTAACAATGAAAGAAAGGTATCACTAGTCATACCTTTGAAGAAAGATTGACTGTTACCCACCACTTTGTGGGTGATATCACTAGGAGAAAAAATTTCTCCATGATGGTCCTCAGTCGGCAGCCAGCAGCCCCTTGTAGCCACCAACTAGCACATTGTGCCATTTCTCCGCCACCTGAGCCAGCCATGTGATCCCTCACCCATTTGTTATGATCGTATGTTTGAAGGTGGGCCTCCAACCCTAAAGGTATGCCTTGTCATTTAGTAATTGAGTATTTTAGTTTACTTATCATGGAAACTCTTGGGCATGGAATAATGGGGGGATTTGGTGGAAAGAGTGGACTAGGTCTATGCTCTTGTCCCCTAGGTCTCTTTTGGGATGTTAACCTTGAACCCTAGTCCCATGGGATCTCTTTTACTAGCCTTTGGGTTTCTGGGATGGTATTACATGGGAAACCCTGATTTTGGATGTGTGGTCCCGCTCCCCAATTCACATATATCACCCCCCTTCCACTCATTATAACCCTTTTCATCACTTCTCCCACCTAGGTCCACATAGGGTCAGCCACCCCCTCCCTTTGCCCACATCTTGGGTCGGGCCTAGAACGATGCCCCAAGAGGTTGATGCAGCTGAAAAGAAAAGAAAAAGCATAATTGGCCACATTCAACAGGAAATTGTACCACAAAATGCAAAAGATGGTCGGGACAAAAACATTTAGCATGTGGGCAAAAGCCATTACATGAGCTCTACCCCTTCCATGGCCATCACCCTGGTTCTTAGAGGCCCTAGATGAGTCTCCTTTATCATTCAGGAACCCATGATTGTCCCAACCCCTAGTGGGCAATGAACTACCTGACCTTAAAAGGGGGCATCCATTGCTATACTTTATACATCATACTCTCATTCCCTTGAGCCCTGAGCAGTTAACCAAAGAAAATCATAAAAGGAAAAAGGCATACAAAGAAGGGTGGAAAAATCAAGGCCGAGGTAACTCATGTACCACGATTTCTCCCTCTTACACATCATTTACCCAAGTGTGGGCTTCCCTTTTTATTGGCTACCCTTGTACCATGGCATGTGACCCAAGTTGTTCCCCTTCATCCCCTACTCCGTTCCATCATTGTATCACATGCCACCACCATTTGAAGGATGTACCATGGACATATCACCCCCTTTGGAAGCAGAAACCACCTAATAGGATGATTGGTTAACCCCCTTTGGAGCTTGGAGACATTAGCACATACCAAAGCCCATTATGGAAGGGCATGCCATTATGAAGTGCCCAGTTGTTTTCCAAGGTTTGTAAATTCTTTTACATGATTGTTGTAATGACTTGATATGTTGGAAGGTATGGGGACACATTGGATCTTATGCAGGATTGCAAATAGTCTCCATTTTGGATTTGGTCTCCCTATATAGGGTCCTAACCCTCCAGAAGGCTACATTGGCATATGTAGGGTGTGTGTAGAGAGCCAAGGGATTCCACAATAGCAGACAACATTCCATGGATCCCAATAGATATTCAGAGATTGCTCGAGATTCACCTATTAGACGAGGAAGATTGTTAAAATTGGAAACTAGGGCCAAACTCCATGTGGGTCTACTTATTTATGGCAGCTGATATTTTTCTTAGATTCCTCTCATAGAGAGGTGTAGGATTAATCTAAATATCATTCGATTTCGACATGTATTCATGGAGATATGAATTTATCTGTGTTATGTGACAATTCGTCAAGGTCAGCCAGCAACCAAATTACCCCCACTTGTCCTCAAGTTTTACCATAAATAGAGGTGGCCTTCAAGTCATTTGGTCACTCATCTCTTGTAATCTCTCTCTCCACTCGTTTGGGTTTTAGTGGAAAGAGAGGCCTAGAAGAGAAGGCATATATGCTGTCCTCGGGAGAAGGTTTATACGTTGCCCTAGAGGATATAACCTAGCCCTAGACGCAAGCAAAAGGAGAAGGCTCTACGCAATCCTAGAAGACACTTCTATATGTTGTCTAAGAAGAATCATACACTGTCCAAAGCTGCAGTCAAGGAGGGTTCTAAATGCAGCTAGAGGAGGCTTCTAGCCTCAGCATTTAAGGGTGCCCTAGGTCGCAGTCAATGAAGGATTTATGTAGCAAGAGGAGGCACTTATACACATTAGAGAATAGGCCTAAGAAGAGCCCTCATCCGCAGTCCAATCAAGGAGTAATGTGGCCACAGAGAAAAGGGTTAATTCATGCCCTGTCTGCAAAGAAAAGAGGGACTAACGCTGCCCTAAACGAAGGTCAAATCCCGCAACAACAACTACCCTAATTCGTTGTCCCAAGGTCCTTATTACGCAGCTCTTATCTGCTCTTACGAGAGGCCCATTAGTAGTCCTGTAAAGACTCTTATTTGATGTTCAAAGAGACCCTTACATGCTATCCTAAGGTGACCTAAATCTACAGTCTATTAGACTCTTATACACAGCTCAAAGAGTCCTAGTTGCAGTGATCTTAATCTCTTTCATGATGCCACATTGTTGTAGGTGACAATGTGGCCTAATTGAGGACTGTTTGGGCATGTTGGAGTTGATTCTTGAGCTTGATTTGAAGGGAAGAAGAATCCGCTATAAGGAGGAGCTAGAGGTTGCTATGTAAGGGTTGTTTGGAAATCAGTGCGGAAAAAATCTGCAAAAAATCGGGATTAAATCCTAAAATTGCGATTTTTTCAACAAAACAATTTAATCCTCCGATTTTTTGCAGGGTTTTTTAGAAATGAAAAAATCGCGATTTATTCGTTATATGCCCGATTTTATCGGGAGTCGACTGAAAAAGTCGGCCATCTCTATTGAATGTGGGATATCATAGTGGTGTTTAAGGGCTATCATATAGTGATTTGATATGCAAAATTACTATGAGTTGCCACTACTGTTAGAGCTGATATACAATGAATTTGACGAGGCAAATTTGCTGTGAGGAGGCTGAACAATAAGGGTTTTGGACAACTAGTATTCAATGTCTTGGAAGGGCCAAACCATTGTGAGTTGATGATATTCTTTGATGTTGATTGTACAGTGATTTGGTGGTCAAATCCACTTGAGAAGTAGATCTGGTTAGGGCTGAGTATATTGTGTATTTTGGAGCAGCAAATACTCAAAGAGAAATTGATGGCAAATGAGGCAAAGGACCAGCCGGGTGTCAAGGACAAAAAATGCAGAAAGGGTTGATCTAGATGGGCTACTTCAACAAGTAAGCTATATGTTTGTTCTTGTCTATTTCTCATTGGTTAGATTGTAGATCTGATGTTGCAGACTACAAGCCCTAATGGATTGTGGATAGTCTAGATGTTAAAAAAAATAAAAATAAATGAATATTTTTGTGTTTTCTTAATTTTGCCGACTTTTTGCCAACTTTTTCAAAAAACTCCTAACTTTAACGAGTTTTCAACTTTTGGACCCTTGCCGATTTAATCCCGACTTCGACTTTTTCCACATTGGTTTGGATCATTGTTTGAAGGAACCTAAGTTGCAGTCCACTGCTAGGCTAGGCCGCAGGCCATAGCCAGAAGTTGGAGACCTTTTTAGGAGTTGCGTTCATAAGGTAAGAAGTCCTGTAATGCAGCATTTCGTTGGAGGACTGTATGAAGGCTTGTCACTGTCTATAGGTGGACTGTGGGGTGTATTGTAGTTGTTGTAGCACACTGAGTTTGTGCCCTGTTGTCGCACAGATTGTCACGACAATGCTCATACCGGGGGCTGTCACCCTAATCCTCGGTCTCTCCGTTTAAGCCTGTCTCCCGCGGCTAAGGGGGGTAGACCCTATGGGACAATGGATGACCAACTGTGGACCAGTTGGGTTGGGAGACACGAGGGGAAGCCAACACTAAATTGATTTTATTAAGTTAATAGACCAGTGCCTTATGGAGTTGATGATTTAAATGATTATTTATTAAATGTTGCAGAAATATAAACCATGTAAAACAATCATTTATCATCAAATAACCCAAGGCTCCAGTGATGCGGGGGAGCGCCCCCCCCCCCTTCGAACCCGCTCCCGAAGCGCGCTCCGGGCGGGAGCGGCTCGGGAGCGGGTCGGGAGCGCGCTCCCCAAATCGCTCCCGGACGGGAGCGATTTTCGGGAGCGCGCTCCCGTAAAAAAATTTGCGCTCCCTGGTCTGTGAGGGAGCGCTTCAGGGAGCGATCGCTCCCGCGCTCCCGGAGCGCTTTTTAATGCCCGGGAGCGATCGGGGAGCGATCGCTCCCTGATCGCTCCCGGGCATTAAAAAACGCTCCGGGAGCGAATTTTAAAAATTCGGGAGCGATTCGGCGGAAAAAAATTCCGCGGACCCGAAAAAAACAAAAAATTTAACTTATTTTTTTGGATTTATAAGCCCAATGGACCAAAACAAAATCATTTCAATGAGATTGAGCTTGAGTTTGAGAGCAAAGGAGCAAGGAGCAAGAGCTGAGGAGCAAGGAGCGAGAGCTGAGGAGCGAGGAGCAAGTGCCAAGGAGCGAGGAGCAAGCTTGCAGAGGTAAGTAACTTAATCATTTAGTTAGTTTAGCTGGTTAGGTGGTTAGTTTGGTTAGTTTAATTTACCTGTTTGAGTTTAAAGATCATTAATTTAAATTAAATTAATAAATTAAATGAATTAATCCCAATAAACTAAATTAATTTGCAGATTCAAGACTCAAACCCTACAAACATCAAACACGATGGACCTGGGGATTTTTATTGGCATTTTCCTCTTCCTGGTCCCTTTTCTGGTTATTATGGTGGTGGAGAGTAGGAAACGGAGGGGGCCTGAAACTGAAGAGGTGGATGAAGAAGCCGGAGGAAGTCAAATAGGTGAAAACCCCAGTGAGGAGGATGTGGAGGAGGGTGAACATGAGGGTCAAAAAACTAAACAAGACCAAACTCCATTGTGGAAATATGTTCAGAGGCCTGAAGCAGGGAGAGGGGGTGGAACCACTAAATTTCATTGCCCCCATTGCAATTCTGATTTCACAGGCTCATACACCCGTTTGAGAAGACACCTTTGCGGGAAAAGGGCATGGGATGGAGAGAAACAAATAGGAATCAGAACTTGCGACAAGGTGTCAACAGAAGATAGAGCCAAATACATAAAGGAAGAGGAGGACGCCCAATACAAAGCAAAAAGATCAAGGGGTTTCTTTGAAAGCTCACAAAGAACTCCTTCAGCATCCTCCCAAGGCAGTGGATATGGACATGGAGGCTCAGGGTCATCATCTTTACGCCGTAGAACCATATCAGATTTCCTTGATGAGGGGTGTAGGAATGATGTGGATTCAAAAATTTACAGGTTCCTCTATGCAAATGGGATACCATTCAATGTTCTACGCTCACCTTATTGGCACGAAATGGTTTCTGCCATAAATGATGCCCCTAAAGGATACAAGAGCCCTGGGTATGACAAGGCAAGAACAGTTGGCCTTGATCATGAAAAAGCAAAAATATCACATTCTTTGAATAAAATGACAAGTTCTTGGACTGACAATGGGGTGTCCATTGTATCTGATGGATGGACAAATGTAAAAGGCAAGCCATTGATAAGTGTTCTCGCTGTGTCCCGAAGTGGTCCCATTTTTCTAGCTGCACATGATTACTCAGACAAGTTCAAGACCGCTATCAACATTGCAGAAGCATTGCTTGAAACAATTGAGCGTATTGGCCCATACAATGTCATCCAAGTCATCACTGATAATGCTCCTAATTGTAAGGCAGCGGGAGCAATTATTGAGGATAGATACCCGAACATATTTTGGTCTGGATGTTTGGTTCACACATTGAACCTTCTGTTGCATGATATTGTCAAAAACAAAAATGAACAATACCAATGGATTGGTGATTTGTACAAGAAAGGAAAAAAAATGATAAAATTTATTACAAATCATAGCAATACCCATGGCCTTTTCCGCAGTCACTCAAGATTGGAGTTGCTGAAGATTGCGAGGACTAGATTTGGTAGCTATTACCTCACCTTCAGGCGCCTTTTGAAGGTAAGAGAGGGTTTAGCTAGCATGGTATCAAGTCCAAATTGGCAGGTGTTAAAGGAAAGGGCTACAAATGTAGCTGACATTGCAGGTTTTGAAACGGTGGAGGAGGCCACTCTTGATGGGCAGTTTTGGACAACTGTGAGACAGGTATTGGATTTCACCAAGCCAATTTATAACATGATTCGGTTTGCAGATACAGACAAACCAGTGATTGGTGAGGTGTATGAGCAAATGGATACCATGTTGGGGGAAATAAAAGACATTGTTAATAACAGAGATCCCGACTTGTACAATCTGATTCACGATTGTGTGTGTCAACGGTGGAAAAGGCTTAACCTTCCACTACATTGCTTGGCGTATATCCTTACGCCAAAATACTACTCAGATTCTTGGTTGGGCAAACCTGCAGCAGGGGGTGGTGTTAGGACCAAACCCCATTTAGATCGAGAGGTAACTAAAGGATATCTGGATGCATTAGAAAAGTTGGTGCCTGACAGGGAGGAATGTGCAGCTGTGCGCCTTGAAATAGGCAGATACTTCACTGGCAGTGGTTTGTATGGTAACTTCCATGCAATGGACGACAAAGATAAATTTGATTCTCTCACATGGTGGGAAACATATGGCGGCGACGGACTTTTGCGAAAATTGGCATTGAAAGTTCTTGCACAGGTTGTAAATTCTTCTTCTGCAGAGAGGTGTTGGAGCACCTACAGTTATATACATAATGTGAAAAGAAACAGGCTCAACGAAAACCGAGCAGAAAGCTTGGTTTATGTGCACTACAATTTGAGGTTGTTGAGCCATTACTGTGATCGGGCTAATGAAGATCCCACATATAAAATTTGGGACAATCACCCTGAGGACGACAATTTGGAAGATGGCATTGTACATATGGAAGAACTAGAAGATGAGCTTGTACGGGATGAAGCTGAAGCAGCTGCAGCAGCCATGCCACCTCCACCTCCACCATCCAGTTCTCGGGGCCCGAGTCTTGTTCCATTGCTGTCGCCACCTCCATCAACACCCTCGCGTGGAGGCTCTAGTTCTGGCCGTCGGTCTGGGCGGGAGACTCCTAGAAGACCGCCAAGACCTACTTATACTCCTGGAGACTCTCGTGGCAAGGGCCACTTGTAGATTTACAGTTTACTTGTCTTTTTTAGTTTCTATTAGACTTGTGACTTGTCACTTTAGTTTTCATAACTGTTCAGTGTTGAGTTTTGAGTCCTTGACTCTTGACTCTTGACTCTTTCATATCATTATGACATTATGATATTTTTTGTAAACATTATATCACTGGTGACTGTGACAATGAAAATTTGAAGTTTGAAGTTGGGCCTTGGCAATTATAACTCATTGGTAATGATTGTGAATTATGAATATGATGCTTTGTGAAAGACTAAAGTTGTTTCATTTCATCTCATTATTCATGTTTCATTTTATAAATTTTTAACATTTCATATCATGTTAACAGTTAGAAGTTAGGACTTAGAAATATCTTCGATATCACTTCTTGTAATGGTTAAACTTGGCTTACAAGTACAACTTGTTACTTTGGTGATCAATGATGATAAATGTTATTGAATTGAATGTTATTTTAATTTATTATTTTACTAAGGTTGATGACGATTATAATTTCTAGATGATTGATGTGATATGGTTCAATGATCAATTTATGTTTTTTTATGTTTTTTATGTCTATTTCATCATTCTACATGTTTTTGTTGACATATATGTATCAAAAATTAAAAAATATAAAAAATATATATATTTTTAAAAAATCGCTCCCCGATTCGCTCCCAAACCGGGAGCTTCTGAAAATGGTCGCTCCCGCTCCTGCTTCCGCTCCCGCTCCCCGCTCCCAAGTAACACTGACCCAAGCGATGCAAGATGATTGATAAATGCACAATGCTTTAACAGTGATCCAGCAATTAAACTTCCAGAAAAATTAAATATTTTAAATGATCATAAAATTTAAATGCTGACCAGTTACCACTTTCACATAGCTAACTTTAAATAAACATTTAAGTGCATTTAACTATAGAAAAGTGGAACATAGATACCACAAATGAATTTTCAATTAGTCTTTTTACAAATTATTTTTTTTAATTTTTATATTTCTTTTTTATATAAATAAAACTAAAGTAAATGAAATTTAAAACTGAATCCTAAAAGAACTTTTTTTTTTATTATTATTATTATTTTTTTAAATTTTAAAATTAACAGATCAGAACATAAGAACTAAAATCTAAATAAGGCTAAAATCTATTCTAAACTAAAAAGAAACCTTTTTATTTTTTAAAACATTTATGATTTTTTATATTTTATATTTTTTTATGAATGAAACAAAAAATGAACAAAGAAAAATATCTAACTCTAAAAAAAACTAAGTCCTAAACTAAATAAAACTTAAAAAATTCAAAAGTTAAGCTGAAAAAAGAACAAATCAAAAATCTTTTTTTTTTTTAAACATTTATAATTTTTATTTTTATATTTTTTATGATTTTTTGATTCATAAAAAATAAATAAATAAAAAATAAAAAATGTAAACGTAACTATACAAAACTCTAAAACAAAACTAATGATTCAAACTTTTATAGTTTTTTGGGACTTTTTATATTTTTTAAATGAAACAAATCTGAACTAAAAAAAAGTCTAATTCTAAACTAAATAACTGTATAAAAATCTAAAAAAAAATAAAATAGAATGATTCGAATATATCTAAGACCAGCACTTAACTAAAACTTAAATGAAAAACTAAAACTATATTAAAAAAAACTATATGCTACAGCACTTAGCTAAAACTTGCGTTAACCTTGAAATCGAACAGCAGTAAAAAAAAAATCGAAATTGAGCCTTTTATGCGTGATTGGAGTGCACAGGCCTGGGGTTTCGATGGCGGCTTTGTTTGCAGGTGCGTGGAGAAGAGGCTGCGTGAAGGGAGCTAACTGTCATTTGAATGGAGCAGAGATCGAACAAATCGCAGGTTAGAAGGCAATGATGGCACGTAGGTCGATCCTCCTTTAGTGATGAGCAGGGGTCTATGGAAACCAGCGTGCAGGTGATGCGTGGCTAAAGGTGTGAAAGGAACACGCAAAGTTTTGGAGAAGTGGATGGACGTACACCAAAGAATCCACATTTGCTTTGTTTTCTGTTGCTTGCAGGTGCGATGAGGCTTGACGGCAGCTGAACGACTGGAAGAGGGAGAAGCTGTGTAAAAAAAAAAATGAGCATGTAAAGGAGAGAAAACCGCGGGGAGCGCTGCGGCACCACGTTGCCAGTTTGTTTTGTAGGTTGGAGGGCGTGGACAGCGTGTAGCTGAGTGGATACAACCGCTAAGATGGGCGGAAACACTTGTATATGGTTGCATAATGTGTAAAGGATATGGATTTGCAGGCAGCAGAATGGAGGGCGTGAAGAGGACTGCGGGATTTGATAACTGCTTGGAAAGGGTTTGGAGTAACAGGAAGTAACCCAAAAAATTTCCAGATTTTAAAATTCGAACCCAGATCAAAAGAAAATTTCGAAACAAAATCGAAATCTCCCTGCTCAGAAGAAACCAGGCAATCAATCTACAGAACTTCCACCAGAACCTCCAAATATTTTCCAGGAATCTTAATAAAATTTTGAATCAGCTGTTCAAGATTATCTGAATGAAGCCCTGAAATATTTCTCAAACCCTGTGCCTGCAACCTGCAAAAGAAAAGAAAACCCAAAAATAATATGTGCAGAAAACAAAACTGAAACCCTAAATTATTTAAATAATTACAGCATTTACATCTTTTCGACTCTTAAGTAGCCAGATCTGTCAATAATCACAGTAATATTATCAGAATTTGATTTTAGTGTGAGATACTTTCAGAAAACCCTGCATGCATTCATAAAAAAAAAAATTCAAATGATAAGTCCGGGATCAAGAACTGGCTGGGCTCTTTCAGAAAACACAATCCGGGAGTTGGCTGGTTCAACCGAGAATTCCCCTAACGCCCGGTAAGCTCAAAACTAAGATTTCCTGCACAGCTTAAAATCAACCATTAACATAGAGGGAGAAAACAATAGTGAAACCCGGATCAAATGGAGATACCTGCCATTATATTTCAGAATCTAAACTATCATTCAAACCCCAGAGATCAGACAAGATACTTGTGCTTGAATCAATCTTCATCAAGCTAAAATCAATAGCTGAAAAATAAAATTATGCAGAACAATAAATCATCTTACAGCACTTTCAGAAGATTAACACCAACAAGATTTTTAACCCCAAAGTCTTTCTTTATTGCACTAAAAATGACTATAGGAGAGCTTTCTTTAGCACCAGACTCTCAGATCTAATCTGATCTCAAATGACCCCTAGCACCCTATTTAAAGGAAAAATTCCCAACAGCTAGTTCGAGTGATCCATGTCAAACTAATCTTGACCGTCGATGAGGATCAAGATTTCTTTTAATCTCATCCGTCGAATTTTTAAATGCATTTTAATATATTAAAAAATTAAAATTCTGCATTTATTTACTCAAAAATTTGACTTATTATTATTTTATTTATTTTTTAAATTTTATTTTATTTTATTTTATTTTTTAATTATTTTTTAAATTTTTAAATTTTATTATTTATTTTTATCTATTTTTTTTTTGGATCCTCGAACTTAGCCTTTGGAAAAATCACCTAGGACCTAGGACTTAGGACTTATGAGGGGATTAAAACATTTTCTAACCCTCAAGACACTTTACATCATGACTTTTACAATTTTACATCTCAAAGGAGAAAACCCACTTGACATAGACCCTCATAGACCACCCAGTTCTGCGACCAAATATAATCTAGCAGATCAACACACTAGGATTCCTCTAAGATTCTAATGACAAAATTCATTCCGGCTTTGGGGTTAGGCTGAAGGAAAACTCTGCCGATCATGGATCGGTGAGACAAAAAACCTTCCGGAACGTAGATTATCACTAGAAAATTAGGTCCACCTAGGCAATTTACATACATGACTCAACTCTGCTAAGATTATTTACAATTCACACATGCAGACTGGGTTTACAACATAAATTGATCAAGTCGACGATGACTGTCGAATGGCACGGACACGTCAATCAAGCGCTATCCTTTTTGCGAAGAAAAGGGGGTGTACTGCTATGGGAAGTTGACACGTAGTGGTCAACATTTGGCTCCACTTGGGGACACGTTGCTGCACTGCAGGAATGTGAGAATCCAGAATAAAGGATGCCCCATGGCATCAGATGTGTTCAATATAGTGTATACTGAGCATTTGCCTGCTTTCAGGCAAATCTGTTGGCTGCTTGTCGGATGTGCCATGTCCAATTCTACATATGGTAGGAGCCTATCCAAAAATCAAGCTACTTGGGGCCGTCTGATGCATCAAATCTTCTAATCATTTTCTTCCTCTTTCGCTTTTTCTTCCTGGTAGGCTGTATTATTGATGACGTGGAACTTTTTGCTTCAAAGCTATCAGATGAAGTATGTAAGATATGCGTGACATGTCTTTCTTCATCCTGCATCTGCCCTGTCAAAGATGATGGACCAATCTCACAGGTGTCATGAGTTATAACTTGATCTTCAACGACTAGCGGATTAACCGTGTGAGCATCACCCTGATTATTAATTTCGCTTTTATCCAGGTCATATTTAATTATCCACTTTTCAATGGAACATAGGACCTCATAATATGATGGAGCTTGCTGTAACAGATAAGGGGGCCCCTGATCTATTGACGTTCTTTGGTTTCTCTCATCCTCTAACCATTGTTGAAACTTCTAAACCTGTATTTTAATGGCATCTATCTGACTAGAGTGTTCAACCTTTATAGCACTGATTTTCCTGGCATGGTCTTCTTCCATATCTTTTATTACTTTATTGTTCTTTTCCTTTATGTTCATCAAGAAATACTGCATAGAGTTTATTTATTCCTTATGATTTGCTTGCATGGTAGCCAACTGATTATTATGATCGAATGTCATGATAGTCATTTCTTCATCCATAGTTAATAACTTGTTTTGCTTAGAATTAATTTCCCTATCATGATTGGCTTTCATGGTTGTCATATTTTCCTCTAACCCTGACATCTTGCTTTGCATAAAACTAATTTTTGTGTCATGATTAATCTTCATGGCCTCAATTTCCTTAGCATGCTGATTTTGCATGATCTCCATCTCCCTATTACGTTTTTCCAGGTGGGTGCATAAAGTTCTCACATCATTGGCATAATTAGTTTGATTGATCTCCATATTTTTTACCAGCAGCATTAGTTCTTGTATAATTTGCTTTTGATCTTCCTTTTCATTGTCATTTGTCCCTGCTTTTCCACTATCATGGATTTGATCTGCAATGGTACAAGTGGATGGCACATTCTGATATGAAGAATTGTCTTGGAATCTTTCACCGTCAGCTGAACTTTTTATAAGATTACTTTTATTTTTTTGCACAATTTTAGGGGCACAAGGCAAGCTATCTGGATTACCATATCTATCTTTAAAAGCATTGACAATGTCTTGTAAAGAAGTGAAAGAATCCTTAGGACAATTGTTAAACCAATTCAAAGCATCACCCTCTAAAGAAAAGACAAAAAGACGCATTTTGACATCTTCATGATTATACTGAGGGGGTCTACAATATATGATCATTATACAAGTAAACAAGCCTAGATGTCTTTTAACAGCGACTGAATCACCACTTGAAAACAAAGGTAATTTAGAAATGGCCACTTTCGGAATATCATGGAGATCATCAGTAAAATGACATGGTTTAAACGAATAATCCATGATGAATAATGAGGGACCAAATGGATGATAAAGCGAGATCTCTGCTCAAGAAAATTAATAAATGAAAGCAGTGGAGTCGCCACTTGAACAATGAGTCAAATTCTAGGATCCAAAAAGTAACCAACAAGCTGTTATGAGAGAGGCTTCTTGTCTGGGAAAATAAATGAAAAGAAATGGAGTCGCCACCCAAACCAGAAATGAACTGAAGAGTAGTTGCTGATATGACGAAAGATAAGGCGATAAAAGATCCAAATGATAACCAAAAATGTTGAATCTGCCAGCTCAAATGAGAGATGAGAAAGATGAAAGAATGATGAGAAATGAGAAGATGAATGTCGTTGAAACGCCTGGGACAAAAAAACTCTGTCCCCGACAACGGTGCCAAAAAATGTTGTCGCACAGATTGTCACGACAACGCTCAGACCGAGGGCTGTCACCCTGATCCCTGGTCTCTTCGTTTAAGCCTGTCTCCCGCAGCTAAGGTGGGTAGACCCTATGGGACAATGGATGACCAACTGTGGACCAGTTGGGTTGGGAGACACGAGGGGAAGCAAGCACTAAATTGATTTTATTAAGTTAATAGACCAGTGCCTTATGGAGTTGATGATTTAAATGATTATTTATTAAAGGTTGCAGAAATATAAACAATGTAAAACAATCATTTATCATCAAATAACCCAAGCGATGCAAGATGATCGATAAACGCACAATGCTTTAACAGTGATCCAGCAATTAAACTTCCAGAAAAATTAAATACTTTAAATGATCATAAAATTTAAATGCTGACCAGTTACCACTTTCACATAGCTAACTTTAAATAAACATTTAAGTGCATTTAACTATAAAAAAGTGGAACATAGATACCACAAATGAATTTTCAATTAGTCTTTTTTCAAATTATTTTTTTTAATTTTTATATTTCTTTTTTATATAAATAAAACCAAAGTAAATGAAATTTAAAACTGAATCCTAAAAGAACTTTTTTTTTGTTAATTTTTTTATTATTATTATTATTACTTTTTTTTAAATTTTAAAATTAACAGATTAGAACATAAGAACTAAAATCTAAAGAAGGCTAAAATCTATTCTAAACTGAAAAGAAACCTTTTTATTTTTTAAACCATTTATGATTTTTTATATTTTATATTTTTTTATGAATGAAACAAAAAATGAACAAAGAAAAATATCTAACTCTAAAAAAAACTAAGTCCTAAACTAAATAAAACTCAAAAAAATTTAAACTTAAAAAATTTAAAAGTTAAGCTGAAAAAAGAACAAATCAAAAATCTTCTCTTTTTTTTTTCTTTTAAACATTTATAATTTTTATTTTTATAATTTTATATTTTTTATGATTTTTTGATTCATAAAAAATAAATAAATAAAAAATAAAAAATGTAAATGTAACTATACAAAACTCTAAAACAAAACTAATGATTCAAACTTTTATAGTTTTTTGGGACTTTTTATATTTTTTAAATGAAACAAATCTGAACTAAAAAAAAAGTCTAATTCTAAACTAAATAACTATATAAAAATCTAAAAAAAAATAAAATAGAATGATTCGAATATATCTAAGACCAGCACTTAACTAAGACTTAAATGAAAAACTAAAACTATATAAAAAAAAACTATATGCTACAGCACTTAGCTAAAACTTACGTTAACCTTGAAATCGAACAGCGGTAAAAAAAAATCGAAATTGAGCCTTTTATGTGTTATTGGAGTGCGCAAGCCTGGGGTTTCGATGGCGGCTTTGTTTGCAGGTGCGTGGAGAAGAGGCTGCGTGAAGGGAGTTGACTGTCATTTGAATGGAGCAGAGATCGAACAAATCGCAAGTTAGAAGGCAGTGATGGCACGTAGGTCGATCCTCCTTTGGTGATGAGCAGGGGTCTATGGAAACCAGCGTGCAGGTGATGCGTGGCTGAAGGTGTGAAAGGAACACGCAAAGTTTTGGAGAAGCGGATGGGCGTACACCAAAGAATCCACGTTTGCTTTGTTTTTGTTGCTTGCAGGTCCGATGAGGCTTGACGGCAGCTGAACGACTGGAAGAGGGACAAGCTGTGTAAAAAAAAAGAAAAAATGAGCATGTAAAGGAGAGAAAACCGCGGGGAGAGTTGTGGCACCACGCAGCTAGTTTGTTTTGTAGGTTGGAGGGCGTGGACAGCATGTAGCTGAGTGGATACAGCCGCTAAGATGCGCAGAAACACTTGTATAGGGCTGTGTAATGTGTAAAGGATATGGATTTGCAGGCAGCAGAATGGAGGGCGTGAAGAGGACTGCAGGATTTGATAACTGCTAGGAAGGGGTTTGGAGTAACAGGAAGTAACCCAAAAATTTTCCAGATTTTAAAATTCGAACCCAGATCAAAAGAAAATTTCAAAACAAAATCGAAATCTCCCTGCTCAGAAGAAACCAGGCAATCAATCTGCAAAACTTCGACCAGAACCTCCAAATATTTTCCAGGAATCTTAATAAAATTTTGAATCAGCTGTTCAAGATTATCTGAATGAAGCCCTGAAATATTTCTCAAACCCTGTGCCTGCAACCTGCAAAAGAAAAGAAAATCCAAAAATAATATGTGCAGAAAACAAAACTGAAACCCTAAATTATTTAAATAATTACAGCATTTACATCTTTTCGACTCTTAAGCAACCAGATTTGTCAATAATCACAGTAATATTATCATAATTTAATTTTAGTGTGAGATACTTTCAAAAAACCCTACATGCATTCATAAAAAAAAATTCAAATGATAAGCCCGGGATCAAGAACTGGCTGGGCTCTTTCAGAAAACACAATCCGGGAGTTGGATGGTTCAGCCGAGAATTTCCCCTAACGCCCGGTAAGCTCAAAACTAAGATTTCCTGCACAGCTTAAAATCAACCATTAACATAGGGAGAAAACAATAGTGAAACCCATATCAAATGGAGGTACCTGCCATTATATTTCATAATCTAAACAATCATTCAAACCCCAGAGATCAAACAAGATACCTGTGCCTGAATCAATCTTCATCAAGCTAAAATCAATAGCTGAAAAATAAAATTATGCAGAAAAATAAATCATCTTACAGCACTTTCAGAAGAGTAACATCAACAAGATTTTTAACCCCAAAGTCTTTGCACTAAAAATGACTACAGGAGAGCTTTCTTTAGCACCAGAATCTCAGATCTAATCTGATCTCAAATGACCCCTAGTACCCTATTTAAAGGAAAAATTCCCAACAGCTAGTTCGAGTGATCCGTGTCAAACTAATCTCGACCGTCGATGAGGATCAAGATTTCTATTAATCTCATCCGTCGAATTTTTAAATGCATTTTAATATATTAAAAAATTAAAATTCTACATTTATTTACTCAAAAATTTGACTTATTACTATTTTATTAATTATTTTATTTATTTTTTAAATTTTATTTTATTTTATTTTTTATTTTTTAATTATTTTTTAAATTTTTAAATATTATTATTTATTTTTTATCTATTTTTTTAATTAATTAATTTGATTTTTTTTTTGGATCCTCGAACTTAGCCTTTGGAAAAATCACCTAGGACCTAGGACTTAGGACTTATGAGGGGATTAAAACATTTTCTAACCCTCAAGACACTTTACATCATGACTTTTACAATTTTACATCTCAAAGGGGAAATCCCACATGACATAGACCCTCATAGACCACCCAGTTCTGCGACCAAATATAATCTAGCAGATCAACACACTAGGATTCCTCTAAGATTCTAATGACAAAATTCATTCTGGCTTTGGGGTCAGGCTGAAGGAAAACTCTGCCGATCATGGATCGGTGAGACAAAAAACCTTCCAAAACGTAGATTATCACTAGAAAATTAGGTCTACCTAGGCAATTTACATACATGACTCAACTATGCTAAAATTATTTACAATTCACACATGCAGACTGGGTTTACAACATAAATTGATCAAGTCGACGATGATTGTCGAATGGCATGGACACGTCAATCAAGCGCTATCCCTTTTGCGAAGAAAAGGGGGTGTACTACTATGAGAAGTTGACACGTAGTGGTCAACATGCCCTATCTAGTGTCCAGGTCTACCATGAAATGCATCAGTCCTTGCAGCATATGAAAGGTGCCAGATCAACAGCCTTGACATGATCAGTGAAGCAGCAAAGGAGGAAGAGATTTATAGAAGGAAAGCTTTAGTATTCTGGGTAATTGGTTGAGCTGCTCTAGGCTTATCATCTGCTGCATTGTGTCATCTTTATGGTGAAGATCTTTAATGTCTGATCTCTCATTTTGGCAAGTCAAAGTGTTGACTTCAAATGCATTTTTACTATCTCTCTCTCTGTTGAACTATTGAAGAATAGAAGAAGAATTGATCAACGGTTTCCGCACATTGGGGTTTGTCCCTCGCTAGCGCCACATCTTGTGTCCTTTTGTCTTGGCTTGTCTTCTGTTGTTTATGTTTATGTTCTATCTGCACTTTACTATCAATGTTGATGTGATTGCTAATCTAGAATTGATATTGATCTAATATGAAAAATTGAAGTAAAATGCTCTAAGCATAGAACATACCAAAATTTAACATGTTATCAAAGGTGAGGTGAAGACAAAGCCCAAGCAGGAGGGAAAAAGAAATCATCGAAGACAGTTGAACAAGGTCAAAGGCTCAATGGGTTCCTCATCCCACTTCCCGGTTGTAGTCAAGCTCCGTGAAAAGTTTATCGTGGATGAAAGATGTCTCTGGATCTGACATTGGAAGAGCAAGAAGTGTTGGATTTCGTGAAGGGTAAAATCCTTGAGCCTCCATCAAATGCACCAGTTGCTACAAAGATCAAGTACACCAAGGATGAAGTCGAAGCAAAGAAGTTTATCAGAGATTCCATTAGCAAGCATCTGGTGGCCTACCTAAAGGTCACTTCAATGGAATGTCCGGATCTAAGGGTGGAAGGAAGGGCAGATGCCTTACTTGAAATAAGTTTGGCCATTATGTGAAGGAGTGTCCAAATAGAAAGGACACATCACATGATGATGATCACAATCATTCCAGGGGCATCTTCAATGATTGAAGGAATGACAAGTACAATGGCAAAGGTAAAAGGAATGCAGGACATCAAGGAAATGGCAGACTCTCCAAGAAAGCAAGGAACTTCAGGTATGAAGAATCAAATGTTGTTTCTGATAAGCAAAAGGAGTATTATCTTATATTGGCCCTCTCCACTACCTCTCCTCTGGACTCATTGGTGGGAAATTGGCTTATTGATAGTGGTGCCTCAAGGCACTTTACCGGATACAAGGAAGGGCTCTCTAATATGATAAAGAAGGAAACAATCTTGGAGATTATCCTTGGAGATGATGCCACTTGTCCCGTAAAGGGTGTAGGGAATGTTACTCTTCAATTCAGTGTTGCGGGTGAATGCCCCCCCCCCCGATCCCGCTCCCAATCCACGCTCCGTGCCGGAGCGACTCGAGAGCGCGCTCCCGGAAAAAAAAATTCGCTCCTTGCCTATTTCCAGATCGAATTAGGGAGCGTCGCTCCCGGAGCGATTTTTATAGCATGGGAGCAGTCGGGGAGCGATCACTCCCGACTGCTCCCGGGCTATAAAAATTGCTCCTGGCGGCGTGAGCGACACCCAAAAAAATCATGCGGAAGAAACAAGCAAAAAAAAGAATATATAAAATTAAAAATTAAAAAAAATGGGATAGTTGGAAAAAATAAAGGAAGGGAAGGGAGGAAAGGGAGGGAGGGAGGGAATATAAATAAACCCTCCCTCAAATGAATTTCATTATTTTAGAAATTGAGAGAGTGAGAGTGAGAGTGAGAGCAAGAGAGAGTGAGGGGCAAGAGACAGCAAGTGAGAGTGAGAGCAAGAGAGAGCAAGGAGCAAGGAGCAAGAGAAAGTAAAAATTAAAAAAAAACGACGGTTGGAAAAAATAAAGGGAGGGAAGGGAGGAAAGGGAGGGAGGGAATATAAATAAACCCTCCCTCAAATGAATTTCATTATTTTAGAAATTGAGAGAGTGAGAGTGACAGTGACAGCAAGAGCGAGTGAGGGGCAAGAGAGAGCGAGTGAGGGGCAAGAGAGAGCAAGTGAGAGTGAGAGCAAGAGAGAGCAAGAGAAAGCAAGGAGCAAGGAGAGAGCAAGGAGAAAGGAGCAAGGAATTGCAAGGGGAGATTGGAGGTCAAAGAGGTAGGCTCTATTCTAGAAAAAAAAATTAATGTTCATTCCTAAATAAATAAATAAATTTTTTTCTCCCATTCCGTTTTTTCGCAGATTCAAAACTTCAAATTTCAAACATCATGGTTATATTTCTTGGCATTTCTTTTCTCTTGGTTCCTTTTTTGGTTATGATGGTGTTGGAGAGTAAAAAAAGGAGGGTTGAAAATGAAGAAGGGGATGAAGAAGTGGGTCATAGTGGATTTGATGAAAACCCTGGAGAGGAGGAGCTGGAGGAGAGTGAACATGAGTCTCAAAAAAATAAACAAGACCAAACTCCATTGTGGAAATATGTTAATAGGCCTGAAGCAGGGAAAGGGGGTGGAACCACTAAATTTCATTGCCCCCATTGCAACAATAATTACACAGGTTCATACACCCATGCCAGAAAGCACCTCTGCGGGAAAAGGCCATGGGATGGAGATAAACAAATAGGAATCAAAACTTGTACAAGTGTGTCAGCAGCAGATAGAGCCAAATACATAAGGGAAGAGGAGGAAACCCAATACAAATCTAAAAAATCAAAGGGTTTCTTTGAACCAAGCTCACAATCACATGCACAAAGAACTCCTTCAGCATCCTCCCAAGGCAGTGGATATGGAGGGAGAGGGTCACCAAGTTTAAGGCGTAGAAGCATATCAGATTTCCTTGATGAAGGGTGTAGGAATGATGTGGATTCAAAAGTTTACAAGTTTCTCTATGCATGTGGGATACCATTCAATGTTCTTTGCTCACCTTATTGGCACGAAATGGTTTCTACCATAAATGATGCCCCTAAAGGATACAAGAGCCCTGGGTATGACAAGGCTAGAACCGTTGGACTTGATCATGAACAAGCAAAACTATCACATTCTTTGAGTGGAATGACAAGTTCTTGGACTGACCATGGGGTGTCCATTGTATCTGATGGATGGACAAATGTAAAAGCCAAACCATTGATAAGTGTTCTTGTTGTGTCTGTTAGTGGTGCCATCTTTCTTTCAGCATATGATTACTCAGACAAGTTCAAGACCGGCATCAACATTGCAGAACCATTACTTGAAACAATTGACCATATTGGGCCATACAATGTCATCCAAGTCATCACTGATAATGCTCCTAATTGTAAGGCAGCGGGAGCAATTATTAAGGATAAATACCCCAACATATTTTGGTCTGGGTGTTTGGTTCACACAATGAACCTTTTGATGCATGATATTGTTAAGAACAAAAACCAACAATACAAATGGATTGGTGATTTGTACAAGAGAGGCAAAGAAATGATAAAATTTATTACAAATCATAGCAATACCCATGGCCTTTTCCGCAGTCACTCAAGATTGGAGTTGTTGAAGATTGCGAGGACTAGATTTGGTAGCTATTACCTCACCTTCAGGCGCCTTTTGAAGGTAAGAGAGTCATTGGCTAGCATGGTATCAAGTCCACACTGGCAGGTATTAAAGGAAAGGGCTACAAATGCAGCTGACATGCAAGGTTTTGAACAAGTGGAGGAGACCACTCTTGATGGTATGTTTTGGGCACGGGTGAGGCAAGTATTGGATTTCACCAAGCCCATTTATCACATGATTTGGTTTGCAAATACAGATAAACCAGTGATTGGGGAGGTGTATGAGCAAATGGATACCATGTTTGGGCAAATAAAAGATTTTGTTCATAAAAATGATCCCAAATTGTATACACTAATTCACAATTGTGTGTGTATATGGTCAGATAAAGTTAATGTTCCACTACATGCCTTAGCATATATCCTTACGCCAAAATACTACTCTGCATCTTGGTTGGGCCAGCCTACACCAGGGGGTGGGGTTAGGGTCAAACCCCATATAGATGAAGACGTATCTACAGGATATTTGCAAGCATTAGACAAGTTGATACCTGACAGGGAGGAATGTGCTAGTCTGCGTCTTGAATTAGGAAGATACTTGAGTTGCACTGGTTTGTTTGGTACCTTCCATGCAATGGAAGATAGAGACAGATTTGATGCTCTCACATGGTGGGAAGCATATGGCAACTAGGGACTTTTGCCAAAATTGGCAAAAAAAGTTCTCTCACAAGTTGTAAATACTTCTTCTGCAGAGAGGTGGTGGAGCACCTACAACTTCATACATAATGTGAAAAGAAACAGACTCAATAAAATCGAGCAGAAAGCTTGGTTTATGTGCACTATAGCTTGAGTTTGTTGAGTCATTACTGTGATCGGGCTCATGAGGATCCAACATATAAAATTTGGGACAACCACCCAGAGGATGATAATTTGGAGGATGGCACTATACATCTTGAAGAACTGGAAGCGGAACTTATGAGAGAGTAAGATGAAGCAATAACCATGCCGCCTCCACCATCCAGTAGTAGTGCTGGAGTTCCGAGTCTTGTTCCTTTGATGTCGCCGCCTCCATCTACACCCTCACGTGGAGGGCATGTGCCTTCCCGTTCTGGTCGTCGTTGTGTGCGGGAGGAGACTCCTAGAAGACCACCACGACCTGCTCATACATCAAACATTTCTCATGGCAAGGTCCACAAGAAGTAGTAGATAGTAGATTTACTTGTCTTTTCTAGTTTCTAGTAGTTTTCATAACTGTTGACAGTTGACTCTTTCATATTTATTATGATATTTTTGTAGACAATATATGACAATTTAAGTTTGAAGTTTGAAGTTGGCAATTATAACTCATTGGTAATGAATTTTGAATATGATGCTTCCTGAAAGTTGTTTCATTTCATCTCATTTTATAACATTTCATTTCATGTTAGATATTATTTGTTGTAATGGTTAAACTTAGCTTACAAGTACAACTTTGGTGATCAATGATGATAAATGTTATATATTGAAATTTTCAATTTTCAATTTTGAAAGCTTGAAGTTGAAACTTTAAGATTGATTAATCATGATTCATTAGACTCAATATGTTGTATGTTACTAACTTGTGGACATGGTTGATGAAGATTATAACTTCTAGATGATTGTTGTTATATGGTTCAATGATCAATCTATGGTTTTTTATGTTTTTTATATCTAATTCATCATTCTACATGTTTTTATTGACATATACGTATCAAAATATAAAAAACGATCTGGAATTCGCTCCCAAACCGGGAGCTTTTGAAAATGTCGCTCCCGCACCCGTTTTGACTCCCGCTCTCAAGTAACACTGCTTCAATTGAATCAGAGTAACTCGATTCATTTACAAAAAGTTCTTTGTGTACCTGATCTCAAGAAGAACCTGGTGTCCATTTCGGCAATGGAAGTCAAAGGTTTCAAGGTGACATTCATCGATGAAAATGTACGTGTTTGGAAAAGGAATTTTAAAGATGCTTTTACTCTTGGGTTCAGTGTTGGAAATTTGTATCAAGTTGCAAGAAGTTCAATGGGGACCATGTCGTGTGACACATCTCTTCTATGGTACCGGAGGTTTGCCCATCTTCAATGTAAGGCCCTACCCGATGTGAGATAGATGGTGACAAGGATGCCTGAATTCAAAGAAGAGCATGAAGGTACATGTCCGACATGTACTGAAGGAAAACTTACAAGGTGACCATTCCCCTCATGTAATAGCAAGACCACATATGTGGAACAACCCTAGGGGTTTGATATTAATGATCGGGAATCTCATGTATGCAGGTTGAAGAAATCTCTCTATAATTTGAAGCAAGCACCCCGGGCTTGGTGTGAGAGGATTGACAACTATCTGATAAAGCTAAGATTCACAAGGAGTGAAGGCGATCCAAACCTTTGCTTTAAGGTTATCAATGATAGACCTCTCATACTGGTACTCTATCTGGACGACCTCTTTCTGACAGGTGCAGACCCTCTCATTTGCAAAAGTAAGAGGGAGTTGGATTCCGAATTTGGAATGGTGGACTGCAAGCCCGTGACTACCCCAATGAAGCCTAACGTTAAGAAGTTATGCGGTAGTGTTGTTGGACCTGATTTGGGAAATGCCTCTGAGTTTATTCAACTCATAGTAGCATTGATGTTCTTGGTGAACTCCCATCCGGATATATGTTTTTGCAGTTAGCATGTTGAGCCAACATATGGTTGAGCCTCGTTGGATTGGTGCCAAGAATCTTCTGACATATCTTCGGGGCACAATCACTCATGGGCTGAGATACACTGCTGGAGCTGTGAGGCTACATTATTATTCTGATGCTGATTGGGCAAGCAGTGTGGAGGATCGCAAGAGCACTTCTAGGTGTTGGTTCTCTTTGGGTTCTACTTCGATATCCTGGATGAGTAGGAAGTAGAAGTCGGTTGCTTTAAGTGTTGCTAATGCTAGATTCATAGTTGCAACTATGGTCTCGTGTGAAGCTGCCTGGTTGAGGAAGCTCTTCAGTGAGTTGTTTGGACACGTGCTAGATACCACCGTGATCTTCTGTGACAACCAGAGTGGGATTCGATTGTTGAGGAATCTCGTGTTCTATGATCGCTCCAAGCATATAGACATCAGGTACCACTTTATCTAGGATATGGTACAGTAAGGAGCAATAGGGCTCCATCACTTTGGGACTGATGTGCAGGTCGCCGATATTCAGATGAAGCCCCTGGGAAAGGTCAAATTCTTGACTTTCCGAGAACGACTAGGAGTCGTGGAGAGACCCTCTCCTAAGGGTCCTGTATGATATGGACATTGAGCTCTAGGAGCTCCAGGGGGCTTGGGGGTACTTCTTGGAGCGATAAGCAATCATAGGGTGAGTGGTTCAGCCTTCCCCTAGTGGTTTGCTATGTAGGCAGGATGAGTGGTTCATCCTTCTCCTGCTGAGACAGTTATAGGGTGAGTGGTTCAGCCTTCCCCTAGTGATTTGTTGTGTACAGGGTGAGTGGTTCAGCCTTCCCCTGGGATACCCCATGGCAACATGTAGGCAAGATGAGTAGTTCATCCTTCTCCTGCTGAGACATCCTACCCATGCAGTCTGGGACTCATGGGAAGTACCTCTCATCTGGCCAATGAGCAGGGAAATGAAGATAGGGACCATAGTACTACTGACAGACGCATCGTGTAGTACCGTACTCCCTATACTAGGATGATATTGATCTAGGATCAATTGGCATTGACATCGGGTCAGTAAGAGTGGTATGATACACTATCTTTATTTGGAACTGATTTCGGATCAGTAACAGTGGTATGAGACACTCTCTCTATTTGGAACTGATTTCAGATCAGTAACAGTGGTACGAGACACTCCCTTTATATGGGACTGACTTCGGGTCAATAGAGAATGGTATGATACATTCTCGATCACTTCTTCTTCTTCATAGTTCAGCAGAGCAGAGCAGAGCAATGCAGCGCACTGATGGCAGAGATATTACGGACTGGCAGATGGATTAGCAGATGAAGTTCTCCCTAGTTGAGAGGGAGTGTTAAAATTGACAACTAGGGCCAAACACCATGTGGGTCTACTTATTTATGGCAGCTGATATTTTTCTTGGATTCCTCTCATCGAGAGATGTAGGATTGATCTAAATATCATCCGATTCCAACATGTATTCATGGAGATATGAATTTATCTGTGTTATGTGACAATTCGTCAAGGTCGGCCAGCAACCAAGTTACCCCCACTTGTCCTCAACGTTTTACCATAAATTGAGGTGGCCTTCAAGTCATTTGGTCACACATCTCTTGTTTGGGTTTTAGTGGAAAGAGAGGCCTAGAAGAGAAGGCATATACGTTGTCCTTGGGAGAAGGTTTATATGTTGCCCTAGAGGAGATGCCCTAGCCCTAGATGTAGGCAAAAGGAGAAGGCTCTACGGTGTCCTAGAAGACACTTCTATACGCTATCTAAGAAGACTCATACGCTGTCCAAAGCCACAGTCAAGGAGGGTTCTAAATGCAGCTAGAGGAGGCTTCTAGCTGCAGCATTTAAGGGTGCCCTAGGCCGCAGTCAATGAGGGCTTTATGCAACAAGAGGAGGCACTTATACGCAGTAGAGAGGAGGCCTAAGAAGAGCCCTCATCCGCAATCCAATCAAGGAGTAATCTGGCCACCGAGAAAAGGGTTGATTCATGCCCTAGCCACAGAGAAAAGAGGGACTACTGTTGCCCTAAACGTAGGTCAAATCTCGCAGAAAACAACCGCCCTAATTCGTTGTCCCAATGTCCTTATTACACAACCCTTATTTGTTGTTAAGAGAGGCCCATTAGTAGTCTTGTAAAAACTCTTATTTGCTGTTCAAAGAGACCCTTACACGCTATCCTAAGGTGACCTAAATCCACAGTCTATTAGACTCTTATACACAGCGCAAAGAGTCCTAGTTGCAGTCACCTTAATCTCTGTCATGATGCCACATTGTTGTAGGTGACAGCGTGATCTAATTGAGGATTGTTTGGGCATGTTGTAGTTGATTCTTGAGCTTGATTTGAAGCGAAGAAGAATCCACTATAAGGAGGAGCTAGAGGCTACTATGTAAGGGCTGTTTGGATCACTGTTTAAAGGAACCTAAGTTGTTGTCCACTGTTGGGCTAGGCCGCAGGCCATAGCCAGCAGTTGGAGACCTTTCTAGGAGCTGCATTCATAAGGTAAGCAGTCCTATAATGCAGCGTTTCGTTGGAGGACTGTATGAAGGCTTATCACTGTCTATAGGTGGACTGTGGGGTGTATTGTAGTTGTTGTAGCACACTGAGTTTGTGCCCTATCTAGTGTCCAAGTGTTGATTTCGAGTAGCATCGGATGTGCTCTAGCCATGAAAATTGGTGGAGAGGCTAAAGCACATGAGATCTCCAAGACCCAGAAATGGTTTGGGCAAATTCTAACCGGTTTGGGAGATATTAAAATAATTAATATGTTTAATGGAGTTCCTAAGTCTAAATTTAGGAAAAATAAAATATTAATGGGTATTAATATAAAACTGGGTTAGAAGGTTCCAAAAGTCATGGATCAAGCCAAATCTAATCTTAGCTGTTGATTAAAGATTTAATCTCAACCGTTGAAGGACCAATGAGAAAAGTATAAGAGGAGGCTTGAGCATTAGTTGGAGAATACACCAGAGTGATCAGTCATTCTATTGTCTAGAGCGGGGTTTGCTAAGAGAGATAGAATCAATGATCAACAACGAGGGGTAGTGAATACATAACAGAGAGGCAAAGTTGGTACCAGAGAGAGCGCAAAGCCCGAAGAGGTTGATGCAGAGGCAGTTGGGTGCTACGCAGAGGCAGCCAGGAGCTGCACAAAACCAGGAGAGGCCAGCGTGTGAGATGCTGAGGGTCTAGGGGCTGACGCAAATGCTAGCAGAGCTGACGCAGGGCCAAGAGGCAGCGATAGAAGGATTTTGTGGGACAGACTGGATGTTGGTGAGCCGGATAGGGCGATGCAATCCCTATCAGAGTGACGCAGAGCAGTGGGAGCTTCAATTGTTGTTGTGGGATCGTTCATCCGGTGATTATTCAGCCGGAATATTTGTCTACGAGGAGAGGTGCTACTGCCGAGGGCATTCTCTATTGGGTGAGCCATTTCTGGCACCCTGGTTATATTCTGAAAACTGCATAATAATAAAACCCTCTGAATAGTTGCACCAGTTTTCTTGCATTGGGTTTTTCCGGGGACATTGTTCCAAAAATAATGGTGTCACTTGTGTGCTTGTTTTGTTTCAGTTGATGATCTGTAGACGTTGATACTGTACTTGTGTTTATTTTCAATATTTACGTGATAAATAACTTGTTAAGTAATAACTTGTACAGGAAGAATTTCTAACGGGTTAAACTTAGAAATTCCAACATGGTATGAGAGCGTGGTTGCAGATCATAGGATAACTGAAGGCATCAGCTAGCAGAGCAGTAGCGACAGATTCAGCTGTCCCGAGTGTCAGAGTTGATCCGTGCAAAAGGCAACAAAGGAAGGAGTGACGCAGAGAGACTGCGTCATCATTCTGGGCCAGAGAGAGGCAACGCAGAGGCTAAGGGAGGCAGAATCAGGCTCACGCAGAGCCACGCAGAGGCCAGGTGGGTTGACGCACTTGGCTAGGGGAGCAGATTTGTTGGTGTCGGGATTGTGCAGAGCCAAGTGGCTCAATCCTTTAGTTGTTGGGGTATAGGAGGCTGTGGGTAATTTGCGAAGCGAAGCTAGTGGGGTATTGTGGTCAGAGCAGTACCTAACAGGGCAAGACCAAGAAGGAGGGATTTCCAGAAGGGAAATCAATACTCAGAGGGAGTCGAACCAAGAACTTCCGAACGGGAAGTTGAGAGACTCAGGAGAAGTTGAACAAAGGACTTCTAGGAGGGAAGTAGAGAGACTCAAGGGAGTCGAAAGAAGAGCAGTGAGATGGCCATGAATGGGCTGAGAGATCAGTATAGGCTAGACGGAGCGTCCAACTTTGTAGTCTGGAAGGCCAGGATCTTGTCCATTCTAGACAGACATCGCCTCAAGGGCTTCATCACAAGAGTGATAGTTGTCCCAGTTGACCTGGTAGCTAATGAAAGGTTTGAGGAGGCAATGGCGAAAGCTAAGTGCATCATCCTTGATGGGGTCAAGGATCATATGGTACCACATATTACCGAGAAGGAAATGGCAAAGGAGATATGGGATGCCTTGAAGACATTGTATCAGCAGACTTCTGTGCAGAGGAAGATGCTCCTGGAGAATCAGCTAAGAGCATACCAGATGCAGAAGGGAGAGCAGATAGAGGTTTTCCTCGGTCGCTTGAAGGAGATCCGTGACCAGCTAACTTCCATAGGGGCCACGCCAGATGAGGAATTGATGGTGAGGACTGCACTGAACGCAGTTTCCGAGGATTGGGAGGTATTTGTCCAGAGCATACTGGGCAGGACGAGTCTTCCAGATTGGGAAGAACTGTGGGCGGCTCTTCGTCAAGAAGAGATCAGATGGCTGACCAAGGCGGGGAGTAGCGGCAAAGGGGTCAAAATCAAGGCAGAGGAAGAAGAGGATGCGGCTCTAGCATCTGCGGGGAAGCAGGAGAAAAGGAAGAAGAAGGACCTCTCCAAGGTCAAGTGCTTCCATTGTGGGGAACTGGGTTATTTTGCGAACCAGTGTCCAAGGAAGAAGAGTAAGGGAGAGGCCTTTGACTCGAAGGCAATGCCAGCGAGGGCAGAGAAAGAAGTCGAGGAGGATGACGATTGTGCCATGAGTGCTCATGTGCCACTTGAGAAGAAGTGGGGAGACATCTAGTTGTAGTCAAGAGGACTACAGGCGATGAGGGGTAGGATCCTCGAGGTACCCAACCTCTTGGGTTATACCTTGCTACGGGAACCCCGAAGAGGAGTAGCAGGACTAGTGGATGTCAGTAGAGACTGAAGCGGATGAGTCAGCAGAGAGTGCTACAGTGCAAGAGTCTCGAGACAGCGCGACGCTGGCAGGCTGCAACAATGCGAGAGGCACGGGAGTGTTGCACCAGTGCAGGATGGCACAGAGAGGTGTGCAACAATGCGAGATGCAGGGAGTGGTTGTAGTAGCGCAAAGGTCAGTAGAGGGAGCACTTGTTAGCAGCAGAGCGAGCTTTAGCATCGGGAGTGTCTCTAATCTGACAGGGATGTCAGAGTTGGGTGGATCAGTTACTTACTTCTCAGTAACTAAGTTGTAGTGCAACAGTTAGCAGTGGCAGTGCTATGGGCAACATGATGCAACATGATGAGAGGGGATGCAATGCAGATGCAATGCTGGGAGGATGGACCACCAGCAGCACAGATGCAAAGGGAGCTATTGTACAGATGCAACAGTGGCAATGACAAGGCCATGGGCAGCAATACAGTATGCAGTAGTGCAGATGATGTTGGGCGAGGAGGCCTAGCATCAGCACAGACATCGGTGCTAGATAATCAGGGTGATACTCAGTGTGGAGTATTATTAGAGCACAGTCCTCCCTAAGAGGGACTGTTGATTTGGAGTAGCATCGGATGTGCTCTAGCCATGAAAATTGGTGGAGAGGCTAAAGCACATGAGATCTCCAAGACCCAGAAATAGTTTGGGCAAATTCTAACCGGTTTGGGAGATATTAAAATAATTAATATTTTTAATGGAGTTCCTAAGTCTAAATTTAGGAAAAATAAAATATTAATGGGTATTAATATAAAACTGGATTAGAAGGTTCCAAAAGTCATGGATCAAGCCAATCTAATCTTAGTTGTTGATTAAAGATTTAATCTCGACCATTGAAGGACCAACGAGAAAAGTATAAGAGGAGGCTTGAGCATCAGTTGGAGATTACACCAGAGTGATCAGTCATTCTATTCTCTAGAGCGGGGTTTGCAAAGAGAGATAGAATCAATGATCAGCAACGAGGGGTAGTGAATACATAACGGAGAGGTAAAATTCGTACCAAAGAGACAATGCAAAGCCTGAAGAGGTTGACGCAGAGGCAGTCGGGTGCTACGCAGAGGCAGCCAGGAGCTGCACAGAACCAGGAGAGGCCAGCGTGTGAGACGCAGAGGGTCTAGGGGCTGACGCAGATGCTAGCAGAGCTGACGCAGGGCCAAGAGGCAGCGATAGAAGGATTTTGTGGGACAGACTGGATGTTGGTGAGCTGGATAGGGTGATGCAATCCCTATCAGAGTGACGCAAAGCAGTGGGAGCTTCAATTGTTGTTGTGGGATCGTTCATCTGGTGATTATTCAGCCGCAATATTTGTCTACGAGGAGAGGTACTACTACCGAGGGCATTCTCTGTTGGGTGAGCCATTTCTGGCACCCTGGTTATATTCTGAAAAATGCATAATAATAAAACCCTCTGAATAGCTGCACCAGTTTTCCCGCATTGGGTTTTTCCGGGGACATTGGTCCAAAAATAACAGTGTCACTTATGTGCTTGTTTTCTTTCAGTTGATGATTTGTAGATGTTGATACTGTACTTGCGTTTATTTTCAGTATTTACGAGATAAATAACTTTTTAAATAATTAAACAAGTAGGAAGAAATAAACCAGATAGTATAGGAAGAATTTCTAATGGGTTAAACTTAGAAATTCAACACCGGGTCTGCCATGAAATGCATCAGTCCTTGCTTTATATGAAAGGTGCCAGATCAACAGTCTTGACATGATCAGTGAAGCAACAAAGGAGGAAGAGCTTTATAGAAGGAAAGCTTCAGTATTCTGGGTAATTGGTTGAGTTTCTCTAAGCTTATCATCTGCTGCATTGTGTCATCTTCATGGTGAAGGTCTTTGATGTCTGATCTCTCATTTTGGCAAGTCAAAGTGTTGACTTCAAATGCATTTGTACTATCTATCTCTCTGTTGAACTATTGAAGAATATAAGAAGAATTGATTAAGGGTTTCCCCACATTGAGGTTTGTCCCTGGCTGGCGCCACATCTTGTGTCCTCTTGTCTTGGCTTGTCTTCTACTGTTTATGTTTATGTTCTATCTGCACTTTACTATCATGTTGATGTGAACATAAAACATACCAAAATTTAACAAAGATGCACCTGGTTCACCATGCCCAACTAGCCCCACAGTTATATCATACACATGGCAGATAACCCAGGACCTGTATTATGATGTGGCATCAACTACACCATCATCCAAGCCATTGTGGATGGTTTAAAGGCATCTGTGATCTATTTGGAGACCCATGAGGACACTTAAGTGCCCCCCACACCATGGAGAGCACCACAGGTTTACTATTTGGAGAACAAGGGGCCAACCCCTTGTCCACTACTTTTGGGAGTCCTATTTCACATTTTGGCACCTATGGACTTCATCAGGTCTCTTCTAGGGCCCAACGACATGTATTATTGATCATTCGACCTCTTGAGAGGCTTATTCTTTTGATTATGAGCTAGTTTGGTGGGCTTGTCACCAAAAGTTAGTTATTTTGCACATTATTTTATTTTAGGCGTTGTATTAGGCCTCATTAGGCAAATCAAATTCATTTGGACATGTATAAATACAAGTGTTGTGATTTCATTTTAGCATCATCACTTGGATTTGGACTTGTATCTCTTTAGAGATTTTTGCTATCCTTCTTGGAGGACGAATTTTTGGAGCATGGAATGAATTTGATGTTTGGGTTATTTTCTCATGTCTTGGAGCTTCTTGAATGGAAAATTTTGAATGGTTGGATATATTCTTATATATGTAAGTGCAATTTAATGCTACTCTTTCTTTCTATTTTTGTCACATACATTGTTGCTGAGATTTCGCTATACTAGGGCTAATTTGTTGCATCAAATTGTGCGAAGTTGTGGAAATTGTGTTCTAGATAGTGTTGCTTCATGTATGGGCCATGTACAATGAATAAATGTTCCTATGGATGTTTCATTACTAAAATTCATCTTGATAAGCCATCAATTTTGCAAAGTGAAGTATAAAGTCTTTGAAGTTGTTTTTATTGTTGCCCTAATGCTAAGCAAAGTTGTCTTTGAGGCCTCCTTGACCTAGAAAATCCAAAAGCCCATAGTCATAATTCTACTGACTCCATCTTCCCATAGGATTAGCCATTGGTCTAGCATAAGGTGATCACCTTAAACCTTATTTCTTCTCTTCCCTCTTCTTTTCTAGGCCTAGCCCATTAGGTCTCCCAGGGCATCATTTATCTCATAAACCACCCACTCAAAAAAAATGATCTCTTGGCATTCTCTATGATGGTGTGTCTCCTAGTTGCCCTCCAATTTTGAAGAAATTCCGACAATGGGATTTTGAGATATCTCAAGCCCTACCCAATTGATTGAATCTTTCCCTTGGTCTCCTTAGGCTAGAAACCTCATTGGGACCCTCATATTGCCTTGCATTAAAAATTCTTTCTTTGGTCCCTTTCTCCCTCCGAGATAGGTCAAGCATATCATTGGTTGCCAAACCCTACCCCCTTGACCTAACCCCGAGTCCACTTGGTCCTGTGTGGTCCCATACACCATTAAGGATAATCCTTCAAAGATCACTTGGAATCCAAGTCTTCACAAGAATTATAGGACATAGGAACCTCCATTAAAAGATACATATCTTGAACCTAAACCTTGAAATTCTCCTTAAGCCCTTCCTTGAGAGCTTTTCAACCTTGCACTCCAACGCAAGCAAGCCACATATTTGAGCCTCTCTTGTGAATAGGATTCCAGGATCACCCCTCACTCTGTCATTGGTTCATCCATTTCGTGATCCTTATCACAACGGGTGTCCTCCCATCGGTGAAGGTCCGTAAAGAGTAGGGAGCCTTAGCGGAGGTGACAGTGGGCTATTGCTCCATTTTTTCCCTTAACCTAGTAGTAGCCCTTCAAGGATCCCCTTTTAGGACCCCTGCTAGTTTGACTCTTGAGCGGTAACACTACCTACAGTGAAAAAGAGGTTGAGTTCCTCTTCAAGGATAAATATCAAAGCTCGTGCAGATGTGATATGGCTCTATCGTCACTAAAGATCTATGTTTCTAAAAGCATTGATGCCATGCATGATTTAAAAGACTTGGGTATTGAAGATCATCCTTGATGAAATCCATTGCTACAATAATTTGTTGTATTGGATTTATTATTTTACCTAATATGTTTAATTTATTGTGTTAGAGTAGGTTAGAATGAATAAACTCTTTAGTATGAACATTATATTTAGTTGTGCTTCTATTTACTTTATTGATTTCTGCATTTTGATTTTTGTTTTGGGAATAAAAGTAAGATGATGCTCACCTGTTATGTGTTCTTGTTAATTTTAGGTATGTTCTATGCTTAGAGAAAGTTATTTCAATTTTCACAGTTAGCTCAATATCTTTTCCAGATTAGCAATCACATCAGCATTAAAGTAAACTGCAGATAGAACATAAACATAAATCGCAGAAGACAAGCCAAGACAAGATGACACAAGATGTGGTGCTAGCCAGGGACAAACCCCAATGTGGGGAAACCCTTGATCAATTCTTCTTATATGTTCTTCAATAGTTCAGCAGAGAGAGAGAGATAGTACGTTTACAATAGAAGTCAACACTTTGACTTATCTAGGTAAGAGCATAGATCATCTCTAAGAAGATGATATATGAGATCAGTTGAAGACATGCTGCTTCAACTGATTCTCCAAGGTGACTCCACCTATTGTTGTGCTACATTTTGTCATCATGCTGCACCTCACCGCGCTGCACCATGTTGCACCCATCATCACTATGTTGCATCTCATCACGCTTCATTAATCATGACTATACCCATCATTGTACTGCATTATGTGCCATTGCTGCACCATGTTGCCATACTGACCTATGTGTTGGCTGCACCTTGCTTGCTTGTTGTCCCTAGCATGCTTGTTGTCCTTAGCATGCTAGCTGTCCCTTGCATGTTCGTTGTACCAATACATGTTGCACTAAGTATCATGTTGTTGTCCCAATATTAGTTTGTTGTCCCTTGCATGCTTGCTGTAACATTGCATGCTTGGTGTACTTGCTGCTAAGCACCATACAGTTGTCCCAATGTTAGTTAGTTGTCCCTTGCATGCTACTCTTCTTCGGAGACAGATGCTCCGCTGAAACCCCGATAAACACTCTGATAGCTCTTCAACTCCAATCCACCCCACGAAAAACCCCAGCGTCAGCCTCTAGGAACTGCGTCAGCCTTTTCTGCCCTTTGCGTCAGCTTTCCCAGCAGTTCCGGCTTCTGCCCTCTGCATCATCTTTCCCGACAGTTCCGGCTTCTGCCCTTTGTGTCATCTTTCCCAGCTGTTCCGGCAATTCCTGACAATTCCAGCTGTTCCTGGCAGTTCCAGCTTCTGCCCTCTGAGTCAGCTTTCCCGGTTGCTCTGGCAGTTCCCGACAGTTCCGACTTTTCCCGGCAGTTCCAGCTTCTGCCCTCTGCGTCAGCTTTCCCAGCAGTTCAGACAATTCCCAGCAGTTATGGCTGTTCCCGGCAGTTCCGACTTCTACCCTCTACGTCAGCTTTCCCAGTTGTTCCGGTAGTTCTGACTTCTACCCTCTAGATTAGGGCAGCGTTATCCCTTAGGATCTCTCCTCCTACTAAAACCCAAAGACAAGTAGAGAGGAAAAGATCCCAAGTGTGTTGAAATGACTTGAAGTCCACCTCTATTTATACTAAAACGTTGAGCACAAGTGGGGTTTATTTGGTTGTTGGCCAACCTTGACGAATTGTCCCATAACACAAATAAATTCATATCTCCATGAATACTTATCGGAATCGGATGATCTTTAGATCAATCCTACACCTCTCGATGAGAAGGATCCAAGAAAAATATCATCTTCCATTAACAAGATGACCCACATGGAGTTTGGCCCTAGTTGCCAATTTTAACAGTTCTTCCTTTGAGATAGAACGCTACCAACTGGTTTCCATGTTTCTTTTATGCATTGATTTATTGTTATCTTGGAAAGGGACAAAGCACTTGTGTCTTCATCCCTCTCCGTGTATCTATATATCTATATATTGATTCTTTAAGACAAGAATTGGATTAGGTAGTAATATTAGGTCAAGTCAAAAAGTCAAGTTCAATCCAAATTCCATACCAAGATTAGTGTATTTAAAGCAGTGTTGATAATATCGGTATCGGGAAAATATCGGCGAGGGTCCGGAAAATATCTTATCGGAAATATCGGCGAAAATATCGGCAAAATATCGGCAAATATCGGCAAGCATAAAAAATGCATAATATATTCATTTTTTTCAGATTTCTAAACATATAAAGCAATAACAACATGAAATAAACACATTGGCACATAAATATGAAGAAAACACTGATATATATGATGTCAAATAGAAATGATACATCAAACTTCAAAGGCGATACCAAATCCTGCTGATCCCTGATAGTGATAAATTGATAATTGTCCAATCAAGGACTCAAACAAAAATTAAAATAACATCACATACCCTGCTGATCCCTGATAGTGATAATTGTCCAATCAAGGACTCAAACAAAACAACATCACATATATAAAAGTTTAAAAGTATTTCATCATCATCAGTTATAAACTTATATGTAGCAAAAGTTGCAAAACAAATAAAACTAGCAGCTATCTATCTGAGACCATTGGCCTCTCCCTAGCAGCTTTCTTTCTGTCTTGTTCAGCAATTGCTTCACGAGCTTTTTGTATAACCTCTGCACTAGAAACCATACAAGGCATCACATCTGCTGCATCATATGCAGAGAGTTTAGCCAGATGGTATTTCAATCGTGTAATCCCTCCTGACATCTTGGTCCCACACAAGTTGCATGATATATATGCCTGATTTGCCCCACCAACAGCCTCCCCATACTCCCAAAATGGGTCCAAGGCTTTTGGCATATTTGACATTTGTAGTGAACTAATTCAAACCTAGGGCACAAAAAAAACAAAAAATTGGCATTAAATGAGTATAACTATACAGTGCCCAGCAAACACTCAAGAAACTATTTTAATTTTTAAAGCAACATCTTCATGTTCAGAATTTAAACAACAAAAGCAAGCATAAAAAATGCATAATATATTCATTTTTTTCAGATTTTCAAACATATAAAGCAATAACAACATGAAATAAAGTTTAAAGTTTAAAGTTAAACACATTGGCACATAAATATGAAGAAAACACTGATATATATGATGTCAAATAGAAATGATATATCAAAGGCGATACCAAATCGTGCTAATCCCTGATAATTGTCCATTCAAGGACTCAAATGTGGAGAACCAATACAAAATAACATCACATATAATAATAAAAGTATCTCATCATCATGAGTTACATGTAGCATAACAAATAAAACTAGCAGCTATCTATCTACTGCCCTCTCCCCCTTTTACGGGAAAACATGATGGGCTGTTTGTCAGGCCTGCCCCTAGTAGTAGAAGGCCCTGACACTGCCTCTGCACCTAATGTCAAATAATGAGTGATAGGCATGGAGCTATGCTCTCCTATATCTATAGCAGATGGTGTTGATGCTGATGCTCCCGCAGTGTCCTCCTCCAGCTCCTCCTGCTCCTCCTCTAAGTGTTGCTGCTCCTCTGACTCCGAGTCCTCCTCTTGCTGCCCCTGCTCTAATGGATCATCTGCCACTGGCTCCTCCAACCATGAAGGTGACTCCTCCAATATGGGCTCCTGAGACTCCACCCTCCACGGAGACAATACATCAATATTGTCTAAGGAAATGGCATCTGGATCCACTGGTGATTCTATTTGCCTCACTCGAAGTCGGATGTTGTAATGCACATACACCAAATCGTTGAGGCGTGCGAACTCCAACCTGTAAGAGTGTCAAAAAAAGTAATGAGTCTTGACTCTTGACTCTTGACACTTGAAGGTCATAAATTAAAAATTAAAAATTACAATAAGTGTAATTGCTCAACTGAAGGCTTGAGTTCAAAGTTATACCTGTTGCGCTTTTTGGCGTGTATTTTCTCAAATACACTCCAATTGCGCTCACACCCTGAAGAGCTACATGTTTGACTCAAGATTCGTATAGCCAAATTTTGCAAATTTGGTGCCCGTGCACCATAGCTTCGCCACCAAAGATCTACAACAAAATAATGAAATAAAAAATTCAAAAACTTAAAAGTTAAAACATAATTAAATTCAAATTTCTAATTTCTAATGAGTGATGACTTGTCACTTACGTGGCATGAAGAGGGCCCTTTCCTTAATGGCATCATCAAAGCCAAATAGGCCAACACAATCCTGATAACTCTGTACCTCGCGCTTGATTTTGCTACGAAGCTCAGAATCAGGTACCATCCTCTGAATACAGGTATGGAGCCCTTCCATCACCTCGCCATCAAAACGAAACTTGCATTTGTATGCAAATGCAGGGTTGAGGAAGAGTGTTGCTGCATGAATGGGTCGATGAAGCATCCCTGTCCACCGACTATCGATCACATCCCATAACATCATCTGCCTATTAAGGCCAGCAGAACCCTTGTCTGCATAATAGGAACGAATGGCCTCCTTGGCCCTATCCATGCCCTCATACAAATAAGGCATTGCAGGCTTCTCTCCATCCACCAATCTAAGAACCTTTACTATAGGTTCGCTAACTGCACATGCTTCTTCTACTCCACGCCAAAATGTCTCAGAGTACACCATTTTTTCAATGGCTTTCCCATCAGGTCTCCTGCTGTATCTACAACCACGCCAATCATTAGACACAAACATTTGCTTCAACTCGTACTGACATCGAAGCAAAGACTGAAGAGTAATAAAGGTTGTGGCAAAACGTGTGATGGCAGGACGCCGCAACTCCTTGTTTCTAGTGAACCTCCTCATAAGGCTAAGAACCAAAGCATGGTTATAAATAAACTTGGGGATGCTCCTAGCCATATCAACTGCCTCCTTGATGAAGGAGAGTTTCCCCATATCCTCAAGCAACAAATCAAGACAATGCGCTGCACATGGAGTCCAGAACAATGTGGGATGCCTCTCCATAAGCATTCTGCCGGCAGACACATAATTCGCTGCATTGTCTGTTACGACTTGCACCACATTCTGCACACCAATCTCCTGAATGAACCCATCTAACAACTCACATATCGTTGCTGCATCTTTGATATGTTCTGATGCATCCAACGATTTAATAAACATGGTACCTTTAGGACAATGTACCAAGAAATTTAGAAGGGTCCTACCCTTCCTATCTTTCCAACCATCAGACATCACTGTGCATCCAGTGACTTCCCATGTCTGTTTCAACTCCGCCAATCTAGAGTTGATGTCCTCTTTTTCTGCTTGAAGAATTGGCCCCCGCAACTCCTCATATGTGGCACTTTTGTACCCTGGGCCCACAACAGCAATAGCATCACACATTGGTTGCCAAAATGGATTGGTTTTTGTGATGCTGAGAGGTAAGTCGCTCCAATAAATACACCTCCCCATGACTCTATCTACTTCTTCCTTCTCCTTTTTTTTGACAAGCGATTTTATGCCAGGTTGTGCTCCAGCTCCTGTTCGTGGAACAAAAAATGATGACCTCGCATTCACACTAGCATGTGATGGTGTGCCAGTTGTGGAGCCCCTCCCACTAGCGCCAGTAGGGCCACTACCCTGAACATCATAATCAGGAGAAGATATCCCAAAGGATCTACCTGCACGTTCAGCTTTGTTTCTTTCCGCCTCTTCCTTCTTTCTGTCCTTTTCTTCAATTGCCTCAAGAGCTTTTCGTATAAGCTCTGGACTAGAAACTCTACAAATGCCAACATCATGTCCAGGGAGTCTAGCAAGATGGTATTTCAGTCGTGTAACCCCACCTGTCATCTTGTCCCCACACAATTTGCATGAAAGATATGCACGATTTGTCCCACCATCAAGGATCCCATACTCCCAAAATGGGTCCAAGTTTTTTGGCATATTTGTATTTTGTAGTGGGCTAACTCAAAAGGAAACCTACAGCACCAAAAAAAATTTGGAATTAGTAACTTAATAACTTAATAAGTAACACGAATTTACGAAATTCCATGGGTGCAGGTCTCAATATCAAATCCTCATTCTTCAAAGACAAATGGAATAAACTTTAACAAAGTTCTATAAGAAAAATCCAAAGGTCTTGAAAGAAAATTAAATTTTTAATAGCCTAGCTTTTAAAAATTAAAAGTGTAAGGATAGATTCTAAAGGCTAAGTCTATATGTCGTAGACAGTCTTGGAATAAGTTAGGAATCTGAGCGGCTGAGCCAAAATAGTGTTAGATGGTGGCTCTTGAACCATTGTATAGACTCAAAAGCAAGCGCCATTGATTTGGAAAAAAAGTGAATCTGCTAAAGATTGAAACTGTCAAAAGGTGAGAACTATTTCTTTGAAGTTTGAACTAAGTTCAATAAAGCAATACCGTATTACCGTGTTTAGATGTTTTTTAACTTTTAAGAACACTAAAAAATATAATACTACCACATATGCCATGTCCTCAGATTTATCATTTAACCAAGAAAAACTTAAAAGAAAATGTGCCAATGCCTGTAAAGAAGATCCCAAACATTCAAATCAACTGCCAAAATTCTCATAACTTCATCCCAGAACTACATTCTCACCATTAGAGGTTGCATATCATGGCTATCCAGACTCACTCAGAAATTATTCTTCAAACTCAAAGTATGATCCATAAGAAGAGACCTCAACAGACAAAATTAGTTGCAACAATGTCAAGTAAACTGTAAAACCCACAGGTTAGATCTCTTAGTTTATTTTCAGGAACTCTGGAGTCTGTTTATTAAATGGAGTGAGATAACTGCTATGTCATCTTCATGAATCCACTGTAGAACATTTTTTCTGGTAGCTGTCTTCTGATAAGTTTTTCCAGTAACTTAATACAGAAATTCAGCCTGGAGGTTAGTATTTATGCAGGTTGTCATTGTACTTGGAAAAATCAGCAGTTACAGGATGAGGCTAGCAGATTAGAGCAATAGAAATCATTCAAAAGCAGGCTTATATACAAGATATTGCTCAAAATCAGTGTTGAGACTGCTCATTCTACAGTAAATTCAGAGTATTGATGTATAAGGGCAGTTCCATTGGTAGCAGGTTCCTCAGGCAGTGGTCTCAAAACATACTCTGTAGGCTGTTTCGATGAATCAAGCGTTTTGGACTTTGTATATTCCATGTGGCATGTTTATGATAAGGATTTTACATGGGTTATGTTTATGTGGGTCAGCTACTCCTGAATGAAAACAAGTTACAGCAAAGGGAAGAGAAAGGGTGTGAAAATAACATGGAATTTTCTTGATGATGAGCTACATACTTCCCTTTACCTCCAATTCAAGTCTTATCACGTTGCTATTTGAAAGTATAGGCACTTACTCTTCGTTGAATGATGAAGATCACCCTTCTGTGACTGGTTACATGCAGCGTTCATTTGGAACACCAGTAATGGAGGATGCAAACCATATACTCAAGATTCTATTTACACTGTTTTAAACTTTTATACATGCATTATTTTCAAATTTTGTCATTCTAAAATATGGGTAATATGCAAATTAGTGTGTAGATTTGTTGCTATGAAAGTGATGTGGGTTTATGAGATGCGGTTAAATACAACAGAAGCTCAAGCAGTTAGAAGAAATATCAATCAACTTAGGGCATACGTTATGTGTGCAACAAATTTGGTAACTGTGAGTCGTGACAGATCTGACCACTGAAGCGAATATATATAAAGTTTAAACGATGAATTAAGTTGTGTTTAAAGTTTAAACTTTATACTTGATACATACGGCTGTAATACACGCTCACAATCCCCAGAAAATTTTGTAACAGCAACAAATAATAGGTGGACCGTGGAACAAACGCAAGGCTAGTTTTGATGCTGGTGTGTCTGGTTGTTTAAGCCTTAAGGGTATCCAGTTTACTACAAACAAGAAAATTTACAAGCACATCTGCAATGTATTATACAACGGTTATAGTATAGCGCATAAGGCAGACGTCAAACAATCCCACATGGAATTCGTTGTTGATTATAACGCTGGGGCATCCGGCATACCTGTAAAGTTGTAACTTGTAAACCCTCCGCAGCAGCCAAAGTTCAAAGATCAAACCCTCCGCAGCCACCGTTCGCAGCGTCTCCAGCTCTCACGAAAGTTCGAATGGCTCATTGACGTCAAACGAAAACCCTAAACCCATTTTATAAAGTCTGCCGGCGATTTTTATGGTCGTCTCGCGCTATTTAACAAAATATCGCCGAAATCTCGTTAATATCGCGATAAATTCAAAATCAGCAAATATCGCGATATATTCCAGCCGAAATTTCGTTTGCATGAAAATCTCGCGATATTTACGATTTTCGCCGAAATATCGGCGATATTATCAACACTGATTTAAAGTATCTGCATTAGTAGTGATATTGTGATTCGTGAGTGATGTTGATAATCAAAGTATGTTGCAAATAAAACGAACGTTTTAATTAAGTCAAGTCTTGTTAGAAAATTTACTTAAATTGAAGCATTAATGTTGACAATCATGAAAGAGATGGTAGGTCATATAGCTATTTGAGAACTTAACTCTATTTAGACTTCATATGGTCATTTTAAATGTATTTTTAATTGCACAATAATCTTCTTTTTTCGCAAGGATTTCTGGCACTTGTCATATTTCATATATGGTACTCAACGTCAACCCATCAATGCTCATTATAATACTGAAATGCAAAGAACATCAAACAAGGCATGCAATAGAGATAACAATCCAATGAATAGTCTCTCCTTCACCTTATTCAATTTTATTCATAATTCAATGAAAGACCAATTGTATATTTGTAATGATTTTTTTAAGATATTCTTATGAACACCCTTTTGAAGATCCTATTTGCAGACCTTGATTTAAGACATTATGTGATATTGAAGAATTTTGAAGATTTATACTATGATGGCATAAAGAGACTTAAATTTGTTCTCTCTCTTCTTATTTTTGTATTGCCGCATTTTCCATCCAACCATACATAACAACACTTCTTTCATTCTCCCATGATGAATGTGAATGACATGTTTGTGCCCCTATCATTAATGGAATAGTCCTAGATTGTGAGATGTGTCAGGTTGGGGTCCAACCAAAATTGCTATAGTGGAGTTGAAATGGTGGGAAAAAATGGCTACTGGATGAAACACTTGCACAAATGAAACAGATACCCCTGTTTGATTAGATAGAAGGGTGTGGAAAGCACAACAAAAGAGGATGACCTTATAGCTAAGGACAGCCTATTATGCATGATAGATCCACAAAAGGAAGAAAGAACATGTGTAAAGAGGCTCGCATGGATCAACTATATGCCAAGTTACTTTCATCATATTTTCTGAAGTGTATGAGAATCACAATTGTTAAATTTTAGGTATGTTCTAAGAGCAATTTATTTCAATTTTCACAGTTAGCTCAATATCTTTTCCAAATTAGCAATCACATCAGCATTAAAGTAAACTGATAATAGAACATAAACATAAATCGCAGAAGACAAGCCAAGACAAGAGGACACAAGATGTGGCGCTAGCCAAGGACAAACCCCAATGTGGGAAAACCCTTGATCAATTCTTCTTATATGTTCTTCAATAGTTCAGCAGAGAGAGAGAGAGAGATAGTACGTTTACAACAGAAGTCAACACTTTGACTTATCTAGATAAGAGCATAGATCATCTCTAAGAAGATGATACATGAGATCAGTTGAAGACATGCTACTTCAACTGATTCTCCAAGGTTTCCTTCACCTATCATTGTGCTGCATTTTGTTATCATGCTGCACCTCACCGTGTTGCACCATGCTGCACCCATCATCACTATGCTGCATCTCATCATGCTTCATTAATCATGACTGTACCCATCACTGTACTGCATTATGTGCCATTGCTACACCATGTTGCCATATTGACCTATGTGCTGGCTGCATCTTACTTGCTTGTTGTCCCTAGCTTGCTTGTTGTCCCTAGCATGCTTGTTTTCCTTTGCATGCTTGTTGTTGCATGCTAGTTGTAACATTGCATGCTTGGTGTATTTACTGCTAAGTACCATACAACTGTCCCAGTGTTAGTGAGTTGTCCCTTGCACATTGCTCTCCTTCGGAGACAGATGCTCTGGCTGTTCCGACAGTTCCCAGCAATTCCGGCAGTTCTCGTAATTCCGGTTGTTCCCAGTAGTTCCGGCAATTCTGGCAATTCTGACTTTTTCGGCAATTCCGGTTTTTCCCAGAAATTTCGGCAGTTTCGGCAATTCCGGCATTTCCGACAATTCCAGTAGTTCCGACAATTCCAGCAGTTCCGGCAATTCCGACAGTTCCCCGCAGTTCTGGCAGAGAGAGAGATAGTACGTTTACAACACCTCACCGTCATAAACATAAATTGCAGAAGACAAGCCAAGACAAGAGGACACAAGATGTGGTGCTAGCCAGGGACAAACCCCAATGTGGGGAAACCCTTGATCAATTCTTCTTATATGTTCTTCAATAGTTCCGCAGAGAGAGAGAGATAGTACGTTTACAACAGAAGTCAACACTTTGACTTATCTAGATAAGAGCATAGATCATCTCCAAGAAGATGATACATGAGATCAGTTGAAGACATGCTGCTTCAACTGATTCTCCAAGGTTACTCCACCTATCGTTGTGCTGCATTTCGTCATCATGCTGCACCTCACCATGTTGCACCCATCATCACTATGTTGCATCTCATCATGTTTCATTAATCATGACTGTACCCATCACTATATTGCATTATGTGCCATTGTTGCACCATGTTGCCATACTGACCTATGTGTTGGCTGCATCTTGCTTGCTTGTTGTCCCTAGCTTGCTTGTTGTCCTTTGCATGCTTGCTGTTGCATGCTAGCTGTCCCTTGCATGCTAGCTGTAACATTGCATGCTTGGTGTATTTGCTGCTAGGTACCATACAACTGTCCCAATGTTACTTAGTTCTCCCTTGCATGCTGCTCTCCTTTGGAGACAGATGCTCTGGTTGTTTTGGCAGTTCCCGGCAGTTCCGGCAATTCCGGCTATTCCCGGCAGTTCCGGCAATTCCGGCTTTTCCGGCTTTTCCGACAATTCCGGCTTTTCCCGGCAGTTCCCGACAATTCTAGCAGTTCCGGCAGTTCCGGCAATTCCGACAGTTCCAACAATTTCGACAGTTCCTGGCAGTTCTGGCAATCCCGGCAATTCCCGCAGTTCGGGCAATTCCAGCTATTCCTGATAGTTCCGGCAATTCTGACTTTTCCCGACAGTTTCGACAGTTCCGACTTTTCCCAGTTGTTCCTGGCAATTCTGGCTTCTGCCCTCTAGATTAGGGCAGCATTATCCCTTGGAATCTCTCCTCCTACTAAAACCCAAAGACAAGTAGAGAGGAAGAGATCCCAAGTGTGTTGAAATGACTTGAAGGCCACCTCTATTTATACTAAAACGTTGAGCACAAGTGGGGTTTATTTGGTTGCTGGCCGACCTTGACGAATTGTCCCATAACACAAATAAATTCATATCTTCATGAATACTTATCGAAATCGGATGATCTTTAGATCAATCCTACACCTCTCGATGAGAGGGATCCAAGAAAAACATCAGCTTCCATAAATAAGATGACCCACATAGAGTTTGGCCCTAGTTGCCAATTTTAACAACAATGAGTCTAGTATATTGTGCACTAACTTAGTCTCCTAGAGACATGGCACTTAGTGTGACTATGTTGTCAAAGCACATGGGCACATGGGCACATGATAGTTAGGCCATAAAAATATTTGCAATCACGAGGAAGGAAGACAGTGGGGTTGGTTATCCAATTTACTTAGAACATGTTGTGGAGGTAAAATCCACAACGTACATGTACCTCAAGACAAAGTACCACTTTAAGACCTAAGGAAATGTTGTAGGGTCTTTACAATATATCATGTCCCCTAAAGTATATGTTTCTAAATTCAACCCCTGATTACATATATATTGTGTTAAGTGTATTGGTTAGACGAGTTAGTTGCATAGGTGCAACAACCCACAACTTCTTTTGTTGTACAAACATTTTGAAGAAGAGAAATGTGTTGTCTAGTGCTTTCATACAAAATACCTTTGTACAATTTGTATCTTTGTCAAAGTTTGTGCAATCACATATTGGCCAACCAATAGATATTATAAATATCCAGACAATGCACAATGGTAATCTATCATAACAAGTAAAAACCAAATGCCAATTTCAAATTGAACATTACAAAAATTAAAAAGAAAAGAATATTTACTCGCATCAACTATTTGAGAACCATAATGTCAATTACAATGATTTATTCAAGACAATTCTTTGAAAAACAAAGAAATTATTGAGTATATATATAAAGAGTAGAAAATGTATAGATGCATACACACTTTTTTGAAATATAATCCATCATAAAAAGTGACGGTTTTCCTACAACAAGAGGCTCCTTTTGAGTAGATCCCTTTATTGCACCAACCATTGAACCGCCTCCTGCACTTTCATAAATATAATCAGCGATCTCCTCTTTTACATGCACCAGCAAGAAGGCACTTTGTACAATTTTAATCGATAATCTCTCTCTTTATTTGAGTGAGTGCACATGCTCATCAATATGTATATACTATTTTTCTAATCCTCTATAACTTACACATTATGAGGAGTTGATATCTGCACAGTTAGACAAGAATGAAAATATTCAAATTTCACGCACAAAAAGGGAAGAATAGGAGGACGAAGGAAACTGCTACAATTATACACATCTGTACATTCTACTTTCATTATATATAGAAAAGGATAAAAATGTTGGGAGTTAAGATCTACCACTAAAATTTACAAAATGGGTTGGATAATTCAGGACTACCATTAAACTGCATAAAAGTATTCTGTTAATTGAGAAGTACCAATATAAAATACATGTTTGACTGAGTTATGATGAGCAAATCTCATCGATTTATCCTTGCTTATAGGAAATTTCCCTTAGTCTGTTGATTGTACACCCTTTCCAACAAAGGATGAAAAATCCCTTTGGCTCTATGTCGTTGGGATCTTGGTAGGGATTTGTGAATGCCAACAATGGATTTCTCTAACCAATGGAAATACATTATGTCTTCAAGGAAGAAGATTGTTGGGTGTTAAGGAGTTGAGTGAGATGTTGTTTAAGTTGGATGAGGATTTGAAGGGTTGAATGGTACAAGAATTTGTCCTTCCCACTTAAGTGTGCAACTTAGTTATGAGAAAGTCCCATGAGTTATATGGAATTTTTCTATAATAAAATAACATTATGATAACACCCCTAAATGGACAAAGGGAAAGAAATCCAATGAAGGAAGGAATAAATAAGAGTATATGTTGGAGACAATTCCTAGATGAGTCTCCAACACTATAGGCTTATTGTGCAATTGAGTTATAATACATTTATAGGTCCTATTTGTTTTGGAACTTGTGAAATGGTAATGGAGTACCTTCCTATAAGACTATGGTACAATAACCTATTGTAATTGAGGTTGTCTTTGCTCATGAGATTCTTCATTCATGCTTTTGTTTGAAAGAGGATAGTTAGATGAGATAGAAGATGTTGGAGCATGATGTTGAGAATGGATAGATTATAATACACCTTAGAGCATTTTAAGTAATCTATAAGATACCTGAAGTGTATAATTGGCTAAAAATGCAAGACTTGTTTTTACATTTTCAAGGCATTCTTCTTAGCAACACTGTGATGAGGATGTGAGAATTAGGAGCATGGTACAAATTGTCAATGCTAACATAATCTTGTTCATTGGGCTTGGAAGAGAAACAGATCTACTCGTTTTCCTTTTTCTTTCACATGTTATGGTTCTCATGTTTTTTGAATCATGTCCTATGGTTGAGTTCTCATTTTTGGAGGTAGTGTTGCACATCTGGAAATGATTCACCTTTTGGGGTTCTACATATGATGATGCATTTGCTTAGGTTGAATTGTACTTTTGAGGCATTTCACATATCCTAGAGACTAAGTTATGTAATTTTGGATGTGCAAATAAGGGTTTTGTAAGTGGTTTTAGCCCTAAATACCCTTGCTGTAATCAATATTTGTTAATGAGGAGTTAAGGCTGTTGTTCACTCTCAATTAATGACCGTTACTGCTCTTTTTACTTTATTGGTTGCATCCCGTATTGGCTGGTTTGGAGATGGTAATGAATTGGCATCTTAACAAGCTTATCATATAACTCTTTGCATTAATGTGGTTGATATGATTAGTGAGGTTCATGTTAGTTTTTGGTGGCATCGGATGTGCTCTAGCAATGATAATTAGTGGAGAGGCTAAGGCATATGACTTCTAAAGAACCCAGAAACCGTTTGGTGAAATTCCACCCGGATTGTATTTTATTAAAATAACTAATATTTTTAATGGGGTTCCTAAGTCCAAACTTACGAAAATTAAAATATTAATGGGTATTAATCAAAATATGAGTGAGAATGATCTAGAAAGCGGATCAAATCAAGTTTTAATCCTAGCCGTTGATTAGAGACTTAATCTCGGCCGTTGAAGTCTCAATAAGAAAAGTATAAGGAGGCTTGGGGTTCTGTTAGAAACAAACAGAGAGATTGAGGAAATCGATTTTCTGAGGTGAGAAGTTCTCAGGAGGAAAATTGATCAGGAATATCTTACAGCAAAGGGGCAGTGAGAATCCGGGAGAAGGAATTTCCAGAGAATACAAGGAAGAGAGAGGACAGAAAGACGTCCAGAGGAGGGCTGACGCTGGCCTACGCAGAGGCAACATAGTGAGTGAGGGGAAGTCGAGTTTCTACTGAGGGAATTCGAAGTTCAGTTGCCGGAAGCCAAGGTGTGAGACTGGAGGCAAGAAAGTCGATTTCTCAGCCAGTAGAGGATCCAGAGCAGAGAGGCAGCGTAATACCCAAGAGGGGTGACACAGAAGCTGCCCAGGGTGACGCAGTTTGACGCAGAGGCCATCAGAAGGTGACACAGAGCCTCCATAACTGAGGATTAGTCACTGATTCTCCAGTGACAGGGTCAGATTATTTCAACAGTCCTTTGTCTAGTATTTTCTCTATAAAGGATTGCTAGTTGAGCATCCTAGATTTGTATTCAGAATTTTCTCCTGCATAATAGAAAACCCTCAGAGCTACTGCACCAGTTTTCCTGCATTGGGTTTTTCCGAGGACTATTTTGTCCAAAAATAACTGTGTCATATGTATCTTGTTCTTTAGTCAGTTTTTTGTTTCGTGTAATCAAATATTAAAGTAGTGTAAGTTGCAGAAGTAATTTTCTTCAATATTCAGAGAATAACTTGATAATGTATATTAATGTTGACTTGGGGTAGCATCGGATGTGCTCTAGCCATGAAAATTGGTGGAGAGGCTAAAGCACATGAAATCTCCAAGACCCATAAATGGTTTGCGCAGATTCTAACCGGTTTGGGAGATATTAAAATAATTAATAGTTTTACTGGAGTTCCTAAGTCTAAACTTAAGAAAAATTAATAGTAATGGGTATTAATATAAAACTAGGTTAGAAGGTTCCAAAAGTCATGGATCAAGCCAAATCTAATCTTAGCCGTTGATTAGAGATTTAATCTCGGTCATTGATGGACCAACAAGAAAAGTATAAGAGGAGGCTTGAGGGTCAGTTGGAGAACATACTAGAGTGATCAATGATTCATTTTTCTAAAGTGAGGTTGCTAAGCAAAGTTGAATTAGTGATCAGCAGCGAGGGGAAGTGAGTATGAGGCAAAGGGGCAGGGACAATATTGGGAGACCAACGCAGAAGCAAAGAGAGCGAGAGCAGCAGCCAGTCCAGGCTACGCAGAGCCCAACAGAGGCAATGCAAAGCCCAGAAGGACTGCGTCATTCACGCAGAGGGCAGAGGGAGTGACGCAGAGGCTCCCAAGAGGGTGTACAGTGCCTTAGAGGGCTGATGCAGAGGGTCCTGGGGCACAGTGCAGAAGTCAGCAACAACGCAGAAGATTCAGAGGGTCAGAGACTAGAGTAGTCAAATTCCAATATTCATGGTATTATGTTGAACACAGTTAAGTTCAGTTAATTTTGGATGTTTTTCAGTTGCTTCTCTCAGCAACTGAGTTGCAGTGCGAAGGCAATGTTAACAGTGGTAGTGCTAGCAGCATAGCAGATGCAGCATTTGAGAGGGAATTGTAGTACAGATGCAGCAATGGCAATGGCAGTAGCAGTGGCAGTGTCATGGGCAGCAATACAGTAGCAACAACAGCACAGTGTTGGTGGCAGCAACAGTGTGGAAAGAGGATGCTTCAGAGACAAAGCAGCATGCAGTTGGACATTGTTGCTAGAGCACTTTCCTCGCTAAGAGGGAGTGTTAGTTTTTGGTAGCATCGGATGTGCTCTAGCCATGAAAGTTGGTGGAGAGGCTAAGGCATATGAGTTCTAAAGAACCCATAAATCGTTTGGTGAAATTCAACCCGTATTGTATTTTAGTAAAATAATTAATATTTTTAATGGGATTCCTAAGTCCAAACTTATGAAAATTAAAATATTAATGGGTATTAATCAAAATAAGGGTGAGAATGATCTAGAAGGCAGATCAAGTCAAGTTTTAATCTTAGCCATTGATTAGAGACTTAATCTCGGCCATTGAAGTCTCAACGAGAGAAGTATAAGAAGGAGGTTTGGGGTTTAGTTAGGAACAAACAGATAGATTGAGGAAATCGATTTTCTGAGGTGAGAAGTTCTAAGGATGAAAATTGAATGGGAAGATCTTGCAGCAAAGGGGCAGTGAGAATCCAGGAGAAGGAATTTCCGGAGAATACAAGGCAAAGAGAGGACAGAAAGACTTCCAGAGGAGGGTTGACGCTGGCCTACGCAAATCTGACACAGAGGTAGCGTAGTCAGTGAGGAGACATAGAGTTTCCGCTAAGTGAATTTAATGTTTAGTTGCCGAAAGCTAAGGTGTGAGACTGGAAGCAAGAAAGTCGATTTCTCAGCCAACAGAGGATCCAGAGAAAAGAGGCATCGTAATACCTAGGAGGGGTAAGGGTGACGCAGTTTGACACAGAGGCCATCAGAAGGTGACGCAAAGCCTCCAAAGCTGAGGATTAGTCACTGATTCTCCAGTGACAGGGTGAGATTATTTCACCAATCTTTCGTTCAGTATTTTCACTGTAAAGGATTGCTAGTTGATCATCCTAGATTTGTATTCAGAATTTCTCCTGCATAATAGAAAACCCTCAAAGCTACTACACCGGTTTTCCCGCATTGGGTTTTTCCGAGGACTATTTTGTCCAAAAATAACCGTGTCCTATGTATCTTTTTCTTTGCTCAGTTTTTTGTTTCATGTAATCAAATATTAAAGTAGTTTAGGTTGCAAAAGTAATTTGCTTCAATATTCAAAGAATAACTTGATAATGTATATTAATGTTGATTTGGGGTAGCATCGGATGTGCTCTAGCCATGAAAATTGGTGGAGAGGCTAAAGCACATGAGATCTCCAAGACCCATAAATGGTTTGGGCAGATTCTAACCGGTTTGGGAGATATTAAAATAATTAATATTTTTAATGGAGTTCCTAAGTCTAAACTTAGGAAAAATAAAATATTAATGGGTATTAATATAAAACTAGGTTAGAAGGTTCCAAAAGTCATGGATCAAGCCAAATCTAATCTTAGCCATTGATTAGAGATTTAATCTCGGTCGTTGATGGACCAATAGGAAAAGTATAGGAGGAGGCTTGAGGGTCAATTGGAGAACACACCAGAGTGATCAATCATTCATTTTGCTAGAGCAGGGTTGCTAAGCAAAGTTGAATCAGTGATCAACAGTGAGGGGTAGTGAGTATGAGGCAGAGAGGTAGGGACAATACTGACAGACCAATGCGGAAGCAGAGAGAACGAGAGCAGTAGCCAGTCCAGGCTACGCAAAGCCCAACAGAGGCAGCGCAAAGCCTAGAGGGACTATGGCATCCACGTAGAGGCAGAGGGAGTGACGTAGAGGCTCCCAGAGGCTGCACAGTGACTTAGAGGGTTAACGCAAAGGGTCCTGGGGCTGACGCAGGTCAGCAGGAGGCTAACGCAGAGGCCAGAAAGGCCAATGTTGAGCTTCAGTTGTGCCGGAGAGGGTTTCGTGGGACAGGTTTTCTAAATACCTGTTTCCGAATATAGAGGTATTGCTGCCATATATTTTTCTCTGTCGGGTGAGCCAGTTAAGCACCCAATTGTACTCAGAAAGACTTCATAACAATATAACCCTCGTAATAGTTGCACCGGTTTTCCCGCATTGGGCTTTTTCGGGGACATTGGTCCAAAAATAACGGTGTCACTTGTGTGCTTGTTTTCTTTTAGTTGATGATCTGTAGATGTTGATATTGTACTTGTGTTAAGTTTCAGTATTTACAAGGTAAATAACTTGTTAAGTAATTAAAAGAGTAGGAAGAAATAAACTAGATAGTACAGGAAGAATTTCTAATGAGTTAAACATAGAAATTCCAGCAATTAAAATCAAGTAGGTGAAGTAGATTCAGGTTTGCTGCAGTAGGGGTTCCTTGAGGATTAGGAATTTTCACATGGTATCGACGCATTGATTTTGAAATAGGAAGAGCAGATCCAACGCTGAGCAAAGAGGCCAAAAGCTGTACTTGACAGCAATTCGAATCCCCTTGAAGGGATTGCGCAGTCCTTGTCGGGAAGCAGAGATTCCGAGGAAATCTCTCTCTGAGAGAGTTGACAGAGAGGTACGATTTCCAGTTCGTGAGTTTGCAGAGGCAGAGGGAGTGACGCAGAGCCTTAGCGCAGTGCTTGAAGGGCGCAGTTTCTGTCGGGGCAGAAATCCGCCGGAAAAGAGCGAAGACACATAGAAGGGGAATTTTCTCCTCAGAGAACTTTTTGCCAAAAAGTTCGAATTTCTCACTTGTTGGGCAGCTGAGCAGTGCTAAGTAGTGACTAGAGGAGTCAGTTTGACAATTGGGTGAGATGGCATCGCATGGGCTCAGAGATCAGGATAGGTTGGAAGGAGCTTCCAACTATGTCATATGGAAGACCAGAATCTTAGTTGTTCTGGAGGAGTACGATCTCGAAGCCTACGTCAAAAGTGTTGTAGTTGTTCCTGCTGACAATGATCAAAGGAAGAAGTACAAGGCCGAGCAGGGGAAGGCGAAGAGGCTCATTCTTGATGGAGTTTGAGATCATGTGGTCTCACACTTGCAGGGCAAGGATACAACCCGAGAGATGTGGGAAGCTTTGTCTTCACTGTATGAAGGCTCTTCCGAACAGCAGAAGATGTACCTAGAACAGAAGTTGCAGCGGACATTGATGCAGAAGGGAGAAGGAGTTAACTCCTATCTTCAGCGTCTTCAGGACACTAGAGATCATATTGTTGTAGTGGAGTCCACTCCTTAGTCTACTGCAATGGTAAGGATAGCCCTGAATCGAGTCTCCAATGAATGGCAAGTCTTCGTCCAAAGTATATTGGGCAGGGAAAGACTACCTTCATGGGAGGAGAGGCGGCCAACCCTTCAACATGAGGAATTAAGGAGGGACCTGGTAAAGGTCAACCTCAATGGCAGTAGTGGGAGTGGCACGAAGACCAAGGAGGAGGAGGAGAACGCAGCTCTAGCATCAAAGGGACAGCAGAAGCCAAAGCAGAAGAAGGACATTTTGAAGGTGAAATGTTTCAGATGTGGCGAGATGAACCACTTTGCATCCCAGTGTCCTTTGAAGCAAAAGGATAAGGATGAGAAACATGATCCTAAGGCTACTTTAGCAAAGATTGACGAAGATGAGTTTGCCATGAGTGCCCATGCATCTCCAGGAGGGAAATAGGGCGATACTGAGTTGTAGTCGGGAGGATTACATGTGGGCAGGATCCTTGAGGAGTCCACCTTTTGGATCAAATCCTTGCTAGAGGAGCCCGAGATTCAGCAGTAGCGAGATGGACTTAGTTGTCAGATGATGCAGTGGATTGTTTGGAGAGACAGATGCAGTAGCTTGAGACTAGGAGTTGATCAGCACAGAGCAAGGTTGGCAACAGTGTGAATGGCACAGTGCAGAAGTCAACAACAACGCATAAGATTTAGAGGGTCAGAGACTAGAGTAGTCAAATTCCAACATTCATGGTATTATGTTGAACACAATTAAGTTCAGATAATTTTGGATGTTTTTCAATTCCTTCTCTCAGCAACTGAGTTGCAGTGCGAATGCAGTGTTAGCAGTGGCAGTGCTAGCAGCATAGCAGATGCAGCGTTTAAGAGGAAATTGTAGTACAGATGAAGTAGTGTTAGTGGCAGTGTCATGGGCAGCAATACAATAGCAGCAACAACACAGTGTTGGTGGCAGCAACAGTGCGGAAAGAGGATGCTTCAGAGACAAAGCAGCATGCAGTTGGACATGGTTGCTAGAGCACTTTCCTTGCTAAGAGGGAGTGTTAGTTTTTGGTAACATCGGATGTGCTCTAGCCATGAAAATTGATGGAGAGGCTAGGGCATATGAGTTCTAAAGAACCCATAACCCGTTTGGTGAAATTCAACCCGGATTGTATTTTATTAAAATAATTAATATTTTTAATGGGGTTCCTAAGTCCAAACTTAGGAAAATTAAAATATTAATGGGTATTAATCAAAATATGGGTGAGAATAATCTAGAAGGCGGATCAAGTCAAGTTTTAATCTTAGCCATTGATTAGAGACTTAATCTAGGCCATTGAAGTCTCAATGAGAAAAGTATAAGAAGAAGGCTTGGGGTTTAGTTAGAAACACACACACAGATTGAGGAAATTGATTTTCTGGGGTGAGAAGTTCTCAAGAGGAAAATCAATTTGGGAGATCTTGCGGCAAAGGGGCAATGAGAATTCAGGAGAACGAATTTCCGGAGAATACAAGGCAGAGAGAGGACAGAAAGACGTCCAGAGGAGCGTTGACACTGGCCTACGCAAAGCTAATGCAGAGGCAACGTAGTCAGTGAGGGGATGTCGACTTTCTACTGAGGGAATTCCAAGTTTAGTTGCCAGAAGCCAGGGTGTGAGACTGGAGGCAAGAAAGTCGATTTCTCATCCAGCAAAGGATCCAGAGTAGAGAGACAGCGTAATACCTAGGAGGGGTGACGCAGAAGTTGTCTAAGGTGACACAGGTGGATGTTGGGGCCATCAGAAGGTGACGCCATTTGACGCAAAGGCCATCAGAAGGTGACGCAGAGCCTCCAGAGCTGAGGACTAGTCATTGATTCTCCAGTGACAGGGTGAGATTATTTCACCAGTCTTTTGTCCAGTATTTTCTCTGTAAAGGGTTGCTAGTTGAGCATCCTAGATTTGTATTCAGAATTTTCTCCTGCATAATAGAAAACCCTTAGAGCTGTTGCACCGGTTTTCTCGCATTGGGTTTTTCTGGGGACTATTTTGTCCAAAAATAATTGTCCTATGTATCTTGTTCTTTGCTCAGTTTTCTGTTTCATGTAATCAAATATTAGAGTAGTGTAGGCTACAGAAGTAATTTGCTTCAATATTCAAAGAATAACTTGATAATGTATATTAAAATCAAGTAGGTGAAGTAATTTCAAATTTGTTGCAGTAGGGGTTCCTTGAGGATTAGGAATTTTCACAGTTGCTTGTCTTTACATCCTTTGCTCTAAAGAAAATGATTAAGCATATCAAATCGCTAATCTGGCTTTCAACTGTGTCAATAGGGTAGATGTAATATCCCGTTATTAAATTTGGTTGGCTCTACTTGCAATTTGCTTTTTCTAAAAAAAATCTTTCATGTATTTTGACAAACACTTTGCCAGTGATTACTTCTTCAAACACTTAGCATGTAAATAATAAGAGATCTTACGCAATAAAATTAAGAGACCAGCATTTAATAATTTTACACTATAAGATCCGCCAGATAAGCCCCAATTGACACAACCAAATTTTATTAAACTAGATCAGGAAATTACATGCAATTTATTTTTGGAACCTAGAAAAATGTTTCACTAACTAGCACGATCTGGTTGAGATGAAGAATACGCCCTACAAGAAAACCAATGCGTCCTCCTCAATGGAGTCCTGTCCTCCAGAAGAATCCGGTCTCCCAAAATAAGTCGACCCTCACAAATTCTGCTCAGTTGCGGCAATGGAATTCAGCCTTCAAGTTGTCCCCAATTTTGATTTTTCGTTTGGCGGGATTAACGGAGTTTATTGGAGAGGTGATAAGAATAGCACAATTTTGTAATCTGGGCATTGGAGACATTTTTGGTGTATGGGACTTAGGAGAAAATGAAATTACAGCTCTAGTGGAATGTGGGGGCCACAAGAGAGGGAATTCGACCCAATAGAGGAATTTGCACTTCTTGGAGGAGAAAAAAAGAGAAAGGGTGCGAACTAGTGGAGAGTGGGGGGCACCAAGGAGGAGAGGTCTGAAAATTATAAATAGAGCATGGAGGCTCTCATTTGGATATTCTTTTGTCACTTTACAATTAAACACTAGTTCCCTTGAGTTATTTAGACAAGACAACCCGTGCTATTCAACACAAGGAATTTCTGTGCAGAAATTCCTCCCTCATTTCAAAGAACTTTGAGTGTCTCCCTAGTGAGACAATTTGGGGAGCTCAATTTAGAGCTTCCATTGGACATCATTGCAGGAGTTTACTCAACAGTGCGCATTTTTTGGGTGCAAAGATATTTTTTTGGAGCACATTGTGGGAGCAAACAACGTATCCCCATATGGAGCAAAGTGTTGCACCCATTTTTTCAACTTTCCAAGGAAGTAGGATCTGGAAGTTTGAAGGAATTTTTTCAAAGATCAGAATCAACAATGAGCAATTCTTATGTCATTGTAAACCCATTCTACAAGTTTGTAATGTAAATGGTGCTAGTAAGACTGTGCATTTATGTAACAACCTAGGTAAGCCTATTATTTTGGCGACGAATTTCATCCTAGGAGGTTTTTCATCTCACTGATTCGTCTATGTTTTTAAACACGGATGATCAGCATAGTTTTTCCCTCTAATAGCGCCTTCTCTTAGTTCCCTGCCACCAACCACACATTGTGGGGTTGAAGGCTTTTCTCACTGACTTGTAGGTAGGTGTAGACGGCAGGAGTAACAGGAGCCATAGGAACCAGGGCGATGGCCATAGATAAGGGGTAGAGCTCATTTTTGGCTTTTGCCCACGTGTTAAATTTGTATATCCCGCCCATCTTTTGCATTTTGTGGTACATTTCGTGTTGTAAGTGTTGAAAAGTGTAACTAGGTTTAGTCTTCATAATGACATGTAATTATGATTTTATGTAATGAGATGTAAAATGAAAAATGAAATTATTATATTGACTTGCTTCATGGGTTTCATGAGCAAGGATTTTGTTTTTGAGTCTAGACTCCCATTGAGAGTCTTTAGGATTTATTTGACATCTAGTCATAAAATGTAAGAGTCATTGTCATGTAAATGAAGTCATGTTACACTTTGTAAAAGGTCAATATTGCCTATGTAAAGTATCCTCCAAGAACTTGTCACCAAACCTCTTCAAGTCAGCCTACAAACGATGAAGAAGCTGCTAGATCAAGTCGGCCTAAAGACCCAGTGAAGAGGTGTATATATAGAAGAACTCGGCCTCATTTAGAGAGATATAATTCGGATAAGAAGTTCAATCTGATTTCAGTAAGAAAGAAGTGCGAAGAGAAAAGGTAGAAGAAGAGTGCGAAAAGAGGGTTAGAAAGAAGTGCGAAGAGAAAAAGCAGAAGAAGAGTGCGAAAAGAGGGTTAGAAAGAAATGCGAAGGAGACACAGAGGAAAGGTGTGAAGAAAGGACAAACAAGAGAAGTTTTTTCTGGGCATACAAAAAGGATTCTTCTGGGACCATTTTGATCATCATTATAAAAGACTTTCGGGTGCAGTTCATGGTGTTTTTGTCTCACTGATTTGTGGTATGTGTTGGGTATGTGCATTTCTATATTGTGCTTCAAATATTAATTAAATATTAAAACCCAAAAGCTAGTGTAAAGCCACTTTGGGAACATTTTGATCATCATAATAAAAGACTTTCAGGTGCAGTTCACGGTGTTTTTGTCTCACTGATTTGTGGTATGTGTTGGGTATGTGCATTCCTATATTGTGTTTCAACTATTAATTAAAATTGTTATTTCATTTGTAGATGATAGCAACATTCTACTGGTAAGTTTTGGGCTTATCTTAGGTGATCTAATTCATTGTATGTTCTAGCGGTTTCTTCTTGAGAAAATATATAGAGTTTGCAAGTTCCCCGACCCTTGGGCTCCAAGTTCACGAATTGTGGGCACAGGCTAACCATGTTTGGATTTAGAATATTTTATATGATTTTCTAGCTTTGCTAAGGCTGTGGTTTAACATTTATCTTTCAAAATACATCTAGCCATTATCACGGTCTATAAAATTTCTGCTCTCCAAAAAATCTTTTTTTGAGCATTGTATATTTGTATAATTTGTAAATAGAGTTTGTATAATACTTTTGTAAATAAATTTTATTTTCTAACCCTTGTTTGCAACTGGGGTTTTGGGATTTTCTTTGAATTTTTGTATACATTGGGGTTTTGGGCACTTGTAAATTTATTTTTGCAAGTTAGATTCAGGAAGATTTGCTGGACTAGAGCTAGATCTAGGCCCTTGAGGGTAAGATCTAGTCTCTAAATTTTTTTGCAAGGCCAACATCAAGGATTTTTGGGCAAATATTAAAAATCTGCAGCAAAAAATTCAATTTTGTGATGGTTTTGAAATTTTTTAGGGCCTCCTAGGCCCAACGTCTCCCTCCTAGGCCTAGCGTAGCCCCTTCTAGCCTCTACGTCCTCCTTTCCCTAAGCCATCAACCCTTTCTCTCCTTGTCGTGATTGTTTTTGGGCTTGTTACCGCTCAAAATAGAAGGTGACCTAAAGGGAAAATGGTAGGGGATGGCGGGGCAGGTTTTGATCCCGGAGCTAGGGCTTGGCTTTTCTCCCAACACCACCATTGGAATGGCTTCAAAATTGGAGGAGAGTTAGAGGAAAGGCCAACGCAGGAGACCCTAGGAGATCAAATTTTCTAGATGGCTAGCTTGTTGGGAAATTGATGCCCTAGGCACCCGAACTTGGCTAGACATGGAAGGAGGTGAAATAATATGATTTTTAGTGACCACCCTTGGTAGATTAGTCCCTTAAACTTTGGGAGAATGGAGTCTATGCTGAATATGAGTAGGATTTCTTGGTTCCCAGTCAAGGAGGCCTCAAGATCACTTTGCTAGCCTTCTAGGTCAGGAAGAAGCAACCTTGCATCTTTTATACTTCGATGTGCAAAGGAAAAGGCTTATCAAGATCAAATTCTTTGATAGAATTACCCCAAGGAGATTTCGTTCATATTACATGGACCACACATTGAGAGACGTTATAATAGAGATAAATTCCACAAATTTAAGCAGTAAATGCACGCAACAATTAGCCCTAAAACAACAAAAATCCCAGTCCAACGTATATGACAAAAGTAAACAAGAATAACATTAAAAGCATGTACTTAGATGTAACAGAGTATATCCAACCATCCACAATTGACAAAAGAGAAGCTCCAAGATAAGATGGACCAATATCCACATATCAAAATTCATCCATAAAGCTCCAATTCATCCTCTAGAAAAAGTGCAAAATTCTCAAGAGAGAGAAGTGATCCAATCCAAAGAGATGAGAAGAAATGGACTCATCTCACTTGTATTTGAACACAACTTAGGAGTTTGAATTAGCCTCCTTGGTCTACATAAGCCCCAAAAATAAAATAATGTTCTAATAATTCAACTTTTGGTGACAAGCCCACCAAACTAGCTCATAAATGAAAAAGTAAGTCTCTCAAGAGGTCAAATAATAATCTATGCATGTCGTAGGGCCCTCTAAGAGGCCTAATGAGGTCCATGGGTACCACAATGAAGAGTAGGACCCTCAAAAACAGTGGACAAAGGGGTTGCCCCCTGTAATAACCTATGGCACTCCAAATGACATGTGGGGGCACACAAGTGTCCTCATGGGTCTCCAAACAAATCAAAGATGCCTATAAATTGCATGCAAGGGCTAAGATGATGGTGTAGGTGATGCCACATCATCATGCAAGTCCTAAATCATCTGCCAAGTGTATGGTGCAAATTTGGGGCCAGTTGGGCATGACAGATTAGGTGCATCTTCCTCGTGCAATAAGTGAACCACGAGCAATCTCTTAATGGTTGTGGGGATCCATGGAGTACTGTTTGTTGTTGTGGAGGCCCATGGCTCTCAAAGCACACCCTACATGTGCCAACATAGCCCTCTAGAGGATTAGGTCCCCGTATAGGGAGACCAAACCCAAATGGAAACTATCTACAATCCTGCATAAGATACAATGTGTCCCCTAGCCTTCCGACACAACATGTCATTAGAGAAATAAAGTAAATGAGCTTACCAATCATGGACCACAGGTGGGGACTTCATAATGGCCTCCCCTTCTATTGTGGGCTTCGAGATGTGCCAATGTCTCCTAAACTCCAAATGGGGTTAACCAATGATCTTACTAGGTGGTTCCTACTTCTAAAGGGGATAATATAGTTAAGGTACATCCTTCAAAAGGTGGTGGCATGTGACAAGTAGGTGAATGAAATAGGAGATGAAAAGGGGCAGCGTTGGGTCACATGCTGGGGTACAAGGGTAGCTAATAAGAGGGAAGCCCACACTTGGGTTTATAATGTGTAGGAGGGAGCAATCTGGTACATGAGGTGCCTCGGCCTTTATTTTCCCACCCTTTTTTATATGCCCTTTGCCTTTTTATGGTTTTATTTGATTAATTGCTCGGGGCTCAAGGGGTAAGAGCATGATGTATAAGATATAGCAGTGAATATCCCCCTTTTAAGGTGGGGCGGTTCATTGCCCACCAAGGTTGGGACAATCATGGGTTCCTATATGATGAAGGAGGCTCATAGAACCTGTAGGAACCAGGGCGATGGCCATAACAATGCGGTAGAGGTCATGTATTGGCTTTGCCCACGTGCTAAATGTGTTTGTCCCGACCATCTTTTGCATTTTGTGGTACATTTTCCTGTTGAATGTGGCCATATATGCTTTTATCTTTCTTTTTAACTACATCAACCTTCGGGCTTCATTCTAGGCCATGACCCAAGGTGTGGGCAAGGGGAAGGGGCATGCTAACCCTATGTGGACCCAATGGAGGAATGTGGACCCAGGTGGGAGAAATGATGAATGGGGTGATAATGAATGGAAAGAGGGTAATATAAGCAGATAAGGGAGTAGAACCACGCAACCAAAATCAGGGTTTCCCATGAAATGCCATTCCTAGAACCAAATGGTCATTAAACGAGATTCCACGGGACTAGAATCCAAGGTTAATACCTAAAAGGGGTCTAGGGAACAAGAGCATAGACGTAGCCCATTCTTTCCACTGAATCCCCCCATTAATCCATGCCCAAAAGTGTCCATGATAAGAAAACTACAACACTTAATTTCCAAACGACAAGGCATACCTTTAGGTTTAGGAGGCCCACCTTCAAACATACGATCATGGCAAATGGGCGAGGGACCACATGACTGGCTCAGGTGGCGGAGAAATAGCACAATGAGCTAGCTAGTGGCTGCAAGGAGCTGCTGGCTATCGACTAAGGACCATCTTGGAGAAAAAAAAACTCTCCTAAGGATATTACCCACAAAATGGTGGGAAACATCTGGCTCTATCTGGGAGAATGTAAGGACCAAACCACAATTTTATTTCAGAAATTCTACCAGAATTTACCAACTATTATTTATATCTAAATTTAAATTTCTAAATTCCACAAAATTTACCAGCTATCAATTTAATTCACATATACATACCTGGCTTTCAAGTTTGAAGTTGATCTCGCGCAGTTGTAGCTTCAATTTGCTCCCGTTACCAAATGATTAAATCCTCCCTGCCAAACTGGGCACAATCCTTGGTACCCAACTCCAGAATACTTCGTAATTGAAGAACTCTGTCCCCCGTGCCCAAAATCTTCAAGAACAATTACTCACATCTACAGTTTTCAATTCTAATCTTCAGTTTTGAATTCCAATCTTCAATTCAGAATTTCCCTTCCCCCCTTCCAGTTCTCTATTGCTTGTATAAATATCCTTACTAGGCGGTCACCGCCTTCTTCCACTTCTCTCGACCGATTTGGTTTTGATAGTCATAAGGTTACGTGTAGCCAGAAGGTGAGGTATGTAGATATTCATATTTTTTATGATATTTAAATAGATTTTAAATTTTAAATTTTAATTATACTACTTTATGTATTAATATGTTTGTGATATTGGGAAACAGGGAAGAAGGAGAGGCGAGAACGCTTAGGGCTTGAAACTGCTCTGCAACTGGCAGACCTTTACAGACTGCGCCATTCTGCCATTTTCCTCTAGCCATAAGACATCTACAGCACGATAAGGCACAGCTACTGCGCGATGGAACCCCCCCGGAGGAGGACATAGTGCCTCCCCCTACTGACACGGAAAACGCCCTGCGACAAACTAAAAATGTCAGGAAGGACCATCAAGAAGATATAGCAACAGAGAATGAAAATGCAACAAGAAATAACAACATAAATGAAGAACCAAGAGTGAAGTCAAACACCTGCAAGCCTGTCGCAGTTGACAGACCCAAAATCGAGCTTCTAAGTCAAAGGATCAACACTCAGATCCAGTTTACGAAGGATCATGCTTTGATAGGAAAGTTCATAGGCCTTTGGCCAAAGGAGAAAGCACTGCATGGCTAGATCGCAGCCAAATGGAAGCCAAAAGGACACATAACATTGCAGTTAGGGCCTAAGGGCTTCTTTACTACCATTTTCAATTGTTTGGAGGACCGAAACAGGATACTGGATGGTGGACCGTATTTCTTCAACGCCGCAGGACTATACCTAAGAGGATGGATCAAGCGTTTTAACCCGGACAAAGAAGATCTGAGTTGGGCCCCGGTGTGGTTGCGCCTTTATTCTCTCCCTCTGGAATATTGGGACGAAGAATCTCTGCAAGACATTGGGAATGGCTTAGGCGAATTCATCAAAGTGGCAGAGGAGACAAAACTGAAGCGGTACACCTCCTATGCGCGGATCTGTGTATACATGCACCTCAGCAAAGCTCTCCCGGATGCGGTAAGCCTTTACCATGATGATTACGAATGGTTACAAACAATAGATTACGAGCATGTACCATTCCGCTGTCGAAAATGCCATGCCCTGGGCCATTTATTCCGAGACTGTCCCTCCAATAAGAAATCCACGACCACCCCCTCAATGGACAAACCAGACTCAGATGGGTTCATAAAAGTTCCCAATCGCAGAAAGACCCATAAAAAGCCCTCTTCCTCAGTCAAAAAACCTGTCACCAACACCTCCTTGCCATCAACAAGCAACAGCTTTGAAACCCTGCTCCAGCCGGAGGTTCAAATAGTAGATAACCAGGAACAACCTGAAGCCATTCCTAAGACTACCGCCCATTCTGTTCCCTCAAGCTCAAAGAAAGCCCTCATTTCTCAGCAACCCGCAAATACCAAATCACCCTCTCCCAGTAACCCGCAAAAAAGGACTGCTCAAGGAATGGAGATAGATGGCACTCAGATGCAGCTCACGCTTGTAGATGATACAGAGGCAGAGCAGGAAGCAGTTCAGCACATGGAAGAGGAACCGAAGAGCTTTGACATCGGAGACCTAGATATACTGGGACTTGAACAGGCATGTAAGAAAAAGGAATATGACAAAATTCCTGAGCGACAGCTAGAGAACTTAGAAGTAATCCTCTCAAGGGCACAGAAGCAAAGATCATTAGGTATCCAAACTAGTAGTCAGTGGGATGGAAGAAATCTCTTCAAAGACAATAAGAAACGAGGAAGGAAAACAGATCTTCAAAAACCATTCACATAGGGGAGATGCTGGTGGAGTCTGGAAGATACTCCAAGCTTACCAAATATTATAATCCCCTTCCCAATTGTGAATCATGAAGCTCATATCATGGAACATTAGAGGGCTCAACAGCCCTAGAAAGGGTCGACTAATAAGAAACATGCTACAATAGGAAAAGCCTCAAATTCTCTTCTTGCAGGAGACAAAGTGTAATTCTACAACGTTAGAACAGATCCTCGCCAAAGCATGGCCAGGAAGCAAAGAAGTGGTTGTGGAAGCCACAAGAGCCTCAGGATGATAGAGCTATAACACTCACTAACATACATGCCAGTAAGCACTTCATTCAAGCCATGTTTCATTTAACAGGGACAAACGTTCATGGACACTTAACCAATGTCTACTTTCCCCAGGAGGCAACAAACAAGGTAGACACACTGAATACTTTAACTCAAATCAACTCAGAAAGATCTCACCCACTTTGGATCACAGGAGGAGACTTCAACATGATTACAAGATTGGAGGAAAAAAGAGGAGGACGGGTCAAGCTGGACTGTGAAAGCACTCACTTCAAAAACTACATTCATAAAAATAGGCTTATAGATATGGAATTCAACAATGGTGTATATACATGGAACAACAAGCATGCAGATGCACACCAAATAGCATCTCGGTTAGATAGATTCCTGCTCTCTGACAACGCAATACATCTTGGCGGGGATCTCTTGGCCTCTATATTGCCACTCTCTGGCTCGAACCACTGGCCTATTAAGCTTCACTGGCAAAGACTGGGAGACAATGTTCGCAGGCCCTTTCGCTTTGAAGCTTTCTGGCTGAATAACCCAGACTTTCACAACCTGATAACAGAGACATGGAAAAATTTCAATCCACCTGAAGGCACAAAAATGTACAAGTTCCAACAAAAAATAAAAAATCTCAAGGAAAAAATAAAACAGTGGAATCGCTTTACCTTCGGCAATATCTTTCAGGCGCAAGACGCTCTAGAACAAGAAATGCAAAAATTACAGCAAAGAATCATAGTTGAAGGCAGATTCGAAACCATAGCAGAACAAGAACGTCAACTATAGACGCAAATCTCGAAAAGAGCAAAACAGGTTGAGATTCTTTGGAGACAAAAGTCGAGGATTAGATGGCTTAAAGAGGGCGAACGCAACACAAAGTTCTTCCACCATACCACTATCCAAAGGAGAATGCACAACAGCATTACTCTCCTCCAAAATCGACAAGGGGAACATCTAGAAAAGCATGAAGATATAGAACAGGAACTCCTCACCCACTTTCGGAGGGTGCATCAGGAAACGGAGATTGATCGGCTGCCAGCTATAGAGAAAATCACTAAGAATATTCCTAAGATCGTAACTGAGGAACACAATCAAATCCTCCTCAGGCCCATATCTTTACAGGAAGTGGAGACAGCTATGCAACAGCTCAAAGTTGGGAAAGCACCTGGACCAGACGGCTTCACTTCCGACTTCTTTCACAACTTCTGGGATCTAATCAAGGAGAAGGTCTGGCAAGTAGTCGAGGAGTCTAGAGTTAGCAGATGGATGCTTCTGTCCTTGAACACCACCTTCATCGCCCTCATCCCTAAGGAGAAGCACAGCCAAACACCGGACAAATTCTGACCTATTGCACTATGCAATGTCATTTATAAAATTGTCTCCAAAGTGATCGCCATACGCCTCAAGCCCTTGCTTCCCTTACTTATATCACCAGAGCAATTAGGATACGTGGAAGGAAGGCAGATCACAAATGGCATTATTCTCACTCATGAAATCATTCACTCCCTAAAGCAGTCCAAAAAGGCAGGTATGCTCCTAAAAATCGACCTCTCAAAAGCTTTCGATACTTTAAGCTGGAAATATATTCAAAAAATGCTGCTAGCCTTTGGCTTTACCCCCCCTTGGGTTAGATGGATTATGAGTCTCATCACCTCTACCTTCTTTTCAATTCTTGTCAATGGGATCCCTTCCACCCCCTTCCACCCGTCCAGAGGCATCCGACAAGGGGACCCTCTCTCACCCTTTCTATTTGTTATTATGGCGGAAGGTCTTGGACGTTACATCAAAGATGCCCTACATAACCAGCAACTTCGTGGCCTTTCTTTCCAGAATACCCCTGCTTTCACCCACCAGCAATTCGTGGATGACAATATGTTATTTGGTCATCCTTCGGTCCAGGAAGCTCGTAAACTGAAGTCCATTCTATCTGACTTTTCGGATGCCTCTGGCGCATGCATTAACAAAGCAAAATCCCAAGTCTTTTTCTTTCATACACCCCCCATCACTCAATCCTCCATAGCCAAAATTCTGGGCTTCTCGATTGCAACTCTGCCCTCCAAATACCTGGGAGCCCCAATGACAGCCTCTGCCTTAAATCACTCTTCCTGGAAAATTCTCTTAGAAAAACTGGAAGACCGTATCTCTTCATGGACCTTCAGAGCTCTAAATATGGCGAGCCGCCTAGTTTTAATCAAAGCAGTGCTACAATCTATGCCACTCTACCTTTTCTCAGTCCTGGCAGCACCCAAATGGGTTCTTAAAGCAATCAAAAAACTTCAACGGGATTTTTTATGGGGGAATACGAAACAAAAAAGAAAATGGGCTTTGGTAAAGTGGGAAACAGTTTGCCACCCAAAATCTTCTAGAGGCACTGGCTTACGGGATCCTCAACATAGCAACGAGGTCATGGGAGCGCGCATATGGTGGAAATGGATCTCGAACCCTCATACTCCTTGGGCAATCCTCTGGACAGCTAAGTATGCTAATAATAGACCAGTGGATGATTTAATTCGGCTCAAAGAAGTTGGCACAGGCTCTCTAATTTGGAATGCTGCCAAACAACATAAAGATATAATCCAACAACACAACTTTTGGGAAATCAGAAATGGAGACAATGCAAGGTTTTGGGAGGACTCCTGGCAGCAACGACCCAAATTGAAGGATCTACTCACACCCCACCAGCTTCAGGATTGGGTAGAGCAATCGATGATTAAAGTAAATCAACTTTGGAAGGAAGTTCACAACCAAGGTTATAGACAATGGTTAAGCTCGAACCTCATTCTTGGGCAAGCCACGCAGTCCATCAAAGATAGCCTAGAAATTGAACTCTCAAACAGGAAAATACACCAATCAGATAAGAAAGACATCATTAGATGGGGTTATGAAACGAAAGGTACCTTCACATCCCAAGAAGCATATCATATAATACTAAGGGACCATACCATCAAGGATAGCCTCTGGCACAAAGTTTGGGATCCACCAATTTGGCCAAAAATCACCACATTCCTCTGGTTACTGTGCCAAAACAGAATCCTTACTTGGAATAATCTAAGGAAACAGAGTTTTCACGGACCTTCCATCTGCCCAAATTGTAAACAGGCAGAAGAAACTAAGGAACATCTCCTAAACTCATGTCTGTTAGCTACCCGACTTTGGGAGAAAGTTAGCTTCAGATGTCAAAGAGATGGACGAAATAAGGAGAATTCAACCAGCACTATTCACTCTTGGGCACCTCACCCATACAAAAGCAAAATTTTAAACGCCTTATGGAAGCTAATACCAGGTTTCCTCATGTGGACAATCTGGAAAGAGAGAAATAGCCGCATCTTCAAGGACCATTCCTCTCCCATAGAAGTTCTATGGAACAACATATGTCAAAACATACGAGAAACCTTGATGCTCCAAACTTGGCTTGATGATGATTTCCCCTCCATTCTGCAAGAACAAAATATATGGGGGAACTGGGGCTTTCAGGGAACCATGAGTAGGTACACCAAAGGAAAATTCCTTCATCTGGAGCTACACCTGACAAATGGACTCCACCCCCACCACCCATGGTACAGCTCAACTTTGATGGAGCGTCAAAAGGAAATCTAAGTCAAGCAGGATTTGGCGGAATATTCAGAAATCACAAGGGCAATGTTCTCCAAACTTTTATGGGATCTATCGGTTGGGATACTAACAACTCCGCTGAATTAGAAGGACTCTGGCAAGGACTTCTCCTTGCTCAGAGCGATAGATTCTTCCCACTCATAATAGAAGGGACTCTTAGATTTTAATTAACATGATCAATCAGATCTTACAAGGAACTTTAGCACAAAAAGTGGGTAGCAGTTGGCGACTGGTGGAGAGGCTAGAACAGATTGAACAATGGCTACTCATTCATCGAGCAGTTACCATCAGGCACACTCGTCGGAATGGTAACAAAGTTGCAGACTTCTTATCCAACATTCGCGTTTATAGTGGTAAGACTCTTCATGTGGGAGCTCTTAGCACTATAGCCAACACACATCAATTGCAGGATTTCAATGATCTAGTGCAAAAGGAAAGTGCAAATGCAGAGGAAACGCACCCGGATGCGGGTGTCAACAGTAGCATTTAAATGATAAGACGGATCGCCGGTGGGTTGGGAAGCCATCTGGCTACTTGCTTCGTCCTGAGAGCCCACCGTAGAGGCATTAACAACTCCTTGCAGGCGAAATTTATGGACTCTGAAAGCTGTGACGAGCCCACCTCCTTAAATATCATGGCCCCTGCAAATCATTCTGTCAATCCTCCTCTTCTCCTTGGCGTTTGTTCTCCGCAAGCGGCTGAACCATGTATCAGAACTGCAACAGGCAGTCGCTACCTGATTCTCCCTTGTCAGGATTTTGGTAATGGTTTCCATTACTTGCATTCTCGTCATTGCCTCCTTGATTGTGGCTCGCCCACCCCTGCTCACGCTCAGCGTCACCTTTCTTCCAATTCCTCTACTTTCAATTTAGCTTACATCTACCCCATGGCTCGCCTCAGGCACCGCATGCGTAGTAGACGTGGAAAACGCGTGGAGGTTTTATCCACTCGCAAGCTTCAACCAGCTCTGCATCTGATTCCCCAGACTCAACTACTGAAATGCCCAGCCCGCTCATTTACCCCACTCATCGCCACCCGAATACCAGAAGTGGTAGAGGTAGGAGGGACAATGCTGTCCACACTGTGAATCTCCCACTTCCTCCGTTTTCTGCCCCTTACAGTACCCAATTTCAATTCCGCAATGCCTTAAATAGGCCTACAATCACTGCAACCATCACAATTTCCTTCAAGGAAGAGTCTGCGACACAAGCTCCTCTGTCAAGTCGCGGGAACAAGCAGAGCAAGGAAATGCCTAGTAGTTATGGGCTCAGCAACAAGCAGCACGGTTCTACATGGCAAAGCCAATGTTGGTGATACTTCTGGGGAGGAGGACAAGCGCAAAGGCATGAAAGCTTCAGGCAGCAGGCAAAATGACTCTGGTAAGCGACGGATGGATGCAGAAGGCACTGAGGAAGTTCCACCTGCTCAACGTTGCGGCGCGTCTGAAGCGGATTACGATTGGTATCAATTTGCCTGCCCGATTGAGGAGGAGCCAGCTCCGGAGGAACCACAGGCCTAACACGTGGTCTCATGCATCGGTCTCTGGCTCCAAGGTGGATATGTCTCACTGTTTTGTGGTTTCTTGTCTTATGCAAAGGTGTTCGGCCTCCAGGTGGTTATGTCTCACTGATTCGTGGTTTGTGGTCTGGGTGTGTTCTGTTTCTACGCCATGTGTCTTGGATCCTCTGGTTGAATCTCCGCCAGGTGGACATGTCTCACTGTTTCTTGGTTAGGTCCCTGTTTTTTGGTTCTAGAATTGCACTCCTTTTTGTTCATTTTGGAAAACCAAGGTCTACTTTGAAATAGTTTTTCTGGTGCATTGGCTGGTTTCCCCCATAACAAGGGCAATCTTTAAAACTTCTTGGACTGGTTTCCCCTCTGTTGGGGCAGTCCATTTCAAGCAGTTTCATTTTGTGATGATGACTGATGTTTAACATCTTTGACTTCAGGTCTCTCTGTATATTTTTTGTATCATATCAATAGATCAATACTACTTAGAAAAAAAATATATGTTTGTGATATTAATTAATAAATTTTAACTTATAATTTTATAATATTTAAATAAAGTGAATAGTTATATCTATATATATATATATATAGATAACTTAAAACTTTAATACTATAGTGATCGATATTTATATTAGTAGGATAGATAGTATTAACTTTATTTAATAACCTTACACTTATGAAATATTTAATATGTATATTCTGAGAGTGTTGAGTTTTAGGTAATACTTCTCTTCTTAATAATTTAGGTACTTAAACATATTTCATAATTATTTAATAAATATACCAATGCAAGGCATGTGATGTATGGATATGTAGCTATCATATGCATACATCGTACACATGCTAATACTTTTTTGCCTATAAACCGAAATGGGTCATTACACGTGATCTCTCGAAGAAGTGGGCGAAGCTACTCAAACGGGAGGTCACGAGAACTCCAAAAATCTCTTTGTTGCCGTAAGACCTATCACCTGTACATATAATAGATGGAAAAACACGGGGCATCATGCTTTCGCGGCGTCTCATGATCGCACATGCTATATGTTAGGCCATAAAATCAATGAAAAATAAAATATGAAGATATGCACCTATCTATCATGAGAAATATCATATGATGTTATTTCTAAATTAGCATGCAATGCATCCTACCCTAGCATGCATGTGATAATGCTAATGCTAAGTGTAATCATAAAGCCAGTGCAACCAACACATCATCATATCAATATACATATGCTTTCCAGTACGACTGCTCTTGTAGCAAATCCCAAAGCGAATGCAAATCCAAACACATGGAGGATGCTATGGGCGAGGGGTGGGAACATATGATGCCCACACATGGATGATGGAGGATGCTGTGGGCAGGGGGTGGGAACATATGATGCCCACACATGGATGATTATGTGAGAAGAGGTGAGAAAATGATGTGATCTAGTCCGTGAGACCTCTTGCAACCAAAATATAGAGATGTCAACAACCAAGCTCATAAACATTTGATGGATGACAACCTCAAACATATCACATCCACCATTGTCCTTATTATTTACGTCATGGCTTATGGCCTTCATTGGGTTATGATTAGTGGGAAAGGGAGGCCAACAAGATGGAGGAACACAAGTAGGTTGCACATGATGATTACACTAGAGAGGGGAGACTATGGAGTGATCAAAACCCTGAGGGTGCGTCCAAGGAGGAAAAGTATAATCGATGAAGGGCTTTTCCTTGACACTATACTCGGGCGGGGGGAAGGGCTCACAGTTACTTGACATCATATGACTAGGGGTGAGGGAATCACTTGATGAAGACTCAAGATGATGATCAATAGGAAAAAGGGACAAAGAAATATTGCATTCAACGGGTTGTGCTTTCCCAAAATCATAATCTAAAGGCTCAAGTGATTTGAACATAGAATCATATTCAGGAGAAGTGGGAGCCTTATCAATTTCCTTAGTATAAAAGATCGGGTCTCTCCTAAAAGCAAAATTGATCACTTCCAATTGCCCCTCTTTCTGTAAAGGAAAATGAAGATTCTCGTTCCCAAGGGTATCAATGGGTATGTCATCATAAATCATGCCTGAGGGAAAGGGAAGACCAATCTCATCCTCATCCTCCTTGTCGGTTTCGTAAATGGGAGCACAATCAAACTGGGGACCAACAATTTCCCATTTCTCCTTTTCAATACGGAAATAGTCTTCAATGTCATCTTTCAAGGGGCTAATGGGATCATCTCTCTCAAGGTTTTCAAAAGAGGATTCATCGAGAGTAATATCCTTGAGCAAGTTAGGGTTGGTCTCAGTTTCACTTTCCATAAACTCATCCTTCCCAGCACATGTGTCCTCAAAATCATGATTTTTATCAAGTGGACCCAAGGAGGACTCGTCTTCTTGCTCATTACCTAGACTCTCAATGTTTTGATGATGCTCGATGAAAGCTTCCTCTTGGATGCTTAATGCGGGGTGTACTTGAAAATGTTTAAGAAAGCCCTCAACAAACTCTTCAATAGATGAGATGCTCCTAGGTTCATGATCATGCAGCCATGAGTTATGACCACCGAGAGATCCCATGAACAATAACATGAGGACATCTTGGTGGACAACCTTCTCTCTTGAAGCATGTGCATTAAATATTTCTATGTGGTCAATTGCGGAGAATGGATCACCATCAAACACAGGCACGCCATGTACCATCCTTCCCGCGACATGATTAGGATGTCCAGGGATGCTAGCAATGTCCAAAGCGAAAAATTTACGAAAGAATGACAACCTATTGAGGTATTAATGAAACATATGTAGGAGTCGCCAGTGTGAAATTAAAGATGCCTAGAAAAATGCTCGCTTCACCCTACAAGCATTGACTTTAAGGTTCAATGAAGAACTAGGGCTTCGTTCTTCCAATGGAGTCGCTAATAATGATATGTCAATATGTCCTATGGGGAACAAAACACACGTTTCGTGTCCCCGGCAACGGTGCCAAAATGTTACTGCTCAAACTAGCACGGGACCTAAAGGGGATCCCTAAAGGGCAAATGCTAAGCCAAGGGCAACAAATGGAGACATATACCATTGTCACCTCAGCTAAGGCTCCCTTCTATTTACGGACTTTCACCGATGGGAGGAGACTTGGTATATTATGGAGTCACCGATGAAGGATAAGTCAATGAAATGATGTGGAGTGACCCTAATAATCATTTTCCTAGAAGAGTTAAAAGGATAAGGCTTACTTTCTTTCTAAGCAAGGTACAATGTCTTCTAGGGAAAGGAAGGGAGGATTAAGGGTTAGGTTTATGGGATATGACTTATGAAGGAACTTCTCATTCCCTAAAATCCTTATCTTAATTGGTATCCCGGATGGTTCTTGAAGAATGATCTTACAAAGGAGCGGGACCACACAAAGCCAACAGGACCAGGTCTAAGTTATGAGGAAAGTATGTAACAACCAATGATATTCTTACCCAAGAAAGGGTGGGGAAAGGATCAAAGAATGAATTTTACTTAAAGATAATGTTTTGACCCTATGAGGTACTAGCCTTGGGGATGACAGGGCAGGTTTTGATCCCGGAGCTAAGGCTTAGCTTTTCTCCCAACTCCACCGTCGAAATGGCTTCAAAATTGGAGGAGAGCTAGAGGAAAGGCCAGCGCAGGAGACCCTAGGAGATCGAATTTTTAGATGGCTAGCTTGTCGGGAAATTGATGCCCTAGGCACCCCAACTTGGGTAGACCTGGAAGGAGGTGAAAGAATATGATTTTTAGTGACCACCCTTGGTAGCTCAGTGGCTTAATCTTTGGGAAAATGGAGTCTATGATGAATATGAGTAGGATTTCTTGGTTCCCAGTCAATGAGGCCTCAAGATCACTTCGCTAGCCTTCTAGGTCAGGAAGAAGCAACCTTGCAACTTTTATAATTCAATGTGCAAAGGAAAGGCGTATCAGGGTCAAATTCTTTGATAGAGTTACCCCTAGGAGATTTTGCTCATATTACATGGCGCACACATTGAGAGATGCTATAATAGAGACATATTACACAAATTTAAGCAGTGAATGCATGCAGCAATTAGCCCTAGAACAACGAAAATCCCAGTCAAATGTATATGACAAAAGTAAACAAGAATAACATTGAAGGCATGTACTTACATGTAACAAAGTATATCCAACCATCCACAATTGACAAAAGAGAAGCTCCAAGATAAGATAGACCAATATCCACACATCAAAAGTCATCCATAAAGCTCCAATTCAAATCCAAACAAAATTGATGATGAGAAATGAATTCATATCACTTGTATTTATACACAACTTAGGAGTTTGAATTAGCTTCCTTGGCCTACATAAGCCCCAAAAATAAAATAATGTTCTAATAATTCAACTTTTGGTGACAAGCCCACCAAACTAGCTCACCAAAAAGTAAGTCTCTCAAGAGGTCAAATAATAATCTATGCATGTCGTAGGGCCCTCTAAGAGGCCTAATGAGGTGCATTGGTGCCACAATGAAGAGTAGGACTCTCAAATGCAGTGGACAAGGGGGTGGCCCCTTGTAATAACTTGTGGTGCTCCAAATGACATGTGGGAGCACACAAGTGTCCTCATGGGTCTCCAAACAAATTGAAGATGCATGTAGATCACATGCAAGGGCTAAGATGATGGTGTAGGTGATGCCACATCATCGTGCAAGTCCTGGATCATCTGCCAAGTTTATGGTGCAAATTTGGGGCTAGTTGGGCATGATGGATCAGGTGCATCTTCCTCGTCCAATAAGTGAACCACGAGCAATCTCTGAATGGTTTTTGGGGATATATGGAGTGTTGTATGCTATTGTGGAGGCCCATGGCTCTCAACGCACACCCTACATGTGCCAATGTAGCCCTCTAGAGGAGTCCCCGTATAGGGAGACCAAACCCAAAATGGAAACCATCTACAATCCTGCATAAGATCCAATGTGTCCCCTAACCTTCCAGCACAACAAGTCATTAGAGAAATCGAGTAAATGAGCTTACCAATCATGGACCACAGGCGGGGACTTCATAATGGCTTGCTCTTCTATAGTGGACTTCGAGAAGTGCCAATGTCTCCTAAACTCCAGATGGGATTAACTCAAGGTACATCCTTCTAAAGGTGGTGGCATGTGGCAAGTAGGTGAATGACATAGGGGATGAAAAGGGGCAGTGTTGGGTCACATGCTAGGGTACAAGGGTAGCTAATAAGAGGGAAGCCCACACTTGGGTTTATGATGTGTAGGAGGGAGAAATTGTGGTACATGAGGTGCCCTAGCCTTTATTTTCCCACCCTTCTTTATATTCCCTTTGACTTTTTATGATTTTCTTTGATTAACTGCTCCGGGCTCAAGGGGTAAGAGCATGATGTATAAGATATAGCAGTGAATATCCCCCTTTTAAGGTGGGGCGATTCATTGCCCACCAAGGGTTGGGACAATCATGGGTTCCTATATGATGAAGGAGGCTCATAGAACCTATAGGAACCAGGGTGATGGCCATAACGATGGGGTAGAGGTCATGTATTGGCTTTTGCCCATGTGCTAAATGTGTTTGTCCCGACCATCTTTTGCATTTTGTGGTACATTTTCCTGTTGAATGTGGCCATATATGCTTTTATCTTTCTTTTTAACTGCATCAACCTTTGGGCTTCATTCTAGGCCATGACCCAAGGTGTGGGCAAGGGGAAGGGGCATGCTAACCCTATGTGGACCCAATGGAGGAATGTGGACCCAGGTGAGAAAAACGATGAATGGGGTAATAATGAATGGAAAGATGGTAATATAAGCAGATATGGGCGTGGGACCACGCAACCAAAATCGGGGTTTCCCATGAAATACCATCCCTAGAACCAAATGGTCAGTAAAAGAGATTCCACAGGACTAGAATCCAAGGTTAATACCTAAAAGGGGTCTAGGGGACAAGAGCATAGACCTAGCCCATTCTTTCCACCGAATCCCCCAATTAATCCATGCCCAGAAGTGTCCATGATAAGCAAACTACAACACTTAATTTCCAAACGACAAGGCATACCTTTAGGTTCAGGAGGCCCACCTTCAAACATACAATCATGGCAGATGGGCGAGGGACCACATGACTGGCTCAGGTGGCAGAGAAATGGCACGATGAGCTCGCTGGTGGCTACAAGGGGCTGTTGGCTGTCGGCTAAGAATCATCTTAGAGAAAAAAAATTCTCCTAGGGATATTACCCACAAAATGGTGAGCAACAGGGCCTTTCTAGGCCTGGCCGTGAGCCTTGAAGGCCTCGGCGTCCTTCCAGGAGCTGGACGGCAGACCCTAAGGGCTTGTCGTGGGCTAATTAGGGCCTCTAAGGCCTAGTCGAAAACCTGTTTAGGGCCTTCGTCCCCTCCACTATCTTATCCTTGCCTCCTTATCCCTCCGTCTAGCCCCTCCTTGCCCTCTCAGCCCTCTCACCCTCCATCGGTCCTCCTCTCCTCTCATCTCCCTCTCCTCCCTAGGCCGCAACCTCCTTTGGCGTGTGACAACCTTTTGTGAGGCCTCATCTCTAGGCCACATCCCTCTTAGGGCTTTTGGCAGGCCTTCAAGGTCTTGCCTTCCCTAGCCAAAGGCCTAACTAGCCCTTGCAGCCCTCCTCCACCTCGACGCTAGTCCTCTAGGGCCCAATGTTGCCCCTCCTTAGCCTTCATCATGCCTCGTTTCCCTTCATTTTGTGTCTGAAGATTTGATTTTCTGAAGCTAATCATTACTGAGTTTTGTAGAGAAGTTGGTGAAAAGTTGTGTTTGCAGCTGTTGAAGAAAATTTGGGCAAGTGGGCAAGTTTCTTCTAGGCCTAGAGGCAAAGGGTTTTATCTCTAAACCCTATTTTCTCTCACTGTTTGCTACAGCTCTCTGAATACATTCATAACAGTGGTAAAAATTAAATTTGAATGCCCTCAAATCATTTAAAAGTTACCTAGAGTTCACTAGCTAATTGTTGCATAAATTGGGTAGCTTTTAATTGACTAGTTCTCATTGATGTATTGCTGACTGTCATAACATAATCGAATCTGATCTTAACAGTGACATAAGTAAATTTTCATGGTTTACATTTTCATTTGAAGTGTTCTTAAGGAAGTAAGTGATTTGGGATTGTTTAATGCATTTGGCATAAGAAAAAACTCATTGGTAGCTCACTGTTTTCATGATTATCTCACTGCTGTTATAATTGCTCATTTATGTCACTAAATATCATAAGATCATAAGTAACTTGAAGTGTTTTCAATAATTCATGCCTTCTTGTGAGAAAGATTTTGTTTTCATTATCTAATGTGCTTGTTGACATTGATAATATTGGATAAGAAAACTAACACTTGTTGTCCTTTGTGAGTTTACTCATAATCTTGTCAATTTTGCACTAATTGGTTCACTCCCTAAAGCACATAATCTAGCAATCCTGGTTGTCTAAGTGAATGAATCTAAGAGCTCATTGAACATTGGTATCTAATTGTGAATGGTTATCTTATATTGGCATATCTTGAGAAGCTCTTAAAGGAGACTAATTGTTGAAGCAATGATCTTGTTGAGGAATCATCATTTAAATATCTTGAAAGGTTTCTATTTGTCTCTAGTGATTGACTTTGGTATCTTGCATAAATGATCATTGGTATTGAGTGTTTTAATCTAATCAAGCATATCTTGAATGATTGAGTATTATTGGCATTTATCTCTTTGAGGTATCTTGAGAGTTTCTAATTGAAGCAAGAGCATTGATAATTTTGTTGGTATGAGCATTGGTTAAATTATTCCAAGTGCTTTAATTATCATTGAATAAGTTATTACGGGACTTTAGCACATCCCGTAATTGTTGGATATTGTATATTGTGGATATTTATTTGGCACTTGGTAACTTGGGACATTTTCTTGTGGTTAAGATTGTGGTCTCATTGATAAGTACTTGGTGGTATAACCTAAGATCAAGTCATAATTAAGTACTTAAAACAACTTGAACAATCTTACCTTAAGAATCACTCCAAGCAAGCCTAAGATCATCAATCAAGATGAATTATTACGGAATTCAAATTTCTTCATCAAGATCAAGGGACAAGATTTAATTTTGCCATGGATCAAGCAACAACTAGCCTTTATTCTCCGGGATCAAGACAAAATTGTGCAACTTCTTGGACCTAGCCATTTTCCACTTGGATGGGGATCTAGAACTCTCTATTTTTCTATAAATTAAGCCCGAGGCTCCTCATTGTGATCATCTTTGGATGGTGTAACTGAGTCTGAAGCTCTGTTACATTTTTTCTTGAGTAATAAAGCATAAAAGTCTTCGGGGGCAGTATTATGGTGTATCTTCAGCTTCTTGTGGTAAATATAATCTGATGGTGCTTTAAATTTCTACTTTGTGCTTTAATTTGTTAAATTCTCTAGCCATTTGGATTTATAGTTGCTTGTTTGCACCTATATCTGGGATGAAAACATTGTTGAATTGCTAGATCTAGTGGATTCTTGTTTGAATCACTAGAGCTTCTTTTCACTGTGTGACTCACCCCTATTGGATCTAACAAAATCTTCAAGTTTTGTGTAGAAAATCTTATTGATCAAGTGTCGAGCATTTGAAGCAAGTTCTTGTTTGAATCTTCATCTCCTTGAGCTAAGCATTTGAAGTAGTTCTTGCTTGAACCTTCATCCCCTTGACACACAACTAAGAACCTATGGTGAGATTCCCAAAGGCTCATCACAAGATCGCATTGAAGGGAGTTTCTTGGCCTTTACTCTACCAAGATCACCTATTTTAAAAAATTAAATCTTCACTTATTTTAGAAGCGCTATCACTGATCTATCTGCTATTTCAAGAGCTATATTATCAAATCTATGGGCGGAGGTGTCCTCATACCCATAGATTTGATTTGTAAATCTTGTTGATATATTTTTATACATATTTTACACTAACCCTTGTATATATTTTTCATTTATCTGTTGGGTTTTATTTTATATTTTTTACAGATCTGAAAGCTAGGGTACAGATTCCTTTTAACAAATTGTTTGCAGGTGGATCTGGCCTTTTAGAAAAGACACGAAGAAATTTTTGCGGTCCCTCCTTTTGCTTTCAAATCGAATTTCATTTGAAGGCTTTCACTTAAAAATTCTTTCGCTTAAAAATTTTATAATAACTTTTAAAGCATCTTTTTGAAATCTATTTTGGAAAGTTTTTTTTAGTTAAGCCCTAACGATTTTCTCCATAACTAAAAGTTTAATTTTGTGAAGCTGCCAGCATTGAAGTAAAGGGACTTTTTTCAAAATTAAATTTTGGTAAAGGGATATGCCCTTGAGCATTTTTGTAGTGCAATGGGGATGCAAGTCAATACTAGCAATACCAAAATAATGATTTTTTCTAATAAAAGGAAGCAAAGCCATCATACTTTCTTCTTTGACGACAACATTCTTGAAGAAGTAAATGAGTACAAATACCTTGGGATTGATTTCAACAACAAACTCAATTGGGAGGACTGCAGAAAGAAGAGAATTTTAGGAGGGTGGAAAGCATTATATGCTCTTCAAAACAGATGTAGAGAGGCAGAGTTATGGGATTGGAAAACGATTAAAGTGCTTTTTGGACTCCTAGTTTGTCCAGTGATGCTATATGGATGTGAATTATGGGCTAGCAACACTCCCATCTCAAAATGGAAACAAATTGAGAAAATCCAAAAACGCTTGATCATGAGCAAGTTCAAAATAAAAAGTTCGGTACCTTATGAGATAATGTTGAGTGAAACAGGAGCAACTTCCATTGAAGCAATTGCTATGGTGCGGCTCATAAGATACCTAAAAAGAATTGAACAAATGAGAGTGGGTAGATGAAGCATAAAAACTATGGCTGAAGTAAGAAAACTGATAGCTTGAAGGCTTGAATGTAAAAATACACACAGGTATTTGTAAATAATAATTTATTAATATATATAAAATGTATAAGTTGATGAATGTTACAATGAGGACCCTGCTTTTATACCTCAGCAGGTGTCCTTTCGTGATTGGGCATGTCTTTTAGACATGCCTTTTCACTTAACTTAATGACTATTTAACCTAATCAATATTTGTTTATTTAATATTTATATTATTTATATTTATTTATTTTGTTATGAGTTATATTCATAACATAGCCCCTTCCTTCAAAAGTGTTGTCCTCAAAGCTATATTGCTGGCAATTGTCTTTGCTTCTCGGCATATGGAAGGTCTCCGTCACTGGTGGCTCAGCGTCTATAATTCGCTAGTAACTCTATTTTGAGTCCAAGGTTGTCTTCTTCTTTTTTCCCTTCTTTTTATTTAAGAATTTATTTTTTTTTAAATAAGTTTTTTTTAAGATTTATTTTTTTAATAAGTTTTCTTTTTTTTTTTCTTAAAAATAATTTCATTAGTTAAAATATATTAATTAATTAAATTATAATTATAATATATATATGTTATATAATTATATGATATATAAATAACTATAATGTATATATATATAACTATATATAATATTCAGTGTGGAAAAAGTCTGAAAAATCGGGATTAAATCTTAAAATTGCAATTTTTTCAACAAAACGATTTAATCCTCCGATTTTTTGCAGACTTTTCAAAAACGAAAAAATCGCGATTTATTCGTTATTTGCCTGATTTTATCAGGAGTCGACCAAAAAAGTCGGCGATCTCTGCTGAATGTGGGATATGACAGTGGTGTTTAAGGGCTATCATATAGTGATTTGATAAGCAAAATTACTATGAGTTGCCACTACTGTTAGAGCTGTTATACAATGAATTTGACGAGGCAAATTTGCTGTGAGGACGCTGAACAATAAGGGTTTTGGACAACTAGTATTCAATGTCTTGGAAGGGCCAAACCATTTTGAGTTGATGATGATGCTGATTGTACAGTGATTTGGTGGTCAAATCCACTTGAGAAGTAGATCTCATTTTGCACTCATAGTCTAGTCTTCCATTCATTCCATTTTTCTTTCATTTGGCATATTGTTAATTGTGAGCATTTCACTTCTCTTGCAATATTGCACTACTACTCTTGTACTTGTCTTTAATTTCTTGCTAACTAATATTGCTTTGTCATATTTACTTAAACATTTATCTTGAAGTACAAGTCATTTTCATCCTTGCAAAGTTTCATTTTCTGCTCATATTTGATACTATGCCATCTTTTCATTGTGCTAACTTGTGTTGCAACATTGTTATTTTTGTGACTTGAAGTATCTATTTCCTTGAAAATACTTTCCTTTACATTGAATATTGTTGAAGGTTGTTGAAAATAGCAACAAGAAATGTTAAAAATAGCATCAAGAAAAATCATAAATTAATTTGTCCTTGAATTAAATTGTAAATCTAATTCTCATAGCAACTTGTAATAGTTAACTAAGCATCTTGTAATAGTTAACTAAGTTAATTTGACTCAGTTGACTCAATTAATTCGAGTTGGGAGTCTATCTAGAGTCATGTAGAGTGGTTCCTAAATTCCAAGGGCCCAAGTTGAGTTCTTTTGAGTTGTAACCATTTAATTCAGTTTAACTGAGTTAAATTCAGTTAAACTAGTTCCAACTGATGGAGGAATTAATGGGAGATCCAATAGAGGGGTGTAACCTGCAGTAGTGAGGTGTAACCAACACTGCTCGACTAGTAAACTGAAGATTCAATCATAATTAACCCATGCATGTCAGATCAGAGAAAGACCCAGTTGAGACTGGAGTTTATAGACAATGTACTATCACTTGTAAAATCATCTAAATAAAACAAATAGTCCATGCAATCAGAAAAAGGCATAAAATAAATCATTTCTTAATTAAAAAACTCACTAATTTTAACCATTTGAATTGCCTTTAAAAGGAGGAATGAAGGCACAAGTTTAATCATTGTTTTGCTGAGCACAAGTTGGTGAGGCCAAGCAATAGGAAGCAGAAGTTTGTGCATGGAGCTTGTAAGGGCAAGGAAATAGGAGCTTGGCGGGCAACATATTTGGCTAAGTATTGGCTGGAGCTTGTTTGTGAAGCAGTGAGACAGATTGAGATTGTACAGAGATTGCTCAGGCTTGAACAAAGCATTGTAATATGTTGCCATTATGATGTGTGTTGTCCTTGATGGCAACTCACTTGTAATAGAACAAGTAGATGGTAACTAGATGAATCCACAAGACAATTCAGAGGTGACAAAGTAATTGAATAGAATAACAGAATGATGGGACAAAGGTTTATAGATCAGAATCAGAGGTTTGATAAAGGTGAATATTTGAAGATCTATATGCGGGTTCGTCAAAGACAAGTCGCGTACACACGCAAGTACAAAGAAGCAAAGTCGTGTACATGCTGGCGCACTAATTTAAGAATACCAAGGGTCCTTACCATGGTATTAGCCCACAATATTGAGTGCAGTAACAGTTCCTCGATCCCGTCCAAGATTACCGCCAGCACTAGTGTAATTTTGATTCATGGTATTGGGTAAGGCTCTAACTATAAAGGAGGTGAAAATCAAAGTGTTAAGTGTGCATGTGAAAGGGTTTTTTATGAATACTTCAATCTGAAGTATATTTGCATTGTAAGTGCCATAGTTGACACATAGATCTGAAATAATTATGCACCGATGAATACAATGATATATCAGGATCATGAGACTTGAAATGACTTTCCATTGTATGATCTGCTCATGGATTGACTAGATCAAAGTATTGACGCGTGTTTTTATCTCTCAATATTATGATCTGGGTCTTTCTAAAGATCTGAAGGGCTGCACAATTTTAGGTCAAAATTTACAGATCTATACGCAAGTTAGTCTCAGTTAAGTTGCGTATACACGCGGGTTCATTTCTTCAAAGTCGCGTACATAAAGGAGGGGTTTATGTTCATAAATGATTGATCAACTTGATCAGTGCTATTGTATCTCTATTGTCTGTCAATGATGTCCTCATGTTGATCTGGGTTGAGTGATAATGTCTGAAGTAGAACTGATTGAATGACAAAGTTGAATTTGGTTACATGTTGATTGGTTGAAAAGATTATTGATGTTGCTAACTGTATGAGGGTTCTATGACCTAACAGAATATTTCACACTAACTCTAGTCAACTCTGTGTCTGATTCAGAATTACAAGTTTTTAGTATATTGAGATACCTACGTAGATTGTTCTACAAAAAACGCGTATACATGTGGGTTGCCTATTGGCACATGAATGATCAAAGTTGCAGTTGATTTTGTGTGTTGATACAGTAATCTGAGTTCAGTTTTGTGTTCTAGTTACAGTGATCTCACTATTCTGCTTGAATTAAGTTGGTGTTTGCTTTAGTTGATCTACAAGTTATGATGTATTAAAGCAAGTTGATCCAGTGTGAAAATTTATGATACGTGGCCCATGGATATTGTTGAGGGTTGGAGCCTTCAGTGAGGAAGTCGAAGCTTCCTACTAGTAGTAGTTGGTAATCAGATCAGGGGATTGGAGCTCCCTTCCAATAGGAGCTAGAGAGTGAGTGAAGGTTGTAGCCTTCAGCAGGTGGGTGTCTGCGTACTGGCATGAGTCTGCACCAATACAAGAATGTAAGAAGTTTTTGATATTAATAAGTTTGAAAACTGAGACGATAGCAATAGAGGTTTTCTCTCACATTAGGTTTCCACCTTAAATCATGGTGTTCATGTGTGTTGCTTATGTGTGATACTTTATTCTGTTCTTACTGCACCTGCTTACTGCTTATCAAATGCCTTATAATCTCTTACATTCTAGTCTAAGTTTAATAGATAAAGAATTAGTTGTTTCACAAGTTTACTAAGCATACGCTAGTTTCTTTTACAACAGTCGTGTACATACGTGAGTTAGGTTCAGTAAAGTCGCATACATATTTCAGAAAAGAAAATTATTATTGTGAGTTTTTAAAACACTGATTCACCCCCCCCCCCCTCAGTATTTTTCCCAACAATTGGTATCAAAGCAAGTCCTTCAAAAGAAGCTTGATTGCTTGAAGGAAGATCTCCCAAGATAAGCAATCAAGACAGAACGACATCTATCAGACCACCACTCTTCAACGGAAATAATTTAATATATTGGAAGACAAGAACTAGATCCTATCTTCAGTCCCTTGGAGCAAATGTTTGGGCAATTGTGAAAGGAGGTTACCAATATCCAGCCACAGTTCCCACGGATGTAGCAGAAAAGAAGACGTATAAAACCAAAGCCAAACTTGTCAATGCATTATTGGGAAGTTTGACAGAATCATAATTTGTCAAAGTTATGCAATTAAACACAGCAAAAGAAATATGGGACAAAATCATTCAAAGCTATGAAGGCGATACCAAGGTAAAAAGTGCTAAACTCCAAACTCTCATAATTCAATATGAAACTCTCAAAATGCATAATGATGAAAGTATTGCTAGTTTCTTTCTATGTATAGATGAGATTGTAAATCACATGAAAAATCTGGGTGAAGAAATAAAGGACACCACTTTAGTAGAGAAAATCTTAAGATCTCTAACTCCTAAATTCGAGTCAAAAGTGTCTGCCATTGAAGAGAAGCAAGATCTGCAGACTCTTACTATTGTTCAACTTCACGGGATCCTGATTGCTTTTGAAATGAGGAAAGGAGGTCCCTCAAAAGTCAAAGAAGTCGCATTTAAAGCATTTGCAAAAAGAAAACAAAAGAAGAACAAAAGGAATCGGGATATATATCAGAAGAAGATGAGGTGAACTTTGTACAGAAACTTCAATTGGGCACCGGAAGGTTCAAAGGTAAGCTTCCCTTCAAATGTTTTGCTTGTGGTAGAGCTGGTCATTATGCTGCTAAATGTCCTCATAAAGACAACCATGACAAAGGGAAGGATACTGCAAAAGGTAATAGGAGACGATTTGACAATAGAAGAAGTTATTATACTCATGAAGATAGTGATGGCTTTTCAAATAGTGAAGAAGGAGAATCTGATCAAGATCTTAAATTACTCATGGCTTTTGAGAAAAATACTAATGAGTCTAATGATAAATTTGTGGATGCTTTAGAGGAAAAAGATTTCTTTGAAGAAATTACTCAACTCAAAATTTGCTTGGAAGAAAACAAAGTAGCCATAGATACATTGAAGCATCAACTCATAGAAAAGGAAAAGCATAATGAGAAGTTAGAATGTGAAGTAGTAAGTCTAAGAAAGGAACTTGAGAAAATAAAAACTTTGAATCTTAGATTTGCTAAAGGATCTGAAACCTTAGATGAAATTATCAAGGTACAACGCTCTCCTCTTATGAAGACAGGTCTTGGATACATTGGAGAAACATCTCAAACAGAAAAGTCTTCAGCCACCACTGGAAGCTATCTAAATGCAGCAAAAACCAGTCAGCAAAGCTTCAGTCCTCAGCAAAAGAATAAAGGCATTCCACAGGTAAATCATGTTCACTCTAATCCAAGGATGAACAACAACAGAAGCACCAGTCAAAAGGTAAACAACACTAGAAGATTCTATGATCACAAAAATTTCTTCTTTAATGGACAATGTTTCTCATGTCATAATTTTGGTCATAAGGTTGCTCAATGTGTTGCATACAAAACCATCATGACTAGAGAAGCAAGAAAACAAAGGAATGAGACAGGAGTAAAAAAGAACACTTATAATAACTTCTCACCTCTTAAAGATGAAATTGAATGCTCATTTTGCAATAACTTTGGACATGAAGAATCTGAATGTAGGAGCAAATTACAGCCAACATCTCAAAAAGAGAAAATATCAACAAATTCTAAGGTATGGAAAATGAAGGAGTTACAGTCTGAAAGTTGTGGCATAGCATTGTTTGTAGAAGGACAAGAAAATCAATGGTACATTGATAGCGGATGCTCAAAACACATGACAAGTGATAAAGATAAACTTATTTCATACAATGCTTTAGAGAAAGAAAAGAATGTCACTTTTGGAAATGACTCACCTGTTGTCATTAAGGGTAAAGGTTCTGTTTTTCTAAAAGAAAAAGTTAAAGCTGGTAATGTTATGTATGTTGATGGATTAAAGCATAACTTGTTGAGTGTTAGCCAAATGTGTGACCAAGGAAATGAGGTGGTATTCTGATCAAAAGAATGTGTGGTTCGTGAACTTGACACAGGAAAGACCATAATAAAAGGAACAAGAACCCCGAGCAATTTGTATATATTGAAAGGTGGCCAAGAACAATGTTACCTAGGCAAGGCAGAGGAAAACTGGTTATGGCACAGAAGGTTGGGACATCTAAGCTTCTCTCAAATAAGAAAATCAAGCAGACTCAAAGTTGTCTGTGATCAACCCAACATCACCCTACCAGAAAGTATCATATGTAAGTCATGTTGTTAAGTTATGGTATGTTCTATGCTTATAACAGTTTACTTCTTTTTCTTATTATATTCCACAGATTAGCAATCACATGTACATAAAGTAAAGTGCAGATAGAACATTAAACGATCGACAGAAAACAAGCCAAGACAAGAGACACAAGATGTGGCGGCTAGCCAGGGACAAACCCCACAATGTGTGGGGAAACCATTTGATCAAATCTTCTTTTATCTTCAATAATTCAGCAGAGAGAAATAGTACAATAAATCTTATTCATATCAGCAGTAGCAAACCCTAGATCAGCAGCATCAGCATTAGCGACTTCATCATCAAACTAGGGCAGACGATATCTCACAAACCGACCGTCGGATCGGCTTGATTCCACCACCAAAAGTTGCGGCTTCCAGAGGAGGTTCAGATGAACCTACAACGCAATTCAGATGAGGAGATCTTTTAGTCCACGCATGTCAATCTTTACTTCTGCAGTTGCAGCTTCAGTTGCAGCTTCAGTTTCAGCAGCTTCCGGCTTCAAACTAGGGCAGTCGATATCTTGCAAACCATCCGTCAGATTGACTTGATTCCACCACCAAAAGTTGTGGTTTTCAGAGGAGGTTCAGATGAACCTACAGCGCAGTTCAGATGAGGAGATCTTCTAGTCCACACAGGTCAATCTTTACTTTTGTAGTTGCAGCTTCAGTTTCAGCAGCTTCCGGCTTCACATGTGTGAGGGAGAGACCCTTTTCTGCGCATTATAAAAGAGACTCTTTTATGCGCAGTAGAAAGAGAGATGTGATGAAATGAGTGAGTCCAAATGAGGAAAATTCCTCCTGTATTTATACACAATGTTGATGTTTGAATAGATGCAACTGTTGGGCTTCTGAGCCTACATGAGTTGTAGGTCGGCTTGATAATAATTCCATAATCAAAATGAATTCATATCTCCATGAATACTTATCGGAATCGGATGATCTTCATATCAATCCTACACCTCTCGACGAGAGGAATCTAATAAAAATATTATCAGCCATGAATAAGATAACCCGCATGAAGTTTTTCCCTAGTTACCAACTTTAACACTCCCTCTCAACTAGGGAGAACTTCATCTCCAATCTATCTATCAGTCATTACCATTCATCCATCAAATGCACTGCCCTGTACAGCCTGACCCTTGCCATTCTCTGCTCTATTCTGCCTGTTCTGCTTTGTCTTGTTCTCCCCTGTACTAATCTGTATTGTTCTTCTCTGTTCTGCTCTGCTCTTGCATTGTTCTTTTCTGCTCTGCTTTTGTCCGAATAATGAAGAAGAAGAAATGATCGAGGATGTATCATACTGACTCAAAGTCAGTCTCAAAGTATGTACCACTAGTCCCAAACCAGTCTCAACCAACCCGAAGTCAGCATCATAGTGAGTACAACTCCACTGGTCCCAGACCAGTATCATCCTCCACTGACTCAAGGTCAGTCTCAGAGTTCGTACCACTGGTCCCAAACCAGTCTCAACCGACCCGAAGTCAGCTTCATAGTAAATACCACTCCTACCACTGGTCCCAGACCAGTATCGCAGTCTCAGAGAGTGTACCACTGGTCCTAGACCAGTCTCAACCGACCCGAAGTCAGTGTCATCGTATCTACCACTCTCATTGGTCCCAGACCAGTACTGCACTGACACGAAGTCAGTCTCAAAGTATGTACCACTGGACCCAGACCAGTCTCAACCGACCCGAAGTCAGTGTCATAGTATGGTACAACTCCTGCCACTGGTCCCAGACCAGTATCATTGATCCCAGATCAATGGAGGTCATCTTAGCGTAGGGAGTACGGTAGATACAACGATGCGTACGGTAGATACAACGATGCGTCCATCAGTACTACTATGGTCCCTAACTTCATTTCCCTACTCATTGATCAGATGAGAGGTACTTCCCATGAGTCCCAGACTGCATGGGTAGGATGCCTCAATAAGATAACTAATCAATCCTGTCCTCACAGGAGAACACATCAATCCTGCTACAATCGCCATGGAGAACAATCAATCCACGCCTCACAGGGGAACACATCAATCCTACTACAATCACCATGGAAAACACATCAATCCAAGCCTCACAGGAGAACACATCAATCCTGCTACAATCACCATGGAGAACACATCAATCCAAGCCTCACAGGAGAACACATCAATCCTGCTACAATCGCCATGGAGAACACATCAATCCAAGGCCTCACAGGAGAACTAATCATCCTACTACACAAGAGAGCGAATCATCCTGTTCCACAAGAGAGCGAATCATCTTGTCCCACAAGAGAGTGAATCATCTTGTTCCAGTGCACACCACCAAGGGAGGGTGAGTCACCTTGTGGTCATATGTTGCTCCAGTAAGAACCGCAAGCCCTCAAAGCTCCCAGAGCTCAATGTATGCAACATGCAGGACCCTTGTACAAGGGTTTCTTGATGACTCCAAGTCATTTGGGAAAATCACAGATTAGATCTTTCCTCGGGGCTTTGACAAGGTGTATCGATCTGTACATCATCTTAATGCGATGGAGCCTCCTTGCTCATCGACTAACCATATCCCAGATGATGTCTATCTGCTGGAGCAATCGACGAATAGGGGATTCCTCAATAATCGAATCCCACCTCTGGTTGTTACAGAGAATCACAGTGGTATGTGTTCAAACAGCTAACTGAAGAGCTTCCCCAACCAGGCAGCTTCATATGAGATCATACTCGTAGATTTGTATCCGGTCTCGACGGTGCTTATGGCAACCGACTTCTACTTCCTGCTCATCCATTATATTGAAGCAGAATCCAAAGAGAAACAACACTAAAAAATGCTCCAGTGATCCTCCACACTACCTGCCTAATCAGCATTCAAATAATCATGCAGTTTCATATTTCCTGCAGTGTATCTCAATTCATGAGAGATTGTGTCTTGAAGACATCTCAGAAGATTCTTGGCACCAATCTAGTGAGGCTCAACCAAATATGAGCTCACAATGCTAACTGCAAAACATATGTTCAGACGGAGGTTCACCAAGAACATCAACGCGAATGAGTTTTTGAAACTCAGAGGCATTTCCCAAATCTGGTCTGACATCACTACCATATAACTTCTGAAAGTTAAGATCCTCGAGGTAGTCACAGGCTTGCAGTCCACCATACCAAATCTTTTCAGAATCTTCACCACATATTTTCCTTGAGATAGGAAAATTTCCCTTGGCTTCTGCCACACTTCAAGTCCTTGGTTCTTCATTTCAAATTCAGAAGCCAACTCCCTCTTACATTTGTGAATGAGAGGGTATGCACCTGTTAGAAAGAGGTCATCCACATACAACACCAGTATGAGAGGCTTGTCATCTTCAACCTTAAAGTAAAGGTTAGGATCAGCTTCACTCCTAGTGAATCCTAGCTTCATCAAGTAGCTATCGATCCTCTCATACCATGCTCGGGGTTCTTGCTTCAGCCTATAGAGAGCCTTCTTCAACCTGCATACATGAGCTTTTCTGTCATAAATCTCAAATCCTTCGGGTTGCTCCACATAGACCTCTTCTTTGATCGAATCATGCAAGAACGCGGTCTTGACATCCATCTGATGTAGGTTCCATCCTTATGAAGCCACAAGGGCTATGATCAAGTGGATAGTCGTATATCTGGCAACAAGTGCAAATATCACATCATAGTCTATACCTTCCTTCTACGAGAAACCACGAGCAACAAAACGAGCCTTATACTATTCCGTACTTCCATCTGCTGCAGCTTTATCTTGTAAAGCCATTTTGAAGTAACAATTGTCTTGTCCTGGGGTCTGGAAACTACTTCCCAGACATCATTCTCCATAATGGTCATAGCATCCTTCCATACTTGATGCTTGACGGCATCTGAGAATGATGAAGACTCATTTTGTATGGTTGTGCTCATACTAGTCAGGTATCCCTGATACCTGTTAGGTTTCTTACTTTCACGAAAGGTTCCTCGGGGTGTAGCATGTCCTTCAACATCATCAAGTAGCCCCCTAAGCCATGAAGGGCTCTTCCTAGAGGAGGAAGGCTCATGTGGAGGAGGATCAATCGGATCCATGGGTTCTTCTACATCAGGCATTGATTCATCATCCTTTTCTTTCGCTTCCCTAGTGTCGGCTTCTTGAGAGCTCCTCAAAGTTGGAAGATTGTTCACCTTGCTGAGAGCCATATCTTCGTCAAAGGTGACATCATGACTAATTAGACTTCCCTTTGACCGGCTACATAGATTCTATAGCCTTTAGTATTTTCACTATAGCCCATGAAAATTCCCTTCTTTCTAGATGCACCCAATTTATTTCTTTTCTATTTCGGCACATGAAAATATACAGGGCTTCCAAAAAAATGAGAAACATCAAGTTTCTTACCGGTGACATTTCTTCAGGAGTCTTGGAACCCAATGCTTGATGAGGGCATCGACTTTGTACATATACGGCGGTGTTTGTAGTTTCAGCCCATAGAAACTTCGGAAGTCTTTGAACAGCTTCCACAATCGTACGGTTCTTCCTTTCCACCACACCATTCTGCTCAGGAGTATGTGGTGTAGTAGTCTCCCTCTGAATGCCAGCCTCAGATATGCCTGAGTGAACCAACTATAATATATCGGATTCGGAGGTCTTGCTTTGACTTGAGGGGAATGGTCCCTTTTTAGCTTTCCTTCAGCACAACCCGGACATACACCTTCTTTCTCTACTCGGAATTCAAGCATCCCTGTTACCATCTGTCTTACATCAGGTAGAGATTTATAATGAAGGGGGAAAACCTCTGATGCCAAAGTTCAGACTGAAGAGATGTGTCATAAAACATGACACCTAACGAACTTCCATCGACCTGATATAATGAATCAACACGAAACCCAAGAGTAAAGGCATCTTTAACATTATTTTTCGATACGCATACCTTGCCATCATTGAAGGTTACCTTGTAGCCTTTGTCTTCCATTGCCGAAATGGACACCAGGTTCTTTCGGAGGTCAGGTGCATTTAATACATCCTGGAATTTCTAGCCTTCTTGAATGGTTGTCCTCTTCGTTGATTCCCAACTCTCCTCTTACCTTTGCTATTGAATTTTCCATTCCTTTGATTGCCATCAGAGGGATTTTGATCATCGTCCTAGTGTGAGTCCTTTCTATCAGGGCACTCCCTTGCATAGTGATCTGCTTTATTGCAAATGTAACATCGTCTTTTTCTTCCACCCTTAGATCCAGCCTTTCTTTTTTATTTAGTCCCAGAATTATTTCTTTTCTTAGCATCAGAAGAAAAAGGCAGCAGGAGGACCTTTAGGCATGGGCATTTCTTGCTCTTCTACTCTTGTTTCTTCTTGAATGCATCGAGTCAATAATTCCTCGAAACCAGGAATTATATTATTGTTCAGAAGAGTAGTCCTGAACACGTACCATTCAGATGGTAATCCTCCAAGAGTCGCGAGTGCCATTTCCCTATCAGTAATAGTCTCCCCAATAGATAGGAGATCGTTCCTGATCTTGGTGATTCTTAAGAAGTATGCTTGCATACTCTCATCTTTACCCTTCTTGATTTCCCTCAGCTTATTTCTAAGAAACAAAACTTGATTTGCATCATTAACTTTAAATAAACTCACCAGTCTATCGTAGATTTCCTTGGAGGTGTCTAGTTCAGAGATGTGGGCCACCAAGCGCTTGTCGATAGAGTCTCGGATGATCTTCTTTGCTTTAATTTCTCCGTTCTTCCATTTGTTCTAGGCAACAGCGGATGCATTTGATGGAGGCTCAACAATATTGCCTCTTACATGGTCCAGCACTCCTTGATCCTCAAGGGTTAGATCGATAGACATCTTCCATCCGTGATAGTCAGCTTTCTCAAGGAGCTTGTCTTCGGCAGGAAAGAGTGTTGAGGACCCCATCGTTCTTTTAGGATAGCCTTGCCAGTCTTCTCTTCTGTGATTGCTCTTGCTCTTGCTTGGGCTTTGTCTTCACCTCAGCTCTGATACCATGTTAAGTTATGGTATGTTCTATGCTTATAATAGTTTACTTCTTTTTCTTATTATATTCCACAGATTAGCAATCACATGTACATAAAGTAAAGTGCAGATAGAACATTAAACGATCGACAGAAAACAAGCCAAGATGAGACACAAGATGTGGCGGCTAGCTAGGGACAAACCCCACAATGTGTGGGGAAACCCTTTGATCAAATCTTCTTTTATCTTCACTAATTCAGCAAAGAGAAATAGTACAATAAATCTAATTCATATCAGCAGTAGCAAACCCTATATTAGTAGCATCAGCATTAGCGGCTTCATCATCAAACTAGGGCAGATGATATCTCACAAACCGACCGTCGGATCAGCTTGATTCCACCACCAAAAGTTGCGGCTTCCAAAGGAAGTTCAGATGAACCTATAGCGCAGTTCAGATGAGGAGATCTTCTAGTCCACACAGGTCAATCTTTACTTCTGCAGTTGTAGCTTCAGTTTCAGCAGCTTCCGGCTTCAAACTAAGGCAGTCGATATCTTGCAAACCATCCGTCGGATTGACTTGATTCCACCACCAAAAGTTGTGACTTTCAAAGGAGGTTCAAATGAACCTACAACACAGTTCAGATGAGGAAATATTCTAGTCCACGCAGGTCAATCTTTACTTCTGTAGTTGCAGCTTCAGTTTCAGCAGCTTCCGGCTTCACATGTGTGAGGGAGAGACCCTTTTCTGCGTAGTATAAAAGAGACTCTTTTTTGTGCAGTAGAAAGAGAGATGTGATGAGATGAGTGAGTCCAAATGAGGAAAATTCCTCCTGTATTTATACACAACGTTGGTGTTTGAATATATGCGACTATTGGGCTTCTGAGCCTACATGAGTTGTAGGTCGGCTTGATAATAATTCCATAATCAAAATAAATTCATATCTCCATGAATACTTATCGGAATTGGATTATCTTTATATCAATCCTACGCCTCTCGACGAGAGGAATCTAATAAAAATATTATCAGCCATGAATAAGATGACCCACATGAAGTTTTTCCCTAGTTGCCAATTTTAACACATGTCAATTCAGTAAGCAAACTAAAGTTCAATTCAATGCCAAAGAAGGATTAGCAAGTAAGCCTCTTGAACTTATACATACTGATTTGTGTGGACCAGTAAAGAAAAAGGCACCTCGTGGAGAACAATACTATATCTTATTCATTAATGACTTTTCTACAATGCGCTCGATTCGTTTATTGAAACACAAAGATGAAGCATTTGATAAATTTAAAGTCTTCAAAGCATTAGTTGAAAATGAATTAGATCTAAAAATCAAATGTCTCAGATTTGACTGGGGAGGAGAATACATATCAGATGAATTCTTTGATTTCTATGAACATGGCATAAAAAGACAATTTTTTGTAGCTAAAACTCCTCAACAAATGATGTGGCAGAAAGAATGAATAGAATTGTTCAACAAATGGCTTGTGCTATGCTTGATGAGTCTGGAACTCCTGACACCTTCTGGGGTGAAGCTGCACATACCACAGTAAATATTCTCAACAAGGCTCATGTTCGTGTGAATAGTGATAAAACTTTGTATGAACTTTGGTATGGTAAGCCTACCACTGTAAAGAATTTTATAGATTTTGGAAGCAAATGTTTCATCAAAAATAATGATGAAAAACTTGGTAAGTTTGAAGCTAAAGCAGATCAAGGAATACTTCTTGGTTACTCATCTAGAAGCAAAGGATACAAATGTTACAATAAGAGACTTCGGAAAATTGTTGAATGCATTGATGTTGTGATTGATGAAGCATGCACAGATCCCAAAAGGGTAACATCAGCAAAAGAGGATGATGATGATGAATGTTTTCCCACATCAAATCGCAATGATATAGAAGAAGAAACTAATCAAGCAGCAAAAGAAGACACATCAGACAAAGAAACGACTCCATCCAGGTATGTTCAAAAGAATCATCCAGAAACTCAAATTCTTGGAGAAAAGGAATCTGGGGTACAAATAAGAAGAACCCTTGTAGGATCTCCTAGTTATCTAGCTTTATTATCCACCATTGAACCATAAAATCTAAATCAAGCTAGTAAAGATGAATGTTGGGTTAAGGCCATGGATGAAGAACTTGATCAAATTGAAAATAATGATACTTGGGAATTGGTTCCAACGCCTCATGATAAAAATGTTATGGGACAAAATGGATATTCAAAAATAAGTTGAATGAAAATGGAGAGGTCATTAGGAACAAAGCTAGACTTGTTTGTAAAGTTTATGCTCAACAAGAAGGTATAGACTTTGAAGAAACATTTCACTAGTAGCCAGACTTGAAGTCATAAGAATGTTTCTTGTATTTTCAAGTTTTCGACATTTCAAAGTTTATCAAATGGATGTAAAATATGCTTTCCTTAATGGAGATCTAGAAGAAGAAGTATATATATTGAACAACCAGAAAGATACATTTAGGGGGATGATGAAAACCTTGTATGCAAACTCAAAAAGGCTTTATATTGGCTAAAACAAGCTCCACGGGCATGGTATTATCGTCTTGACAAATATCTTCAACAACAAGGTTTCACAAAAGGATCCGCAGTCAGCAACTTGTACACAAATTTTGAGGATGATAAACTGCTAATTATTGTTGTTTATGTTGATGATATCATCTTTGGCAGTAATGAAGAATCTATGAGTCAAAACTTTGCTTCTGTTATGCAACAAGAATTTGAAATGTCTTTACTTGGGGAACTAACCTATTTTCTTGGTCTACAAGTGCAACAAGCAAAAGATGGCATCTTTCTCTCACAAACAAAATATCTCAAGTAGATTCTGAAGAAGTATGGGATGGAAGATTGCAAACCTGTATGTACTCTCATGATGACAGGATGTAGCCTCATTTCTAATGATGATTCTCCCGCTGTAAACCAACCAGAATATAGGTCTATGATTGGAAGTTTGCTTTATCTAATAGGTACCAGACCAAATATCATGCATGCAGTTGGGATTGTTGGACGTTTCCAAGCCAATCCAAAGGAATCACATCTTCAGGCAGTAAAGAGAATATTCAAATATCTCCAAGGAACCCAAGACTTTGGTCTATGGTATCCTAAAGATGCAGATCTTACCCTTCATGCATACACAGATGCGAATTGAGCTGAAAATGTTGATGACCGGAAAAGTACTAGTGGAGGTGCATTTACATGGGGCCCCAATTGGTATCTTGGTTCAGCAAGAAAAAACGTTTCATTGCCTTATCTACAATGGAATCAGAATATGTGGCTGTTGCATCTTGTTGCACACAACTTCTCTAGATGATGCAAACATTACAAGATATACAAATCAAATGTTCTCCACCCATCTCCATCCTATGTGATAATACAAGTGCTATTAGTATTTCGAAAAATCCTGTTATGCACTCCAAGACCAAGCATATTCCAATTAAGTATCACTTTCTACGAGAACAAGTGCTTGAGCAAAAGGTTAAATTGGAGTATGTTCCCTCCAAAGAACAAGTTGTTGATATATTTACTAAACCTCTTCCCAGAGAAGCATTTGAATATCTCAGACAAAAACTAGGAGTTGTCTTTGCCTCATTTTGTTGTTAATCTAGTCTGCTCAGTCTACAGGTGAAAATTCAAAACGTTTCTTCTTGTACGCGAGTTTCATGAAGTATAGTCGTGTATATATGCAAGTTTCTTTGCAGACAGTGGCGTATGTTTTTCTCTGATAGAAAAATAATGGGACAGACTCAAGATCAACCTCTGACATGCTACTGACAGCTATGATTTGATTTTTCTTGGTCTAGTGTTGATGGGTACAGTTTGCCGATATGGTATTGAGTAATGTTTTTTCTCATTGATATTTATCTGATTAATGAAAATGCTTTGATGAATGAGTTGTTGACAATGAACAGGTAGCACAGGTTCAAGGGGAGCATTAGCCTTGCAGAATATAATGCATTGTGGTTGTTGAATTATGCTACTATTAAGATCTTTTCATCTCAGTTATTAATGTCATATATGTCATTTGATGTAAAGGTCGTGTGGAGACCTATGATGTAATAATTATCATATTCAGTCATGTATGGACTTTTGAGGTCATGTCAAATATGTAATCCCACTTGGTTTGGTGGTAGTGTCAAAAATGTAATCCCACTTGGTTGGGTGGTTGAGTCAAATATGTATCCCCACTTGGTTGGGTGATTGATGTAAGTATGAGTCCTTGGTGATAGGAACGTCATACTGAGTTCAGTTATAGAGTCATGTTCTTCATTTGAAAATCTCTCTGAAGATTTAGCATGTGCTCAGGGGGAGCATGGACAGTATAGTGTGAATCAGATCCAAAGGGGGAGCTTTGGTCCGCCCTTTGCCCTTGATGTCAAAGGGGGAGATTATCTTTGTGTTTGAATAATGGTTATTTGATGTATCTAACAGGTTTCTACAGGTTGAGGTGATCAACACCAACATGGTTTCCATCAAGTCCAAAGGGGGAGATTGTTGGCATTATGATGCATGTGTTGTCCTTGATGGCAACTCACTTGTAACAGAACAAGTATATGGTAACTAGATGAATCCACAGGTCAGTTCAGAGGTGACAAAGTGATGGAACAAAATAATAGAATGATGGGACAAAGGTTTACAGATCAGAATCAGAAGTTTGATAAAGGTGAATATTTGAAGATCTATACGCGGGTTCGTCAAGACCAAGTTGCGCATACACATAGGTACAAAGAAGCAAATTTGCGTACATGTTGGCACACTAATTTAATAATACCAAGGGTCCTTACCATGGTATTAGCCTGCAATATTGAGTGCAGTAACGGTTAATTGATCACATCCAAGATTACCACCAAAACTAGTGTATTTTTGACTCATGGTATTGGCTAAGGCTCTAACTATATAAGGAGGTGAAGATCAAAGTGGTAAGTGTGCATATGAAAGGGTTTTTGATGAATACTTCAATCTGAAGTATATTTGCATTACAAGGGCCATAGTTGACACATAGATCTGAAATAATTATGCACCGATGAATACAATGATGGATCGGGATCATGAGACCTAAAATGACTTTCCATTGTATGATCTGCTAATGGATTGACTAGATCTAAGTATTGACACATGTTTTTATCTCTGAATATTATGATCTGGGTCTTTTTGAAGTTCTGAAGAGCTGCGCAATTTTAGGTCAAAATTTGCAGATCTATACGCAGGTTGGTCTTGGTTAAGTCGCGTATACACGCGGGTTCGTTTCTTCAAAGTCACGTACATAAAGGAAGGGTTTATGTTCATAAATGACTGATCAACCTTATCAGTGTTGTTGTATCTCTGTTGTCTGTCAATGATGTCCTCATGTTGATCTGGGTTGAGTGATAATGTCTGAAGTAGAACTGATTGAATGATGAAGTTGAATTTGGTTACATGTTGATTGGTTGAAAAGATTATTGATGCTGCTAACTATATGAGGGTTCTGTAAGCTAACAGAATATTTCAGAATAACTCTGGTCAACTCTGTGTCTGATTCAGAATTACAAGTTTTTAGTATATTGAGATCTGTACGCAAGTTGCTCTACAAAAAAGCGCATATACACGCGGGTTGCCTTAAGTGAAGTAGCGTATACATGTTGGCATATGAATGATCAGGGTTGCAGTTGATTCTATGTTGATACAGTATTCTGAGTTCAGTTCTATGTTCTGGTTACAGTGATCTCACTGTTCTGTTTGAATTATGTTGGTGTTTGCTTCAGTTGATCTACAAGTTGTGATGTATTAAAGCAAGTTGATCCAGTGTGAAAATTTATGAAACATGGTCCACGGATGTTGCTGAGGGTTGGAACCTTCAGTGAGGAAGTCGAAGCCCTTCCAATAGGAGCTCAAAAACGAGTGAAGGTTGTAGCCTTCAGCAGGTGAGTGCCTGCGTACTGGCATGAGTCTGCACCGGTACAAGAATGTAAGAAGTTTTTGATATTAATAAGTTTGAAAACTGAAACGACAGCAGCGATGGTTTTCTCCCACATTGGGTTTCCACCTTAAATCCTAGTGTTCATGTGTGTTGCTTATGTGTGATACTTTACTCTGTTCTTAAAGCTTATCAAATGCCCGATAAATATCTTACACTCTGGTTTAAGTTTAGCAGATAAAGAATTAGTTGTTTTACAAGTTTACTAAGCATACGCTAGTTTCTTTTACAACAGTCACGTACATACACGAGTTGGGTTTAGTAAAGTCGTGTACATATTTCCAAAAAGAAAATTATTATTGTGAGTTTTTAAAACACTGATTCACCCCCCCTCTCAATGTTTTTCCCAACATAATCTTCTCATATTTTTTTATTAATGCAATATACAGATAGCAGTGGTTTTTAGTTGTGGCTTTCCCCATAAAATTATTGTGTTATGTGAATGAATTCTTTCTCTTTTATGCTTCGCGATTCCATCGATCAATTATTGTTTTTGCTAATGAGCAGAGTAGATTCAAGTCAATTGTTTTAGCATATTACAATCTGCAGTTTGAATCTACAAGGAATTTCTACATGGTATCAGAGCTAGATTTGTAGAAATTTATGCATGGTATCGGAGCTAGATTTGTAGAATTCTCTACATAGTATCAGAGCTAGATTTGTAAAAATTTCTACATGGTACCAGAGCTAGATTTGTAAAAATTTATGCATGGTATCGGAGCTGAAATCACAATACAAGAGAAGAATTCAAAGTTGTCCTTGCAAATTGATGGAACTCTAGTTCAGGGCAGATCTGTGCAGACTTCTTAATGGAGCAAGAAGGTTGTTAGTGGGAAGATCAATGAGCCAATGTTTAGTGACACAAAAAGGAGTTGTGATCATTGACATTGGTAGATTGAGGAGCAGAGAGATTTCCCATAGGGAGATCGAGACTCAAAGGAGTCTAGTTTCAGAGGGAGCAACCCTATGGAAGCTAGTACTTCAGGATTTGGGGAGATCATACTCATTATTGCAGTAGTTGCAACAGCAATGCAAAAGAAACAGTAAAGCAGTAGCAGCAATAGTATGAGTAGATCAAATTTAGCTCATGCATGCAAAGCCTTAAGGAGAAAGGCAGAAACTAGAGATTTGGTGGTTGAGAGGGAGCATGAATTACCTCTCAACATGCAGCCTCAGAAGCAGCCTCAACAAGTTGTGGAGAAGCCACAATTGGAGAAGCAAAGAGGAGGCTGAGTGGAGACATCTACTCAAGCAGAGATCTCCAGTAGGGGGAAATTTTGAGCCAAGTGAGTAGAGGGAGCACATGCAGCCATACCTCCAAGTGAGAGGTGGGGCGATGTGAAGCAATAGTCCCAAGAGTTGCAGAAATTTGAGTAGGGTCCATTGAGGTGTTATTTGTCTCATGAATCATTGCCTTGCTAAAAGAGCCCGCAATATTCAGTAGCAAGAGGATCAGTGTCAGTAGATACTGAGGAGTGCAAAGCAGTGTTGACAGCAGAGGAGGCTAACTAACAGAGTCAGCATCAGCACAATTTTTCTAGTAGATAGTTGCAAACACAGTTGATTCAGTTTATTTTCTTTGGATGTTTTTTTTGGGTTCCAGATGTTGCAGTAGCAACATCAACAGTGACAAGGGTTGCATGCAAAACATTCCAAAGGTACTTAATCGAGATAGGGTTGAATTCCTTTCTTGTTGAGAGCGAGTGTTAAAAATAGCAAGAAAAAATGTTAAAAATAGCATCAAGAAAAATCCTAATTTAATTTGTCCTTGAATTAAATTAAGAATAAATTCTAATTCTAATTCTCATAGCAACTTGTAATAGGTAACTAAGTTAATTTGACTTAGTTGATTCAGTTAATTCGAGTTGGGAGTCTATCTAGAGTCATGTAGAGTGGTTCCTAAATTTTAGGGGCCCAGGTTGAGTTCTTTTGAGTTTTAATTATTTAATTCAGTTTAACAGAGTTAAATTCAGTTAAACTAGTTCTAACTGATGGAGGAATTAATGGGAGATCCAATAGTGGGGTGTAACCAACACTGCTCAACTAGTAAACTAAAGATTCACTCATAATTAACTCATGCATGTTAGATCAGAGAAAGAACCAACTGAGATTGGAGTTCAGGGACAGTGTACTATCAGTTCTAAAATCATCTAAATTAAACAGATGGTGCATGCAATTAGAAGAAGGCCTAAAATAAACCATTCCTTAATTAGAAAACTCACTAATTTTAACCATTCGAATTGTTTTTAAAAGAAGGAATGAAGGCACAAGTTTAATCAATTTTTTTGTGAGCACAAGTTTGTGCGTGGAGCTTGTGAGGGCAAAGAAATAGGAGCTTGGTAGACAATGGATTTGGCCAAGTATTGGTTGGAGCTTGTTTATGAAGCAATGAGACAGATTGAGATTGTGCAGAGATTGCTCGGGCTTGAGCAAAGCATTGTAATCTACTCATATTTTCTGATTAATAAAATACAAAGATAGTAGGGGTTTTTAGTTGTGGCTTTCCTCAGAAAATTATTGTGTTATGTGTGTGTTGTAGCGGCTACAACCACCCTCCAAAATTTTGCCTTAGCCTCGTTTTGGAGCCTCCCTTCCAACCTTCACAGCAGCTTGCCTTGCTTCGTCAAGTTCACAAGCTTCAGTGTCTTTCTTACACAAAGGCAGCCTGTCGGTCACAGCTTGATCCATTCCCCTCACAGGTTGTTCACCCAGACTTGGTCCAGCTACAGGCTGAGCAGCTTCCCCTTGAAAATTGCGCATTTTTGGAGGGCAACCAGCCTTCCCTCCAGAAATTGCACAATCCTCTCTGGCAGCCTGCTGGGCTCCAGGATTGCGCAATCTTGCCTGCCAACACTCCCAGCAGGATTTGTGCAAATTTCCCCAGCAAGGCTGCTCAGCCCAGAATTTGCGCAAATTTGGGCAGCAGTTAGCTGCTCTACCCAGAAATTGCGCAAATCTCCTGGGCAACCAGCCCAACTCCTAGCCAGAAATGCGCATTTTTCTCCAGCAGTCGAGCAGTCTCTTGCATGTGCAGCTGAGTTGACCAATTCCCTCCGGGACTGAGCAAAACAGACTTGCATGCATGGGTTGCTTCTCCCAAGGCAGCATGCAAAGGCATCCCTTGTTTCAGGGATCTATGTTTAGCAGTTGGAGGTTACATGCAAGGAGCAATTTCGAAACCTCCCACCAAGTGTCGCTTCCCCTAGATTCGTGGCATGCACGTCACAACCTCGATGTTATAAAAACTCATCAACCGAATGTTGCAGAGCTCATTCCTCACATCAACCTTGTAGCTCTGACATCGCACATCACATCTAGAAACAGTCGGCACATTCAGCTCAGTTGTTTTGGGGTAAACCCGCTTCCCATGCCTTGTGTTGCATTTCTATCACTTTTTGTGTTTTCGCTTATAGGAGTATTATTTGCTTGATTTCTTTGAACGCTTGCTGTCGTTTACATATATACTAGCTTGTCCTAGCTTTGTTTCAGTTTTCGTTGCTATCTCATTATTGTCGCATGCATGAAACTGTTTTGCACGGACGTTCGCCCAACCGGTGAACTGCCTCACCCACATGCATGTTGATCTGTTTGTTGAATCTTTCATTCATGTTTTGCATGCACTGTTAATCACTTCTACTATCACTTAGTGTCCCATGCATTCATTGACTTGCTTGCTTTCAGTTGCCTATTGGCGAGTCGAGCCAACCTTGGCCCGGGCTCTGCCTTCACCAAGGCTGCATTGCGCAATCTAGGAAAGGAAGGCTCACCTTCCTCTCCAGATTTGCGCATTCCTACCCAGCACTAGCCTCCAGGACTGTTTTGCGCATTTCTGGAGGACAGTGGCTGCTTGGCCCAAGAAATTGCGCAAATCTGTCCCTAGGCCAGCAGTCCTTCCCAGCTGGAATTGCGCATTGCGCAATCCCAACAGTCAGCAGCCAGACTGGACTGTGCATTGCACAGTTCCAGCAGTCAGTCAGTCTCCCAGCAGCCCAGACTGTGCCTTGTGCAGTCTTGGTAGTTGGTCTCCCGACCTCCCAGCCGAAATTGCGCAACCTTCATGATCATGCACCCAGGTATGTTGCAAGTCAATTCTCATGTTCATTTTGGTTTTCGACTAACAGATTGCTTGCCATGAGTGTTGCCATGTCTCCAGGTATCCCAGGTGTTCATCTGCCTCTCAGCAATACAGGTACAATGGTTTCCAGGAGAGCAGAGACGAAGACACCGTTCAGAGCACACTTGGGGATGCAGTCGATCAAGTGTCCATGGACTTGCCTACCCACGAAGACATCAAGTTGTTCGTAGACAAGGACATCAAGATATGACAGCAGCAGCATCACAGCGAGCAACATCATGAACAACAGCTAAAGACAGCATACCAAATGCAACGAATGCAAGAGGAGGGTTGTTGACAACACAGAGGCAAAACAAGGTTGCAAGCTCAAGCAGATCCATTGATGATGAAAGCAATTTTGGAGACTCCGGCTATGAAGTGATGGCGCGACATGAAGATCACGCGAAGGCAGAATATGGAACAAAGAAGGAGTTGCATGTGCTGAAGCAGCAACTCAGGAAGAACATGAAGCTGCATAGACAAACGAATGAGTTGCAACAAGAACAAGAGCAGCAATGGGCGCAACATGCACTCACAGATGAAACTGCACCCGTACAAGTTAAGGATCCATCCCAGCAGCTGACATAAAGCAGACATGGTGAGCAGTGTTGTTGATCGCATGCAAGGGATTCAGCAGCATGCATGTCGTTGAGCGCATGCATGCAATCCAACCCATTCAACACACTCACCAAGGTGAAGACAAGAAGCAAGTCCAACTGGGGCTGAACATGTACTTCGGCAAGTTGATGCGCATGACCACCAACACACACTTGAAGATCAGCACGGACACTATGCATCATTGTGTTTCTGGTTCAATCGTACCTAAGAAGACCATGTGCATGTAAGCAGACGAGTTAGATGAAGGGACTGAACCAATGCACCAGTTGCAACGGAGGCAAGAGTTCGCTTCAGAGAGATGTCACCATGAGGTCCATGCACACCATCATGGACGACCAAGCTTGGCATCAGCTCACCACCTTCACCATCACAAGCATGTCAAAGAGTTGGTCTCACCACAACGGACTGAGTGTCAGTGATGTCTTGCAAGGCTTGCTCAAGCCATGTTGTCTCACATGAGTACATGTGCATTGTAATGTTGAGTCATGTCAAGTGTAAGTCAAGTGTCAACAGTTGGATGTAATAGTCATAGAGTAGGTGAAGAGTCATGAGGGTAGTTGAACTGTCACAAAGGGGAATGTCAAGGGTCACCCCACCCTTTGCTATAAATAGTCCCTCATAACTCATTGTAAGGGCTTTTGGTCAGCCAAGCTTCTACTAAGACTATCTTGAAGAAGGCTTGGACAATATTGTAACGCGCCTTGGCTTCTCCACTGCATGGAGCTAGTACATCTCTTTGGAGGAACAGGCGGATGTGATTGTAACGTTTCACTGATGTGGCTAGCAGGTTTACATGGATGTATAGTATGATTGGAACTTACACTTTTATATAATAAGAGCTAGCACATTTTCATGCATGTGTTGTTATTGTAGTTGGACTGCTCTGGTTGCCTTAACTTACGTATTTGTGTATGAACTGATTCACATGCAATATGAATCTTGTTGTTAATGTTGTCACCGTCCGTGTCGACTGCTCTGTCAGACACCAAATAGACCTTGCACATGAACCTTGTTGTAACAACCGTCGCACTCATCTCGGACTGAATCGTGAGTGTCACATCCGAGTGGACTGCTCTGCCGGAAGCTGTGCATGTCCTTTTTTGTTGTGTGTTCCTAGCCAAGTTGGGACTGATCCCTTTCAACCTGGAACTCACCTTCACCTTCTTCTCCCTTCGAAGTGTTAGAACCTCTCATACACCTTCCTTGACTCATTGCATCAGTCACACCCTTGCTACTGACAGAGTTATCTTACTTGCCTCTGTGCGACATCGCGGTCAAGGCATTACCTTACAACCCACTGTTGGGACTCCTACACCAAACGATATGAGGTCTAATTGGGACTTCTTACCGAGGAGATCCCCTTGACATGTTGGTGGCTCCAACACCGTCAACAGTGTGATTGAATTCTTTCTCTTTTATGCTTCGTGATTTCATCGATCAATTATTGTTTTCGCTGATGAGTAGAGTAGATTCAAGTCAATTGTTTTAGCATATTACAATTTGCAGTTTGAATCTACAAGGAATTTCTACATGTTATCAGAGCTAGATTTGTAGAAATTTCTACAAAGGCACTGGTCTACCACATTTATATCTTGTATTTGCCTTATTGATCTCAATTGTAACTGTCTTAAAATAGATTGATACTTGCTTTAATTAATAATCAAGTTACACTAATAATAATTGCCTTCCCCTTAAATCTCCTAAGACTTGTTGTTCCAACAAGTTTTCCCTTTCATCATCACCTTTAGGGACTACCCCCCATTGACTTAGCTAGGGGAAAGCCTAAACAGAGTGAGTAGGGATCAGAGTGACAACCCGTTCTCTGAGTTTTGCGCCTTAGGTGTACACTTCAGGCGACAATAGGTCCCATGTTTTGGGTAAACCATTAAGTGTTGTAGTCACTAGATCCTTTTCGGGAATGATTTCATCAATTGCTTGAAGTTGATCTCTCAGTTGAGAAATCCTCATGAAATATGGGATATAGTATCATTCCTTGTCATTCTACCATCATGAATCTCATTTTTCAAACTCATTGTTTGACAAATATTGTTGGTAGTGTATAATCTAATTAGGGCATCATGCATTTTCTTCGAAGATTCAAAATTTGCAATATATGGAATCAAATGATCTTTGACGAAATCTACAATGATATTTTTAGTATTAATATCATTTTTCTCAAATTTTAATTTTTCCTCATCCCTTTCGGGTTCAGTGACCTTGCCCTTTACAATACCCAAGAGTTCATTCTTTGCAAGAAGGAGACCAATCCTTGTTTTCCAAGCCCTAAAGTTTGTAGCTCCCTCTAACTTATTTTCAACCTTCATATAGGAGCCCATAGTCATAGACAAGTAGATAGATCTTAGATAAGGTTTCTATCCCTTTACCAAAGCTTTCCAAGAGTGGTCGCAATGTTCTATCCTTCTCCAAAGCTCTGATACCATGTTGAGTTTTTAAGTGCAATAGATACAAGCACTAATTTTTAAAATAATGATAATTACTTCAAATTATATAGATCTTTTTTTAACAATTTTGGTTTATCATTAAGCAATTACACTTCAGAAATTCAACCATAAAACCATAAGGACAGTGGACATTAGAATGCACAAAGAAAACATAATATTTACCCTAGGAAAACCCACTTGGGGGGAAAGCCAACAACCCTTTTCTTAGAGAAATTCTTCAGTACAACTAGAGATACGTCTAATACAGCTAGTCAACTATGACATCCAACAAGTTATGGTCAAATTTGGTCAAGCAACCCTCTAATCAAGTTAATTCAAGACAAACTTCTACCCTTCCAACATCATCCCTCTCAAATTTTCCCAGAATTTCGGCCTACCGAGAATATGTTGCCCAAAAACTACCCAGAATTTCGACCTATCCAGAAACTGATGCCCAAAAAATCAAACATGCGAGGTCAAGAGAGAGAGAGAGAGAGAGATGATATAGATGAATTCTTCCTTCTTCTTCTTTGTCAATCTTCTCCTTCGCTTGGATGCCCAAAAAATATTTCTTGTGTGAGGTTGAATGGTGCATTTGTGGAGGAGGTTGAATGGCATTATATAGTGTTCTATCTTCATGAATGGGTGTGTCTCTTCACTGGGGCCGACTTGACTTGAGGGAAGGTTGACTTGAGTAGTTTGGAGCCAAAAGTTCACATTTCAAATTTCCGAACTCTCTTTTAAATCTAACATGAAGAACATGTCTTATATAAATTCTTTCAAAGGCTAAATAATCAAAATGACATGAAGACATGTCTTACGAATTATTTATACATTACAAGGGCTAAAATATAAATTATGAAGATCAACCATAGCTACAAAATTCAACACTGGCTGACTCAACCATTACTGGCAACTCGCACTGGCTGGGAAATAAACTCGATCTCCTCTGGAAATTCAACTTTCACTAGAAAACTCAGCTTCTCCTATGCAAATTGATCACTCTGGCAAATTTTCTCTTGCTCCTACAACACATCCTCACTGAACCAATTCGCACTGTTGGGGAAACTCAACCTCTGCAGATAAAATCTGATAATCTGGAAATCACTATGATGAAATCTCTTCAGCAACTCTATCTTCAATCATTGTTTATCTCAATTGCTGGTGTCCTCCACGTTATCACTGCGCCCTTGCTCCCACTACAAATTTGTCACATGAATGTGTTCTCCAAATGCCCATCGATCTCCACTTAGAATCTCTCGTTGACAAATCAATGGCCACGATCCATCTCCAACTGATGGCTAAGATCATATTGACTCCATCAAATGACTTTTCTAGAAGTCACTAGAGGAAAATCGATTTGTCTCAAATTCACAATTAATCCCAATTAATTAACCACTTTTTCTAGGTTAGACTTAAGAAAATTATTAAACTGACTAATTATTTCTAATTAAGACAATTTTCCTTAGAAACGTTTTCTGGGTATTGGAGATAATTAATCCATCTATGTTTCTGGCCTCACAGACACAACTTGAAACTAGAAAACTTGTTCGGGCTACACAAACTAACACCTAGGTTGACCTTCAGCTATCAAGTGTCACAGAAATCAGCTAGGGCATTCAGTGGTCTCTGTATACCCTTAGGGGTAGAGGCCGTCAACAAAAAGGAGTAGAGAGATCAACACTTCATGAAGAAGGCAGTTGTCACCCTCTTGAATATGCTCCTGGAGGAAAGATTTCAACTCGTCAACATAAATCCAGAAGAGGGTACTTGATAGAGGGCATCCCTGCTTAACAACAATGTTATTCTGAATGGAATCTCAAAGGTCATGTGCCATCTTTAGGTGTTCGATAACAGACCCGTACAGTCTCATGATGGATGCCAATTGAATCTCGGAAATCCCAATTTCACGAAGTCTTTGAAATAGTGCCTCCCTTTAAATCTCCCATTATCGTCAACATTGAGGATCGGTTCTTCCTTAATAGTCACTTCACTAATGGAAGGATGAGTATATGAACCACCTAGCAAAATGTTGAAGGCTTCAGATTCCACGATGTTAGCTTGCTCATTGATTTCTTCCTCTTCACTCTCATCCTCAGAGGATGATTCTTGTTCCACAACATTTGTTGGAGCCAAAGTGTTTGGGACTTGAGATGAGCTAGGCTTGTCTTCATCATTTTGTTTCCTAGGGAAAGGCTTGCCTTTAGGAATATAATTTGATTTTTGAGCCCTTTCCAAGGTGGTGAGTTTGTTCATGTATAATCTATCTCGTGAGTTCATCTCCTCGGTTAGCTTATCGACTTTCTTAAGGAGCACTAAAAGGGTTTTTTTGTTTTGGTCCTTCGATTTTCCCTTTTTGACTTCAACCTTAGCTTTAAGATGTTCATCCACACCCATTTTGGAAATTTGTAGATTTTTTTCAACTTCCTATCACTAACTCTTTAGCCTCAACAAAGGTCTTAGGTTTCTTATCCCTTAATGCACATGTCACATGACCACCCAAGGCTTTAATGGATTTGTCAAGTATATTAGCATAAGGGAGTCTCAAATGGTCAGAGATATCCCTGACTACCCTATCAATTTTTTGGATAAATTCCTTGATATCTTCCCTTCCCCTACATATTTGGTAAAATTTGTCAATGTTGAAAGTTCCCTGTGCATCACATGACCATCTTCTTATGAACATATCCTCAAATTGGTCAAAGTTTTCTACACATCCTGGGGGAAGACTTAGGTACCATTCCCTAGCTTGCCCCTCAAAAGATAATGCAAAAAGCATCATGATCCTATCTTCATCGAATACTAATCTAGGAGAAATGGCCCAATAGAATTCTTCAACATGGTCATGAGCACTTATGGTAGCATCACCCTTGAACTTGGGTAGCCAATTATTATATTTTTCAGGTAAAGGCTTATGATCATTACTCAAGTTCAGAGGGGCAAAGACACTAACCAAATGCCTCTCACTTCGTGACATTTTTGGTTGGTCTTGGTTTAGGCTGGTGGTAGAGTCGGTTGCCATCTCAGGAGTGTGATCACCAACTTTTTCAAATTCAGGGATTAGGCTAGTTCTAACATGTGATGGAGTTCGTTTTCTGCTTCTTGCAGCAGCTCTAGTTAAAGGAGGAATGTTGTCACCTTCAAGCAGACTAGGGGATTGGACAATGAATGGAGTCGCCAGAGGAATATTTGAATTGTCATTTATGAATCAATTCCTCAATGATTCACTAGGGAGGTAGACCTGCTTCCTCCCCAACAACGGCGCCAAAAATGTTACTGCTCAAACTAGCAGGGGTCCTAGGAGGGGATCCTATAGAGCAACTATTAGGTTAAGTGGCAACAATGGAGCAATAGCCCACTGTCACCTCAACTATAGCTCCCTGCTATTTACGGACTTTCACCGATGGGAGAAAACCCAATATAGGAGGGATCACAAGGATGAATATGTCAATGATGGGTGGAGAGTGATCCCTAAAATCTATTCACAGGAGAGACTCAATTGAATGGCTTACTTACTTAAGAAGCAAGGTGATGGGCTCTTTAGGAAGGGTTAAGAGGATTCTTAAGCCTAGGTTTGAGGAATATCCCTTGACAAGAAGCTTCCTTGACCTAAGAATCGTTGTGTAGAAATGGTTTCTATGCAATCCCTGTGGAATTTGGGTTATAAAGTTGTGGGACCACAAAGAACCAAAGTAGACCCAAACTAGGTCAAGGATGTGGAATTGATCAACACTAGAAGGGCTTGACCGGTTTAGGGAGGAGAATAGGATCAAAGGACAAATTCTCTTTTGAATTTTAAATACAATGATCAAAGTGAGGACACTAACCCAAATCAACCTATGGACAGAGACGGTCTTATGGCTAGGGCTTGCTATATCTCAGGATTCCGCCATCGGATTTGCCTCAAACTTGGAGGACCTCTTGAGAAACCCCAACGCAGTAGTGTACCAAATTTAAGCGTTTTTAATGGCTACAAAGGATTTCGCTTGATGCCCTAGGTGACCTACTAGGGTTAGTCCTAGAATTGGGAGAGATGAGGAAAAGAGGGGTAAATTTGACCACCAAAGGAATGAGAGGATCAGTGCCTTGCTTCTTGGGCTTAATGGAGTCAATATACACCTAGATCGAGATTTTATTATGCTAAGGAGCCCTCATTCACCTTTGCTAGCCTTTCCAAGTGCAACAACTAGGTTATTAGGGTTTTATACTTCAAATTTGCATAGGAGATGAAGTTTCGAGGTCTGTCAACCTATGACGTGCCTCTAGGAACATTCACCCACCCTCTCAAGGAGCAACGCATGCATTAAATCACTTATTCAAGGTTTCCAGAAGAATTTCGCATTACTTTAACCCATACACAAATAATGATAACAATACCATGCATTAAACAAGTAAGATAACAAGAATAGCATTAAAATTTCACTTACATGAGAGAGAGTATATCCACTCATCAACTTCGCATTAGAAAGAAGCTCGAAAGACAATAGAGAAAATCCAAACATCATAGTGCATCAAGAAACTCTAAAAATTTCATCCCAGAAACAATTGCGAAAATCTATTAAGAGATACTAATTGTTAAGTTATGGTATGTTCTATGCTTATAACAGTTTACTTCTTTTTCTTATTATATTCCACCGATTAGCAATCACATGTACATAAAGTAAAGTGCAGATAGAACATTAAACGATCGACAGAAAACAAGCCAAGACAAGAGACACAAGATGTGGCAGCTAGCCAGGGACAAACCCCACAATGTGTGGGGAAACCCTTTGATCAAATCTTCTTTTATCTTCAATAATTCAGCAGAGAGAAATAGTACAATAAATCTGATTCATATCAGCAGTAGCAAACCCTAGATCAGTAGCATCAGCATTAGCGGCTTCATTATCAAACTAGGGCAGACCATATCTCACAAACCGACAGTTGGATTGACTTCATTCCACCACTAAAAGTTTCGGCTTCCAAAGGAGGTTTAGATGAACCTACAACGCAGTTCAGATGAGGAGATCTTCTAGGCCACGCAAGTCAATCTTTACTTTTGCAGTTGCAGCTTCAGTTTCAGCAGTTTCTGGCTTCAAACTAGGGCAGTCGATATCTTGCAAACCGTTCGTCGGATTGACTTCATTCCACCACCAAAAGTTGCGGCTTTCAAAGGAGGTTCAGATGAACCTACAGCGCAGTTCCAAAGAGGAGATCTTCTAGGCCACACAAGTCAATCTTTACTTCTGCAGTTGCAGCTTCAGTTTCAGCAGTTTCCAGCTTCAAACTAGGGCAGTCGATATCTTGCAAACCGTTCGTCGGATTGACTTCATTCCACCACCAAAAGTTGCGGCTTTCAAAGGAGGTTCAGATGAACCTACAGCGCAGTTCCAAAGAGGAGATCTTCTAGGCCACGCAAGTCAATCTTTACTTCTGCAGTTGCAGCTTCAAATTCAACAGCTTCCAGCTTCACATGTGTGAGAGAGAGAGACCCATTTCAGCGCAGTAGAGAAAAGACTCATATCTGCGCAGTAGAGAGAGAGAGATGTGATGAGATGAGTGAGTCCAAATAAGGAAAAGTCCTCTTATATTTATACACAACGTTGGTGGGTGAATAGATGCGACTGTTGGGCTTCTGAGCCTACATGAGTTGTAGGTCGGCTTGATAATAATTCCATAATCAAAATAAATTCATATCTCCATGAATACTTATCGGAATTGGATGATCTTTATATCAATCCTACACCTCTCGACGAGAGGAATCTAATAAAAATATTATTAGCCATGAATAAGATGACCCACATGAAGTTTTGCCCTGGTTGCCAATTTTAACACTCCCTCTCAACCATGGAGAACTTCATCTGCAATCTATCTATTGGTCGTTACTATTCATCCATCAAATGCACTGCCTTGTACAACCTGACCCTTGCCCTGCTCTGCTCTATTTTGCCTGTTCTGCTTTGTCTTGTTCTGCCCTGCACTGATCTGTACTGTTTTGTTCTGTTTTGCTCTGCTCTTGCATTGTTCTGTTCTACTCTACTTTTGTCCGAATTATGAAGAAGAAGAAATGATCGAGGATGTATCATACTAACTCAAAGTCAGTCTCAGAGTATGTACCACTAGTCCCAGACCAGTCTCAACCAACCCAAAGTCAGCGTCATAGTGAGTACAACTCCAATGGTCCCAGACCAATATCATCCTCCACTGACTCAAAGTCAGTGTCAGAGTATGTACCACTGATCCCAGACTAGTCTCAACCGACCTGAAGTCAGCGTCATAGTATGGTACAACTCCTACCACTGGTCCCAGACCAGTATCATTGATCCCAGTATCATTGGAGGTCATCCTAGCGTAGGGAGTACGGTAGTTACAACGATGCGTCCATCGGTACTACTATGGTCCCTAACTTCATTTCCCTGCTCATTGATCAGATGAGAGGTACTTCCCATGAGTCCCAGACTGCATGGGTAGGATGCCTCGACAGGAGAACTAATCAATCCTGTCCTCACAGGAGAACACATCAATCCTGCTACAATTGCCATGGAGAACACATCAATCCAGGCCTCACAGGAGAACACATCAATCCTGCTACAATCGCCGTGGAGAACACATCAATCCAGGCTGCCATGGAGAACACATCAATCCAGGCCTCACAGGAGAACTAATCATCCTGCTACACAGGAGAGCGAATCATCCTGTTCCATAAGAGAGCGAATCATCTTGTCCCACAAGAGAGTGAATCATCTTGTTCCAGTGTGCACCACCAGGGGAGGGTGAGTCACCCTGTGGTCATATGTTGCTCCAGTAGGAACCGCAAGCCCTCAGAGCTCCCAGAGCTCAATGTATGCAACATGCAGGACCCTTGTACAAAGGTTTCTTGCCGACTCCAAGTCATTTGGGAAAATCACAGATTAGATCTTTCCTCGGGGCTTTGACAAGGTGTATCAACCTGTACATCATCTTAATGTGATGGAGCTTCCTTGCTCATCGACTTACCATATCCCAGATGATGTCTATCTGCTGGAGCAATTGACGAATACAGGATTCCTCAATAATCGAATCCCACCTCTGGTTGTTACAGAGAATCACAGTGGTATCCAATGTAAATCCAAACAGCTCACTGAAGAGCTTTCGCAACCAGACAGCCTCACACGAGGTTATGCTAGAAACAATATATCCTGCTTCGGTGATGCTCAAAGCCACCGACTTCTGCTTCCTGCTCATCCAGCATATCGAAGCAGATCCCAAGGTGAAACAGTACCCGGAAGTGCTCTTACGGTCCACCACACTTCCTGCCCAATCAACATCAGTATATCCAAGTAGTCTCACATCTCCGGCAGTGTATCTTAATCCATGAGAGATTGTGTCCCGAAGACATCTCAGAAGATTCCTGGCATCAATCCAGTGAGGCTCAACCAAATATGAGCTCACAATGCTAACTGCAAAACATATGTTCGGACAGAGGTTCACCAAGAACATCAATGCGAATGAGTTTTTGAAACTCAAAGGCACTTCCCAAGTCTGGTCCGACATCACTACCATATAACTTCTAAAAGTTAAGATCCTTAAGGTAGTCACAGGCTTGCAGTCCATCATACCGAATCTTTCCAATATATTTACCACATATAATCCTTGAGATAGGAAAATTTCCCTTGGCTTCTGCCACACTTCAAGTCCTTGGTCCTTCATTTCAAATTCAGAAGCCATCTCCCTCTTACATTTGTGAATGAGAGGGTTTGCACCTGTTAGAAAGAGGTCATCCACATACAACATCAGTATGAGAGGCTTGTCATCTTCAACCTTAAAGTAAAGGTTAGGATCAGCTTCACTCCTAGTGAATCCCAGCTTCATCAAGTAGCTATTGATCCTCTCATACCATGCTCGGGGTGCTTGCTTCAGCCCATAGAGAGCCTTCTTCAACCTGCATACATGAGATTTTCAATCATAAATCTTCAATCCTTCAGGTTGCTCCACATAGACCTCTTCTTTGATAGAACCATGCAAGAACGCGGTCTTAACATCCATCTGATGTAGGTTCCATCCTTGTGAAGCCACAAGGGCTATGATCAAGCGGATGGTCGTATATCTGGCAACAGGTGCAAATATCATAGTCTATACCTCCCTTCTGGGATAAACCACGAGCAACAAAATGAACCTTATACTTTTCCATACTTCCATTTGCTGCATGCTTTATCTTGTAAAGCCATTTTGAAGTAACAATTGTCTTGTCCAGGGTCTGGGAACTACTTCCCAGACATCATTCTCCATAATAGACTCATATTCTATGGTCATAGCATCCTTCCATAGTTAATGCTTGATGACATCTGAGAATGATGAAGGTTCATTTTGTATGATCGTGCTCATGATGGTCAGGTATCCCTGATACCTGTTAAGTTTCTTACTTTGATGGAAGGTTCCTCAGGGTGCAGCATGTCCTTCAGCATCATCAAGTATCCCCCTAAGCCATGAAGGCCTCTTCCTAGAAGAGGAAGGCTCATGTGGATGAGGATCAATCGGATCCATGGGTTCTTCTACATCAGGCATTGATTCATCATCCTTTTCTTTCGGTTCCCAGGTGTCGGCTTCTTGAGAGCTCCTCAAAATCAGTAGATTGTCCACCTTGCTGAGAGCCATATCTTTGTCAAAGGTGACATCATGATTAATCACGACTTCCCTTTGACTGGTGGTGAACATTTCTTCAGGAGTTTAGGAACCCAATGCTTGATGAGGGCATCGATTTTGTACATATACGGCGGTGATTGTAGTTTCAGCCCATAGAAACTTTGGAAGTCTTTGATCATGTAGCAATGCCCGGACAGCTTCCATCATCGTGTGGTTCTTCCTTCCCACCACACCATTCTGCTCAGGAGTATGTGGTGCAGTAGTCTCCCTCTTAATGCCAACCTCAGGTATGCCTGAGTAAACCAATTGTAATATATCGGAGGTCTTGCTTTGGCTTGAGGGGAATGGTCCCGTTTTGAGCTTTCCTTTGGCACATCCCGGACATACACCTTATTTCTCTACTTGGAATTCGGGCATCCCTGTTACCATCTGTCTTACATCGGGTAGAGCTTTGTAATGAAGGTGGGCAAATCTCCGATGCCAAAGTTTGGACTAAAGAGTTGTGTCACAAGACATGACACCTAGCAGAATTCCATCGACCTGATCTAATGAATCAACACTAAACCCAAGAGTAAAGGCATCTTTAACATTATGTTTCCATATACATACCTTGCCATTGCTAAAGGTTACCTTGTAGCCTCTGTCTTCCATTGCCAAGATGGACACTAGGTTCCTTTTGAGGTCAGGTGCATTTAATACATCCTAGAATTTCTAGCCTTCTTGAATGCTTGTCCTCTTCCTTGATTCCCAGCTCTCCTCTTACCTTTGCTGTTGAATTTGTCATTCCTTTGATTGCCACCAAAGGGATTTTGAATTGCACCACTGCATACTGTACCATGCTTCTCTAATCATGATTATCATCATGCTGCCCATATCCATGATTTTTCCATCATAATGCTGCTCAAACTAGTGTGCATCATCATCATGCTATCCTATATGTCCATGATCTCATGTTGCCCTTTAGGTCCATGATCTCATTCATCATGATGCTCATGATCTCATACATAGTGACTTGCTTTATCGCAAATGTAACATCGTCATTTTCTTCTAGCCTTAGGTCCAGCCTTTCCTTTTGATTTAGTCCCGGAATTATTTCTTTTCTTTGCATGAGAAGAAAAGGCAGCAGGAGGACCTTTAGGCATGGGCATTTCTTGCACTTCTTCCCTTGTTTCTTCTTGAATGCATCTAGCCATTAATTCCTCGAAACCAGGAATTACATTATAGTTCAGAAGAGTAGTCTTGAACACATACCATTCAAATGGTAATCCTCCAAGACTTGTGAGTGCCATTTCTCTGTCAGTAATAGTTTCCCCAATAGATAGGAGATCGTTCTTAATCTCGGTGATTCTTAAGAAGTATGCTTGCATACTTTCATCTTTACCCTTGTTGATTTCCCTCAGCTTATTTCTAAGAAACAAAACTTGATTTGCACCATTAACTTTAAATAAACTCACCAGTCTATCGTAGATTTCCTTGGAGGTGTCCAGTTCAGAGATGTAGGCCACCAAGTGCTTGTCGATAGAGTCCGGATGATCTTCTATTGTTTTGACTTCTCCATTTTTTCATTTGTTCCAAGCAGCAGCGGATGCATTTGATGGAGGCTCAATAATATTGCCTCTCACATGATCCAACACTACTTGATTCTCAAGGGTTAGATCGATAGACATCTTCCATCCATGATAGTCAGCTTTCTCACGGAGTTTGTCTTCAGCAGGAAAGAGTGTAGAGGACCCCATAGTTCTTTTAGGATAGCCTTGCCAATATTCTCTTCGATGATTGCTCTTGCTCTTGCTCGGGCTTTGTCTTCACCTCAGCTCTGATACCATGTTAAGTTATGGTATGTTCTATGCTTATAACAGTTTACTTCTTTTTCTTATTATATTCCACCGATTAGCAATCACATGTACATAAAGTAAAGTGCAGATAGAACATTAAACGATCGACAGAAAACAAGCCAAGACAAGAGACACAAGATGTGGCGGCTAGCCAGGGACAAACCCCACAATGTGTGGGGAAACCCTTTGATCAAATCTTCTTTTATCTTCAATAATTCAGCAAAGAGAAATAGTACAATAAATCTGATTCATATCAGCAGTAGCAAACCCTAGATCAGTAGCATCAGCGTTAGCGGCTTCATTATCAAACTAGGGCAGACCATATCTCACAAACCGACAGTCGGATTGACTTCATTCCACCACCAAAAGTTTCGGCTTCCAGAGGAGGTTCAGATGAACCTACAGCACAGTTCAGATGAGGAGATCTTCTAGGCCACGCAAGTCAATCTTTACTTCTGCAGTTGCAGCTTCAGTTTCAACAGTTTCCGGCTTCACACTAGGGCAGTCGATATCTTGCAAACCGTTCGTCAGATTGACTTCATTCCACCACCAAAAGTTGCGGCTTTCAAAGGAGGTTCAGATGAACCTACAGCACAGTTCCAAAGAGGAGATCTTCTAGGCCACGCAAGTCAATCTTTATTTCTGCAGTTGCAGCTTCAGTTTCAGCAGTTTCCAGCTTCAAACTAGGGCAGTCGATATCTTGCAAACCGTTCGTCGGATTGACTTCATTCCACCACCAAAAGTTGCGGCTTTCAAAGGAGGTTCAGATGAACCTACAGCGCAGTTCCAAAGAGGAGATCTTCTAGGCCACGCAAGTCAATCTTTACTTCTGCAATTGCAGCTTCAAATTCAACAGCTTCCGGATTCACATGTGAGAGAGAGAGACCCATTTCAGCGCAGTAGAGAAGAGACTCATATCTGCGCAGTAGAGAGAGAGAGATGTGATGAGATGAGTGAGTCCAAATGAGGAAAAGTCCTCTTATATTTATACACAACGTTGGTGGGTGAATAGATGCGACTGTTGGGCTTCTGAGCCTACATGAGTTGTAGGTCGGCTTGATAATAATTCCATAATCAACATAAATTCATATCTCCATGAATACTTATCGGAATTAGATGATCTTTATATCAATCCTACAGCTCTCAACAAGAGGAATCTAATAAAAATATTATTAGCCATGAATAAGATGACCCACATGAAGTTTTGCCCTGGTTGCCAATTTTAACACTAACCCAATCCAAGTGATGATGAGAGGAAAGAATGAGCCTTTCATCTATTATATTGTTCCTAAAGAGTTCGATTTGCCTAATTAAGCCCCAAATAATAAAATAATGTGCAATAATAACATCCCTTGGTGATAAGCCCACCAAGATAGCTCCAAAATAGAAAGATAAGCCTCTCAAGAGGGAAAAATAGTAAACATAATGAGTCGTTGGGCCATTGAGAAGGCATAGTGGAATCCAAAGTGTGCCAAGGTGAGAGAATAGACTCCAAACATAGTGAATTGAAAAGGCCTAGTGGAATCCAAAGTGTGCCAACGTGAAAGAATAGACTCCAAACATAGTGAATAAGGGATTGGCCCCTTGATATCCAAGCAAGTCACATGTGTTGTCCCCAAGTGGGTGTGGGGGTACAATGATATCCTCATGGGTCTCCAAGTCGATCGATAATGCTTGTAAACCATCTGTAAGGGGTAGGATGATGACATAATCTCTCCCTTTGCCTCTCGTGGTGAGACACATCCTCATCTGGACCCTGGAACCTCTGCCAAGTGTGTGGTACAAGTGTGGAGTCGGTTGGGCATGGTGATCCAGGTGCATCATCCTCATCCAAAAAGGTGGAACACAAGCAATCATTGAATGGTGTTAGGGATCCATGAAGTGCTTCCTGTTATTGTGGAGGCCCATGGCTCTCCACGTTCACCCTACAAGTGCCATTGTGGCTCTCTAGAGGGCTTAGAGCACCTATAGGGAGACCAAACCCCAAATGGAGACCCACTTGCAATCCTGCATAAGATCCTATGTGTCCTCTTTCCTTCCAGTACAACAAATCATTAGAGTAATCAAGTAAAAGAGCTTACAAATCATGAAACACAAGCAGACACTTCATAATGGAATGCCCTTCCATAGTATGTTTTAGCATGTACAGGTGTCTCCAAGCTCAATAAGGGAGTTAACCAAAGACCCTATTAGGTGGTTTCAGCCTTTAGAGGGGGTGACATGTCCATGGTACATCCATCAAGTGGTAGGTAGCATATGATATAATGATGGAACGGAGTGGAGATCAATAGAAGGCTCAAAGCACATGCCATGGTACAAGGGTAGCTATAATAAGGGAAGCCCATACCTGGATATATGAGTGTAAAAGGGAGAAATCATGGTACATGAGTTACCCCGACCTTTTTTTTCCACCCTTCTTCATATGCCTTTTGTCTTTGATTGATTTTTTTCATAACTACTCGGGGCTCCAGGGAATGAGAGCATGATGTGTAGGATACAATAGTAGATACCCCCCTTTAAGGTGGGGCAATTCATTTCCCACCAAGAGTTGGAACAATCATGGGTTCCTTAATGAGGAGGAGGCTCATCTAGGGCTTGTTGTAATAACCCTTCCAAACCTTATATTAAAAACTTATTTGATAAACTTTATACTAAAAATAATTATGAATAAAACCTTGTTATAAATATAAAGTTTAAACTTATAAATATATATATATATAAATATTAAACATCATGATATTAAAGTTTATATTAAAAGGGGATATAAAATATCAAACCTTACGTAAAGAGGAAACGCAAGCATGACATATGAGTAAAGTACAATATCTGATTCTGAAATGCATGCGGAGGCGTGTCAGAAGGAAGAAGAGCGGTGGCTGTAAGCAGGAGGGTGGCCACCGCCAAGCCTGCCATTATAAAATCACTAATCTGAACCGATCACGGGGGGGGAAAAGAAACGGAGAAAGGAAGGCAGGAGCTGAAATTAGGAGTTCAAACCAGAGGACTAAGAATTACCAGTGGAAGAGCTTTAACCGACCTGAGGTTCTGGGCACGGGGGCAGTAAGCTTCTGCGAGTAGCTTACTGGATTGAGCAGCCATCTGCTCAATCTGGCTGGGAGGAATTGGTTTCCCGGAAATTGGATCAAATTAGCCACAACATCAGCAACGACACCAGTTCAGTAGCAGAATCAACTGCAGTTAAGGTAAGTACAAATTTAAAATCTTTAGTTTTCCTGTAATTCAGTTCTGGTTATTGTAAATGGTCATTACAGATGGTATCAGAGCCTTGTTCAAACCCTTTCGACCTTACCGGCCCTACGCATTATGTAACTCTGCTGAATTTTATCTGTCAAATTTTCTGTTGGAATTTTCTGTTGGAATGCTTAGGTTCAACCGATATCCTTAGATAGGTAATCCTTCCTAAAATGACCCCTGTGCTATTCTTGATCCTCAGAACTTGTTTACTTATGCCTCCCCTCTTTTCAATGTACCCAACCATGATCATAGATAGATCTCTAGCATGGTGTTTCTTTACTGATCACTTGGAACTTACAATTTTAAGTCCAGTAAAGAAAAGACATTGAGATCCGAAATCATAGCTCCTCAGGCGTATTGCTAGCAGCACACAATGCTGATCTTTTCAGCCGTTACAATTAGAGATGGTGCTAGAAAAATTGAATGCCGACTGGCTTGATGATGCCTCTTCCGTAGCATTTCGTGCTTTGCTTTGCACAGCATACTAAGTGACTTCTCGAGTTGTGACAGGCAGACACACTAAAGGAACATGCGTGGCTCTATTTGGAGATGATGCAGTTGAACATAAATTACAAACTTTTCTGGACTTAGATCTGTCTCCCTGAAAATTCTCAACAGAAATTCATAGCCAGATTTATCTGAGATTGTGACATTTTGCATGACAACTATGTATGCAGCCTTTCTGATGTCTGCAGGTAGAATTGTTGTACTTATGTCATATAAAAAAAATAAAAATAAAAAAAATAAAACATTGAATCGTCTTTTCGCTTCTACTTTAGTTTCTTCATGCCCAAACCGAGCTAAAACTACCAATATTTGCCCTCTTAATATTGCGTTCAAGTGACTCTCACCTGGAATAGGCTCCCAGCCCAGTTTTGCAGCTGCAAATTGAAGAAGATTGATAGTAAACAATAAAATCAGCAGTTGACTGAGGGATAGCATTACCAGCTACGCTAGAAACTTTATAAGCGATATCAATTAAGCACGATAGCACGAAATAGTTAAGCTTGTTTCTGTAAACATCCATCAGAGAAAGTAAAGCTGATACTTCAATTGAGAAGATAAATAAGTCCAAAAAAAAATAAAAATTTGCTGCAACAACAGAAAACAGAGTATTATCGGCAATAGTATATACAGCTGAAACACATTTTTTTTAGGAAGGCTTAACGCCATTATTGCACTGATTACAAAATGCATTACCCACTGCAACTTGCGTTGGGTATTGTGGTAAGCAAAACATTTCATCTCCACAATTCCAAAATCGAAGGAAAGAAAATATATATAATGCTCTATGCATAGTATTAAAGTATCAAGTTAACGTCCAACTGCCAAGCCAAGCATAGAGCCACGAGGGAATATAATGAAGCACCACGAATTCTACAGGGAAAGGCACCCAGACGTCAACAGAACAAATGATCTGCGTGTAATTCGAATCTCTATCCACAAGGACATAGGCTTTGGCCTTTTGCCGACACGCCAATCACCTCCGTTTACCTCCATGGAAATTTGAGTACCGACAATGAGTGTGCAGGCGTGTTGTTGTGGAGACGCGCTACCAAACGATCGATCGTGGAGTCCTAGCAAGACTTAATTATATTATTTATCAGTAAATTATATCTGAAATAAATTGTTAATAATCGACATGAATATTATTATATATTCAGGAAGTGTATATAAATATTGCGCGAATAGAAGATAAATAATGAGTATAGGAAAGTCAAGTAACGATATAATGAATATAGGGAGGAATTATTTAGAGTGATGAATAATAAGAAATGTTTAAAAGATAAAAATATGATAAATGTAGTAAAGTATTTTTGATATGATAGGACTTGTAAGGGTATAGATAGAAGCGAATATAAGTAGTTATATATGGTATAAATGGTGTGCAATAGTAAGTGCATAGAAGTATAAAGAGTGATGTATAAAATATATATAAAATGAAAGATAAATATATAGAGATAAAAGTAAATGAGAACATACAAATAAAGGAAAGAGAATATAAGAATAAAAGGAATATGGAGACAGGAATAATAAAAAATAAAAATAAAAGAAATTAGATGATAAAAAAATTAAATAGGAAAAAGAATAAAATAAGTAAAGACAAAAAAAAAAATAGAAAAATAGGGGAAATAAAAAGAGAATATTAAATAAAATGGAATAATGATAGATATATAATAGAAAAATGAAGTAGTAAGAACATAAGTAAAAGAAAATTTAGTCATCATAAATTAATAAATAAAAGTTTCTTTAAGGATTTATTAAGGACGAACAAATTTTATTAGTTTATTAATGCCTAGGAATAAAAGCACACATATATTAAAATATTGTGGAAAACCCTACATTTTAAGCGTGATCAAGCTTTAGTTGTTCATTTACTGTGACAATTCCCGGGAGCAGGCCAAATCAATGCTTTCGACCTGAAGAAAGCCCCTTAGCTGCTGGCAATCTCCGCTTCTCAGGTTCGATTGCCCAACCGATGATAAGATAGAACCGGAACCATGAGCTTTACAAAATTTGTGGCTCTTAACAAAGTTCCGCTCAGATGTACGTATCATTTTCAGCTTTCGTTGCTCTTTAAGAACTTCAGCAGTGAATGTTAAACCGCTTACAAGTTTTGAAAATAAAATTTATTGCAAGGAAATGGATCATTTATGCCAGTCCCAATCAATGCCTATTTATTAACCTAGAGAAGAGAACATACAAAGATCTAGGGACAGAGAGCAGATAAGCAATGCTTCTGTATGCCAAGTCCAGACTCATATTTGCAATTTGTGTTTTCTTCTTCTTTCTTAATATTGAAAGTAAACAATTATTATTACATAATGTAATAATGATACTTTAGATTTTAATGTAAATACTGATTTTATTTTGCATAGGCCTTTTAAGTTAGAACATAATAGAACAGTACAGTGAACCGCATAATACTAAATGGTCCAATGGGTTTTGAAAGCCATGGCACATCTCAATGATCTTACTAATAAGGATCGTTGGAGGCTACAGAGGGGTTACACTCAAGCATCTGTCAAATACTTATAACAGAAGATGAACCTGAATGAATTTATTAGTAACTTAAGTTTTTCTACAATTGATTCTCTCACTATTTTCTATGTATAAAGGACAATATATTTAGAATGAAAAGCGGCTAGTTTGCTTCCTATCAAATTGTGTCAAGGAGCCTAAAGCCTGGTAATTTTCTCAATCACCCAGAGCTTGCTCCATTTCATTCCTTATTTCTTGAATTTTTACTCCTTATTTCTCCACTGGCCAACCCCAAGAATGTGACTGAGTTGAGAGAACTTTATAAAATATTAGTTCATACTCTGAAACTGCGGATTACCTGGTTGATCCTGCCAGTAGTTCTATTCATGTTTCATTCAATTAAATTTGACGGTACTAAGACTGGATAAAATTGGATTTAGCAAGAAGAAATAAACTGATACAATTATATATATGCTCTAATCCCTTAAGGGTACAAACACTAATGGAATAACCCTTTGGTGCGTGACACTTGAATAAATTGGGTTACATTTTCTTGATGACAAATATAATTCATCTTATAGTATGTCAATAGCATGGTCATAAAATATTCGTAGTTACAACTTGCATGCATCTAGATGGTACTATGAAATGGGTCTTAGGTTGAATGACATTTAGCTCAGTATATATATATATCAACCTATTCAAATGGGATGATAAGTATGACTTGTGTTATGGGCTAAAAATGATCAGTGATGAAGGTACGATCTCAAGGTTCTGTTATCTGTTTGACAGACAGATTTTTACACACATATAAATCTGCTCTTGAGTCTTAAAGTATGCTGTCAGAAGGTTCAACTTGCAGTTTTATAGCTTCAAACTCTAGTCTAGGATTTAGGTATGAAAACAGTGTATCTAGACTTCTAGTTCTTAGGGCAGATCTGGAATAGGGTGAGCTTCTGTGATTTCCAGATTTGTAAAGAAGAAATAAAATGAGTCTCCTGGGACTGTTAAGTACATCAGTGTTGAATGTGAATAAAAGGATTTCGTTACTTTAGAATTATAAATGTGTATGAATCCTCTATAAATCCTATTACAGTCAAAAAGCGTTTTGCATCAACCATTAAAGTATCGAAATCATAAACCAGGACATGTCTATGGTAAATTTTACGGCTAAAGGTTAATCTAAAATGGAAACAAAACAACCCTTCTTTTATGGATTTAACCCATATCCAAGTAATATATTCGGGATATAGATATATATGACCCCCTTAAATGTAATAGTCAGATTGAGGTATGACAGGTATGTTACCGATGTGCATTGTAAACGAGACATCTAACATTTTCATTTTGTAGATGTTATTAGGTAAATAAACCTTAGATGTCTTACCTTTGGAGCTAATAACCATACTTCTGCATTATTCATATTAGGATAGAATACCCTGCATTAGGACAAGGAGGTCGCGAGACCACCCTCCTTGACCTCGGTACCAGTAAGATCCGCCTAGCGGGTATAAATAGCAAAACTATACCCGTTTAGGAATGTGATGTTGCAAAAGAAAAATTGTGTGTTAAAATTCGGTTATCCACCTCAAAATTTGACGGAATTTTATTATGTGTGTTCAGGAACCATTAAAATGGTAAGGACGTATGAGCGACGACGACGTGACCAGGCAGCATCATCACCATTAATGCCGCCACCGTCGCCATCATCATCCCCATCACCTTCATCACCACCAAGACCACCGTCAACATCAAACGCTCCAACGCCAGAGTTGACTGTGATAATGAACTCTTTGGAAGCCTTATTGGAGACATTAAAGGAATCAACTAAGGCTAAAAACAAAGAGGAATTTCAGCATGTAGCCACCAGTTCAGCGGAACCAAATAATTTGGAGCCCAGAAGATCGAGAGAAGACATCTCTAGAGAGCTTCAGAAAATTAGACTCCCAGAATTTTCGGGAGGTCGAGCTGGTGAACGCGCTGAGGCATGGTTGGAGGGGATGAACCGGTGCTTTAGGTTAAGAGAATATTCGCCTTCAGCAAAAACAAAAATTGCCGTGTTTCAACTAAAGGAAAGTGCCTTGATTTGGTGGGGAAATCTGGAAAAGCAGCTGCACCTTACATCGGATAATGTTCCTTGGGATCTGTTTGAGGAAAGGTTCCGCGCGAAGTATTTACCTCCATACTTTCAACAACAGCAAGCCAGAGCCTTTCATACACTAATTCAGGGAAGTAAAACGGTGGAAGAGTACGAAATCAGGTTTATGGAGCTGGTAAAATACATTCACTACTTAGATTCTGATGAACGTCAAGCTGAACGCTTCATATTTGGGTTAAATCCTCGCATTAGAGCCTTGGTAAGCATGTGGAAACCGTCATCAGTAGCCGAGGCGGTTGAGTGTGGTCGTTATGCAGAAGAGCACCTTGGAATCAGAAAGGAGATAGGGCTAGCAGAACCTTTACAATCAGGATTTCCTGGAAAGACTCCTCGAAACTTTATCAACGGAGGTAGCTCAAGGCCACCTTACGATAACAGGTCTACCTCTAGAAATATTGTAACAAGAGCTCCCATGGCAGTAAACACTATAGCCTCGGAATCATCGAACGCTAGGTCATGGTCATCTCAAGGGACTGCCAGCAGAGGTAGAAATTCGAGAGAAATCAGCATGAGAGGACGAAGCTCGTCCTCTAGAAATTCACGTCCTGAGTCAAGAGGATCAATGCCGCTAAATTGTTGGGGATGTGGGGGACCGCATTTTCAACGGGATTGCCCTGAAGCTTCGTCGAATATGTCGCATAGGACTGGAGAGGGACCAATATCAAACAATCAAGATAATCATAGAATTCATGCAGTAATCAGCAACGACCAAGCAGCGCATCAACCTACTATAGCGGGATCTTCAGGTATGGATCAAGGGAATCGTAACGGTCGAACCGTTACGTATACTGGAACGTAGAGTTCGACAGCTGAGGAACCGCCTGGTGGACCAAGTTAAGGTCCAATGGGACAAGTATAGCCCTGGATCAGCGACTTGGGAAGATACAGAGGACATATGCCAGAGATACCCTAATTTATGTCCATTTTGAAGAACCTTACACTATGTTTAGTATATATTTACTTCACTACAATCAGAGACTCAGAAACATTTTGAATGATTATGGATAAACATGAAACTTTATGGCATAATATATGTTTAAATTTCTGCTGGTACATGGATACCAAAATGATATATGTGGTTCGTTTTACTAAATTATAGTTGTCAAAGTAAGGTTAAAGGCCGTTAAATGATTTTACTTCTGATAGAAATTGAAACAATATAAATCTGTTTTATTTATGCATGTCAAAGATGAGCAACTGGAATGGAAGACAGGAAGTGAATACATCCTAAATAAAAGTCAAAATACATGCATAGAATATGACAAAATATGTTATGCTGTAGTATCATATGTAAATAATACATAAGTTATTTTGAATATGCTGATGCACATTTTACAAATGCATGGGTAAGTGTATGATTGCAGATAAACTATGATTGCAGATAAATGATCCAATTTCCGGGATGACCACGTGATGACAGAACCTCAGAACAGTTAAAGCTCAAAGTGATTCTATGATAAGATATTAGCCCAAATTTTACTTGGGGGGGGTGGAGGTGTTACCCACCGTTTATCCTTCGAACCCTGGAGTCATGGGAGGGCTGTGCGAGTCACGCTCCCCTAGACGTGTGATGATGACTGCCGGATGCCTACTGAGAATCAGGTCGGTATAACCGACGCTGTCACCTTAGAGTTATGAATGGATTGCTCAGTAAAACTGACGCCACGGCATACTCCAGTAGAGGACGGATAGGATGGGAGCGGAAGAGATTAGGAAGGATAGGATGATTTTAGAATAGCTGGGGAACCTGAGTAAGAATTATCCATTTAAAATCATAAACCTAAAACGCTAATTTTATAATCTCCTGACATTAAAACAAAATTTTGAAATCTAACTTCGGGACGAAGTTTTTGAAGGGGGAGTGTATGTAATAACCCTTCCAAACCTTATATTAAAAACTGATTTGATAAACTTTATACTAAAAATAATTATGAATAAAACCTTGTTATAAATATAAAGTTTAAACTTATAAATATATATATATAAATATTAAACATCATGATATTAAAGTTTATATTAAAAGGGGATATAAAATATCAAACCTTACGTAAAGAGGAAACGCAAGCATGACATATGAGTAAAGTACAATATCTGATTCTGAAATGCATGCGGAGGCGTGTCAGGAGGAAGAAGAGCGGTGGCCGTAAGCAGGAGGGTGGCCACCGCCAAGCCTGCCATTATAAAATCACTAATCTGAACCGATCACAGGGGGGAAAAAGAAACGGAGAAAGGAAGGCAGGAGCTGAAATTAGGAGTTCAGACCAGAGGACTAAGAATTACCAGTGGAAGAGCTTTAACCGGCCTGAGGTTCTGGGCACGGGGGCAGTAAGCTTCTGCGAGTAGCTTACTGGGTTGAGCAGCCATCTGCTCAATCTGGCTGGGAGGAATTGGTTTCCCGGAAATTGGATCAAATTAGCCACAACATCAGCAACGACACCAGTTCAGTAGCAGAATCAACTGCAGTTAAGGTAAGTACAAATTTAAAATCTTTAGTTTTCCTGTAATTCAGTTCTGGTTATTGTAAATGGTCATTACACTTGTTGACCACTGGAGTGGCACCTGATGATTATATGAAAACTCCATGCCCAAGGATGATCCAAAGGACACTTGTACGACCAGATATCATCAGTCAACAAAAGTTTTTAAACTCTACTTCTATTTCCCATCATCTTTCTTGTATCCAGATTCCACATCATGCGAGGAATTGTAAGAAGTGATACTAGTAATGATGAGTTTTGAGTTTGTAACAGACCTAGGATGTTGAAACTCGATCAACAAATGAGTACACCTTGGAGTGTTTTTTTTTATCTAGTTAATTATCCTTTCTTTTTTTTAGAGGCGGATAATCTTCTAGGTTTCTTCGCTCACTTTTTACCCCAAAGTTGAGGTGACGATCTGAAGGTTGAGCCCCTAACACAACTTAATGTCTAGAGTTGATGTATATTACCATACTAGATCATACACAAAATTTCATAGAATTTGGTTATGTCTAGGTAGTCATTTTTTAATATAAAAATTGTATTTGTAATGTAATAAGTGATGTCAAGAGAAGTTGTATGAGGTATGAGTAATAAAATTTGCACCTCTCACCCTCAATTTTCTACTATGACACACTTTTAAGAGTTAAAAATGTGTTTTGAACCCTCAAAACCCACTTTTCCTAAGTTTAGTGGAAAATCTAACAATTAATTAAGCCATAAAATAAATAAATGAAAAAAATAAATATTCACACATGCTAAATGTTGTGGAAATGAAGTGGAAAATTATGAGGGAGTTAAAGTGAAGTCCCAAAGTGATGTGGACTCCTAAAATCAAGGACAGGACATGTGCTCAAATAAAATCGAATTTCTGGCATTAAAAGATAAAATTGCTTACTTGGAAATTCGAATTTGTGAAGTTAATGCACATTTGGGAGAATTTAGGAGAATTTGGGAGAATATTTGGTGAAGATTTTTGTGGGAAATTGTCCCCACATGGGTTACCACCCATCTACACTTATCATTCCATCATAAAAATCGAAATTGGCACATATGGGAAAAAGAAAATGATGTCCACTTGCCAGAATTCGATTTTTACACTTGGCATTGGACCCCCATTCAACAAATTCAAATTTCTCTTTGGGATTGTCACCTCATGCCACTTGTTTAATCACTTCTACATTGATATTTTCTCCCAACTCTCTATATAATGGATCCATGGGCTCTCATATTGTATCATTGTTTACTAGCTCTTGTTCTTGCAGAAGCATTGCTACCTTGTACACTTTTCAAGAATATCAATAAAAAGACTTTGGGGGTCCATTCATGGGTGTTCTTCCTTTGGAACATGGTGCATTGTGAGCTATTGGTATAATCTTTCTATGCTTTGAATTATTTCATTTTCCATATATTCTTGTAAACTTGCTAGTGCACAATTATCTTGTATTAGCATTTGATTTGAAAGTAAGCTCTAGAGTTTGAAAGTTCAGGTTTATTTTCAAATGAATTTCTAGAAGTTTCAATTCATTGTTTGCTTATCTAAATCTATATGGACTAATGTTTGATTTGAGTATTGTAGAAGATTTTTTGTTGGATCAAGCGTGAGGGGAAGTCTTTGGGAGACCAACCCACTCTTGGAGCACCATTCAAAGGAACTCTCATTTGTTATTTGGATTCACTTAGTTTATCTTACGAAAAGTGTCTTGCAGATATTCGTTTGGGCATAGCTTGTATACAAGCAATTATTTTAAAAATTTTAAATCTTTGACATAATGCTTCATTGATTCATATTAGCTATTTGAGAGCTTTTCTAAACTAAACCAAGTGATGGGGTTCACTCTCATCACTTGATTTGGTTTCTTGTATATTATTTGTATTTTCTTTAATTGTTTTCGTAGTCTCTTTACAATAATTTATTTCTTGATCTTGCAGCCCATAGGTAGAGTGTTGGTGACAAGAGCATCAAGGAAGGATCACACAAACTCTAACACTTTTCCTTGTAGGACCTCTCTACCCTTTCAAAGTTGATATTTTTGAGGAGGCCGTGGATAAAGAGGAGGGCTGCTACTTGGCAAGGCCGTGGGATTTTGAGGAGGATTGACTCCTTGTTTTGTGCAACATTTCATTCACCTTTAGAGGCCAAGCCTTGGGGCACCAAGAGACACTTAACTTCTTCAATCTTGAGAGCTTTCTCATTATACTTACTTCATTTTCTGAATTTGAGTTTCAAGAAGGAGATCTAGAGCTTGAGAAGCCCCATTAATTGTAAAGACTCCTCTTGAAGATTTACTTAAGACCTCTTCAAGGTTTCTCATCCTATAACATCTAATAAAAACTTAGTTTTTCTTGTGGGTGCTTAGGTTTTCACTCAAGGAATCCTTTTCTCCTTTTGGCAAAAAGAGGAACATGTAGGTGGTTTGATTTTGAGCTTGTTTTATAAGTTTTTCATCTTGCATGCCTTAAAATTAACACAACATCACCTTCACAAGCTAATTTTCTGAATTTTCTTTTTGTTACTTATTTTCATGCTTTGCCATTTCAAGTTTAGCTTTCAAGTACAAATTCTAAATCTTACTTTTGGAAGCAATTTATTTTATGAAAAGAATCTAATTTCAAATAGCAAAGTTTAACCATTTGTCTCATGTCGGCCTCACAATAGGCTCATTGTTCACATGCTTATTTATTTGAGTTATTTGCTCATTTTGCAAGCACATAAATTTCAAACTTCATTGATTTAGTTGGTTATTTGTTTATCATTTGTCAAAACAATTATTTTGAGTAACTTACAATCTTATATGTTCTTGAAGTTTATGTATCTTGCATTATCTTGAACAACTATCCAAGTTATCTTTTTGAGCACATTTCCATTTTCTTGAAGCAAAGCATTTAGTAATTTTACTTAATTCATGTGCAAGCTAATTTCCTTTTCGAATTGAGTTTACATTTTGCAATTCACTTTGAGCACTATTTCTATTATATTGAATGAATTGCAAATCTCTATTCGGAAAACTCATTTGCATACCATATTAGGCATTTTGGTATAGTTGCATCCTCACTAAAATTAACCTCCAAGAATAAGCTTGGTTGATAGAAGTATAGGGAAAAAGGTTTTCTTGGAAATTTCTTCCATTTGGTACGAAGTAAGGTAAAAGTGTGTGACCCTGTAGTTATGAAGGTGGTTTGTCCCCTTGTAGGAACGAAGGCACACGCTGGCTCGTAAGACTCTGGGGACGGATATCGTTAATGACACCTCTGTGCCCTCGCCCCCTCTTTCTTACAGAGACCCAAATTTTTACCCTTTGGTAAGAGCTCAAGAAGAGAACTTCTCACTTAGATTAGGCATTTTAGATTAAAAATAACCAAGACTAATTGCATCCAAATCTAATATAAGTGTATCTCATGCTAATACATCTTATGTTTTTACTTGCAATTGTCCATTCTACTTGTCATTGTTGAGTATTCTATGTTGGCAAGCATTATTGCGTTTTCTTTTTGCAAGTAGAACACTAATTGTTTTTCCTTCTGTAAAATATCTCTATATGTTTTGATTTAGGTTTTGATTATATTTTGAAAACATTTTATATCTTGCATCAATTATCGTACTAACATCTCTATTTCCATTTCAGGATTGTTTTGTTTTCATTGTTGGAAGCATTCTACTTTTCTTTTGAGAAAATGTATCTTTCATTTCTGTTGAGCAATTTATCTTAAGGCACTAGTTTTATGGTTTTATCATGTTAATGATTTTTATTGCTCATATCATATTTTTCTCATAATTACTAAAAGTAATCCACTTTCACTTTAATACCTCTCCTAGAACCTCGCATTTCTTTAACTTAGTTTTCCATTTAGGGACCACCCCCATAGCTAACCTAGGAGATAGCTTAAATGGAGAGAGAAGGGATTTAGTGTGACAACCCCTTCTCTTAGTTCCCTACCACCAACCACACCTTGTGGGGTTGAAGGCTTTTCTCACTGACTTGTAGGTAGGTGTAGGTGGCACGAGTAACAAGGCCCATAGGAACCAGGGTGATGGCCATAGATAAGGGGTAGAGCACATTTTTGGCCTTTGCCCACATGCTAAATTTGTATATCCCAACCATCTTTTGGATTTTGTGGTATATTTCTTGTTGTAAGTGTTGAAAAGTGTAACTAGGTTCAGTCTTCATAATGACATGTAATTATGATTTTATGTAATGAGATGTAAATAAGAAAAATGAAATTATTGTATTGACTTGCTTCATGGGTTTCATGCGCAAGGATTTTGTTTTTGAGTCAAGACTCCCATTGAGAGTCTTTTAGGATTTATTTGTCATCTAGTCATAAAATGTAAGAGTCATTGTCATTTAAATGAAGTCATGTTACACTTTGTAAAAGGTCAATATTGCCTATGTAAAGTATTCTCCAAGAACTTGTCACCAAACTTCTTCAAGTCGGCCTACAAACGATGAAGAAGCTACTAGATCAAGTCGGCCTAACTCCAGTTGTCAAGTCGGCCTAAAGACCTAGTGAAAAGGTGTATATATAGAAAAACTTGGCCTCATTTAGAGACATATAATTCAGATAAGAAGTTTGATCTGATTTTGGTAAGATAGAAGTGCGAAGAGAAAAAGAAGAAGAAGAGTGCGAAAAGAGGGTTAGAAAGAAGTGTGAAGTGGAGGCAGAGGAAAGGTGTGAAGAAAGGACAAACAAGAGAAGTTTTTTATGGGTAAACGAAAAGGATTCTTTTGGGCATGCGAAGCAGAATTCTTTTGGGATCTGCGAAGTAGGGTTTCTTCTAGATAACAAAGGAAGGTATCTTCTGGGGCAACAAAAGAAGACTCTTCTGGGTGATCGAAGTGGAGATCGAGTTTTTGTAGAAGACCTAGAGACTGAGATTCTCTAGGGAAGTCGTGAAGGTGCAGTGGAAAAGGATAGAGATCGAGTTTCTCTAGAGCAGAGAAGAAGCAGTTCTAGATCAAGAAGAAAAGGCGAGGGAAGGAAGAGGCAGAGCATCAACGTTAGTGACAAGGTTCTAGAGAAGATACTATAGTCAAGGGTCTGTGTCATGGTCTTGGTACTTATCAATTGAAGATCTAGAAGAAGAATTTTGATCGGGTTTTCCTCTCAAGAAGTGAGAGGTTTTGGCCCTGGCTAGAGAAGCCTACATACTGTGTCACTTGTCTTTTATTATGCATTTTGGTAATTGTCTTGATGAAAGAACACATTAATAGGCTAACAAAGAAAAGACTATAAGATAAGAAGTAAACGTGTATCACGAGCTACTATCAACTAGAGAAATTGTTAACATTGAATGCTCTAGATTTCTCAATAGTAAGTGGCCAAATTATGCTTTTTATTTTCTTTTTATTTGCATCAACCTTCGGGGCATCGTTCTAGGCCTGACCCAAGGTGTGGGCAAGGACGGGGGGGGGGGAGCTAACCCTTTGTGGTCTTAGTGGACAAATATGGACCTGAATGGGAAAAGTGATAAATGGGGTTAAAATGAGCGGAGGGGAGTGATGTATATGGTGTCAGGAAGCGGGAACATGCAACCAAAATCGGGATTTCCCATGTAGTGCCAGCCCTAAAGCTAATATTCAATTAAGCAGATCCCACGGGACTAGGATACAAGGCTAACCACCAAATCGGGCAGAGGAGACGAGTATAGACCTAGCCCACTCTTTATGCTGAATCCCCCCACCAATGTATGCCCAAAAGTGTCCATGACAAGTAAACAAAATTACTCAACTATACCAATGAAAAGTCATACCTTCGGGGTCGAGAGGCTCACCTTCAAACATATGATCATAACAGATGAGCGAGGGACCACATGGTTGGCTCAAGTGGCAAAGATAGTGGCAGATCGAGCTATCTGGCGGCTGCAAGGGGTTGCTGGTTGTCAGTTGAGAACCATATAGGAGAAAAATTTCTCCTATGATACCACCCACGGATGGTGGGTAACATGACCCACCATAATAGTTCGATAGTTATTTGGATCTGAAATGCTCCCCAATTTGTGGATAGAATGGATTATGTGTTTGTTCTAGACAGGTAGAAAGCTAGAGCAAACCACTTGGTTAAAAAGATCGACAATATAGGACTTGAGGGGCTTACTACCATGCTTTAGGAATTCGTCCTGAAGGCCTTCTTTGTTAACAACTCTACTAGAGTTCAGAGCTTTGGCTGCCCTCCTGACGTCCAATTATAAAAAAAGATGGCATGAGGGGGGGCGAGGAGGCATGGATTGGAAGTTTCCTGGGAATGTCATAAAGGGAGGTAGTATGTGAAAACATGGTTATGGAATCCAATTTAGGTGGGATGGTCTAATGCTTGGGGAAAAGGGTACGCCAAAAGGCCTTGGGGGAGCAGTGGAGGGCCTCACGAAGCTCTCGTCTCCTTTGGGAGAGAAATATGCACTTTTTTGTGGTGAAGGAGTTTATGGTAGGTTGTCTGGAGAGAAGGGGTGGCAGAGGGATCATGTGTAAGGGAAACTCGAAGTTGCTTGTGGAGATCTTTGCAATCCTCATTGTACCATCAATTCATGGGACATGAGCCAGGAATGGGCTTACAGGTTTACTTATGAGTCGAATGGGGGTCGGAGTCCAGGGTGGCTTTCACAATGGCTTTTAAGAGTAACTCATACTTGGCTATGGCAGTTTCCAAGGCTCTAAAATGGGAGATGGGGGGAGCAATTTCTCGATACGGGTAGTCTATAAAGGGGTGTAATCCCTATCAAGACAAAAAGTGGCACAGGGAGTAGTGAGGTGGTTTGGAAGGTGGTGGAGGTAGTGGGAAGAAGGGGAGTCAATAGGAGGAAAGTAAGGAGGGCATGATCTGCCAAAGGGAAGCGGGGAATGGAGAGATGTTGGATATGTGGGAGAAGATCATGGATGGTCAATACATAATCCACAACACTTGCCCCCCCACTGTGGGGGAAAACAAGTGAAATCTCTTGAGCCAGCGAAGCAAGGAAACCCATTCAGGATCAATAGCCCATGGGATTCACCCAGTTGTAAGAAATACCTCCCATAACCAGTGAGGGGCCCATACTCATCTTGTGAATCTATGAATACCAACAAACTCAGGTTCTATCTCTTGGAGGCAGAAAGTGTCTTCAGCTTTGTTGTGAAGGGATACATGTATACTCCTGGTTTGGGCATTGAAGTCGAACAAAATAATTACATCCCCTTGAGAAGAGTAATGAGATATGTCCTCGTAGAGATCAAGGAATGGGTCCCTCTTGACATCTGTACGAGTCGCAAAAGCTTATTAGCTAGTGGGAAGTAGCAGACTGCAACGTAACTATTGCAAAGCCGGTAGTGATCTTGATATAGACCGACCCACAAGAATCTGGTGTGCTCATCTGAAGACACCATGTTAACTCTGCTGGGAAGGGAGTCATGTACAAGGCAAGCTACTCCCCCAGATCCTCTTTTGTTATTGGAATGTGTCCCCTATCTGCATGCCCAAATCCAATGATACCTCGAGATTGGTGGTGGGGTCTGCATGGGCCTCGCATGTGTCTCCATGAGAAAAAGGACATCACGAGAACTTATAGCATCACACAATGTGCCCAGAGAAGACCAAAATGCACCATTACAATTCCAACAACCGATGGAGATAGTGGGCCAACCCCCCTTGCCCTACCCTCCCTTTGAATGTGACTGTCATTTGGCCATGGCCAAAACTAACCCAGGGAGGTTCCATTTCATGAATGACAGCTTTAAGGTCCCGAATAACTACCCATTTCTCTTCTTTTTGTGCAATTGCTACCTGATCTCTGGCCTGTTTGAGTTCTACCTGTTGTGCTTTGGTGAGGTCAACATTGAGGAAGATCCTTTGAGTGGGTGGGAGAGTGGCCAGTTTTTTCTTTGCGCGAAGGGCTTTGATTCGATCCTCGAGTGTCTGAAAGTAGAGGAAAAGAGTGGCATTGGGCCCCATCCATGCACGCTCTAAAGAGAGATCATGTAGGCCCAATGTGTCATGGAGGAAGGAGGTGCCAACTTGTAGGGGATCTACTGGGACCATAGGAACTGGAAGTCCACATACTCTAAGATTTAGCTCTTGAGACCGGCGAAGACGTTCCTAGAGTAACTTGGCTTGCACAACCCCTTCGACCACTGTGAGTGGGGGGGGGTGCAAATGTTCCTTCTTCTTGACTACTTCCACCCAAGAGTTGAGCACTTGTTGTTGCACTTTTGCCTCTTGTTTAAAGAGAGCATGTTGTGACCTCATCTCTTCTTTGAGGTTCAAGAGCTCTGACTGGAACGAGGGGGACTCCACAATTGGTTTTTGCAAGTGTATGTTCTCATGTTCTTTTATTTCAGATACCGACTGTTTCAACTCAATCACCTCTGAGAAGAGTTGTTTATTTTTGTCTTCCAAGAGATCCACTCTCTGAAGTAGGCTCTTAACCTGGGAAAAATAGAAAGAGAAATATCACTAATGCCAAATCTGTAGGGCTATATAACAGCTCCCCGTTGCAGAAGGTAGTTCCTTCATGTGAAGTCTCTTCCAAAGGAGTTAAGGATGGAGTGTCCCCCATGGAAAATTCCTACACCATGAGCCGTAAGACCTGCACTGAGGAAATTCAATTGGTAGTTGAGGGTTTCCACAGGCATTGAGAAATTGTGGTGGTGGTTGAGATCAATGTTTTAAACCTCCGACTCTGACTCCGACTCGGCCGAGGGTCAACTCCGACTCCGACTCGGTATCGACTCGGCCGGCTTGATGTCAATTTTAAAGATTTTCATTCATGTTTCCAAACACACAGCATTAGAATATAGATAGAAGACAACATATGATCAAAGTAGGCTCATGAATATATCCATTATATCAAAATGGCACCCAGTGCACTGTCCAATACATACACGATGATGATATAGAGATCAAAACAAAAACACATAACCAAGGAGGCTATAAATGGCCTCTACAACAAAAGTCTGTGACCTAGCTACTGCTAGAGTTGCCAACATCATCTGGCTCAGTGTTACTTGGGAGCGGGAGCGAAAGTGGGGAGCGAGAGAAAAAACGGGAGCGGGAGCGACATTTTCAGAAGCTCTTTTTAGGAGCGAATCCCGGAGGAGTTCGATAACCAATGTCACTTAACATCAACGTAGATAGAGGGATTGGTGCTCTTGATTAAATATGAGTTCCATACCCTAATACATGACAAAATTCAATGGAAACATTGCAATCCTCCAATCCCGAAATCCTAAAAAACTGATAAGTTTGTTGGATTTTGAATGAAATCTAAAATTCTACTTTCTCCATATGAAATCCAATGACGCCGGAACCACTCTCAAACATCCTGAGTCATTTCATGGTAATGTTAAAAATTTAAGTAAAAGGATGAAAATGAAGATTAAGGAGAATGTCACTTTTACTTAAATTCTTAAACATTACCATGAAATTTGAATAGCATATCAATACTAGGAGAGGGGAATGGACCCCAAATAGCATTTAATTAATTTATAAAACACCTTGGAGTCCCCACCAACCAGCTAACAATTAAAAAAAATTTAAAAAATATGAAAAATCGCATTTTTTGGGGTTACAGGCCACATTCATTGACTCGGCCGAGTTATTGCGGAACCGGTCGGGTTGACTGAGTCATGACTGACTCGGCCGAGTCATGCAATAACTCAGCTGAGTTAGTCATGATTCAGCCTCCCGTTTCGTTTTTTTTGCCGGGTCACAAAAATTTTCAACGACTCAACTCGGTCGTTTCGGATTCGATTCCGCCGAATTTTAAAACACTGGTTGAGATATTCCAAGCGCAATTGCCAACAAAGAGGCTGCAATTGTTGGGCTTCCACGGTCCTGCTCGACCTGCATTGACAAAATTCAGCCGGTAATCGAGGGTTTCTGCAGGCATTGAGAAAGTGTAGATGCTTGCTCGATGGCTCACTTTCTGTAATATTCCTAATTAGCCATGGCTAATTGGAATATTCGATTTTGTCCAAATTTTGCCTTCTATAGTTATTTGTAAATAAAAAAGTGAGGAAGGGGGGACATAACTCACTTTTATAATAAAAAGTCACTTCCTAGTAGCATAACGTTGTGACTTAAAGGGGAGCCAAGGGGGCCAAAGGGGGACGCAGAAGTGAAGTCCACGCAGACACATGGAGGGACTGCGCGGGAGGGAAGACACACGTGGCAAGAGGGGAATCACGCAGGAGGAGGTGAGCCTTGGGATTGAGAGAGGCAAAGGCTATAAATGAGAGAGAAGCCCCCTCATTTTGATCATTCGATTATGTGCATTTGAGCTAGTCACTTCGACTTGGAGCACACTGGCTGTTTAGCTAGTCTGCAGCACTGTTTAGTGCATTGAGTGTCTCCGTTCGAAGATCTCACCCTTAGCCCTGGGGGACTTCGAGTGCCTGCTCGGGCAAGGTATTTCCATCAATATTTTTGCAGTAGTTTCATCAGCGTTTTGGCAGGAGGATTGAGCATAGTAGATGATTGCACAGTCTTGAGAGGGATGACGCAGTTCTTTCTGGCAGGAGTTCTGGATTGAGATCTTGCAGGGGGATTTTTGCTGGGAGGTTGAGCAGGGGATCAGCCCTTGCATATTGGAGGATTTTGGCTGAGTTTCAGGCAAAGTTGTGGTGGGTTTATTTCAGTGGCAGCGCAGAGCCTTGATGGATTGCGTGGGTCCTCAAGGGGGCAATTTTCGAGGGTCGGTCATTTCAAAAAAGCTTTCTGGGTTTTTCTGGGTTCTTGAGTAGAGTCCGATTCTAGAGTTTCAACATTTTCTGAGGAGGGGAACATCCCCAAATCCTCATTTGATTTCTAGCAGCAGCACGATAGTTCTCCAACAGCTTGGACGCAATTCAGAGAGAGACCATTCCTTTGCTATTCTGAGTGTATTTCTTCACTTGCCTTGTGCAAGTCGAGGTGCCATCTTTCTGATCACCTCCTGTACTTATTCTATTACTCAGTATAATAAAATGGCTTAGCATTTCACTCTGCATTTCTTGAGTATCTGCTTATGTTTATACTGTTATATGTTGCACCATTGTTATTTTTATCTCTTTGAGCTTCCCGGCAACTATACCACTTGTGTGTTTTCTCCTATACTCTTAGACAGAGTCTGGAAAGGGCCAGGTAACCTCCAGATCTCGTCCTCTTTTTAAAGGTGACATATATGGTAAATGCCCTCCCAGTCCATCTCTAGTTGGATTTTGCTTGTGTTTGAGGAATATTCCTGATAAGGATATTACATTTTCATTCGATGGCTTCCCCGATGCTTGCACAATAGCTCACCCTTGGGTAGAACTATGCCCCCTTGCTCGACTGGCTCAACAGCTCCATCTCGTTCGACAATAGAATTCCCCAATGTTTGCTCAACAGCTCACAATTGACAATGGAGTACAGATTTTCAAATTCTCAGATTCAAACATTGATGAAGCACCAAATGCAAACAGTGAGAGTCATACTGGAAACACGACAAACCAAAACTGCACAACTTAAACTACACAATAAGGGTCCTCGCCTCCATATAAAAGGATGATAATAAGCAATCAACCCATACTCTTGAGCAAGAGAGTACCAGAATGCAAGTTTCTTCATCCGTGGTCGAACAAACCAGTACAGTATCTGGAAATGTTTGTGTTGGAATTAAGGCTATGTGAACTCTTATTAAATCTCAAAAATCAAATTATTCAAGATCACATTGGAACATTATGAACTGGTAAGAGTTATGAAAAATAGTTAAAAAGCCTAACCTAACCACAAGAAGAGGAGGGGAAAAAAATGTACCTGCCCATTCTTGTGCATCAGTAAAATGACCAACAGCATCACAATTGGTAGCAATGAAAAGGCATCCTGGGTTTTCTCGAATACATAGTGTTGCATACCTGTGATTACCAGCCTAGCTTCATAAGAATTTGACAACTATCAGAAAAGAAGTTTTACAACATATAAAAGTGGACAAAATGTGATAAGGTATCCATGTCAGAGTAACAGCATTCTAAAATGTTATAAGTACTCTTCATCGGGGGATTTATGACACAACAACCAAAAGGGTAGCTTGTGCATTCAAGATATGAAACACCAGTATATCTTTGGGGTGCAAAAGTATCTGGAAACTACTAACAAATTAACCCTTTATATAATAGAAACACCAGAGTCCAGACAGGTCAAGTAATGGTGGGAAAATTACGGAAGGGGCTATGGAAACATAAGAAGCAAATACTTTGATTTTGAACATAATTTTTAAATTGGATGCCTTTCCACGGAAAAACCATTGCATTGGCATTCTTGTATGTCAGTTTGGGAAAAACAAGATGATGCCACAACATTACAGTAACACATTCTTCATGCTAGTTTGTTGAAAGGAATGAGACTTTTCCTAACTTGGCATAGCTATTGGAGATGAAACTGTTATATTAATATTAAAACATTGGTCTGAGACTCTGACATGAACATATACCAGCATGTAAGCCTTCAGAAATGATTGTCAAGCACAGAGTTTACCAGTTTTTAGACAAACAGAAAGCTGAACACTATTATAAGTCTCCAATATCTGATAAGCTGATCAGCTTGAGATATTTATTGATTCTTTCATAGAAAACATAACATTGAACAGAGATTTATAGAGCACCTATAACAGAGTAGCAGTTTAAACAGCCACAGACATTGATCAGTTCAGTACCAAGAAATTTTAGATAGCAAATATCCCCAAAAAATAGATCATGCATGCTAACATAGAATCAACTAATCAACCCAAGATCCCAAGGACATAGATTCATACTTATTTTCTTGAGATTCAGATGAATGAATGAATAAATACTGTGCTAATGTCCAACAAATAAGAGCCACCAGTCAGTGAGACAGCTATTTGCATACATATACCAAAATCACAAAAGATCATGCTGTAAGACATCTCTGGTCTGTGTTTGAAAAGCAACAAACACACTAAAAGTTGTCCAATAAAATACAATGAACAACATATATCAGAGTGTCCTACACCAGGTATTGGTTCAGCACAATTAGGAACAAACATGAGTTGCTGTACTATGAAGCGACAACCATACACCAGATGCTGTGTCTGTCATCTAGAACCCAATATCATATTTTGTGTCTATCATTTATGAGTCCGTATATACTATAAAGTCTATCAACAGCCACTTAATAATGTTGCCTAATGCAGTTTCAATTGGGGCTAGTACCTTGATGGCATCTAGCAGTGGTCAACATGCAGCTTTGAGTAAAAGATGCAAGAAATTAGGAGTTCAGTTTCAAGTATATGTAAACAAACTGACAAACCACTTCTGAGAGGACTCAGGTGATGGGAAATATAGGTGTAATATCAATAAGAAATGGAAAGAACGCTTCTGGTTAGGGGAAATGTTGAATTCTGAGAAGTAAACCATGTTAATAGCTTATAGTAGTCCTTAAAGTATACCGACCTATTGTAGAGCATAAAGACTATATAGGCATTGAAAAACACTGGAGTATACTTGTTTAATTTTCTTAACATTAACAGGCATACTGAAAAAGGATTTGAAACATACTGAATTTTGTAGTAGTTGATAAACTGGTCAAATCCAACCACAACAGCCCCAACCTACAAAACAATGCCACTTTTGTTTTGAAGGATGTTTAGGAGGTAAATCAGGAAGAACGCACATAGACAAGTAACAAACACATGGGAAATGACAAAATTTCGAAATAACAAAGTAAAAGTGAACAGAAACACTGTAAATGCCAAGTTTAGAGAAATACATCTCTGTCATGCTCCATGAAAAATCCAGGTTTGAATTCAATCTTTTTGTCTCCATCTTCCTGTCAAGAAGAAATCTAATGTGTCAAAATGTGTCTATACCTTAGACTTTTTTCCTCACAAATTTCCTGCAAAGCAATTGATGTAATATATCAAATATATGAGAATACCCCTTGTGCGGTCCACTCTTTGATCATCACCTGTACATATTCTCAAAAGTATTCTATCTTGAATGCTATGGAAGTGTTCCAATATGTATAAAATGAATAAAAGGAAATGTCATCTAGAAAATGTTAATATTCCACTTCCCTATGCTATTTCAATTACTTTAGCCCAATTCAATTTTTCAATAAGTAATCTTTTTCAGTAGCTACTAACAATTTATTCTTCCAATTCAATTCAGTAACTGAAGATAGAACAGTAAATGAAATGACAATAAGGAACAATCTGAATCAACACATCAACAAGAGACACCGATTTGGTCAAAGACCAGGGAAAAACCCCACAAGGGGGAAAACCCTTTGAAAATTCCCGTTCTATCAGATTGTCATAAAATGCTCAGCAGAGTACAATGAGCTCAAATCCATCAACAAGAGTCAAAGTGAAATCCTTGACTTATCCAACAAATCAACCAACCAAAAAAAACCAATGTGCCAAAGATGACATAGTCAAATCTGGTCAACTGTTATAAATCTGCAATCCTAGTCAATGGTCAACAGCAGTCGACATGCCCTAACCAGTCCGAAGTCAATGGTAAAATCTGTCTTTTAGAAGCTCGGTCAGCTGTCCTCAAACTCGGCCTCAATTGCTGGTCAAAGTCAGCCCAAAACAGTCCAAGAATACTCAGTCAAACTCAGTCAAAGCAGAGAGAAAATTATGGTCAAGTCTGCAATTTCTCCTGCGGTCAAAGTGCTCCAAATGCCTTAGTTTTTGTGCCCAAAAATGCGGCCTAGAGACATTTTTCCAAAAAATCAAACCAAAAATCAGCCCAAAAAGTCCGTCAATGCTGGGCAAAGTCGCAGAACAGCTTCAGATTTTGGCCACCTGTAATTTCGTCCTTCTTGCCCACATGTGTGAAGAGAATAGTTGCCTCAGACCTGTACGAACCAATCAGATTAAGAGAGGAGGAGAAGTTTTGTGATACAATGTCCAAATCAGCTTGAGGTCACTTGTATTTATAGGCGTTGGAGGAGGGGCAATATGTCCTTAGGCTGACCTGATCAAATGTGTCATTGTGGGCTTCACTTCAAAAATATACTTTCCCTTATCCAAATCCAGCACTTCAAAGGTCAATTTGGTCCTCTTGGAATGAGGAATCTAGTTCAATGATTGGAATTTGTCACTGAGCTGCAAAATTAACAGAAAAAATGGCATAAAAATTGTACCCACCACCTGCCAGAAAAAATCCAAGGTTGTCTTGGAAAATAACTGCCATTTAACCTATGTTCACAAAGATATGGCAATCACACCTTCAAACTGTGTCTAATAATTTTTGTGAACCCAATGTCATTTGTCATTGAAATTTTTTATTGACAATACTAGATGGAGGCTAGAGGGAATATCTGTAAAACTCAGGGTTGAAGATATCCTATCTACAAGGCATCCTAACAAATATATTTGCCATTTGGGTTCAATACAGTAGTAGTTAAAATTGAAGAAGATATCAAGCTTATAACAAACAAATGGGTGGAGTTCTTTCAAAGAATTTACCAATTCAAGTCAAAGGACGTGCTACCCCTCATTTCAGCAGGGGTACACATATTTTTTACTTTGCATATCAGCATTGTAAGCCCAAGGATACAAGTCAAAGCCTTGTAGACTACATGAGTCTTTATATTAAGGTGTCCTAGACCTTCTTATGGTCGGCTATGCACTGTAATATCCCAAACGGAATATTTGGCTAAATTTTCAACAAAATTCTTCATAAAAAGAAATTGTGTCCATTTTAACAGAAAATTTCCACTTAAATATGACAAGTAAAACACGACATCTCAAATAACAGGATAAATGGAAACAAGCTCAGCTTTATTTTATTAACTGGATAGGGTTTACATGCAGATACAAACTAAAATAGCTGAGATAAATAATCTTGCCTCCAAATAATCTGCTGCAATACTAATCCAGGCCTCCTAGACTCCACTGAAAATATAACTCAATTTGAGGATCTGGATGACCCTCACTCCCATATTGTTGAAGCTCTGTGAAATTCTTGGGTGGAATCTCCTCAAGGTTGTTGGGTTTTCGTCCAACACACAATAGTAAACCCGAAGGTTCTCGTCTTGGGGCTATAGAAATTAGGAACTAGGTTATCCAAACCTCACCAAAGACAACATGCACAAATCCAAGGTGTCCTCAAATGATCCCCTCCTCTTTATAGATCTGATGGATTCTAGAAGCCTTTTATTTTATTATTATTTTAGTCACTTGGTCTTTTTATCCATTTAGCATTTTTCCCTCGTTTAATTTAATTAAACCACCCTTTTAATTTGGGAAAATGGTAAATCAGTCACCACCCTTCCTCAAGCCACTAAAATTTGCTTCTCACCATCCCATCTTGTAGATCTTCTTGTTTTGATTCCAACAAGCTATTACTGATAATATTCAAAACCGGAACCGGTGACCGGACAGATCCACTTATCAAACCGGGTTTCAAACCGGAACTAGTCAAAATGGGACTGGTCAGATCTCAATGAACCGGTATTTAAAAAAATACATGAAATAATTAATTTTTAATGAAAAAACTATTTTTAAGATTTAAAACCATGATTCCAAACCAATAGAGACAAAATACGCAAAGTTTGCTCATCTACATACCATGCAGAAGTGAATATATCAAAATGGCAGCGAGTACAATACATATCAGCAACAAAATACATAATCAATGAGGCATTAAATGGCCTCTAGAGTCCAAAAACAATGTTAAAATGTTATGGGGCCACTGGCCTACTACAAGTCTACATATCAATGATCAACATGATCACTCATCATGATCAAACTCATCACCAGTACTAGACATGGGATCATCAACATGAGCTACATAAATAATCTGGCTCAAAGTTTGAGGACTCCTAAAACTCCTCTGCAACCTCGGTAATAGTTGTAGTAGTAGCAGCAAAACTAGACATCAAAACTACAAATCACTGATCAACATGATCACTCATGAAACTCATCATTGATTCAACGCTACTAGGAATGGGATCATCAACAAGAAATACACAAACATCATCTAGCTCAAAGTCTTCAAAATTGGATTGCTCAACCTTATAATATGATAGAAATTGAAAAAGTTTAACATGTCTAACCAGTGATTTTGCTTTGAGTAAAGGGTTCATCTCCTCAACCTTATAACGTGGTAGAAAAAGCTTATCATGCCTAACCAGTTATTTTCCTTCGAGTGAAGGGTACATTTTTGTTAAGGCCATGGTAGAGGAGTTCAACAATCAATACCACCAACATCAACAAAGTTCAACAATCAATGCCACCAACATCAAGGTACTTAAAGGGCTTCATCCTCCTAATCAAATGTCAATCTCATACCCTCACGCATGATAGAATCAAATGGAAACATTGCAAACCCCCAAACCATGAAATCCTGAAAACCATCAAGTCTGCTGAATTTTGAGTGAAATCTAAAATTCCAGTTTCTCCATATGAAATCCAATGAGGTTGAAACCACTCTCAAACATCCTGAGTAATTTCATGGTGATGTTAAAAATTTAAGTAAAAGGATGAATTCCTTTATCTTTCATTTTCATCCTTTTATTCTAAGAATTTAACATTATCATTAATTGTCAGCATTGCTAGGGTTGAGATTTGTGAGGCAAATGAGAGGAGAGGCATGCTTTTTTTGGAGGGGTTGTTTTTTGAGGTAAACAACCACAAGTTTCCCTCAAAACCGCTTCAAAACTCACAAAATCACATTATGTAGGGTCCACGACTGGTCTGGCAATAAATCGACTGATTTATGACAGAACCGACTGGTTTATGGAAAAACCAATTGGTTCTGTCATAAACCAGTTGGTTTATGTCCGGTCAAACCAAAAAACCAATGTGACTGCTCAAATAACCCGATTTTTCAACCGGTTCGATGGCTTGGCCTAATGAACCGGTCAGTTTGACAGATTTACAGTTCGAACCGATTGGTTTTGACTACTATTATTACACTAAGGTGTTCTACCAACTATTCCTTTTGGAATGCCACCTTAAGTGTAATTAATTAATTTAGGCTCAAAGATAACTTTGTTTTACGGGAATTATCGAAATGCAATGGAACCAAAACCAAGTTGTGCGGAACTAACCCCGATGATGGAATATGGCATGTAAACTCTGCTAAAACCCATAAAGCTCCTCCAAAAGCCTCTAAGTTCGTTGATGGAGTAAACCTGCTCCTGTGACCTAACTACCACCAACCTTGAAAGTCCATCCTAACCATACCTAAGGGAATCCCAAAAAAGGGACATTACAAATCCTCCCGGCCCAAGATTGCTTGCCCTCAAGCAATCCACATCTGCCTACTAGTCAGACAGTCCAGTACCACTGAGGATCAAATACCTAGATCCCATATAAACCATTATACAGTACCATGCCTTTGTGCTACCCAATCATGAATGAATCCCTCATTTTATGGATCCTAAACCAATCTCTAATTCGTCTCACCACCAACAGATCCTCCTGGGTCCCAATGCCACCATGGCCAATCATTAGCATCCCTAACCCATGGCTTAAGTTGTGCTCTGTCTTTAGCAATAGATGCGGCTCCATCAATCAAATACCAACTCATCACTTCTCTCCACTCCAACCCTTGGCATAGTCCAAGGTCAAATCCACCAAGCTGATGTTGGGCTAGTGCAATTGGATGTTGATGTACTGCCAGCCTTCATCCCATTTCCAGGAGGAGCATGAAGAATCTAAGGGCCCCTGCTGTACTAAGCCCCTAACTGCAAATATCGCTCTATCAATAGGAAACCAACTCATCGTCTCTCGCTAAACCTTCTTGTGGGAAGGAGAGAACGCATGATCACCAACACATGGTATATGCCTACCATGCCCAGGCCGCTCCATACCCAAATCAAATCGCTCTACCAGGTTGATCTGATCAACCCATAAGACCGGTCTAGAGGATACTACTCTCCTCTCTCCAATGCACAGTAGGTGACCCTAGTGTGTTGCAAGCCCTATCCATATACACCTGAAGTGGGCTACTCTGCATCACCAAAATATCCTCCCTCTTCTGATTGGAAAATTCATGCTCCTCCAATCCATGGACCTCTTGCAAAATTGTCCAGTTAGGCTCCAACTCCTCCCGACTGCTATCATCTGAAAGTTTTGTGGCTCGGTTGGATGTCTCCACATCTACTCGTTCCATATCAAGGGCTAGCCCCTTGTCCATGGTTCTAACTTGAGCCTGCAATTGGCTCTCCCAAGATGACTCATTTTGCACTCTATGTATGTCATCCCCCACATGCCCATGTACTACTAGTTGCTCTTTACGTTGGACAAACTTTAGTGGTTGATCCCTCAAGTCCCTATGAATGTCCTCTTCTTGATCTTCTTCAACCTGTTGCCCCATACATGCCCCCTCCTCATGTTGATAAGGATGAATAGACGAAGTGTTGTCCACTTCTTCATATGCATATTCGTCAAATGAAACATTAGTGTCACCTGCAAATGCTTCCTCTTCTTCATTATCTCCTTTTTCCCTTTATTTGTGCATGAATGATTAGGCACCCAAGGCCTCTTGCAGATGAAGTAAATACCCTTCCTTCTCAACTCATTCTTGCTACATGTTTGGATCCTAACATCCCCCATCTTCATCAATTCGTCCTAGGTCAGTTGCCTTCTGAACAACCTCCTGTTTTGCTCAACCAACCCTTTGGCTAGCTCATAGGCAGTTAGTGAGACAACATGTTCCTTCCTCCAAATGGCCAACAAGTTTGACTTGCAAACGACACCACCTTCAACTATTAATTGAGATAAGATATCTTGCATTTTGGCCTTTACTTCCTCATGGTAATAGTCTCTGATGTTGGTGAAGAAGAATTGGCACAGGATGATTAGTTCTCCTGTCGAGGCATCCTACCCATGTAGTCTGGGACTCATGGGAAGTACCTCTCATTTGATCAATGAGCAGGGAAATGGGGTTAGGGACCATAGTAGTACTATCGATGGACGCATCGATGTATCTACTATACTCCCTATGCTAGGATGACCTCCATTGATCTGGGATCAATGAAACTGATCTGGGATTAGTATGAGTGGTTTGAGACACTGTCTTGTGATATTGATCTGGGATCAATTAAACTGACTTCGGGCTAGTAAGAGTGATGTGACACACTCTCTTCAGATGAAACTGACTTCGGGTCAGTAGAGAATGGTATGAGACGTTCTCGATCAATTCTTCTTCTTCATGGTTCAGCAGTGCAGGGCACTGATAGCAGAGATAGTACACTCGGACATATGGATCAACGAAGGGAGTTCTCCCTAGTTGAGAGGGAGTGTTAAAATTGGAAACTAGGGCCAAACTCCATGTGGGTCATCTTATTAATGGAAGCTGATATTTTTCTTGGATCCCTCTCATCGAGAGGTGTAGGATTGATCTAAAGATCAACCGATTCTGATAAGTACTCATGGAGATATGAATTTATTTGTGTTACGGGACAATTCGTCAAGGTCGGCCAGCAAACAAATAAACCCCACTTGTGCTTAACGTTTTAGTATAAATAGAGGTGGCCTTCAAGTCATTTCAATACACTTGAGATCTCTTCCTCTCTACTTGTCTTTGGGTTTTAGTAGGAGGAAAGATCTTAAGGGATAACGCTGCCCTAATCTAGACTGTAGAAGCCGAAACTGCCGAGAAAAGCCGAAATTGCCGGAACTGCCGGAAATAGCCGGAATTGCCAGAACTGCGGGAATAGCCAGAATTGTCGGAACTGCCAGAACTGTCGAGAACTGCCGGAACAGCGGGGAAAGCTGACGCAAAGGGCATAACTCAGAACCGCCGGGAACTGCTGAAACGGTCGGGAAAAGTCGGAACTGTCGGGAATAGTCAGAATTGCCAGAACTGCCTGGAACAACCAGAATTGTCGGAACTGCCCAGAACAGCCCGAATTGCCGAACCAATGTTGCACGAAGCGAGGACGCGGAAGCGTCATTTTCCAAAAATCTAGGAAGCGAAGCGTCTGCTATATATATATATATATATATATATATATATATATATATATATATAGATATAGATATATATATATATATATCTATATATATATATATATATATATATTTGCATAAATCAAGATAGATATAGCATCCATTGTACATTAATGATTAATTATTCAAGCATCAACCATCTAGAATCTAGATTGTCTAGCCTTTGCCTCTACCTCGATTGTCTAGGGATATTAGTCAACATTGCCCAATTTTGATCAAACTACCTAATTTAAGACTTAAAATATGGTAGAAAAAGCTTAACATGCTTGATCGATGATTTTGAGTCTTGACTTGATTGAAAGGTAATTTTTTGCTAAGGGCGTGACAAAGGAGTTCAAAAATTAACACCACCAACACTAGGGTACATATAGGGCTTGGTGCTCTTGATTAAATGCTAATCGCATACCTTCATACATAATATAATCTAATGAAATGCCACAATCCCATTGATCCTGAATTCCTGAAAACTGTTAAGTCTGCTGAATTTTGAAGAGGATATGAAATTCTATTTTCTCCATATGAAGTCCAATAAGGCTGGAACCACTCTCAAACATCCTGAGTAATTTCATGGTAATGTTAAAAATTTAAGTAAAAGGATGAAAATGAAAAATAAGGGAGAATGTCACTTTTACTTTAAGAATTTAACATTACCATGAGGGAGCATCTGCTATATCTATATTTTTTTGCCTTCACATTCCTCACCCTAACCTAAGGTGGACCCACGGGAATCGTACGAAATCGTACGGGAAGCATACACTTCGCCCTCCAAAGTGTCGTACGAAGCGCACTTCGGAGGTTCGAAATCGCGCTTCGGAGCCACGCTTCAGAAAATTCCAGGAAGCGGCAAAATTAGGTGGAAGCGCGCTTCCGCCTAAGCTTCCTAGATGCATCCACACGGGACGCACTTCGGGGCTTGGAACCGGCAGGGGGGGCGCTTCCTGCAACATTGGTCGAAACTGCCGGAACAGGCAGGAAAGCTGACGTAGAGGGCAGAAGCCCGAACTATCGGGAACAGCTAGAATAGCCGGAACTGCCGGGAACAGCCGGAACATCAGTACAGCATAAGGCGCAGCAGTATGATGTGTACAGCATGGTCAAGAGGTCCAGCATTGTGATGATGGGTGCAGCATGGTGCGGCACGGTGAGGTGCAACATAATGATAGGTGAAGGAGTCACCTTGGAGAATCAGTTGAAGCATCATGTCTTCAACTAATCTCATGTATCATCTTCTTAGAGATGATCTATGCTCTTATCTAGATAAGTCAAAGTGTTGACTTCTGTTGTAAACGTACTATCTCTCTCTCCCTCTGCTGAACTATTGAAGAACATATAAGAAGAATCGATCAAGGGTTTCCCCACATTGGGGTTTGTCCCTGGCTAGCGCCACATCTTGTGTCCTCTTGTCTTGGCTTGTCTTTTGCGATTTATGTTTATGTTCTATCTGCAATTTACTTTAATGCTGATGTGATTGCTAATCTGGAAAAGATATTGAGCTAACAGTGAAAATTGAAATAAATTGCTCTAAGCATACAACATACCTAAAATTAACAGTTGTCGCACTTCTGCGTATCGTTTGAGCTACAACAGACTTAATAGTCCACAACAATTAATTGACTTTGATTATTGTACTTTTCCTAAGTTAGACTTAGGAAAGAAGACATAAATCAGTTATTCCACCAAGCAAACACCTAAAGAAGCAATAAATCATCTTCTACATGCCAAGACACCAAGCCTATGCAAAAGACCTTCCGAAGCTACCACAAGCTTCAACAAAAGGAAAGTGAGAAGTCACAGAAAACAAGGAAGGCCTCATCAGCAAACATTTTCAAAACTCATGGACCTGAAGGATTTATTTGTGTGCTCTTTCCTTTTATATAGATCTTTTCTTGTTAACAAAGCTTCAACGATACTTCAGCAGCAGTTTATCTTTTCAGACATAGTATATAGGAGCAAAAAAGAGGAATTTTTATTGTTGATCTCATATATTCGGGATAGATATAAGAACAGGTATAGAATTGTTATCACAAGACAGCTACAAGATCAGTTTTTAGGACCCAAAGTGGACCGACATATCAAATTGAAATTTTTTGTTTGTGCTTAAGCAGTACTTCAAATTTTTGTGCAAATATTGTAATGATATAAAACAGTAGTTTCAACCAATGTTGCGAACATCGCGATTAGGATTAAATCGGCGAGGGTTTGAAATCGGAAAAAATCGTAAAAATCGGGATAAAATCAGTAAAAATCGGCAAAATTAAAAAAAAATACAAAAATCAAGATTTTTTTGAAAAAATCCAGATTAAACTGCGATTTTTTCAAAATGAAAAAATCACTGATTTAATCGTTTCAGCGAAAAAAACGTGTTTTTCGCAACACTAGTTTCAACTCTGAGGCACATGCCATATGAGTGCCACAGCATATGCATACAATGTATTTTTATTTTGGCTATAAATAGAAATACTTGCTTTTTTTCCTTCAAAAAAAAAATCTAATAATTAATCAATTATATTATATATGATAACAAATTACATTTATATAAAATATTTATAAGAAGTATGTATGTATGTATTATTATTATTATTACATAGAGAAAATTATTATTATTATTAAAAAATACTATTATTTAATTATAATTTTATTTTTGAGTTTTAAATTCATTATTAAGTATATAAAAATGATATTAGTATATTTGATTAATTATGGATTATTATAAATAAAATATAATATAAATCTACATATTTTACTACTACATTTATTATGTGCACAAGAATTTAAAACTTCTATTACTATTTTTTACTCTCGCTTCTTAACTCTACATTAACCATACTTACTCGGCAACTATCATTAATGGAACTATAAATTATCCTTCACTAAATAACACCTCTAACTTAGTGCAGTTGGCATATGCTTAGTGTGATGTAACATATGCTTTTATTATTTTAAAGCTTTTCCTAGAACACCCATTTGAGACCCAAATTTATGTTGAGAAATGTAACTAGGTTCGGTCTTCATAAAATATATTTGCCAAAAGAATTTTTATTATTGTTACAATGACTTATTAAAGCATGGGTTTCATGCTTGGGTCATCATTTTATTAGTCAAAGTCCCCATTGTGGACTCCTAGGATTAATAAAGAGTCATTAGAGTCATTCTATATTTTATGAGACTCTTCTTGGGCTTTCGAACAATGTAAAGAGAATTATTTTTTAGTCAAAGATGAATTATGTAGCCTCCACACCAAGTCGGCCTCAAGGAAGGCAATTCGACCTCAATGGAAGGCTATATATACAAGGCAGTTCGAATTCATCTGAAGCGTCTCACTCTCTCACACATAGTTCGATATCTGAAGCTGGAAGCTAGGAAAAAAGTGCAAAGGTGAAGAAGGAGGCTAAGGAAGGGAAGGACACAATCGAAGTTTGGTCAAGAAGGAAGGGAAGGACAAAATTGAAGTTTGGTCACAAAGAAAGGGAAGGACAAAATATAAGTTTTGGTATCTCCCTCTCTCTCTTGTGTGGGCTAATTTAGGAGATCGAAGTCTCCTTGTCAAAGTTGAGGTTGTTGTTGTTGATGCTGGGAGCTGTCAAGTCGAAGTTGCTAGGGCTGAAGTGTTGTTGCTACTAGGCCGAAGGTTGGATCAAAGAAGAAAAGGCTGGCTTGGCGTGGAGGAGGTTTGTGTCTAGGTTGAAGAGTCTCAAGAATAACTATTGAAGGAAGAGATTTTGACTGGGTTTTCCCCTAGATAGGGGTTTTGCCCTGGCAGAGTGCCTACATCTTGTGTATTGTGTTTTTGTGATCCTCATGCACACATAATTTGGTAATTGCTTGATGAAAGATAATATAACAAATAAGTAAAAGAAGCCAACATAATTCACAAGTAATTACCAAGAAATAGAAATCTAAGCCTAATTCTACTAGCATTGATTTTCCAACAATTTAATCTAGTGAGATATCTTATTCACCTTCTATATAATGAGAGAGAAAACATACCGGACCACCTATACCTTCAATGCCACAAAGCTCTAGCTCCTGCAATATCCCCTCCCCACCAATAGCATAAACCTGAAATTCACACAAGAAAAAACAGATCAGATAGAAATATGTGTTATCCAATATTCTTGCTTCCGCATTTGAGCACCCAAGTAATCACTAAAACAACCAAAAAAAAGAACAAAAACTATTCTCTATCAACTTTAACATAGAGCTTGAAAATTAAGCATGCACTCATACAACTTCAGAATGATGAAATATAAGAAATGTAGCACAACTTCTTCAGGGCTAGGCCAAACCTAAGTTTAGATCTCAGATTTCAAACAATACAAATTTATAAATGAGAAAATTAAAAATTTTATCCTTGGAGACTAAGAGCAGCTACTTCATAACAATTCATATGTGTTACAATATATTTATTTATTCAGTGGTTTGGGTAAAATAGAAAAAACAATGAGGATCCAATACATCTAATAATGTGACAAGTGATCATTTTACAATAGTTCTTGTGAACATATAAATACTCATTGATTGGTCACAACATTGAAGGGTAATGACTTCGGTGTCTAAATATTATTATTATTGTTGTTGTTGTTGTTGTCGTCATGTAATGTATCATTATTACACGATGTTGTTTTATACAAAGTACATGTCCTCCCCCTTAAATGATGCTTTGTGTTTAAATCATGGTTGAAAGTGTTATCACTTAAACTCTCACCTAAGGTGCAAAGTTTTCACTAGGTGAAATGCCAAGTGAAACTTAGAAGAGTTAACACTATCACCTTAGAACCCTTTTCCCTAACTTTAAGATGGCTTATTACCAATCTTCACACACAGTCCACAGATATATGGTGATAAATGGATAGATTGTGAGCTTATTACAAATATGTTATGGGATTATTTTCCAAATGATGAGGGCAGATTTGAATAATAGCTTTAGAGTCTACTTTCAAATGCAACAAATGATAAGGTTCTTAGACTTATAGTATATGTCACACAGTTTGAGTTTGAGTTATGGTTCTCCTATTCATCTCTTCCATTTAGCAACTAGCAACCCCTGTGAGCCACCTTCTAGTTGATGTGATGTACCATTCATATCGCTGCCACCTGCATCAGTCATATGTCTCCTCGCCTAGTTGTCAAGAGCACATGTAGGAAGGCGGGCTTCTAATCAAAGGGTACTTTATTCATTTTGCAAACGTGTGTTTATGCTTATTTATATTTGGGCATTTTGACACGGATTATAGGGTAACATGGAAGAAAGAAGGGTCTTGGTCGTAGTCTATGTCACAGGGTTCGCCGAATTTGAACCTTGGGGTTCGAAATTTGGCAAGCCCCAAAAAAAATTGAAATTCGTTCACGTTCGCAAACAAATTTGAACCTCAAGCGAACTCGAACTTGAAGGTGAATTTCATCGAATTTGAAAAAAAAAAATTGGGGTCCGAACTTATGGTTCACGAGTTTCTATTGATGGTTTACGAGAAAAACCATGGGCGCAAGATGTTATTCTCTGAGATTGTTCCCGCCAAACATTTTCCTTTATTTACCATGCTGCTCTAAGGATTTCACACAAGCTTTGAGTCGACTGTCGAGCAAAGTGTGAGCATGTGAGGTGCTGACTCCTGAGTGTGTTTGTATTTCCTAGGCCCTGAGGAGATCACGTCGGTGTGAATAGTGAGCTCGTCGAAGAGATCGTGCAAGTGCAAACTTGCTAAGTTGCTAAGTCTGTGAGTGTGTCAGGTGCTGAGTGCGTGTGAGGTGTTGTGCGTTGTGCAAACTCCAGCGTGTTCGTAATTTCTTCCATTTGGTCTGTAGACAACAACAGTTCGAGTTATTTTTGGAGTTTGGACTGAATTGTGTGATCCAGGTCCGAGTTATTTGGTCAAGGAGAGAGTATCGTCTATTCAGGTCGGTGTGATTGTGCTGCGTTGGGCAGTGGGCTCGAGAACTTCGAACTTCCCAAAACAGGTTAGTATTCGATCTTCGTAAACCCCCTTCCATTGCAAATTTGCATGTTTCCTTCCAATGTAATATTTGTCAATCTCTGACTGAGTTGACTATGAGTTAGATCTTCATTTGGGTGCCACTAAAACCTTAAGACAACAATCAAGAAGTCGAAGTGTATTATTCTCTGATTAAACACTTGACATAATGACCACCATTCTATTATGATTGCCATTGTCCACAGCATCGCTTCCTGAATTTTGTTATCGTGGTTTCCTCTGCTTTCTGTCAAGCACCTTTCTTACCACTGGTAGGATCTGTAAGGGCCAATTTAACTCCCAAAGCTCGCAGTAAGACCCTACGCTCTATACTCATAGGGATGGCATAGCCGCAAAACTGCATGAAAACCAATGAATGCCTAGCAGCATATGGAACTTATGCAAGCTAAATTCAAAAGAGCTATTTTTAAATCATGAGTGTTGTTCTTGATCTAAATCAGAGAATATTTCTGATTTGTGAGCTGCTAGATTAAAAAAAGCCAACTGATTATGTAGTTCATGGAACTTTTCCATCTATTGCACAATTCATCATTTTTGGACCTAAATCTCTTTTATAGTTGTTTATGTTATAAATCATCAAGCTTTATTATAAGACTCATTCTCTTTGAAATTACATGATATTATAGAATTATAACGTTATTCGTTTTCTATAGATTTTTTAATTCTTCTTGCTTTACACTCAAACCTCTTTTTGTAATGTGTGTTTTGTTTGCTTGTTCAGATTGATCAAATTTTGAGTCTCTTCCACTGAATCTCGTATTTTCTCTGACTTGCTTTAAATTATCCACTTATTTTGCCTAGTAGATATTTCATATAGTTCCTGAATCTCTTCAATATGCTTTCTAAATGCCTCATTAATTGTTGTGTTGGGTTTTCCTTTTCAAAAATACCCAAAATTCTTTTCCCATTTGTTTTAGATATTTTATTTGTCAACTGATATGACATTTCCAAAGTTGCAGTTCTTTCTTTGTGTCCATTGTCACCAAAGAGGACGCTTCCATATTCTAGCCTTCATCTTTACATGCTTGATATTCTTCCACTACCACTGTGATATATATGTTTCTTATTGAATTTTTAATTATTAGCCATCACTAATCTTCAAATTACCCAACTTGTGGGTCAAACTCGTGACTTAAATCTTCAAATTACCCAACTTGTGGGTCAAACTCGTGACTTAAATCTTCAAATTACCCAACTTGTGGGTCAAACTCATGACTTAAATCTTCAAATTACCAAACTGGTGGGTTTAGCCTCACTCACAGTCCAAACTAGTCGTTACAAATTGCTGGTTAGTTAAACTTGTTGTTCCGCATAGTACAAATAAGTTTATATCCCTTTGCAGCGACTATAAATGCAAGGCCTGTTCCTGTATAATGTATTGCCACTCGTAGGCTCTGCCATCTACTAAGGATGGAAATTCTATGAAAATAAACTTACCAATTTATATCCAAAATAAATGTCACATGCCAATTGCAATTATATTCCAATGTTTTTTGGGGGTTAATTTCACAGAAAATGCTTGAGAATAGTCCAAATTCCTTGTGCTTTTCAATGCCAAATGCCAATGCCTTTTACCTGTACTAAATGCATGACTTCGAGTTCTATGTTTTGTCTTCGAGTTCTATGTTTTGTCTTCACTCTGCCACTACGTTGTAAGAGCAAAAAACTTTAGTCCAAAAAAACACAAGAATTTCCCATAGATCACAAATATAGTTAAATTATCTCCATATAAATAACACATTTGTAATAGAAAATTGTTAATTGATCAACTGCACATTCCATTTTAGCAAATAAAAATAATATTTTTATGGTCCTTACCTATTTCACAGATCATTCAAGTACAGTGAAAATTTTAATTTTTATATTTTATTTTATATGCAACAATAGATGGACTACTAGCACTCTTTCAATTGTTTAAAACTTAGGTGTATCATCAATGAGGGCTGCAAAAACATCGAACCTTTATTTTCCAATTTTATATTTGATTTGGTTATTACAAGTTACAATTGTTAAATGCTTAATATTTCTTCCACAAAGCCTTTCAAATTGCCTCTCTCTCTCTCTCTCTCTCTCTCTCTCTCTCTATATATATATATATATATTTGATGGTTGCTTTTTGATACTCAAAGTTGCAGTATCCAAGCAACAAATAAACTTATTTGCATTGTTACCATGAAGCACTTTTTGAACTAGAGTGATAACTATTTTGCATTTCCCTCTTTCACAAAGAAGATACTTATGGGGCTGCAAACACTTTGTGATGATTGTATGGCTGTATGTACTATGAAGTGTAATGACCCACTTATAATAAATTAAAATTTATGAAATTAAATAAAATTAATTAAATTATAAATTATAAATTAAATAAATTAAAATTAAATCATTAAAATAAATAAATAAACTTTATTTCAAATTAAGATATTCAAATAAAATAAAATCAGATTTTGTTTATAAAAATCAACACGTATCATAATTTGGACACGGAGATGGAGGAAGTTGGTAAATGGAGACTTATAAGAAGGAAGGGACGGTTGGAGGCAGGGGAAAAAGGAGGAGGAAAATTTGTACACAGAGTTTATCATCAGGAACAATTGAGCCTTGCTTGTTCTGAGGTTTCTGGGCACGAGGGAATAGTCTGCTTCAACTGAGAAGCTTACTGGACTAAGTAGCGAGGTTCTGCTCAGTTTGGCTGGGTGGTTTCGGTATTTTGGTAACCGAAGCAGGAGTAGCTTGAGGCATCATCAACCGCAGGAATATAGGTAGGTACTCTCATCAACTCTGTCAGTTAAATTTGTAAAATTTTAGGAAATTTTATCACAGGCTCATGATATTTTTAACAAACCCTTTACTGCTTTTATGATGAATGTACAGTCTTTACATGAAGACTGTCTATTCAGTGCCAAAATTGTGATCTAAAACTGAAAATTTATCCTTATACTGTTATACATATTAAATCCACTAGAATCATGTGAGAATCTCTCCATATATATGTCGTTAAAGAGTCTAGAATCTGCATGAGTTTCAACTAACTGGTTTCTTTTTTTTGTTCATATTTGTCACATTTCTTTTCTTTGTTTTTTAATATAAATTTAGGATTTTAAATATGATATATATTTATTAAAAAATGAGGGTTAGGATTCTGATAAACCTAACATTTTCATTAAATAACCCAAAAGTAAAATACTTATTTGTATGAAAGCATGCACCTTGCATACACAAATATCAAGATATATCAAGTTTTATTTGCACTTGAATTTCACTATTTTATCATTTATTTAAATCTTAATCAGAATATGCAAACAAAAATGTAGACACATTTGTCATGGCACCTCCAAAGTCAACACCAGAAGGATGGAAATATGTAGAGAAATTGGATGGGCCTTGTTGCACTCAAACTGCCAAAGTTCCGGGGAAACGGAAGTACCAACTTTTTCAACAAGGATCGGATCACATATGAGCAGTCCATGTGTCATGGTCATCCCATTCTACAACTTATAATTGTAAATGATCTTAGTAAAACCTTGAGTCTATGTAACAACCTAGGTAAGCCAATAATTTGATGATGAATTCCATCCTAGGAGGTTTTTTAACCTCACCGATTACCTGTGTTTTTCGACACGGCTAATCAGAAGAGTTTTTTCCCGCCAGCTTAAAACCCTAAAGCTAGGGTGAAATTTATTGCTGAATTATCAGATGAGTCCTAGTGTTTTAGTCAAGTCTGATGTAAAAGTGGTTAGGGGATAATTTAAGCTAATTGGCTTCATTATTTTATTACAAATCACATGGTCTATTAGATCATATTGTGTCGCAAATGGGTTATGTGTCTTGAAGGTCTAAGACGAATGCGTGTTTTCTCTTTGACTCTTGTAAATGAAAAATCATATGTATTAGAGGATTGGAAAAATAATTAATCCCTTCATGTGTAAATTAATTAATTTTTCTGGCAAAATAAAATTAAATCCTAAGCCAGAAAATTAATTAATTAGAGTCAAATTAAATTGTCTTAGGAAAGCCCACGGGGCTTTGGATTGACGGTGAATGGGTGCGCTGTTAAGGCACTCCTTGCGATAGGTCACCGGTTCAAATCCCCCGTGGGTACTTAGGTTAGTCTTAACTATAAAAAAAAATTGTCTTAGGAAAATAAATTCTCCAAATGGAAAAATTCGTGAGTCTTAAAAGAGTCAATTTTTAAAGGTCCACCACCAAGAGAATATTGTAATTTTCAAGAAAACTTGGAACCTTGGACCTTGGTGGTTAACTCAAAGTCATTTTTTTGAGGAAATTAACTCAAAATAATTAATTTTGAGCTAATTAAAATGAAATTAAATGATAAATTTGAAAATTCCTCAAAAATAAAAATAAAAAAATCAAAGGCCAAGATTAAAAGATCTTGAAGTGTTTATCTAAAGCCAAGATTAAAAGATCTTGAAGTGTTTATCAAAGGCCAAGATTATTTTGACAAGGATCAAAGAAACTAGCGGTTATTTTTCCATTTGGATAATTTATCTATAAATTAGAGAATCAGTCGAGTCTTTAGTCATCTTGATCTCTTGCTAGAATTGTTGCTAAAGTATTTTGTAAACTATTGTCCCGTTGAGAACTATTTTTTCTACTATAATAAAAGACTTTGGGGTGCAACTCGAGGTGTTCTTGTTCATTGATCTGTGATATGTATTGACTACGGGCTTCCTATGTGGTCCTTTATATTATTATTTTGAGATAATACATAGTGTTTGCAGGTACTCAATCCTTAGTCTACAAGTTCACAGACCGTAGGCAAGGGTTACTTTGCTTGGATCTCTAGTTTTTATTTGGTGGATTGAATCTTCGCTTGAGCTATAATGAGCATTAATTTTTCTAAAGTGTTTTAGCCATTCTTTCAAAGAAAATTTATTGAAATTTTTATTTTCTCAAAATTTATTTAAAAACTCATGTACAATTTGTAAAATAATTTTGTAATTTTAAGTGTAAATTATTTTTCTAACTTGGGTTGGGGTTTTAGATCCAATTTGTATATATTTGGAGTTTGGGTGTTTTTATTGTTATTTTTGCAGGTTGGGTCAAGGGATCAAGTGAGAGAAGAGCTAGATATAGGCCGTTGAGGGTAAGATCTAGTCTCCAAACAATTTTGCAGGGACATTTACTGAAGATTTGATGGCAAAATTCAGATCTGGAAGAGAAAAAAAAAGCAAGACACGAGTATTCAGTTTTTGGCCTCCTCTTGCCATTTCAACCCCCGATCTACTATCCTAGCCCTTTTATCCCCGCAAATTTGTCTCCCTTAGCCTTGTTATCCATTTTCTTGGCCTCTTTTGCCCTAAATTGACCTGAAACCCTCATCTGAAGTTTAAGGCTAAATACTTGGCGGTTTTGAAGGCTTAAGGTCACAAAATTTGTATTTTCAAGCGGCAACGTGATCCCAAAATTTCAACAAATTTCAACTGTGGGATCTTCAAGGCCTCAAGCCTAGGGTTTGACCTCTAAACCCTTGTTTTACCTCAGATTTAATACAACGATAAAGTAATACTCCTTGTTGTGCCCAAACGGAAACAAGATAGAAAGGATTGATCAACTAGGGTGGAATTTGTCACCACTGAAATTGATAAGGTAGAATGGGTCTTAAAACCCTCCAAGCTAATGCTCCAGAAAACAATGAATTGATCCACACTTGATGATCCAAAATGAATTCATCCCTTTCATATATATAGATTCCCTAGAGGGGTCCCTTATTTCTTAATGATTGAATAGACTTTACTTCAAACCCCAATTTTGGTTTTTTTCGCCTAGCTACCCCAAAACTTGCCTAACAATGGATAAATTTGGGGTTTTTCCCCTTTATGGAGGACTATAGCCTATGAGGATGGATAGGCTATTACATCCCATTCATCCTCAAATTGTAGAGGACATTACAGTCCCCCTTGCCTGAAATTGCTTGCCCTCGAGCAATTGCAAATTCAGGTGCTACAAAATATGTTCACTTTCCCATTTCGCATCCTCCTTTGGCAAAATTTTCCACCTGATATGGTATTATGGAATGACTCTCCCTCTTAACTTCTTTTCCCACACAGCCATGATTGTCTCTGGAATCAATCCCAGTTGCCCTTCTTCATCTAATAGCAGTGGTTCCATAGAGGTGGTGTGTCAAAATTGGCAACTAGGGCCAACTTCCACCTTAGGACAGCTCATATGATGGAGATGATTATTGCATTGGATTCCTCTTTCCAAGAGGTACAATTTTGATACAAAGATCATCTAATTCTGACAAGCAGAAATGGAACTCTGAATTTATTCTTTCTCATGGACAAATTGTCAACGTCGGCCTTAGTCAAATGTAGGTTCATGAAGCCCAATGGATGTGTCTCCTCACCCTCAACGAATTGTATAAATAGGAGTGACCCTTCTCTCATTTGAACACTCACTCATCTCATGACATCATCTTCTCTCTCCTCTCTTGATTGGTTCACTTGGAGGCTCTCTCTTCTTCGCACGTGTGGAAGACAAATTTTAGGAGGCCAAAATTTCTGTGATTAGGGAAGCGTTGACGTGGGCACTTTGACCAAGTGTTGACTTCTGTTTTGGGGCCATAATTTCGATCTTTTTCTGGCCGCATTCTTTGGCATGAAATTCGAGGTGATTGGGGATTATTTGACCGAGTTCACTGCAGCGTTCACTTTCTAGTTTGACCACAGAAAATTACAGCAAGGTTTGCTTGGGTTGACCGAATTGTTTTGGGTTGACTTTCACCCTCTTTGGAGGCCACATTTTTCTGTTGTTGATAGAGCTGATTAGAGGATGATTTGGGGCAACTTTGACCACTGTTGACTCTCTGGTTAGGGCTGCATTCACTGCTGATTTGGCAGATCTGTTTTGGGCTTGTATTTATGATATTTGTACTCTCTCTCTCTCTACTGAACAATTGAAGAATAATAAGAAGATTTGACCAAAGGATTTCCCCACATTGGGGTTTGTCCCTGGCATCTGCCACATCTTGTGTCCTCTTGTCTTGGCTTGTCTTCTACATATGATTTTATGTTCTATCTACATTTACTGTCAATGTTTATAAGTTAATGTGATTGCTACTAGATATAATTGGAAATTGTCATTGGGCTACTAAAGGAACATTGAAGTAAATTGTGCTTACGCATAGAACATACCATTGTTATCTAAATTTAACATGCTATCAGAGCTCAAATGAAGACAAGGCCCAAGTAAGAGAGAAGCAAAGAAATCACTAAGGGAAGTTGTTGGACAAGGACTTGGAACTAATCCCAATGAGGACTACATATTTCTTCAAATCCGAGGATAGGCTTAAGGACAAATCCGACTATCATGTGTGGAAGATGACTTTGGATTTGACTTTGGAAGAGAATGATGCCATGGACTATGTCAAAGGAATAATAGCAATGCCTTTTTCAAATGCATCTGCTGCTGCACAAACCAAGTACAAGAAAGGTGAGGTAAAAGCTAAGAAGATTATTGTTGATTCCATTCATAAGCCTTTGGTTGCCTATATTTTTTATTTGGAAACATCTAAAGAGATGTATGAAAAGCTAGTTGGGATATTCAAAGTAAACAATGCAAATCAAATTCTCTTTCTCAAGAACAAGCTGAAAGATATCAAGATGGATAGAGGTGAATCCATCCAATCCTACTTCATAAGGATTACCGAGATCAAGAATGATCTCCTCTCTATTGGTGAAGTCACTAATGACCGGAAACTCTGTCTTATTGCACTTGGGGGCCTTACAAGAGATTGGGATGTGTTCAACACTACCATTCTCATCAATGACAAGATTTCGAGATTTGATGAACTATTGGCCAGATGCACTCAAAAAAGAAATAAGGATGAAGTAAAGAGACAAGCCCTCAAATGGAAACAATCCTACCACCTTCTCTGCTCATTCTAAGAGAAGGAACAATGATGGTCCAAGGAATCAAGGACAAGCGTTCAAGCGGGGATTCAAAGAAAGGAAAGGAAGATGCTTCAATTGTAACAGGTTTGGCCACTTCGCTAGAGAGTGTCCTCACAAGAAGGATACTCCAAGAGATGCTGACAACAATAACAACAACTTCAAAGGCAATGGAAATCAAAGGAAGAACAGGTTCAATAACAAAGGAAAAAGGAATGCTCCCACTGCTCGAAATGGAAGTGGTCGTCTTCCCAAGAAGTCAAGAAACTCCAGGTATGATGAAGTTAATGTTGTAAAGCAAAAAGAATTTTATCCTATTTTTTCCCTCTCCACTGCCTCTCCTCCGAATACATTGGACCATTGGTTGATTGATAGTGGTGCCTCAAGGCACTTCACTAGGTACAAAGAAGCTCTCTCAAACTTGGTTGAAAGGAAGACAAATATGGAGATTATACTTGGGGATAATGCCACTTATCTCATGAATGGAATTGGGACCGTTACTCTCTACTTAAATCAAAGACAAACTCTTCATTTGCAAGAAGTGTTATATGTACCTGATCTGAAAATGAACTTGGTTTCTATTTCTGTGATGGAAGATAGAGGTTTTAAAGTGACATTCATTGATGGGAAGGTTCGTGATTGGCAAAGGAACCCAAGAGATGCATTCACTCTTGGATTTAGGGTTGAAGGTCTCTATCAGGTTGGACGAAGTCCATTGGGAGCTATGACTTGTGATATTTCCCTTCAATCCAGATTATGGCACCCATGTAAGGAAGATGGTCACAGGGATGCCCGAATTCAACTTATAACATTAAGGTGTTTGTCAGGGATGTGAAGCAGGAAAACATACAAGGGCACCATTCCCCTCAAGTGAGACTCAAACCACTGATATTCTTCAATTGGTCCATTTTGATCTATCCAGTATGTTGCTCGTGACATCATTGGGTGGATATTTGTATTATGCGATTTTTGAGGATGAATTCTCTCACAAAACATGGATCTATTTCTTAAAGAAGAAGGATGAAGTATTCAAATGGTTTCATTCCTTCAAAGCCTTGCTCGATAATCAAACAGGGGAAGAAGATCAAAATATTGAGGACCGATAATGGGACCGAATATGAGTCAAATGAATTCAAAGACTATTGTAGAGAATTTGAAGGAGACTACTGCCGCATTTACTCGTGAACAAAATGGTGTTGTCGAGAGGAAGAATCGTACTATCATAGAAGCCACCCGGGCTATGCTTCATGATCAAGGTCTTCCGAAGTTCTTATGGGGAGAAGTTGCCAACATCACTGTGTATGTCCCAAACCGATGCCCACATCAAGCTTTGGACTTCAAGACACCCGAAGAAGTTTCACCGGTAAGAAACCTGATGTTTCTCATTTTAGAATTTTTGGTTGTCCCGTATATTTTCATGTGCCGAAAAAGAAAGAAATAAACTAGATGCATCTGGGAAGAAAGGAACGTTTGTGGGCTACAGTGAAACTTCGAAGGCATATAGAATCTATGTGCGTGGTCAAAGGGAAATGGAATTAAGTCATGATGTCACTTTCGCTGAAGATTTTGCACTTGGAAAGATCCAAGATCTTCCTATTCCAAGGAAAGAAAATGATGATGCTGATGCAAAAAAGAAGGATAAACCTCTGTCTGATGAATCGATGCCCGATTTTGAAGGTCCGATGGATTGCATTGATCCACCTCCTTGTGAGCCCTCTACTTCAAGGAAAAGGCCTTTGTGGCTCAAAGATACACTTGAATATGCTGAGAAACATATTGCACCGAGGGGGAAATTTTGTGAAAGCAAGAAGCCGAAAAGGTACCAAGGGTACTTAGCTACCATGAGTACCATTGTACAATCTGAGCCTTGTACATTCGAAGAAGCCGTGAAGCAACAAGTTTGGAAGGATGCGATGAATGAGGAATATGAGTCGATCATGAAGAATGATGTCTGGGATGTGGTTCCTAGACCCAAGGACAAGTTAGTGGTCACTTCGAAATGGCTCTACAAGATCAAACATGGAGCTGATGGGAGTGTTGAGAAATTCAAGGCCAGATTTGTAGCTCGAGGCTTCTCTCAAAAGGAAGTAGACTATGATGAGATATTTGCACCAGTTGCCCGATATACCACCATCTGTTCGATCGTAGCCCTCGTTGCCTCGCAAGGATGGAACCTACACCAAATGGATATCAAAATCGCCTTCTTGCATGGTTCGCTTAAGGAGGACATGTATGTGGAACAACCTGAGGGGTTCGAGGTTCAAGATCGTGAGACACATGTATGCAAGTTGAAGAAAGCCCTCTATGGGTTAAAGCAAGCTCGAAGGCTTGGTATGAGAGGATCGATCGCTATCTTATGAAGTTGGGATTTACAAGAAGCGATGCTGACCCCAACCTATACTTCAAAGTTGAAAGGGACAAACCTCTCATTCTGGTCCTTTATGTTGATGATCTCTTTCTGACAGGTGATGGCCCTCTCTTTTATCAATGCAAGGGGGAGTTGGCTTTCGAGTTCAAGATGAAAGACCTAGGACTGATGCATTATTTCCTAGGGTTGGAGGTCTGGCAAAAGCTAGGTGAGATTTTCTTTTCTCAAGGAAAATATATTGTGAAGCTACTTGAGAGATGTGGGATGGTGGACTACAAGTCCGTGACTACTCCAATGGAACTCAACTTTAAGAAGCTATGTGGAAGTGTTGTTGGGCCTGAATTGGCGAACCCTATCGAGTATCGTCAACTTGTGGGGGCCTTGATGTTTTTGGTCAACTCCCTTCCTGACATATGGTTCGATGTGAACACGTTGAGTCAACATATGGTCAAGCCTCATTACATTGTTGCCAAGAATCTCATGAGATATCTATGTGGTACAATCCACAACGGACTGAGATACGCTGCCGAAAATTTGAGGCTACATAGATATACAGATGTTGATTGGGTTGGCAGTGTGGTGGATCATAAGAGCACGTCTGGGAGTTGCTTCTCTTTCGGGTCTGCTTCTATATCCTGGATGAGCAGGGAGCAGAAATCGACTGCACTAAGCACCGTCGAGGCTAAATACATTGTTGCGAGTATGGCCTGTTGTGAAGCAGTTTGGTTGAGGAAGCTCTTCAATGAGCTATTTGAGCACGTGCTAGATACCACCATGATCTTCTCCGACAACCAGAGTGGGATTCGTCTATCAGAGAATCCCACGTTCCACGACCACTCCAAGCACATTGATATCAAGTACGACTTTATCTGGGATATGGTACAACATGGAGCAATTAGGCTCCAACACATCAGGACAGATGGACAAGTTGCAGACATTCTCATGAAGCCTTTGGGGAAGGTCAAATTCTTAACCTTCCAAGAGAGACTTGGAGTCATGGAACGACCCTCCTATGAGGGTCCCATATGAGTTGGACACAGAGCTCTGGGAGCTCCTCGGGGCGTGGGGTACTTCTTGGAGCTAGCTATGAGCGACCATAGGGTGAGAGGTTCACCTTCCCCCAGTGATGCGTTGGATACAGGGTGAGTGGTTCACCTTCGTCTGTGATACCCCATTATGGTTGACATGTGTGTAGGGTGAGTGGTTCAACTTCCCCTACCCAGACACATGCATGTAGGGTGAGTGGTTCACCTTCTCCTAAGATTGACATATGCATAGGATGAGTGGTTCACCTTCCCCTACGATTGACATATGCATAGGATGAGTGGTTCACCTTCTCCTATGGCATATGAGCAGGATGAGTGGTTCACCTTCTCCTGTTGATGCCCCGACACACATCCTACCCATAGAGTCTGGGACTCATGGGAAGTACCTCTCATCTGGCCAATGAGTTGGGAAAAGATGGTTAGGGACCATAGCACTACCAATGGACGCATCGTGTACTATCGTACTCCCTATGACTAGGATGCATGGTGTTCAACAACTTGATCTGGGATCAAGGACTGACTTTAGTCAGTGGAGAGTGGTATGATCTTATGACTCACTCTCAATCACTTCTTCTTCATTATTACTTCATGGTTCAGCAGAGCAGAGCAGTACAGGATAGTGATGACAGGGATGGTACAGGATGACAGGTTGGCATGATGATGGATTGGCAAGTGGAATTCTCCCTAGTTGAGAGGGAGTGTTAAAATTGGCAACTAGGGCCAACTTCCACCTTAGGAAAGCTCATATGATGGAGATGATTATTGCATTGGATTCCTCTTTCCGAGAGGTACAATTTTGATATAAAGATCATCTCATTCTGACAACCAAAAATGGAATTCTGAATTTATTCTTTCTGATGGACAAATTGTCAAGGTCGGCCTCAGTCAAATGTAGGCTCATGAAGCCCAATGGATGTGCCTCCTCACCCTCAACGAATTTTATAAATAGTTATAGGAGTGACCCTTCTCTCATATGGACACTCACTCATCTCATCACATCATCTTCTCTCTCCTCTCTTGATTGATTTGCTTGGAGGCTCTCTCTTCTTCGCACATGTGGAAGGAAGGCCGATTTTAGGAGGCCGAAATTTCTGTGATTAGGGCAGCATTGACCAGTGTTGACTTGGGCACTTTGACCAAGCGTTGACTTATGTTTTGGGGCCAGAATTTTGATCTTTTCAAGCCGCATTCTTTGGCACAAAATTCGAGGTGATTGGGGACTATTTGACCGAGTTCACTGCAACATTGACTTTCTAGTTTGACAACAGAAATTACAGCAAGGTTTGTTTGGGTTGACCGAGTTGTTTTGGGTTGACTTTGACCCTCTTTGGAGGCTGCATTTTTCTGTTGTTGATCGAGCTGATTAGAGGATGATTTGGGGCAGCTTTGACCACCATTGACTTTCTGGTTAGGGCTGCATTGACTGCTGATTTGACTATTGATTTGGATCTGTTTTGGGCTTGTATTTATGATATTTGTACTCTCTCTCTACTGAACTATTGAAGAATAATAAGAAGATTTGATCAAAGGGTTTCCCCACATTGGGGTTTGTCCCTGACATCCGCCACATCTTGTGTCCTCTTGTCTTGGCTTGTCTTCTACATATGATTTTATGTTCTATCTGCATTTACTGTCAATGTTTATCTGCATTTACTGTCAATGTTTATAAGTTAATGTGATCGCTACAGGATATAATTGGAAATTTTCATTGGGCTGCTAAAGGAACATTGAAATAAATTGTGCTTAAGCATAAAACATACCATTGTTATCTAAATTTAACAAGGTGACCTGCTGCCCCACGGCTTTCTTGAGAAATACATTATGGATTATGTTGTTTCTTGGTAGTTCCAATCCATACGCCACTTCACCAACCTTTCGAAGGACTTTGTACGGCACATAGATACCAAGCTTCAGCTTTTCGACGTCGCTTTTCTTGAGGGTAGACTGCCTATAGGGCTGCAATCTCAAGAAAACAAGGTCTCCTACCGCAAAGTTGCGTTTTGTTCGGTGTTGATCAGCATACAACTTCTGTCGATTCTGAGCAACCTGTATATTTTCCTTCAATACTTTGAGCATGTCCTAACTTTCTTGTATCTAATCCTTAGCAATAGGTGCCCTGCTATCTCCAAAAACATTGTTGATAAAAGATGGTGCATCATACCCATATAAAGCCCTGAGTGGTGTCATACCAATGGATAGGTGGTAGGTGGTGTTGTAGCAATGCTCCCCAAGGTAAAAACACTTGATCGATGCCTTTTGTTGACTCGTCACATAGTTGCATAGATACCTTCAATCCACTTATTCACGATTTTTGTTTGGCCATCTATCTGTAGATGATAGCTAGTGCTAGGGGTTAATTCGATTCCTACTAGTTTGAAGAGTTCCTACCAAAAAGCACCCATAAATCTGCTATCTCGATCGCTAACTATATTCTTTGGCAGTCCATGCAGTCTGAAGACTTCTCGGAAATACGGCTCTAAATCTTGCTTGGTCGCTGAATCGGATGAGATTACGAAGAAATGTGCGAATTCAATCAACCTATCCACCACAGTGTAGATGCAATCCTTACCTTGCACTTTGGGTAACCCTGTGATAAAGTCCATCGAGATGCTTTCCCATTTTTGCTCAGGAATAAGTAGATGTTGGAGAAGACCTGCAGGATACATATGCTCAACCTTATTCTTGTTGGCATGTCATGCATTCCTTGACGTATTTCATCACATATTTCTTTAGGCCTTTCCACAAAAATCGCTCCCGAATCTACTGATATGTCTTGAAAAAACCCTAATGTCTAGTCGTTGGAACATCATGTGTGATCTTCAAAATATTCTCCTTGAGTACGAACTCAGGAACCAAGTACATTTTGTCCTTGTAATAAATAATCCCATCAACTATTTTGTACCTCTCATCTTGGATAGTTTTGTCGATTAATGCGCAAGAAAACTGGTTTTTGGCATACTCTGCTGAGAGGTGAACCTTACAATCTTCTATAAGCTCTATGAGGGCACATGTTGCTAGTTTTCTGGAAAGTGCATCGGCCACAACATTATTCTTCCCCTTCACGTACTCAATACCAAAATCATAAGCTTGGATCCTGCTTACCCATTTATGTTGTCGCTCGTTTAGGTCCTTTTGTCCCAAGAAACGACGCAGGTTGTTGTGGTTTGTCCTGACTACGAACCTGTTTCCTACCAAATATTGCTTGAACTTTGCCAACACATGCATGAAAGCCAGCATCTCTTTGTTGTATATGGAATAAAGCTTCTCTATGTTCTGAAGCTTCCAACTTTCGAATGTAATAGGGTGAGCCTTTTGCATTAATACGGCCCCTATGCCTTCTCCTGATGCATCGCACTCCAACATAAATGGAGCTTGTTAAATGTCTTGTCAAATTCATTTGTCCACCTGAATGCTCCCTTTTTGGTTAAATCTGTCAAGAGCGCGCTTGGCTGAGAGAAACCTTTGACAAATCATCGATAATAACTGCAAATTCCGAATAATCCTCGCAATTTTGTCAGGTTTGTTGAATTTCAATGACCTTGGGTCTAGGTTAGAGTCTTAGAATCACTAATGCTACCAAACCAAGAATCTCAACCATAAACTACTTTGTACAGCGGAAATAGAAAGCAGTAAATCATACATGCACAAATATGCACACTTTTTAACAAAATTGTACAATATTGTACAATCACCAATCTTCGTTATATTAAACCAAATTTGAATAATACAACAGTCTATGGTATACAAGATATAATGACAAACTTTGTTGCAACTTTGATGTCGTATCTTGTCCTGTCAGTCCTTCGCTTCCGTACTGCTCACTAGTAGTGCCTTAGTCCATGAAGGCCACTACACATCGAGACTCCAGGAGGGCTGCCACCTAACAATGCTTCATGTCACTTATGCTGCATGTACATGAGCTCATAAATCTGCTCTCTGGGTAGGCCTAATTCCCGAGCTCCAATCTGCCTTCTAGTAGCCTCTTTCGTCCATCAAAGAGCTACTCATAAGGCTGCAAACTTCACCCGATCTTCAGTTATCTTTGTCACTTCAAGACTGTTAATCCAGAGCTACTTTGGACATCCACACACTGCCCTCCAAAAGTCCAAATATCCCCAATACTACGTTGTCGGTTCTGCTCCTAAGATGGACACTTCACCACCACGGAAGGTCCTCCACACGACACCAACAGGCCGCAATAACTCTGATCCAAATCTGACCAAAAACAAGGATCCAACACTCATCAAAATTCTTGTCCAAGTTTGTGTCATTGTTGTAATGTTTGTGACTGGTTAAGGCATATTTACCTGTTGTAATAACCCCTAATCGACCACCAAAATTAACCTTCTTGGTTGTAGCCTACTCTTGAAGAGGTGTTGGCACCCTTGGCTGTTGTGCTGGGCATAGACAGCCCCTAAAGAGCTCCACACTGCCCTCCAAAGATGAGGTAGGACATGCAGCCCACCTACAGCACCATACGCTGCCCTTCCTTCAAGAATTTTGCACACAAGACAGCTCCACGTAGGTTGAACCAGACTCTCTTGCCTCGGCCCTCTAGGGAGTTGCCTTGACCTCCCCTCACAGCAACTTGGCCCTCAAATAGACCCTAAAAACAGCCCTAAAACACCACACTATCCCTTCCTCCTTTGTTGCAACAATTTCAGAGATAAACCTTCTCTGCAACGAGCTTATGCAAGATGAATGTTGCACTTTTGGATGAGAAAATGACATCAACTCACCCTCTATTTATACACAAATGAGGGGCTCCACGAATTCATTTGAAGAGACATGTCTCTTGGACGAATTCCTCAAGCCTACATGACTTTGGCTATCCATAATTAATTGTCAACTTCAAAAATTCATAACTTCGTTTCTAGAGCTCTGATTTGAGTGATCTTTGGAGCGTTGGAATCGGCTCGCCAAGCTCTATCACCTCAAATTTTCTCAAGCTCAAATTCATCATGGTTTTGACCCAAATCCCGATGGGTGCAAAACCCCATGCTTGGGTTCCAAGCCCACAAGTGACCCTTGTGGCGCTTTCCCTCCAAACCCTGAACCCTAGGGCTTGGAGTACCTCCCAAGCTACACAAATCAACACTCCCTCTTAGCAAGGGAGGTACTTCCAAGACTAGGAAGTATCTCGTCATCATCATCACTGCTCGCAACACTTGCCCAACTCCTGGCGCTCACAATCACAGCAATCCCTGTACGATGAACTACGCCCTTCTCAGAAGTGTCATTGTCATTGCTAGAAGCACCCTACTTCTTCTTCTTATCCTGTAACATCTTCCACTCTCTCCATGATTCCTTCTTGGTAGTTGTAGGAGCACCCTTGCTCCCCACTGACCATGCGCTCTTCTTGGACTACAAAGTCTCCTTCTGAATCTGCAAGATCCCTCTCGAACTAGACTCCTTTTGAGTCTTTGGAACCTGGACCTTCTCGGGAAGGTGTACCCTCTTTTTGGGAACCTGTACCTGCTCCTCTAAAGCCTGCACCTACTCCTACTTCTCTAGAGCCTGCACCTACTCCTACTTCTCTAGAACCTGCACCTGCTTCTTTCCATGATCCACAAGCTTGCCCATCAACCTGGAGAGACCATGCTCTCTAACTCCAAGTACAATCCCATCAAACTTAGAGCCTTTGGGCCTGAGTCTTGCCTTCCCATCCTGGAACAAAAGCTCAAACCCTTTCCTCTCGATCATCGAGACAGAAATCATGCTATATCTGAGTCCTGGTACAAACAATACACCCTAGACCTGCATCACACGGCTTGTCTCCATCCTGAATGACACAACTCCCAATCCTCAGATCTCCAACTGACTCTTGTCGGCCAACACCATGTGCAACATCGAGTCCCATTCAACTAGAGTCTCAAAACCCTCATGTGACCCTGTCATATGCTTCATCGCACCACTGTCCATGTACCATCCATCCTCATTAACAGTACCCTGCGAGAAATGAGAAATCATAGAAAAGTCCTCCCCTTGCAATCTCCTAGTCAAATCATCTATCTCAACTGAAGTGGCAACATTGACGACCTGCTTTCCTTTCCTTTCCTCATCATCTCCCTTCTTCTTCATTGGACATCTCGATGAATAATGACCCACCTCGCCACAGTTGAAACAACTGAGTTTACTCAAGTCCCCTTCTTTTGCTTACCCTTCATTCTTATTGCAAGTACCACGTCATCATCGAAAGACTTCTTTGGATGAAGATCCTCGTCTCGCAACTCTTTTTGAATGAAGTCATCCCACAGCCTATCCCAGTCTGGGAACTTCTCCCTGGCAATGATCCCTTTGATGAAGGGCTTCCATTCCTCGATGAACCCCTTCAAGGCAATCTTTACCATATCTCCATCTAATATAGTCACACCGATGGCAGCAAGCTCATCTTTGACTTGAGAAAATCTCGTCAGATACGAGGTCACGCTTTCACCTTTTATCATCTTGGTGGACTTCAACTTATCCTCCAATACCAATACATGGTTCTCGTTCTTATTCTGGAACAAATTTTGAAGAGCCATCCACATCTCATGTGCATTGTTCTTCCCGGACAGATGAGGCATTAGGGCATCCTTCACACCATCTAGGATCATCAATCTTGCCCTCGCATCCAAATCTTCAAATATTTCCAGCTCCTTAGGGTCGGTTGGCTTCTTAATCTCTTTCTCGGCGAACTCTTAGATCTTGTTGACCTGCAATACCAACTTGATCCTTTCCTTCCAAGGACTATAGTTGGATAACCCCTCCAACCTGTCCTCATAACGGAGACTTGCCTGCAACTTCGACATTGTAGTGAGCCCTTCACTTATAATGTGACCAACTCCCTCTCACGATGTACTTCGTTGTGCACAGCTCTGATTGACTGACTTCCAAAGTAGCTCAAACGCGCTCTAATACCATGTTGAATTTCCACGACCTTGGGTCTAGGTTAGAGTCTTAAAATCACTAACACTACCAAACCAAGAAACTCGACCATAAACTACTTTGCACAACAGAAATATAAAGCAATAAATGATACATGCACAAATATACACACTTTTTAACAAAATTGTACAAATCTTCGTCAAATTAAACCAAATCCGAATAATACAACAGTTTATGGTATACAAGATATAATGACAAACTTTGTTGCAGCTTCGATGTCGTATCTTGTCTTGTTGGTTCTTCACTTCCATACTGCCCAGTAGTAGTGCCTTAGTCCCTGAAGGCCACTACACATCGAGACTCCAGGAGGGTTGCCACCTAGCAATGTTGCATGTCACTTCTGCTGCATGTACACAGGCTCATACATCTGCTCTCTGGGTAGGCCTAATTCCCGAGCTCCAATCTGCCTTCTAGTAGCCTATTTCATCCATCAAAGAGCTACTCATAAGGCTACAAACTTCACCCAATCTTCAACTATCTTTGTCACTTCAAGACCGCTAGTCTAGGGCTACTTTGGACATCCACAAGCCCTCCAACAGTCCAAAGATGCCTAATACTACACTGTCGGTACTGCTCCTAAGATGGACAGTTCACCACCACGAAAGGTCCTCCACACGGCACCAATAGGATGCAATGACTCTGATCCAAATCCAACCCAAAAACATGGATCCAACACTCATCAAAATTGTTGTCCAAGTCAGCATCATTGTTGTAATGTCTATGATTGGTTAGGGCATATTTAATTGCTGTAATAACCCCTGATCAGCCACCAAAACTACCCTTCTTGCCTGCGGCCTACTCTTGAAGAGGTGTTCGCACCCTTGGTTGTTGTCCTTGGCATAAACAGCTCCACGTTTCCCTCCAAGATGAGGTAGGACATGTGGCCCACCTACAGCACTATATGTTGCCCTTCCTTCAAGAATTTTGCACCCAAGACACCAGCGTCTCCTTGCCTCAGCCCTCTAGGGAGCTACCTCGGCCTCCCATCATAGCAACTTGGCCCTCAAACAGACCCTAAAAACAGCCCTAAAACACCACGTTGTCCCTTCCTCCTTTGTTGCGGCAATTTCAGAGATAAACCTTCTCTCCAACGAGCTTATGCAAGATGAATGTTGCACTTTTGGATGAGAAAATGACATCAACTCACCTTCTATTTATACAAAAATGCGGGGCTCCGCGAATTCATTTGAAGAGACATGTCTCTTGGACGGATTCCTCAAGCCTGCATGACTTTGGCTATCCATAATTAATTGTCAACTCCAAAAATTCATAACTTCGTTTCTAGAGCTCTAATTTGAGTGATCTTTGGAGCATTGGAATCGGCTCGCCAAGCTTTATCAACTCAAATTTTCGCAAGCTCAAATTCATCATGGTTTTGACCCAAACCCCGATGGGTGCAAAACTCCATGATTGGGTTCCAAGCCCACAAGTGACCCTTGTGGCGCTTTGCCCTCCAAACCCTGAACCCTAGGGCTTGGACTACCTTCCAAGCTACACAAATCAACAAGGTTCTTAGGTGTGGGCCAGTCCAATATTGCCTGAATCTTTTCTTGATGAACCTGTACAACCTTTGCACTGATTATGTGTGCCAAATAAAGAATCTTCGTTAACCCAAACTCACATTTTGATTGTTTGGCATAGAGAGATTACTCCTGCATAATGCTAAAAATTATATCCAAATGCCCCAAATGATTGTCCCATGTTTTGCTATAAATGAGAAGATAATCAAAGAATACCAATAAAAACTTCCTTAGCCGCTTGCTAAAGATACTATTCATACAAGATTGGAAAGTGGCAGGGGCATTGGTTAGCCCAAACAGCATGACCAAAAATTCAAGGTGTCCATAACGGCATTAGAATGTCGTTTTCAACACATCCTCTTCTCGAAATCAGATTTGGTGGTACCCTAATCATAAATCAATCTTTGAAAAGTAAACTACTCCATGAATTTCATCTAGTAATTCATCGATCAAGGGGATAGGGTACCTGTTTTTTATAGTTTTCTTATTGAGAGCCTGGTAATCAATGCACATTCTCCATGTGCCATCATTTTTCTTTACCAAGACCACAATGAGGCAAATCGACTCAAGCTAAGTTTGATGTGACCAGTTTCTAACAATCCCTGGATGGTCTTCTCTATTTCGTCCTTGAATTTCTTCGAGTGTCAGTAGGGCATGGTGATCACAGGGTTAGCTCCCTCTTCCAGTTCTATAGTGTGCTCAAATCCTCTCTTAGGTGGTAATCTTGGAGGAATGTCACCAAACACTGGAGCATGGTTTTTCAACACTTGTTGAATATATATCTTGTATTGCGCTTGTCATTGTTGGGAGTCTTTTGGCTCATAATCTTGCATTTTGTTGCGTGTGCTATATCTCCATGCCTGAATAGGGCTTCCATCCTCCTAGCTAAAGCAACCTGTGGACTACCATTTGTCATGCCTCTCAATACCACCTCACTGCCATTTGGTGCTTTAAATTCCATTTCCAATGCTTGGTAGTCCATCGCGTGCTTGCCCAACGATTACAACCATTGAACCCCCAATACCATATTGAGTTCTACAAGATCTATTACATAGTAGTCACTAGTAAAAGTATAGTTACTGAGAGTTACACTCAAACCTAGGATCATTCATGTGCAATCCAAGTTGTACACATCCGCAACTATGACATCCAGGCCCTCAAACTCTTCAATGGGAAGTCCCCTTTTGGCTACTAGTGTTGCATCAATGAAGTTGTGTGTGGCTCCTCCATTAATTAGTGATGTGATGCGTTGTCCCTTAACGACTCCCTTGACCCTGAAGGTGTATACTTGGGCGTGCCTAAAAGGGTTGCAACCTTAACTTGTGGTTGTGTCTTCTTTTCTCCAATGGGCCTTTCCTTTCCTTCCATTTCCTCTTGTGGTGGTTCCTCCTTGGGGATTTTATGCTTTTCTTCTTCCTTTGCTTCTTTTCGCGGCGATTATTCTTCAACATCCGAAGTGGGTTCCTCTCCTTCTTCCTCATCATTAGAGACTACTTCAATATAGTGAATCTTCCCCTTACCTAAACAGTGATGTCCTGGTTCCCATGGCTCCTTGCAATTGAAACATAGCTTCTTTTGCCTAAGTTCACTTCGTGTTTCTTCATTTAGCCTATCCTTTCTGGGCCAATCATGTTGAAAGGGCTTCTTCTCCTTATCTTTTGGAGGAATGAAAGGCTTGGATGGAGCCTTAGACTTAGTGGCTACATTTCCCATATCCTGAGTCTTCTTGATAGCCTCCTGAAGGGTGGCGGGGTTGAATGCCTTGACCCAACCTTGTAGGGGTTCGGCTAATGCCTCAGTGAAAAGCATGACTAATCGCTCTTCAGATATATTTGTTACCATGACTGTGATTCGTTCAAATTCTGCAATAAACTCTTCGTGTGATCCTGTCTGTTTGAGTAGTGCCAATTCTCTAAAGTGGATGTTTGGGTTCTTCCGATCAAACCTTTCTATCAACCTTTGCGTAGATTCTTCATAAGAAGTGATGTTAGTATGCCCCAATATTACTGGACCATGATACCACCATTCATGTGCTTCCCCTTCTAGATGTAGTGTGGCAAGTTGGATTGCATTTGCTTTTGCCATAGGGTTGAGCCTGAAGCAGGTATCCAATTTTTGCACCCAACCCCTTGTTGTACATTTAGATGATCCATCAAATGAGGGTAGAGGAATTTTACTTACCTTGCATGCCAATTTAGCGTTTGGTTGTCCCCTGGGTCTATTTCTGTATGTAAAATTATTGTATTCATTGAAGGACATGGTTGCTCAAGTGTTTTCCTCCAATCTTGCGTAATCCCAAACATATTCATTAAGAAGTTGATTTGGCTTAACTGCTTTTGGGGTTGCATTGTTTGATTATTTGTGAATTGTGGAAGTAATGGTCGTTGATTTCTTCTGTTGTTTGCTTGGTTATTGGTCGAACCGAGGTTATGGTTACCACTACCTTTAGTGGTGGTTCTGTTGTTGCTAGCAGTGTTTTGTTGTCCTATGAGATGAACGATCAGTTGAGTGAGTTGTTGTTGTCCTTGAGCCAGTATTTGTGCCAGTTCCTGCTGCCCTTGAATCATTTGTTGCCCTTGCTGTTGCAACTGTCGATGCATTGTTGTTGTCCCTGGATTAATTCATGTAGCAAAATTCCAAGGTCATACTCTCCTTGTCCTGCTCTATCTCCCATGGTTGAACAATGGATATTCTTCCTTTGTCTTTCTATGATGTTGTTTATGTCTACAAGGAGCATATAAGGCTCATATATTCACAGCTGGCATGATGCTTGGGCTCTGATACCACTGTAATGCACTAGGATTTCCTATGGCAACTACTTTCCTTTTCTAGTATAATGTTTAAGCTAATAACAATTGTTGAACAATCAGTGATGCAATACTCAGTAGCAAAACACAACATTATTCATGATTCAGTCCCTTTTACAAAAAACATTAGAACAATAACCCTGACAAAGCAGTGTATTCTTCAACCATATATTAAACCTAGCGATACAACAGTAAATTATATATTCAATGACTATGCAATACATAATCCAGGCAGAACAACTATTTATCCCACATAATAGCTATGAGCTACTCTTAACAGCAACGATTCACAAACCCTGAAATTAGCAATCTGAATACCCTAGCTGGAAATCTTCGCTATAGAATTTTCACGTGAGTTAAAACCCTCGGATTTGTATTAGACCCCGGCCTGGACTTGTTCTAGATTACGCTCCAAAAATTCAAACTTCGGTCCTCTTTTGTTATAGGGTCCAATGATAAAAAGGGTTTAGTTGTAGAAAAATACTCCTTGTGATGGTATAACAGACTTTGGCCCTCCTTTGTTTAGGATCCAAGCTACAGAGACTTGGCCTGCAAAAGAATACTCTTCACGTGGTTGTACCGGTTAATTTCTCCACGGACTTGTAATCGAATTGCCCAGAAATTTGTCTTATACACTTTGGAAGCCATCAAAATAAGTCACAGAAAAACCAAACTTCAATCCTTCGCTGACCTCAATATGTTCTGTCTGCTTCATAAATGGGTACAAGAAAGTACGTATGATTCTCTTCAATCTTCATTGGCTTCAGGGTATCATGTCTGCTTCAGAATTGGGTACAGAAGAAATGTGCATCATTTATCCTGCCTCTCAACACTTCGTTGGCCTCGGCAACAAAGCAAATCACAGAGAGCTAAATTTTGGAATTCAATTTTCTAAGAAATAATACTCCTTGTTGTACCCAAACAGAAACAAGATAGAAAGGATTGATCAACTAGGGTGGAATATTTCACCACCGAAAATGATAAGGTCAAGGGGTCTTAAAACCCTCCAGGTTCCGAGCTAATGCTCAAGAAAACAATGAATTGATCCACACTTGATGATCCAAAATGAATTTATCCCTCTCATATTTATAGATTCCCTAGAGGGGTCTCTTCTTTCTTAATGATTGAGTAGACTTTACTTCAAACCCCAATTTCGGGTTTTTGTCGCCCAACTTCCCCAATACTTGCCCAACAATGGGTAAATTTGGGTTTTTCCCCCTTTATGGAGGACTATAGCCTACAGGGATGGATAGGCTATTACATCCCATTCATCCTCAATTTGTAGAGGATGTTACATCCAATTTAGTGCATGTTCCTTTATCTAGTTTATAAGTGTTGGAATTTCTAAGTCTAACTGTTAGAAATCCTTCCTGTACTTTCTGATTTACCTCTTCCTACTTGTTATGTTAATTAACAAGTTATTTACCATGTAAATACTGAAAATAAATACAAGTACAGTCTCAACACATACAGATCATCAACTGAAGGAAAAACAAGCACACAAGTGACACTGTTATTTTTGGACTAACGTCCCTAAAAAAACCCAATGCGGGAAAACTAGTGCAACTACCTGAGGGTTTTATTATTAAGCAGTTTTAGAATACAATCTGGATGCCAGAAATGGCTCACCCAACAGAGAATGCCCTTGCCAGTAGTACCTCTCAGTCGGAGACAGATATCAGCCCCAATCTGCCCCACGAAATCTCCCAACGTCAACCTATAGGGTCTGTGTCAGCCTCTCTGGCCCAGCATCAACCCAGCGTTAGCCTTTCTGGCCCAGCGTCAGCCTCTCGGGGCTCTGCGTCCGCCTCTGGAGGCTCTGCGTCTCCCACGCTGGCCCTCCTTAGGCTCTGCGCAGCACCTGGCTACCTCTAGGTGCTTCTACATGGCCTCTAGTTGGCTTTGCGTCAACCCTCTCCCGACTTCTACTCTGATGCTCCCAGTACTATCTCTGCTACTACATTCACTGCCCCTCAACTGCAACTCTGATCACTCCTTCGATTTTCTCAGCAAGCCCTACCCAAGAAAATCGAATTCTTGATCAACTCGCTGTGTTCTCCAAGTGACCCTCAAGCCTCCTCTTATACTTTTCTCGTTGACAATTCAACGGCGAAGATTAAGTCCCTAATCAACGGCTAAGATTAGATCTTGGCTTGATCCATGACTTTTGGACCATTCGAATTCAATTTTATATTAATTCACACTAATATTTTATTTTCCTTAAGTTTAGACTTAGAGACTTCATTAAAAATATTATTTATTTTAATATCTCCCAAACTGGTTAGATTCTGCCCAAACCATTTCTGGGTATTGGAGATCTCATGTGCTTTAGCCTCTCCACCAATTTTCGTGGCTAGAGCACATCTGATGCTACCCCAAATCAACATTCCCTCTTAGCGAGCACTGTGCTCTAGTAATACTCCTCACTAAGCATCACCCTGATCATCCAGCATCGGTCCTTATGTTGATGCTAGGCCTGCTGCCCAACATCCTCTACGCTGCTGCATCATGTACTACTCCGCATGGCCCTGCCACTGCCACTGCCACTGCTGCATCTGTACAGCAGCTCCCTCTGCATCTGTGTTGCTGCCCATGGTCCTGCCACTGCCTCAGTTGCATCTGTAGAGTAGCTCCCTCTGCATCCATGCTGCTGCCCATGGTCTTGCCACTGCCACTGCTGCATCTGCATTGTTATCCCTCTCATCATGTTGCATCATGATGCCCATAGCACTGCCACTGCTAACTGCAACTTGTTGAAAATAGCAACAAGAAATGCTAAAAATTGAAGTGCTAAAAATAGCACTGCTATAAATAGCAGTTCGGGTACCAGTGTTGGACATAGCAACAAGGAATGAAAAATGGAAGTGATAAAAATAGCATTGTTATAAATAGCATTTCGGGTTAGATTCCTATTTTAGTTAGTCTCTAAACTAAAATAGAGAAGTAAAATTCGAATTTGATCTTAGCAGCTGTTTGTAAAATAATTAATTAATTCATTTTGAGTTAATTAGTTGTAGAAAATCAAACATGAAGTCTATGTGGGGACATGCAACAGTTTCTCCATTGATTGAGGAATTTATCCATCAGTTAAACAGATAAGGATGAGTTGTAATATTGAGTTGTAATTAGTTAGCTCAGTTAACTGAGTTAAGTCCAGTTAGATTAATTCTAACAGTTTGTAGAATTAATTGTGAGTTCAGTTAGTTAATGCTTGCATGCATGTAATTGTTGCACTTCAGATAACTGAATATTCTCTCATAAATAACTCATGCATGTCAGTTCAGTCAGAGACCCAGTTGAGATCAAAGGAAGGGACAATGTACTATCAATTGGAGGATTTTTCCTATAAAGGAAACCCATCCATACAGAAGGAATTATCTCCTTCAGGATTGCGCAGTTAGATCAGAGGTTAGTGAGTGTGTGAAGAAGCCAATTCACACAGGTGGCAGCATTGGACCCCAAGGAAAACTGCGCAAGGAAATAGGAGGCTTGGAGGGCAGAGGAGAAGGTTTGGAGAAGCCTTTCACTGTCTATAAGCAGCGTTGTTTGATTGTAGAGAGAGCAGGATAGCTTGTGAGCCGATTCTTTTTGTAATCTGAACATATTTCCACTTGTATGATAATACAGAGATTGGGGTTTTAGGCTGAGGCTTTCCCCGGGATATTCTTCTGTGTTCATGTGTGATTGATTTCTCATTCTCAATTATATGTGTTCTATTTGATCTTGCTCATATTCGATTAAGCTTCCTCAAAGTATGTTGTAGAAGTAGATCTTGTATTTTGCTTTAGTATACTGCATAATCTGTTGATATACAGTGAGAAATTTCTACATGGTACCGGAGCAAAGGTGATCAAAGGCAAAGAACAATATACATGAAGGAAGAAGTTCGAAGTTTCAAGTTCCTGATTATAGAAATCGAGTACTTATCACATCTCAATTTCACCAATGGCGTTCAACGATTTAAGACTCGAGTATGCCCTTAATGGCAGCTCAAATTATATAGCCTGGAAGGATCACATGGAAGCTGTATTAGAGGATAACGGTCTAAAGGACTTCATTGATCAAGAAGTCCCCAAGCCAACAGCAGCTGATGCTATAGAATTGGCGGAATGGAAGAAATGTGTTGCTAAAGCAAGGAGAATCCTCCTGGAGGGAGTTCAAGACCACATTGTCTCGAGCCTCCATGGGAAGGAGACACTGTTTTCGATGTGGAAAACATTGAAAGATCTATATCAGAACAACAGTGATCAGAGGAAGCTGGCGCTGAAAGACAAGCTTCGGAAAATCAAGTGTGAAAAGGGCGACACGATCTCTACATATCTGAACAAGCTCACCACCTGCAGGGATGAGCTTGGAAGTGTAGGGATCACGACAGCTGATGATGACATGGTGAGTCTTGCACTCCTCGGTCTTCCTAAGAGCTGGCATAGCTACCAAGACTCGGTTAATGGAAGAGAAAAACTGCCAGATTGGGAACGACTTTGGTCGGATCTGATGCAGGAGGAGATAAGAAGAAGCACCAGAGATGGATCTTCATCATCCAAGGAGGATGAAGAAAATTGCGCCTTAGCGAGTAAGGCAAAGAAAGGGAAGGAGAAGGATTCTCATCCCAAATCGAGTTCTTCCTATGGTGGGAAGAAGTTTGACAAATCGAAAGTGCGATGCTTTCATTGTCATGAGGTGGGCCATTTTGCTACAAATTGTCCACTGAAGAAATCCAAGATGGGATCCAAGGAAGGATCTGAAGGTGAGGCATTGGCCTCACAGTTCGAGTTGGATTTCACTCTCTTCGCATGCATGGTTTCATCCATGGTGGGATGTGGTTGGTTTCTTGACAGTGGAGCTTCTTTCCACATGACCGACGACAAGAGTTTGTTCAGTACCTTGGAGGAGAAAGATCTCCATATACTCATAGCGATGGGTAATGATGAAAAGTATAGTGTCTCAAGTGTAGGCAAGGTTGTTTTTCAGAGAGAGCATGGAGATCGCATTACCTTGACCGATGTCAAGTATGTACCAGGACTGAGGAAAAATTTGAGGAAAAATTTGGTGCCGATCGCTATGCTAGAAGATAAAGGCTATGATGTAGTCTTCAGTAAGGGAAAAGTTTTCCTTAGACACGTCACCACGAGACAGGTGAAGCAGATCGGTTCACGAGTCAACAACCTGTATGCTCTTGAGGTTCAAGATGCATGCAAAACCTTGAGGAGCAAGGCAACTGATGGGGACTTGGTGGTTGAGAGGGAGAGTAAATTACCTCTCAACATGTAGCGCCAGAAGAAGTCTCAGACAATTGTGGAGGAAACACAATTGGTGACGTAGCTTCAGGAGGTTGTGGAGCAGCCACAACTAGAGAAGCCGAGAGGAGATCGAGTAGAGACATCTACTCATGCAAAGACCTCCAATAAGGGGAAATTTCAAGCCAAGTGGGCAGAGGGATCACATGCATCCATACCTCCAGGTCGAAGGTGGGGCGATGTAGAGTGACAGTCCCAAGAAGGCTGGAATAGGGGCAGGATCATTGAGGTACCCAACCTCTTTGATTAGACCTTGCTACGGGAGCCCCGACGAGGAGTAGCAGGACTAGCTGAGTGGGTAGAGACAAATGCGGATGGAGCAGCAGAGAGAGCTACAGTGTAGGAATCCCAAGACAGTGCAGAGCTAGTAGGCTGCAACAATGCGAGAGGCACAGGAGTGTTGCACCAGTGCAGGATGGCACAGAGAGGTGTGCAACGGTGTGAGATGCATGGAGTGTTGCAACAGCTCAGAGGTCAGAGAGGGAGCACTTGTCAGCGGCAAAGGGAACTTCAGCATCAAAGGGTGTTTCTAGCCCAACAGAGAGGCCAATTGGGAGATTTTTTTTGTTTCTAGAGTTGCTGGAGCAATTACACTTGGGAGAAGTGTTGCATGCAGAACATTCCAAAGGTTCAAGATCGGGTTTGAGTTGAATGCCTTTCTTGTTGAGAGGGAGTGTTGAAAATAGCAACAAGAAATGCTAAAAATAGCACTGCTATAAATAGCATTTTGGGTACTAGTGTTGGACATAGCAACAAGGAATGAAAAATGGAAGTGTTAAAAATAGCATTTCGGGTTAGATTCCTATTTTAGTTAGTCCCTAAACTAAAATAGAGAAGTAAAAATCGAATTTGATCTTAGCAGCTGTTTGTAAAATAATTAATTAATTCATCTTGAGTTAATTATTTGTAGAAAATCAAACATGAAGTCTATGTGGGGACATGCAACAGTTTCTCCATTGATTGAGGAATTTATCCATCAATTAAACAGATAAGGATGAGTTGTAATATTGAGTTGTAATTAGTTAGCTCAGTTAACTGAGTTAAGTCTAGTTAGATTAATTCTAATAATTTGTAGAATTAATTGTGAGTTCAGTTAGTTAATGCTTGCATGCATGTAACTGTTGCATTTCAAATAACTGAATATTCTCTCATAAATAATTCATGCATGTCAGTTCAGTCAGAGACCTAGTTGAGATCAGAGGAAGGGGCAGTGTACTATCAGTTGGAGGATTTTTCCTATAAAGGAAACTCATCCATACAAAAGGAATTATCTCCTTCAGGATCACACAGTTAGATCAGAGGTTAATGAGTGTGTGAAGAGGCCAATTCACACAAGTGGCAGCACAAGACCCCAAGGAAAACTGTGCAAGGAAATAGGAGGCTTGGAGGGCAGAGGAGAAGGTTTGGAGAAGCCTTTGGCTGTCTATGAGCAGCATTTTTTGATTGCGGAGAGAGCAGGATAGCTTGTGGCTGATTCTTTTTGTAATCTGAACATATTTCCACTTGTATGATAATACAGAGATTGGGGTTTTAGGCTGAGGCTTTCCCCAGGTTATTCTTCTGTGTTCATGTGTGATTAATTTCTCATTCTCAGTTATATGTGTTCTATTTGATCTTGCTCATATTCGATTAAGCTTCCGCAAAGTTTGTTGTAGAAGTAGATCTTGTATTTTGCTTTAGTATATTGCATAATTTGTTGATCTACAGTGAGAAATTTCTACACAACTTAGTTACTGAGAAGTAAGTAACTGATCTCCCAACTCTGACATCTCCGTTAGTTCTACTACTCTTTGGGGTCCCCGTAGCAAGGTATAGTCCAAGAGGTTGGTACCTCGAGGATCTTGCCCCTCATCGCATGTAGTCCATCTGACTATATCTCGATGTCTCCCCACTTCCTCTCACGAGGTGCATGAGCACTCATGGCACAGTCATCATCTGTCTCCACTTCTTTCTCCGCCCTTGCTAGTGCAACCTTTGTCTCAGAAGCCTCTCCCTTGGTCTTCTTCCTTGGACACTTGCTGGCATGATGACCCAATTCCCCACAGTGGAAGCATTTGACCTTGGAGAGTTCCTTCTTCTTTCGTTTCTCCTGCTTTCCCTCATATGTTAGGGCAACATCCTCCTCTTCTTCCTTCTTGATTCTGACCCCCTTGATGTTGCTTCCTGCCTTGGTTAGCCTTTTGATCTCTTACTAACGAAGAGCCTGTTGATTTGTGGTAGCATCGGATGTGCTCTAGCCACGAAATTTGGTGGAGACATTGGGGCACCTGAGATCTCCAATACCTAAAAAGGGTTTGGACAAATTCTAAACAGTTTAGGAGATATTAAAATAATTAATATTTTTAATGGAGTCCCTAAGTCTAAACTTAGGGAAATTAAAGTATTGGTGTGGATAAATATAAAACTGTGTTAGAATGGTCCAAAAGACATGGATCAAGCCAGATCTAATCTTAGCCATTGATTAGGGACTTGATCTTGGCTGTTGATAAGTCAACGAGAAAAGTATAAGAGGAGGCTTGCGGGCCACTTGGAGGGTGCACCAGATGATCAGTCATTCTATTCTCTAGAGCGAGGTTTGCTAAGAGAGATAGAATCAGTGATCGGAGTTGCAGCTGAGGGGCATTGAGTACAAAGAGACAGAGAAGCAAAGATAGTGCCGGGAGATCAGTGCAGGAGCCAGAGAGAGTGACGCAGCAGCAGTTAGGGCTCACGCAGGGCCACACAGAGGCAGCCAAGAGCTACGCAGTGCTTCAAAGACGCTAGCGTTGCTGATGCAGAGGGCCAAAAGGCTGACGCAGGCCCATTCAGGGTGAAGCAGGGCCAGCGCTGGGTAGAGAGACACTGATGCAGTCCAGAAAGGCAAACGTTGGGGTTTTTGGGGCAGATTGGAGCTGGGGAACTGTCGGAAGGTTTATTTGGGGTTTAAGCCAGGACATTCATCTCAGACCGAGAGGTACTAGTACCAAGGAAATTCTCTGTTGGGTAACCCGGATTTGGCACCCAGATTGTACTCTGAAATTGCTTAATAAGAAAACCCTCAAATCGCTGCATCAGTTTTCCCGCATTGGGTTTTTTCGAGGACATTGGTCCAAAAATAATGGTATCATTTTGTGTGCTTGTTTCTGTTTCCTTCAGTTGATGATCTGTAATATGTTGAGCATGCACTAGTGTTTATTTTCAGTATTTACATTGTAAATAACTTGTTAAGTAACGGAACAAATAGGTAGGAATAAATCAATAAAGTGCATGGAGTGTTTCTAACTGGTAGACTTAGAAACCTCAACATGGTATCAAAGAATAGTTGTAGATCACAGGAGAACTGAGGACATCAGTTGAGCGGAGCAATAGCAGCAGAAAACAGTTGTCCCAAGTGACAGAAGTTGTTTCTAGCAAAGCAGCAGCAAGGGAAGGGTGATGCAGTGCCTGCGTCATCAAGGGTGAGCCAGGAAGAGGCAGTGCAGAGGCTAAGGGAGACTCATGCAGCGCCACACAGAAGCTAGGAGGGTTGACGCAGTTGGCTGAGGGGGTCGAGTTGCTGGTGTCGGGATTACGCAGAGCCTAGGAGCTCTCACCTTCAGGTTGCTGGGGTTTAGGAGGTTGTGGGAAAGTTGCAGAGTGGAGCTGGTGAGGTACTATAGTCAGAACAGTACCTAACAGGGCAAGGCCAAGAGGAGGGAGTTGCTACCGAGGGTTTCTAGCCAAGAAATCCAGATCAGTGGTGCGGTTGCACAGACGATCAAAGTAGGGGGCATCTCGACATCAGCAGAAGGATTTCCAGGAGGAAAATCGAGACTCAGAGGGAGTCACATTGAGAACTTCCAAGAGGGAACTAGAAGAGCATCATGGCACTATACGGAGTAAGAGACCAGGACAAGCTGGATAGAGCGTCAAACTTCGCAGTCTGGAAGGCCAGAATCTTATCCGTACTTGACAGAAATCGTGTCAAGCACTTCGCCTTGAAGGCAATAGCTATCCCAGTCGACCCAGCTGAGAACGACAAGTACGAGGAGGTAATGGCGAGGGCCAAGAGCATCATCCTTGACGGGGTCAAGGACCATGTAGTACCACACATTGCCGAGAAGGAAACGGCAAATGAGATGTGGGAGGCCCTAAAGAAATTGTACCAGCATACTTCTGTGCAGAATGTTACTAGAAAATCAATTGAGGTCATATCAGATGAAGAAGGGAGAACAGATTGACACCCTCCTCGAAGGACTGAATGGGATCCGAAATCAGTTGACTGCCATAGAAGCCACGCCGGATCAGGAATTGATGGTGAGGACAGCCCTGAATGCAGTCTCAGAAGACTGGGAGGTATTTGTCCAGAGTATATTGGGCAGAGGGACACTTCCACCTTGGGATGAGATGTGGGTGGCTCTTCGCCAAGAAGAGATCAGACGGCAGTCAAAGGCGGGAAGCAGCAGTAAGGGGATCAGAGTCAAAAAGGAAGAGGAGGAAGATGTTGCCCTAGCATCTAAGGGAAAGCAAGAAAAGCGGAAGAAGAAGGATCTCTCCAAGATCAAGTGCTTCCACTGTGGGGAGCTAGGTCATTATGCGACCCAGTGTCCAAGGAAGAAGAGTAAGGGAGAGTCTTCCGAGACTAAGGCAGCGCCAACAAGGGCAGAGAAGGAAGTGGAGACAGACGATCACTGTGCCATGAGTGCACACGCACCACTTGAGCGGAAGGGGGGAGACATCGAGCTGCAGTCAGGCGAACTACAGGCAATGAGGGGCAGGATCCTCGAGGTACCCAGCCTCTTGGATTAGACCTTGCTACGGGAGCCCCAAAGAGGAGTAGTAGGACTGGCTGATGTGGGTAGAGACGGATGCGAATGAAGCGGCACAGAGAGCTACAGTGTAGGAGTCCCGAGACAACGAGAGCCTAGTAGGTTGCAACAGTGCGAGAGGCACGGGAGTGTTGCACTAGTGAAGGATGGCACAAAGAGGTGTGCAACGACGCGAGATGCAGGGAGTTGTTGCAGCAACGCAGAGGTCAGAGAGGGAGCACTTATCAGCGGCAGGGGGAGCTTCAGCATCAGGAGGGTCTCTAGCCCAACAAAGAGGTCAGAGTTGGGAGATCAGTTACTTACTTCTCATTAACTGAATTGCAGTGCAGTAGTGGGCAGCACGATGCAACATGATTAGAGGAGTTGCAGTGCGGATGCAATGTTGGGAGAAGGGACCAGCAACAGCACGGATGTAGAGGGAGTTGTCGTACAGATGCAGCAGTGGCAGTGGCAAAACCATGGGCAGCAGTACAGGATACACAAGTGCAGAGGATGGTGGGCAGCAGCACAGGGACCGATGCCGGATGATCAGAGTAATACTCAATGAGGAGTATTGCTAGAGCACAGTCCTCGCTAAGAGGGAGTGTTGATTTGTGGTAGCATCAGATGTGCTCTAGCCACGAAATTTCGTGGAGAGGTTGGGGCACATGAGATCTCCAATACCCAGAAAGGGTTTGGACAAATTCTAAACAGTTTAGGAGATATTAAAATAATTAATATTTTTAATGGAGTTCCTAAGTCAAAACTTAAGGAAATTAAAATATTAATGTGGATTAATATAAAACTGTGTTAGAATGGTCCAAAAGACATGGATCAAGCCAGATCTAATCTTAGTCGTTGATTAGGGACTTAATCTCGGCCGTTGATATGTCAACGAGAAAAGTATAAGAGGAGGCTTGAGGGTCATTTGGAGGGTACACCAGATGATCAATCATTCTATTCTCTAGAGTGGGGTTTGCTAAGAGAGATAGAATCAGTGATTGGAGTTGCAGCTGAGGGGTATTGAGTATAGAGAGACAGAGAGGCAGAGATAGTGTCGGGATATCAGCGCAAGAGCCAGAGAGAGTGACATAGTAGCAGCCAAGGCTCACGCAGGGCCACGCTCAGATAGCCAGGCGCTGCGTAGTGCTTCAGAGAGGCCAACGTTGCTGACGTAGAGGGCCAGAAGGCTGATGCAAGCCCATTCAAGCTGAAGCAGGGCCAGCACGGGGTAGAGAGAGGCTGACACAGTCCAGAAAGGCAGATGCTGGGGTTTCTGGGGCAGATTGGAGCTGAGGAAATACCAGAAGGTTTATCCGGGGTTTCAGCCAGGACATTTGCCTCAGACTGAGAGGTACTACTGCCAAGGAAATTCTCTGTTGGGTAAGGCGGATTTGGCACCCAAATTGTACTCTGAAATTGCTTAATAAGAATACCCTCAGATAGCTGCTTCGGTTTTCCCGCATTGGGTTTTTCCGGGGACATTGGTCCAAAAATAACGGTGTCATTTTGTGTGTTTGTTTCTGTTTCCTTCAGTTGATGATCTGTAATATGTTGAGCATGCAATAGTGTTTATTTTCAGTACTTACATTGTAAATAACTTGTTAGGTAACAGAACAAGTAGGTAGGAATAAATGAGTAAAGTGCATGGAGGGTTTCTAACTGGTAGACTTAGAAACTTCAATAGAGCCGCCCACAATTCCTCCCAATCTGGAAGGATTGATCTACCCAATATGCTCTGGACAAATACCTCCCAGTCCTTTGAGACTGTGTTCAATGCGGTCCTCACCATTAATTCTTGATCTGGCGTGGCCCCTATGGAAGTCAGTTGATCCGAGATCTCCTTCAATCGACCGAGGAAGATGTCGATCTGTTCTCCTTTCTACATCTGATATGACCGCAGTTGATTTTCTAGTAGCATCTTCCTCTGCATGGAAGTATTCTGATACAATTTCGTCAGAGCCTCCCACATCGCATTTGTCGTGTGATTTTCGGCAATATGTGGTACTACATGGTCCTTGACCCCATCAAGGATGATGCTCTTGGCCCTCGCCATTGCCTCCTCATACTTATCGTTCTCAGCCGGGTCAACTGGGATCGCTATCGTTTTCAAGGCGAAGTCCTTGAGATGATTCCTATCTAGAACAGACAAGATCCTGGCCTTCCAGACTACGAAGTTTGAGGCTCCGTCCAGTCTGTCCTGATCTCTTACCCCATTCACTGCCATCTCGCTGCTCCTCTTTCAACTCTTTCAAGTCTCTCTACTTCCCTCTTGGAAGTTCTCGGTGTGACTCCCTTTGAGCCTCAATTTCCCTCCTGGAAACCCCTCTGCTAATGTCGAGATGCCCCCACTCCGATCATTAGTGCAACTGCACCACTGATCCGGATTTCTTGGCTAGAAATCCTCGGTAGCAACTCCCTCCTCCTTGGTCTTGCCCTGTTAGGTACTATTCTGACCACAGTACCCCACCAGCTTCACTCCGCAACTTCTCCACAGCCTCCTATGCCCTAGCGAACTGAAGATTAGAGCCTCTTAGACTCTGCACAATCTCGGCACCAGCGAAATCTGCACCTCCTGGCCACGAGCGTCAATCCTTCCTGACTGAGAAAGATGACCAGGCACTGCATAGGTCAGGTCTTCTCCTTTCTGCCACTGTGCTGATCCTTCTCCCGGCTCAAACTTTTCCTTGTTGCTTTTCTGCTAGGAACAGCTTCTGTCACTCGGGGCAGTTGTTTCTGTTGTTGCTTCTCTGCTCGGTTGATGCCCTCAGTTCTCCTGTGATCTGCAACCACGCTCTGATACCATGTTGGAATTTCTAAGTCTAACTGTTAGAAATCCTTCCTGTACTTTCTGATTTATCTCTTCCTACTTGTTCTGTTAATTAACAAGTTATTTACCATGTAAATACTAAAAATAAATACAAGTACAGTCTCAACACATACACATCATCAACTGAAGGAAAAACAAGCACACAAGTGACACTGTTATTTTTGGACTAATGTCCCTAGAAAAACCCAATGCGGGAAAACCGGTGCATCTATCTGAGGGTTTTATTATTAAGCAGTTTCATAATACAATCTGGGTGCTAGAAATGGCTCACCCAATAGAGAATGCCATCGACAGTAATACCTCAGTCGGAGACAGATATCAGCCCCAATCTGCCCCACGAAATCTCCCAGCGTCAGCCTCTCTGGTCTGCGTCAGCCTCTCTGGCCCAACGTCAGCCTCTCTGGCCCAGCGTCAACCTCTCAGAGCTCTGCGTCCACCTCTGGAGGCTCTGCGTCTCCCACACTGGCCCTCCTCAGGCTCTGCGCAGCTCCTGGCTGCCTCTGGCTGCTTCTGCGTGGCCTCTCGCTGGCTCTGCATCAACCCTCTCCTAGCTTCTGCGTTGATGCTCCCGGTACTATCTCTACTACTGCATTCACTGCCCCTCAGCTGCAACTCTGATCACTCATTCGATTTCCTCAGCAAGCCTTGACCCAGAAAATCGAATTCTTGATCAACTCGGTGTGTTCTCCAAGTGACCCTCAAGCCTCTTCTTATACTTTCTCGTTGACAATTCAACGGCCGAGATTAAGTCCCTAATCAACGGCTAAGATTAGATTTGGCTTGATCCATGACTTTTGGACCATTCTAACTCAGTTTTATATTAATTCACGTTAATATTTTATTTTCCCTAAGTTTAAACTTAAAGACTCCATTAAAAATATTAATTATTTTAATATCTCCCAAACTGGTTAGATTCTGCCCAAACCATTTCTGGGTATTGGAGATCTCATGTGCTTTAGCCTCTCCACCAATTTTCGTGGCTAGAGCACATACGATGCTACCCCAAATCAACAATAAGTATAATTTTTTCGTAATTAATTGTAGTACATGCAAACCATCTGCACGTCACATTTTGATAACGTTTCATGCACTAGATTTTACTAAGCAATTTTCTAAAGCTTACATTCTCCTGAACGGGCATTAATCTCTTACTTGAAGAAGCCAGATTTAACGCTTTCAGAAACTAGATTTATTGATGGCATACTTTGAGAAAAGCCATCGCAAACATTGAGATTATAATTGACCTATATGTTTCGCTATGGTTATTGTATGTTGGGAAAATTAAAGATTAATTAGCTTTAGCTCATACCTTGATATCTGTGCGTTCTAAATTCTTCAATATCATCCACGATTATGTTCAAGAAATAGGTATCTTGACTATTTGATCACATTGTTTTCAGACACAAACTATGACAAAAATAAAACAAGGTTACCCCTCTCACACCCTGCTAAATACTTACCCTACTATGTATCACTAGCTGCTAATCACCCGTGACTGAGAAAGAAAGATGGGTAATAAGATTCAACAATAATTCATGGGAGTGGAGTGTGCAAATCATATTTTGATTTCTTGTCCCATTTTATGGATTTCGAAATTCTTATTTAGGCAACCCTGTGACAGGATTTAGTCTTTTAATGGGTTCTCAATGGTCATTGACAACGCTGTTGTTGGTACTGAAGAACTTCAGTAAGTTGTATTATTTTTGACAAATACATATTATATCATGACATAAAATATGATAATATTTCAACCTTTCTAGAATCCATTGAAGAAAAGAAATAAGGTTATGTCCCTCTTCACATACAATAGAGGATATGATTATACAAGTATTATCTTTTTAGATACATGCACATATCAAAATAATGAAATCATCTTACAGCTGCACCTTTTTTTCATGGGGGAAATCAATAGACTTCAAGTAAACAGCTGCAGCAAAAGATGATGGAAAAATCTCTTCCTGCACAAAACAGAGATACATAGAGATGAGTCCTTATCTATTGCTAGCTGTGACATGAAGCAAATGGTATTATTTTATCACCTCTCCAACTGAAAGACCAAGTGCTTCAAACTTCTTCCTGTATTGTTTTCGAGACTTTGTTGAGTTGTTTGTCATGAAAACAACTTTCTTACCCTGCATCAACAATACAAGTAGAGGTGCTATTATATTTTCCAATTCACTTTTCTAGGATAATTCATGTTGTTTACTTTTGAAGGAAAAAAAACTTTCAGTAATATTTAACTCGTGTTTATGTACTAGCAATTGATCTCTGTACATCACAATCAATGGAAGATTAAAATTTCCAGTGTAAAGTGCACAAAGCATAAAAACATTCATTAACTGAACCAATCATATTCCTTTGATCACTAAGAACGGTAGTCCTCTATTTGAATTAACATCTTATTAATTTCTTATTAGTTCGAAAAACAGTTTCATTATTTATCCTCTTCGTTCATCTTACTAAATAAGTCAGATTGACTTTTTGTTCCCTTCTGAACTTAAGTGATGCTTGCTATTTGTTTTCTAAAAAGTGCATCTTTTATTACACTATAAACAGAAGATTTACATCAAGAAGTACATCAGTAAGCTAATACATCATGACAACCCCCTTGCTTCACAAACTCAAAATCACAACAAATCGAAAAATCAACATAAGCTGGAAAGGATGATTAAATTTCATGCAACTTTGATTTTTTTGTGTTTGATCAAATAAAATTTGTTTTCGCAGATGATATATGTGATCTGCAAACTCCATATTGCCTACACCAACCCATTTTTTATGGTTTCCTTCACAATTCAGAATTAAGCCAAATCAGTTTTCTCTCATCACCTTTCCTTTTCTTTGAGCTGAACTTGTTTATATTATGTGGTACAAGCAGCTTTATGAGCTCTACAATAGGTGCATCATAATCACGTTTTTCTTTCAAACAAACAGAACCCATGGTAACCCCACTAAGTTTAAAATATTGTACTGTTATAGTAGCTTTGTTAATTATATGTCCATACTGATTTCCAATTAGTCTTTCCGGCTACAGTTCCTACAACCAGGGGTAAGAGATCAAATTTTGTGCAAGGAATGTGTTAGAAGGCAATGGAGCAAAGGACCTCTCTCTCTCTCTCTCTCTCTGTGTATGTATATATATATATATATATATATATATATATATATTTCCTTAAGTTTGGAAGTTGCACATTCAAGATCATTGCAAGGAGCATCCAAATGATTCAGCTCTCTCTCTTTCACTATATATATCAGTGTTGATAATATCAGTATCGGGAAAATATCGGCGAGGGTCCAGAAAATATCGGCAATATCGGCAATATCTGGCAAAAATATCGGCAAAATATCGGCAAATATCGGCAAGCATAAAAAATGCATAATATATTCATTTTTTAAAGATTTTTAAACATATAAAGCAATAACAACATGAAATAAACACATTGGCACATAAATATGAAGAAAACACTAATATATATGATGTCAAATAGAAATGATACATCAAAGGCGATACCAAATCCTGCTGATACCTGATAATTGTCCATTCAAAGACTCAAATGTGGAGAACCAATACAAAATAACATCACATATATAAAAGTATCTCATCATCGTGAGTTATATGTAGCATAACAAATAAAACTAGCAGCTATCTATCTGAAATCACTGCCCTCTCCCCCTTTTACGGGAAAACATGATGGGTTGTTTGCCAGGCCTGCCCCTAGTAGTAGGAGGCCCTGACCCTGCCTCTGCACCTAATGTCAAATAATGAGTGCTAGGTATGGGGCTATGCTCTCCTATATCTATTGCAGATGGTGTTGATGCTGATGCTCCCGCATTGTCCTCCTCCTCCTCCTCCTGCTCCTCATCTGAGTGCTGTTGCTCCTCTGACTCCGAGTCCTCCTCTTGCTGCCCCTGCTCTAATGGATCATCTGCCACTAGCTCTAACCATGAAGGTGACTCCTCCAAGAGGGGCTCCTCAGACTCCACCCTCCACGGAGACAATACATCAATATTGTCTAAGCTAAGTCACATGACACGAGGACACGAGACACGAAGGACACGTAAATACGAGTATTCAATACAAAACGCAACGACCTGGAAACAACACGTTTTATATATATATATATATATATATATATATACCGAAATATAGTTTTTTATCCATATTAAATTGCAGGTTGCAGCATATTTAACCAAATTAAAATATAATTACTTCTCAAAGTTCATAGTTCACTTTAAAAAAATAGATAGAATCAAAATTTACTATTTAGAAATTAGAATGTGATATGCTTGGTCTTGATTCTTGAATATTCAATGTTCATTCTTCATGTACAACTTACAAGCACATAAGAAAATAACTAAAGTCTAATCCTATTGATTTCCTCTGCCCCTCTTGCGAGAAAATGCCACAGCTTTCCCTTTCCCTCTAGATGTAAATGCTGGTGCTGGTGGAGTTGGCAGTGGAGTTTGCTATGCTCTAGAAGCTGAAGAACTAGAAGTAGGAGCTATAGGAGGTAGACCACGTCCTCTACTGGTGGCAGGGGTAGCCCGGGCAGGTGGTGTCACCTGGAAACATTACAATCTCCCAATCCTGAAATCCTAAAAAACTGATAAGTCTGCTGCGTTTTGAATGAAATCTAAAATTCTACTTTCTCCATATGAAATCCAATGAGGCCGGAACCACTCTCAAACATCCTGAGTCATTTCATGGTAATGTTAAAAATTTAAGTAAAAGGATAAAAATGAAGATTAAGTAGAATGTCACTTTTACTTTAAGAATTTAACATTACCATGAATAGCATATCAATACTAGGGCCTAGAACGCTCAAACCCTCCTTGGCAGCAACCACATAGCTCTCCCCTTCCTTCTCCAGCAATCAAAAATGAAAATGATATGAAAAAAAACCAAAATCAGATTTTTATAGGCCATGCAGAAATTTTTTACAGTCATCGGGTGATATTTTCGATCGTTGCGCGATATTTTTCGAAATATCGGCGATATTTCCGAAATCGCGCGATATTTTGTCGGCGATATATCGGCTCGCCGAAAATATCGCGATATTTCTGAATATCACCGATATTATCAACACTGATATATATATATATATATATATATATATATATATATATATACATACTTGGATTTAAACAAATATTTCCTTTAGTTGGAAGTTGCACATTCGAGGTCATTCCAAGAAGCATCCAAATGATTCAATTCACTGCTGTCAAGTTCCATGAGAGAGAAAAGGAACGAATGGAACTACTAGAAAACCTTAACACCTGCAATAAATGGAGAACATAGCAGCACTGCAATAGAGATAACAATCAAGTTAACGCCAAACAGAAGTGCTAGAGCTGATCTATAGGAATGCTAGGGAGAAATAAACCATGCACAAAAGAGGAAAAAAAATGCCCAATAACAAGAGAATGCCAAAGATATAGGTGCCCTTAGGCATAAAACACTTTATAAAAGAATGATCAAGATCACAAGATGATGAATTAGAAATGACTCTTAAGTATGTATTTGTAGACAACTTGGGAGGTAGGGCACCCTCCCGAAGAGGGGTTATGGGCCCACATATCAGTTGACTTGGTTGGCCTTAACTATAACCTAGTATTACAATAAATGAGCATAAGTTGGCCTTAGCCACATACATTAATGATATAATATGGGCCCACTATAGCCATCTGAAAATTACACCATTCTTAACAACCCCCCTTACACTGAACAAGGGGCACAAAGAAGAATGATGAAATACAAATGTCAGTGGATTTATGTATACACAACTCAATAAAGTCAACCATGGCCAATATACAAAAGTGAGCGGGCTTATGAATACCCACCCCAAAAACAACTAAGAAAGCTCAAATGTTGAGAGTGGATTTATGCCTACACAACTGGAATATAGTTGAGAATGGCTTGATGGATACTCAGCTGAAATATAGCTCGCCCAGATGCATCTAAGAGTGGGTGTATGGATACGCAGCTTGAATATAAGATGGTCTTGATGAAGATACAAAAGTGATTGGGTTTATAGGTACTCAACTCAAAATAGGGTTGGCCCTATTCAGAAAAGGCCCGCTTAATATAAATAGGCAGCCTTGGAGAGAAGCCATTCGTGTTGAACACGAGCCATTTAGTAAAATATAATCTCCCCTAAATGCCATATTTGGTTCCACAAGCTTCTATGTGAAAATCCCTGAATCTAACACATCAGAAACCCCTACTGCAATTTTTAGTTTACTATCTCCTATTTGTTCTTTACATTAACAAGTTATTTAATTGCATAAACATCGAAGTAAACACAAATGCAGCGTTTAAAGGTATAAAGATCATGTACTGAGATAAAATGAGACAATCACAAAATGGACACCGTTATTTTTGGACAATCGTCCCCGAAAAAAACCCAATTTGGGAAAACCAGTGCAGCATATAGAGGGTTCTGTTATTAAACAGATTCGTGAATACAACTAGGGTGCCAGAAATGGTTCACCCTTCAGAGAATATCCTTGGCAGTAGTACCTCTCTCCAGAGACATATATTCCGGCAAATCAGCAATCGGATGATCAACCCCACAGTGACTTTGATTGTTCCTTGTGCTGGATAGCGAAAGCTGCTCCAAGCACAGCTCTGGAACTGCATCACCCTCTCTTGGCTCAAGATCTGTTGATCATCTCCCAGTCTGCCCCAAAGAATCTTCCAGCGCTACCTCTGAGGCCCTCTATGTCCTCTGCGCTAGCTCCTTCGGCCTCTGCATCAACCTTTCTAGGGCTTGCATTGTCTCTCCCAGCACTTCATTACCTCTCTGCTATGTATTCTTCAGCCTTGGAAGGAAATCCCTTGTTGAACTGCCCCTCACTGCAACTGATCACTAATTCGATTTCCTCAGCAAACCCAACCCCAAAAAATCGAATACTTGATCTCTCTTGGTGTATCTCCAACTGACCCTCAAGCCTCCTCTTATACTTTACTGTTGACAAACCAACGGCCGAGGTTAAGTCCCCAATCAACGACTAAGATTAAAATTGGCTTGATACTCGTCACTTAGAACTTTCTCACCCATTTTATATTAATACACATTAATATTTTTATTTTCCTAAGTTTAGACTTAGGGACCCATTAAAATATTAATTATTTTAATATCTCTTCATCCGGGTGGAATTTCTCCAAATGATTTCTGGGCCTTGGGGATCTCATGTGCCTTAGCCTCTCCACCAATTTTTATGGCTAGAGCACATCCAATGCTATCCAAAATCAACATTCTACAGGTGGCCTTTGGTGGAGATATAAAAGAAAGATCTATTGCCCACAAAAAGTGGATACCCTAGGAGAGCATTTTTCTATTCATCTTCTTCCAATCGACAGTTGACAGTTGGTAGCCCTTGAGAGCCACCTTATAGCCAATATGATGTGCCACTTTATCTCTACTCTTTGCATTAGTTGTATGTTTCCTCACCCATCTGTAAAGAGCATATGTTGTTGATTTTCTAGTGCAATTAGGGTTAGCATGATATTTCTGAAATTCTAATAATTACTTTTGATGTAGATATTCTTTTAACTTGTCCCAATAAATCATTCAACAAATATACTTCAAAACTTTAACAATAAAGAACAGTAGAACAATAGAGATCACAATGCACAAAAGAGAGACAAGATTTACCCTAGGAATACCCACTATGGGGAAAAATCCAACAACCTTTTCAATATAAAAATTCTTCTTGTTCAATAAGTGACACACCTAGACCTATGGTCAAACCTAGTCTTTTCCTCCAAGTCAAGCCACCCAAACTAATCTTACACTTCCAGAATTTCGGCTCTCCTGCAATAGTCAGTTGCACAAAATTTCGGCCCTGCAGCAGTTGCCCCAGAACCCATAAAATTTCAGCCCCTTGCAATAGTTTCCCCAGAAACTGTGAATCACAAAGAGAGAGATTCCTTCACACATGCAAGTTACAAGAGAGAGAGAGGAGAGAGAAAATCGACCTTCTACTTCGTCCTTCTTTGTCCATCTTGTCCTTCACTCACTTGCCAAGAAACTGTCTTTAGAGAGGAATGCGAATTGCCCAAATGAGGAACTCAATTTGCCTTTCTATAGTACTCTACCTAAGGAGAATGGTCTTGTCCCTTGGCCAAGGCCGACTTGTCACTTTTGGGGCCAAAAATTCAAATTTACATCTTTTAAAAGTCACAATGGGACTTTCACTCAAATAAATTTTCCTTTGACTCAAGCATTTATAAATATGCTTTGCAATGATAAATATAATTACATCAAGTGACCAAATGTACATTATGAAGACCGACCATAGTTATAAATCCAACACTCCCTCTTAACTAGGGAGGTATTCATAATCATTGTCATAGATGTTCTCAAATTGAACAAATTTCTCTAAGGAAAAGGTTATCCATCATTACCAGCATCATCATCTATTATCAACATCTGCCAGCCGCTAAGTTGCACAAAAGGCTAAAACGTCTAGAAGTTTCCAAACAGGTACGACTGGAAATGCAACCCCCAAAAAATGGAAACGTCAGGCGAAACATTATATATATGTATGTATGTATGTATGTATGTAATTTTTTTATAGATATATTAATAACAAATCTTGCAAGAAAAAAAAAGAATGAAACACATAAATGACATTTTAGAAGGAAAACCTAGTCTATGTTAACTCGCATAGATGATCACATGATTCAAAATCCAAAATTAGTGTTTATAAATGAGGTTGTACATCCAAGATTTGAAAATCAGTCTTTATGCATGAGGTTTTACATCCAAAATCAACCTTTATACATGGCTATATATGTTAGAAATGAAATATAACATGAGCTAATGACAAATACAATTACATATTTATAATCTTAATCCTCATCTTCATTAACAAAAATAGAACAAGTTGTTTTTTTAGCAGAACTAAAGCATGGAATGATTGGAGATAAATTATTTTGTGGAGTGATTAGAGATAAATTTTAGTGTTATATTAGATCTATTTTTTCCATAGAAGAGCCCCACAACCTTCTTGGGTGCTTGAGTGAGCCCATAGAAGCCAAAAAGTCATGGAAACTGCACAAAATTAGACAGAAATTGGGCAGATTTGGGTCGAAACGCCCCCGAAACATTTCAAAAGTGTTTTGGTGGCGTTTCTAAATCAGGAAATGCCATAAAGGCGTTTCAGTCACATTTCAGTGGCTTTTTGGCGTTTCGAGGAGTTTCGACCCTCAAGTACGGGTATGCCACCTTGGGGGCCATTCCCTACAACATAGGCTAGCAGCCATTTCCGGGGTGGTACCAAACCCATGGCAATGTGATCAGCATATCAAGACTCACTCTACCACATTGATCGGTCCTCAAATCCCATGGCCACCACCTAGGCCAAAATGCTGAGACCCTCAACTAGCAAGCACTCACTCACCCTTCCTAGTGAGCACTCTGGGCCAAGACCTCACTCAACCCCTTCTTGGTTGGTGATCGGGTCTAGATGTTGAACCAGACCTCACTCTACCCTATCCGATGTGTGATCAGGGTCCAGGACCTCACTCCACCCTTCCGATGTGTGATCAGGGTCCAGGACCTCGCTCCACCCTTCTAGTGTGTGATTAGGGTCCAGATGTTGAAGGACCTCACTCCACCCTTCTGGTGTGTGGTCAGGGTCCAGATGTTGAAGGACCTCACTCCACCATGCCTAGTGTGTGATCAGGGTCCAGGACCTCACTCCACCCTTCCGGTGTGTGATCAGGGTCCAGATGCTGAAGGACCTCACTCCACCATGCCTAGTGTGTGATTAGGGTCCAGGACCTCACTCCATTTCTGATGTGTGATCAGGGTCCTCCTCTAAGAGACACTCACTCAACACTGCATGCTGAGCCCTCTAGGTCTCTTGGACCTGTTAGCCTCGCTAGCACTAGGCCCAAAAATTGGATCCATGTATGCTCTTAAAGTTTCCAGATTCACTTAAACTCATCCCAAGCTATCCAAAAATGCCCTTGAAATCTTCAGCATTTGCTTAAATATCATTCAAAAATCAGAACTAGTGCAGGAGGAAAACCCTTAAAAGGGAGGAAAAACAATATCGGAAGACCAAAACACTGAAAAATCAGTGAAAAACTACATATCAGAGGCTTTAACAGTTGAGGCATAGAAACCATTAGATCTGGCCGATCAACGTCCCAGATCTAAGCGGCTAATCGCAATCGATGCTATCACAGAGGAGGTTTAAAGGCGGGCACATACAACCGCCAATCAGCGATTGTCGATGATCGGATCGGCGGGGAGCATATGTTCTGTTATATAAAGGACTGGGGAGCGAGCGACGCGTGATTGTGATTTATCGCATCGGCACTATACCATGGGGCGGGGCCTAGGCACGGGCATATGTGCGACCCAATGGGTCGAACCCGACGGAATTATATGCGACAGTTGATAAATTTTGAAGTCCGCGTGAAAGCCTACTTTTAATGTATTTCGTTGTTTAAACGAAATACAAAGAAACACATGACAACGCCAATAGTGATACAGCCCAGACCCAAAAGGGTTCGAGAATGATATTATATAATATTTGAAGTTCGCTAGCTTGGCCATTTTTAATGCATTTTTCATATATTTTGTTATTTAACGAAATACACAAGAACCTTGGCAGCGCCGATAGCGATGAAGTCCGGACCCAATGGGTTTCAGAGTTCAAATATATACTATTCCAGGTCCGCCAAAGCCGATTTCACGTGTTTTTCAGTGTTTTTGGCGGATTTCGAAATACAAGGAAAACACACAGGATGCAGGCTTTTGCGAATTACGATGGCGACTAGGGCGGACCCGAGAGAAGAATAAACCATTTTTGAAGACCTTTGAAGTCCGAAAGGACAGAGAAGGCAGGATTTAGCAGTGATGGCTGTGTTTTACATTTAAAACAGAAATAGACATTGTTTTCAACAGAGATCCACCACAAGGGTAGCGTTGTTTTGCCATAACAAAAGCATGCATTGTTAAATCATTGGAAGGGCCACAGCACGCTGCAGCCCGAAACAGAAAGATCAGGGAGCTCAAACAGCGCAACAACCACACCAACAAACATTATGGAGCATCTCTGGCACAAGAAAACTCCCAGACAACGCAACAAGCCACCAAAAATATCTGAAAGCGGTTACTCTACTATCAGAAGCAGAAAAATCTGCTCCCATGCTTGCCTAGAGGGCATCAAATCAGTTAGCAATGCATATCAAACAGATTAAGACTTCGAGCCTCTTAGAGCTCAGGAGCATTGTACACAGGCTATAAATAGTTGTTCGTAAGATGTAATAAGGGTTCAACTTTTGGAGATTATTCCTCCTCTGTTCATTCAAGCTTCTCATCTTCATTCTAGCAATATAAGCTTCTTTTGCCATTATATGTTCAATGTCCATTCTCTTTGTTGTTTTATGCTTGCACTTGAACAGTTTATTCATGTTTTCTTTGTGTCTAAGGCCAGATAACTGTCATCTTATCTCTGCTTTGATATATTAGATCTGCAAGCTTCTTTGTTGCTTGTAGCTAGCCATCCATGTGTGGTCATATATGCATCTGCCAGTACAGTCAGTATTCTCTTTTGTTGCCTATAGCTAGCCATTCATTTATGTTTATGTATGCAATCTGCTGGTATAGTCAGTATTCTCCATCTATCCATTGAATTTATAACTTATTGAGCATTAGTGGTCTAAAGCCTTGTATTGGTGAGAGTGTTCATGCATGCATTGAGTGAAAACAGAGCTGAAATGGTTATCTAACTTGATCCAAACCATCATTTATTCCAATAGTTCAGAGAACAATATTGAAGATTATATGTTACCAGGCATCTCCGATCTGCAACCTAGGAGAGTTTCCTGGAGTGATAACATAATTGGTGCCGTTGCCGGGGAGAGGAAACTGAAGCTCAGCTTCCCTGGGAAACGACACAGATCCAGCTTTGATGATAGACAAAGTCTGGGCACATTTTTGGTTGTAATAATCTATCTGGCGACTCTACTGGAGGCCGAACCTCTTGGCGACTCCACTTCATAGTTTTGGCTCAGTTTGTGAGGCATACTCGGAGAAATCCTCAAAAGCTACAAGTTGACCCAGTACCTGACCCTGAAAAAATCATCAAAGAGAGAAAGGTATTGCAAAAAGGAGCATCAGGTTCAAGTAAACCTAAACAATCTCCCATATCTCTTCAAGAAAGGCTTGTAATAGAATAAATACATGTTGAGAGTATAGCATCTAATACTAGCAGTGAAGAAAAACTCTCAGAGATTCATAAAGCTCCTTATTCTTTAGGTTCTCCTTTTGCTTTAAGCCCAAAGGAAACCTCACCTCCTATCCATCATACTCCTTTAGTCCTGTCAGTCACTCCTCAGCCCTCTATCATTCAAACTGCCAGTACTCTGTTAGCCACCACAGCTATCGCAGGTCCACAAGCACCTACCAAAATGGAAAGAATCATAGGTACTAGGTATGGACCTCTAATACTTCCCACTCCTTTGAATGCCATGCCTACTGGAGAATATCATAAATATAGGCTTAAGTTCACTAGGACTGAAGGTGTTATTGCTAAAGAACATCTTGAGCCATTCTATAGCTATGCTGATAATCTGGACATTAGTGAAGATGATGTGTGGATGAGAGTCTTTGCCCAAAGCCTAGATGGAGAGGCTAGAAAATGGTTCAGAGAACTATCCCCCAGATCTATAGCAGATATTGAAGCTTTAGATGATGCATTCCTAAAGCATTGGGGGGATAAAAAGGACCTCCTCTACTACCACACTGAGTTTGGCAACTTAAAGAGAGAAAATAGTGAGTTGTTGTCTAATTTTAATAAGAGGTTTAACCGTATGTACAGCAAGATACCAACTAAAGTAAAACCCACTACTACCTCTGCTAAACTCACCTATGCCAGTGCTTTTGACTCTGACTTCTGCCTACTGTTGAGATAGAGGCGACGTGCTACTTTGGCTGACATGCAGGATGCAACGTTGGAAGCGGAATCAAACATCATGGCTACAGAGAAGCTCAAGGGAAATGTTAATAGAAGAAGATAGAGGGGCGAGTCTTCATCATCCTCTGATCCTAAGATAGATAAAATGACCAAAATGATAGAGTCATTAGCCTCTGAAATCTCCAAATTGAAGGTTGAGCAGCACCCGGGGAAAGGAAGAGTGCCTAATACCTTTGCTCCTAGAAATCCAAATCCAAATCCATATAGAAGAACAAATGAGCAGTTGCAGATTTTGCAAAGAAACAAAGATGCTAATGAAGACCAAAGGGTGAAGGCTCCTTTTCAAAATGCAGTCATGGAAGAAGAGCAGTTTGAAGAAGATGATGAGATCCATTGTCTGGAAGACAAAGGCAATGCTTCCTTTTTGACCTCAGCTGCCTATGAAAAGTCATTATGCAATGACCAGATTAGCCAAGAATGGGATGGTAAAGCTATTCTACAAACTGTAGATCAGCAAAGATATAATTTGAGGTCAAAGATAAATAATGCCAAGGAAACTCCTGTTCAAAGAGTTGTTGTCCCTATAGTACCGCAAGCTAATAAGCAAAAACAACTGGCAGTTGATCCCATCATCCTCAAAGCTCCAGCTCATGAGGTAAGAGGCCTCGACAAGTCTCCTTCTTCTTTCAGTTTTCAATCAGAAATTCAGAAGCTAAGAATACCTATGCCTTTGATTGAACTAGTGAAGAATGAGACCTTCAAAAGATCCATCCTCGAGACCCTTGAGCCTAAAGCCATCCAAGCCTCCACTGACTATGTAAATCTGCAAGATGACAAGCCAGCTGTTATCCTCACCCAATGATTGAAAACTGTGAAGACAAATCCCCATCATTCTATGTCTCTTTGACTATTCATGATAAAATCCTTCACAACTGCCTTCTGGACACTGGAGCCAGCCATAATCTGATGCCCAAGGCTGTCATGGATGAGTTGGGTCTTAACATCACTAAGCCTTATCATGACTTGTTTTCTTTTGACACCAGAAAAGTGAAATGTCTAGGATTAATCAAGGACCCAGCCATCACTTTGTCTCAGCTGCCTATGAAAAGCATGATGATGGACATTGTAGTAGCAGATGTACCTCCCAAGTTTGGCATGTTACTTTCCAGAGGTTGGATCAAGAGATTAGGTGGATCATTGCAAAATGATCTGTCTTATGCTACTGTCCCAGTTTTCAGAGGTAAGAGCAAGAGATTATACAGATTATACAGAGAGGCGCAGTTGGCTTATATCATCAGCAATGAGGAGAACCCCACTAATCATCCCATATACGCTGTTGACACTAATTTTGGAGCATGTATTCTTCATATTGAAGAATCCCAGTTGGCCTCCACGCAGCTTTAAGAACCAGTTTGCCAAATCACTGAGGAAGAAGGCCCACAGATTTGGGACATGTTCTTTGATGGAGCTTGCTCTAAAGAAGCTGCAGGGGCAGATGTAGTCCTTGTGTCCCCAATACAAGAATACATTCATTTATCTTTCAAATTAACCTTTTAGGTCACAAACAACATTGCAGAGTACGAAGCTTTAATTCTGGGCTTAAGCGTTGCTAAAGAAATGGGCATCAAAGGCCTGAAAGTGTTTGGGGATGCAGACCTCATTATTCAGCAGGTAAATAAAACTTTCCAAGCTAAGCATCCAAGGCTGAAGGCATACAGAGATGAGGTATGGAGGCTCAAGGATTCTTTTAATGATTTCAGCATTTCTTATATTCCAAGAATGAAGAACCAGCTTACCAACTCCCTTGTTGTCTCTGCTAGCATGTTTATTCCTCCTTTGCCTCCTAAATTGACATATGAAGTTCAGGTAAAATACAGACTATCTCTACCTGACAATGTCAAATATTGGAGGGTTTTTGAAGATGATGAGGAAATTAACAGGTTTTTGCAAGTCGTGGAGGAATTTTCTGAAACGCACATCGATCAGGAAAATGAAGCCATGGGAGAATGCGGTTAGCCCAAGCTAAAAAGCGAGATCGGCCAAGGAAGCATCATCCAGCTGCCCAATAATCACATACCAAAAGGATTGGTGCCTCTAGAGAAGCTTTTCGATCATAACGACGTGCCCTATAAGCCGGCCAAAACAGAGAATGAGTCTGTTGTCCGTAAACATAACATAGGGAGCCCAGCCCATCCGAAATTTATCAATCTGTCCACTCATTTGTCTTCTGCCCAGAATTCCGAGTATTGCGCCCTCATGAAGCAATTCGCTGATATTTTTGCCTGGGAATACAGTGATCTTAAAACTTATGACGCAGACATCATACAGCATAAGATTCCACTAGAAAATAATATCACCCCTTTTAAGCAGAAGCTAAGACCTATCAGCCCTCTCTTATTGCCTTTGATTGAGAAAGAGATCAAGAAGCTGTTGGATGCCAAAATTATAGTGCCCCTAAGATATTCAAAATGGATAGCTAACCTTGTGGTAGTGAGAAAGAAAAATAGAGAAATCAGGCTTTGTGTCGACTTCAGAAATCTGAACAAGTGCTCTAAAAAAGATAACTATCCCCTGCCCAAGATGGAACACTTGCTGCAAAGAGTTTCAGGGGCTAGAGTCATGTCTTTCTTAGATGGATTTTCAGGTTACAATCAAATTGTTGTACATCCTAAAGATCAGGAAAAGACCGCCCTCACTACTCCTTGGGGCACTTTCATGTACTCCAAGATGCCTTTTGGACTCATGAATGCTGGGGCTACTTTTCAGAGGGCCATGGACATAGCCTTTGTGGGAGAGAAGGACAAGTTTGTCCTTATTTATCTTGATGACATAACAGTCTTCTCCAGCAACCACAAAGACCATTTACAGCATTTAAAGGAGGTCTTCCTAAAGTGCAGACAGTTTGGAATTTCAGTGAACCCAAAGAAATCACAATTTGCTCTAGAAGAAGGCAAACTCCTGGGACATATCGTTTCTGCTGAAGGTGTAAAAATCGATCCAGCAAGGGTTCAAGCCATTCAGACATTGTCCATCCCAAGGTCAAAAAAGGACATTCAATCCTTCCTGGGTAAGATTAACTTTGTAAGGAGGTTCATTCCAAACTTTGTAGAGCTTGTAAAGCGCATCACTTCCATGCTAAATAAAGGAGCAGAAATAAAATGGACCGATGCTTCAAGAAGCTCTTTTGAAGCCATCAAGCAAGCTATCATGGAAGCTCCCACTCTAATCAGCCCAGATTACACTAAGGAGTTTTGTATCTTCTCTTTTGCCTCTTATGATACACTTGCAGTAGTTTTGTTGCAGAAAAATGATTAAGGCATAGAGCACCCCGTGGCCTTTTTCAGCAAAACTTTAAGGGATGCTTAACTAAGGTATGACCTTATCGAAAAAACAAGCTTATGCTCTCATAAAGTCTTTAAAGGCATTCAGAATTTATATTCTGCATTCCAAAGTAGTTGCATGTCTACCTTCAGCCTCAGTAAAGGATGTCTTAACTCAGCCAGATATTGATGGGAAGAGAGCTAAATGGATTGCAAAATTCATAGAATTTAACATAGAGGTGAAGCCCACTAAGCTTGTCAAAGGCCAAGGCTTGACTAAACTTACGGCTGAAGAAAATTGCAGCTTGTTAGATATAAATTCCATGAGTCTGAATTTAGATGATGAGCAGAGAGAGGGAGCAGCAGAAGAGCAAAAGCAGAATCAATATTTGGTTGAAAATCTAGCCACATGTAAATGGTATTACAGCATAGTTCATTTTTTGCAAAAGCTAGAAGTCCCTCCCGGGCTTAGCTCAAGTCAAGCTCGTGCCATTAAACTTAGATCTGCCAAATTCTACATTAATAAAAATTTGCTTTATCGGAAAGACCCATCATGAATCCTCTTGAGATGTCTAGATAAAGAACAATCGGTGGAGGTCATACATCAGTGCCATTCTAGCATCTGTGGAGGGCATCATTATTGGAAAACCATAGCCCACAAAATCTTGAGGGTTGGATATTATTGGCCTACTTTGTTCTCTGATGTGTTTTCTTTTGTAAAAGCTTGTGACAAGTGTCAGAGGTTTGCAGGAAGACAACAGCTAAAATCTCTGCCCTTAAAGCCAATACATGTCAATGGTCCCTTCCAGCAGTGGGGCTTGGACTTTATAGGTGAGATCAACCCACATTCCAGTGGCCAACACAAATGGATCTTAGTAGCCACTGATTATTTCACCAAGTGGATTGAGGCTATACCCACTAAGAATTCCAATCATCAAGTTGTCATAAAATTCTTGAATGAGAATATTTTCACTAGATTTGGTTGCCCAACCAAACTAGTCACTGATAATGCAGCAGCTTTCAAGGCAAAAGAATTGATGGACATGACTGAATCCATGGGCATTCAAGTGGTGCATTCTACCTCATATTATCCTCAAGGCAATGGCCTGGCAGAATCATCTAACAAGAGCCTGGTAAGGGTAATCAAAAAGCTGTTAGAGGACAACAAAAAGAGCTGGGATTCCAAGCTGAAGTTTGCACTATGGGCTGACCAAGTTACCATCAAAAAATCCATAGGGAATTCTCCATTTAAACTGGTTTATGGTGCTGATGCTATTTTCCCCATCCAGCTGATTCTCCCTGTGGCTAAGTTCTTGCAAGAAGAACAAGATGAAGAAAATGACATGGTAAGAAGAATGAATAACCTAGTTGAACTACAGCAGATCAGAGAGCAGTTGGTTGAGAAGTCAAAGGCTCATCAGAAGAAAATCAAAGAAACCTTTGACAGGAAGGCAAAAGTGGACAATTTCCAAGTTGGTGATTGGGTGCTTAAATGGGATGCATTTAAGGAAAAGAAAGGTAATCATGGCAAGTTTGACTCCTTATGGACAGGTCCTTTTGTCATCACTCAAGTTCAACAGAACAATACATTCATTCTGCACAGTCTGGAAGGAGGAGATACTTTTGGTAGCCCAGTAAATGGGCAGTTCTTGAAACTTTATTTCGTTTAAGGCTTTAAAGCCTTGTATTGTAAATATGTTTTTCTTTCAGTTTTCATTTCATGCTAAATAGACTCCATGCCCAATGGAACACTAGGAGGAAGATTTGATTTTGTTTTTACAGGAAAGGCATTAATCTGTGATCCTTGAAACCTCACAGGGAGGATTTCATCCCCAGAAGGAGCCAGTGTTAGCCTCGCTAGCACTAGGCCCAAAAATTGGATTCATGTATGCTCTTAAAGTTTCCAGATTCGCTTAAACTCATCCCAAGCGATCCAAAAATGCCCTTGAAATTTTCAGCATTTGCTTAAAGATCATTCAAAAATCAGAACTAGCACAGGAGGAAAACCCTTAAAAGGGAGGAAAAACACTATCGGGAGGCCAAAACACTGAAAAATTAGTGAAAAACTACATATCGGAGGCTTTAACAGTCGAGGCACAGCAACCGTTAGATCTGGCCGATCAATGGCCCAGATCTAAGCGGCTAATCGCAATCGGCGCTATCACAGAGGAGGTTTAAAGGCGGGCACATGACACCGTCGATCAGCGATCGTCGATGATCGAATCGGCAAGTCGCATCGGCGGGGAGCATATGTTCTATTATATATAGGACTGGGGAGCGAGCGACGCAAGATTGCGATTTATCGCATCAGCACTATACCATGGGGCGGGGCCTAGGCACGGGCATATGTGCGACCTGATGGGCCGGACCCGACGGAATTATATGCGACAGTTGATAAATTTTGAAGTCCGCGTGAAGGCCTACTTTTAATGTATTTTAATGTATTTCGTTGTTTAAACGAAATACAAAGGAACACATGACAGCGTCGATAGCGATACAGCCCGGACCCAAAAGGGTTCGGGAATGATATTATATAATATTTGAAGTCCGCGGCTTGGCCATTTTTAATGCATTTTTCATATATTTCGTTATTTAACGAAATACACAGGAACCTTGGCAGCGCCGATAGCGATGAAGTCCAGACCCGATGGGTTTCAGAGTTCAAATATATACTGTTCCAGGTCCACCAAAGCCAATTTCACATGTTTTTCAATGTTTTTGGCGGATTTCCAAATACAAGGAAAACACACAGGATGCAGGCTTTTGCGAATTGCAATGGCGACTAGGGCGGACCCGAGAGAAGAATAAACCATTTTTGAAGACTGTGATTTAGCAGTGATGGTTGTGTTTTCCGTTTAAAACAGAAATATACATTGTTTTCAACAGAGGTCCACCACAGGGGCAGCATTGTTCCGCCATAATAGAAGCATGCATTGTTAAATCATTGGAAGGGCCACAACACGCTGCAGCCCGAAATAGAAAGATTAGGGAGCTCAGACAGCGCAACAGCCACACCAACAAACATTATGGAGCATCTCTGGCACAGGAAAACTCCCAGACAGCACAACAAGCCACCAAAAATATCTGAAAGCGGTTACTCTGCTGTCAGAAGCAGAAAACTCTGCTCCCATGCTTGCCTAGAGGGCATCAAATCAGTTAGCAATGCATATCAGACAGATTAAGACTCCAAGCCTCTTAGAGCTCAGGAGCATTGTAAACAGGCTATAAATAGTTGTTCGTAAGATGTAATAAGGGTTCAACTTTTGGAAATTATTCCTCCTCTGTTCATTCAAGCTTCTCATCTTCATTCTAGCAATATAAGCTTCTTTTGCCATTATATGTTCAATGTCCATTCTCTTTGTTGTTCTATGCTTTCACTTGAACAGTTTGTTCATGTTTTCTTTGTGTCTAAGGCCAGATAACTGTCATCTTATCTCTGCTTTGATATATTAGATCTGCAAGCTTCTTTGTTCCCTGTAGCTAGCCATCCATGTGTGGTCATATATGCATCTGCCAGTACAGTCAGTATTCTCTTTTGCTGCCTGTAGCTAGCCATTCATTTATGTTTATGTATGCAATCTGCTGGTATAGTCAGTATTCTCCATCTATCCATTGAATTTATAAATTATTGAGAATTAGTGGTCTAAAGCCTTGTATTGGTGAGAGTGTTCATGCATGCATTGAGTGAAAACAGAGCTGAAATGGTTATCTAACTTGATCCAAACCATCATTTATTCCAATAGTTCAGAGAACAATATTGAAGATTATATGTTACCAGGCATCTCCGATCTGCAACCTAGGAGAGTTTCTTGGAGTGATAACAGGACCCATTCTCCCCTTCGGGAGAATGTCCATTTGTGTTGCAGACATATCAGCACTCCCTCTCGATGAGAGGGGCGATCTCCATGAGACACAACTTGTCTCTGAAGTACACGAACTTGTCCCTTAGCAATGGCTTCGTCAGAACATCAGTTGTCTACTCACTAGAGATGTATTCAAGCCTTATTGCTCTCCTTTGCACCATGCCATGGATGTAGTGGTACTTGATCTCAATATGCTTCGACCTGTCATGGAACACGAGGTTTCTCTGAAAGCTTCACACAATTTTGATTATCACAATGTATCACCATCGGTTCCAACTCTTGGCCGAACAATCCTGCAAACAATTTCCGAAGCCAAACTGCTTCAGTACAAGTCTCATTGGCTGCGATGTACTTTGCTTCAATTATGTTGAGTGCAATCAACCTCTACTTCCTGCTCATCCATGATATCATAGTGGATCCCAAACTAAAGCATACTCCCGAGGTACTCTTCCTGTCTTCAGCACTTTTGGCCCAATCAGCGTCTATATATCCTTGAAGTTGTACATCCTAGTTTGCAACACACGTCAAGCCATAGTTCATTGTACCACGCAAATATCTCAATATGTGCTTTGTTGCAATCCAATGTTTGTGTCTCGATTCTACCTAGAACTGGCTCAAGATGCTCATAGCAAAGCAAATGTTCAGCCTAGTGTTAACCAAATACATTAACATATCAATCAGTCACTTGTACATAGATGGATCTACCAATTTGGAGTTAGATCCTTTTAACTTTGTCAAGTTAGTCACCATTGGAGTCGCCATGGATTTGCAATCCACCATACCAAATCTTTGAAAGATCTCTATCACATACTTGCCTTGATCGAGGAAGACTTCACCAAGTTTCTGCCATACTTCTAATCCCAAGTAATAGTGCATTAACCGAAGATCCTTCATGTCGAACTCAGAAGCCAACTGCTTCTTGAACTACATGATAAGAGGCTTGGCACCTATCAAAAACAAGTCATCAACATATAATAATAAGATCAAAGGTGCATTTTTCACCACCTTAAAGTAAAGGTTTGGATCTGCTTCACTCTTGCATCTTCCTTGAGTCCATATAAGGCCTTCTTCAACTTGCAAACATGAGACTCCTTTCCATATACCCCAAATCCTTGAGGTTGCTCCATGTACACCTCTTCATCAATTACTCCATTGAGGAAAGCAGTCTTTACATCCATCTGGTGCAGTTCCCATCCCATAGAGGCAGCAAGCGAGATGATAGATCTAATGGAGGTGTACCTGGAAACTGGAGCAAAAGTCTCATCATAGCCTTCTCCCTCTTTCTGGGAGGATCCTTTAGCTACGAACTGTGCCTTGTATTTGTCAATACTCCCGTCTGCAGCATGCTTAATCTTATATATTCACTTGAAAGTCACCATTGACTTCCCTTCAGGCATTCGCACAATCTCCTAGGCATCATTCTCCATGATCGCTTGGTACTCCTCATTCATTGCTTCCTTCTACACCTGCCAACTAGTTGCTTCTTCATATGTGGAAGGTTCTTCATCAACGAGTTTTTTCATAAGCGTTGATGAGGCTCATCAATAGGTAAACTATATGGGTAACAATGCCACTCTCCAGCTTATTAAATTGATTTTTCTCACATTTATTTACATATTTTGTTATATTTTGCTTAATGAGAAGAGTAAAGGTGAGTTACTATGTCATGTGGCCTAATGTGTGTTAAATGAAGGAATTAGAGCAGTTTTGGGTTCACTTAAGTCCAAGAATTCGGAGTAGGCAAGCAAGAGAGATTTTAGGAGTTGGCCTCCCTCCTTAACTCCCCGAATCATTCGAAGATTCCTCCACTCTATCTCATCAGCTCGGTGTCACAGACAGCCAGGCAAGCCAAGTTCATTGGCAACCAAGCCAGTGACAATCAAGGAAGAGTTATTCTCGAGTTAGGGAGCCAAGTATCTCTATTTTCTAGGGAGTTGTTGGTAGCTCCAATTTTGTATAAATAAGAGAGCCAAGGGACTCATTAGGATTCGATTTTTTATTGTAGCCAAGAGGCTATTTGAGCTTAAACATTTTGACTATTATTGTTATGATGTACTTGAAATTTTTATGATAATGAGAAATTATGTTTTGATCTAGCATTGAGTTGACTCAGAGGGCTGAAGCTCTTGGGTTAGGGCCCAACCCTAGCAACAGAAGTTCCTCTTTTGTAGTTGTATTCTTAGCTTAGAATGATAGTTAGCTGCTAAAGTTTATTTATGTCTTTCTGTTAGCTTAGCAAGTTACTTAAATTGTTACCTTGTTTCCATTAGTTTAAAGAGGTAGATTAGTGTTGCAATTTAGTGAAGGAAATTATACCAAAAAAGCTTGTGACAGTGGCCCCTATCTCATCTCCCTCATGGGATCATGATTAGAGGACCCCACTCTCACAGCCCCAAAAACAGAGTTTGTCTTTTGTTTATTGCATAGATTAAGTTTCATTCTTAGCTAGATAATTGTTTATGATTTCTTGGAAGCATCTGTAGTTGTTATCTTGTTTTCTTAAGGTTGTTGTAGCTTAAAAGGCAGTCCATGTCATAGATCTAGTCCTTAACAGTAGATAGATCAACTTCCTCAAATTCAACTCATCTTTTCCATGTGGACATGTAGTGATTTATAAATGAAAAGAGAAACAGGTTTTATTGCAAGGATTGTTGATCTGCAGGAAGGGACTCCTCCAACCAGCTTCACCTAGGTCTTCTCCACCTTCTATCGAGGCATACCAGCCCATAGTCCGAACCTTTGTTTTCCAGCCACCATGAGCAAGCTACCTTAGGCAAATCTGACCTCCTTGGGGCGATGGGCTTGGTCTTGGGTGATGTTCACCTTCTACCACTGTCACGCACCCCTCCAACACCTCATCTTACTATTCTTACCCTCCAAAACTTCTCAGCTAACTTCTTGTAGCAGTTCAAGACATCTTGTAGCAATTCAGGACATCCTGTAGCAGTTTCCTGTAGCAAACCTGTAGCAGCTTGTTTTGACCCTGTTTTGACCTGAAATGATAGGATAGCCTAGTTTAGGAGTAGGTTAACCCCTCAGCTTGGACTTCATGACCAGAAGTGCCACCTAGTCCAGCCTTCCCATTTTTATATTTTTGAAGTTAGCAATTAAGACTTTTTCTGCAAATGTGAATGAGAGAGTTAATGCATGCATGTTTGAATTCTGAGATGATAGATTGCAATATTAGCATAGTTTCCTTTCTGCAAGTGATTTGTATCATTTCATAGCTAGATGATTTATGGAATTTCATAGCATTTACCATTTGGCAGCTTTCATTTCCTGAATAGACAAGCATTTACTTTCCCTGCACTAGAACTAGCTTTACATTCACTGTTAGTAGTCAGACTCCCTTTAGTTCAATAGAGGACTAGTCTGGAACCCTAATGGTCAAGTGCCCAGTTGAGAAGTGACATGAGTAGAATGATGCATCTGTTGTGTATATAGCACTGTCACCTCCAAGTTTGTACGAAACCCCGGGTTGATAAAGTAAAGTTGGTAGCCCTAGGAGTTGCAGCATTCTTGTTGCAATACTGAGGCTCATCACTTTTTGGTGTCGTTGTCGAGGAGGTGTCTAGGTAGATGTAATTTATGCTTTTCTTTCTAACTTGCATTCAGTAGGTAGATGTTATTCTGCTTTCCTTTTTGTTTTACAATTGATTCTGAAAAACACATAAAAAGAAAAAAAATATTTCATGCCTCGTAGGAGTAGAGACAATTTAGGGAAATTCTTGCCAAATACCCCCACACCATCAAACAGTCAACCTTCCCTCTTCTTCGATGATTGTTAGCTTCCCTCTCTGACTGCAAGGGAGTTAGAGGACCCATTAGGTGAACAACCAAAGATCTTTGAAGAGCCTATTGGGGAAGAAGAAGAAGAAACCACTCTACACACATCATGGCTGAAGACAAAAATGAGGGTGTTTTTCCCATTAGAGAGACTAATGGAGATGCTAGGATGAAAAACATAAGCCCCTCTGCCCTTCCTCACTTCCATGGCTTAACCTCAGAGGACCCTGATACCTTTTTGTTTGAGTTTGTTGTCATTTGCAGAACTTATGATTATACCTCTGACGACCAGAAGTTGAAGTTGTTCCCATCCACCCTTAAGGATGCAGCCTTGCGCTAGTTCATGGGTTTACCTGGGGACAACATCACTACCTGGGCTCAAATGCAGCAAGCCTTCAACAACAAGTACAGGGACTATTGTAGGTCCAAAGACACCAAAGAGGAAATCTTTAGAATGACCTTGGGACATGATGAATCCTTGGAAGATTATGAGGAAAGGTTCCAACTCAGTTACAAAAGGGCCAGATGCACCCTTGATCCTGAATCACTCAAGTTAGTCCTTCTTAGAGGAATCAGGGAGGACATTCTGGAAACCCTAAACATGTTGTCTAGAGGGGACATTTATCAACTATCTTATGATGATATCAAGATAGTTTTCAAAAACCATTCTAGGGCTGCCAGAAAGAAGGGTAGGGCTAGTCAAGCTTTGGCCAATTCCTCTTCCTCCAACACATCTATCAAGAGTGAAATTGGAAACATGTTGGAAGACTTTAAAAGTGAAATGTTGCACACCCTTGCTCTGCAAATGGACACCATGCAGATCAAGAGGAAGCAAGAGGAAGCAGAGAGAGCCTTAGCTATCTTTTTCCCTAGATGCACTAGAAGGCACCCCAGAAATGAATGTCTATTGAATGTTATAGAGGTATGATTGGTCTGTGACGAAAACCATTCCACAGATAAGTGCCCTTCTCTGCCTGGATTGAAGGTTGTATACCAAGGGGCTGAAGGTGGGGCTGAACTCTGTTATATCAATCAAAGGAGGCCTCAAGGACCTTGACCATACTAGCAGGGCATGCAAGGGGCATCCTATTCCTATTACAATCCCAATCAAAATGCATCCCTTCCCCCTTGGTGTTCTCCTGCTCATCCTTCATGGTCCACACCTTCTCCTTGGTCTTATGCACCTCAATACCCTTCCCAACCTGCCAATCAGTCATTTCAGCCATATGCTCCCCCACATCCTCAATGGAATACCCCATCACAAGGTTGGAGGCCTCCATTCAACCAACCTCCAGCCTTACTGCCTCCACCTCCATCTCAACCACAACTCCTTCATCCTGCTCCACCTAAGCAACCTCAGATGCCTGCTCAACCAAATCCGAACCTGAACAACAAACAGGCACAGCAGGTCTATAGTGGAGAGACATCCTACCATGCCTATGCTATGGAAATTCAAGAAATCAACCTCAGGTCTAGAAGAGTGCTTCTAGATAACCAACCTCCATCTCCACCTGAGGAGCTTGAAGAGGAAAAGGAAGAGAGTGTTCCTAAAGCTAATCCACCTCCTTTTCCTGAAAGATTGATCCATCCTAGTCAGCACACCCCAGAAGAGACTGAACTTCTGGGAGAATTGAAAAACTTGTGTGTTAAAATCCCACTCCTCCAAGCCATCAAGGATGTCCCCATCTACAACAAGCTAATCAAGGAGAAATGCTTCAAACATCCTAGGAGGAGAAAGAAAGACACCCCTACCATTAATGTCATTGGACAGTTGTCTGACTTAATGTTGGGGAGAGTGATTTGCCCAAAGTATCTAGACCCTGGAAGTCCTGTGGTAGATGTGCACATTGATGGCATCATTGTCCCCCACACCTTGATTGATCTTGGGGCTGCCATCAATGTGATGACCAAGGAGACCATGCTCAAACTGAATCTCCAAGGATCCTTAAGAAAGACCACAACAGTATTGCAACTTGCAGACAGATCCACAGTAGCTCCCAAGGGAGTTGTTGAGGATGTGATGGTCTCTATTGATTCTTGGGAGTACCCTGTTGACTTCTTAGTTCTCCAACCGAAGACCAAATTCAATGGTTATTCTCTCATCCTTGGAAGGCCATGGCTAGCCACTGTTGATGCTTACATAAGTTGCAGAGCTGGGAACATGACCATTAAGAATGGACATTTATCCAAACAGTTGGTCTTGTACCCTCCTGCTCAACCATCCCTAGAGCATGACTTACCCTTGTGGGTGGAAGAGGAGGAGGAAGATGAAGTATACCATATCACATCCTACTCAATCTATACCCTAGATGCTATTATAGGACGGGGGCAACCTGATGACGATGACCTCATTGATCAAATCCTCTAGAACCAGCCCCCCAACACCATGCCTCTTGATGAGTTGGTGAAGAAAACTGAAGATAACCCTTGACTGATTTGTGCCTAGTTGACTCAAATCCTGCTCATGTCAAAATAGTAGAATTTGGTCCATCTAAAACACTGAAAATCAACCCCTCTCTCTCAACACATCAGGAAAAGAAGTTATGTAACACGCTGAGAGAGCACTTGGATGCCTTTGCCTGGAGCTATAAGGAAATGAAGGGAGTGCACCCTTCGGTGTGTACTCACCACATCTACATCAAGGAAGGTTGCAAACCAGTGCGCCAACCTCAGAGGAGAATGAACCCAACGCTCAAAGGCGTCGTCAAAGAAGAACTACAGAAGTTGTTGGATGCAGGGTTCATTTACCCCATCTCAGATAATGGGTGGGTGTCTCCTCTAGTTTGGTCCCAAAGAAGAATGGAAAGTGGAAGATCTGTGTGGATTACAGAGAGTTAAACAAAGCCACTAAAAAATACCATTTCCCTCTACCTTTCATTGATCAAGTCTTGGATGGTCTTGCAGGGAAGAAGTTCTTCTCTTTCCTGGATGGATTCAATGGTTATAATCATATCTAAATCAGCCCAGAGGACCAAGATAAAACCACATTCACTTGTCCTTGGGGTACCTTTGCTTATAGGGTCCTTCCTTTCGGATTATGTAATGCCCCTGCCACTTTTCAAAGGGCAGTTCTGAGCATCTTTGCTGAGCTAGTCCATGACTCTGTAGAGATCTACATGGATGATTTCACTCCCTATGGGTGTGACTTCCTGGAGGCTCCCTCCAACTTAGGGAAAGTACTAAAGAAGTGCATTGAAATTAACCTATCACTTAGTCCTAAGAAGTGTGAATTCTTGATGAATGCAGGGACTATTCTGGGTCACTCAATATCCCAGGAAGGACTACAAGTGGACCCAAATAAAATTTCCATCATAAAAAGGGTCCCTACTCCTCAAAAGCAAAGGGATGTTAGGAGTTTCTTGGGCTTAGATGGATATTATAGGAGATTTATCAAAGACTTCAGCAAAGTAGCCTCACCATTGTTTGGACTGTTGGCCAAGGACTCTGAATTTTGTTGGTCAGAAAGTTGCCAAGAGGCCCTAGAAATCTTGAAGGACAAGTTGACTACTGCACCCATACTCAGAGGCCCAAATTGGGCTCTTCCTTTCCACATCCATGCTGATGCATCTAACAAAGCTATAGGAGCAGCTCTAGGCCAAATAGATGACAAGTTGCCTTATTCCATTTACTTCATTAGCAAAAATTTGTCCAAGGTTGAATTGAACTACACTGTGATTGAAAAGGAACTCCTAGTTGTTGTCCATTCCTTGAACAAATTCAGACACTACATCACTAGTTATCAAACCTTTGTGCATACTAACCATGCTGCTATCAAATACTTAATGAACAAGCCTGATGTGAATGCTAGAATTATTAGATGGTTGCTTTTATTATAGCAGTTTGATTTAACTATCATTGATAAGCCAGGTAGAGAAAATGTAGTTGCAGATTTTTTATCTAGACTTGCTTTGCCTGCAGGTGAGGAAGGAATGGTTGATGATCAGCTGCCAGATGAGAATTTATTTGTTATTTCAGTTCTCTCTCCATGGTTTGCTGACATAGACAACTACCTAGTTGCTGCAAAGTTCCCTCCAAATCTGTCATCCAGGGAGAAGAGCAGAATTGTAAGGAAGAGCACCCCATTCACTTGGATTGGGGGCAATCTCTTCAAGTTGGGCCCAGATCAAATTTTGAGGAGGTGTGTCAGGGAGGAGGAAGTCTTTGACATCCTTTTAGCCTGTCATGATGGGCCTTGTGGAGGTCACTTTGCAGCCAAGAGGACAACTTTCAAGGTACTACAAGTTGGCTACTACTGGCCCACTCTCCACCAAGATGCAAGAAGATACACCAGTCAATGTGATCAGTGCCAGAGGATGGGAAAACCTACTCCCAAGGATGAAATGCCCTTGCAACCTCAGGTGACTCTAGAGCCATTTGACAAGTGGGGCATGGATTTCATTGGACCCATTGATCCACCATCAAGGCAGAAAAAGTACATAATTGTATGCATTGATTATTTGACAAAGTGGGCTGAGACCAAGGCTGTCAAGGTAGCAACAGAGGAGAAAGTGGTTGAGTTCTTAAGGGAGAATGTATTCTACAAGTTTGGGTACCCTAGAGAACTAGTCACCGATCAGGGAGCTCAATTCACATCACATCTGATTGAAAATTTGTTGAGGCAGCATGGGATAAAACACAGGAAGTCAACTGCCTATCATCCTCAAGCCAATGGACAAGTAGAGGTCACCAACAAAGCATTGGAAGGCATCCTCACCAAGGTTGTGAGCAGCAGCAGAAAAGATTGGGCTAATAGACTAGTGGAGGCCACTTGGGCCTATAATACAACCTGGAAGACAACCATTGGTTTCACCCCTTATGACTTGGTCTATGGAAAGAAGGCTCTGCTCTCCATTGAGTTTGAGTACAATACCTTGAGAATGGAAACACAGTTGGATTTGGATGTTACAAAGGCACAACAGGAGAGGTTGCTCCAGCTGAATGGTCTGGATGAATTCAGGATGCAGGCCCTCCTACACACTGAAGTTATCCAAGTACAAAGGAAGGTTTGGCATGACAAGAACATCAAGGACAAGGTTTTTCAAGAAGGGGATTGGGCTCTGCTATATGACTCTAGGTTTAAGGACTTCAAAGGCAAATTGATGACAAGGTGGTTAGGCCCATACCTGATAGAGAAGTGCCATGAAAATGGGGTTGTTCAAATCAAGACCATTGATGAGGAAGGTATTCCCTTGCTTGTCAATGGATACAGATTGAAAGCTTACAAAAGACCTCTGTCCAGGGAGGAGTTCATCAGCACCATTAGTAAGGAGGTAAATGTGATTGGAAGTGTCCTAACTTCCAAGTCACACAATTCTTGAAAACTGTTTTTTATTTGTGAAAAAAAAAAAACAACAATAAGAGGCCTGGATGAAAACCTCTATGAGGCATCTGAGGCCAACTCTTAGGTTGAAAACCTCCTTGAGGCAACCCAGGAGTGAAAAAATAAAAATAAAATTATCCCTGGGTGAAAACCTCCCTTAAGGTGCCCAGGGCAAGCAAGCAGGTTGAAAACCTCTCATGAGGCAGTCTATGTGTCTTTCAAAAAAAAAAAGAGAAAAAAAACAAAAAGAATACTGTGGCAGGGAACTCAAACTTGTCCAATAATAAATTCTGTGATTTTGTAGGTTTTGAAGGCAGTGAAAGATGCAAAGCTATAGGGACAACACGCCAAGTTTCATTCCATTTCTCCCTTGTTAATTTTAGGCAACAATGGTATGTTCTATGCTTTAGAGCAATTTTACTTCAATTTCTTTATTAGCCCAGTATCAATATTCAGATTAGTAATCACATCATCATGATAGTAAAATGCAGATAGAACATAAACATAAACAGTAGAAGACAAGCCAAGACAAGAGGAACCAAGATGTGGCACCAACCAAGGACAAACCCCAATGTGAGGAAACCCTTGATCAAATCTTCTTTTAGTCTTCAATAGTTCATTAGAGAGAAATAGTACAATTTACAAATCTGATCATTTATAACAACAGCAAAAGAGCCCTAACCAGAAAAGTCAACGTTGCTCAACAAGGCAAATTTGACCCTCAGCAAATCGGTCAACTTCAACCTCCAAACAGCAAGATAAAACAACCCTCAAAACAGTGAAATTCAACCCAGTCAAAGTCTGGTCAAACAACCCACCTACGGTCAGCTCTAGCTACAGTCAACGTTGGTCAACAATCAACGTTTAGCCTTGATTTCTGTGCCCAGAAATGCAACCTACCCAAACAAAGATAGCCCTCACAAAAACGCAGTCAAAGGAGGTCAACGCATGCCAGTCAACGCTTGGTCAAACTGTCCAGAAATTTGGTCTTCACGACTCCAAGTCGTTCTCGGAAGGCCAAGAACTTGACCTTCCCCAGGGGCTTTGTCAGAATATCGACAACCTGCTCATCAATACCAATGTGATGGAGCCTTATTGCTCCTCGTTGTAACATATCCCGGATAAAGTGGTACCTAATATCCATATGCTTGGAGAGATCATAAAACATGGGATTCTCTAATAATCGGATCCCACTCTAGTTGTCGTAGAGGATCACGGTGGTATCTATCACATGTCCAAACAACTCACTAAAGAGCTTCCTCAACCAGAGAGCTTCACAAGAGGCCATACTAGCAGCTATGTGTTCGGCCTCGGCAATGCTCAAGGCAACTGATTTCTACTTCCCGCTCATCCACGATATCGAAGCAGAACCCAAAGAAAAATAACATCTAGAAGTGCTCTTGCGATCCACCACACTTCCAGCCCAATCAGCATCAGAATAACCATTCAACCTCACATCTCCGGCAGTGTATCTCAGTCCATGAGTGATTGTGCCTTGAAGATATCTCAGAAGATTCTTAGCACCAATCCAATGTATATGATGAAGCTCAACCATGTATTGGCTCAATGTGTTAATTGCAAAACATATGTCCAGACGGGAGTTCACCAAGCACATCAGTGCTCCTATGAGTTGACGATACTCAGAAGCATTTCCCAATTCAGGTCCAGCAGCACTACCAAATAACTTCTTAAAGTTAAGTTCCATCGGAGTAGTCACAAGCTTGCAGTCCACCATCCCAAATCTTTCCAATATCTTCACAACATATTTTCCTTGAGAGAGGAAAATTTCACCTGTCTTTTGCCAGACCTCCAACCCTAGGAAATAGTGCATCGGTCCTAGGTCCTTCATCGCAAATTCAGAAGCTAACTCCCTCTTACATTTGTGAATGAGAGGGTTTGCACTTCCATCAGCTCCATGCTTGATTTTGTAGAGCCACTTAGAGGCGACAATCGATTTGTCCTGGGGTCTAGGGACCACATCCCAGACATCACTCTTCATAATTGACTTGTATTCTTCATTCATAGCATCCTTCCATACTTGATGCTTCACTCTTCATAAGTGACTCGTATTCTTCATTCGAATGATGAAGGCTCATTTTGAATGATAGTGCTCATGGCGGTCAAATATCCTTGATACCTGTTCGGCTTCTTGCCTTCACAGAAAGTCCCCCTTGTTGCAATGTGTCTCTCGGCATCTTCAAGGGTCTCCCTAAGCCATGAGGAGGAGGATCAATAGGATCCATAGGTTCATCAACATCAGGCATCGTTTCGTCTTCTTTTGCACCCTCATTTCTAGTGTCATCTTCTTTGTCCTTCCTTTGGATAGGAAGGTTGTTGATCTTCCTCAGGGCCATATCTTCGTCGAAGGTGACATCATGACTTCTCTCAACTTCCTTTTGACAAGACACATAAATTCTATATCCCTTAGAAATTTCACTATAGCCCACAAAGTTTCCTTTCTTCCCAGATGCACCCAATTTGCTTCTTTTCTCTTTCGGCACATGAAAATATACAGGACTTTCAAAAATTCTAAAATGGGAGACATCGGGTTTCTTACCAGTGAACATTTCTTTGGGAGTCTTGGAGTCCAATGCTTGATGAAGGCATCGGTTTTGAACATACACGACATATTTTCAGCTTCATCCCATAGGAACTTCAGAAGGCCTTGACCATGAAGCATGGCACGAACTGCTTCTACAATAGAGCAATTCTTCCTTTCAGCCACACCATTCTGCTTAGGAGTGTATGGCGTTGTAGTCTCCCTCTTAATGCCAGCTTCTCTGCAATAATCTTGGAATTCATTGGATTTGTACTCAGCCTCATTATCAGTCCTCAATATCTTGATTTTCTTCTCGGATTGGTTTTCGATCAAGGCATTGAAGTGTCGGAACCAGGTGAACACTTCATCCTTCTCCTTCAAGAAGTAGATCCAGGTCTTGTGAGAATAATCATCCGTAAAGGTGAGATAGTATAAGTATCCTTCCAAAGAGTTTATGGGCATCATACCAAATATGTCGAAGTTGATCAATTGCAACGTATCTGTGGTCTCGCTATTACTTGAGGGGAATGGTACCCTTGTAAGTTTTCCTTCGGCACATCCCGGATGATCTCCAAGTTTGTATCCTTTTCTATCAGATTAGAGAGGGCTTACTTGTATCCGGTGAAGTGTCTTGAGACACCACTATCAATCAGCCAATTTCCCAAAGTGTCCAGAGGAGAGGCAGTGGACAGGGTCGATATAAGATAGTAATTTATTTACTTATTGTTAACAACATTTGATTCTTCATACCTGGAGTTCCTTGATTTCTTGGAGGGTCGACCATTTCCTTGATGTCCCGCATTCCTTTTTCCTTTGCCATTGGACTTGCCATTCATTTTATCGTTGTTGTTGAAGTTGCCCTTGGAATGATTGTGATCATCATCATGCGATGTGTCCCTTCTATTTGGACACTCCCTTGCATAGTGGCCAAACTTATTGCAAACAAAGCACCTGCCCTTCCTTCCACCCTTAAATCAAGGCTTTCCATGGAAATGACCCTTAGACCCTGCATTATTTCTCCTTTTGGCATGAGCGGAGAATGCAGTGGGGTTGCTTCTATTAGAAGGCATTTCTTGCTCCACCATTCTTGTTTCTTCTTGAATGCATCTCGACATCAATTCTTCAAACCCTGGAATTCGATCATTGTTGAGGACAGTAGTTCTAAATACATACCACTCAGGTGGGAGTCCTCCAAGGGTGGTGAGAGTAAGTTCCCTATCAAGAATGAATTATCCAATCGAGATTAGATCATTCTTGATCTCAGTAATCCTCAAGAAATAGGATTGAATATCCTCGTCCTTGCCTTTCTTAATATCCTTCAACTTATTCTAGCAGCAGTCAGGATGTCAGCACTGAAGAGTATCCACTGGATACTTGTCCAGTTTTGGGTGTTTTCAGTTGCTCCTCTCAGCAATTGAGTTGCAGTACGGATGCAGTGTTAGCAGTGGCAGTGCTAGTAGCATAGCAGATGCAGCGTTTGAGAGGGAGTTGTAGTACATATGTAGCATTGGCAGCAGCAGTGTCAAAGGCAACAGTTGCAGCAGCAACGCAGTAGTTGGTGGACAGCAGTGCAGAGACGATGCTTCAGAGTCAGAGCAATATGCAGAGAGGCAATGTATTGCTAGAGCACATTCCTCGCTAAGAGGGACTGTTGATTAAAGATTTGGAGTAGCATCAGATGTGTTCTAAGCCTCAAATTTTGCAGGGAGGCTTGGGCACAAGTATTCCAAAGAACCCACAAAGCGTTTTGGGAAATTCCACCCATAAGTAATTTTATTAAAATAATTAATATTTTTAATGGGGTTCCTAAGTCTAAACTTAGGAAAATTAAAATATTAATGGGTATTAACCTAATCAGGGGTGAAACTTCTAAAAAAAGCCATGGATCAAGTCAAAACGATTTGAGCCTTGGATTATGTTTTAATCTAGGTTGTTGGTTGTCCAAAAGGAAGATATAAGAAGGGGCTTGAGGGTCATTTGGAAAACACACATAGAGATAGAGAGAAATTGATTTTCTAAAGTGAGACGTTCTCAGGAGGAAAAATCGATTGAAGGAATCTCTTGCAGTTGAGGGGCAGAGATAGCAACTTCCGAAGAAAGAGATTCTCAACTGGAGATGCATCAGCAGAGAAAGGCAGTAAGTGATCCAGAGACCTTGAGGCAAAGGCTAATGCAGGGCAAGAAGGGCCACGCAGAAGTGACGCAGAGGTAGAGAAATAAAGTCGAAAATCAGAGCACAAGGTCAGTTTCAGCAGCCAGAAGCCGGGGTGTGAGACCAGGAGGCTGAGAGCAGTGACTCTGGGCTTCTGATCGAATTCCCAGCTGGGTGACACAGTGCCTGAAAGGGTTGATGCTCGGACAGCATAGAGGCAGTGCAGACCTAGCGCAATGCCTGCCAAGGGCATCTCATCTAGTAGTCGGAACAACAGGGACTTTTCTCAGTGATTGTGTGAGGTAAATTCACAAAGCTTCTGCCAGTATTTCTCTATGTAACTGAATAACCCTATGAGGTATTCAGTGATGTATTCAGATTTTGCTACTGCATAATAATAAAACCCTCAAAGTTGTTGCACATGTTTTCCCGCATTGGGTTTTTCTGGGAACTATTTGTCCAAAAATAGTTGTGTCCTATGTGTGTATTTTTCTTTCTTCCTCAGTATTTTGTTTCCACATATATAAATTCAGTGAAGGCTGCAGATGTATTTACTTCGAAATTTACCGTACAAGATAGTGAATAACTTGCATGATTTAATCAAGTAGGAGAAGTAACATCAGTGTGTTGCAGTAGGGATTTCGGCTTAGGAATTTTCACAAGGTCCACAAGGCACTGGCATACCCCCTCCCCTTGTCCACACATCTGGGTCGGGCCTGGAGACGCCCCAGAGGTTGATGCAATTAAAAGAAAGTTAAAAGCATATCATGGCCACAAGCAAGAAACAAAAGAAAAGAAAAGCATAAAATGCAAAAGCTACCTGGGCCATTTAATATAGCAAGTGGGAAAAAGCCAAACATGAGCTCGACCCCTTATCATTATGGCCATTACCCTGGTTCCTAGGGCCCATGAGTGCCCCTCACATCATGAAGGAACCCACCCACGTCCCAACCCCGGGTGGGCGATGAACTGCCCACCTTAAGGGGGTAATAACTATTATACATCATTAACAGTATGTTTTGTTTCCTAGAACCCCGAGTAGTAACACAAAGAACAATCAAGAAAAGGCAAAACAAAAATAAAGAAGGGTGGAAAATAAATGTTGGGGTAACTCATGTAAGCATGATTGCTTCGTTCTCACATTTGTATGCCCAATATGTGGACATCCCTCATCATTGTTATCTTTGTACCCATGGCATTTGGCCTTGAGACCCCTTTGTCCCCATTTGTTTCATCATCATTCATATGTCGCCTATTAATTAAAGGATGTACTAGGGACATGTCTTTCCCCTTAGGGGTTGGGAACCCCTGACATGGGAGGGCTAGCACCATCATCTGAGCCCTCAACGTTGGAGCAGTTACAGGCTATTCTATCACCAGGAGACCTATGAGACCCATTTTGTGCCCCAACCACAAAACTGAGGTCCATAAGATGATTTGCATGGATATCTAGGGGCCAACCCCTAGAGGATGATTTTTGGAGCTCTCTTCCTTTAGTTTGGCACCAAGAGAGCTCAATGCATGCCTCCAAGAGGCCCACGCAGTGATGACATTAGCATTTCAACACCCTTGTGGGTTTATCTTTATGATTTTACATTGGCTTGTGGTTGGCTTGTAACCACACTTAGTTTTGCCCATCATTTGACAACTAATAAGGGCTTTAGGCTAATATTAGACTTGATTGGATATGTATAAATAAGACAAACCTCATTTACTCGCTCATTATCATCACACATGGAATTTGACTTCTTGAGAAGAACTCACACTTGCTTCTTTTGGCTATTGGACATCTTTTGGATGCATTTTGATGTTTGGAGCTAGTTTGATCTTGTCTTTGGAGCTATTTCTTGGATCATGGATGGATATATTGCATGTTGTCTTCTAAGTACTCAAATGTGATGAATTTTCTTTCTTGAATTGTCTAATGTATGGAATTGTTGCTTCTAGAATATGCTAAATTGTGCCCTAATTAATGAAAATTGATTTTTTGAAAGGCTTACTAGTTGAGTATTGATTCTCCCAATATTTTCCAGTTGAGATAACTTGTTGGAGTTGAGTCAGGAAGGCCAGCAGTTGTAATTCTCCATATCATAATAAAATAAAGCCTCATATGTTGCACCAGTTTTCCATTTGGGGATTTTCTGAGGACTTTTAGTCCAAAATAATTGGGTCAAATTTTTATGTGTGTGCATTTATTTCTCAGTTCCTTATTTTACTTTCGCAGTGTAATTTATTTGTGAAAATGCATTAGTGAGTTATTTGCTATTTGTTGTAAACAAATAAACTATTAATTAGTTAGGAGAATAATTTCCAATTGGTGCATTTTGTTGAGAAATCTAGGGCATCAAGTATTAGGTGATTTCTCTTGTTAGATAATTGTTTGTGAATGCTTTTTACTTCTTAGATTAGGATCTTCTTATCTTGTGTTGTTATTTGTGTTCTTCTTCATCAAACAACTACCAATGCATGGACATAAGTAGACAAGAGACACAAAATGTAGGCCATCAGCCACAAAACCTCTCACTCTTTGAGAGGAAATCACGCACAAATTCTTCTTATAGAGATTCCAATTGACTAATACCAAGACCCCTTGACCTTTGTGCCACTCCAAGACCAAGACACAAGTCCTCTTCCACTTCGATCTTCTTTAGCTTCAAAACTTTGTCTCAGCCTCTCTTCTACTGGTAGCACCAAAATTATTTGTTGTAGCAATACCGAGATCACTTGTTGTAGTAGCACTGAGATATCTCCATTGAAATAGCACCGAGACTGTGATAGGCTCCACTGTAATTGTGCACCGAGACCTGTAGTTACTGTAGTCACTATAATAGCATCCGAATTATTCACTGTAATAGCATCTCACTGTAATTGCATCCGAATTGTTCACTGTTATTATCTTTGTAATATATCTGAGCTCCTTCACCGAAGTACTTGTCTTTGAAATAACAATCTGAACTTATCTCTCTAATTCACTGTTTTGAAAAATGATTGGCTCGAAACCAACACGGCCGAGTTGGTCCAAGTCATGCCCCCACCGGGTCGACTCGGCCTTCGAACCGGAACGGCCAACCTGGTTATTACTGAGCCGGCTGGCTCGGTGACAGCGGCCCAAAAAAGCCAGAACAACAATTTTTTTTTTTTGAAAATTGCTTTTTGGGGACCCCAAACCCATTTCTAATTTGCCTTTAGGTTCTTTGGGGTCCATTCCCCTCTCCTAAACCCTATAAAACCCACCCAACCCCTCTCATTTCCTCACAGCCATCTCATTGCATTTGAGTGAGACTTTGAGTGAGGGTTTGTGAGTTGTGGAGTTTGTTTTTGGAGCAGCAATGAGGAGTCTTGGGCAAGCATTGTAGCAGGAGTGAGGAGCTTCTTGGGCAGTCATTTGGAGCAGCATTGAGGAGTTGGTTTGTTGAAGCAACCTTGAGGAGGCAGTTTGTGCCTAGAGGTATTTTTTTTCACTTGTAAAAATTTGTTTTTGCTTATTAATTTTTATGTGCAAATTTGGAAATTGAAAAGAGTGTTTTTTGTGAAAGAAATGAACATTGAAGCAATGTTATTTTTTTTGTTTTCATTTTCAAATTTTTTGCTTTCATTTCCAAGTCAAAAAATGGCATTTAGAGTGAAGGATGCTACTTGGGCATATGTTGAAATGGTTGATAGTCAAATGCATTGCAAATTTTGCCATAGAAAAATTAAGGAAGGTCTTGGGGGCATTAATAGGCTGAAACAACACTTGAAGGGGATTAGAGGCCAAATTACTCCATGTGAATCAGATGAAATTGGGGAGATTAGGAAGGAATTGTTAGCCAACTTTGAGAAGTTTAAAGAAGAAAAGGCTAGGCAAAAAGAGTTAGAGGCTGAAATTGGGAGGAAGAGGAGTATACAAAAAATGTTGGCTACCAACCCCCATTTTGATTTTGAGGGTTCTTCCTCTATCCCTTGTACTGATGCATCCAACCCCTTCCGATATGTTCCTCCCTCTTTGGAGTCTATTCAAGAAAAGGGTAAGGGTAAAATGAAAAAGAAGGGTGATATGAATATCAAAAGTTATTTCACTGTCACACCCTCCTCTCCATCAGATGCACATGGTCCTCAAGCTAGTAGAACTTTGCAGCCCACTTTAGATGACCATTGGAAGAAAGAATTGAGGGAGACTGCTTGTGATTACATATGTAGATGGTGGTATGATGTTGATATCCCCTTCAATGCTTCCCGTTCACCATATTATGAGCCTATGTTTGATGCCATACATGTTGTTGGAAAAGGCTTCAAAGGCCCTACTATGCATGAGATAAGGGGGTATCGTTTGCAGAAAGAAATTGCCTCCATTAATGAGTATTTGAAAGATTTAAGGACTCGGGCAAGAACAAGATGTACCATCATGTCAGATGGATGGACTGATCAAAGGAACTGTACCATCATAAACTTTCTTATCTTTTGCCCACCGGGAGCCATGTTTCTAAAATCAGTTGATGCATCTGATAAGGTAAAAGATGGACAATTGTTGTTTCAGCTATTGGATGAGGTTGTTGAGGAGGTGGGGGTGGCTAATGTTGTTCAAGTCATCAGAGATAATGCCCCTAACTACGTTCTTGCTGGTAAACTGTTAGAGGAAAAACACAGAACCATCTTTTGGACCCCATGTGCTGCACATTGCATAGGCCTCATGCTTGAGCATATTGGCAAATTAGATTGGGTCAAAAACACTGTAGATCATGCCAAAAGCATAACAAAATTTATCTACAATCGTTTATGGATTTTTAGCCTTATGAGGAGACACACAGGGGGCAGGGATATTATTAGGCCTGCCATCACTAGATTTGCTACTCATTTTTTGACATTGCAATCTATGCTTTCACAACATAGAAACTTGCAAAAGATATTTTCCAGTGAAGAATGGAATCCAAGCTAGTGGTCTCACAAACAGGAAGGCAAAGAATTGAAAAAGAAAGTTAATGAAGAAATATTTTGGTGAAAGGCAGCAGAGATTGTGAAGCTTGTTGAGCCACTGGTTAAGGTGTTGCAGTTGGTGGATGGGGAAATATTGGCTATGGGCTTCATTTATGAGGCTATGGATCAAGCAAAGGAGCAAATAAAGAGGGTATACAAGGATAAAATGGCTAAGTATGGGCCCATTTGGGCAATCATTAATGAAAGATGGAACAATCAACCCCATCGTCCTATACATGCAGCTCGGTATTTTTTGAACCCGCGGTATCATTATAAAGCTAAGGCAATAGGAGCTTTGAAGGGGGATGTTAGAGAGGGATTGATTGACTGAATTGATCGCATAATCCCATTGGAGTGTGATCAGCTGAATATACACCGACAGGTCACAACCTTCAGCAATGCCTCAGGTACCTTTGGGAAGAACCTAGCAAAGATTGCAAGGGAAGCTGATGAGCCAAGTAAACAAAAATTTCAATTTTCAAATTCTTAATACTTATTTTGTTAAATCGTTTATAATTTGAAAGTTGGATATAATTTGTAATTTTGTTGAGCTAACTCATTACACTCCTATGTTTTTTGCAACACAATGGTGGGAGGCTTTTGGTAGCCATTGTCATGAATTGCAGAAGTTTGCAATTCGTATTTTGAGTCAAACTTGCAATGCTACTGGGTGTGAACGCAATTGGTCTGTCTTTGAAAGGATTCACACGAAGAAGAGAAACCATTTGGATAAAAACGGTTAAATGATCTAGTCTATGTCCAATACAATCTCCGGCTCAGACGCAACCAATTGCTGAACAAAAGACCTGATTCAAATCCCATTATGTTGGAAGACATTGATCCAACATCAGATTGGGCAGTGGAGTGTAATCCAACAGAGTTTGATTCTGATGAGGATCTTGATTATGATTTACAGACGATTGCCTCACTCAAATAGGATGTTCAGTTGAATGCAGATCTTGATCCACTTGTACCAGCCTCAGGGCCAACCCCAAGTCCTCCAATTGCAGGCGCTTCCTCTGCTCAGCGACGACAAAAGCGCATATCTCGTCTATCTCAGCTTGCAGCTACTGCACAGCTTGCTAGTGCTACCACTTCTACAGTTGCAGTTAGAGATGACGATGAGGAGGAGCAATGGGCTGGCCTGTCTGACTTTGATCCAGAGGTTGAGCCAAATGATCTTGGCTCCTCTAGCAGTAGCCAATAGTACTGGTCACAGTTTACTTTTGTTGTAGAGGCCATTTCTAGCCTCCTTGGTTATGTGTTTTTGTTTTGATCTCTATATCATCATCATGTATGTATTGGACAGTGCATTGGGTGTCATTTTGATATAATGGATATATTCATGAGGGAGTTGTCTTTAGTGCGACTTTTTGGAGATTCCGATGAGGGAATCCGGCGGGAAAAATTGAGGTTAAATCTTGATTTGTATTATTTAAAATGGTTTTTTAACTGCATATTTGGATTCAGCACCGTGAAAAACCCCTGGGACGCTTTGATTGTGCAGAAATTAGCTATCAAACTTGCGATTTCAATAAATTGCTGCCGGATTTTGACCAGAAAAACCCACCGGAAAAGGTTCCAAAAAGTCTCTTTAAAGACAACTCCTATTCATGAGCCTACTTTGATCATATGTTGTCTTCTATCTATATTCTAATGTTGTGTGTTTGGAAACATGAATGAAAATCTTTAAAATTATAGTTTTTTATAAAATAAAATAAAAATATTTAATGTATTTTTTACAACGACCGAGTCATTGAAATCGAGCCAGTCGAGTCGATATCGAGTCGGAGTCGGAGTCGGAGTCAACCCTCGGCCGAGTCGGATTCGGAGTCGAAGTCGGAGTTTTAAAACATTGCTCTAATTAGCCTAAGTTCCTGTACCCGTATCCGAGATCCTTCACTGAACCTGTCTCTGTAATTAGCCACCGAATTTCAGAGATGATCCAAACTTGTTGACTATGGAATAGGTTGAGTTGCCTATTTATAGTAGTCTATCCACGTATATTACCCGACATGAGCATGTGAAGAGTTGTGTCTCCAATTTAGGTGAGCCGACATGAGTTCGATATTTCATCTTGAAGCCGACTTGAAGAAGGATAACTTGTGCTTGTCTTGGAGGGCTACCTGACAATCCTATTGACTTATATACTTTGGTAACATGCCCAAGAAGGGTTCTTCATACATGACATTGACTCTCTTCGACTTTTATGACTAGATGACAAATCCTAAAGGCTCACAATGGGAGCCATCTAAAAATAAAATTCCTTGCTCATGAAACTCATGAGGCAAGCATTACAATAATAATTTTATTTTTCTTCTTTACATCATTTACATAAAATCACAATTACACATGTCATTATGAAAACCAGACCTAGTTACTTTCCAACATATTTGTGGAAATTTCACATGGTATCAGAGCATTGTTAATCATATCGAAGGCTCAGAAGCAAAAGATTGAGAGATTGTGCAGTTTCAGAGGGAGATTTTAAGCACAGGATTCACATATGCGCAGGCCAGGCCAAGGGTGCGAATTATAGAGGCAGGAAATTTGATTTCTAGATACAATTCGAAGGAAAAGTGTGAATTGCCTCAGAGCAGAATTTGCAAGCAATGTGGTTGCTGAGAAGTAGTTCTAGTGAGCAAATCAGTTGATTCGCAATGTAGATATGGGCACAGAGATTTGCAGCAAGGGTTTGTAGTGCATATCAGCGCAAGGAGGAAGAGAAAAGCACACAAAGGAGATTTCCAAAATTTCCCAAGGGGTCTCCAGTTTCCAGTATGCAAGAGGAGATATGCGATTTCTAGTTGCAGTAGGTCGTAGCAGACTTGTCAGTGCAGCCAGTGCGTGCTTTAGGAGTAGCAGTACATGTGTCAAATTCCGAAGAAGGACTTCCAAAAGGTAGAGTGAGTTGGCCAGTGGAGGAAGGCAGCTAGTGTAAGTTCCAGGAAGGACACCGAGGCGAGTGCAGGATTAGATTTGCCAATACGAGAACAGATTTGCGCATTCTAGAGGGAGTGTGAGTAGTAGAGGGAAGGTCGAGCAAGAAGGAGAAGGAAATTTCAACACTAGTCTCCAGTTTATTTGAGTTTCACAGAGATAGTTTTAGCAGGACTCAGAGATCAAAATCTATATGGCAATGATTATAGTGATTTCTCTTTGCTTGATAATTGCTTGTGATGTCTTTTTCCTTATTAGCTTTGTTACTTATTATTATGTGTGTGTATCATCAAATAGCTATCAACAAGAAGAACAAGTACACAGAATATAGGCTGCAAACCAGGGCCAAAACCTCTCCACTTGAGAGGAAAACCCGCAAATCTCTTCTCTTCCTTATAGATTCTTAAATTGACGAATTCCAAGACCTTAAAACTGAACCCAATACCCTTCAAGACCAAGACCAACCTCTCTAGATGATGTGCTAGCGTTGATCCAGTCAAACCCAGACAAATCTCTTCCAATGGCACTTCTTCAACCTCCAGCTACAGAATTTCGTCCTCCACTGTAGATCTGAAATTTTCAACCCCCAAGTAGTTGTTGTTGCCACACGTGTATGGCTCGATTTGCCTTCTAAGCCTTCCTTTGCCCTTCACTTCCCTTTCTCTGACTTCTAGAGCTCGAGGATGACCCTTGGTGACCTTCGCTTGACCTTCTTGCCTTCTTTTCTCCAAGATCAAACTTGCAGATAGAAACCCTAGATTGGTTGCAGAAACCCTAGTCCTCCTTGGCACATGTGAGAGAGAAATAGCCCAAACAAAAGTCTCCTTCGTCCTCTTCCTTCTTCACTGCCTTCTTCTTCCTCCTTCTTCACTAGAATGAGTGGTGGATGAATGACACTCAAGGAGGTCAAGTTTCCTCCTATATATAGGCTCTTCAAGGTGGACGAGGCTCTTTCTTTTAAGCCGACTTTCCAGTTGCCAAGCCGACTTGGCCTTGGAGGGTATTTTGACTCTTTACATGACAAAAATATTTTTTTTTACAATTTACAATGTGCCCGAAGGGGTCTTCAACTTATGACAATGACTCTTTTGACTTCTTGACCTAGGACAAACCCTAGAAGCACTCAATGGGTGCTTAACCTATAAAATAAAAGACCTTGAGCATGAAACCCATGCTCCAAAAACAATAATAATAATTTTCTTTCAATTTACAATTTCCAAAAATCAAAAAGACATTTCATACTTATGAAGACCGAACCTAGTTACACATTTTTCAACACTCCCTCTTAACTAGGGAGGTATTCATAAATGGTACATGGACATTCCCAATCTGAAGAGATCTCATAAGAAGAGTCAGATTGGTAACCCATTTGTTTAGCATCATACTATGAAAATTTCTAAATAGAAATCCAACTGCAGTGAGTAATATTATTTCTTCTAATTATTAACTCATAAATAAGTTATTCACAGTGTTATTACGTCAAATATCGAAATAAATTCTACTCCAGCCTTCATAATTAAAATATTGCGGAAAGTAAATGCAAAGAAAAATACTGGCACAAACACAATCACAATGACAGTTATTTTTATACAATCGTCCCAGGAAAAACCCAATGTGGGAAAACTGGTGCATCAGATGAGGGTTTCTTTATTATTCTTCAGCAAAAATCTCATGTACAAGTTACAGCCAGCAGAATAGAATAGGATTCTTTGTGTGAAAATTTACAGACGTTTTCTGACAAGTTTCTGATCCAAGAGAAGTGATCCTCTTCCCTCTACGTCTCACTGTCTCCTAGCATCAACTTTCCCATGTCCCAACATCAAAACTGACCCTCGTAGTCCCAGCGTTAAATTGCCCCTGCATTGTCTCTCCCTATGTCACAGCTTCTGTGTTGTCCTCCCTCTGCTCTACGTCTTCTTCCCTTGCACCCTCGATTGGTGTTGATTACCCTCACTCTCTTTTCCACCTACAACTCCCCCCTCTGATTCTATTTTCTCTTGCCGAACTTCGACCAGTGAGAAAATCGATCTTACTCAGGCAATTGAGCATCTGCCTCTGGTGTGTTCTCCAAGTGCCCATCAAGCCTCTTCTTATAATCCTCTAGCTGATCAATCAACGGCCCAGATTAGATCCTAATCAATGGCTAGGATCATATTGACTTTGATCTATGCCTTCTTCTAGAAATTTCACCCACGGTTTAGATTAATACCCATTAATTATTTAAATTTCTTGAGTTTAGACTTAGGGTCCCATTAGAAATAATTAATTATTTTAATAAAGTTGTCTCCAGGTGGTATTTCCCAAAACGATTTTTGGGTATTGGAAAATGCATGTGTCTAAGCCTCCCTGCAAAATTTGAGACTTAGAGCACATATGATGCTACCAGAAATCAACACTCCCTCTTAGCAATGAATGTGCTCTACCAATGCAACCTGTTGAAGCATCACCCAGTTCTGTAACATCTCCCTTTGCGCTTGTTGATGTCTAACATCCTGGCCACCAACTACTACGCAAATGTTGCATCTGTATTGTTGTTTACCCTGCCACTTGTCAACACTGCATCCGTACTGCAACTCCCTCTGCCACTGTAACTGAAAAATCACCTGTTTCTGCTACTGAAACGGATTCTCTACCATACCCATCTGCTCTCTGAACTGAATGAACTTAGCTCTTCCTAGAGCCTTTGTGAGTATGTCTACTACCTGATCTCTTGTGGGGACATACTGTAGCTGTACTGCCCCATGCTGAACACAGTCTCTGATAAAGTGACATTTGATATCAATGTGTTTCGACTAATCATGAAATATTGGATTCTCAGAGAGTTTGATACAACTATGATTATCACAGTAAACCTTGGTCGCTTCCATCCTTTTTCTGAACAAACTCACAAGTAGTTTTCTAAGCCATATAGCTCCGCATGTAGTTGTGCTAGCTACCATATATTCTTCTTCTGCTGAGCTCAAAGCTACCGACTTTTGCTTCCTGGTGCACCAAAATATCATGCCTGATCCAACACTGAAGCAGTACCCCAAGGTACTTTTTCGGTCTACTGAACTACCTACCCAATCTGCATCTTTGAACCCATTCAATCTGACATCCTCCCCTCGGGAGTATTTCAACCCATATCCGACTGTTCGACGCACATACCTAAGAATGGGTCTAGTTGTCGACCAATGCACCCTTTTTGGTTCCACCATGAACTGACTAAGAGTGTTGACAGTGTTGATTTGGGGTAGCATCGGATGTGCTCTAGCCATGAAAATTGCTGGAAAGGCTAAAACACATGAGGTCTCCAAGATACAAAAATGGTTTGGGCAGATTCTAACCGGTTTGAGAGATATTAAAATAATTAATATTTTTAATGGAGTTCCTAAGTCTAAACTTATGAAAAATAAAATATTAATGGGTATTAATATAAAACTGGGTTAGAAGGTTCCAAAAATCATGGATCAAGCCAAATCTAATCTTAGCGGTTGAATAGAGATTTAATCTCGGCCGCTAATGGACCAACGAGAAAAGTATAAGAGGAGGCTTCAGGGTCAGTTGGAGGACACATCGAGGGAGACCAGTTAGTTCGATTTATGGAGCAGGGTTAGTTGAGAAATTCAAACTAGTGGTCTGAAGAGCAGCAGGAGGCAGCAAGTACAGAATAGAGAGTCGGGAACAACACCAAGGAAACATCGCAGAGGTTGGAGAGGCAAACGCAGAGGTAGCAGACTACGCAGCCACTGGAAGGCCTACGTGGGTGACGCAGAGAGGCCCAGTGCTGACACAGAGAGGCAGGGGCTAACGCAGAGGTTCTGGGAGCTACGCAAAGGTCAGCCAAGCTGACGCTGAGACTGGGAGAAGTGCTGAAGAATTTTTCTCTCTGTGGGGTAAGCCATTTTGGCACCCAGTTGTATTGAAGAATTGTTGAATAATAAAATCCTCCCTTGCTACACCGGTTTTCCCACATTGGATTTTTCCGGGAACTGATTGTCCAAAATATTTGTGTCGATGTGTTAATTCTTGTGCATGTGTTTGTTTCTGTATTATGATGCGATATCTGCAGCAAAATTTATTTTAATGTTTACTGAAGAATTTATTTTAAATCAGTTATTGCAGTGATAGAATTTTTCATATGGTATCAGAGGATGTAATCAAAGACAGGAAGGGAAAATCAATTATGGGTCGAGATCATGATGCAGAGGCATCTACGTCAAAAGACTCGCACAGATTTTCAGAAAATTGCACAAGAGAAAGTGATTTCGATTTCTCTATGTTGGCTTCCAGGTTGGAAGAAGAAGTGGCTTGTGTGACTAGCTTTGCATCATCAGAGGTATGGTATATAGATAGTGGGCCCTCTTGGCATATGACGGGAATCCAGGAATGTTTCTCATATTATCGAGAGGAGAAGATGAAATTTCAAATCACCATGGGGAACAAGGCAAAATGTACTCCAGTAGGGAGGGGTACCATAGTTTTCCAAACAAAAACGGGAGAGCGGTTACGTGCTACCAATGTGCTACATGTACCAGGATTGGGGATGAACTTACTTTCCGTGTTGCAACTTCAAAGCAAACGCTATGACATTTTCTCATCAAGGAGAAAGTATACGTCAAACACCCAAGCTGGAAAAAGAAAGTGCAAATCAGGATCAAAAGTAACAGGTTGTACAGACTACAACTAGAATCACCAATGGCACTAATAGGCAGTCATGGAGACAAGGATTTGAACGAGCTATGACATAGAAGAATGGGACATTTGCACCATGGGGCTCTGAGAATTATCAGGAGCACTGTAACAGGAGTTCCGGATCTTAGCATGGAACGAGATGATCTATGCAGAGGATGTGCTCTAGGAAAATATGCCAAAGCAGCATTTCCTAGAAGTAAAAATAGGGCCAAGGGTGTACTAGGATTGATACACTCAGATATCTGCAGACCCATGTCCACTAAAGCTCTTAGTGGTGTCGAATACTTCCTTACCTTCATTAATGACCGCTCAAGGAAAACTTGGATTTATTTTCTGAAAACCACGGACGAGGTTTTCTGTCGATTCAAAGAGTTCAAGTCTCTGGTGGAGAATCTGACTAGGAAGAAAATAAAAGTTTTGCGCTCAGATAATGGTGGAGAGTATGTCGATAAGGACTTCACTAATTTTTGCGCTAAGGAGGGCATTAGAAGAGAGTGGACAGCTCCTTACAATCTGGAGCAGAATGGAGTATCAGAAAGAAAGAACAGCACTATTGTAGAAGCAGCTAGGGCCATGATGTATGATCAAGATATGCCAAAATTCTTGTGGGCAGAAGCATGCAACACAACAATCTATGTTTAGAATAGAACTCCTAATCGGGCATTGGGCAAGATTACTCCAGAGAAAGTCTTCACAGGGAAGGTGCCTAAAGTCAGTCATTTCAAGATATTTGGGAGCTTAGCATATTGCCGCATACCCGAAGAAAAGAGGAAGAAGCTGGATCAAACTGCAGAGAAAGGATATCTAGTGGGATATAGCAAGAACACTAAGGCATACAGAATCTATCTTCCAGGGACCAAGAAGGTAGTAGTTCGACAAGATGTGAAATTCATGGAGGACAGGGCCTTCAAAAAATCTCGAGAAATGCCTTGTAAGGAGCAGTCAAAAGAGGAACCATTGGTCAAACCTCTTCAAACAACGAAAGAAAAGAATTCTTCCTTGGGTCAGGAAGAATCACAAGATGAGGAGGAGCTAACAGAAGCACCTGCTAGCAGAGGAAGAACAAGCAGGGAACTTCGTCAGATTCTGCGAGGTGTAGAGGACGTCATTGGTGCGCCAAGGAACAATAAGAGGGAGCAAAAACAGCCAGATAGATATCAGGCATTAGTAGCTCAAGATGGGGAGCCTGCCAACTTCCAAGAGGCAACTCAACATCAGGTTTGCCTGGATACGATGGTAGAGGAGTACAACTCCATAATGGTAAACGATGTCTGGGAGGTAGTGCCAAGGCCTCAATAAAGATCAGTGGTAGGTTCGAGATGGATCTACAAGATCAAATACGTTGCAGACGGTAGTGTTGAGAAATACAAAGCCAGGTTTATGGCTAAGGGGTATGCTCAGAAGGAAGGAATTGACTATGAAGAGACCTTCGCCTTGGTAGCCAGGTATACATCTATTAGAACCGTGATATCTCTTGCAGCACAGATGGGGTGGGAGATTCATCAAATGGATGTCAAAATGGCATTTCTGAATGGTGTGATAGAAGAAGAGGTATACATTGAACAACCAGAGGGCTTTGAGACACATGAGAAGAAGTCTCATGTATGCAGATTGAAGAAAGCCTTGTATGGGTTGAAACAGGGACCTAGAGCATGGTATGGGCGAATCGATGGCTACTTGCAGAAAATGGGATTTGTCAAGAGTGACGCAAATCCAAATCTCTACTATCTGGTTGTAGAGAATGAGCCTCTAATCTTAGTATTATATGTGGATGATCTCTTCCTGACAGGATCATCCAGGCTCATAGGGGACTGCAAGAAGAATCTAGCCACGGAATTCGACATGAAGGATTTGGGACGAATGCATTATTTCCTAGGGTTGGAAGTTTGGCAGCAAAAGGGGGAGATCTTCCTTGGGCAAGGGAGATATGCTATAGAAATCCTGAAGAGATTCAGGATGGAGGACTGTAGACCCATGGCTACTCCAATGATAACCAACTGGAAGAAGATTGATGCATCAGAAGACAAAGATGTTGATCCCACCTTATACAGGCAGCTCATAAGGTCCCTGATGTATCTGGTCAATACTAGGCCAAACATTTGCTATGTTGTCAACACCCTCAGTCAATTCATGGTGGAGCTGAAGAGGGCACACTGGGCAGCGGCCAAACATGTTCTCAGGTATTTACAGGGAACAGTCGATTACAGACTCTTGTGCACCAGAGGTAAGGATATCAGATTGAGTGGGTTTACTGATGCAGATTGGGCAGGAAGTTCAGTGGATCAAAAAAATACCTCTGGATACTGTTTCAACATTGGATCAGGAATGACCTCCTGGTGCAGTGGGAAACAGAAATTTGCGGCTCTGAACTCAGCTGAGGTAGAATATATGGCCGCAAGCACAGCTTCGTGCGAGGCCATATGGCTTAGAAAACTGCTTGTGAACCTATTCAGAAGAAAGATGGAGGCGACCAGGATCATGTGTGATAATCAAAGTTGCATCAAGCTCTCTAAGAATCCAATGTTTCATGATCGGTCAAAGCATATTGATATCCGGTGTCACTTTGTCAGAGACTGTGTCCAACAAGGAGCTGTACAGTTGAGCTACACTCCTACAAGAGAACAGGTGGCAGACATCCTTACCAAGGCCCTTGGAAGAACCAAGTTTGATTATTTCAGGGAAAAGATGGGGATGATAAAGAATCTGCTTCAGTAGCAGAAATGGGTATGATGTTGCAGTGCAGTAGCACGATGCAACATGATGAGAGGGGATGCAGTGTAGATGCAGTGCTAGGAGAATGGACCAGCAACAGCACGGATGCAGAGGGAGCTGTCGTACGGATGCAACAGTGGCAGTGGCAGGGCCATGGGTAGCAGCACAAAATGCAACAATGCAGAGGATGTTGGGCGGGGAGGCCTAGCATCAGCACAGAGACCGATGCCAGATAATCAGGGTGATGCTCAATGTGGAGTATTATTAGAGCACAGTCCTCGCTAAGAGGGAGTGTTGATTTGGGGTAGCATCGGATGTGCTCTAGCCATGAAAATTGGTTGAGATGCTAAAGCACATGAGATCTCCAAGACCCAGAAATGGTTTGGGCAGATTCTAACCGGTTTGGGAGATATTAAAATAATTAATATTTTTAATGGAGTTCCTAAGTCTAAACTTAGGAAAAATAAAATATTAATGGGTATTAATATAAAACTGGGTTAGAAGGTTCCAAAAGTCATGGATCAAGCCAAATCTAATCTTATCCGTTGATTAGAGATTTAATCTCGGCCGTTGATGGACCAACAAGAAAAGTATAAGAGGAGGCTTGAGGGTCAGTTGGAGGACACACTAAGGGAGACCAGTGAGTTCGATTTCTGGAGCGGGGTTAGCTGAGAAATTCGAACTAGTGGTCTGGAGAGCAGCAGGAGGCAGCAAGTACGAAACAGAGAGTCGAGAACAGCGCAGAGGTTGAAAGGCAGACGCAGAGCCTCTCAGGCAGACGCAGAGGTAGCAAACTATGCAGTCACTGGAGGGCCTGCGTGGGTGACACAGAGAGGCCTAGTGCTGACGCAGAGAGGCAAAGGCTAATGCAGAGGGTCTGGGAGCTACGCAGAGGTCAGCCAGGCTAACACTGAGACT